>OZ057417.1:0-1381197 GCA_964056705.1 Troilus luridus
ACGTTGCGTATCAGTCTTGCCTGCTCAATAAAACTAAAGGTGTTTCGAACAGTGAGCTGTTGACAACTTGTAGCTGCAGAAAAAAAGAAATAAACAATATATGTCGTTGATACGTTTAGTTTATCCAACCGTAGAAAGCGTGAGAGACGCTTGACAAACAATGGAATCAACTCAACAAATTTGTCGAAATTGTTTGTCATTATTATACTCAACCTTGGAGAAAGCAAATCAAGGTTAACCAAACAAATCCAGCCCGTAATAGTAGCTTAGAAATTAATTTGCTAGCTTTTTTTTCGAAAGCACTCATTCTGATTAATGAATAGAAACTAGCCAAACCTATTTGAGTTTACAAGGTAGGTTTGAGTTAGGTAAAATAGCGTCCATTCACGTGACACCAGTAATAAAACCGCAATTAAATTCTAAAACCGCCACGATGTTGACTGAAGTGAGATTGTTTGTTTCGACAAATCCGAAAACGTTATTAACTTTACGGCAGGAATAGGGAAACGTATTGCTTTGTTTAGCTCAAACTACGTTTGTAAACCTGAACCGATTGTAATGCGGTCATTAATATTTGGTACTTTAGAATCCGCCAAAAATAAAATACGTTACAATATTATCTAAAGCCAAAGAGATTGATCTATTGTTAAAAAAAAATTACTATTAGCGATGCGCTGGTAAAGTCATCGGGTTTTGGCCTGCTTTAGTGGAAATCTGTATTCTACTATCGATATTAAAACTTACACCATGAACGAAGTCGCTAGTTTCACAGTAAAACAGTATTTGGTACTCTTCATTATGTAGAATGCACTGTCAGTAAAACTGCAAAAGTAACCACCCCTAACCACCCCTAACCACCCCACCACCCCTAACCACCCCTAACCACCCCTAACCACCCCTAACCACCCCTAACCACCCCTAACCACCCCTAACCACCCCTAACCACCCCTAACCACCCCTAACCACCCCTAACCACCCCTAACCACCCCTAACCACCCCTAACCACCCCTAACCACCCCTAACCACCCCTAACCACCCCTAACCACCCCTAACCACCCCTAACCACCCCTAACCACCCCTAACCACCCCTAACCACCCCTAACCACCCCTAACCACCCCTAACCACCCCTAACCACCCCTAACCACCCCTAACCACCCCTAACCACCCCTAACCACCCCTAACCACCCCTAACCACCCCTAACCACCCCTAACCACCCCTAACCACCCCTAACCACCCCTAACCACCCCTAACCACCCCTAACCACCCCTAACCACCCCTAACCACCCCTAACCACCCCTAACCACCCCTAACCACCCCTAACCACCCCTAACCACCCCTAACCACCCCTAACCACCCCTAACCACCCCTAACCACCCCTAACCACCCCTAACCACCCCTAACCACCCCTAACCACCCCTAACCACCCCTAACCACCCCTAACCACCCCTAACCACCCCTAACCACCCCTAACCACCCCTAACCACCCCTAACCACCCCTAACCACCCCTAACCACCCCTAACCACCCCTAACCACCCCTAACCACCCCTAACCACCCCTAACCACCCCTAACCACCCCTAACCACCCCTAACCACCCCTAACCACCCCTAACCACCCCTAACCACCCCTAACCACCCCTAACCACCCCTAACCACCCCTAACCACCCCTAACCACCCCTAACCACCCCTAACCACCCCTAACCACCCCTAACCACCCCTAACCACCCCTAACCACCCCTAACCACCCCTAACCACCCCTAACCACCCCTAACCACCCCTAACCACCCCTAACCACCCCTAACCACCCCTAACCACCCCTAACCACCCCTAACCACCCCTAACCACCCCTAACCTTTTTTTTTTTTTTTTTTTTTTTTTTTTTTTTTTTTTTTTTTTTTTTTGGGCCCCCTTCCTGCCATTGCTGGCATACGGGGTTCTCGGCAGTGACGGGTTGATGCGTTGGGTTTACGCACGCCCGCCACTGCCAATAAATCAACTTTTTTTTTTTTTTATCTTTATTTTTAAAAACAATAGCTACATTAAATGGGGGGGTACCATTTATTTTGTGGGTACATTTTAGTTAATCTGTGGTGCTGCCCGGTGCACGGATGTGCACCTTACTGTTGGGGCAGCACCTTAAGTCTCCATCCGTCCGGATGCCGTCCAGCCATCCTGGTCCGCCGCATCCGTCCGGTCCTCGTCTCCATCTCTCTCCTCCGGGGGGGGTTCCCCGTCTGGCTCCTCGTCCGGTGGCTCGTCCGGTGGCTCGCCGAGGGGCCGGACCCTGCTAATCGTGAAATGAGCAGGCCCGACCACTTCCCTCCACCCGTAGATGAACTCCCGGAAGAAGGGGTAATTCTCCTTCTCCATCAAACGGGGGAAGTCCTCCTCGGCGAGGGCGAAGATCCCGGTTTTCCTCGACAACCTGGCTCGGTGTCCTTCCATCGTGGTGCAGGCGAGCACTACGTGCTCCGCAGTTTCAGGGACTCCACAGCCCGGGCACCGGGGGTCGATCTCTCTCCTATGCTCACTGAGCTTACCCCGGAACCCGCCGTGTCCTGTCAGGATCTGCGAGACCCAGTAGTCCGGGAGGACCCACGTCGCCGCCAATCTCGACTGGACGGTGGGGAAGAACTTCCTCAAGGTCGAGCCCTTCTGGCTTCCCACCCACCGTCCGTTCCACTCGTCGATTGAGTCCTCCCTCACTATACTCTTCCATCTGTTAGGGGTCTCGCTGATCCTCCCTCGGAGTCCCTCCGGGAGCGCCGCCAGCCCCTGCCTCTTCACCTCGTATTTCAGTGCATCCTCCCTGAGGACGAGGTCCAGGGGCATCGCTCCGGCCAGCACCTGCACCGCCTCGTGCGACACCGTCCTATAGGCCTTCGATACTCTCAGCAGAGCCAGTCTCTGGATGGTCGCCAGCCTCCTCTTATGCGGTTGCGTGAGGTTACGGCTCCACGCAGGGGATGCGTACCTCAGGATACCCAAGACCACGCCTTTGTAAATGGTCATGGTTGCCGGGTACCTGAGGCCCCAGAAAGCACCCCCTATTCTTCCTAGTCCGTTGAGTGACAGGGTCACCCTGTCTTTCAGGTATGCTAGGTGAGGAGTGGCGTCGAAGTTCCTTCTGAACCTCACACCGAGGTATGTCACCTCCTCACCCAGCCCAATTCTCTCTCCCTGAATCTGCAGTATGACAGGGTGAGCCCTGTCAGTGGAGCCTCTTAGGAGTATGGCCTGGGTCTTGCCTGCGGCCATACTCAACTTCCTCCTCACGCACCATTCCGCTACGAGGCTGGCGCATCTCTCCGCTTGAGTCTTCAATCTGGCTCTGCTGTTCTCGGCCACTAGGACTGCCAGGTCGTCGACGTAGGCCGTGGCAAGGAACCCTTCGTCTTCTAGCTCCCCCAGCAACCGATCGAACACGAGCTTCCACAGGGCCGGCCCGAGGACCGACCCTTGTGGGCACCCTCTCTCTATTCTTCTTTCCACCTCGTAGTAGCTACCCCTTACTCTGACACTCCTGTCACTCAGGTAGCTACTTACGAGGGAGTACAAGTTGCTGGGGGTGTTGAACTCCTGTAGCCGCTGAAGTACGCAGGGCCACCATACACTGTCGAAGGCGGAGGATATGTCAAATAGGATAAGCATAACATACTTCTCCGCCTTCCCTTCCACGTCCCTGCGCACTCTCAGCAGCGCGTCTGTGGTTCCCTTGCCACGGGTCGAGCCGAACTGCCGTGGATGGCTTGCTGCACTGAGGACCGGCCTTAGGCTGGTGACTATTAAGCTCTCCAGGACTTTACTGACGACCGGGAGGAGGCATATAGGCCTGTACGCCTTAGGCGACTCCTTATCCTTGCCTCCTCCTTTGTAGAGCAATCTCAAGTCCGCGATCCTCCACTTACTAGGGAAGCGACCCTGGTCCAGACACTCATTGAAGATGCCCAGAAGGTCATCCTCAATGAGGGGGGCGCTCTTCCTCAGGATCGCGGCATCTATCCCGTCAAGTCCCGGGGCTCTGCCGATCCTCTGCCTTTCCACGGCGAGGCGAAGGTCCCATATATCCCATGGTGGGCAAAACTCGGTACCGGAGGGGCATACCGTGGTGCGTCTCACCATCCTATCTTCCTCTGTATCCTGGGACGGATCATCCCTGGGGTATGTATAATCTACATACATATTCACCGTCTCCTCCAGGGTGGCTGCCTGGGCATCTCCGACTCTGATAGCCGCCATCATGGTAAGGGGCTTCACCTTGCCCAGTGCCACCCTGTACGGGATACCCCAGGGATTCTTCTCAGACTCCTTGACGATGAACTCGTCCCAGGATTCCTTCTTCCGGTGACGCACGCCGTTTCGGTATGCCCTATACTTACCCTTCGCTTCCTGTCGGAGTGCAGGTCTCCTCTCCTCGTCCCTGCACTCCTGGTACCTGCGCCTGGCCCTGTAATACTCCCTCTTGAGGAGCGTCAGGGCGGGCGTCCACCATGGGACCGGACGCGCTCTCGCTCTGCGGCGCTGGAGGGTCATATTGGCCGCTTCTGTGATGGCGCCCGTCAGCTCCGCCACTCTGCGGTCTATAGCTGACTCTCCGACTTCCATCGGCGCCATCTCTTCCCATTCTCTATCGACCAATATTCCCTCCAGTTCACTGGAGAAAGCTCCCCAGTTCGCCGCACGGGTCACGAAGCCCTTCTCGACCGGAAGGACTTCGCCTTCCTCCTCTACCACACTGAAGGCTATGACCCGGTGGTCGGAGCTCGTGTCAGACCGTAGGGTCCAGTCCGCTATGCGCCTCGCCATGGTGGCCGTGGCGAGTGTCACGTCTATCCAGCTCTGGCCCCTGGCTCCAACGAATGTGGGACCAGAGGGCCAACCACCCCTAACCACCCCTAACCACCCCTAACCACCCCTAACCACCCCTAACCACCCCTAACCACCCCTAACCACCCCTAACCACCCCTAACCACCCCTAACCACCCCTAACCACCCCTAACCACCCCTAACCACCCCTAACCACCCCTAACCACCCCTAACCACCCCTAACCACCCCTAACCACCCCTAACCACCCCTAACCACCCCTAACCACCCCTAACCACCCCTAACCACCCCTAACCACCCCTAACCACCCCTAACCACCCCTAACCACCCCTAACCACCCCTAACCACCCCTAACCACCCCTAACCACCCCTAACCACCCCTAACCACCCCTAACCACCCCTAACCACCCCTAACCACCCCTAACCACCCCTAACCACCCCTAACCACCCCTAACCACCCCTAACCACCCCTAACCACCCCTAACCACCCCTAACCACCCCTAACCACCCCTAACCACCCCTAACCACCCCTAACCACCCCTAACCACCCCTAACCACCCCTAACCACCCCTAACCACCCCTAACCACCCCTAACCACCCCTAACCACCCCTAACCACCCCTAACCACCCCTAACCACCCCTAACCACCCCTAACCACCCCTAACCACCCCTAACCACCCCTAACCACCCCTAACCACCCCTAACCACCCCTAACCACCCCTAACCACCCCTAACCACCCCTAACCACCCCTAACCACCCCTAACCACCCCTAACCACCCCTAACCACCCCTAACCTTTTTTTTTTTTTTTTTTTTTTTTTTTTTTTTTTTTTACACCCTTCCTGCCATTGCTGGCATACGGGTTTCGGCAGTGACGGGTTAGTGCGTTGGGTATACGCGCGCCCGCCACTGCCAAAAATCAACTCTTTTATTTATAAAAGCTTTATTTACAATTTTTTTTTTCCATTCTCTCTTGGGGGGTACCATTTAATAAATGGGAACAATTTTATTAAATCTTTCTGTGGTGCTGCCCGGTGCACGGATGTGCACCTTACTGTTGGGGCAGCACCTTTAGGTCTCCTGGCCTGTCTGCATCCGTCCGGATGCCGTCCAGCCATCCTGGTCCGCCGCATCCGTCCGGTCCTCGTCTCCATCTCTCTCCTCCGGGGGGGGTTCCCCGTCTGGCTCCTCTTCTGGTGGCTCTTCGTCCGGTGGCTCGCCGAGGGGCCGGACCCTGCTAATGGTGAAGTGCGCAGGCCCGACCACTTCCTTCCACCCGTAGACAAAATCCCTAAAGAAGGGGTAATTGTCCTTCTCCATCAACCGGGGGAAGTCATCCTCGGCGAGGGCGAAAATACCCGTGTTCCGCGACAACCTGGCACGGTGTCGCTCCATCGCGGTGCAGGAGAGCACTACGTGCTCCGCAGTCTCAGGGACCCCACAATGCGGGCACCGGGGGTCGATTTCTCTCCTATGCTCACTGAGCTTACCCCGGAACCCGCCGTGTCCTGTAAGGATCTGCGAGACCCAGTAGTCCGGGAGGACCCACGTCGCTACCAATCTCGACTGGACGGTGGGGAAGTACTTCCTCAAGGTCGAGCCCTTCTGGCTTCCCACCCACCGTCCATTCCACTCGTCGATCGAGTCCTCCCTCAATATCTTCTTCCATCTGTTAGGGGTCTCGCCGATCCTCTCTCGGAGTCCCTCCGGGAGCGCCGCCAGCCCCTGCCTCTTCACCTCATATTTCATGGCGTCCTCCCTGAGGACGAGGTCCAGGGGCATCGCTCCGGTCAGCACCTGCACCGCCTCGTGCGACACTGTCCTATAGGCCTTCGAAACTCTCAGCAGAGCCAGTCTCTGGATGGTCGCCAGCCTCCTCTTATGCGGTTGCGTGAGGTTGCGGCTCCACGCAGGGGATGCGTACCTCAGGATACCCAAGACCACGCCTTTATAGATGGTCATAGTTGCCGGGTACCTGAGGCCCCAGAAAGCACCCCCTATTCTTCCAAGTCCATTAAGTGACAGGGTCACCCTATCTTTCAGGTATGCTAGGTGAGGGGTGGCGTCAAAGTTCCTCCTGAACCTCACGCCAAGATATGTCACCTCCTCACCCAGCCTAACTCTTTCTCCCTGGATCTCCAATATGATAGGGTGAGCCCTGTCAGTGGAGCCTCTTAGGAGTATGGCCTGGGTCTTCCCTGCGGCCATACTCAACTTCCGCCTCACGCACCATTCCGCTACAAGGCTGGCGCATCTCTCTGCTTGAGTCTTCAATCTGGCTCTGCTGTTTTCGGCCACTAGGACTGCCAGGTCGTCGACGTAGGCCGTGGCAAGGAACCCTTCGTCTTCTAGCTCCCCCAGCAACTGATCGAACACGAGCTTCCACAGGGCCGGCCCGAGGACCGACCCTTGTGGGCACCCTCTCTCTATTCTTCTTTCCACCTCGTAGTAACTACCCCTTACTCTGACACTCCTGTCACTCAGGTAGCTACTTACGAGGGAGTACAAGTTGCTGGGGGTGTTGAACTCTTGCAGCCGCTGGAGTACGCAGGGCCACCATACACTGTCGAAGGCGGAGGATATATCGAACAGCACGAGCATGACGTACTTCTCCGCCCTCTCTTCCACGTCCCTGCGCACTCTCAACAGCGCATCTGTGGTTCCCTTGCCACGGGTCGAGCCGAACTGCCGTGGATGGCTAGCTGCACTGAGGACCGGCCTTAGGCTGGTGACTATTAGGCTCTCCAGGACTTTACTGACGACAGGGAGGAGGCATATAGGCCTGTACGCCTTGGGCGACTCCTTATCCTTGCCTCCTCCTTTGTAGAGGAGTCTCAGGTCCGCGATCCTCCACTTACTAGGGAAGCGACCCTGGTCCAGACACTCATTGAAGATGCCCAGAAGGTCATCCTCAATGAGGGGGGCGCTTTTCCTCAGGATCGCGGCATCTATCCCGTCGAGTCCTGGGGCTCGGCCGATCCTCTGTCTCTCCACGGCAAGACGTAGGTCCCATATATCCCATGGTGGACAAAATTCGGTACCGGGGGGGCACACCGTGGTGCGTCTAACCATTTTATCGACTTCCGTATCCTGGGACGGATCATCCCTGGGGTATGTATAGTCAATGTACATTGTAGCTGTCTCCTCCAGGGTGGTTGCCTGGGCATCTCCAACTCTGATTGCCGCCATCATGGTCAGCGGCTTGACCTTGCCCAGTGCCACCCTGTACGGGATACCCCAGGGATTCTTCTCCGATTCCTCGACGATAAACTCGTCCCAGGATTTCTTCTTCTGGTGACGCACGCCGTTTCGGTATGCCCTATACTTCCCCTTTGTTTCCTGTCGGAGTGCAGGTCTCCTCTCCTCGTCCCTGCACTCCTGGTACCTGCGCCTGGCCCTGTAATACTCCCTCTTGAGGAGCGTCAGGGCTGGCGTCCACCATGGGACCGGACGCGCTCTCGCTCTGCGGCGCTGGAGGGTCATATTGGCCGCTTCTGTGATGGCGCCCGTCAGCTCCGCCACTCTGCGGTCTATAACTGACTCTCCCACTTCCATCGGCGCCATCTCTTCCCATTCTCTATCGACCAATATTCCCTCCAGTTCACTGGAGAAAGCTCCCCAGTTCGCCGTACGGGTCACGAAGCCCTTCTCGACCGGAAGGACTTCGCCTTCCTCCTCTACCACACTGAAGGCTATGACCCGGTGGTCGGAGCTCGTGTCAGACCGTAGGGTCCAGTACGCTATGCGCCTCGCCATGGTGGCCGTGGCGAGTGTCACATCTATCCAACTCTGGCCCCTGGCTCCAACGAATGTGGGACCAGAGGGCTCATTCATCACGATGAGCTGACACCTCGCCACGGTTTCATCCACCACTTTCCCTCTGGCGTCTGTGCGCACCGAACCCCAGGCCGTGCTCCACGAATTGGTGTCGGAACAGACCACCACACTCCTGTAACGTTGTGCGATGGCCTCCACGGCGGCAACGTTCTCCTCTATCCGCTGTTTCGGCGGCATGTATGACGAGACGAGGGCGAAGGATATCCTCCCCCATCTGACATAGCACGCCGCCTGATCCGCCGTGGTGAATTGCTTCAGTTCCATAACATCGAGGTTTGGATTCACTATCACTATAGCCGCCCTGGGCCTCCTCTCGCCACTGCCCATTGCGACTACCCTCGACGCGACACCGAATCCGGCGACCACGTTTCCCTGACACCACGGCTCTTGTATAGCCATGATGTCAGCCTTCCTAGCGAGAGCTCTCAGCTCGTCCGCGACCACTCGTCTTCGGCCCATATTGACCTGCAGAATCTGCAGCCTACGCATAACGGGTTTTTTTCGCCTGCGTGACCATCAGCTCCAAGTACGCCTGGCACTCCCTGGTACCTGCGCAGTGGCGGAGCTCTTTCCCCTCTCTGCCGTTGGCCTTGCAATGCCTACATTTAGGTGGGGAATGTCTCGTCTTGGCCGGGCAGTCCTTCATTTTGTGCCCGTCTTCCTCACACCATCTGCACGCGATCTCCTTCGTGCAGACCTTTGCCATGTGGCCGTGCTCAAGGCACCTCAGGCAGAGCAGGGGGTCGAGGTAATCTCGGATGTCTACGCACCACCATCCACCACTCACATCTTCCGGAGTCAAGTTCATCAGGGCGAGCCTCATTGACTGATGGACCTCAATGACCCAATTCCTGGTCAGCCCGCCCCTCGCGGGAGTGGAAAAGCTTGGCCTCAACCACTCCCTCCTGACCCCTTCCTCCTTCGGCTTCTCAACCGCTACCTTATTCCAGAGGTAGCTCTCCAGGCTACTCCCGTCCCAGTGCCTAGGGACGCCTCTGACTTCTAGGCGTGGCCTTCTCGCAGCTGCGAGTTTGACCTCTATTCCCTTCTTCTTCAAGGCGTCCCATTCGATCAGCCTCTTCGCCTGGTCAGCCCCTCCGGTCCTGACCAGGACGGTGCCAGCCCTCGTCACTCTGACCATGTTCACGCTGGCACCAATCTGCTTCAGTTCCTCCTGGGACGGGAGCTGCTCGTGAATCTTACTCGCCTCCCACCCTTCCGTGTTCCCCTTAACCACCCCTAACCACCCCTAACCACCCCTAACCACCCCTAACCACCCCTAACCACCCCTAACCACCCCTAACCACCCCTAACCACCCCTAACCACCCCTAACCACCCCTAACCACCCCTAACCTTTTTTTTTTTTTTTTTTTTTTTTTTTTTTTTTTTTTTTTTTTTTTTTTTTTTTTTTTTTTTTTTTTTTTTTTTTTTTTTTTTTTTTTTTTTTTTTTCCCCCTTCCTGCCATTGCTGGCATACGGGGTTCTCGGCAGTGACGGGTTGATGCGTTGGGTTTACGCACGCCCGCCACTGCCAATAAATCAACTTTTTTTTTTTTTTTTTATCTTTATTTTTAAAAACAATAGCTACATTAAATGGGGGGGTACCATTTATTTTGTGGGTACATTTTAGTTAATCTGTGGTGCTGCCCGGTGCACGGATGTGCACCTTACTGTTGGGGCAGCACCTTAAGTCTCCATCCGTCCGGATGCCGTCCAGCCATCCTGGTCCGCCGCATCCGTCCGGTCCTCGTCTCCATCTCTCTCCTCCGGGGGGGGTTCCCCGTCTGGCTCCTCGTCCGGTGGCTCGTCCGGTGGCTCGCCGAGGGGCCGGACCCTGCTAATCGTGAAATGAGCAGGCCCGACCACTTCCCTCCACCCGTAGATGAACTCCCGGAAGAAGGGGTAATTCTCCTTCTCCATCAAACGGGGGAAGTCCTCCTCGGCGAGGGCGAAGATCCCGGTTTTCCTCGACAACCTGGCTCGGTGTCCTTCCATCGTGGTGCAGGCGAGCACTACGTGCTCCGCAGTTTCAGGGACTCCACAGCCCGGGCACCGGGGGTCGATCTCTCTCCTATGCTCACTGAGCTTACCCCGGAACCCGCCGTGTCCCGTCAGGATCTGCGAGACCCAGTAGTCCGGGAGGACCCACGTCGCCGCCAATCTCGACTGGACGGTGGGGAAGAACTTCCTCAAGGTCGAGCCCTTCTGGCTTCCCACCCACCGTCCGTTCCACTCGTCGATTGAGTCCTCCCTCACTATACTCTTCCATCTGTTAGGGGTCTCGCTGATCCTCCCTCGGAGTCCCTCCGGGAGCGCCGCCAGCCCCTGCCTCTTCACCTCGTATTTCAGTGCATCCTCCCTGAGGACGAGGTCCAGGGGCATCGCTCCGGCCAGCACCTGCACCGCCTCGTGCGACACCGTCCTATAGGCCTTCGATACTCTCAGCAGAGCCAGTCTCTGGATGGTCGCCAGCCTCCTCTTATGCGGTTGCGTGAGGTTACGGCTCCACGCAGGGGATGCGTACCTCAGGATACCCAAGACCACGCCTTTGTAAATGGTCATGGTTGCCGGGTACCTGAGGCCCCAGAAAGCACCCCCTATTCTTCCTAGTCCGTTGAGTGACAGGGTCACCCTATCTTTCAGGTATGCTAGGTGAGGAGTGGCGTCGAAGTTCCTTCTGAACCTCACACCGAGGTATGTCACCTCCTCACCCAGCCCAATTCTCTCTCCCTGAATCTGCAGTATGACAGGGTGAGCCCTGTCGGTGGAGCCTCTTAGGAGTATGGCCTGGGTCTTGCCTGCGGCCATACTCAACTTCCTCCTCACGCACCATTCCGCTACGAGGCTGGCGCATCTCTCCGCTTGAGTCTTCAATCTGGCTCTGCTGTTCTCGGCCACTAGGACTGCCAGGTCGTCGACGTAGGCCGTGGCAAGGAACCCTTCGTCTTCTAGCTCCCCCAGCAACCGATCGAACACGAGCTTCCACAGGGCCGGCCCGAGGACCGACCCTTGTGGGCACCCTCTCTCTATTCTTCTTTCCACCTCGTAGTAGCTACCCCTTACTCTGACACTCCTGTCACTCAGGTAGCTACTTACGAGGGAGTACAAGTTGCTGGGGGTGTTGAACTCCTGTAGCCGCTGGAGTACGCAGGGCCACCATACACTGTCGAAGGCGGAGGATATGTCAAATAGGATAAGCATAACATACTTCTCCGCCTTCCCTTCCACGTCCCTGCGCACTCTCAGCAGCGCGTCTGTGGTTCCCTTGCCACGGGTCGAGCCGAACTGCCGTGGATGGCTTGCTGCACTGAGGACCGGCCTTAGGCTGGTGACTATTAAGCTCTCCAGGACTTTACTGACGACCGGGAGGAGGCATATAGGCCTGTACGCCTTAGGCGACTCCTTATCCTTGCCTCCTCCTTTGTAGAGCAATCTCAAGTCCGCGATCCTCCACTTACTAGGGAAGCGACCCTGGTCCAGACACTCATTGAAGATGCCCAGAAGGTCATCCTCAATGAGGGGGGCGCTCTTCCTCAGGATCGCGGCATCTATCCCGTCAAGTCCCGGGGCTCTGCCGATCCTCTGCCTTTCCACGGCGAGGCGAAGGTCCCATATATCCCATGGTGGGCAAAACTCGGTACCGGAGGGGCATACCGTGGTGCGTCTCACCATCCTATCTTCCTCTGTATCCTGGGACGGATCATCCCTGGGGTATGTATAATCTACATACATATTCACCGTCTCCTCCAGGGTGGCTGCCTGGGCATCTCCGACTCTGATAGCCGCCATCATGGTAAGGGGCTTCACCTTGCCCAGTGCCACCCTGTACGGGATACCCCAGGGATTCTTCTCAGACTCCTTGACGATGAACTCGTCCCAGGATTCCTTCTTCTGGTGACGCACGCCGTTTCGGTATGCCCTATACTTACCCTTCGCTTCCTGTCGGAGTGCAGGTCTCCTCTCCTCGTCCCTGCACTCCTGGTACCTGCGCCTGGCCCTGTAATACTCCCTCTTGAGGAGCGTCAGGGCGGGCGTCCACCATGGGACCGGACGCGCTCTCGCTCTGCGGCGCTGGAGGGTCATATTGGCCGCTTCTGTGATGGCGCCCGTCAGCTCCGCCACTCTGCGGTCTATAGCTGACTCTCCGACTTCCATCGGCGCCATCTCTTCCCATTCTCTATCGACCAATATTCCCTCCAGTTCACTGGAGAAAGCTCCCCAGTTCGCCGCACGGGTCACGAAGCCCTTCTCGACCGGAAGGACTTCGCCTTCCTCCTCTACCACACTGAAGGCTATGACCCGGTGGTCGGAGCTCGTGTCAGACCGTAGGGTCCAGTCCGCTATGCGCCTCGCCATGGTGGCCGTGGCGAGTGTCACGTCTATCCAGCTCTGGCCCCTGGCTCCAACGAATGTGGGACCAGAGGGCTCATTAACCACTATGAGCTGACACCTCGCCACGGTCTCATCCACCACTCTTCCTCTAGCGTCTGTGCGAACCGAACCCCAGGCCGTGCTCCACGAATTGGTGTCGGAACAGACCACCACACTTCTGTAACGTTGTGTGATGGCCTCCACGGCGGCAACGCTTTCCTCTATCCTTTGCGTTGGCGGCATGTATGACGAGACAAGGGCGAAGGATATCCTCCCCCATCTGACACAACACGCCGCCTGATCAGCCGTGGTGAATTGCTTCAATTCCATTACGTCGAGGTTGGGATTAACTATCACTATAGCCGCCCTGGGCCTCCTCTCACCACTGCCCATCGCGACTACCCTCGACGCGACACCGAATCCGGTGACCACATTTCCCTGACACCATGGCTCCTGTATAGCCATGATGTCGGTTTTCCTTGCGAGAGCTCTCAGCTCGTCCGCGACCACTCGCCTTCGGCCCATATTGACCTGCAGAATCCGCAGCCTACGCATACCGGGTTCCTTTCACCTGCCCAGCCATCATCTCCAGGTGCTCCGGGCACTCCTTGCTGCCCACGCAGTGCCGGAGCTCTTTCCCCTCTCTGCCTTTCGCCCTGCAGTTTCCGCAGGTTGGTGACTGGCCTTTCTTCTTTACCGGGCAGTCCTTAATCTTATGCCCGGTCTCTCCGCACCACCTGCACGCCGTCCCGGTCGATTGGCATGCCTTCGCCGGGTGGCCGTACTGCAGGCATTTAAGGCAGAGCAGGGGGTCGAGGTTGTCTCTGATGGCTAAGCACCACCATCCCCCACTCAGATCCGCCTCAGTCAGGTTCATCAGGGCGAGCCTCATCGTGTGGTGGACCTCCACGATCCACTTCTTAGTCAGCCCGCCCCTCACGGGAGCTGCGAAGCAGGGCCTCATCAACTCCCTCCTGACCGACTCCTCCTCTGGTCTTTCCACACTCACCTTGCCCCAGAGATACCTCTCCAGGGCCTCCACCGTCCAGTGGTTGGGGACGCCTCTCACCTCCAAGCGGGGTCTCTTGGCCATCGCCATCTTGGCATCGAGGCCCCTGCACTTAAGGGCGTCCCAAGCCAGCAGCCGCTTCGCCTGGTCAGCTCCTCCGGTCTTGACCAGGACGGCGCCAGCCCTCGTCACTCTCACGACGCTGACGCTGGCGCCTACTTCCTTCAGCTCCTCCTGGGACGGGAGCTGCTCCAGGATCCTCCCGGCCTCCCATCCCGCTCCATTACCCTTAAGGGTGATATATGTGGAGGCCTCCCCTGGTTTTCCCGGCCCCGCGGGAACGCTGGCCAGGACCCCAGCGAAGGTCATCTTCTTCTTTCCCTGTTCCTGGGAGGCAGGCCTCTCCTTCTTCTTCTTCTTTTTCTTCCTCTTCACCTCCTTCCAGGGTGCAGCGTCCTCCTCGCTGGAGTCTGCCTCCTTATTCCTCCCGCGGCACATCGCCGTGGCGCTGGTCCACCTCTGGGGCATTGGGGCCGGGACAAGTTCGAGGCCGTCGCACCTGCCTCGGGCGACCTCTCTCCCCTTCAGCGGGGGCACACCAGAAGGCCCAGCCGTCACCTTTTCTTGCTCCTTCGGGGCCTTTATGATCCTCCCCCTCTCCTCGGCCGGCCGCTGATCCCTGGTGGCAACCGACGGCCCAGCCTCCTGCTGCCTACGGGCCCTTTTCTCTTCCCTCTGCGGTTTCGGCAACCCGGTAACTATCGGGCCCACAATCTCGGCCTAACCACCCCTAACCACCCCTAACCACCCCTAACCACCCCTAACCACCCCTAACCACCCCTAACCACCCCTAACCACCCCTAACCACCCCTAACCACCCCTAACCACCCCTAACCACCCCTAACCACCCCTAACCACCCCTAACCACCCCTAACCACCCCTAACCACCCCTAACCACCCAGAAATTGAAATGAATTATTATTACCTAAATCCTTACATTCTAAATTAGACATAAACAAATTCTTTACAAAATCCAAATCAAATTTGGAACTGGCCACAACAAGGAAATCATCTACCCAGGGTAGATAAGTACATAAACATTATTATCATTAAAATAAAGACATGGATCTACTTTAGATCTATTAAAACCAAATTTTATAAAAATTTCATTTAAGTGGTCGTTCCAATCCTTAGGGCTTTGTTTCAAACCATACAATGCTTTCCTTAATCTAAGCACTTTTCCACTGACACTTTTATAGCCTTCCGGTGGCTTAATAAAAACAGGCACTTTTAGATAGCACTTAAGGAACGCACTTCTCACATCGAGTTGGTTGATCATTATATTTTTCTCTGCTACAGCAGCTAGGAGCACCCGAAGGGTTGTGAAGCGGGCAACTGGACCATAGAGGTCATCGGGCTGATTGTCGGTTTGTTGATACCCTCGCTCCACAAGCCTGGCGTTCTTCTTCATATCGTCTTCTGAAGACTTCACAGTGACAATACATTTGCAGTCAACTATCGCCTTGTCAGGTGGTGTGTCAACTTCTTCCCATGTTTCATTAGCTTCAAGTGAATTTAATTCATCGTTGATGGCTTCACGCCAACCGGGATCACTAATTGCTTCAGAATAAGTTTTAGGGACGTCACAATCATAATGAGCAGACAAAGCCAAATATAATGTCACAAATGCCAATTATAGTGCCTGAAATGTCAATTATAGTGTCTGAAATGTCAATTACAGTGTCTGAAATGCTAAATATAATGACACAAATGCCAATTATAGTGCCTGAAATGCAAATTAGAGTGCCTGAAATGTCAATTATAGTGTCTAAAATGTCAATTATAGTGTCTGAAAAGCCAATTATAGTGCCTGAAATGCCAATTATAGTGCCTGAAATGCCAATTTTAGTACCTGAAATGCGAATTATTATGTCTAAAAGGCCAATTATAATGTCTGAAATGCCAATTATAGTGCCTATAATGCCAAATATTATGTCACAAATGGAAAATTTTAGTGCCTGAAATGCCAAATATAATGTCACAAAGGCCAATTATACTGCCTGAAATGTCAATTAGAGTGCCTGAAATGTCAATTATAGTGTCTAAAATGTCAATTATAGTGTCTGAAAAGCCAATTATAGTGCCTGAAATGCCAATTATAGTGCCTGAAATGCCAATTTTAGTGCCTGTAATGAGAATTATTATGTCTAAAATGCCAATTATAATGTCTGAAATGCCAATTATAGTGCTTGAAATGCCAAATATTATGTCACAAATGAAAAATTTTAGTGCCTGAAATGCCAAATATAATGTCACAAAGGCCAATTATACTGCCTGAAATGTCAATTAGAGTGCCTGAAATGTCAATTATAGTGTCTAAAATGTCAATTATAGTGTCTGAAAAGCCAATTATAGTGCCTGAAATGCCAATTATAGTGCCTGAAATACCAATTTTAGTGCCTGTAATGAGAATTATTATGTCTAAAATGCCAATTATAATGTCTGAAATGCCAATTATAGTGCCTATAATGCCAAATATTATGTCACAAATGAAAACTTTTAGTGCCTGAATTGCCAAATATAATGTCACAAAGGCCAATTATACTGCCTGAAATGTCAATTAGAGTGCCTGAAATGTCAATTATAGTGTCTAAAATGTCAATTATAGTGTCTGAAAAGCCAATTATAGTGCCTGAAATGCCAATTATAGTGCCTGAAATGCCAATTTTAGTGCCTGTAATGCGAATTATTATGTCTAAAATGCCAATTATAATGTCTGAAATGCCAATTATAGTGCCTATAATGCCAAATATTATGTCACAAATGAAAACTTTTAGTGCCTAAAATGCCAAATATAATGTCACAAAGGCCAATTATAGTGCCTGAAATGTCAATTATAGTGTCTGAAATGTCAATTATAGTGTCCGAAATGCGAAATATAATGTCACAAATGCCAATTTTAGTGCCTGAAATGCCATATATAATGTCACAAAGGCCAATTATAGTGCCTGAAATGTCAATTATAGTGTCTGAAATGTCAATTATAGTGTCTGAAATGCCAACTATAATGACACAAATGCCAATTATAGTGCCTGAAATGCAAATTAGAGTGCCTGAAATGTCAATTATAGTGTCTGAAATGTCAATTATAGTGTCTGAAATGCCAAATATAATGACACAAATGCCAATTATAGTGCCTGAAATGCAAATTAGAGTGCCTGAAATGTCAATTATAGTGTCTAAAATGTCAATTATAGTGTCTGAAAAGCCAATTATAGTGCCTGAAATGCCAATTATAGTGCCTGAAATGCCAATTTTAGTGCCAGATATGCGAATTATTATGTCTAAAATGCCAATTATAATGTATGAAATGCCAATTATAGTGCCTGAAATGCCAAATATAATGTCACAAATGCCAATTTTAGTGCCTGAAATTCCAAATATAATGTCACAAATGCCAATTATAGTGCCTGAAATGTCAATTATAGTGTCTGAAATGTCAATTATAGTGTCTGAAATGCCAATTATAGTGAGTGAAATGCCAAATAAGATGCCTGAAATGCCTATTAGAATGTGTGAAATGCCAATTATAGTGCCTGAAATGTCAATTATAGTGTCTGAAATGTCAATTATAGTGTCTGAAATGCCAATTATAGTGAGTGAAATGCCAAATAAGATGCCTGAAATGCCTATTATAATGCCTGAAATGCCACTTATAGTGCCTGAAATGCCAAATATTATGTCACAAATGCCAAAAATACTGCCTGAAATGCCAAATATAATGTCACAAATGCCAAATATAGTGCCTGAAATGTCAATTATAGTGTCTGAAATGTCAATTATAGTGTCTGAAATGCCAAATATAATGACACAAATGCCCATTATAGTGCCTGAAATGCAAATAAGAGTGCCTGAAATGTCAATTATAGTGTCTAAAATGTCAATTATAGTGTCTGAAAAGCCAATTATAGTGCCTGAAATGCCAATTATAGTGCCTGAAATGCCAATTATAGTGCCTATAATGCCAAATATTATGTCACAAATGAAAAATTTTAGTGCCTGAAATGCAAAATATAATGTCACAAAGGCCAATTATACTGCCTGAAATGTCAATTAGAGTGCCTGAAATGTCAATTATAGTGCCTGAAATGTCAATTATAGTGTCTGAAATGTCAATTATAGTGTCTGAAATGCCAAATATAATGACACAAATGCCAATTATAGTGCCTGAAATGCAAATTAGAGTGCCTGAAATGTCAATTATAGTGTCTAAAATGTCAATTATAGTGTCTGAAGAGCCAATTATAGTGCCTGAAATGCCAATTATAGTGCCTGAAATGCCAATTTTAGTGCCTGAAATGCCAATTTTAGTGCCTGAAATGCGAATTATTATGTCTAAAATGCCAATTATAATGTCTGAAATGCCAATTATAGTGCCTGAAATGCCAAATATAATGTCACAAATGCCAATTTTAGTGCCTGAAATTCCAAATATAATGTCACAAATGCCAATTATAGTGAGTGAAATGCCAAATAAGATGCCTGAAATGCCAATTATAATGTCTGAAATGCCAATTATAGTGCCTGAAATGCCAAATATTATGTCACAAATGCCAAAAATAGTGCCTGAAATGCCAAATATAATGTCACAAATGCCAAATATAGTGCCTGAAATGCCAATTATAGTGCTTGAAATGCCAAATATAGTGCCTGAAATGCCAATTAGAGTGCCTGAAATGTCAATTATAGTGTCTGAAATGTCAATTATAGTGCCTGAAGTGCCAAATATAATGTCATAAATGCCAAATATAGTGCCTGAAATGCCAATTTTAGTGCCTGAAATGCGAATTATTATGTCTAAAATGCCAATTATAATGTCTGAAATGCCAATTATAATGTCGGAAATGCCAATTTTAGTGCCTGAAATGCCAAATATAATGTCACAAATGCCAATTATAGTGCCTGAAATGTCAATTATAGTGTCTGACATGTCAATTACAGTGTCTGAAATGCTAAATATAATGACACAAATGCCAATTATAGTGCCTGAAATGCAAATTAGAGTGCCTGAAATGTCAATTATAGTGTCTAAAATGTCAATTATAGTGTCTGAAAAGCCATTTATAGTGCCTGAAATGCCAACTATAGTGCCTGAAATGCCAATTTTAGTACCTGAAATGCGAATTATTATGTCTAAAAGGCCAATTATAATGTCTGAAATGCCAATTATAGTGCCTATAATGCCAAATATTATGTCACAAATGGAAAATTTTAGTGCCTGAAATGCCAAATATAATGTCACAAAGGCCAATTATACTGCCTGAAATGTCAATTAGAGTGCCTGAAATGTCAATTATAGTGTCTAAAATGTCAATTATAGTGTCTGAAAAGCCAATTATAGTGCCTGAAATGCCAATTATAGTGCCTGAAATGCCAATTTTAGTGCCTGTAATGAGAATTATTATGTCTAAAATGCCAATTATAATGTCTGAAATGCCAATTATAGTGCTTGAAATGCCAAATATTATGTCACAAATGAAAACTTTTAGTGCTTGAAATGCCAAATATAATGTCACAAAGGCCAATTATAGTGCCTGAAATGTCAATTATAGTGTCTGAAATGTCAATTATAGTGTCCGAAATGCGAAATATAATGTCTCAAACGCCAATTTTAGTGCCTAAAATGCCATATATAATGTCACAAAGGCCAATTATAGTGCCTGAAATGTCAATTATAGTGTCTGAAATGTCAATTATAGTGTCTGAAATGCCAACTATAATGTCACAAATGCCAATTATAGTGAGTGAAATGCCAAATAAGATGCCTGAAATGCCAATTATAATGTCTGAAATGCCAATTATAGTGCCTGAAATGCCAAATATTATGTCACAAATGCCAAAAATAGTGCCTGAAATGCCAAATATAATGTCACAAATGCCAAATATAGTGCCTGAAATGCCAATTATAGTGCTTGAAATGCCAAATATAGTACCTGAAATGGGAATTATTATGTCTAAAAGGGCAATTATAATGTCTGAAATGCCAATTATAGTGCCTATAATGCCAAATATTATGTCACAAATGGAAAATTTTAGTGCCTGAAATGCCAAATATAATGTCACAAAGGCCAATTATACTGCCTGAAATGTCAATTAGAGTGCCTGAAATGTCAATTATAGTGTCTAAAATATCAATTATAGTGTCTGAAAAGCCAATTATAGTGCCTGAAATGCCAATTATAGTGCCTGAAATGCCAATTTTAGTGCCTGTAATGAGAATTATTATGTCTAAAATGCCAATTATAATGTCTGAAATGCCAATTATAGTGCTTGAAATGCCAAATATAATGTCACAAAGGCCAATTATAGTGCCTGAAATGTCAATTATAGTGTCTGAAATGTCAATTATAGTGTCCGAAATGCGAAATATAATGTCTCAAACGCCAATTTTAGTGCCTAAAATGCCATATATAATGTCACAAAGGCCAATTATAGTGCCTGAAATGTCAATTATAGTGTCTGAAATGTCAATTATAGTGTCTGAAATGCCAACTATAATGTCACAAATGCCAATTATAGTGAGTGAAATGCCAAATAAGATGCCTGAAATGCCAATTATAATGTCTGAAATGCCAAATATAGTGCCTGAAATGCCAATTAGAGTGCCTGAAATGTCAATTATAGTGTCTGAAATGTCAATTATAGTGCCTGAAATGCCAAATATAATGTCATAAATGCCAAATATAGTGCCTGAAATGCCAATTTTAGTGCCTGAAATGCGAATTATTATGTCTAAAATGCCAATTATAATGTCTGAAATGCCAATTATAATGTCGGAAATGCCAATTTTAGTGCCTGAAATGCCAAATATAATGTCACAAATGCCAATTATAGTGCCTGAAATGTCAATTATAGTGTCTGAAATGTCAATTACAGTGTCTGAAATGCTAAATATAATGACACAAATGCCAATTATAGTGCCTGAAATGCAAATTAGAGTGCCTGAAATGTCAATTATAGTGTCTAAAATGTCAATTATAGTGTCTGAAAAGCCAATTATAGTGCCTGAAATGCCAATTATAGTGCCTGAAATGCCAATTTTAGTACCTGAAATGCGAATTATTATGTCTAAAAGGCCAATTATAATGTCTGAAATGCCAATTATAGTGCCTATAATGCCAAATATTATGTCACAAATGGAAAATTTTAGTGCCTGAAATGCCAAATATAATGTCACAAAGGCCAATTATACTGCCTGAAATGTCAATTAGAGTGCCTGAAATGTCAATTATAGTGTCTAAAATGTCAATTATAGTGTCTGAAAAGCCAATTATAGTGCCTGAAATGCCAATTATAGTGCCTGAAATGCCAATTTTAGTGCCTGTAATGAGAATTATTATGTCTAAAATGCCAATTATAATGTCTGAAATGCCAATTATAGTGCCTATAATGCCAAATATTATGTCACAAATGAAAACTTTTAGTGCCTGAATTGCCAAATATAATGTCACAAAGGCCAATTATAGTGCCTGAAATGTCAATTATAGTGTCTGAAATGTCAATTATAGTGTCCGAAATGCGAAATATAATGTCACAAATGCCAATTTTAGTGCCTGAAATGCCATATATAATGTCACAAATGCCAATTATAGTGCCTGAAATGCCAATTTTAGTACCTGAAATGCGAATTATTATGTCTAAAAGGCCAATTATAATGTCTGACATGTCAATTATAGTGCCTATAATGCCAAATATTATGTCACAAATGAAAAATTTTAGTGCCTGAAATGCCAAATATAATGTCACAAAGGCCAATTATACTGCCTGAAATGTCAATTAGAGTGCCTGAAATGTCAATTATAGTGTCTAAAATGTCAATTATAGTGTCTGAAAAGCCAATTATAGTGCCTGAAATGCCAATTATAGTGCCTGAAATGCCAATTTTAGTGCCTGTAATGCGAATTATTATGTCTAAAATGCCAATTATAATGTCTGAAATGCCAATTATAGTGCCTATAATGCCAAATATTATGTCACAAATGAAAACTTTTAGTGCCTAAAATGCCAAATATAATGTCACAAAGGCCAATTATAGTGCCTGAAATGTCAATTATAGTGTCTGAAATGTCAATTATAGTGTCCGAAATGCGAAATATAATGTCACAAATGCCAATTTTAGTGCTTGAAATGCCATATATAATGTCACAAAGGCCAATTATAGTGCCTGAAATGTCAATTATAGTGTCTGAAATGTCAATTATAGTGTCTGAAATGCCAACTATAATGACACAAATGCCAATTATAGTGCCTGAAATGCAAATTAGAGTGCCTGAAATGTCAATTATAGTGTCTGAAATGTCAATTATAGTGTCTGAAATGCCAAATATAATGACACAAATGCCAATTATAGTGCCTGAAATGCAAATTAGAGTGCCTGCAATGTCAATTATAGTGTCTAAAATGTCAATTATAGTGTCTGAAAAGCCAATTATAGTGCCTGAAATGCCAATTATAGTGCCTGAAATGCCAATTTTAGTGCCAGATATGCGAATTATTATGTCTAAAATGCCAATTATAATGTATGAAATGCCAATTATAGTGCCTGAAATGCCAAATATAATGTCACAAATGCCAATTTTAGTGCCTGAAATTCCAAATATAATGTCACAAATGCCAATTATAGTGCCTGAAATGTCAATTATAGTGTCTGAAATGTCAATTATAGTGTCTGAAATGCCAATTATAGTGAGTGAAATGCCAAATAAGATGCCTGAAATGCCTATTAGAATGTGTGAAATGCCAATTATAGTGCCTGAAATGTCAATTATAGTGTCTGAAATGTCAATTATAGTGTCTGAAATGCCAATTATAGTGAGTGAAATGCCAAATAAGATGCCTGAAATGCCTATTATAATGCCTGAAATGCCACTTATAGTGCCTGAAATGCCAAATATTATGTCACAAATGCCAAAAATACTGCCTGAAATGCCAAATATAATGTCACAAATGCCAAATATAGTGCCTGAAATGTCAATTATAGTGTCTGAAATGTCAATTATAGTGTCTGAAATGCCAAATATAATGACACAAATGCCCATTATAGTGCCTGAAATGCAAATAAGAGTGCCTGAAATGTCAATTATAGTGTCTAAAATGTCAATTATAGTGTCTGAAAAGCCAATTATAGTGCCTGAAATGCCAATTATAGTGCCTGAAATGCCAATTATAGTGCCTATAATGCCAAATATTATGTCACAAATGAAAAATTTTAGTGCCTGAAATGCAAAATATAATGTCACAAAGGCCAATTATACTGCCTGAAATGTCAATTAGAGTGCCTGAAATGTCAATTATAGTGCCTGAAATGTCAATTATAGTGTCTGAAATGTCAATTATAGTGTCTGAAATGCCAAATATAATGACACAAATGCCAATTATAGTGCCTGAAATGCAAATTAGAGTGCCTGAAATGTCAATTATAGTGTCTAAAATGTCAATTATAGTGTCTGAAAAGCCAATTATAGTGCCTGAAATGCCAATTATAGTGCCTGAAATGCCAATATTAGTGCCTGAAATGCCAATTTTAGTGCCTGAAATGCGAATTATTATGTCTAAAATGCCAATTATAATGTCTGAAATGCCAATTATAGTGCCTGAAATGCCAAATATAATGTCACAAATGCCAATTTTAGTGCCTGAAATTCCAAATATAATGTCACAAATGCCAATTATAGTGAGTGAAATGCCAAATAAGATGCCTGAAATGCCAATTATAATGTCTGAAATGCCAATTATAGTGCCTGAAATGCCAAATATTATGTCACAAATGCCAAAAATAGTGCCTGAAATGCCAAATATAATGTCACAAATGCCAAATATAGTGCCTGAAATGCCAATTATAGTGCTTGAAATGCCAAATATAGTGCCTGAAATGCCAATTAGAGTGCCTGAAATGTCAATTATAGTGTCTGAAATGTCAATTATAGTGCCTGAAATGCCAAATATAATGTCATAAATGCCAAATATAGTGCCTGAAATGCCAATTTTAGTGCCTGAAATGCGAATTATTATGTCTAAAATGCCAATTATAATGTCTGAAACGCCAATTATAATGTCGGAAATGCCAATTTTAGTGCCTGAAATGCCAAATATAATGTCACAAATGCCAATTATAGTGCCTGAAATGTCAATTATAGTGTCTGAAATGTCAATTACAGTGTCTGAAATGCTAAATATAATGACACAAATGCCAATTATAGTGCCTGAAATGCAAATTAGAGTGCCTGAAATGTCAATTATAGTGTCTAAAATGTCAATTATAGTGTCTGAAAAGCCAATTATAGTGCCTGAAATGCCAAATATAATGTCACAAAGGCCAATTTTAGTACCTGAAATGCGAATTATTATGTCTAAAAGGCCAATTATAATGTCTGAAATGCCAATTATAGTGCCTATAATGCCAAATATTATGTCACAAATGGAAAATTTTAGTGCCTGAAATGCCAAATATAATGTCACAAAGGCCAATTATACTGCCTGAAATGTCAATTAGAGTGCCTGAAATGTCAATTATAGTGTCTAAAATGTCAATTATAGTGTCTGAAAAGCCAATTATAGTGCCTGAAATGCCAATTATAGTGCCTGAAATGCCAATTTTAGTGCCTGTAATGAGAATTATTATGTCTAAAATGCCAATTATAATGTCTGAAATGCCAATTATAGTGCTTGAAATGCCAAATATTATGTCACAAATGAAAACTTTTAGTGCTTGAAATGCCAAATATAATGTCACAAAGGCCAATTATAGTGCCTGAAATGTCAATTATAGTGTCTGAAATGTCAATTATAGTGTCCGAAATGCGAAATATAATGTCTCAAACGCCAATTTTAGTGCCTAAAATGCCATATATAATGTCACAAAGGCCAATTATAGTGCCTGAAATGTCAATTATAGTGTCTGAAATGTCAATTATAGTGTCTGAAATGCCAACTATAATGTCACAAATGCCAATTATAGTGAGTGAAATGCCAATTATAATGTCTGAAATGCCAATTATAGTGCCTGAAATGCAAATATTATGTCACAAATGCCAAAAATAGTGCCTGAAATGCCAAATATAATGTCACAAATGCCAAATATAGTGCCTGAAATGCCAATTATAGTGCTTGAAATGCCAAATATAGTGCCTGAAATGCCAATTAGAGTGCCTGAAATGTCAATTATAGTGTCTGAAATGTCAATTATAGTGCCTGAAATGCCAAATATAATGTCATAAATGCCAAATATAGTGCCTGAAATGCCAATTTTAGTGCCTGAAATGCGAATTATTATGTCTAAAATGCCAATTATAATGTCTGAAATGCCAATTATAATGTCGGAAATGCCAATTTTAGTGCCTGAAATGCCAAATATAATGTCACAAATGCCAATTATAGTGCCAGAAATGTCAATTATAGTGTCTGAAATGTCAATTACAGTGTCTGAAATGCTAAATATAATGACACAAATGCCAATTATAGTGCCTGAAATGCAAATTAAAGTGCCTGAAATGTCAATTATAGTGTCTAAAATGTCAATTATAGTGTCTGAAAAGCCAATTATAGTGCCTGAAATGCCAATTATGGTGCCTGAAATGCCAATTTTAGTACCTGAAATGCGAATTATTATGTCTAAAAGGCCAATTATAATGTCTGAAATGCCAATTATAGTGCCTATAATGCCAAATATTATGGCACAAATGGAAAATTTTAGTGCCTGAAATGCCAAATATAATGTCACAAAGGCCAATTATACTGCCTGAAATGTCAATTAGAGTGCCTGAAATGTCAATTATAGTGTCTAAAATGTCAATTATAGTGTCTGAAAAGCCAATTATAGTGCCTGAAATGCCAATTATAGTGCCTGAAATGCCAATTTTAGTGCCTGTAATGAGAATTATTATGTCTAAAATGCCAATTATAATGTCTGAAATGCCAATTATAGTGCTTGAAATGCCAAATATTATGTCACAAATGAAAACTTTTAGTGCTTGAAATGCCAAATATAATGTCACAAAGGCCAATTATAGTGCCTGAAATGTCAATTATAGTGTCCGAAATGCGAAATATAATGTCTCAAACGCCAATTTTAGTGCCTAAAATGCCATATATAATGTCACAAAGGCCAATTATAGTGCCTGAAATGTCAATTATAGTGTCTGAAATGTTAATTATAGTGTCTGAAATGCCAACTATAATGACACAAATGCCAATTATAGTGCCTGAAATGCAAATTAGAGTGCCTGAAATGTCAATTATAGTGTCTGAAATGTCATTTATAGTGTCTAAAATGTCAATTATAGTGTCTGAAAAGCCAATTATAGTGCCTGAAATGCCAATTATAGTGCCTGAAATGCCAATTTTAGTGCCTGAAATGCCAACTATAATGTCACAAATGCCAATTATAGTGAGTGAAATGCCAAATAAGATGCCTGAAATGCCAATTATAATGTCTGAAATGCCAAATATAGTGCCTGAAATGCCAATTAGAGTGCCTGAAATGTCAATTATAGTGTCTGAAATGTCAATTATAGTGCCTGAAATGCCAAATATAATGTCATAAATGCCAAATATAGTGCCTGAAATGCCAATTTTAGTGCCTGAAATGCGAATTATTATGTCTAAAATGCCAATTATAATGTCTGAAATGCCAATTATAATGTCGGAAATGCCAATTTTAGTGCCTGAAATGCCAAATATAATGTCACAAATGCCAATTATAGTGCCTGAAATGTCAATTATAGTGTCTGAAATGTCAATTACAGTGTCTGAAATGCTAAATATAATGACACAAATGCCAATTATAGTGCCTGAAATGCAAATTAGAGTGCCTGAAATGTCAATTATAGTGTCTAAAATGTCAATTATAGTGTCTGAAAAGCCAATTATAGTGCCTGAAATGCCAATTATAGTGCCTGAAATGCCAATTTTAGTACCTGAAATGCGAATTATTATGTCTAAAAGGCCAATTATAATGTCTGAAATGCCAATTATAGTGCCTATAATGCCAAATATTATGTCACAAATGGAAAATTTTAGTGCCTGAAATGCCAAATATAATGTCACAAAGGCCAATTATACTGCCTGAAATGTCAATTAGAGTGCCTGAAATGTCAATTATAGTGTCTAAAATGTCAATTATAGTGTCTGAAAAGCCAATTATAGTGCCTGAAATGCCAATTATAGTGCCTGAAATGCCAATTTTAGTGCCTGTAATGAGAATTATTATGTCTAAAATGCCAATTATAATGTCTGAAATGCCAATTATAGTGCCTATAATGCCAAATATTATGTCACAAATGAAAACTTTTAGTGCCTGAATTGCCAAATATAATGTCACAAAGGCCAATTATAGTGCCTGAAATGTCAATTATAGTGTCTGAAATGTCAATTATAGTGTCCGAAATGCGAAATATAATGTCACAAATGCCAATTTTAGTGCCTGAAATGCCATATATAATGTCACAAAGGCCAATTATAGTGCCTGAAATGCCAATTTTAGTACCTGAAATGCGAATTATTATGTCTAAAAGGCCAATTATAATGTCTGACATGTCAATTATAGTGCCTATAATGCCAAATATTATGTCACAAATGAAAAATTTTAGTGCCTGAAATGCCAAATATAATGTCACAAAGGCCAATTATACTGCCTGAAATGTCAATTAGAGTGCCTGAAATGTCAATTATAGTGTCTAAAATGTCAATTATAGTGTCTGAAAAGCCAATTATAGTGCCTGAAATGCCAATTATAGTGCCTGAAATGCCAATTTTAGTGCCTGTAATGCGAATTATTATGTCTAAAATGCCAATTATAATGTCTGAAATGCCAATTATAGTGCCTATAATGCCAAATATTATGTCACAAATGAAAACTTTTAGTGCCTAAAATGCCAAATATAATGTCACAAAGGCCAATTATAGTGCCTGAAATGTCAATTATAGTGTCTGAAATGTCAATTATAGTGTCCGAAATGCGAAATATAATGTCACAAATGCCAATTTTAGTGCTTGAAATGCCATATATAATGTCACAAAGGCCAATTATAGTGCCTGAAATGTCAATTATAGTGTCTGAAATGTCAATTATAGTGTCTGAAATGCCAACTATAATGACACAAATGCCAATTATAGTGCCTGAAATGCAAATTAGAGTGCCTGAAATGTCAATTATAGTGTCTGAAATGTCAATTATAGTGTCTGAAATGCCAAATATAATGACACAAATGCCAATTATAGTGCCTGAAATGCAAATTAGAGTGCCTGAAATGTCAATTATAGTGTCTAAAATGTCAATTATAGTGTCTGAAAAGCCAATTATAGTGCCTGAAATGCCAATTATAGTGCCTGAAATGCCAATTTTAGTGCCAGATATGCGAATTTTAGTGCCTGAAATTCCAAATATAATGTCACAAATGCCAATTATAGTGCCTGAAATGTCAATTATAGTGTCTGAAATGTCAATTATAGTGTCTGAAATGCCAATTATAGTGAGTGAAATGCCAAATAAGATGCCTGAAATGCCTATTAGAATGTGTGAAATGCCAATTATAGTGCCTGAAATGTCAATTATAGTGTCTGAAATGTCAATTATAGTGTCTGAAATGCCAATTATAGTGAGTGAAATGCCAAATAAGATGCCTGAAATGCCTATTATAATGCCTGAAATGCCACTTATAGTGCCTGAAATGCCAAATATTATGTCACAAATGCCAAAAATACTGCCTGAAATGCCAAATATAATGTCACAAATGCCAAATATAGTGCCTGAAATGTCAATTATAGTGTCTGAAATGTCAATTATAGTGTCTGAAATGCCAAATATAATGACACAAATGCCCATTATAGTGCCTGAAATGCAAATAAGAGTGCCTGAAATGTCAATTATAGTGTCTAAAATGTCAATTATAGTGTCTGAAAAGCCAATTATAGTGCCTGAAATGCCAATTATAGTGCCTGAAATGCCAATTATAGTGCCTATAATGCCAAATATTATGTCACAAATGAAAAATTTTAGTGCCTGAAATGCAAAATATAATGTCACAAAGGCCAATTATACTGCCTGAAATGTCAATTAGAGTGCCTGAAATGTCAATTATAGTGCCTGAAATGTCAATTATAGTGTCTGAAATGTCAATTATAGTGTCTGAAATGCCAAATATAATGACACAAATGCCAATTATAGTGCCTGAAATGCAAATTAGAGTGCCTGAAATGTCAATTATAGTGTCTAAAATGTCAATTATAGTGTCTGAAAAGCCAATTATAGTGCCTGAAATGCCAATTATAGTGCCTGAAATGCCAATTTTAGTGCCTGAAATGCCAATTTTAGTGCCTGAAATGCGAATTATTATGTCTAAAATGCCAATTATAATGTCTGAAATGCCAATTATAGTGCCTGAAATGCCAAATATAATGTCACAAATGCCAATTTTAGTGCCTGAAATTCCAAATATAATGTCACAAATGCCAATTATAGTGAGTGAAATGCCAAATAAGATGCCTGAAATGCCAATTATAATGTCTGAAATGCCAATTATAGTGCCTGAAATGCCAAATATTATGTCACAAATGCCAAAAATAGTGCCTGAAATGCCAAATATAATGTCACAAATGCCAAATATAGTGCCTGAAATGCCAATTATAGTGCTTGAAATGCCAAATATAGTGCCTGAAATGCCAATTAGAGTGCCTGAAATGTCAATTATAGTGTCTGAAATGCCAAATATAATGTCATAAATGCCAAATATAGTGCCTGAAATGCCAATTTTAGTGCCTGAAATGCGAATTATTATGTCTAAAATGCCAATTATAATGTCTGAAACGCCAATTATAATGTCGGAAATGCCAATTTTAGTGCCTGAAATGCCAAATATAATGTCACAAATGCCAATTATAGTGCCTGAAATGTCAATTATAGTGTCTGAAATGTCAATTACAGTGTCTGAAATGCTAAATATAATGACACAAATGCCAATTATAGTGCCTGAAATGCAAATTAGAGTGCCTGAAATGTCAATTATAGTGTCTAAAATGTCAATTATAGTGTCTGAAAAGCCAATTATAGTGCCTGAAATGCCAAATATAATGTCACAAAGGCCAATTTTAGTACCTGAAATGCGAATTATTATGTCTAAAAGGCCAATTATAATGTCTGAAATGCCAATTATAGTGCCTATAATGCCAAATATTATGTCACAAATGGAAAATTTTAGTGCCTGAAATGCCAAATATAATGTCACAAAGGCCAATTATACTGCCTGAAATGTCAATTAGAGTGCCTGAAATGTCAATTATAGTGTCTAAAATGTCAATTATAGTGTCTGAAAAGCCAATTATAGTGCCTGAAATGCCAATTATAGTGCCTGAAATGCCAATTTTAGTGCCTGTAATGAGAATTATTATGTCTAAAATGCCAATTATAATGTCTGAAATGCCAATTATAGTGCTTGAAATGCCAAATATTATGTCACAAATGAAAACTTTTAGTGCTTGAAATGCCAAATATAATGTCACAAAGGCCAATTATAGTGCCTGAAATGTCAATTATAGTGTCTGAAATGTCAATTATAGTGTCCGAAATGCGAAATATAATGTCTCAAACGCCAATTTTAGTGCCTAAAATGCCATATATAATGTCACAAAGGCCAATTATAGTGCCTGAAATGTCAATTATAGTGTCTGAAATGTCAATTATAGTGTCTGAAATGCCAACTATAATGTCACAAATGCCAATTATAGTGAGTGAAATGCCAATTATAATGTCTGAAATGCCAATTATAGTGCCTGAAATGCAAATATTATGTCACAAATGCCAAAAATAGTGCCTGAAATGCCAAATATAATGTCACAAATGCCAAATATAGTGCCTGAAATGCCAATTATAGTGCTTGAAATGCCAAATATAGTGCCTGAAATGCCAATTAGAGTGCCTGAAATGTCAATTATAGTGTCTGAAATGTCAATTATAGTGCCTGAAATGCCAAATATAATGTCATAAATGCCAAATATAGTGCCTGAAATGCCAATTTTAGTGCCTGAAATGCGAATTATTATGTCTAAAATGCCAATTATAATGTCTGAAATGCCAATTATAATGTCGGAAATGCCAATTTTAGTGCCTGAAATGCCAAATATAATGTCACAAATGCCAATTATAGTGCCAGAAATGTCAATTATAGTGTCTGAAATGTCAATTACAGTGTCTGAAATGCTAAATATAATGACACAAATGCCAATTATAGTGCCTGAAATGCAAATTAAAGTGCCTGAAATGTCAATTATAGTGTCTAAAATGTCAATTATAGTGTCTGAAAAGCCAATTATAGTGCCTGAAATGCCAATTATGGTGCCTGAAATGCCAATTTTAGTACCTGAAATGCGAATTATTATGTCTAAAAGGCCAATTATAATGTCTGAAATGCCAATTATAGTGCCTATAATGCCAAATATTATGGCACAAATGGAAAATTTTAGTGCCTGAAATGCCAAATATAATGTCACAAAGGCCAATTATACTGCCTGAAATGTCAATTAGAGTGCCTGAAATGTCAATTATAGTGTCTAAAATGTCAATTATAGTGTCTGAAAAGCCAATTATAGTGCCTGAAATGCCAATTATAGTGCCTGAAATGCCAATTTTAGTGCCTGTAATGAGAATTATTATGTCTAAAATGCCAATTATAATGTCTGAAATGCCAATTATAGTGCTTGAAATGCCAAATATTATGTCACAAATGAAAACTTTTAGTGCTTGAAATGCCATATATAATGTCACAAAGGCCAATTATAGTGCCTGAAATGTCAATTATAGTGTCTGAAATGTCAATTATAGTGTCTGAAATGCCAACTATAATGACACAAATGCCAATTATAGTGCCTGAAATGCAAATTAGAGTGCCTGAAATGTCAATTATAGTGTCTGAAATGTCAATTATAGTGTCTAAAATGTCAATTATAGTGTCTGAAAAGCCAATTATAGTGCCTGAAATGCCAATTATAGTGCCTGAAATGCCAATTTTAGTGCCTGAAATGCCAATTTTAGTGCCTGAAATGCAAATTAGAGTGCCTGAAATGTCAATTATAGTGTCTGAAATGTCAATTATAGTGTCTGAAATGCCAAATATAATGACACAAATGCCAATTATAGTGCCTGAAATGCAAATTAGAGTGCCTGAAATGTCAATTATAGTGTCTAAAATGTCAATTATAGTGTCTGAAAAGCCAATTATAGTGCCTGAAATGCCAATTATAGTGCCTGAAATGCCAATTTTAGTGCCTGAATTGCGAATTATTATGTCTAAAATGCCAATTATAATGTCTGAAATGTCAATTATAGTGTCCGAAATGCCAAATATAATGTCACAAATGCCAATTTTAGTGCCTGAAATTCCAAATATAATGTCACAAATGCCAATTATAGTGCCTGAAATGTCAATTACAGTGTCTGAAATGCTAAATATAATGACACAAATGCCAATTATAGTGCCTGAAATGCAAATTAGAGTGCCTGAAATGTCAATTATAGTGTCTAAAATGTCAATTATAGTGTCTGAAAAGCCAATTATAGTGCCTGAAATGCCAATTATAGTGCCTGAAATGCCAATTATAGTGAGTGAAATGCCAAATAAGATGCCTGAAATGCCTATTATAATGTCTGAAATGCCACTTATAGTGCCTGAAATGCCAAATATTATGTCACAAATGCCAAAAATAGTGCCTGAAATGCCAAATATAATGTCACAAATGCCAAATATAGTGCCTGAAATGCCAATTATAGTGCCTGAAATGCAAATTAGGGTGCCTGAAATGTCAACTATAGTGTCTGAAATGTCAATTATAGTGCCTGAAATGCCAATTATAGTGCCTATAATGCAAAATATTATGTCACAAATGAAAAATTTTAGTGCCTGAAATGCAAAATATAATGTCACAAAGGCCAATTATACTGCCTGAAATGTCAATTAGAGTGCCTGAAATGTCAATTATAATGTCTAAAATGTCAATTATAGTGTCTGAAAAGCCAATTATAGTGCCTGAAATGCCAATTATAGTGCCTGAAATGCCAATTTTAGTGCCTGAAATGCCAATTTTAGTGCCTGAAATGCCAATTTTAGTGCCTGAAATGCCAATTATAGTGCCTGAAATGCCAATTATAGTGCCTGAAATGCCAATTTTAGTGCCTGAAATGCCAATTTTAGTGCCTGAAATGCGAATTATTATGTCTAAAATGCCAATTATAATGTCTGAAATGCCAATTATAGTGCCTGAAATGCCAAATATAATGTCACAAATGCCAATTTTAGTGCCTGATATTCCAAATATAATGTCACAAATGCCAATTATAGTGAGTGAAATGCCAAATAAGATGCCTGAAATGCCAATTATAATGTCTGAAATGCTAATTATAGTGCCTGAAATGCCAAATATTATGTCACAAATGCCAAAAATAGTGCCTGAAATGCCAAATATAATGTCACAAATGCCAAATATAGTGCCTGAAATGCCAATTATAGTGCTTGAAATGCCAAATATAGTGCCTGAAATGCCAATTAGAGTGCCTGAAATGTCAATTATAGTGTCTGAAATGTCAATTATAGTGCCTGAAATGCCAAATATAATGTCATAAATGCCAAATATAGTGCCTGAAATGCCAATTTTAGTGCCTGAAATGCGAATTATTATGTCTAAAATGCCAATTATAATGTCTGAAATGCCAATTATAATGTCGGAAATGCCAATTTTAGTGCCTGAAATGCCAAATATAATGTCACAAATGCCAATTATAGTGCCTGAAATGTCAATTATAGTGTCTGAAATGCTAAATATAATGACACAAATGCCAATTATAGTGCCTGAAATGCCAATTATAGTGCCTGAAATGCGAATTATTATGTCTAAAATGCCAATTATAATGTCTGAAATGCTAATTATAGTGCCTGAAATGCCAAATATAATGTCACAAATGCCAATTTTAGTGCCTGATATTCCAAATATAATGTCACAAATGCCAATTATAGTAAGTGAAATGCCAAATAAGATGCCTGAAATGCCAATTATAATGTCTGAAATGCCAATTATAGTGCCTGAAATGCCAAATATTATGTCACAAATGCCAAAAATAGTGCCTGAAATGCCAAATATAATGTCACAAATGCCAAATATAGTGCCTGAAATGCCAATTATAGTGCTTGAAATGCCAAATATAGTGCCCGAAATGCCAAAAATAGTGCCTGAAATGCCAAATATAATGTCACAAATGCCAAATATAGTGCCTGAAATGCCAATTATAGTGCCTGAAATGCAAATTAGGGTGCCTGAAATGTCAACTATAGTGTCTGAAATGTCAATTATAGTGCCTGAAATGCCAATTATAGTGCCTATAATGCAAAATATTATGTCACAAATGAAAAATTTTAGTGCCTGAAATGCAAAATATAATGTCACAAAGGCCAATTATACTGCCTGAAATGTCAATTAGAGTGCCTGAAATGTCAATTATAGTGTCTAAAATGTCAATTACAGTGTCTGAAAAGCCAATTATAGTGCCTGAAATGCCAATTATAGTGCCTGAAATGCCAATTTTAGTGCCTGAAATGCCAATTTTAGTGCCTGAAATGCCAATTTTAGTGCCTGAAATGCCAATTTTAGTGCCTGAAATGCGAATTATTATGTCTAAAATGCCAATTATAATGTCTGAAATGCCAATTATAGTGCCTGAAATGCCAAATATAATGTCACAAATGCCAATTTTAGTGCCTGATATTCCAAATATAATGTCACAAATGCCAATTATAGTGAGTGAAATGCCAAATAAGATGCCTGAAATGCCAATTATAATGTCTGAAATGCCAATTATAGTGCCTGAAATGCCAAATATTATGTCACAAATGCCAAAAATAGTGCCTGAAATGCCAAATATAATGTCACAAATGCCAAATATAGTGCCTGAAATGCCAATTATAGTGCCTGAAATGCAAATTAGAGTGCCTGAAATGTCAACTATAGTGTCTGAAATGTCAATTATAGTGCCTGAAATGCCAATTATAGTGCCTATAATGCCAAATATTATGTCACAAATGAAAAATTTTAGTGCCTGAAATGCAAAATATAATGTCACAAAGGCCAATTATACTGCCTGAAATGTCAATTAGAGTGCCTGAAATGTCAATTATAGTGTCTAAAATGTCAATTATAGTGTCTGAAAAGCCAATTATAGTGCCTGAAATGCCAATTATAGTGCCTGAAATGCCAATTTTAGTGCCTGAAATGCCAATTTTAGTGCCTGAAATGCCAATTTTAGTGCCTGAAATGCCAATTTTAGTGCCTGAAATGCGAATTATTATGTCTATAATGCCAATTATAATGTCTGAAATGCCAATTATAGTGCCTTAAATGCCAAATATTATGTCACAAATGCCAAAAATAGTGCCTGAAATGCGAATTATTTTGTCTAAAATGCCAATTAGAGTGCCTGAAATGACAATTATAGTGTCTAAAAAACCAATTAGAGTTCCTGAAATGTCAATTAGAGTGCCTGAAATGTCAATTATAGTGTCTGAAATGCCAATTATAGTGAGTGAAATGCCAAATATAATGTCATAAATGCCAAATATAGTGCGTTGAAATGACATTTATAGTGCCTGTAATGAGAATTATTATGTCTAAAATGCCAATTATAATGTCTGAAATGCCAATTATAGTGCCTATAATGCAAAATATTATGTCACAAATGAAAACTTTTAGTGCCTGAAATGCCAAATATAATGTCACAAAGGCCAATTATAGTGCCTGAAATGTCAATTATAGTGTCTGAAATGTCAATTATAGTGTCCGAAATGCGAAATATAATGTCACAAACGCCAATTTTAGTGCCTGAAATGCCATATATAATGACACAAATGCCAATTATAGTGCCTGAAATGCAAATTAGAGTGCCTGAAATGTCAATTATAGTGTCTGAAATGTCAATTATAGTGTCTGAAATGCCAAATATAATGACACAAATGCCAATTATAGTGCCTGAAATGCAAATTAGAGTGCCTGAAATGTCAATTATAGTGTCTAAAATGTCAATTATAGTGTCTGAAAAGCCAATTATAGTGCCTGAAATGCCAATTATAGTGCCTGAAATGCCAATTTTAGTGCCTGAAATGCGAATTATTATGTCTAAAATGCCAATTATAATGTCTGAAATGTCAATTATAGTGTCCGAAATGCCAAATATAATGTCACAAATGCCAATTTTAGTGCCTGAAATTCCAAATATAATGTCACAAATGCCAATTATAGTGCCTGAAATGTCAATTATAGTGTCTGAAATGTCAATTATAGTGTCTGAAATGCCAATTATAGTGAGTGAAATGCCAAATAAGATGCCTGAAATTCCTATTATAATGTCTGAAATGCCAATTATAGTGCCTGAAATGTCAATTATAGTGTCTGAAATGTCAATTATAGTGTCTCAAATGCCAATTATAGTGAGTGAAATGCCAAATAAGATGTCTGAAATGCCTATTATAATGTCTGAAATGCCACTTATAGTGCCTGAAATGCCAAATATTATGTCACAAATGCCAAAAGTAGTGCCTGAAATGCCAATTATAGTGCCTATAATGCCAAATATTATGTCACAAATGAAAAATTTTAGTGCCTGAAATGCAAAATATAATGTCACAAAGGCCAATTATACTGCCTGAAATGTCAATTAGAGTGCCTGAAATGTCAATTATAGTGTCTAAAATGTCAATTATAGTGTCTGAAAAGCCAATTATAGTGCCTGAAATGCCAATTATAGTGCCTGAAATGCCAATTTTAGTGCCTGAAATGCCAATTTTAGTGCCTGAAATGCCAATTTTAGTGCCTGAAATGCCAATTTTAGTGCCTGAAATGCGAATTATTATGTCTATAATGCCAATTATAATGTCTGAAATGCCAATTATAGTGCCTTAAATGCCAAATATTATGTCACAAATGCCAAAAATAGTGCCTGAAATGCGAATTATTTTGTCTAAAATGCCAATTAGAGTGCCTGAAATGTCAATTATAGTTTCTAAAATGTCAATTATAGTGTCTGAAAAGCCAACTATAGTGCCTGAAATGCCAATTATAGTGCCTGAAATGCCAATTTTAGTGCCTGAAATGCGAATTATTATGTCTATAATGCCAATTATAATGTCTGAAATGCCAATTATAGTGCCTGAAATGCCAAATATTATGTCACAAATGCCAAAAATAGTGCCTGAAATGCGAATTATTTTGTCTAAAATGCCAATTAGAGTGCCTGAAATGACAATTATAGTGTCTAAAAAGCCAATTAGAGTGCCTGAAATGTCAATTAGAGTGCCTGAAATGTCAATTATAGTGTCTGAAATGCCAATTATAGTGAGTGAAATGCCAAATATAATGTCATAAATGCCAAATATAGTGCGTTGAAATGACATTTATAGTGCTTGAAATGCCAATTATAATGTCTGAAATGCCAATTATAGTGCCTGAAATGCCAAATATAGTGTCCGAAATGCCAAATATAATGTCACAAATGCCAATTTTAGTGCCTGTAATTCCAAATATAATGTCACAAATGCCAATTATAGTGCCTGAAATGTCAATTATAGTGTCTGAAATGTCAATTACAGTGTCTGAAATGCCAATTATAGTGAGTGAAATGCCAAATATGATGCCTGAAATGCCAATTATAATGTCTGAAATGCCAATTTTAGTGCCTGAAATGCCAATTTTAGTGCCTGAAATGCCAATTTTAGTGCCTGAAATGCGAATCATTATGTCTATAATGCCAATTATAATGTCTGAAATGCCAATTATAGTGCCTGAAATGCGAAATATTATGTCACAAATGCCAAAAATAGTGACTGAAATGCGAATTATTTTGTCTAAAATGCCAATTAGAGTGCCTGAAATGACAATTATAGTGTCTAAAAAGCCAATTAGAGTGCCTGAAATGTCAATTAGAGTGCCTGAATTGCCAATTATAGTGCCTGAAATGCAATTTAGAGTGCCTGAAATGTCAACTATAGTGTCTGAAATGTCAATTATAGTGTCTGAAATGCCTATTATAGTGAGTGAAATGCCAAATATAATGTCATAAATGCCAAATATAGTGCGTTGAAATGACATTTATAGTGCTTGAAATGCCAATTATAATGTCTGAAATGCCAACTATAGTGCCTGAAATGCCAATTTTAGTGCCTGAAATGCGAATTATTATGTCTAAAATGCCAATTATAATGTCTGAAATGCCAATTATAGTGCCTGAAATGCCAAATATTATGTCACAAATGCCAAAAATAGTGCCTGAAATGCGAATTATTTTGTCTAAAATGCCAATTAGAGTGCCTGAAATGACAATTATAGTGTCTAAAAAGCCAATTAGAGTGCCTGAAATGTCAATTAGAGTGCCTGAAATGCCAAATATAATGTCATAAATGCCAAATATAGTGCCTGAAATGCCAATTTTAGTGCCTGAAATGCGAATTATTATGTCTAAAATGCCAATTATAATGTCTGAAATGCCAATTATAATGTCGGAAATGCCAAATATAATGTCACAAATGCCAATTTTAGTGCCTGAAATGCCAATTATAGTGCCTGAAATGCCAATTATAGTGCCTGAAATGCCAATTTTAGTGCCTGAAATGCCAATTTTAGTGCCTGAAATGCCAATTTTAGTGCCTGAAATGCCAATTTTAGTGCCTGAAATGCGAATTATTATGTCTATAATGCCAATTATAATGTCTGAAATGCCAATTATAGTGCCTGAAATGCCAAATATTATGTCACAAATGCCAAATATAGTGCCTGAAATGCCAATTATAGTGCTTGAAATGCCAAATATAGTGTCTGAAATGCCAATTAGAGTGCCTGAAATGTCAATTATAGTGTCTGAAATGTCAATTATAGTGCCTGAAATGCCAAATATAATGTCATAAATGCCAAATATAGTGCCTGAAATGCCAATTTTAGTGCCTGAAATGCGAATAATTATGTCTAAAATGCCAATTATAATGTCTGAAATGCCAATTATAATGTCGGAAATGCCAATTTAGTGCCTGAAATGCCAAATATAATGTCACAAATGCCAATTATAATGTCATAAATGCCAAATATAGTGCCTGAAATGCCAATTTTAGTGCCTGAAATGTCAATTACAGTGTCTGAAATGCTAAATATAATGACACAAATGCCAATTATAGTGCCTGAAATGCAAATTAGAGTGCCTGAAATGTCAATTATAGTGTCTAAAATGTCAATTATAGTGTCTGAAAAGCCAATTATAGTGCCTGAAATGCCAATTATAGTGCCTGAAATGCCAATTTTAGTACCTGAAATGCGAATTATTATGTCTAAAAGGCCAATTATAATGTCTGACATGCCAATTATAGTGCCTAAAATGCCAAATATTATGTCACAAATCAAAAATTTTAGTGCCTGAAATGCCAAATATAATGTCACAAAGGCCAATTATACTGCCTGAAATGTCAATTGGAGTGCCTGAAATGTCAATTATAGTGTCTAAAATGTCAATTATAGTGTCTGAAAAGCCAATTATAGTGCCTGAAATGCCAATTATAGTGCCTGAAATGCCAATTTTAGTGCCTGTAATGAGAATTATTATGTCTGAAATGCCAATTATAATGTCTGAAATGCCAATTATAGTGCCTATAATGCCAAATTTTATGTCACAAATGAAAACTTTTAGTGCCTGAAATGCCAAATATAATGTCACAAAGGCCAATTATAGTGCCTGAAATGTCAATTATAGTGTCTGAAATGTCAATTATAGTGTCCGAAATGCGAAATATAATGTCACAAATGCCAATTTTAGTGCCTGAAATGCCAAACATAATGTCACAAATGCCAATTTTAGTGCCTGAAATGCCATATATAATGTCACAAAGGCCAATTATAGTGCCTGAAATGTCAATTATAGTGTCTCAAATGTCAATTATAGTGTCTGAAATGCCAACTATAATGACACAAATGCCAATTTTAGTGCCGGAAATGCGAATTATTATGTCTAAAATGCCAATTATAATGTCTGAAATGCCAATTATAGTGCCTGAAATGCCAAATATTATGTCACAAATGCCAAAAATAGTGCCTGAATCGCGAATTATATTGTCTAAAATGCCAATTAGAGTGCCTGAAATGACAATTATAGTGTCTAAAATGCCAATTTGAGTGCCTGAAATGTCAATTAGAGTGCCTTAAATGTCAATTATAGTGTCTGAAATGCCAATTATAGTGAGTGAAATGCCAAATATAATGTCACAAATGCCAAATATAGTGCGTTGAAATGCCATTTATAGTGCTTAAAATGCCAATTATAATGTCTGAAATGCCAATTATAGTGCCTGAAATTCCAAATATAATGTCACAAATGCCAAATATAGTGGCTGAAATGCCAATTAGAGTGCCTGAAATGTCAATTATAGTGTCTGAAATGTCAATTATAGTGTCTGAAAAGCCAATTATAGTGCCTGAAATGCCAATTATAGTGCCTGAAATGCCAATTATAGTGCTTGAAATGCCAAATATAGTGCCTGAAATGCCAATTAGAGTGCCTGAAATGCCAATTATAGTGCTTGAAATGCCAAATATAATGTCACACATGCCAATTATAGTGCTTGAAATGTCAATTATAGTGTCTGCTATGTCAATTATAGTGTCTGAAATGCCAAATATAATGACACAAATGCCAATTATAGTGCCTGAAATGCCAATTATAGTGCTTGAAATGCCAAATATAATGTCACACATGCCAATTATAGTGCCTGAAATGTCAATTATAGTGTCTGAAATGTCAATTATAGTGTCTGAAATGCCAAATATAATGACACAAATGCCAATTATAGTGCCTGAAATGCAAATTAGAGTGCCTGAAATGTCAAGTGTGAAAATGAAGTGTCTAAAATGTCAATTATAGTGTCTGAAAAGCCAATTATAGTGCCTGAAATGCCAATTATAGTGCCTGAAATGCCAATTTTAATGCCTGAAATGCGAATTATTATGTCTTAAATGCCAATTATAATGTCTGAAATGCCAATTATAGTGCCTGAAATGCCAAATATTATGTCACAAATGCCAATTAGAGTGCCTGAAATGTCAATTATAGTGTCTAAAATGTCAATTATAGTGTCTGAAAAGCCAATTATAGTGCCTGAAATGCCAATTATAGTGCCTGAAATGCCAATTTTAGTGCCTGTAATGAGAATTATTATGTCTAAAATGCCAATTATAATGTCTGAAATGCCAATTATAGTGCCTATAATGCAAAATATTATGTCACAAATGAAAACTTTTAGTGCCTGAAATGCCAAATATAATGTCACAAATGCCAAATATAGTGCCTGAAATGCCAATTATAGTGCCTGAAATGCAATTTAGAGTGCCTGAAATGTCAACTATAGTGTCTGAAATGTCAATTATAGTGCCTGAAATGCCAATTATAGTGCCTATAATGCCAAATATTATGTCACAAATGAAAAATTTTAGTGCCTGAAATGCAAAATATAATGTCACAAAGGCCAATTATACTGCCTGAAATGTCAATTAGAGTGCCTGAAATGTCAATTATAGTGTCTAAAATGTCAATTATAGTGTCTGAAAAGCCAATTATAGTGCCTGAAATGCCAATTATAGTGCCTGAAATGCCAATTTTAGTGCCTGAAATGCCAATTTTAGTGCCTGAAATGCCAATTTTAGTGCCTGAAATGCCAATTTTAGTGCCTGAAATGCGAATTATTATGTCTATAATGCCAATTATAATGTCTGAAATGCCAATTATAGTGCCTTAAATGCCAAATATTATGTCACAAATGCCAAAAATAGTGCCTGAAATGCGAATTATTTTGTCTAAAATGCCAATTAGAGTGCCTGAAATGTCAATTATAGTTTCTAAAATGTCAATTATAGTGTCTGAAAAGCCAACTATAGTGCCTGAAATGCCAATTATAGTGCCTGAAATGCCAATTTTAGTGCCTGAAATGCGAATTATTATGTCTATAATGCCAATTATAATGTCTGAAATGCCAATTATAGTGCCTGAAATGCCAAATATTATGTCACAAATGCCAAAAATAGTGCCTGAAATGCGAATTATTTTGTCTAAAATGCCAATTAGAGTGCCTGAAATGACAATTATAGTGTCTAAAAAGCCAATTAGAGTGCCTGAAATGTCAATTAGAGTGCCTGAAATGTCAATTATAGTGTCTGAAATGCCAATTATAGTGAGTGAAATGCCAAATATAATGTCATAAATGCCAAATATAGTGCGTTGAAATGACATTTATAGTGCTTGAAATGCCAATTATAATGTCTGAAATGCCAATTATAGTGCCTGAAATGCCAAATATAGTGTCCGAAATGCCAAATATAATGTCACAAATGCCAATTTTAGTGCCTGTAATTCCAAATATAATGTCACAAATGCCAATTATAGTGCCTGAAATGTCAATTATAGTGTCTGAAATGTCAATTACAGTGTCTGAAATGCCAATTATAGTGAGTGAAATGCCAAATATGATGCCTGAAATGCCAATTATAATGTCTGAAATGCCAATTTTAGTGCCTGAAATGCCAATTTTAGTGCCTGAAATGCCAATTTTAGTGCCTGAAATGCGAATCATTATGTCTATAATGCCAATTATAATGTCTGAAATGCCAATTATAGTGCCTGAAATGCGAAATATTATGTCACAAATGCCAAAAATAGTGACTGAAATGCGAATTATTTTGTCTAAAATGCCAATTAGAGTGCCTGAAATGACAATTATAGTGTCTAAAAAGCCAATTAGAGTGCCTGAAATGTCAATTAGAGTGCCTGAAATGCCAATTATAGTGCCTGAAATGCAATTTAGAGTGCCTGAAATGTCAACTATAGTGTCTGAAATGTCAATTATAGTGTCTGAAATGCCAATTATAGTGAGTGAAATGCCAAATATAATGTCATAAATGCCAAATATAGTGCGTTGAAATGACATTTATAGTGCTTGAAATGCCAATTATAATGTCTGAAATGCCAACTATAGTGCCTGAAATGCCAATTTTAGTGCCTGAAATGCGAATTTTTATGTCTAAAATGCCAATTATAATGTCTGAAATGCCAATTATAGTGCCTGAAATGCCAAATATTATGTCACAAATGCCAAAAATAGTGCCTGAAATGCGAATTATTTTGTCTAAAATGCCAATTAGAGTGCCTGAAATGACAATTATAGTGTCTAAAAAGCCAATTAGAGTGCCTGAAATGTCAATTAGAGTGCCTGAAATGCCAAATATAATGTCATAAATGCCAAATATAGTGCCTGAAATGCCAATTTTAGTGCCTGAAATGCGAATTATTATGTCTAAAATGCCAATTATAATGTCTGAAATGCCAATTATAATGTCGGAAATGCCAAATATAATGTCACAAATGCCAATTTTAGTGCCTGAAATGCCAATTATAGTGCCTGAAATGCCAATTATAGTGCCTGAAATGCCAATTTTAGTGCCTGAAATGCCAATTTTAGTGCCTGAAATGCCAATTTTAGTGCCTGAAATGCCAATTTTAGTGCCTGAAATGCGAATTATTATGTCTATAATGCCAATTATAATGTCTGAAATGCCAATTATAGTGCCTGAAATGCCAAATATTATGTCACAAATGCCAAATATAGTGCCTGAAATGCCAATTATAGTGCTTGAAATGCCAAATATAGTGTCTGAAATGCCAATTAGAGTGCCTGAAATGTCAATTATAGTGTCTGAAATGTCAATTATAGTGCCTGAAATGCCAAATATAATGTCATAAATGCCAAATATAGTGCCTGAAATGCCAATTTTAGTGCCTGAAATGCGAATAATTATGTCTAAAATGCCAATTATAATGTCTGAAATGCCAATTATAATGTCGGAAATGCCAATTTAGTGCCTGAAATGCCAAATATAATGTCACAAATGCCAATTATAATGTCATAAATGCCAAATATAGTGCCTGAAATGCCAATTTTAGTGCCTGAAATGTCAATTACAGTGTCTGAAATGCTAAATATAATGACACAAATGCCAATTATAGTGCCTGAAATGCAAATTAGAGTGCCTGAAATGTCAATTATAGTGTCTAAAATGTCAATTATAGTGTCTGAAAAGCCAATTATAGTGCCTGAAATGCCAATTATAGTGCCTGAAATGCCAATTTTAGTACCTGAAATGCGAATTATTATGTCTAAAAGGCCAATTATAATGTCTGACATGCCAATTATAGTGCCTAAAATGCCAAATATTATGTCACAAATCAAAAATTTTAGTGCCTGAAATGCCAAATATAATGTCACAAAGGCCAATTATACTGCCTGAAATGTCAATTGGAGTGCCTGAAATGTCAATTATAGTGTCTAAAATGTCAATTATAGTGTCTGAAAAGCCAATTATAGTGCCTGAAATGCCAATTATTGTGCCTGAAATGCCAATTTTAGTGCCTGTAATGAGAATTATTATGTCTGAAATGCCAATTATAATGTCTGAAATGCCAATTATAGTGCCTATAATGCCAAATTTTATGTCACAAATGAAAACTTTTAGTGCCTGAAATGCCAAATATAATGTCACAAAGGCCAATTATAGTGCCTGAAATGTCAATTATAGTGTCTGAAATGTCAATTATAGTGTCCGAAATGCGAAATATAATGTCACAAATGCCAATTTTAGTGCCTGAAATGCCAAACATAATGTCACAAATGCCAATTTTAGTGCCTGAAATGCCATATATAATGTCACAAAGGCCAATTATAGTGCCTGAAATGTCAATTATAGTGTCTCAAATGTCAATTATAGTGTCTGAAATGCCAACTATAATGACACAAATGCCAATTTTAGTGCCGGAAATGCGAATTATTATGTCTAAAATGCCAATTATAATGTCTGAAATGCCAATTATAGTGCCTGAAATGCCAAATATTATGTCACAAATGCCAAAAATAGTGCCTGAATCGCGAATTATATTGTCTAAAATGCCAATTAGAGTGCCTGAAATGACAATTATAGTGTCTAAAATGCCAATTTGAGTGCCTGAAATGTCAATTAGAGTGCCTGAAATGTCAATTATAGTGTCTGAAATGCCAATTATAGTGAGTGAAATGCCAAATATAATGTCACAAATGCCAAATATAGTGCGTTGAAATGCCATTTATAGTGCTTAAAATGCCAATTATAATGTCTGAAATGCCAATTATAGTGCCTGAAATTCCAAATATAATGTCACAAATGCCAAATATAGTGGCTGAAATGCCAATTAGAGTGCCTGAAATGTCAATTATAGTGTCTGAAATGTCAATTATAGTGTCTGAAAAGCCAATTATAGTGCCTGAAATGCCAATTATAGTGCCTGAAATGCCAATTATAGTGCTTGAAATGCCAAATATAGTGCCTGAAATGCCAATTAGAGTGCCTGAAATGCCAATTATAGTGCTTGAAATGCCAAATATAATGTAACACATGCCAATTATAGTGCTTGAAATGTCAATTATAGTGTCTGCTATGTCAATTATAGTGTCTGAAATGCCAAATATAATGACACAAATGCCAATTATAGTGCCTGAAATGCCAATTATAGTGCTTGAAATGCCAAATATAATGTCACACATGCCAATTATAGTGCCTGAAATGTCAATTATAGTGTCTGAAATGTCAATTATAGTGTCTGAAATGCCAAATATAATGACACAAATGCCAATTATAGTGCCTGAAATGCAAATTAGAGTGCCTGAAATGTCAAGTGTGAAAATGAAGTGTCTAAAATGTCAATTATAGTGTCTGAAAAGCCAATTATAGTGCCTGAAATGCCAATTATAGTGCCTGAAATGCCAATTTTAATGCCTGAAATGCGAATTATTATGTCTTAAATGCCAATTATAATGTCTGAAATGCCAATTATAGTGCCTGAAATGCCAAATATTATGTCACAAATGCCAATTAGAGTGCCTGAAATGTCAATTATAGAGTCTAAAATGTCAATTATAGTGTCTGAAAAGCCAATTATAGTGCCTGAAATGCCAATTATAGTGCCTGAAATGCCAATTTTAGTGCCTGAAATGCGAATTATTATGTCTATAATGCCAATTATAATGTCTGAAATGCCAATTATAGTGCCTGAAATGCCAAATATTATGTCACAAATGCCAAATATAGTGCCTGAAATGCCAATTATAGTGCTTGAAATGCCAAATATAGTGTCTGAAATGCCAATTAGAGTGCCTGAAATGTCAATTATAGTCTCTGAAATGTCAATTATAGTGCCTGAAATGCCAAATATAATGTCATAAATGCCAAATATAGTGCCTGAAATGCCAATTTTAGTGCCTGAAATGCGAATAATTATGTCTAAAATGCCAATTATAATGTCTGAAATGCCAATTATAATGTCGGAAATGCCAATTTAGTGCCTGAAATGCCAAATATAATGTCACAAATGCCAATTATAATGTCATAAATGCCAAATATAGTGCCTGAAATGCCAATTTTAGTGCCTGAAATGTCAATTACAGTGTCTGAAATGCTAAATATAATGACACAAATGCCAATTATAGTGCCTGAAATGCAAATTAGAGTGCCTGAAATGTCAATTATAGTGTCTAAAATGTCAATTATAGTGTCTGAAAAGCCAATTATAGTGCCTGAAATGCCAATTATAGTGCCTGAAATGCCAATTTTAGTACCTGAAATGCGAATTATTATGTCTAAAAGGCCAATTATAATGTCTGACATGCCAATTATAGTGCCTAAAATGCCAAATATTATGTCACAAATCAAAAATTTTAGTGCCTGAAATGCCAAATATAATGTCACAAAGGCCAATTATACTGCCTGAAATGTCAATTGGAGTGCCTGAAATGTCAATTATAGTGTCTAAAATGTCAATTATAGTGTCTGAAAAGCCAATTATAGTGCCTGAAATGCCAATTATAGTGCCTGAAATGCCAATTTTAGTGCCTGTAATGAGAATTATTATGTCTGAAATGCCAATTATAGTGCCTATAATGCCAAATTTTATGTCACAAATGAAAACTTTTAGTGCCTGAAATGCCAAATATAATGTCACAAAGGCCAATTATAGTGCCTGAAATGTCAATTATAGTGTCTGAAATGTCAATTATAGTGTCCGAAATGCGAAATATAATGTCACAAATGCCAATTTTAGTGCCTGAAATGCCAAACATAATGTCACAAATGCCAATTTTAGTGCCTGAAATGCCATATATAATGTCACAAAGGCCAATTATAGTGCCTGAAATGTCAATTATAGTGTCTCAAATGTCAATTATAGTGTCTGAAATGCCAACTATAATGACACAAATGCCAATTTTAGTGCCGGAAATGCGAATTATTATGTCTAAAATGCCAATTATAATGTCTGAAATGCCAATTATAGTGCCTGAAATGCCAAATATTATGTCACAAATGCCAAAAATAGTGCCTGAATCGCGAATTATATTGTCTAAAATGCCAATTAGAGTGCCTGAAATGACAATTATAGTGTCTAAAATGCCAATTTGAGTGCCTGAAATGTCAATTAGAGTGCCTGAAATGTCAATTATAGTGTCTGAAATGCCAATTATAGTGAGTGAAATGCCAAATATAATGTCACAAATGCCAAATATAGTGCGTTGAAATGCCATTTATAGTGCTTAAAATGCCAATTATAATGTCTGAAATGCCAATTATAGTGCCTGAAATTCCAAATATAATGTCACAAATGCCAAATATAGTGGCTGAAATGCCAATTAGAGTGCCTGAAATGTCAATTATAGTGTCTGAAATGTCAATTATAGTGTCTGAAAAGCCAATTATAGTGCCTGAAATGCCAATTATAGTGCCTGAAATGCCAATTATAGTGCTTGAAATGCCAAATATAGTGCCTGAAATGCCAATTAGAGTGCCTGAAATGCCAATTATAGTGCTTGAAATGCCAAATATAATGTCACACATGCCAATTATAGTGCTTGAAATGTCAATTATAGTGTCTGCTATGTCAATTATAGTGTCTGAAATGCCAAATATAATGACACAAATGCCAATTATAGTGCCTGAAATGCCAATTATAGTGCTTGAAATGCAAAATATAATGTCACACATGCCAATTATAGTGCCTGAAATGTCAATTATAGTGTCTGAAATGTCAATTATAGTGTCTGAAATGCCAAATATAATGACACAAATGCCAATTATAGTGCCTGAAATGCAAATTAGAGTGCCTGAAATGTCAAGTGTGAAAATGAAGTGTCTAAAATGTCAATTATAGTGTCTGAAAAGCCAATTATAGTGCCTGAAATGCCAATTATAGTGCCTGAAATGCCAATTTTAATGCCTGAAATGCGAATTATTATGTCTTATATGCCAATTATAATGTCTGAAATGCCAATTATAGTGCCTGAAATGCCAAATATTATGTCACAAATGCCAATTAGAGTGCCTGAAATGTCAATTATAGTGTCTAAAATGTCAATTATAGTGTCTGAAAAGCCAATTATAGTGCCTGAAATGCCAATTATAGTGCCTGAAATGCCAATTTTAGTGCCTGTAATGAGAATTATTATGTCTAAAATGCCAATTATAATGTCTGAAATGCCAATTATAGTGCCTATAATGCAAAATATTATGTCACAAATGAAAACTTTTAGTGCCTGAAATGCCAAATATAATGTCACAAAGGCCAATTATAGTGCCTGAAATGTCAATTATAGTGTCTGAAATGTCAATTATAGTGTCCGAAATGCGAAATATGATGTCACAAACGCCAATTTTAGTGCCTGAAATTCCATATATAATGTCACAAAGGCCAATTATAGTGCCTGAAATGTCAATTATAGTGTCTGAAATGCCAACTATAATGACACAAATGCCAATTATAGTGCCTGAAATGCAAATTAGAGTGCCTGAAATGTCAATTATAGTGTCTGAAATGTCAATTATAGTGTCTGAAATGTCAATTATAGTGTCTGAAATGCCAATTATAGTGAGTGAAATGCCAAATAAGATGCCTGAAATGCCTATTATAATGTCTGAAATGCCAATTATAGTGCCTGAAATGTCAATTATAGTGTCTGAAATGTCAATTATAGTGTCTGAAATGCCAATTATAGTGAGTGAAATGCCAAATAAGATGCCTGAAATGCAAATTAGAGTGCCTGAAATGTCAATTATAGTGTCTAAAATGTCAATTATAGTGTCTGAAAAGCCAATTATGAAGCCTGAAATGCCAATTATAGTGCCTGAAATGCCAATTTTAGTGCCTGAAATGCGAATTATTATGTCTAAAATGCCAATTATAATGTCTGAAATGTCAATTATAGTGTCCGAAATGCCAAATATAATGTCACAAATGCCAATTTTAGTGCCTGAAATTCCAAATATAATGTCACAAATGCCAATTATAGTGCCTGAAATGTCAATTATAGTGTCTGAAATGTCAATTATAGTGTCTGAAATGCCAATTATAGTGAGTGAAATGCCAAATAAGATGCCTGAAATGCCTACTATAATGTCTGAAATGCCAATTATAGTGCCTGAAATGTCAATTATAGTGTCTGAAATGTCAATTATAGTGTCTGAAATGCCAATTATAGGGAGTGAAATGCCAAATAAGATGCCTGAAATGCCTATTATAATGTCTGAAATGCCACTTATAGTGCCTGAAATGCCAAATATTATGTCACAAATGCCAAAAATAGTGCCTGAAATGCCAAATATAATGTCACAAATGCCAAATATAGTGCCTGAAATGCCAATTATAGTGCCTGAAATGTAATTTAGAGTGCCTGAAATGTCAACTATAGTGTCTGAAATGTCAATTATAGTGCCTGAAATGCCAATTATAGTGCCTATAATGCCAAATATTATGTCACAAATGAAAAATTTTAGTGCCTGAAATGCAAAATATAATGTCACAAAGGCCAATTATACTGCCTGAAATGTCAATTAGAGTGCCTGAAATGTCAATTATAGTGTCTAAAATGTCAATTATAGTGTCTGAAAAGCCAATTATAGTGCCTGAAATGCCAATTATAGTGCCTGAAATGCCAATTTTAGTGCCTGAAATGCCAATTTTAGTGCCTGAAATGCCAATTTTAGTGCCTGAAATGCGAATTATTATGTCTATAATGCCAATTATAATGTCTGAAATGCCAATTATAGTGCCTTAAATGCCAAATATTATGTCACAAATGCCAAAAATAGTGCCTGAAATGCGAATTATTTTGTCTAAAATGCCAATTAGAGTGCCTGAAATGACAATTATAGTGTCTAAAAAACCAATTAGAGTTCCTGAAATGTCAATTAGAGTGCCTGAAATGTCAATTATAGTGTCTGAAATGCCAATTATAGTGAGTGAAATGCCAAATATAATGTCATAAATGCCAAATATAGTGCGTTGAAATGACATTTATAGTGCCTGTAATGAGAATTATTATGTCTAAAATGCCAATTATAATGTCTGAAATGCCAATTATAGTGCCTATAATGCAAAATATTATGTCACAAATGAAAACTTTTAGTGCCTGAAATGCCAAATATAATGTCACAAAGGCCAATTATAGTGCCTGAAATGTCAATTATAGTGTCTGAAATGTCAATTATAGTGTCCGAAATGCGAAATATAATGTCACAAACGCCAATTTTAGTGCCTGAAATGCCATATATAATGACACAAATGCCAATTATAGTGCCTGAAATGCAAATTAGAGTGCCTGAAATGTCAATTATAGTGTCTGAAATGTCAATTATAGTGTCTGAAATGCCAAATATAATGACACAAATGCCAATTATAGTGCCTGAAATGCAAATTAGAGTGCCTGAAATGTCAATTATAGTGTCTAAAATGTCAATTATAGTGTCTGAAAAGCCAATTATAGTGCCTGAAATGCCAATTATAGTGCCTGAAATGCCAATTTTAGTGCCTGAAATGCGAATTATTATGTCTAAAATGCCAATTATAATGTCTGAAATGTCAATTATAGTGTCCGAAATGCCAAATATAATGTCACAAATGCCAATTTTAGTGCCTGAAATTCCAAATATAATGTCACAAATGCCAATTATAGTGCCTGAAATGTCAATTATAGTGTCTGAAATGTCAATTATAGTGTCTGAAATGCCAATTATAGTGAGTGAAATGCCAAATAAGATGCCTGAAATTCCTATTATAATGTCTGAAATGCCAATTATAGTGCCTGAAATGTCAATTATAGTGTCTGAAATGTCAATTATAGTGTCTCAAATGCCAATTATAGTGAGTGAAATGCCAAATAAGATGTCTGAAATGCCTATTATAATGTCTGAAATGCCACTTATAGTGCCTGAAATGCCAAATATTATGTCTCAAATGCCAAAAGTAGTGCCTGAAATGCCAAATATAATGTCACAAATGCCAAATATAGTGCCTGAAATGCCAATTATAGTGCCTGAAATGCAATTTAGAGTGCCTGAAATGTCAACTATAGTGTCTGAAATGTCAATTATAGTGCCTGAAATGCCAATTATAGTGCCTATAATGCCAAATATTATGTCACAAATGAAAAATTTTAGTGCCTGAAATGCAAAATATAATGTCACAAAGGCCAATTATACTGCCTGAAATGTCAATTAGAGTGCCTGAAATGTCAATTATAGTGTCTAAAATGTCAATTATAGTGTCTGAAAAGCCAATTATAGTGCCTGAAATGCCAATTATAGTGCCTGAAATGCCAATTTTAGTGCCTGAAATGCCAATTTTAGTGCCTGAAATGCCAATTTTAGTGCCTGAAATGCCAATTTTAGTGCCTGAAATGCGAATTATTATGTCTATAATGCCAATTATAATGTCTGAAATGCCAATTATAGTGCCTTAAATGCCAAATATTATGTCACAAATGCCAAAAATAGTGCCTGAAATGCGAATTATTTTGTCTAAAATGCCAATTAGAGTGCCTGAAATGTCAATTATAGTTTCTAAAATGTCAATTATAGTGTCTGAAAAGCCAACTATAGTGCCTGAAATGCCAATTGTAGTGCCTGAAATGCCAATTTTAGTGCCTGAAATGCCAATTTTAGTGCCTGAAATGCCAATTTTAGTGCCTGAAATGCGAATTATTATGTCTATAATGCCAATTATAATGTCTGAAATGCCAATTATAGTGCCTGAAATGCCAAATATTATGTCACAAATGCCAAAAATAGTGCCTGAAATGCGAATTATTTTGTCTAAAATGCCAATTAGAGTGCCTGAAATGACAATTATAGTGTCTAAAAAGCCAATTAGAGTGCCTGAAATGTCAATTAGAGTGCCTGAAATGTCAATTATAGTGTCTGAAATGCCAATTATAGTGAGTGAAATGCCAAATATAATGTCATAAATGCCAAATATAGTGCGTTGAAATGACATTTATAGTGCTTGAAATGCCAATTATAATGTCTGAAATGCCAATTATAGTGCCTGAAATGCCAAATATAGTGTCCGAAATGCCAAATATAATGTCACAAATGCCAATTTTAGTGCCTGTAATTCCAAATATAATGTCACAAATGCCAATTATAGTGCCTGAAATGTCAATTATAGTGTCTGAAATGTCAATTACAGTGTCTGAAATGCCAATTATAGTGAGTGAAATGCCAAATATGATGCCTGAAATGCCAATTATAATGTCTGAAATGCCAATTTTAGTGCCTGAAATGCCAATTTTAGTGCCTGAAATGCCAATTTTAGTGCCTGAAATGCCAATTTTAGTGCCTGAAATGCGAATTATTATGTCTATAATGCCAATTATAATGTCTGAAATGCCAATTATAGTGCCTGAAATGCGAAATATTATGTCACAAATGCCAAAAATAGTGACTGAAATGCGAATTATTTTGTCTAAAATGCCAATTAGAGTGCCTGAAATGACAATTATAGTGTCTAAAAAGCCAATTAGAGTGCCTGAAATGTCAATTAGAGTGCCTGAAATGCCAATTATAGTGCCTGAAATGCAATTTAGAGTGCCTGAAATGTCAACTATAGTGTCTGAAATGTCAATTATAGTGTCTGAAATGCCAATTATAGTGAGTGAAATGCCAAATATAATGTCATAAATGCCAAATATAGTGCGTTGAAATGACATTTATAGTGCTTGAAATGCCAATTATAATGTCTGAAATGCCAACTATAGTGCCTGAAATGCCAATTTTAGTGCCTGAAATGCCAATTTTAGTGCCTGAAATGCGAATTATTATGTCTATAATGCCAATTATAATGTCTGAAATGCCAATTATAGTGCCTGAAATGCCAAATATTATGTCACAAATGCCAAATATAGTGCCTGAAATGCCAATTATAGTGCTTGAAATGCCAAATATAGTGTCTGAAATGCCAATTAGAGTGCCTGAAATGTCAATTATAGTGTCTGAAATGTCAATTATAGTGCCTGAAATGCCAAATATAATGTCATAAATGCCAAATATAGTGCCTGAAATGCCAATTTTAGTGCCTGAAATGCGAATAATTATGTCTAAAATGCCAATTATAATGTCTGAAATGCCAATTATAATGTCGGAAATGCCAATTTAGTGCCTGAAATGCCAAATATAATGTCACAAATGCCAATTATAATGTCATAAATGCCAAATATAGTGCCTGAAATGCCAATTTTAGTGCCTGAAATGTCAATTACAGTGTCTGAAATGCTAAATATAATGACACAAATGCCAATTATAGTGCCTGAAATGCAAATTAGAGTGCCTGAAATGTCAATTATAGTGTCTAAAATGTCAATTATAGTGTCTGAAAAGCCAATTATAGTGCCTGAAATGCCAATTATAGTGCCTGAAATGCCAATTTTAGTACCTGAAATGCGAATTATTATGTCTAAAAGGCCAATTATAATGTCTGACATGCCAATTATAGTGCCTATAATGCCAAATATTATGTCACAAATCAAAAATTTTAGTGCCTGAAATGCCAAATATAATGTCACAAAGGCCAATTATACTGCCTGAAATGTCAATTGGAGTGCCTGAAATGTCAATTATAGTGTCTAAAATGTCAATTATAGTGTCTGAAAAGCCAATTATAGTGCCTGAAATGCCAATTATAGTGCCTGAAATGCCAATTTTAGTGCCTGTAATGAGAATTATTATGTCTGAAATGCCAATTATAATGTCTGAAATGCCAATTATAGTGCCTATAATGCCAAATTTTATGTCACAAATGAAAACTTTTAGTGCCTGAAATCCCAATTATAGTGCCTGAAATGTCAATTATAGTGTCTGAAATGTCAATTATAGTGTCCGAAATGCGAAATATAATGTCACAAATGCCAATTTTAGTGCCTGAAATGCCAAACATAATGTCACAAATGCCAATTTTAGTGCCTGAAATGCCATATATAATGTCACAAAGGCCAATTATAGTGCCTGAAATGTCAATTATAGTGTCTCAAATGTCAATTATAGTGTCTGAAATGCCAACTATAATGACACAAATGCCAATTTTAGTGCCGGAAATGCGAATTATTATGTCTAAAATGCCAATTATAATGTCTGAAATGCCAATTATAGTGCCTGAAATGCCAAATATTATGTCACAAATGCCAAAAATAGTGCCTGAATCGCGAATTATATTGTCTAAAATGCCAATTAGAGTGCCTGAAATGACAATTATAGTGTCTAAAATGCCAATTTGAGTGCCTGAAATGTCAATTAGAGTGCCTGAAATGTCAATTATAGTGTCTGAAATGCCAATTATAGTGAGTGAAATGCCAAATATAATGTCACAAATGCCAAATATAGTGCGTTGAAATGCCATTTATAGTGCTTAAAATGCCAATTATAATGTCTGAAATGCCAATTATAGTGCCTGAAATTCCAAATATAATGTCACAAATGCCAAATATAGTGGCTGAAATGCCAATTAGAGTGCCTGAAATGTCAATTATAGTGTCTGAAATGTCAATTATAGTGTCTGAAATGTCAATTATAGTGCCTGAAATGCCAATTATAGTGCCTGAAATGCCAATTATAGTGCTTGAAATGCCAAATATAGTGCCTGAAATGCGAATTAGAGTGCCTGAAATGCCAATTATAGTGCTTGAAATGCCAAATATAATGTCACACATGCCAATTATAGTGCTTGAAATGTCAATTATAGTGTCTGCTATGTCAATTATAGTGTCTGAAATGCCAAATATAATGACACAAATGCCAATTATAGTGCCTGAAATGCCAATTATAGTGCTTGAAATGCCAAATATAATGTCACACATGCCAATTATAGTGCCTGAAATGTCAATTATAGTGTCTGAAATGTCAATTATAGTGTCTGAAATGCCAAATATAATGACACAAATGCCAATTATAGTGCCTGAAATGCAAATTAGAGTGCCTGAAATGTCAAGTGTGAAAATGAAGTGTCTAAAATGTCAATTATAGTGTCTGAAAAGCCAATTATAGTGCCTGAAATGCCAATTATAGTGCCTGAAATGCCAATTTTAATGCCTGAAATGCGAATTATTATGTCTTAAATGCCAATTATAATGTCTGAAATGCCAATTATAGTGCCTGAAATGCCAAATATTATGTCACAAATGCCAATTAGAGTGCCTGAAATGACAATTATAGTGTCTAAAATGCCAATTAGAGTGCCTGAAATGTCAATTATAGTTTCTAAAATGTCAATTATAGTGTCTGAAAAGCCAACTATAGTGCCTGAAATGCCAATTATAGTGCCTGAAATGCCAATTTTAGTGCCTGAAATGCCAATTTTAGTGCCTGAAATGCCAATTTTAGTGCCTGAAATGCCAATTTTAGTGCCTGAAATGCGAATTATTATGTCTATAATGCCAATTATAATGTCTGAAATGCCAATTATAGTGCCTGAAATGCCAAATATTATGTCACAAATGCCAAAAATAGTGCCTGAAATGCGAATTATTTTGTCTAAAATGCCAATTAGAGTGCCTGAAATGACAATTATAGTGTCTAAAAAGCCAATTAGAGTGCCTGAAATGTCAATTAGAGTGCCTGAAATGTCAATTATAGTGTCTGAAATGCCAATTATAGTGAGTGAAATGCCAAATATAATGTCATAAATGCCAAATATAGTGCGTTGAAATGACATTTATAGTGCTTGAAATGCCAATTATAATGTCTGAAATGCCAATTATAGTGCCTGAAATGCCAAATATAGTGTCCGAAATGCCAAATATAATGTCACAAATGCCAATTTTAGTGCCTGTAATTCCAAATATAATGTCACAAATGCCAATTATAGTGCCTGAAATGTCAATTATAGTGTCTGAAATGTCAATTACAGTGTCTGAAATGCCAATTATAGTGAGTGAAATGCCAAATATGATGCCTGAAATGCCAATTATAATGTCTGAAATGCCAATTTTAGTGCCTGAAATGCCAATTTTAGTGCCTGAAATGCCAATTTTAGTGCCTGAAATGCCAATTTTAGTGCCTGAAATGCGAATTATTATGTCTATAATGCCAATTATAATGTCTGAAATGCCAATTATAGTGCCTGAAATGCGAAATATTATGTCACAAATGCCAAAAATAGTGACTGAAATGCGAATTATTTTGTCTAAAATGCCAATTAGAGTGCCTGAAATGACAATTATAGTGTCTAAAAAGCCAATTAGAGTGCCTGAAATGTCAATTAGAGTGCCTGAAATGCCAATTATAGTGCCTGAAATGCAATTTAGAGTGCCTGAAATGTCAACTATAGTGTCTGAAATGTCAATTATAGTGTCTGAAATGCCAATTATAGTGAGTGAAATGCCAAATATAATGTCATAAATGCCAAATATAGTGCGTTGAAATGACATTTATAGTGCTTGAAATGCCAATTATAATGTCTGAAATGCCAACTATAGTGCCTGAAATGCCAATTTTAGTGCCTGAAATGCGAATTATTATGTCTAAAATGCCCATTATAATGTCTGAAATGCCAATTATAGTGCCTGAAATGCCAAATATTATGTCACAAATGCCAAAAATAGTGCCTGAAATGCGAATTATTTTGTCTAAAATGCCAATTAGAGTGCCTGAAATGACAATTATAGTGTCTAAAAAGCCAATTAGAGTGCCTGAAATGTCAATTAGAGTGCCTGAAATGCCAAATATAATGTCATAAATGCCAAATATAGTGCCTGAAATGCCAATTTTAGTGCCTGAAATGCGAATTATTATGTCTAAAATGCCAATTATAATGTCTGAAATGCCAATTATAATGTCGGAAATGCCAAATATAATGTCACAAATGCCAATTTTAGTGCCTGAAATGCCAATTATAGTGCCTGAAATGCCAATTATAGTGCCTGAAATGCCAATTTTAGTGCCTGAAATGCCAATTTTAGTGCCTGAAATGCCAATTTTAGTGCCTGAAATGCCAATTTTAGTGCCTGAAATGCGAATTATTATGTCTATAATGCCAATTATAATGTCTGAAATGCCAATTATAGTGCCTGAAATGCCAAATATTATGTCACAAATGCCAAATATAGTGCCTGAAATGCCAATTATAGTGCTTGAAATGCCAAATATAGTGTCTGAAATGCCAATTAGAGTGCCTGAAATGTCAATTATAGTGTCTGAAATGTCAATTATAGTGCCTGAAATGCCAAATATAATGTCATAAATGCCAAATATAGTGCCTGAAATGCCAATTTTAGTGCCTGAAATGCGAATAATTATGTCTAAAATGCCAATTATAATGTCTGAAATGCCAATTATAATGTCGGAAATGCCAATTTAGTGCCTGAAATGCCAAATATAATGTCACAAATGCCAATTATAATGTCATAAATGCCAAATATAGTGCCTGAAATGCCAATTTTAGTGCCTGAAATGTCAATTACAGTGTCTGAAATGCTAAATATAATGACACAAATGCCAATTATAGTGCCTGAAATGCAAATTAGAGTGCCTGAAATGTCAATTATAGTGTCTAAAATGTCAATTATAGTGTCTGAAAAGCCAATTATAGTGCCTGAAATGCCAATTATAGTGCCTGAAATGCCAATTTTAGTACCTGAAATGCGAATTATTATGTCTAAAAGGCCAATTATAATGTCTGACATGCCAATTATAGTGCCTATAATGCCAAATATTATGTCACAAATCAAAAATTTTAGTGCCTGAAATGCCAAATATAATGTCACAAAGGCCAATTATACTGCCTGAAATGTCAATTGGAGTGCCTGAAATGTCAATTATAGTGTCTAAAATGTCAATTATAGTGTCTGAAAAGCCAATTATAGTGCCTGAAATGCCAATTATAGTGCCAGAAATGCCAATTTTAGTGCCTGTAATGAGAATTATTATGTCTGAAATGCCAATTATAATGTCTGAAATGCCAATTATAGTGCCTATAATGCCAAATTTTATGTCACAAATGAAAACTTTTAGTGCCTGAAATGCCAAATATAATGTCACAAAGGCCAATTATAGTGCCTGAAATGTCAATTATAGTGTCTGAAATGTCAATTATAGTGTCCGAAATGCGAAATATAATGTCACAAATGCCAATTTTAGTGCCTGAAATGCCAAACATAATGTCACAAATGCCAATTTTAGTGCCTGAAATGCCATATATAATGTCACAAAGGCCAATTATAGTGCCTGAAATGTCAATTATAGTGTCTCAAATGTCAATTATAGTGTCTGAAATGCCAACTATAATGACACAAATGCCAATTTTAGTGCCGGAAATGCGAATTATTATGTCTAAAATGCCAATTATAATGTCTGAAATGCCAATTATAGTGCCTGAAATGCCAAATATTATGTCACAAATGCCAAAAATAGTGCCTGAATCGCGAATTATATTGTCTAAAATGCCAATTAGAGTGCCTGAAATGACAATTATAGTGTCTAAAATGCCAATTTGAGTGCCTGAAATGTCAATTAGAGTGCCTGAAATGTCAATTATAGTGTCTGAAATGCCAAATATAATGACACAAATGCCAATTATAGTGCCTGAAATGCAAATTAGAGTGCCTGAAATGTCAATTATAGTGCTTAAAATGCCAATTATAGTGTCTGAAAAGCCAATTATAGTGCCTGAAATGCCAATTATAGTGCCTGAAATGCCAATTTTAGTGCCTGAAATGCGAATTATTATGTCTAAAATGCCAATTATAATGTGTGAAATGCCAATCATAGTGAGTGAAAAGCCAATTATAGTGCCTGAAATGCCAATTATAGTGCCTGAAATGCCAATTTTAGTGCCTGTAATGAGAATTATTATGTCTGAAATGCCAATTATAATGTCTGAAATGCCAATTATAGTGCCTATAATGCCAAATTTTATGTCACAAATGAAAACTTTTAGTGCCTGAAATGCCAAATATAATGTCACAAAGGCCAATTATAGTGCCTGAAATGTCAATTATAGTGTCTGAAATGTCAATTATAGTGTCCGAAATGCGAAATATAATGTCACAAATGCCAATTTTAGTGCCTGAAATGCCAAACATAATGTCACAAATGCCAATTTTAGTGCCTGAAATGCCATATATAATGTCACAAAGGCCAATTATAGTGCCTGAAATGTCAATTATAGTGTCTCAAATGTCAATTATAGTGTCTGAAATGCCAACTATAATGACACAAATGCCAATTTTAGTGCCGGAAATGCGAATTATTATGTCTAAAATGCCAATTATAATGTCTGAAATGCCAATTATAGTGCCTGAAATGCCAAATATTATGTCACAAATGCCAAAAATAGTGCCTGAATCGCGAATTATATTGTCTAAAATGCCAATTAGAGTGCCTGAAATGACAATTATAGTGTCTAAAATGCCAATTTGAGTGCCTGAAATGTCAATTAGAGTGCCTGAAATGTCAATTATAGTGTCTGAAATGCCAATTATAGTGAGTGAAATGCCAAATATAATGTCACAAATGCCAAATATAGTGCGTTGAAATGCCATTTATAGTGCTTAAAATGCCAATTATAATGTCTGAAATGCCAATTATAGTGCCTGAAATTCCAAATATAATGTCACAAATGCCAAATATAGTGGCTGAAATGCCAATTAGAGTGCCTGAAATGTCAATTATAGTGTCTGAAATGTCAATTATAGTGTCTGAAAAGCCAATTATAGTGCCTGAAATGCCAATTATAGTGCCTGAAATGCCAATTATAGTGCTTGAAATGCCAAATATAGTGCCTGAAATGCCAATTAGAGTGCCTGAAATGCCAATTATAGTGCTTGAAATGCCAAATATAATGTCACACATGCCAATTATAGTGCTTGAAATGTCAATTATAGTGTCTGCTATGTCAATTATAGTGTCTGAAATGCCAAATATAATGACACAAATGCCAATTATAGTGCCTGAAATGCCAATTATAGTGCTTGAAATGCCAAATATAATGTCACACATGCCAATTATAGTGCCTGAAATGTCAATTATAGTGTCTGAAATGTCAATTATAGTGTCTGAAATGCCAAATATAATGACACAAATGCCAATTATAGTGCCTGAAATGCAAATTAGAGTGCCTGAAATGTCAAGTGTGAAAATGAAGTGTCTAAAATGTCAATTATAGTGTCTGAAAAGCCAATTATAGTGCCTGAAATGCCAATTATAGTGCCTGAAATGCCAATTTTAATGCCTGAAATGCGAATTATTATGTCTTAAATGCCAATTATAATGTCTGAAATGCCAATTATAGTGCCTGAAATGCCAAATATTATGTCACAAATGCCAATTAGAGTGCCTGAAATGACAATTATAGTGTCTAAAATGCCAATTAGAGTGCCTGAAATGTCAATTATAGTTTCTAAAATGTCAATTATAGTGTCTGAAAAGCCAACTATAGTGCCTGAAATGCCAATTATAGTGCCTGAAATGCCAATTTTAGTGCCTGAAATGCCAATTTTAGTGCCTGAAATGCCAATTTTAGTGCCTGAAATGCCAATTTTAGTGCCTGAAATGCGAATTATTATGTCTATAATGCCAATTATAATGTCTGAAATGCCAATTATAGTGCCTGAAATGCCAAATATTATGTCACAAATGCCAAAAATAGTGCCTGAAATGCGAATTATTTTGTCTAAAATGCCAATTAGAGTGCCTGAAATGACAATTATAGTGTCTAAAAAGCCAATTAGAGTGCCTGAAATGTCAATTAGAGTGCCTGAAATGTCAATTATAGTGTCTGAAATGCCAATTATAGTGAGTGAAATGCCAAATATAATGTCATAAATGCCAAATATAGTGCGTTGAAATGACATTTATAGTGCTTGAAATGCCAATTATAATGTCTGAAATGCCAATTATAGTGCCTGAAATGCCAAATATAGTGTCCGAAATGCCAAATATAATGTCACAAATGCCAATTTTAGTGCCTGTAATTCCAAATATAATGTCACATATGCCAATTATAGTGCCTGAAATGTCAATTATAGTGTCTGAAATGTCAATTACAGTGTCTGAAATGCCAATTATAGTGAGTGAAATGCCAAATATGATGCCTGAAATGCCAATTATAATGTCTGAAATGCCAATTTTAGTGCCTGAAATGCCAATTTTAGTGCCTGAAATGCCAATTTTAGTGCCTGAAATGCCAATTTTAGTGCCTGAAATGCGAATTATTATGTCTATAATGCCAATTATAATGTCTGAAATGCCAATTATAGTGCCTGAAATGCGAAATATTATGTCACAAATGCCAAAAATAGTGACTGAAATGCGAATTATTTTGTCTAAAATGCCAATTAGAGTGCCTGAAATGACAATTATAGTGTCTAAAAAGCCAATTAGAGTGCCTGAAATGTCAATTAGAGTGCCTGAAATGCCAATTATAGTGCCTGAAATGCAATTTAGAGTGCCTGAAATGTCAACTATAGTGTCTGAAATGTCAATTATAGTGTCTGAAATGCCAATTATAGTGAGTGAAATGCCAAATATAATGTCATAAATGCCAAATATAGTGCGTTGAAATGACATTTATAGTGCTTGAAATGCCAATTATAATGTCTGAAATGCCAACTATAGTGCCTGAAATGCCAATTTTAGTGCCTGAAATGCGAATTATTATGTCTAAAATGCCAATTATAATGTCTGAAATGCCAATTATAGTGCCTGAAATGCCAAATATTATGTCACAAATGCCAAAAATAGTGCCTGAAATGCGAATTATTTTGTCTAAAATGCCAATTAGAGTGCCTGAAATGACAATTATAGTGTCTAAAAAGCCAATTAGAGTGCCTGAAATGTCAATTAGAGTGCCTGAAATGCCAAATATAATGTCATAAATGCCAAATATAGTGCCTGAAATGCCAATTTTAGTGCCTGAAATGCGAATTATTATGTCTAAAATGCCAATTATAATGTCTGAAATGCCAATTATAATGTCGGAAATGCCAAATATAATGTCACAAATGCCAATTTTAGTGCCTGAAATGCCAATTATAGTGCCTGAAATGCCAATTATAGTGCCTGAAATGCCAATTTTAGTGCCTGAAATGCCAATTTTAGTGCCTGAAATGCCAATTTTAGTGCCTGAAATGCCAATTTTAGTGCCTGAAATGCCAATTTTAGTGCCTGAAATGCGAATTATTATGTCTATAATGCCAATTATAATGTCTGAAATGCCAATTATAGTGCCTGAAATGCCAAATATTATGTCACAAATGCCAAATATAGTGCCTGAAATGCCAATTATAGTGCTTGAAATGCCAAATATAGTGTCTGAAATGCCAATTAGAGTGCCTGAAATGTCAATTATAGTGTCTGAAATGTCAATTATAGTGCCTGAAATGCCAAATATAATGTCATAAATGCCAAATATAGTGCCTGAAATGCCAATTTTAGTGCCTGAAATGCGAATAATTATGTCTAAAATGCCAATTATAATGTCTGAAATGCCAATTATAATGTCGGAAATGCCAATTTAGTTCCTGAAATGCCAAATATAATGTCACAAATGCCAATTATAATGTCATAAATGCCAAATATAGTGCCTGAAATGCCAATTTTAGTGCCTGAAATGTCAATTACAGTGTCTGAAATGCTAAATATAATGACACAAATGCCAATTATAGTGCCTGAAATGCAAATTAGAGTGCCTGAAATGTCAATTATAGTGTCTAAAATGTCAATTATAGTGTCTGAAAAGCCAATTATAGTGCCTGAAATGCCAATTATAGTGCCTGAAATGCCAATTTTAGTACCTGAAATGCGAATTATTATGTCTAAAAGGCCAATTATAATGTCTGACATGCCAATTATAGTGCCTATAATGCCAAATATTATGTCACAAATCAAAAATTTTAGTGCCTGAAATGCCAAATATAATGTCACAAAGGCCAATTATACTGCCTGAAATGTCAATTGGAGTGCCTGAAATGTCAATTATAGTGTCTAAAATGTCAATTATAGTGTCTGAAAAGCCAATTATAGTGCCTGAAATGCCAATTATAGTGCCAGAAATGCCAATTTTAGTGCCTGTAATGAGAATTATTATGTCTGAAATGCCAATTATAATGTCTGAAATGCCAATTATAGTGCCTATAATGCCAAATTTTATGTCACAAATGAAAACTTTTACTGCCTGAAATGCCAAATATAATGTCACAAAGGCCAATTATAGTGCCTGAAATGTCAATTATAGTGTCTGAAATGTCAATTATAGTGTCCGAAATGCGAAATATAATGTCACAAATGCCAATTTTAGTGCCTGAAATGCCAAACATAATGTCACAAATGCCAATTTTAGTGCCTGAAATGCCATATATAATGTCACAAAGGCCAATTATAGTGCCTGAAATGTCAATTATAGTGTCTCAAATGTCAATTATAGTGTCTGAAATGCCAACTATAATGACACAAATGCCAATTTTAGTGCCGGAAATGCGAATTATTATGTCTAAAATGCCAATTATAATGTCTGAAATGCCAATTATAGTGCCTGAAATGCCAAATATTATGTCACAAATGCCAAAAATAGTGCCTGAATCGCGAATTATATTGTCTAAAATGCCAATTAGAGTGCCTGAAATGACAATTATAGTGTCTAAAATGCCAATTTGAGTGCCTGAAATGTCAATTAGAGTGCCTGAAATGTCAATTATAGTGTCTGAAATGCCAAATATAATGACACAAATGCCAATTATAGTGCCTGAAATGCAAATTAGAGTGCCTGAAATGTCAATTATAGTGTCTAAAATGTCAATTATAGTGTCTGAAAAGCCAATTATAGTGCCTGAAATGCCAATTATAGTGCCTGAAATGCCAATTTTAGTGCCTGAAATGCGAATTATTATGTCTAAAATGCCAATTATAATGTGTGAAATGCCAATCATAGTGAGTGAAATGCCAAATATAATGTCACAAATGCCAAATATAGTGGGTTGAAATGCCATTTATAGTGCTTGAAATGCCAATTATAATGTCTGAAATGCCAATTATAGTGCCTGAAATTCCAAATATAATGTCACAAATGCCAAATATAGTGCCTGAAATGCCAATTAGAGTGCCTGAAATGTCAATTATAGTGTCTGAAATGTCAATTATAGTGTCTGAAAAGCCAATTATAGTGAGTGAAATGCCAAATATAATGTCACAAATGCCAAATATAGTGCGTTCAAATGCCATTTATAGTGCTTGAAATGCCAATTATAATGTCTGAAATGCCAATTATAGTGCCTGAAATTCCAAATATAATGTAACAAATGCCAAATATAGTGCCTGAAATGCCAATTAGAGTGCCTGAAATGTCAATTATAGTGTCTGAAATGTCAATTATAGTGTCTGAAATGTCAATTATAGTGTCTGAAATGCCAACTATAATGACACAAATGCCAATTTTAGTGCCGGAAATGCGAATTATTATGTCTAAAATGCCAATTATAATGTCTGAAATGCCAATTATAGTGCCTGAAATGCCAAATATTATGTCACAAATGCCAATTATAGTGCCTGAAATTCCAAATATAATGTCACAAATGCCAAATATAGTGCCTGAAATGCCAATTAGAGTGCCTGAAATGTCAATTATAGTGTCTGAAATGTCAATTATAGTGTCTGAAATGCCAACTATAATGACACAAATGCCAATTTTAGTGCCGGAAATGCGAATTATTATGTCTAAAATGCCAATTATAATGTCTGAAATGCCAATTATAGTGCCTGAAATGCCAAATATAATGTCACAAATGCCAATTTTAGTGCCTGAAATGCCAAATATAATGTCACAAATGCCAATTATAGTGCCTGAAATGTCAATTATAGTGTCTGAAATGTCAATTATAGTGTCTGAAATCCCAAATATAATGACACAAATGCCAATTATAGTGCCTGAAATGCAAATGAGAGTGCCTGAAATGTCAATTATAGTGTCTAAAATGTCAATTATAGTGTCTGAAAAGCCAATTATAGTGCCTGAAATGCCAATTATAGTGCCTGAAATGCCAATTTTAGTGCCTGAAATGCGAATTATTATGTCTAAAATGCCAATTATAATGTGTGAAATGCCAATCATAGTGAGTGAAATGCCAAATATAATGTCACAAATGCCAAATATAGTGGGTTGAAATGCCATTTATAGTGCTTGAAATGCCAATTATAATGTCTGAAATGCCAATTATAGTGCCTGAAATTCCAAATATAATGTCACAAATGCCAAATATAGTGCCTGAAATGCCAATTAGAGTGCCTGAAATGTCAATTATAGTGTCTGAAATGTCAATTATAGTGTCTGAAAAGCCAATTATAGTGAGTGAAATGCCAAATATAATGTCACAAATGCCAAATATAGTGCGTTCAAATGCCATTTATAGTGCTTGAAATGCCAATTATAATGTCTGAAATGCCAATTATAGTGCCTGAAATTCCAAATATAATGTCACAAATGCCAAATATAGTGCCTGAAATGCCAATTAGAGTGCCTGAAATGTCAATTATAGTGTCTGAAATGTCAATTATAGTGTCTGAAATGCCAACTATAATGACACAAATGCCAATTTTAGTGCCGGAAATGCGAATTATTATGTCTAAAATGCCAATTATAATGTCTGAAATGCCAATTATAGTGCCTGAAATGCCAAATATTATGTCACAAATGCCAATTAGAGTGCCTGAAATGACAATTATAGTGTCTAAAATGCCAATTAGAGTGCCTGAAATGTCAATTAGAATGCCTGAAATGTCAATTACAGTGTCTGAAATGCCAATTATAGTGAGTGAAATGCCAAATATAATGTCACAAATGCCAAATATAGTGCGTTGAAATGCCATTTATAGTGCTTGAAATGCCAATTATAATGTCTGAAATGCCAATTATAGTGCCTGAAATGACAAATATAATGTCTCAAATGCCAAATATAATGTCACAAAGACCAATTATAGTGCCTGAAATGTCAATTATAGTGTCTGAAATGTCAATTATAGTGTCCGAAATGCCAAATATAATGTCACAAATGCCAATTTTGGTGCCTGAAATTCCAAATATAATGTCACAAATGCCAATTATAGTGCCTGAAATGTCAATTATAATGTCTGAAATGTCAATTATAATGTCTGAAATGCCAATTATAATGTCTGAAATGCCAATTATAGTGAGTGAAATGCCAAATAAGATGCCTGAAATGCCAATTTTAGTGCCTGAAATGCGAATTATTATGTCTAAAATGCCAATTATAATGTGTGAAATGCCAATCATAGTGAGTGAAATGCCAAATATAATGTCACAAATGCCAAATATAGTGGGTTGAAATGCCATTTATAGTGCTTGAAATGCCAATTATAATGTCTGAAATGCCAATTATAGTGCCTGAAATTCCAAATATAATGTCACAAATGCCAAATATAGTGCCTGAAATGCCAATTAGAGTGCCTGAAATGTCAATTATAGTGTCTGAAATGTCAATTATAGTGTCTGAAAAGCCAATTATAGTGAGTGAAATGCCAAATATAATGTCACAAATGCCAAATATAGTGCGTTCAAATGCCATTTATAGTGCTTGAAATGCCAATTATAATGTCTGAAATGCCAATTATAGTGCCTGAAATTCCAAATATAATGTCACAAATGCCAAATATAGTGCCTGAAATGCCAATTAGAGTGCCTGAAATGTCAATTATAGTGTCTGAAATGTCAATTATAGTGTCTGAAATGCCAACTATAATGACACAAATGCCAATTTTAGTGCCGGAAATGCGAATTATTATGTCTAAAATGCCAATTATAATGTCTGAAATGCCAATTATAGTGCCTGAAATGCCAAATATTATGTCACAAATGCCAATTAGAGTGCCTGAAATGACAATTATAGTGTCTAAAATGCCAATTAGAGTGCCTGAAATGTCAATTAGAATGCCTGAAATGTCAATTACAGTGTCTGAAATGCCAATTATAGTGAGTGAAATGCCAAATATAATGTCACAAATGCCAAATATAGTGCGTTGAAATGCCATTTATAGTGCTTGAAATGCCAATTATAATGTCTGAAATGCCAATTATAGTGCCTGAAATGACAAATATAATGTCTCAAATGCCAAATATAATGTCACAAAGACCAATTATAGTGCCTGAAATGTCAATTATAGTGTCTGAAATGTCAATTATAGTGTCCGAAATGCCAAATATAATGTCACAAATGCCAATTTTGGTGCCTGAAATTCCAAATATAATGTCACAAATGCCAATTATAGTGCCTGAAATGTCAATTATAATGTCTGAAATGTCAATTATAATGTCTGAAATGCCAATTATAATGTCTGAAATGCCAATTATAGTGAGTGAAATGCCAAATAAGATGCCTGAAATGCCAATTATTATGTCTAAAATGCCAATTATAATGTCTGAAATGCAAATTATAGTGTCGGAAATGCCAAATATAATGTCACAAATGCCAATTTTAGTGCCTGAAATGCCAAATATAATGTCACAAAGACCAATTATAGTGCCTGAAATGTCAATTATAGTGTCTGAAATGTCAATTATAGTGTCCGAAATGCCAAATATAATGTCACAAATGCCAATTTTGGTGCCTGAAATTCCAAATATAATGTCACAAATGCCAATTATAGTGCCTGAAATGTCAATTATAATGTCTGAAATGTCAATTATAATGTCTGAAATGCCAATTATAATGTCTGAAATGCCAATTATAGTGAGTGAAATGCCAAATAAGATGCCTGAAATGCCAATTATTATGTCTAAAATGCCAATTATAATGTCTGAAATGCAAATTATAGTGTCGGAAATGCCAAATATAATGTCACAAATGCCAATTTTAGTGCCTGAAATGCCAAATATAATGTCACAAATGCCAATTATAGTGCCTGAAATGTCAATTATAGTGTCTGAAATGTCAATTATAGTGTCTGAAATGCCAAATATAATGACACAAATGCCAATTATAGTGCCTGAAATGCAAATTAGAGTGCCTGAAATGTCAATTATAGTGTCTAAAATGTCAATTATAGTGTCTGAAAAGCCAATTATAGTGCCTGAAATGCCAATTATAGTGCCTGAAATGCCAATTTTAGTGCCTGAAATGCGAATTATTATGTCTAAAATGCCAATTATAATGTGTGAAATGCCAATCATAGTGAGTGAAATGCCAAATATAATGTCACAAATGCCAAATATAGTGGGTTGAAATGCCATTTATAGTGCTTGAAATGCCAATTATAATGTCTGAAATGCCAATTATAGTGCCTGAAATTCCAAATATAATGTCACAAATGCCAAATATAGTGCCTGAAATGCCAATTAGAATGCCTGAAATGTCAATTATAGTGTCTGAAATGTCAATTATAGTGTCTGAAAAGCCAATTATAGTGAGTGAAATGCCAAATATAATGTCACAAATGCCAAATATAGTGCGTTCAAATGCCATTTATAGTGCTTGAAATGCCAATTATAATGTCTGAAATGCCAATTATAGTGCCTGAAATTCCAAATATAATGTAACAAATGCCAAATATAGTGCCTGAAATGCCAATTAGAGTGCCTGAAATGTCAATTATAGTGTCTGAAATGTCAATTATAGTGTCTGAAATGTCAATTATAGTGTCTGAAATGCCAACTATAATGACACAAATGCCAATTTTAGTGCCGGAAATGCGAATTATTATGTCTAAAATGCCAATTATAATGTCTGAAATGCCAATTATAGTGCCTGAAATGTCAATTAGAGTGCCTGAAATGTCAATTATAGTGTCTGAAATGCCAATTATAGTGAGTGAAATGCCAAATATAATGTCACAAATGCCAAATATAGTGCGTTGAAATGCCATTTATAGTGCTTAAAATGCCAATTATAATGTCTGAAATGCCAATTATAGTGCCTGAAATTCCAAATATAATGTCACAAATGCCAAATATAGTGGCTGAAATGCCAATTAGAGTGCCTGAAATGTCAATTATAGTGTCTGAAATGTCAATTATAGTGTCTGAAAAGCCAATTATAGTGCCTGAAATGCCAATTATAGTGCCTGAAATGCCAATTATAGTGCTTGAAATGCCAAATATAGTGCCTGAAATGCCAATTAGAGTGCCTGAAATGCCAATTATAGTGCTTGAAATGCCAAATATAATGTCACACATGCCAATTATAGTGCTTGAAATGTCAATTATAGTGTCTGCTATGTCAATTATAGTGTCTGAAATGCCAAATATAATGACACAAATGCCAATTATAGTGCCTGAAATGCCAATTATAGTGCTTGAAATGCCAAATATAATGTCACACATGCCAATTATAGTGCCTGAAATGTCAATTATAGTGTCTGAAATGTCAATTATAGTGTCTGAAATGCCAAATATAATGACACAAATGCCAATTATAGTGCCTGAAATGCAAATTAGAGTGCCTGAAATGTCAAGTGTGAAAATGAAGTGTCTAAAATGTCAATTATAGTGTCTGAAAAGCCAATTATAGTGCCTGAAATGCCAATTATAGTGCCTGAAATGCCAATTTTAATGCCTGAAATGCGAATTATTATGTCTTAAATGCCAATTATAATGTCTGAAATGCCAATTATAGTGCCTGAAATGCCAAATATTATGTCACAAATGCCAATTAGAGTGCCTGAAATGACAATTATAGTGTCTAAAATGCCAATTAGAGTGCCTGAAATGTCAATTATAGTTTCTAAAATGTCAATTATAGTGTCTGAAAAGCCAACTATAGTGCCTGAAATGCCAATTATAGTGCCTGAAATGCCAATTTTAGTGCCTGAAATGCCAATTTTAGTGCCTGAAATGCCAATTTTAGTGCCTGAAATGCCAATTTTAGTGCCTGAAATGCGAATTATTATGTCTATAATGCCAATTATAATGTCTGAAATGCCAATTATAGTGCCTGAAATGCCAAATATTATGTCACAAATGCCAAAAATAGTGCCTGAAATGCGAATTATTTTGTCTAAAATGCCAATTAGAGTGCCTGAAATGACAATTATAGTGTCTAAAAAGCCAATTAGAGTGCCTGAAATGTCAATTAGAGTGCCTGAAATGTCAATTATAGTGTCTGAAATGCCAATTATAGTGAGTGAAATGCCAAATATAATGTCATAAATGCCAAATATAGTGCGTTGAAATGACATTTATAGTGCTTGAAATGCCAATTATAATGTCTGAAATGCCAATTATAGTGCCTGATATGCCAAATATAGTGTCCGAAATGCCAAATATAATGTCACAAATGCCAATTTTAGTGCCTGTAATTCCAAATATAATGTCACAAATGCCAATTATAGTGCCTGAAATGTCAATTATAGTGTCTGAAATGTCAATTACAGTGTCTGAAATGCCAATTATAGTGAGTGAAATGCCAAATATGATGCCTGAAATGCCAATTATAATGTCTGAAATGCCAATTTTAGTGCCTGAAATGCCAATTTTAGTGCCTGAAATGCCAATTTTAGTGCCTGAAATGCCAATTTTAGTGCCTGAAATGCGAATTATTATGTCTATAATGCCAATTATAATGTCTGAAATGCCAATTATAGTGCCTGAAATGCGAAATATTATGTCACAAATGCCAAAAATAGTGACTGAAATGCGAATTATTTTGTCTAAAATGCCAATTAGAGTGCCTGAAATGACAATTATAGTGTCTAAAAAGCCAATTAGAGTGCCTGAAATGTCAATTAGAGTGCCTGAAATGCCAATTATAGTGCCTGAAATGCAATTTAGAGTGCCTGAAATGTCAACTATAGTGTCTGAAATGTCAATTATAGTGTCTGAAATGCCAATTATAGTGAGTGAAATGCCAAATATAATGTCATAAATGCCAAATATAGTGCGTTGAAATGACATTTATAGTGCTTGAAATGCCAATTATAATGTCTGAAATGCCAACTATAGTGCCTGAAATGCCAATTTTAGTGCCTGAAATGCGAATTATTATGTCTAAAATGCCAATTATAATGTCTGAAATGCCAATTATAGTGCCTGAAATGCCAAATATTATGTCACAAATGCCAAAAATAGTGCCTGAAATGCGAATTATTTTGTCTAAAATGCCAATTAGAGTGCCTGAAATGACAATTATAGTGTCTAAAAAGCCAATTAGAGTGCCTGAAATGTCAATTAGAGTGCCTGAAATGCCAAATATAATGTCATAAATGCCAAATATAGTGCCTGAAATGCCAATTTTAGTGCCTGAAATGCGAATTATTATGTCTAAAATGCCAATTATAATGTCTGAAATGCCAATTATAATGTCGGAAATGCCAAATATAATGTCACAAATGCCAATTTTAGTGCCTGAAATGCCAATTATAGTGCCTGAAATGCCAATTATAGTGCCTGAAATGCCAATTTTAGTGCCTGAAATGCCAATTTTAGTGCCTGAAATGCCAATTTTAGTGCCTGAAATGCCAATTTTAGTGCCTGAAATGCGAATTATTATGTCTATAATGCCAATTATAATGTCTGAAATGCCAATTATAGTGCCTGAAATGCCAAATATTATGTCACAAATGCCAAATATAGTGCCTGAAATGCCAATTATAGTGCTTGAAATGCCAAATATAGTGTCTGAAATGCCAATTAGAGTGCCTGAAATGTCAATTATAGTGTCTGAAATGTCAATTATAGTGCCTGAAATGCCAAATATAATGTCATAAATGCCAAATATAGTGCCTGAAATGCCAATTTTAGTGCCTGAAATGCGAATAATTATGTCTAAAATGCCAATTATAATGTCTGAAATGCCAATTATAATGTCGGAAATGCCAATTTAGTGCCTGAAATGCCAAATATAATGTCACAAATGCCAATTATAATGTCATAAATGCCAAATATAGTGCCTGAAATGCCAATTTTAGTGCCTGAAATGTCAATTACAGTGTCTGAAATGCTAAATATAATGACACAAATGCCAATTATAGTGCCTGAAATGCAAATTAGAGTGCCTGAAATGTCAATTATAGTGTCTCAAATGTCAATTATAGTGTCTGAAAAGCCAATTATAGTGCCTGAAATGCCAATTATAGTGCCTGAAATGCCAATTTTAGTACCTGAAATGCGAATTATTATGTCTAAAAGGCCAATTATAATGTCTGACATGCCAATTATAGTGCCTATAATGCCAAATATTATGTCACAAATCAAAAATTTTAGTGCCTGAAATGCCAAATATAATGTCACAAAGGCCAATTATACTGCCTGAAATGTCAATTGGAGTGCCTGAAATGTCAATTATAGTGTCTAAAATGTCAATTATAGTGTCTGAAAAGCCAATTATAGTGCCTGAAATGCCAATTATAGTGCCAGAAATGCCAATTTTAGTGCCTGTAATGAGAATTATTATGTCTGAAATGCCAATTATAATGTCTGAAATGCCAATTATAGTGCCTATAATGCCAAATTTTATGTCACAAATGAAAACTTTTAGTGCCTGAAATGCCAAATATAATGTCACAAAGGCCAATTATAGTGCCTGAAATGTCAATTATAGTGTCTGAAATGTCAATTATAGTGTCCGAAATGCGAAATATAATGTCACAAATGCCAATTTTAGTGCCTGAAATGCCAAACATAATGTCACAAATGCCAATTTTAGTGCCTGAAATGCCATATATAATGTCACAAAGGCCAATTATAGTGCCTGAAATGTCAATTATAGTGTCTCAAATGTCAATTATAGTGTCTGAAATGCCAACTATAATGACACAAATGCCAATTTTAGTGCCGGAAATGCGAATTATTATGTCTAAAATGCCAATTATAATGTCTGAAATGCCAATTATAGTACCTGAAATGCCAAATATTATGTCACAAATGCCAAAAATAGTGCCTGAATCGCGAATTATATTGTCTAAAATGCCAATTAGAGTGCCTGAAATGACAATTATAGTGTCTAAAATGCCAATTTGAGTGCCTGAAATGTCAATTAGAGTGCCTGAAATGTCAATTATAGTGTCTGAAATGCCAAATATAATGACACAAATGCCAATTATAGTGCCTGAAATGCAAATTAGAGTGCCTGAAATGTCAATTATAGTGTCTAAAATGTCAATTATAGTGTCTGAAAAGCCAATTATAGTGCCTGAAATGCCAATTATAGTGCCTGAAATGCCAATTTTAGTGCCTGAAATGCGAATTATTATGTCTAAAATGCCAATTATAATGTGTGAAATGCCAATCATAGTGAGTGAAATGCCAAATATAATGTCACAAATGCCAAATATAGTGGGTTGAAATGCCATTTATAGTGCTTGAAATGCCAATTATAATGTCTGAAATGCCAATTATAGTGCCTGAAATTCCAAATATAATGTCACAAATGCCAAATATAGTGCCTGAAATGCCAATTAGAGTGCCTGAAATGTCAATTATAGTGTCTGAAATGTCAATTATAGTGTCTGAAAAGCCAATTATAGTGAGTGAAATGCCAAATATAATGTCACAAATGCCAATTTTAGTGCCGGAAATGCGAATTATTATGTCTAAAATGCCAATTATAATGTCTGAAATGCCAATTATAGTGCCTGAAATGCCAAATATTATGTCACAAATGCCAATTATAGTGCCTGAAATTCCAAATATAATGTCACAAATGCCAAATATAGTGCCTGAAATGCCAATTAGAGTGCCTGAAATGTCAATTATAGTGTCTGAAATGTCAATTATAGTGTCTGAAATGTCAATTATAGTGTCTGAAATGCCAACTATAATGACACAAATGCCAATTTTAGTGCCGGAAATGCGAATTATTATGTCTAAAATGCCAATTATAATGTCTGAAATGCCAATTATAGTGCCTGAAATGCCAAATATAATGTCACAAATGCCAATTTTAGTGCCTGAAATGCCAAATATAATGTCACAAATGCCAATTATAGTGCCTGAAATGTTAATTATAGTGTCTGAAATGTCAATTATAGTGTCTGAAATGCCAAATATAATGACACAAATGCCAATTATAGTGCCTGAAATGCAAATTAGAGTGCCTGAAATGTCAATTATAGTGTCTAAAATGTCAATTATAGTGTCTGAAAAGCCAATTATAGTGCCTGAAATGCCAATTATAGTGCCTGAAATGCCAATTTTAGTGCCTGAAATGCGAATTATTATGTCTAAAATGCCAATTATAATGTGTGAAATGCCAATCATAGTGAGTGAAATGCCAAATATAATGTCACATATGCCAAATATAGTGGGTTGAAATGCCATTTATAGTGCTTGAAATGCCAATTATAATGTCTGAAATGCCAATTATAGTGCCTGAAATTCCAAATATAATGTCACAAATGCCAAATATAGTGCCTGAAATGCCAATTAGAGTGCCTGAAATGTCAATTATAGTGTCTGAAATGTCAATTATAGTGTCTGAAAAGCCAATTATAGTGAGTGAAATGCCAAATATAATGTCACAAATGCCAAATATAGTGCGTTCAAATGCCATTTATAGTGCTTGAAATGCCAATTATAATGTCTGAAATGCCAATTATAGTGCCTGAAATTCCAAATATAATGTCACAAATGCCAAATATAGTGCCTGAAATGCCAATTAGAGTGCCTGAAATGTCAATTATAGTGTCTGAAATGTCAATTATAGTGTCTGAAATGTCAATTATAGTGTCTGAAATGCCAACTATAATGACACAAATGCCAATTTTAGTGCCGGAAATGCGAATTATTATGTCTAAAATGCCAATTATAATGTCTGAAATGCCAATTATAGTGCCTGAAATGCTAAATATTATGTCACAAATGCCAATTAGAGTGCCTGAAATGACAATTATAGTGTCTAAAATGCCAATTAGAGTGCCTGAAATGTCAATTAGAATGCCTGAAATGTCAATTACAGTGTCTGAAATGCCAATTATAGTGAGTGAAATGCCAAATATAATGTCACAAATGCCAAATATAGTGCGTTGAAATGCCATTTATAGTGCTTGAAATGCCAATTATAATGTCTGAAATGCCAATTATAGTGCCTGAAATGACAAATATAATGTCTCAAATGCCAAATATAATGTCACAAAGACCAATTATAGTGCCTGAAATGTCAATTATAGTGTCTGAAATGTCAATTATAGTGTCCGAAATGCCAAATATAATGTCACAAATGCCAATTTTGGTGCCTGAAATTCCAAATATAATGTCACAAATGCCAATTATAGTGCCTGAAATGTCAATTATAATGTCTGAAATGTCAATTATAATGTCTGAAATGCCAATTATAATGTCTGAAATGCCAATTATAGTGAGTGAAATGCCAAATAAGATGCCTGAAATGCCAATTATTATGTCTAAAATGCCAATTATAATGTCTGAAATGCAAATTATAGTGTCGGAAATGCCAAATATAATGTCACAAATGCCAATTTTAGTGCCTGAAATGCCAAATATAATGTCACAAAGACTAATTATAGTGCCTGAAATGTCAATTATAGTGTCTGAAATGTCAATTATAGTGTCCGAAATGCCAAATATAATGTCACAAATGCCAATTTTGGTGCCTGAAATTCCAAATATAATGTCACAAATGCCAATTATAGTGCCTGAAATGTCAATTATAATGTCTGAAATGTCAATTATAATGTCTGAAATGCCAATTATAATGTCTGAAATGCCAATTATAGTGAGTGAAATGCCAAATAAGATGCCTGAAATGCCAATTATTATGTCTAAAATGCCAATTATAATGTCTGAAATGCAAATTATAGTGTCGGAAATGCCAAATATAATGTCACAAATGCCAATTTTAGTGCCTGAAATGCCAAATATAATGTCACAAATGCCAATTATAGTGCCTGAAATGTCAATTATAGTGTCTGAAATGTCAATTATAGTGTCTGAAATGCCAAATAGAATGACACAAATGCCAATTATAGTGCCTGAAATGCAAATTAGAGTGCCTGAAATGTCAATTATAGTGTCTAAAATGTCAATTATAGTGTCTGAAAAGCCAATTATAGTGCCTGAAATGCCAATTATAGTGCCTGAAATGCCAATTTTAGTGCCTGAAATGCGAATTATTATGTCTAAAATGCCAATTATAATGTGTGAAATGCCAATCATAGTGAGTGAAATGCCAAATATAATGTCACAAATGCCAAATATAGTGGGTTGAAATGCCATTTATAGTGCTTGAAATGCCAATTATAATGTCTGAAATGCCAATTATAGTGCCTGAAATTCCAAATATAATGTCACAAATGCCAAATATAGTGCCTGAAATGCCAATTAGAATGCCTGAAATGTCAATTATAGTGTCTGAAATGTCAATTATAGTGTCTGAAAAGCCAATTATAGTGAGTGAAATGCCAAATATAATGTCACAAATGCCAAATATAGTGCGTTCAAATGCCATTTATAGTGCTTGAAATGCCAATTATAATGTCTGAAATGCCAATTATAGTGCCTGAAATTCCAAATATAATGTAACAAATGCCAAATATAGTGCCTGAAATGCCAATTAGAGTGCCTGAAATGTCAATTATAGTGTCTGAAATGTCAATTATAGTGTCTGAAATGTCAATTATAGTGTCTGAAATGCCAACTATAATGACACAAATGCCAATTTTAGTGCCGGAAATGCGAATTATTATGTCTAAAATGCCAATTATAATGTCTGAAATGCCAATTATAGTGCCTGAAATGCCAAATATTATGTCACAAATGCCAATTAGAGTGCCTGAAATGACAATTATAGTGTCTAAAATGCCAATTAGAGTGCCTGAAATGTCAATTAGAATGCCTGAAATGTCAATTACAGTGTCTGAAATGCCAATTATAGTGAGTGAAATGCCAAATATAATGTCACAAATGCCAAATATAGTGCGTTGAAATGCCATTTATAGTGCTTGAAATGCCAATTATAATGTCTGAAATGCCAATTATAGTGCCTGAAATGACAAATATAATGTCTCAAATGCCAAATATAATGTCACAAATGCCAATTTTAGTGCCTGAAATGCCAAATATAATGTCACAAAGACCAATTATAGTGCCTGAAATGTCAATTATAGTGTCTGAAATGTCAATTATAGTGTCCGAAATGCCAAATATAATGTCACAAATGCCAATTTTGGTGCCTGAAATTCCAAATATAATGTCACAAATGCCAATTATAGTGCCTGAAATGTCAATTATAATGTCTGAAATGTCAATTATAATGTCTGAAATGCCAATTATAGTGAGTGAAATGCCAAATAAGATGCCTGAAATGCCAATTATTATGTCTAAAATGCCAATTATAATGTCTGAAATGCAAATTATAGTGTCGGAAATGCCAAATATAATGTCACAAATGCCAATTTTAGTGCCTGAAATGCCAAATATAATGTCACAAATGCCAATTATAGTGCCTGAAATGTCAATTATAGTGTCTGAAATGTCAATTATAGTGTCTGAAATGCCAAATATAATGACACAAATGCCAATTATAGTGCCTGAAATGCAAATTAGAGTGCCTGAAATGTCAATTATAGTGTCTAAAATGTCAATTATAGTGTCTGAAAAGCCAATTATAGTGTCTGAAATGCCAACTATAATGACACAAATGCCAATTTTAGTGCCGGAAATGCGAATTATTATGTCTAAAATGCCAATTATAATGTCTGAAATGCCAATTATAGTGCCTGAAATGCCAAATATAATGTCACAAATGCCAATTTTAGTGCCTGAAATGCCAAATATAATGTCACAAATGCCAATTATAGTGCCTGAAATGTCAATTATAGTGTCTGAAATGTCAATTATAGTGTCTGAAATGCCAAATATAATGACACAAATGCCAATTATAGTGCCTGAAATGCAAATTAGAGTGCCTGAAATGTCAATTATAGTGTCTAAAATGTCAATTATAGTGTCTGAAAAGCCAATTATAGTGCCTGAAATGCCAATTATAGTGCCTGAAATGCCAATTTTAGTGCCTGAAATGCGAATTATTATGTCTAAAATGCCAATTATAACGTGTGAAATGCCAATCATAGTGAGTGAAATGCCAAATATAATGTCACAAATGCCAAATATAGTGGGTTGAAATGCCATTTATAGTGCTTGAAATGCCAATTATAATGTCTGAAATGCCAATTATAGTGCCTGAAATTCCAAATATAATGTCACAAATGCCAAATATAGTGCCTGAAATGCCAATTAGAGTGCCTGAAATGTCAATTATAGTGTCTGAAATGTCAATTATAGTGTCTGAAAAGCCAATTATAGTGAGTGAAATGCCAAATATAATGTCACAAATGCCAAATATAGTGCGTTCAAATGCCATTTATAGTGCTTGAAATGCCAATTATAATGTCTGAAATGCCAATTATAGTGCCTGAAATTCCAAATATAATGTCACAAATGCCAAATATAGTGCCTGAAATGCCAATTAGAGTGCCTGAAATGTCAATTATAGTGTCTGAAATGTCAATTATAGTGTCTGAAATGTCAATTATAGTGTCTGAAATGCCAACTATAATGACACAAATGCCAATTTTAGTGCCGGAAATGCGAATTATTATGTCTAAAATGCCAATTATAATGTCTGAAATGCCAATTATAGTGCCTGAAATGCCAAATATTATGTCACAAATGCCAATTAGAGTGCCTGAAATGACAATTATAGTGTCTAAAATGCCAATTAGAGTGCCTGAAATGTCAATTAGAATGCCTGAAATGTCAATTACAGTGTCTGAAATGCCAATTATAGTGAGTGAAATGCCAAATATAATGTCACAAATGCCAAATATAGTGCGTTGAAATGCCATTTATAGTGCTTGAAATGCCAATTATAATGTCTGAAATGCCAATTATAGTGCCTGAAATGACAAATATAATGTCTCAAATGCCAAATATAATGTCACAAAGACCAATTATAGTGCCTGAAATGTCAATTATAGTGTCTGAAATGTCAATTATAGTGTCCGAAATGCCAAATATAATGTCACAAATGCCAATTTTGGTGCCTGAAATTCCAAATATAATGTCACAAATGCCAATTATAGTGCCTGAAATGTCAATTATAATGTCTGAAATGTCAATTATAATGTCTGAAATGCCAATTATAATGTCTGAAATGCCAATTATAGTGAGTGAAATGCCAAATAAGATGCCTGAAATGCCAATTATTATGTCTAAAATGCCAATTATAATGTCTGAAATGCAAATTATAGTGTCGGAAATGCCAAATATAATGTCACAAATGCCAATTTTAGTGCCTGAAATGCCAAATATAATGTCACAAATGCCAATTATAGTGCCAGAAATGTCAATTATAGTGTCTGAAATGTCAATTATAGTGTCTGAAATGCCAAATATAATGACACAAATGCCAATTATAGTGCCTGAAAAGCCAATTATAGTGCCTGAAATGCCAATTATAGTGCCTGAAATGCCAATTTTAATGCCTGAAATGCGAATTATTATGTCTTAAATGCCAATTATAATGTCTGAAATGCCAATTATAGTGCCTGAAATGCCAAATATTATGTCACAAATGCCAATTAGAGTGCCTGAAATGACAATTATAGTGTCTAAAATGCCAATTAGAGTGCCTGAAATGTCAATTAGAATGCCTGAAATGTCAATTACAGTGTCTGAAATGCCAATTATAGTGAGTGAAATGCCAAATTTAATGTCACAAATGCCAAATATAGTGCGTTGAAATGCCATGTATAGTGCTTGAAATGCCAATTATAATGTCTGAAATGCCAATTATAGTGCCTGAAATGACAAATATAATGTCTCAAATGCCAAATATAATGTCACAAATGCCAATTTTAGTGCCTGAAATGCCAAATATAATGTCACAAAGACCAATTATAGTGCCTGAAATGTCAATTATAGTGTCTGAAATGTCAATTATAGTGTCCGAAATGCCAAATATAATGTCACAAATGCCAATTTTGGTGCCTGAAATTCCAAATATAATGTCACAAATGCCAATTATAGTGCCTGAAATGTCAATTATAATGTCTGAAATGTCAATTATAATGTCTGAAATGCCAATTATAATGTCTGAAATGCCAATTATAGTGAGTGAAATGCCAAATAAGATGCCTGAAATGCCAATTATTATGTCTAAAATGCCAATTATAATGTCTGAAATGCAAATTATAGTGTCGGAAATGCCAAATATAATGTCACAAATGCCAATTTTAGTGCCTGAAATGCCAAATATAATGTCACAAATGCCAATTATAGTGCCTGAAATGTCAATTATAGTGTCTGAAATGTCAATTATAGTGTCTGAAATGCCAAATATAATGACACAAATGCCAATTATAGTGCCTGAAATGCAAATTAGAGTGCCTGAAATGTCAATTATAGTGTCTAAAATGTCAATTATAGTGTCTGAAAAGCCAATTATAGTGCCTGAAATGCCAATTATAGTGCCTGAAATGCCAATTTTAGTGCCTGAAATGCGAATTATTATGTCTAAAATGCCAATTATAATGTGTGAAATGCCAATCATAGTGAGTGAAATGCCAAATATAATGTCACAAATGCCAAATATAGTGGGTTGAAATGCCATTTATAGTGCTTGAAATGCCAATTATAATGTCTGAAATGCCAATTATAGTGCCTGAAATTCCAAATATAATGTCACAAATGCCAAATATAGTGCCTGAAATGCCAATTAGAGTGCCTGAAATGTCAATTATAGTGTCTGAAATGTCAATTATAGTGTCTGAAAAGCCAATTATAGTGAGTGAAATGCCAAATATAATGTCACAAATGCCAAATATAGTGCGTTCAAATGCCATTTATAGTGCTTGAAATGCCAATTATAATGTCTGAAATGCCAATTATAGTGCCTGAAATTCCAAATATAATGTAACAAATGCCAAATATAGTGCCTGAAATGCCAATTAGAGTGCCTGAAATGTCAATTATAGTGTCTGAAATGTCAATTATAGTGTCTGAAATGTCAATTATAGTGTCTGAAATGCCAACTATAATGACACAAATGCCAATTTTAGTGCCGGAAATGCGAATTATTATGTCTAAAATGCCAATTATAATGTCTGAAATGCCAATTATAGTGCCTGAAATGCCAAATATTATGTCACAAATGCCAATTAGAGTGCCTGAAATGACAATTATAGTGTCTAAAATGCCAATTAGAGTGCCTGAAATGTCAATTAGAATGCCTGAAATGTCAATTACAGTGTCTGAAATGCCAATTATAGTGAGTGAAATGCCAAATATAATGTCACAAATGCCAAATATAGTGCGTTGAAATGCCATTTATAGTGCTTGAAATGCCAATTATAATGTCTGAAATGCCAATTATAGTGCCTGAAATGACAAATATAATGTCTCAAATGCCAAATATAATGTCACAAATGCCAATTTTAGTGCCTGAAATTCCAAATATAATGTCACAAATGCCAATTATAGTGCCTGAAATGTCAATTATAATGTCTGAAATGTCAATTATAATGTCTGAAATGCCAATTATAGTGAGTGAAATGCCAAATAAGATGCCTGAAATGCCAATTATTATGTCTAAAATGCCAATTATAATGTCTGAAATGCAAATTATAGTGTCGGAAATGCCAAATATAATGTCACAAATGCCAATTTTAGTGCCTGAAATGCCAAATATAATGTCACAAATGCCAATTATAGTGCCTGAAATGTCAATTATAGTGTCTGAAATGTCAATTATAGTGTCTGAAATGCCAAATATAATGACACAAATGCCAATTATAGTGCCTGAAATGCAAATTAGAGTGCCTGAAATGTCAATTATAGTGTCTAAAATGTCAATTATAGTGTCTGAAAAGCCAATTATAGTGTCTGAAATGCCAACTATAATGACACAAATGCCAATTTTAGTGCCGGAAATGCGAATTATTATGTCTAAAATGCCAATTATAATGTCTGAAATGCCAATTATAGTGCCTGAAATGCCAAATATAATGTCACAAATGCCAATTTTAGTGCCTGAAATGCCAAATATAATGTCACAAATGCCAATTATAGTGCCTGAAATGTCAATTATAGTGTCTGAAATGTCAATTATAGTGTCTGAAATGCCAAATATAATGACACAAATGCCAATTATAGTGCCTGAAATGCAAATTAGAGTGCCTGAAATGTCAATTATAGTGTCTAAAATGTCAATTATAGTGTCTGAAAAGCCAATTATAGTGCCTGAAATGCCAATTATAGTGCCTGAAATGCCAATTTTAGTGCCTGAAATGCGAATTATTATGTCTAAAATGCCAATTATAACGTGTGAAATGCCAATCATAGTGAGTGAAATGCCAAATATAATGTCACAAATGCCAAATATAGTGGGTTGAAATGCCATTTATAGTGCTTGAAATGCCAATTATAATGTCTGAAATGCCAATTATAGTGCCTGAAATTCCAAATATAATGTCACAAATGCCAAATATAGTGCCTGAAATGCCAATTAGAGTGCCTGAAATGTCAATTATAGTGTCTGAAATGTCAATTATAGTGTCTGAAAAGCCAATTATAGTGAGTGAAATGCCAAATATAATGTCACAAATGCCAATTTTAGTGCCTGAAATGCCAAATATAATGTCACAAATGCCAATTATAGTGCCAGAAATGTCAATTATAGTGTCTGAAATGTCAATTATAGTGTCTGAAATGCCAAATATAATGACACAAATGCCAATTATAGTGCCTGAAAAGCCAATTATAGTGCCTGAAATGCCAATTATAGTGCCTGAAATGCCAATTTTAATGCCTGAAATGCGAATTATTATGTCTTAAATGCCAATTATAATGTCTGAAATGCCAATTATAGTGCCTGAAATGCCAAATATTATGTCACAAATGCCAATTAGAGTGCCTGAAATGACAATTATAGTGTCTAAAATGCCAATTAGAGTGCCTGAAATGTCAATTAGAATGCCTGAAATGTCAATTACAGTGTCTGAAATGCCAATTATAGTGAGTGAAATGCCAAATTTAATGTCACAAATGCCAAATATAGTGCGTTGAAATGCCATGTATAGTGCTTGAAATGCCAATTATAATGTCTGAAATGCCAATTATAGTGCCTGAAATGACAAATATAATGTCTCAAATGCCAAATATAATGTCACAAATGCCAATTTTAGTGCCTGAAATGCCAAATATAATGTCACAAAGACCAATTATAGTGCCTGAAATGTCAATTATAGTGTCTGAAATGTCAATTATAGTGTCCGAAATGCCAAATATAATGTCACAAATGCCAATTTTGGTGCCTGAAATTCCAAATATAATGTCACAAATGCCAATTATAGTGCCTGAAATGTCAATTATAATGTCTGAAATGTCAATTATAATGTCTGAAATGCCAATTATAATGTCTGAAATGCCAATTATAGTGAGTGAAATGCCAAATAAGATGCCTGAAATGCCAATTATTATGTCTAAAATGCCAATTATAATGTCTGAAATGCAAATTATAGTGTCGGAAATGCCAAATATAATGTCACAAATGCCAATTTTAGTGCCTGAAATGCCAAATATAATGTCACAAATGCCAATTATAGTGCCTGAAATGTCAATTATAGTGTCTGAAATGTCAATTATAGTGTCTGAAATGCCAAATATAATGACACAAATGCCAATTATAGTGCCTGAAATGCAAATTAGAGTGCCTGAAATGTCAATTATAGTGTCTAAAATGTCAATTATAGTGTCTGAAAAGCCAATTATAGTGCCTGAAATGCCAATTATAGTGCCTGAAATGCCAATTTTAGTGCCTGAAATGCGAATTATTATGTCTAAAATGCCAATTATAATGTGTGAAATGCCAATCATAGTGAGTGAAATGCCAAATATAATGTCACAAATGCCAAATATAGTGGGTTGAAATGCCATTTATAGTGCTTGAAATGCCAATTATAATGTCTGAAATGCCAATTATAGTGCCTGAAATTCCAAATATAATGTCACAAATGCCAAATATAGTGCCTGAAATGCCAATTAGAGTGCCTGAAATGTCAATTATAGTGTCTGAAATGTCAATTATAGTGTCTGAAAAGCCAATTATAGTGAGTGAAATGCCAAATATAATGTCACAAATGCCAAATATAGTGCGTTCAAATGCCATTTATAGTGCTTGAAATGCCAATTATAATGTCTGAAATGCCAATTATAGTGCCTGAAATTCCAAATATAATGTAACAAATGCCAAATATAGTGCCTGAAATGCCAATTAGAGTGCCTGAAATGTCAATTATAGTGTCTGAAATGTCAATTATAGTGTCTGAAATGTCAATTATAGTGTCTGAAATGCCAACTATAATGACACAAATGCCAATTTTAGTGCCGGAAATGCGAATTATTATGTCTAAAATGCCAATTATAATGTCTGAAATGCCAATTATAGTGCCTGAAATGCCAAATATTATGTCACAAATGCCAATTAGAGTGCCTGAAATGACAATTATAGTGTCTAAAATGCCAATTAGAGTGCCTGAAATGTCAATTAGAATGCCTGAAATGTCAATTACAGTGTCTGAAATGCCAATTATAGTGAGTGAAATGCCAAATATAATGTCACAAATGCCAAATATAGTGCGTTGAAATGCCATTTATAGTGCTTGAAATGCCAATTATAATGTCTGAAATGCCAATTATAGTGCCTGAAATGACAAATATAATGTCTCAAATGCCAAATATAATGTCACAAATGCCAATTTTAGTGCCTGAAATTCCAAATATAATGTCACAAATGCCAATTATAGTGCCTGAAATGTCAATTATAATGTCTGAAATGTCAATTATAATGTCTGAAATGCCAATTATAGTGAGTGAAATGCCAAATAAGATGCCTGAAATGCCAATTATTATGTCTAAAATGCCAATTATAATGTCTGAAATGCAAATTATAGTGTCGGAAATGCCAAATATAATGTCACAAATGCCAATTTTAGTGCCTGAAATGCCAAATATAATGTCACAAATGCCAATTATAGTGCCTGAAATGTCAATTATAGTGTCTGAAATGTCAATTATAGTGTCTGAAATGCCAAATATAATGACACAAATGCCAATTATAGTGCCTGAAATGCAAATTAGAGTGCCTGAAATGTCAATTATAGTGTCTAAAATGTCAATTATAGTGTCTGAAAAGCCAATTATAGTGCCTGAAATGCCAATTATAGTGCCTGAAATGCCAATTTTAGTGCCTGAAATGCGAATTATTATGTCTAAAATGCCAATTATAATGTGTGAAATGCCAATCATAGTGAGTGAAATGCCAAATATAATGTCACAAATGCCATTTATAGTGCTTAAAATGCCAATTATAATGTCTGAAATGCCAATTATAATGTCTGAAATGCCAATTATAGTGCCTGAAATTCCAAATATAATGTCACAAATGCCAAATATAGTGCCTGAAATGCCAATTAGAGTGCCTGAAATGTCAATTATAGTGTCTGAAATGTCAATTATAGTGCCTGAAATGCCAATTATTATGTCTAAAATGCCAATTATAATGTCTGAAATGCAAATTATAGTGTCGGAAATGCCAAATATAATGTCACAAATGCCAATTTTAGTGCCTGAAATGCCAAATATAATGTCACAAATGCCAATTATAGTGCCAGAAATGTCAATTATAGTGTCTGAAATGTCAATTATAGTGTCTGAAATGCCAAATATAATGACACAAATGCCAATTATAGTGCCTGAAAAGCCAATTATAGTGCCTGAAATGCCAATTATAGTGCCTGAAATGCCAATTTTAATGCCTGAAATGCGAATTATTATGTCTTAAATGCCAATTATAATGTCTGAAATGCCAATTATAGTGCCTGAAATGCCAAATATTATGTCACAAATGCCAATTAGAGTGCCTGAAATGACAATTATAGTGTCTAAAATGCCAATTAGAGTGCCTGAAATGTCAATTAGAATGCCTGAAATGTCAATTACAGTGTCTGAAATGACAAATATAATGTCTCAAATGCCAAATATAATGTCACAAATGCCAATTTTAGTGCCTGAAATGCCAAATATAATGTCACAAAGACCAATTATAGTGCCTGAAATGTCAATTATAGTGTCTGAAATGTCAATTATAGTGACCGAAATGCCAAATATAATGTCTCAAATGCCAAATATAATGTCACAAATGCCAATTTTAGTGCCTGAAATGCCAAATATAATGTCACAAAGACCAATTATAGTGCCTGAAATGTCAATTATAGTGTCTGAAATGTCAATTATAGTGACCGAAATGCCAAATATAATGTCACAAATGCCAATTTTGGTGCCTGAAATTCCAAATATAATGTCACAAATGCCATGTATAGTGCTTGAAATGCCAATTATAATGTCTGAAATGCCAATTATAGTGCCTGAAATGACAAATATAATGTCTCAAATGCCAAATATAATGTCACAAATGCCAATTTTAGTGCCTGAAATGCCAAATATAATGTCACAAAGACCAATTATAGTGCCTGAAATGTCAATTATAGTGTCTGAAATGTCAATTATAGTGTCCGAAATGCCAAATATAATGTCACAAATGCCAATTTTGGTGCCTGAAATTCCAAATATAATGTCACAAATGCCAATTATAGTGCCTGAAATGTCAATTATAATGTCTGAAATGTCAATTATAATGTCTGAAATGCCAATTATAATGTCTGAAATGCCAATTATAGTGAGTGAAATGCCAAATAAGATGCCTGAAATGCCAATTATTATGTCTAAAATGCCAATTATAATGTCTGAAATGCAAATTATAGTGTCGGAAATGCCAAATATAATGTCACAAATGCCAATTTTAGTGCCTGAAATGCCAAATATAATGTCACAAATGCCAATTATAGTGCCTGAAATGTCAATTATAGTGTCTGAAATGTCAATTATAGTGTCTGAAATGCCAAATATAATGACACAAATGCCAATTATAGTGCCTGAAATGCAAATTAGAGTGCCTGAAATGTCAATTATAGTGTCTAAAATGTCAATTATAGTGTCTGAAAAGCCAATTATAGTGCCTGAAATGCCAATTATAGTGCCTGAAATGCCAATTTTAGTGCCTGAAATGCGAATTATTATGTCTAAAATGCCAATTATAATGTGTGAAATGCCAATCATAGTGAGTGAAATGCCAAATATAATGTCACAAATGCCAAATATAGTGGGTTGAAATGCCATTTATAGTGCTTGAAATGCCAATTATAATGTCTGAAATGCCAATTATAGTGCCTGAAATTCCAAATATAATGTCACAAATGCCAAATATAGTGCCTGAAATGCCAATTAGAGTGCCTGAAATGTCAATTATAGTGTCTGAAATGTCAATTATAGTGTCTGAAAAGCCAATTATAGTGAGTGAAATGCCAAATATAATGTCACAAATGCCAAATATAGTGCGTTCAAATGCCATTTATAGTGCTTGAAATGCCAATTATAATGTCTGAAATGCCAATTATAGTGCCTGAAATTCCAAATATAATGTAACAAATGCCAAATATAGTGCCTGAAATGCCAATTAGAGTGCCTGAAATGTCAATTATAGTGTCTGAAATGTCAATTATAGTGTCTGAAATGTCAATTATAGTGTCTGAAATGCCAACTATAATGACACAAATGCCAATTTTAGTGCCGGAAATGCGAATTATTATGTCTAAAATGCCAATTATAATGTCTGAAATGCCAATTATAGTGCCTGAAATGCCAAATATTATGTCACAAATGCCAATTAGAGTGCCTGAAATGACAATTATAGTGTCTAAAATGCCAATTAGAGTGCCTGAAATGTCAATTAGAATGCCTGAAATGTCAATTACAGTGTCTGAAATGCCAAATATAATGTCACAAATGCCAAATATAGTGCGTTGAAATGCCATTTATAGTGCTTGAAATGCCAATTATAATGTCTGAAATGCCAATTATAGTGCCTGAAATGACAAATATAATGTCTCAAATGTCAAATATAATGTCACAAATGCCAATTTTAGTGCCTGAAATGCCAAATATAATGTCACAAAGACCAATTATAGTGCCTGAAATGTCAATTATAGTGTCTGAAATGTCAATTATAGTGTCCGAAATGCCAAATATAATGTCACAAATGCCAATTTTGGTGCCTGAAATTCCAAATATAATGTCACAAATGCCAATTATAGTGCCTGAAATGTCAATTATAATGTCTGAAATGTCAATTATAATGTCTGAAATGCCAATTATAGTGAGTGAAATGCCAAATAAGATGCCTGAAATGCCAATTATTATGTCTAAAATGCCAATTATAATGTCTGAAATGCAAATTATAGTGTCGGAAATGCCAAATATAATGTCACAAATGCCAATTTTAGTGCCTGAAATGCCAAATATAATGTCACAAATGCCAATTATAGTGCCTGAAATGTCAATTATAGTGTCTGAAATGTCAATTATAGTGTCTGAAATGCCAAATATAATGACACAAATGCCAATTATAGTGCCTGAAATGCAAATTAGAGTGCCTGAAATGTCAATTATAGTGTCTAAAATGTCAATTATAGTGTCTGAAAAGCCAATTATAGTGCCTGAAATGCCAATTATAGTGCCTGAAATGCCAATTTTAGTGCCTGAAATGCGAATTATTATGTCTAAAATGCCAATTATAATGTGTGAAATGCCAATCATAGTGAGTGAAATGCCAAATATAATGTCACAAATGCCAAATATAGTGGGTTGAAATGCCATTTATAGTGCTTGAAATGCCAATTATAATGTCTGAAATGCCAATTATAGTGCCTGAAATTCAAAATATAATGTCACAAATGCCAAATATAGTGCCTGAAATGCCAATTAGAGTGCCTGAAATGTCAATTATAGTGTCTGAAATGTCAATTATAGTGCCTGAAATGCCAATTATTATGTCTAAAATGCCAATTATAATGTCTGAAATGCAAATTATAGTGTCGGAAATGCCAAATATAATGTCACAAATGCCAATTTTAGTGCCTGAAATGCCAAATATAATGTCACAAATGCCAATTATAGTGCCAGAAATGTCAATTATAGTGTCTGAAATGTCAATTATAGTGTCTGAAATGCCAACTATAATGACACAAATGCCAATTATAGTGCCTGAAAAGCCAATTATAGTGCCTGAAATGCCAATTATAGTGCCTGAAATGCCAATTTTAATGCCTGAAATGCGAATTATTATGTCTTAAATGCCAATTATAATGTCTGAAATGCCAATTATAGTGCCTGAAATGCCAAATATTATGTCACAAATGCCAATTAGAGTGCCTGAAATGACAATTATAGTGTCTAAAATGCCAATTAGAGTGCCTGAAATGTCAATTAGAATGCCTGAAATGTCAATTACAGTGTCTGAAATGCCAATTATAGTGAGTGAAATGCCAAATTTAATGTCACAAATGCCAAATATAGTGCGTTGAAATGCCATGTATAGTGCTTGAAATGCCAATTATAATGTCTGAAATGCCAATTATAGTGCCTGAAATGACAAATATAATGTCTCAAATGCCAAATATAATGTCACAAATGCCAATTTTAGTGCCTGAAATGCCAAATATAATGTCACAAAGACCAATTATAGTGCCTGAAATGTCAATTATAGTGTCTGAAATGTCAATTATAGTGTCCGAAATGCCAAATATAATGTCACAAATGCCAATTTTGGTGCCTGAAATTCCAAATATAATGTCACAAATGCCAATTATAGTGCCTGAAATGTCAATTATAATGTCTGAAATGTCAATTATAATGTCTGAAATGCCAATTATAATGTCTGAAATGCCAATTATAGTGAGTGAAATGCCAAATAAGATGCCTGAAATGCCAATTATTATGTCTAAAATGCCAATTATAATGTCTGAAATGCAAATTATAGTGTCGGAAATGCCAAATATAATGTCACAAATGCCAATTTTAGTGCCTGAAATGCCAAATATAATGTCACAAATGCCAATTATAGTGCCTGAAATGTCAATTATAGTGTCTGAAATGTCAATTATAGTGTCTGAAATGCCAAATATAATGACACAAATGCCAATTATAGTGCCTGAAATGCAAATTAGAGTGCCTGAAATGTCAATTATAGTGTCTAAAATGTCAATTATAGTGTCTGAAAAGCCAATTATAGTGCCTGAAATGCCAATTATAGTGCCTGAAATGCCAATTTTAGTGCCTGAAATGCGAATTATTATGTCTAAAATGCCAATTATAATGTGTGAAATGCCAATCATAGTGAGTGAAATGCCAAATATAATGTCACAAATGCCAAATATAGTGGGTTGAAATGCCATTTATAGTGCTTGAAATGCCAATTATAATGTCTGAAATGCCAATTATAGTGCCTGAAATTCCAAATATAATGTCACAAATGCCAAATATAGTGCCTGAAATGCCAATTAGAGTGCCTGAAATGTCAATTATAGTGTCTGAAATGTCAATTATAGTGTCTGAAAAGCCAATTATAGTGAGTGAAATGCCAAATATAATGTCACAAATGCCAAATATAGTGCGTTCAAATGCCATTTATAGTGCTTGAAATGCCAATTATAATGTCTGAAATGCCAATTATAGTGCCTGAAATTCCAAATATAATGTCACAAATGCCAAATATAGTGCCTGAAATGCCAATTAGAGTGCCTGAAATGTCAATTATAGTGTCTGAAATGTCAATTATAGTGTCTGAAATGTCAATTATAGTGTCTGAAATGCCAACTATAATGACACAAATGCCAATTTTAGTGCCGGAAATGCGAATTATTATGTCTAAAATGCCAATTATAATGTCTGAAATGCCAATTATAGTGCCTGAAATGCCAAATATTATGTCACAAATGCCAATTAGAGTGCCTGAAATGACAATTATAGTGTCTAAAATGCCAATTAGAGTGCCTGAAATGTCAATTAGAATGCCTGAAATGTCAATTACAGTGTCTGAAATGCCAATTATAGTGAGTGAAATGCCAAATATAATGTCACAAATGCCAAATATAGTGCGTTGAAATGCCATTTATAGTGCTTGAAATGCCAATTATAATGTCTGAAATGCCAATTATAGTGCCTGAAATGTCAATTATAATGTCTGAAATGTCAATTATAATGTCTGAAATGCCAATTATAATGTCTGAAATGCCAATTATAGTGAGTGAAATGCCAAATAAGATGCCTGAAATGCCAATTATTATGTCTAAAATGCCAATTATAATGTCTGAAATGCAAATTATAGTGTCGGAAATGCCATATATAATGTCACAAATGCCAATTTTAGTGCCTGAAATGCCAAATATAATGTCACAAATGCCAATTATAGTGCCTGAAATGTCAATTATAGTGTCTGAAATGTCAATTATAGTGCCTGAAATGCCAATTATAGTGTCTGAAATGTCAATTATAGTGCCTGAAATGCCAAATATTATGTCACAAATGCCAAAAATAGTGCCTGAATCGCGAATTATATTGTCTAAAATGCCAATTAGAGTGCCTGAAATGACAATTATAGTGTCTAAAATGCCAATTTGAGTGCCTGAAATGTCAATTAGAGTGCCTGAAATGTCAATTATAGTGTCTGAAATGCCAATTATAGTGAGTGAAATGCCAAATATAATGTCACAAATGCCAAATATAGTGCGTTGAAATGCCATTTATAGTGCTTAAAATGCCAATTATAATGTCTGAAATGCCAATTATAATGTCTGAAATGCCAATTATAGTGCCTGAAATTCCAAATATAATGTCACAAATGCCAAATATAGTGCCTGAAATGCCAATTAGAGTGCCTGAAATGTCAATTATAGTGTCTGAAATGTCAATTATAGTGCCTGAAATGCCAATTATTATGTCTAAAATGCCAATTATAATGTCTGAAATGCAAATTATAGTGTCGGAAATGCCAAATATAATGTCACAAATGCCAATTTTAGTGCCTGAAATGCCAAATATAATGTCACAAATGCCAATTATAGTGCCAGAAATGTCAATTATAGTGTCTGAAATGTCAATTATAGTGTCTGAAATGCCAAATATAATGACACAAATGCCAAAAATAGTGCCTGAATCGCGAATTATATTGTCTAAAATGCCAATTAGAGTGCCTGAAATGACAATTATAGTGTCTAAAATGCCAATTTGAGTGCCTGAAATGTCAATTAGAGTGCCTGAAATGTCAATTATAGTGTCTGAAATGCCAATTATAGTGAGTGAAAAGCCAATTATAGTGCCTGAAATGCCAATTATAGTGCCTGAAATGCCAATTTTAATGCCTGAAATGCGAATTATTATGTCTTAAATGCCAATTATAATGTCTGAAATGCCAATTATAGTGCCTGAAATGCCAAATATTATGTCACAAATGCCAATTAGAGTGCCTGAAATGACAATTATAGTGTCTAAAATGCCAATTAGAGTGCCTGAAATGTCAATTAGAATGCCTGAAATGTCAATTACAGTGTCTGAAATGCCAATTATAGTGAGTGAAATGCCAAATTTAATGTCACAAATGCCAAATATAGTGCGTTGAAATGCCATGTATAGTGCTTGAAATGCCAATTATAATGTCTGAAATGCCAATTATAGTGCCTGAAATGACAAATATAATGTCTCAAATGCCAAATATAATGTCACAAATGCCAATTTTAGTGCCTGAAATGCCAAATATAATGTCACAAAGACCAATTATAGTGCCTGAAATGTCAATTATAGTGTCTGAAATGTCAATTATAGTGACCGAAATGCCAAATATAATGTCACAAATGCCAATTTTGGTGCCTGAAATTCCAAATATAATGTCACAAATGCCATGTATAGTGCTTGAAATGCCAATTATAATGTCTGAAATGCCAATTATAGTGCCTGAAATGACAAATATAATGTCTCAAATGCCAAATATAATGTCACAAATGCCAATTTTAGTGCCTGAAATGCCAAATATAATGTCACAAAGACCAATTATAGTGCCTGAAATGTCAATTATAGTGTCTGAAATGTCAATTATAGTGTCCGAAATGCCAAATATAATGTCACAAATGCCAATTTTGGTGCCTGAAATTCCAAATATAATGTCACAAATGCCAATTATAGTGCCTGAAATGTCAATTATAATGTCTGAAATGTCAATTATAATGTCTGAAATGCCAATTATAATGTCTGAAATGCCAATTATAGTGAGTGAAATGCCAAATAAGATGCCTGAAATGCCAATTATTATGTCTAAAATGCCAATTATAATGTCTGAAATGCAAATTATAGTGTCGGAAATGCCAAATATAATGTCACAAATGCCAATTTTAGTGCCTGAAATGCCAAATATAATGTCACAAATGCCAATTATAGTGCCTGAAATGTCAATTATAGTGTCTGAAATGTCAATTATAGTGTCTGAAATGCCAAATATAATGACACAAATGCCAATTATAGTGCCTGAAATGCAAATTAGAGTGCCTGAAATGTCAATTATAGTGTCTAAAATGTCAATTATAGTGTCTGAAAAGCCAATTATAGTGCCTGAAATGCCAATTATAGTGCCTGAAATGCCAATTTTAGTGCCTGAAATGCGAATTATTATGTCTAAAATGCCAATTATAATGTGTGAAATGCCAATCATAGTGAGTGAAATGCCAAATATAATGTCACAAATGCCAAATATAGTGGGTTGAAATGCCATTTATAGTGCTTGAAATGCCAATTATAATGTCTGAAATGCCAATTATAGTGCCTGAAATTCCAAATATAATGTCACAAATGCCAAATATAGTGCCTGAAATGCCAATTAGAGTGCCTGAAATGTCAATTATAGTGTCTGAAATGTCAATTATAGTGTCTGAAAAGCCAATTATAGTGAGTGAAATGCCAAATATAATGTCACAAATGCCAAATATAGTGCGTTCAAATGCCATTTATAGTGCTTGAAATGCCAATTATAATGTCTGAAATGCCAATTATAGTGCCTGAAATTCCAAATATAATGTAACAAATGCCAAATATAGTGCCTGAAATGCCAATTAGAGTGCCTGAAATGTCAATTATAGTGTCTGAAATGTCAATTATAGTGTCTGAAATGTCAATTATAGTGTCTGAAATGCCAACTATAATGACACAAATGCCAATTTTAGTGCCGGAAATGCGAATTATTATGTCTAAAATGCCAATTATAATGTCTGAAATGCCAATTATAGTGCCTGAAATGCCAAATATTATGTCACAAATGCCAATTAGAGTGCCTGAAATGACAATTATAGTGTCTAAAATGCCAATTAGAGTGCCTGAAATGTCAATTAGAATGCCTGAAATGTCAATTACAGTGTCTGAAATGCCAATTATAGTGAGTGAAATGCCAAATATAATGTCACAAATGCCAAATATAGTGCGTTGAAATGCCATTTATAGTGCTTGAAATGCCAATTATAATGTCTGAAATGCCAATTATAGTGCCTGAAATGACAAATATAATGTCTCAAATGCCAAATATAATGTCACAAATGCCAATTTTAGTGCCTGAAATGCCAAATATAATGTCACAAAGACCAATTATAGTGCCTGAAATGTCAATTATAGTGTCTGAAATGTCAATTATAGTGTCCGAAATGCCAAATATAATGTCACAAATGCCAATTTTGGTGCCTGAAATTCCAAATATAATGTCACAAATGCCAATTATAGTGCCTGAAATGTCAATTATAATGTCTGAAATGTCAATTATAATGTCTGAAATGCCAATTATAGTGAGTGAAATGCCAAATAAGATGCCTGAAATGCCAATTATTATGTCTAAAATGCCAATTATAATGTCTGAAATGCAAATTATAGTGTCGGAAATGCCAAATATAATGTCACAAATGCCAATTTTAGTGCCTGAAATGCCAAATATAATGTCACAAATGCCAATTATAGTGCCTGAAATGTCAATTATAGTGTCTGAAATGTCAATTATAGTGTCTGAAATGCCAAATATAATGACACAAATGCCAATTATAGTGCCTGAAATGCAAATTAGAGTGCCTGAAATGTCAATTATAGTGTCTAAAATGTCAATTATAGTGTCTGAAAAGCCAATTATAGTGCCTGAAATGCCAATTATAGTGCCTGAAATGCCAATTTTAGTGCCTGAAATGCGAATTATTATGTCTAAAATGCCAATTATAATGTGTGAAATGCCAATCATAGTGAGTGAAATGCCAAATATAATGTCACAAATGCCAAATATAGTGGGTTGAAATGCCATTTATAGTGCTTGAAATGCCAATTATAATGTCTGAAATGCCAATTATAGTGCCTGAAATTCCAAATATAATGTCACAAATGCCAAATATAGTGCCTGAAATGCCAATTAGAGTGCCTGAAATGTCAATTATAGTGTCTGAAATGTCAATTATAGTGCCTGAAATGCCAATTATTATGTCTAAAATGCCAATTATAATGTCTGAAATGCAAATTATAGTGTCGGAAATGCCAAATATAATGTCACAAATGCCAATTTTAGTGCCTGAAATGCCAAATATAATGTCACAAATGCCAATTATAGTGCCAGAAATGTCAATTATAGTGTCTGAAATGTCAATTATAGTGTCTGAAATGCCAACTATAATGACACAAATGCCAATTATAGTGCCTGAAAAGCCAATTATAGTGCCTGAAATGCCAATTATAGTGCCTGAAATGCCAATTTTAATGCCTGAAATGCGAATTATTATGTCTTAAATGCCAATTATAATGTCTGAAATGCCAATTATAGTGCCTGAAATGCCAAATATTATGTCACAAATGCCAATTAGAGTGCCTGAAATGACAATTATAGTGTCTAAAATGCCAATTAGAGTGCCTGAAATGTCAATTAGAATGCCTGAAATGTCAATTATAATGTCTGAAATGTCAATTATAATGTCTGAAATGCCAATTATAATGTCTGAAATGCCAATTATAGTGAGTGAAATGCCAAATAAGATGCCTGAAATGCCAATTATTATGTCTAAAATGCCAATTATAATGTCTGAAATGCAAATTATAGTGTCGGAAATGCCAAATATAATGTCACAAATGCCAATTTTAGTGCCTGAAATGCCAAATATAATGTCACAAATGCCAATTATAGTGCCTGAAATGTCAATTATAGTGTCTGAAATGTCAATTATAGTGTCTGAAATGCCAAATATAATGACACAAATGCCAATTATAGTGCCTGAAATGCAAATTAGAGTGCCTGAAATGTCAATTATAGTGTCTAAAATGTCAATTATAGTGTCTGAAAAGCCAATTATAGTGCCTGAAATGCCAATTATAGTGCCTGAAATGCCAATTTTAGTGCCTGAAATGCGAATTATTATGTCTAAAATGCCAATTATAATGTGTGAAATGCCAATCATAGTGAGTGAAATGCCAAATATAATGTCACAAATGCCAAATATAGTGGGTTGAAATGCCATTTATAGTGCTTGAAATGCCAATTATAATGTCTGAAATGCCAATTATAGTGCCTGAAATTCCAAATATAATGTCACAAATGCCAAATATAGTGCCTGAAATGCCAATTAGAGTGCCTGAAATGTCAATTATAGTGTCTGAAATGTCAATTATAGTGTCTGAAAAGCCAATTATAGTGAGTGAAATGCCAAATATAATGTCACAAATGCCAAATATAGTGCGTTCAAATGCCATTTATAGTGCTTGAAATGCCAATTATAATGTCTGAAATGCCAATTATAGTGCCTGAAATTCCAAATATAATGTCACAAATGCCAAATATAGTGCCTGAAATGCCAATTAGAGTGCCTGAAATGTCAATTATAGTGTCTGAAATGTCAATTATAGTGTCTGAAATGTCAATTATAGTGTCTGAAATGCCAACTATAATGACACAAATGCCAATTTTAGTGCCGGAAATGCGAATTATTATGTCTAAAATGCCAATTATAATGTCTGAAATGCCAATTATAGTGCCTGAAATGCCAAATATTATGTCACAAATGCCAATTAGAGTGCCTGAAATGACAATTATAGTGTCTAAAATGCCAATTAGAGTGCCTGAAATGTCAATTAGAATGCCTGAAATGTCAATTACAGTGTCTGAAATGCCAATTATAGTGAGTGAAATGCCAAATATAATGTCACAAATGCCAAATATAGTGCGTTGAAATGCCATTTATAGTGCTTGAAATGCCAATTATAATGTCTGAAATGCCAATTATAGTGCCTGAAATGTCAATTATAATGTCTGAAATGTCAATTATAATGTCTGAAATGCCAATTATAATGTCTGAAATGCCAATTATAGTGAGTGAAATGCCAAATAAGATGCCTGAAATGCCAATTATTATGTCTAAAATGCCAATTATAATGTCTGAAATGCAAATTATAGTGTCGGAAATGCCAAATATAATGTCACAAATGCCAATTTTAGTGCCTGAAATGCCAAATATAATGTCACAAATGCCAATTATAGTGCCTGAAATGTCAATTATAGTGTCTGAAATGTCAATTATAGTGTCTGAAATGCCAAATATAATGACACAAATGCCAATTATAGTGCCTGAAATGCAAATTAGAGTGCCTGAAATGTCAATTATAGTGTCTAAAATGTCAATTATAGTGTCTGAAAAGCCAATTATAGTGCCTGAAATGCCAATTATAGTGTCTGAAATGTCAATTATAGTGCCTGAAATGCCAAATATTATGTCACAAATGCCAAAAATAGTGCCTGAATCGCGAATTATATTGTCTAAAATGCCAATTAGAGTGCCTGAAATGACAATTATAGTGTCTAAAATGCCAATTTGAGTGCCTGAAATGTCAATTAGAGTGCCTGAAATGTCAATTATAGTGTCTGAAATGCCAATTATAGTGAGTGAAATGCCAAATATAATGTCACAAATGCCAAATATAGTGCGTTGAAATGCCATTTATAGTGCTTAAAATGCCAATTATAATGTCTGAAATGCCAATTATAGTGCCTGAAATTCCAAATATAATGTCACAAATGCCAAATATAGTGGCTGAAATGCCAATTAGAGTGCCTGAAATGTCAATTATAGTGTCTGAAATGTCAATTATAGTGTCTGAAAAGCCAATTATAGTGCCTGAAATGCCAATTATAGTGCCTGAAATGCCAATTATAGTGCTTGAAATGCCAAATATAGTGCCTGAAATGCCAATTAGAGTGCCTGAAATGCCAATTATAGTGCTTGAAATGCCAAATATAATGTCACACATGCCAATTATAGTGCTTGAAATGTCAATTATAGTGTCTGCTATGTCAATTATAGTGTCTGAAATGCCAAATATAATGACACAAATGCCAATTATAGTGCCTGAAATGCAAATTAGAGTGCCTGAAATGTCAATTATAGTGTCTAAAATGTCAATTATAGTGTCTGAAAAGCCAATTATAGTGCCTGAAATGCCAATTATAGTGCCTGAAATGCCAATTTTAGTGCCTGAAATGCGAATTATTATGTCTAAAATGCCAATTATAATGTGTGAAATGCCAATTATAGTGAGTGAAATGCCAAATATAATGTCACAAATGCCAAATATAGTGCGTTGAAATGCCATTTATAGTGCTTGAAATGCCAATTATAATGTCTGAAATGCCAATTATAGTGCCTGAAATTCCAAATATAATGTCACAAATGCCAAATATAGTGCCTGAAATGCCAATTAGAGTGCCTGAAATGTCAATTATAGTGTCTGAAATGTCAATTATAGTGTCTGAAAAGCCAATTATAGTGAGTGAAATGCCAAATATAATGTCACAAATGCCAAATATAGTGCGTTCAAATGCCATTTATAGTGCTTGAAATGCCAATTATAATGTCTGAAATGCCAATTATAGTGCCTGAAATTCCAAATATAATGTCACAAATGCCAAATATAGTGCCTGAAATGCCAATTAGAGTGCCTGAAATGTCAATTATAGTGTCTGAAATGTCAATTATAGTGTCTGAAAAGCCATTTATAGTGCCTGAAATGCAAATTATAGTGCCTGAAATGCCAATTATAGTGCCTGAAATGCCAATTATAGTGCTTGAAATGCCAAACATAGTGCCTGAAATGCCAATTAGAGTGCCTGAAATGCCAATTATAGTGCTTGAAATGCCAAATATAATGTCACACATGCCAATTATAGTGCCTGAAATGTCAATTATAGTGTCTGAAATGTCAATTATAGTGTCTGAAATGCCAAATATAATGACACAAATGCCAATTATAGTGCCTGAAATGCAAATTAGAGTGCCTGAAATGTCAAGTGTGAAAATGAAGTGTCTAAAATGTCAATTATAGTGTCTGAAAAGCCAATTATAGTGCCTGAAATGCCAATTATAGTGCCTGAAATGCCAATTTTAATGCCTGAAATGCGAATTATTATGTCTTAAATGCCAATTATAATGTCTGAAATGCCAATTATAGTGCCTGAAATGCCAAATATTATGTCACAAATGCCAATTAGAGTGCCTGAAATGACAATTATAGTGTCTAAAATGCCAATTAGAGTGCCTGAAATGTCAATTAGAATGCCTGAAATGTCAATTACAGTGTCTGAAATGCCAATTATAGTGAGTGAAATGCCAAATATAATGTCACAAATGCCAAATATAGTGCGTTGAAATGCCATTTATAGTGCTTGAAATGCCAATTATAATGTCTGAAATGCCAATTATAGTGCCTGAAATGACAAATATAATGTCTCAAATGCCAAATATAATGTCACAAATGCCAATTTTAGTGCCTGAAATGCCAAATATAATGTCACAAAGACCAATTATAGTGCCTGAAATGTCAATTATAGTGTCTGAAATGTCAATTATAGTGTCCGAAATGCCAAATATAATGTCACAAATGCCAATTTTGGTGCCTGAAATTCCAAATATAATGTCACAAATGCCAATTATAGTGCCTGAAATGTCAATTATAATGTCTGAAATGTCAATTATAATGTCTGAAATGCCAATTATAATGTCTGAAATGCCAATTATAGTGAGTGAAATGCCAAATAAGATGCCTGAAATGCCAATTATTATGTCTAAAATGCCAATTATAATGTCTGAAATGCAAATTATAGTGTCGGAAATGCCAAATATAATGTCACAAATGCCAATTTTAGTGCCTGAAATGCCAAATATAATGTCACAAATGCCAATTATAGTGCCTGAAATGTCAATTATAGTGTCTGAAATGTCAATTATAGTGTCTGAAATGCCAATTATAGTGCCTGAAATGCAAATTAGAGTGCCTGAAATGCAAATTAGAGTGCCTGAAATGTCAATTATAGTGTCTAAAATGTCAATTATAGTGTCTGAAAAGCCAATTATAGTGCCTGAAATGCCAATTATAGTGCCTGAAATGCCAATTTTAGTGCCTGAAATGCGAATTATTATGTCTAAAATGCCAATTATAATGTGTGAAATGCCAATCATAGTGAGTGAAATGCCAAATATAATGTCACAAATGCCAAATATAGTGGGTTGAAATGCCATTTATAGTGCTTGAAATGCCAATTATAATGTCTGAAATGCCAATTATAGTGCCTGAAATTCCAAATATAATGTCACAAATGCCAAATATAGTGCCTGAAATGCCAATTAGAGTGCCTGAAATGTCAATTATAGTGTCTGAAATGTCAATTATAGTGTCTGAAAAGCCAATTATAGTGAGTGAAATGCCAAATATAATGTCACAAATGCCAAATATAGTGCGTTCAAATGCCATTTATAGTGCTTGAAATGCCAATTATAATGTCTGAAATGCCAATTATAGTGCCTGAAATTCCAAATATAATGTCACAAATGCCAAATATAGTGCCTGAAATGCCAATTAGAGTGCCTGAAATGTCAATTATAGTGTCTGAAATGTCAATTATAGTGTCTGAAATGTCAATTATAGTGTCTGAAATGCCAACTATAATGACACAAATGCCAATTTTAGTGCCGGAAATGCGAATTATTATGTCTAAAATGCCAATTATAATGTCTGAAATGCCAATTATAGTGCCTGAAATGCCAAATATTATGTCACAAATGCCAATTAGAGTGCCTGAAATGACAATTATAGTGTCTAAAATGCCAATAAGAGTGCCTGAAATGTCAATTAGAATGCCTGAAATGTCAATTACAGTGTCTGAAATGCCAATTATAGTGAGTGAAATGCCAAATATAATGTCACAAATGCCAAATATAGTGCGTTGAAATGCCATTTATAGTGCTTGAAATGCCAATTATAATGTCTGAAATGCCAATTATAATGTCTGAAATGCCAATTATAGTGAGTGAAATGCCAAATAAGATGCCTGAAATGCCAATTATTATGTCTAAAATGCCAATTATAATGTCTGAAATGCAAATTATAGTGTCGGAAATGCCAAATATAATGTCACAAATGCCAATTTTAGTGCCTGAAATGCCAAATATAATGTCACAAATGCCAATTATAGTGCCTGAAATGTCAATTATAGTGTCTGAAATGTCAATTATAGTGTCTGAAATGCCAAATATAATGACACAAATGCCAATTATAGTGCCTGAAATGCAAATTAGAGTGCCTGAAATGCCAATTATAGTGCCTGAAATGCCAATTTTAGTGCCTGAAATGCGAATTATTATGTCTAAAATGCCAATTATAATGTGTGAAATGCCAATCATAGTGAGTGAAATGCCAAATATAATGTCACAAATGCCAAATATAGTGGGTTGAAATGCCATTTATAGTGCTTGAAATGCCAATTATAATGTCTGAAATGCCAATTATAGTGCCTGAAATTCCAAATATAATGTCACAAATGCCAAATATAGTGCCTGAAATGCCAATTAGAGTGCCTGAAATGTCAATTATAGTGTCTGAAATGTCAATTATAGTGTCTGAAAAGCCAATTATAGTGAGTGAAATGCCAAATATAATGTCACAAATGCCAAATATAGTGCGTTCAAATGCCATTTATAGTGCTTGAAATGCCAATTATAATGTCTGAAATGCCAATTATAGTGCCTGAAATTCCAAATATAATGTCACAAATGCCAAATATAGTGCCTGAAATGCCAATTAGAGTGCCTGAAATGTCAATTATAGTGTCTGAAATGTCAATTATAGTGTCTGAAATGTCAATTATAGTGTCTGAAATGCCAACTATAATGACACAAATGCCAATTTTAGTGCCGGAAATGCGAATTATTATGTCTAAAATGCCAATTATAATGTCTGAAATGCCAATTATAGTGCCTGAAATGCCAAATATTATGTCACAAATGCCAATTAGAGTGCCTGAAATGACAATTATAGTGTCTAAAATGCCAATAAGAGTGCCTGAAATGTCAATTAGAATGCCTGAAATGTCAATTACAGTGTCTGAAATGCCAATTATAGTGAGTGAAATGCCAAATATAATGTCACAAATGCCAAATATAGTGCGTTGAAATGCCATTTATAGTGCTTGAAATGCCAATTATAATGTCTGAAATGCCAATTATAGTGCCTGAAATGAAAAATATAATGTCTCAAATGCCAAATATAATGTCACAAATGCCAATTTTAGTGCCTGAAATGCCAAATATAATGTCACAAAGACCAATTATAGTGCCTGAAATGTCAATTATAGTGTCTGAAATGTCAATTATAGTGTCCGAAATGCCAAATATAATGTCACAAATGCCAATTTTGGTGCCTGAAATTCCAAATATAATGTCACAAATGCCAATTATAGTGCCTGAAATGTCAATTATAATGTCTGAAATGTCAATTATAATGTCTGAAATGCCAATTATAATGTCTGAAATGCCAATTATAGTGAGTGAAATGCCAAATAAGATGCCTGAAATGCCAATTATTATGTCTAAAATGCCAATTATAATGTCTGAAATGCAAATTATAGTGTCGGAAATGCCAAATATAATGTCACAAATGCCAATTTTAGTGCCTGAAATGCCAAATATAATGTCACAAATGCCAATTATAGTGCCTGAAATGTCAATTATAGTGTCTGAAATGTCAATTATAGTGTCTGAAATGCCAAATATAATGACACAAATGCCAATTATAGTGCCTGAAATGCAAATTAGAGTGCCTGAAATGTCAATTATAGTGTCTAAAATGTCAATTATAGTGTCTGAAAAGCCAATTATAGTGCCTGAAATGCCAATTATAGTGCCTGAAATGCCAATTTTAGTGCCTGAAATGCGAATTATTATGTCTAAAATGCCAATTATAATGTGTGAAATGCCAATCATAGTGAGTGAAATGCCAAATATAATGTCACAAATGCCAAATATAGTGGGTTGAAATGCCATTTATAGTGCTTGAAATGCCAATTATAATGTCTGAAATGCCAATTATAGTGCCTGAAATTCCAAATATAATGTCACAAATGCCAAATATAGTGCCTGAAATGCCAATTAGAGTGCCTGAAATGTCAATTATAGTGTCTGAAATGTCAATTATAGTGTCTGAAAAGCCAATTATAGTGAGTGAAATGCCAAATATAATGTCACAAATGCCAAATATAGTGCGTTCAAATGCCATTTATAGTGCTTGAAATGCCAATTATAATGTCTGAAATGCCAATTATAGTGCCTGAAATTCCAAATATAATGTAACAAATGCCAAATATAGTGCCTGAAATGCCAATTAGAGTGCCTGAAATGTCAATTATAGTGTCTGAAATGTCAATTATAGTGTCTGAAATGTCAATTATAGTGTCTGAAATGCCAACTATAATGACACAAATGCCAATTTTAGTGCCGGAAATGCGAATTATTATGGTTAAAATGCCAATTATAATGTCTGAAATGCCAATTATAGTGCCTGAAATGCCAAATATTATGTCACAAATGCCAATTAGAGTGCCTGAAATGACAATTATAGTGTCTAAAATGCCAATTAGAGTGCCTGAAATGTCAATTAGAATGCCTGAAATGTCAATTACAGTGTCTGAAATGCCAATTATAGTGAGTGAAATGCCAAATATAATGTCACAAATGCCAAATATAGTGCGTTGAAATGCCATTTATAGTGCTTGAAATGCCAATTATAATGTCTGAAATGCCAATTATAGTGCCTGAAATGACAAATATAATGTCTCAAATGCCAAATATAATGTCACAAATGCCAATTTTAGTGCCTGAAATGCCAAATATAATGTCACAAAGACCAATTATAGTGCCTGAAATGTCAATTATAGTGTCTGAAATGTCAATTATAGTGTCCGAAATGCCAAATATAATGTCACAAATGCCAATTTTGGTGCCTGAAATTCCAAATATAATGTCACAAATGCCAATTATAGTGCCTGAAATGTCAATTATAATGTCTGAAATGTCAATTATAATGTCTGAAATGCCAATTATAGTGAGTGAAATGCCAAATAAGATGCCTGAAATGCCAATTATTATGTCTAAAATGCCAATTATAATGTCTGAAATGCAAATTATAGTGTCGGAAATGCCAAATATAATGTCACAAATGCCAATTTTAGTGCCTGAAATGCCAAATATAATGTCACAAATGCCAATTATAGTGCCTGAAATGTCAATTATAGTGTCTGAAATGTCAATTATAGTGTCTGAAATGCCAAATATAATGACACAAATGCCAATTATAGTGCCTGAAATGCAAATTAGAGTGCCTGAAATGTCAATTATAGTGTCTAAAATGTCAATTATAGTGTCTGAAAAGCCAATTATAGTGTCTGAAATGCCAACTATAATGACACAAATGCCAATTTTAGTGCCGGAAATGCGAATTATTATGTCTAAAATGCCAATTATAATGTCTGAAATGCCAATTATAGTGCCTGAAATGCCAAATATAATGTCACAAATGCCAATTTTAGTGCCTGAAATGCCAAATATAATGTCACAAATGCCAATTATAGTGCCTGAAATGTCAATTATAGTGTCTGAAATGTCAATTATAGTGTCTGAAATGCCAAATATAATGACACAAATGCCAATTATAGTGCCTGAAATGCAAATTAGAGTGCCTGAAATGTCAATTATAGTGTCTAAAATGTCAATTATAGTGTCTGAAAAGCCAATTATAGTGCCTGAAATGCCAATTATAGTGCCTGAAATGCCAATTTTAGTGCCTGAAATGCGAATTATTATGTCTAAAATGCCAATTATAATGTGTGAAATGCCAATCATAGTGAGTGAAATGCCAAATATAATGTCACAAATGCCAAATATAGTGGGTTGAAATGCCATTTATAGTGCTTGAAATGCCAATTATAATGTCTGAAATGCCAATTATAGTGCCTGAAATTCCAAATATAATGTCACAAATGCCAAATATAGTGCCTGAAATGCCAATTAGAGTGCCTGAAATGTCAATTATAGTGTCTGAAATGTCAATTATAGTGTCTGAAAAGCCAATTATAGTGAGTGAAATGCCAAATATAATGTCACAAATGCCAAATATAGTGCGTTCAAATGCCATTTATAGTGCTTGAAATGCCAATTATAATGTCTGAAATGCCAATTATAGTGCCTGAAATTCCAAATATAATGTCACAAATGCCAAATATAGTGCCTGAAATGCCAATTAGAGTGCCTGAAATGTCAATTATAGTGTCTGAAATGTCAATTATAGTGTCTGAAATGTCAATTATAGTGTCTGAAATGCCAACTATAATGACACAAATGCCAATTTTAGTGCCGGAAATGCGAATTATTATGTCTAAAATGCCAATTATAATGTCTGAAATGCCAATTATAGTGCCTGAAATGCCAAATATTATGTCACAAATGCCAATTAGAGTGCCTGAAATGACAATTATAGTGTCTAAAATGCCAATTAGAGTGCCTGAAATGTCAATTAGAATGCCTGAAATGTCAATTACAGTGTCTGAAATGCCAATTATAGTGAGTGAAATGCCAAATATAATGTCACAAATGCCAAATATAGTGCGTTGAAATGCCATTTATAGTGCTTGAAATGCCAATTATAATGTCTGAAATGCCAATTATAGTGCCTGAAATGACAAATATAATGTCTCAAATGCCAAATATAATGTCACAAAGACCAATTATAGTGCCTGAAATGTCAATTATAGTGTCTGAAATGTCAATTATAGTGTCCGAAATGCCAAATATAATGTCACAAATGCCAATTTTGGTGCCTGAAATTCCAAATATAATGTCACAAATGCCAATTATAGTGCCTGAAATGTCAATTATAATGTCTGAAATGTCAATTATAATGTCTGAAATGCCAATTATAATGTCTGAAATGCCAATTATAGTGAGTGAAATGCCAAATAAGATGCCTGAAATGCCAATTATTATGTCTAAAATGCCAATTATAATGTCTGAAATGCAAATTATAGTGTCGGAAATGCCAAATATAATGTCACAAATGCCAATTTTAGTGCCTGAAATGCCAAATATAATGTCACAAATGCCAATTATAGTGCCAGAAATGTCAATTATAGTGTCTGAAATGTCAATTATAGTGTCTGAAATGCCAAATATAATGACACAAATGCCAATTATAGTGCCTGAAAAGCCAATTATAGTGCCTGAAATGCCAATTATAGTGCCTGAAATGCCAATTTTAATGCCTGAAATGCGAATTATTATGTCTTAAATGCCAATTATAATGTCTGAAATGCCAATTATAGTGCCTGAAATGCCAAATATTATGTCACAAATGCCAATTAGAGTGCCTGAAATGACAATTATAGTGTCTAAAATGCCAATTAGAGTGCCTGAAATGTCAATTAGAATGCCTGAAATGTCAATTACAGTGTCTGAAATGCCAATTATAGTGAGTGAAATGCCAAATATAATGTCACAAATGCCAAATATAGTGCGTTGAAATGCCATTTATAGTGCTTGAAATGCCAATTATAATGTCTGAAATGCCAATTATAGTGCCTGAAATGACAAATATAATGTCTCAAATGCCAAATATAATGTCACAAATGCCAATTTTAGTGCCTGAAATGCCAAATATAATGTCACAAAGACCAATTATAGTGCCTGAAATGTCAATTATAGTGTCTGAAATGTCAATTATAGTGTCCGAAATGCCAAATATAATGTCACAAATGCCAATTTTGGTGCCTGAAATTCCAAATATAATGTCACAAATGCCAATTATAGTGCCTGAAATGTCAATTATAATGTCTGAAATGTCAATTATAATGTCTGAAATGCCAATTATAATGTCTGAAATGCCAATTATAGTGAGTGAAATGCCAAATAAGATGCCTGAAATGCCAATTATTATGTCTAAAATGCCAATTATAATGTCTGAAATGCAAATTATAGTGTCGGAAATGCCAAATATAATGTCACAAATGCCAATTTTAGTGCCTGAAATGCCAAATATAATGTCACAAATGCCAATTATAGTGCCTGAAATGTCAATTATAGTGTCTGAAATGTCAATTATAGTGTCTGAAATGCCAATTATAGTGCCTGAAATGCAAATTAGAGTGCCTGAAATGCAAATTAGAGTGCCTGAAATGTCAATTATAGTGTCTAAAATGTCAATTATAGTGTCTGAAAAGCCAATTATAGTGCCTGAAATGCCAATTATAGTGCCTGAAATGCCAATTTTAGTGCCTGAAATGCGAATTATTATGTCTAAAATGCCAATTATAATGTGTGAAATGCCAATCATAGTGAGTGAAATGCCAAATATAATGTCACAAATGCCAAATATAGTGGGTTGAAATGCCATTTATAGTGCTTGAAATGCCAATTATAATGTCTGAAATGCCAATTATAGTGCCTGAAATTCCAAATATAATGTCACAAATGCCAAATATAGTGCCTGAAATGCCAATTAGAGTGCCTGAAATGTCAATTATAGTGTCTGAAATGTCAATTATAGTGTCTGAAAAGCCAATTATAGTGAGTGAAATGCCAAATATAATGTCACAAATGCCAAATATAGTGCGTTCAAATGCCATTTATAGTGCTTGAAATGCCAATTATAATGTCTGAAATGCCAATTATAGTGCCTGAAATTCCAAATATAATGTCACAAATGCCAAATATAGTGCCTGAAATGCCAATTAGAGTGCCTGAAATGTCAATTATAGTGTCTGAAATGTCAATTATAGTGTCTGAAATGTCAATTATAGTGTCTGAAATGCCAACTATAATGACACAAATGCCAATTTTAGTGCCGGAAATGCGAATTATTATGTCTAAAATGCCAATTATAATGTCTGAAATGCCAATTATAGTGCCTGAAATGCCAAATATTATGTCACAAATGCCAATTAGAGTGCCTGAAATGACAATTATAGTGTCTAAAATGCCAATAAGAGTGCCTGAAATGTCAATTAGAATGCCTGAAATGTCAATTACAGTGTCTGAAATGCCAATTATAGTGAGTGAAATGCCAAATATAATGTCACAAATGCCAAATATAGTGCGTTGAAATGCCATTTATAGTGCTTGAAATGCCAATTATAATGTCTGAAATGCCAATTATAATGTCTGAAATGCCAATTATAGTGAGTGAAATGCCAAATAAGATGCCTGAAATGCCAATTATTATGTCTAAAATGCCAATTATAATGTCTGAAATGCAAATTATAGTGTCGGAAATGCCAAATATAATGTCACAAATGCCAATTTTAGTGCCTGAAATGCCAAATATAATGTCACAAATGCCAATTATAGTGCCTGAAATGTCAATTATAGTGTCTGAAATGTCAATTATAGTGTCTGAAATGCCAAATATAATGACACAAATGCCAATTATAGTGCCTGAAATGCAAATTAGAGTGCCTGAAATGCCAATTATAGTGCCTGAAATGCCAATTTTAGTGCCTGAAATGCGAATTATTATGTCTAAAATGCCAATTATAATGTGTGAAATGCCAATCATAGTGAGTGAAATGCCAAATATAATGTCACAAATGCCAAATATAGTGGGTTGAAATGCCATTTATAGTGCTTGAAATGCCAATTATAATGTCTGAAATGCCAATTATAGTGCCTGAAATTCCAAATATAATGTCACAAATGCCAAATATAGTGCCTGAAATGCCAATTAGAGTGCCTGAAATGTCAATTATAGTGTCTGAAATGTCAATTATAGTGTCTGAAAAGCCAATTATAGTGAGTGAAATGCCAAATATAATGTCACAAATGCCAAATATAGTGCGTTCAAATGCCATTTATAGTGCTTGAAATGCCAATTATAATGTCTGAAATGCCAATTATAGTGCCTGAAATTCCAAATATAATGTCACAAATGCCAAATATAGTGCCTGAAATGCCAATTAGAGTGCCTGAAATGTCAATTATAGTGTCTGAAATGTCAATTATAGTGTCTGAAATGTCAATTATAGTGTCTGAAATGCCAACTATAATGACACAAATGCCAATTTTAGTGCCGGAAATGCGAATTATTATGTCTAAAATGCCAATTATAATGTCTGAAATGCCAATTATAGTGCCTGAAATGCCAAATATTATGTCACAAATGCCAATTAGAGTGCCTGAAATGACAATTATAGTGTCTAAAATGCCAATAAGAGTGCCTGAAATGTCAATTAGAATGCCTGAAATGTCAATTACAGTGTCTGAAATGCCAATTATAGTGAGTGAAATGCCAAATATAATGTCACAAATGCCAAATATAGTGCGTTGAAATGCCATTTATAGTGCTTGAAATGCCAATTATAATGTCTGAAATGCCAATTATAGTGCCTGAAATGAAAAATATAATGTCTCAAATGCCAAATATAATGTCACAAATGCCAATTTTAGTGCCTGAAATGCCAAATATAATGTCACAAAGACCAATTATAGTGCCTGAAATGTCAATTATAGTGTCTGAAATGTCAATTATAGTGTCCGAAATGCCAAATATAATGTCACAAATGCCAATTTTGGTGCCTGAAATTCCAAATATAATGTCACAAATGCCAATTATAGTGCCTGAAATGTCAATTATAATGTCTGAAATGTCAATTATAATGTCTGAAATGCCAATTATAATGTCTGAAATGCCAATTATAGTGAGTGAAATGCCAAATAAGATGCCTGAAATGCCAATTATTATGTCTAAAATGCCAATTATAATGTCTGAAATGCAAATTATAGTGTCGGAAATGCCAAATATAATGTCACAAATGCCAATTTTAGTGCCTGAAATGCCAAATATAATGTCACAAATGCCAATTATAGTGCCTGAAATGTCAATTATAGTGTCTGAAATGTCAATTATAGTGTCTGAAATGCCAAATATAATGACACAAATGCCAATTATAGTGCCTGAAATGCAAATTAGAGTGCCTGAAATGTCAATTATAGTGTCTAAAATGTCAATTATAGTGTCTGAAAAGCCAATTATAGTGCCTGAAATGCCAATTATAGTGCCTGAAATGCCAATTTTAGTGCCTGAAATGCGAATTATTATGTCTAAAATGCCAATTATAATGTGTGAAATGCCAATCATAGTGAGTGAAATGCCAAATATAATGTCACAAATGCCAAATATAGTGGGTTGAAATGCCATTTATAGTGCTTGAAATGCCAATTATAATGTCTGAAATGCCAATTATAGTGCCTGAAATTCCAAATATAATGTCACAAATGCCAAATATAGTGCCTGAAATGCCAATTAGAGTGCCTGAAATGTCAATTATAGTGTCTGAAATGTCAATTATAGTGTCTGAAAAGCCAATTATAGTGAGTGAAATGCCAAATATAATGTCACAAATGCCAAATATAGTGCGTTCAAATGCCATTTATAGTGCTTGAAATGCCAATTATAATGTCTGAAATGCCAATTATAGTGCCTGAAATTCCAAATATAATGTAACAAATGCCAAATATAGTGCCTGAAATGCCAATTAGAGTGCCTGAAATGTCAATTATAGTGTCTGAAATGTCAATTATAGTGTCTGAAATGTCAATTATAGTGTCTGAAATGCCAACTATAATGACACAAATGCCAATTTTAGTGCCGGAAATGCGAATTATTATGTCTAAAATGCCAATTATAATGTCTGAAATGCCAATTATAGTGCCTGAAATGCCAAATATTATGTCACAAATGCCAATTAGAGTGCCTGAAATGACAATTATAGTGTCTAAAATGCCAATTAGAGTGCCTGAAATGTCAATTAGAATGCCTGAAATGTCAATTACAGTGTCTGAAATGCCAATTATAGTGAGTGAAATGCCAAATATAATGTCACAAATGCCAAATATAGTGCGTTGAAATGCCATTTATAGTGCTTGAAATGCCAATTATAATGTCTGAAATGCCAATTATAGTGCCTGAAATGACAAATATAATGTCTCAAATGCCAAATATAATGTCACAAATGCCAATTTTAGTGCCTGAAATGCCAAATATAATGTCACAAAGACCAATTATAGTGCCTGAAATGTCAATTATAGTGTCTGAAATGTCAATTATAGTGTCCGAAATGCCAAATATAATGTCACAAATGCCAATTTTGGTGCCTGAAATTCCAAATATAATGTCACAAATGCCAATTATAGTGCCTGAAATGTCAATTATAATGTCTGAAATGTCAATTATAATGTCTGAAATGCCAATTATAGTGAGTGAAATGCCAAATAAGATGCCTGAAATGCCAATTATTATGTCTAAAATGCCAATTATAATGTCTGAAATGCAAATTATAGTGTCGGAAATGCCAAATATAATGTCACAAATGCCAATTTTAGTGCCTGAAATGCCAAATATAATGTCACAAATGCCAATTATAGTGCCTGAAATGTCAATTATAGTGTCTGAAATGTCAATTATAGTGTCTGAAATGCCAAATATAATGACACAAATGCCAATTATAGTGCCTGAAATGCAAATTAGAGTGCCTGAAATGTCAATTATAGTGTCTAAAATGTCAATTATAGTGTCTGAAAAGCCAATTATAGTGTCTGAAATGCCAACTATAATGACACAAATGCCAATTTTAGTGCCGGAAATGCGAATTATTATGTCTAAAATGCCAATTATAATGTCTGAAATGCCAATTATAGTGCCTGAAATGCCAAATATAATGTCACAAATGCCAATTTTAGTGCCTGAAATGCCAAATATAATGTCACAAATGCCAATTATAGTGCCTGAAATGTCAATTATAGTGTCTGAAATGTCAATTATAGTGTCTGAAATGCCAATTATAGTGTCTGAAATGCCAAATATAATGACACAAATGCCAATTATAGTGCCTGAAATGCAAATTAGAGTGCCCGAAATGTCAATTATAGTGTCTAAAATGTCAATTATAGTGTCTGAAAAGCCAATTATAGTGCCTGAAATGCCAATTATAGTGCCTGAAATGCCAATTTTAGTGCCTGAAATGCGAATTATTATGTCTAAAATGCCAATTATAATGTGTGAAATGCCAATCATAGTGAGTGAAATGCCAAATATAATGTCACAAATGCCAAATATAGTGGGTTGAAATGCCATTTATAGTGCTTGAAATGCCAATTATAATGTCTGAAATGCCAATTATAGTGCCTGAAATTCCAAATATAATGTCACAAATGCCAAATATAGTGCCTGAAATGCCAATTAGAGTGCCTGAAATGTCAATTATAGTGTCTGAAATGTCAATTATAGTGTCTGAAAAGCCAATTATAGTGAGTGAAATGCCAAATATAATGTCACAAATGCCAAATATAGTGCGTTCAAATGCCATTTATAGTGCTTGAAATGCCAATTATAATGTCTGAAATGCCAATTATAGTGCCTGAAATTCCAAATATAATGTCACAAATGCCAAATATAGTGCCTGAAATGCCAATTAGAGTGCCTGAAATGTCAATTATAGTGTCTGAAATGTCAATTATAGTGTCTGAAATGTCAATTATAGTGTCTGAAATGCCAACTATAATGACACAAATGCCAATTTTAGTGCCGGAAATGCGAATTATTATGTCTAAAATGCCAATTATAATGTCTGAAATGCCAATTATAGTGCCTGAAATGCCAAATATTATGTCACAAATGCCAATTAGAGTGCCTGAAATGACAATTATAGTGTCTAAAATGCCAATTAGAGTGCCTGAAATGTCAATTAGAATGCCTGAAATGTCAATTACAGTGTCTGAAATGCCAATTATAGTGAGTGAAATGCCAAATATAATGTCACAAATGCCAAATATAGTGCGTTGAAATGCCATTTATAGTGCTTGAAATGCCAATTATAATGTCTGAAATGCCAATTATAGTGCCTGAAATGACAAATATAATGTCTCAAATGCCAAATATAATGTCACAAAGACCAATTATAGTGCCTGAAATGTCAATTATAGTGTCTGAAATGTCAATTATAGTGTCCGAAATGCCAAATATAATGTCACAAATGCCAATTTTGGTGCCTGAAATTCCAAATATAATGTCACAAATGCCAATTATAGTGCCTGAAATGTCAATTATAATGTCTGAAATGTCAATTATAATGTCTGAAATGCCAATTATAATGTCTGAAATGCCAATTATAGTGAGTGAAATGCCAAATAAGATGCCTGAAATGCCAATTATTATGTCTAAAATGCCAATTATAATGTCTGAAATGCAAATTATAGTGTCGGAAATGCCAAATATAATGTCACAAATGCCAATTTTAGTGCCTGAAATGCCAAATATAATGTCACAAATGCCAATTATAGTGCCAGAAATGTCAATTATAGTGTCTGAAATGTCAATTATAGTGTCTGAAATGCCAAATATAATGACACAAATGCCAATTATAGTGCCTGAAAAGCCAATTATAGTGCCTGAAATGCCAATTATAGTGCCTGAAATGCCAATTTTAATGCCTGAAATGCGAATTATTATGTCTTAAATGCCAATTATAATGTCTGAAATGCCAATTATAGTGCCTGAAATGCCAAATATTATGTCACAAATGCCAATTAGAGTGCCTGAAATGACAATTATAGTGTCTAAAATGCCAATTAGAGTGCCTGAAATGTCAATTAGAATGCCTGAAATGTCAATTACAGTGTCTGAAATGCCAATTATAGTGAGTGAAATGCCAAATTTAATGTCACAAATGCCAAATATAGTGCGTTGAAATGCCATGTATAGTGCTTGAAATGCCAATTATAATGTCTGAAATGCCAATTATAGTGCCTGAAATGACAAATATAATGTCTCAAATGCCAAATATAATGTCACAAATGCCAATTTTAGTGCCTGAAATGCCAAATATAATGTCACAAAGACCAATTATAGTGCCTGAAATGTCAATTATAGTGTCTGAAATGTCAATTATAGTGTCCGAAATGCCAAATATAATGTCACAAATGCCAATTTTGGTGCCTGAAATTCCAAATATAATGTCACAAATGCCAATTATAGTGCCTGAAATGTCAATTATAATGTCTGAAATGTCAATTATAATGTCTGAAATGCCAATTATAATGTCTGAAATGCCAATTATAGTGAGTGAAATGCCAAATAAGATGCCTGAAATGCCAATTATTATGTCTAAAATGCCAATTATAATGTCTGAAATGCAAATTATAGTGTCGGAAATGCCAAATATAATGTCACAAATGCCAATTTTAGTGCCTGAAATGCCAAATATAATGTCACAAATGCCAATTATAGTGCCTGAAATGTCAATTATAGTGTCTGAAATGTCAATTATAGTGTCTGAAATGCCAAATATAATGACACAAATGCCAATTATAGTGCCTGAAATGCAAATTAGAGTGCCTGAAATGTCAATTATAGTGTCTAAAATGTCAATTATAGTGTCTGAAAAGCCAATTATAGTGCCTGAAATGCCAATTATAGTGCCTGAAATGCCAATTTTAGTGCCTGAAATGCGAATTATTATGTCTAAAATGCCAATTATAATGTGTGAAATGCCAATCATAGTGAGTGAAATGCCAAATATAATGTCACAAATGCCAAATATAGTGGGTTGAAATGCCATTTATAGTGCTTGAAATGCCAATTATAATGTCTGAAATGCCAATTATAGTGCCTGAAATTCCAAATATAATGTCACAAATGCCAAATATAGTGCCTGAAATGCCAATTAGAGTGCCTGAAATGTCAATTATAGTGTCTGAAATGTCAATTATAGTGTCTGAAAAGCCAATTATAGTGAGTGAAATGCGAAATATAATGTCACAAATGCCAAATATAGTGCGTTCAAATGCCATTTATAGTGCTTGAAATGCCAATTATAATGTCTGAAATGCCAATTATAGTGCCTGAAATTCCAAATATAATGTAACAAATGCCAAATATAGTGCCTGAAATGCCAATTAGAGTGCCTGAAATGTCAATTATAGTGTCTGAAATGTCAATTATAGTGTCTGAAATGTCAATTATAGTGTCTGAAATGCCAACTATAATGACACAAATGCCAATTTTAGTGCCGGAAATGCGAATTATTATGTCTAAAATGCCAATTATAATGTCTGAAATGCCAATTATAGTGCCTGAAATGCCAAATATTATGTCACAAATGCCAATTAGAGTGCCTGAAATGACAATTATAGTGTCTAAAATGCCAATTAGAGTGCCTGAAATGTCAATTAGAATGCCTGAAATGTCAATTACAGTGTCTGAAATGCCAATTATAGTGAGTGAAATGCCAAATATAATGTCACAAATGCCAAATATAGTGCGTTGAAATGCCATTTATAGTGCTTGAAATGCCAATTATAATGTCTGAAATGCCAATTATAGTGCCTGAAATGACAAATATAATGTCTCAAATGCCAAATATAATGTCACAAATGCCAATTTTAGTGCCTGAAATGCCAAATATAATGTCACAAAGACCAATTATAGTGCCTGAAATGTCAATTATAGTGTCTGAAATGTCAATTATAGTGTCCGAAATGCCAAATATAATGTCACAAATGCCAATTTTGGTGCCTGAAATTCCAAATATAATGTCACAAATGCCAATTATAGTGCCTGAAATGTCAATTATAATGTCTGAAATGTCAATTATAATGTCTGAAATGCCAATTATAGTGAGTGAAATGCCAAATAAGATGCCTGAAATGCCAATTATTATGTCTAAAATGCCAATTATAATGTCTGAAATGCAAATTATAGTGTCGGAAATGCCAAATATAATGTCACAAATGCCAATTTTAGTGCCTGAAATGCCAAATATAATGTCACAAATGCCAATTATAGTGCCTGAAATGTCAATTATAGTGTCTGAAATGTCAATTATAGTGTCTGAAATGCCAAATATAATGACACAAATGCCAATTATAGTGCCTGAAATGCAAATTAGAGTGCCTGAAATGTCAATTATAGTGTCTAAAATGTCAATTATAGTGTCTGAAAAGCCAATTATAGTGCCTGAAATGCCAATTATAGTGCCTGAAATGCCAATTTTAGTGCCTGAAATGCGAATTATTATGTCTAAAATGCCAATTATAATGTGTGAAATGCCAATCATAGTGAGTGAAATGCCAAATATAATGTCACAAATGCCAAATATAGTGGGTTGAAATGCCATTTATAGAGCTTGAAATGCCAATTATAATGTCTGAAATGCCAATTATAGTGCCTGAAATTCCAAATATAATGTCACAAATGCCAAATATAGTGCCTGAAATGCCAATTAGAGTGCCTGAAATGTCAATTATAGTGTCTGAAATGTCAATTATAGTGCCTGAAATGCCAATTATTATGTCTAAAATGCCAATTATAATGTCTGAAATGCAAATTATAGTGTCGGAAATGCCAAATATAATGTCACAAATGCCAATTTTAGTGCCTGAAATGCCAAATATAATGTCACAAATGCCAATTATAGTGCCAGAAATGTCAATTATAGTGTCTGAAATGTCAATTATAGTGTCTGAAATGCCAAATATAATGACACAAATGCCAATTATAGTGCCTGAAATGCCAATTATAGTGCCTGAAATGCCAATTTTAATGCCTGAAATGCGAATTATTATGTCTTAAATGCCAATTATAATGTCTGAAATGCCAATTATAGTGCCTGAAATGCCAAATATTATGTCACAAATGCCAATTAGAGTGCCTGAAATGACAATTATAGTGTCTAAAATGCCAATTAGAGTGCCTGAAATGTCAATTAGAATGCCTGAAATGTCAATTACAGTGTCTGAAATGCCAATTATAGTGAGTGAAATGCCAAATTTAATGTCACAAATGCCAAATATAGTGCGTTGAAATGCCATGTATAGTGCTTGAAATGCCAATTATAATGTCTGAAATGCCAATTATAGTGCCTGAAATGACAAATATAATGTCTCAAATGCCAAATATAATGTCACAAATGCCAATTTTAGTGCCTGAAATGCCAAATATAATGTCACAAAGACCAATTATAGTGCCTGAAATGTCAATTATAGTGTCTGAAATGTCAATTATAGTGACCGAAATGCCAAATATAATGTCACAAATGCCAATTTTGGTGCCTGAAATTCCAAATATAATGTCACAAATGCCATGTATAGTGCTTGAAATGCCAATTATAATGTCTGAAATGCCAATTATAGTGCCTGAAATGACAAATATAATGTCTCAAATGCCAAATATAATGTCACAAATGCCAATTTTAGTGCCTGAAATGCCAAATATAATGTCACAAAGACCAATTATAGTGCCTGAAATGTCAATTATAGTGTCTGAAATGTCAATTATAGTGTCCGAAATGCCAAATATAATGTCACAAATGCCAATTTTGGTGCCTGAAATTCCAAATATAATGTCACAAATGCCAATTATAGTGCCTGAAATGTCAATTATAATGTCTGAAATGTCAATTATAATGTCTGAAATGCCAATTATAATGTCTGAAATGCCAATTATAGTGAGTGAAATGCCAAATAAGATGCCTGAAATGCCAATTATTATGTCTAAAATGCCAATTATAATGTCTGAAATGCAAATTATAGTGTCGGAAATGCCAAATATAATGTCACAAATGCCAATTTTAGTGCCTGAAATGCCAAATATAATGTCACAAATGCCAATTATAGTGCCTGAAATGTCAATTATAGTGTCTGAAATGTCAATTATAGTGTCTGAAATGCCAAATATAATGACACAAATGCCAATTATAGTGCCTGAAATGCAAATTAGAGTGCCTGAAATGTCAATTATAGTGTCTAAAATGTCAATTATAGTGTCTGAAAAGCCAATTATAGTGCCTGAAATGCCAATTATAGTGCCTGAAATGCCAATTTTAGTGCCTGAAATGCGAATTATTATGTCTAAAATGCCAATTATAATGTGTGAAATGCCAATCATAGTGAGTGAAATGCCAAATATAATGTCACAAATGCCAAATATAGTGGGTTGAAATGCCATTTATAGTGCTTGAAATGCCAATTATAATGTCTGAAATGCCAATTATAGTGCCTGAAATTCCAAATATAATGTCACAAATGCCAAATATAGTGCCTGAAATGCCAATTAGAGTGCCTGAAATGTCAATTATAGTGTCTGAAATGTCAATTATAGTGCCTGAAATGCCAATTATTATGTCTAAAATGCCAATTATAATGTCTGAAATGCAAATTATAGTGTCGGAAATGCCAAATATAATGTCACAAATGCCAATTTTAGTGCCTGAAATGCCAAATATAATGTCACAAATGCCAATTATAGTGCCAGAAATGTCAATTATAGTGTCTGAAATGTCAATTATAGTGTCTGAAATGCCAACTATAATGACACAAATGCCAATTATAGTGCCTGAAAAGCCAATTATAGTGCCTGAAATGCCAATTATAGTGCCTGAAATGCCAATTTTAATGCCTGAAATGCGAATTATTATGTCTTAAATGCCAATTATAATGTCTGAAATGCCAATTATAGTGCCTGAAATGCCAAATATTATGTCACAAATGCCAATTAGAGTGCCTGAAATGACAATTATAGTGTCTAAAATGCCAATTAGAGTGCCTGAAATGTCAATTAGAATGCCTGAAATGTCAATTACAGTGTCTGAAATGCCAATTATAGTGAGTGAAATGCCAAATTTAATGTCACAAATGCCAAATATAGTGCGTTGAAATGCCATGTATAGTGCTTGAAATGCCAATTATAATGTCTGAAATGCCAATTATAGTGCCTGAAATGACAAATATAATGTCTCAAATGCCAAATATAATGTCACAAATGCCAATTTTAGTGCCTGAAATGCCAAATATAATGTCACAAAGACCAATTATAGTGCCTGAAATGTCAATTATAGTGTCTGAAATGTCAATTATAGTGTCCGAAATGCCAAATATAATGTCACAAATGCCAATTTTGGTGCCTGAAATTCCAAATATAATGTCACAAATGCCAATTATAGTGCCTGAAATGTCAATTATAATGTCTGAAATGTCAATTATAATGTCTGAAATGCCAATTATAATGTCTGAAATGCCAATTATAGTGAGTGAAATGCCAAATAAGATGCCTGAAATGCCAATTATTATGTCTAAAATGCCAATTATAATGTCTGAAATGCAAATTATAGTGTCGGAAATGCCAAATATAATGTCACAAATGCCAATTTTAGTGCCTGAAATGCCAAATATAATGTCACAAATGCCAATTATAGTGCCTGAAATGTCAATTATAGTGTCTGAAATGTCAATTATAGTGTCTGAAATGCCAAATATAATGACACAAATGCCAATTATAGTGCCTGAAATGCAAATTAGAGTGCCTGAAATGTCAATTATAGTGTCTAAAATGTCAATTATAGTGTCTGAAAAGCCAATTATAGTGCCTGAAATGCCAATTATAGTGCCTGAAATGCCAATTTTAGTGCCTGAAATGCGAATTATTATGTCTAAAATGCCAATTATAATGTGTGAAATGCCAATCATAGTGAGTGAAATGCCAAATATAATGTCACAAATGCCAAATATAGTGGGTTGAAATGCCATTTATAGTGCTTGAAATGCCAATTATAATGTCTGAAATGCCAATTATAGTGCCTGAAATTCCAAATATAATGTCACAAATGCCAAATATAGTGCCTGAAATGCCAATTAGAGTGCCTGAAATGTCAATTATAGTGTCTGAAATGTCAATTATAGTGTCTGAAAAGCCAATTATAGTGAGTGAAATGCCAAATATAATGTCACAAATGCCAAATATAGTGCGTTCAAATGCCATTTATAGTGCTTGAAATGCCAATTATAATGTCTGAAATGCCAATTATAGTGCCTGAAATTCCAAATATAATGTCACAAATGCCAAATATAGTGCCTGAAATGCCAATTAGAGTGCCTGAAATGTCAATTATAGTGTCTGAAATGTCAATTATAGTGTCTGAAATGTCAATTATAGTGTCTGAAATGCCAACTATAATGACACAAATGCCAATTTTAGTGCCGGAAATGCGAATTATTATGTCTAAAATGCCAATTATAATGTCTGAAATGCCAATTATAGTGCCTGAAATGCCAAATATTATGTCACAAATGCCAATTAGAGTGCCTGAAATGACAATTATAGTGTCTAAAATGCCAATTAGAGTGCCTGAAATGTCAATTAGAATGCCTGAAATGTCAATTACAGTGTCTGAAATGCCAATTATAGTGAGTGAAATGCCAAATATAATGTCACAAATGCCAAATATAGTGCGTTGAAATGCCATTTATAGTGCTTGAAATGCCAATTATAATGTCTGAAATGCCAATTATAGTGCCTGAAATGTCAATTATAATGTCTGAAATGTCAATTATAATGTCTGAAATGCCAATTATAATGTCTGAAATGCCAATTATAGTGAGTGAAATGCCAAATAAGATGCCTGAAATGCCAATTATTATGTCTAAAATGCCAATTATAATGTCTGAAATGCAAATTATAGTGTCGGAAATGCCAAATATAATGTCACAAATGCCAATTTTAGTGCCTGAAATGCCAAATATAATGTCACAAATGCCAATTATAGTGCCTGAAATGTCAATTATAGTGTCTGAAATGTCAATTATAGTGTCTGAAATGCCAAATATAATGACACAAATGCCAATTATAGTGCCTGAAATGCAAATTAGAGTGCCTGAAATGTCAATTATAGTGTCTAAAATGTCAATTATAGTGTCTGAAAAGCCAATTATAGTGCCTGAAATGCCAATTATAGTGTCTGAAATGTCAATTATAGTGCCTGAAATGCCAAATATTATGTCACAAATGCCAAAAATAGTGCCTGAATCGCGAATTATATTGTCTAAAATGCCAATTAGAGTGCCTGAAATGACAATTATAGTGTCTAAAATGCCAATTTGAGTGCCTGAAATGTCAATTAGAGTGCCTGAAATGTCAATTATAGTGTCTGAAATGCCAATTATAGTGAGTGAAATGCCAAATATAATGTCACAAATGCCAAATATAGTGCGTTGAAATGCCATTTATAGTGCTTAAAATGCCAATTATAATGTCTGAAATGCCAATTATAATGTCTGAAATGCCAATTATAGTGCCTGAAATTCCAAATATAATGTCACAAATGCCAAATATAGTGCCTGAAATGCCAATTAGAGTGCCTGAAATGTCAATTATAGTGTCTGAAATGTCAATTATAGTGCCTGAAATGCCAATTATTATGTCTAAAATGCCAATTATAATGTCTGAAATGCAAATTATAGTGTCGGAAATGCCAAATATAATGTCACAAATGCCAATTTTAGTGCCTGAAATGCCAAATATAATGTCACAAATGCCAATTATAGTGCCAGAAATGTCAATTATAGTGTCTGAAATGTCAATTATAGTGTCTGAAATGCCAAATATAATGACACAAATGCCAATTATAGTGCCTGAAAAGCCAATTATAGTGCCTGAAATGCCAATTATAGTGCCTGAAATGCCAATTTTAATGCCTGAAATGCGAATTATTATGTCTTTAATGCCAATTATAATGTCTGAAATGCCAATTATAGTGCCTGAAATGCCAAATATTATGTCACAAATGCCAATTAGAGTGCCTGAAATGACAATTATAGTGTCTAAAATGCCAATTAGAGTGCCTGAAATGTCAATTAGAATGCCTGAAATGTCAATTACAGTGTCTGAAATGCCAATTATAGTGAGTGAAATGCCAAATTTAATGTCACAAATGCCAAATATAGTGCGTTGAAATGCCATGTATAGTGCTTGAAATGCCAATTATAATGTCTGAAATGCCAATTATAGTGCCTGAAATGACAAATATAATGTCTCAAATGCCAAATATAATGTCACAAATGCCAATTTTAGTGCCTGAAATGCCAAATATAATGTCACAAAGACCAATTATAGTGCCTGAAATGTCAATTATAGTGTCTGAAATGTCAATTATAGTGACCGAAATGCCAAATATAATGTCACAAATGCCAATTTTGGTGCCTGAAATTCCAAATATAATGTCACAAATGCCATGTATAGTGCTTGAAATGCCAATTATAATGTCTGAAATGCCAATTATAGTGCCTGAAATGACAAATATAATGTCTCAAATGCCAAATATAATGTCACAAATGCCAATTTTAGTGCCTGAAATGCCAAATATAATGTCACAAAGACCAATTATAGTGCCTGAAATGTCAATTATAGTGTCTGAAATGTCAATTATAGTGTCCGAAATGCCAAATATAATGTCACAAATGCCAATTTTGGTGCCTGAAATTCCAAATATAATGTCACAAATGCCAATTATAGTGCCTGAAATGTCAATTATAATGTCTGAAATGTCAATTATAATGTCTGAAATGCCAATTATAATGTCTGAAATGCCAATTATAGTGAGTGAAATGCCAAATAAGATGCCTGAAATGCCAATTATTATGTCTAAAATGCCAATTATAATGTCTGAAATGCAAATTATAGTGTCGGAAATGCCAAATATAATGTCACAAATGCCAATTTTAGTGCCTGAAATGCCAAATATAATGTCACAAATGCCAATTATAGTGCCTGAAATGTCAATTATAGTGTCTGAAATGTCAATTATAGTGTCTGAAATGCCAAATATAATGACACAAATGCCAATTATAGTGCCTGAAATGCAAATTAGAGTGCCTGAAATGTCAATTATAGTGTCTAAAATGTCAATTATAGTGTCTGAAAAGCCAATTATAGTGCCTGAAATGCCAATTATAGTGCCTGAAATGCCAATTTTAGTGCCTGAAATGCGAATTATTATGTCTAAAATGCCAATTATAATGTGTGAAATGCCAATCATAGTGAGTGAAATGCCAAATATAATGTCACAAATGCCAAATATAGTGGGTTGAAATGCCATTTATAGTGCTTGAAATGCCAATTATAATGTCTGAAATGCCAATTATAGTGCCTGAAATTCCAAATATAATGTCACAAATGCCAAATATAGTGCCTGAAATGCCAATTAGAGTGCCTGAAATGTCAATTATAGTGTCTGAAATGTCAATTATAGTGTCTGAAAAGCCAATTATAGTGAGTGAAATGCCAAATATAATGTCACAAATGCCAAATATAGTGCGTTCAAATGCCATTTATAGTGCTTGAAATGCCAATTATAATGTCTGAAATGCCAATTATAGTGCCTGAAATTCCAAATATAATGTAACAAATGCCAAATATAGTGCCTGAAATGCCAATTAGAGTGCCTGAAATGTCAATTATAGTGTCTGAAATGTCAATTATAGTGTCTGAAATGTCAATTATAGTGTCTGAAATGCCAACTATAATGACACAAATGCCAATTTTAGTGCCGGAAATGCGAATTATTATGTCTAAAATGCCAATTATAATGTCTGAAATGCCAATTATAGTGCCTGAAATGCCAAATATTATGTCACAAATGCCAATTAGAGTGCCTGAAATGACAATTATAGTGTCTAAAATGCCAATTAGAGTGCCTGAAATGTCAATTAGAATGCCTGAAATGTCAATTACAGTGTCTGAAATGCCAATTATAGTGAGTGAAATGCCAAATATAATGTCACAAATGCCAAATATAGTGCGTTGAAATGCCATTTATAGTGCTTGAAATGCCAATTATAATGTCTGAAATGCCAATTATAGTGCCTGAAATGACAAATATAATGTCTCAAATGCCAAATATAATGTCACAAATGCCAATTTTAGTGCCTGAAATGCCAAATATAATGTCACAAAGACCAATTATAGTGCCTGAAATGTCAATTATAGTGTCTGAAATGTCAATTATAGTGTCCGAAATGCCAAATATAATGTCACAAATGCCAATTTTGGTGCCTGAAATTCCAAATATAATGTCACAAATGCCAATTATAGTGCCTGAAATGTCAATTATAATGTCTGAAATGTCAATTATAATGTCTGAAATGCCAATTATAGTGAGTGAAATGCCAAATAAGATGCCTGAAATGCCAATTATTATGTCTAAAATGCCAATTATAATGTCTGAAATGCAAATTATAGTGTCGGAAATGCCAAATATAATGTCACAAATGCCAATTTTAGTGCCTGAAATGCCAAATATAATGTCACAAATGCCAATTATAGTGCCTGAAATGTCAATTATAGTGTCTGAAATGTCAATTATAGTGTCTGAAATGCCAAATATAATGACACAAATGCCAATTATAGTGCCTGAAATGCAAATTAGAGTGCCTGAAATGTCAATTATAGTGTCTAAAATGTCAATTATAGTGTCTGAAAAGCCAATTATAGTGCCTGAAATGCCAATTATAGTGCCTGAAATGCCAATTTTAGTGCCTGAAATGCGAATTATTATGTCTAAAATGCCAATTATAATGTGTGAAATGCCAATCATAGTGAGTGAAATGCCAAATATAATGTCACAAATGCCAAATATAGTGGGTTGAAATGCCATTTATAGTGCTTGAAATGCCAATTATAATGTCTGAAATGCCAATTATAGTGCCTGAAATTCCAAATATAATGTCACAAATGCCAAATATAGTGCCTGAAATGCCAATTAGAGTGCCTGAAATGTCAATTATAGTGTCTGAAATGTCAATTATAGTGCCTGAAATGCCAATTATTATGTCTAAAATGCCAATTATAATGTCTGAAATGCAAATTATAGTGTCGGAAATGCCAAATATAATGTCACAAATGCCAATTTTAGTGCCTGAAATGCCAAATATAATGTCACAAATGCCAATTATAGTGCCAGAAATGTCAATTATAGTGTCTGAAATGTCAATTATAGTGTCTGAAATGCCAACTATAATGACACAAATGCCAATTATAGTGCCTGAAAAGCCAATTATAGTGCCTGAAATGCCAATTATAGTGCCTGAAATGCCAATTTTAATGCCTGAAATGCGAATTATTATGTCTTAAATGCCAATTATAATGTCTGAAATGCCAATTATAGTGCCTGAAATGCCAAATATTATGTCACAAATGCCAATTAGAGTGCCTGAAATGACAATTATAGTGTCTAAAATGCCAATTAGAGTGCCTGAAATGTCAATTAGAATGCCTGAAATGTCAATTACAGTGTCTGAAATGCCAATTATAGTGAGTGAAATGCCAAATTTAATGTCACAAATGCCAAATATAGTGCGTTGAAATGCCATGTATAGTGCTTGAAATGCCAATTATAATGTCTGAAATGCCAATTATAGTGCCTGAAATGACAAATATAATGTCTCAAATGCCAAATATAATGTCACAAATGCCAATTTTAGTGCCTGAAATGCCAAATATAATGTCACAAAGACCAATTATAGTGCCTGAAATGTCAATTATAGTGTCTGAAATGTCAATTATAGTGTCCGAAATGCCAAATATAATGTCACAAATGCCAATTTTGGTGCCTGAAATTCCAAATATAATGTCACAAATGCCAATTATAGTGCCTGAAATGTCAATTATAATGTCTGAAATGTCAATTATAATGTCTGAAATGCCAATTATAATGTCTGAAATGCCAATTATAGTGAGTGAAATGCCAAATAAGATGCCTGAAATGCCAATTATTATGTCTAAAATGCCAATTATAATATCTGAAATGCAAATTATAGTGTCGGAAATGCCAAATATAATGTCACAAATGCCAATTTTAGTGCCTGAAATGCCAAATATAATGTCACAAATGCCAATTATAGTGCCTGAAATGTCAATTATAGTGTCTGAAATGTCAATTATAGTGTCTGAAATGCCAAATATAATGACACAAATGCCAATTATAGTGCCTGAAATGCAAATTAGAGTGCCTGAAATGTCAATTATAGTGTCTAAAATGTCAATTATAGTGTCTGAAAAGCCAATTATAGTGCCTGAAATGCCAATTATAGTGCCTGAAATGCCAATTTTAGTGCCTGAAATGCGAATTATTATGTCTAAAATGCCAATTATAATGTGTGAAATGCCAATCATAGTGAGTGAAATGCCAAATATAATGTCACAAATGCCAAATATAGTGGGTTGAAATGCCATTTATAGTGCTTGAAATGCCAATTATAATGTCTGAAATGCCAATTATAGTGCCTGAAATTCCAAATATAATGTCACAAATGCCAAATATAGTGCCTGAAATGCCAATTAGAGTGCCTGAAATGTCAATTATAGTGTCTGAAATGTCAATTATAGTGTCTGAAAAGCCAATTATAGTGAGTGAAATGCCAAATATAATGTCACAAATGCCAAATATAGTGCGTTCAAATGCCATTTATAGTGCTTGAAATGCCAATTATAATGTCTGAAATGCCAATTATAGTGCCTGAAATTCCAAATATAATGTCACAAATGCCAAATATAGTGCCTGAAATGCCAATTAGAGTGCCTGAAATGTCAATTATAGTGTCTGAAATGTCAATTATAGTGTCTGAAATGTCAATTATAGTGTCTGAAATGCCAACTATAATGACACAAATGCCAATTTTAGTGCCGGAAATGCGAATTATTATGTCTAAAATGCCAATTATAATGTCTGAAATGCCAATTATAGTGCCTGAAATGCCAAATATTATGTCACAAATGCCAATTAGAGTGCCTGAAATGACAATTATAGTGTCTAAAATGCCAATAAGAGTGCCTGAAATGTCAATTAGAATGCCTGAAATGTCAATTACAGTGTCTGAAATGCCAATTATAGTGAGTGAAATGCCAAATATAATGTCACAAATGCCAAATATAGTGCGTTGAAATGCCATTTATAGTGCTTGAAATGCCAATTATAATGTCTGAAATGCCAATTATAATGTCTGAAATGCCAATTATAGTGAGTGAAATGCCAAATAAGATGCCTGAAATGCCAATTATTATGTCTAAAATGCCAATTATAATGTCTGAAATGCAAATTATAGTGTCGGAAATGCCAAATATAATGTCACAAATGCCAATTTTAGTGCCTGAAATGCCAAATATAATGTCACAAATGCCAATTATAGTGCCTGAAATGTCAATTATAGTGTCTGAAATGTCAATTATAGTGTCTGAAATGCCAAATATAATGACACAAATGCCAATTATAGTGCCTGAAATGCAAATTAGAGTGCCTGAAATGCCAATTATAGTGCCTGAAATGCCAATTTTAGTGCCTGAAATGCGAATTATTATGTCTAAAATGCCAATTATAATGTGTGAAATGCCAATCATAGTGAGTGAAATGCCAAATATAATGTCACAAATGCCAAATATAGTGGGTTGAAATGCCATTTATAGTGCTTGAAATGCCAATTATAATGTCTGAAATGCCAATTATAGTGCCTGAAATTCCAAATATAATGTCACAAATGCCAAATATAGTGCCTGAAATGCCAATTAGAGTGCCTGAAATGTCAATTATAGTGTCTGAAATGTCAATTATAGTGTCTGAAAAGCCAATTATAGTGAGTGAAATGCCAAATATAATGTCACAAATGCCAAATATAGTGCGTTCAAATGCCATTTATAGTGCTTGAAATGCCAATTATAATGTCTGAAATGCCAATTATAGTGCCTGAAATTCCAAATATAATGTCACAAATGCCAAATATAGTGCCTGAAATGCCAATTAGAGTGCCTGAAATGTCAATTATAGTGTCTGAAATGTCAATTATAGTGTCTGAAATGTCAATTATAGTGTCTGAAATGCCAACTATAATGACACAAATGCCAATTTTAGTGCCGGAAATGCGAATTATTATGTCTAAAATGCCAATTATAATGTCTGAAATGCCAATTATAGTGCCTGAAATGCCAAATATTATGTCACAAATGCCAATTAGAGTGCCTGAAATGACAATTATAGTGTCTAAAATGCCAATAAGAGTGCCTGAAATGTCAATTAGAATGCCTGAAATGTCAATTACAGTGTCTGAAATGCCAATTATAGTGAGTGAAATGCCAAATATAATGTCACAAATGCCAAATATAGTGCGTTGAAATGCCATTTATAGTGCTTGAAATGCCAATTATAATGTCTGAAATGCCAATTATAGTGCCTGAAATGAAAAATATAATGTCTCAAATGCCAAATATAATGTCACAAATGCCAATTTTAGTGCCTGAAATGCCAAATATAATGTCACAAAGACCAATTATAGTGCCTGAAATGTCAATTATAGTGTCTGAAATGTCAATTATAGTGTCCGAAATGCCAAATATAATGTCACAAATGCCAATTTTGGTGCCTGAAATTCCAAATATAATGTCACAAATGCCAATTATAGTGCCTGAAATGTCAATTATAATGTCTGAAATGTCAATTATAATGTCTGAAATGCCAATTATAATGTCTGAAATGCCAATTATAGTGAGTGAAATGCCAAATAAGATGCCTGAAATGCCAATTATTATGTCTAAAATGCCAATTATAATGTCTGAAATGCAAATTATAGTGTCGGAAATGCCAAATATAATGTCACAAATGCCAATTTTAGTGCCTGAAATGCCAAATATAATGTCACAAATGCCAATTATAGTGCCTGAAATGTCAATTATAGTGTCTGAAATGTCAATTATAGTGTCTGAAATGCCAAATATAATGACACAAATGCCAATTATAGTGCCTGAAATGCAAATTAGAGTGCCTGAAATGTCAATTATAGTGTCTAAAATGTCAATTATAGTGTCTGAAAAGCCAATTATAGTGCCTGAAATGCCAATTATAGTGCCTGAAATGCCAATTTTAGTGCCTGAAATGCGAATTATTATGTCTAAAATGCCAATTATAATGTGTGAAATGCCAATCATAGTGAGTGAAATGCCAAATATAATGTCACAAATGCCAAATATAGTGGGTTGAAATGCCATTTATAGTGCTTGAAATGCCAATTATAATGTCTGAAATGCCAATTATAGTGCCTGAAATTCCAAATATAATGTCACAAATGCCAAATATAGTGCCTGAAATGCCAATTAGAGTGCCTGAAATGTCAATTATAGTGTCTGAAATGTCAATTATAGTGTCTGAAAAGCCAATTATAGTGAGTGAAATGCCAAATATAATGTCACAAATGCCAAATATAGTGCGTTCAAATGCCATTTATAGTGCTTGAAATGCCAATTATAATGTCTGAAATGCCAATTATAGTGCCTGAAATTCCAAATATAATGTAACAAATGCCAAATATAGTGCCTGAAATGCCAATTAGAGTGCCTGAAATGTCAATTATAGTGTCTGAAATGTCAATTATAGTGTCTGAAATGTCAATTATAGTGTCTGAAATGCCAACTATAATGACACAAATGCCAATTTTAGTGCCGGAAATGCGAATTATTATGTCTAAAATGCCAATTATAATGTCTGAAATGCCAATTATAGTGCCTGAAATGCCAAATATTATGTCACAAATGCCAATTAGAGTGCCTGAAATGACAATTATAGTGTCTAAAATGCCAATTAGAGTGCCTGAAATGTCAATTAGAATGCCTGAAATGTCAATTACAGTGTCTGAAATGCCAATTATAGTGAGTGAAATGCCAAATATAATGTCACAAATGCCAAATATAGTGCGTTGAAATGCCATTTATAGTGCTTGAAATGCCAATTATAATGTCTGAAATGCCAATTATAGTGCCTGAAATGACAAATATAATGTCTCAAATGCCAAATATAATGTCACAAATGCCAATTTTAGTGCCTGAAATGCCAAATATAATGTCACAAAGACCAATTATAGTGCCTGAAATGTCAATTATAGTGTCTGAAATGTCAATTATAGTGTCCGAAATGCCAAATATAATGTCACAAATGCCAATTTTGGTGCCTGAAATTCCAAATATAATGTCACAAATGCCAATTATAGTGCCTGAAATGTCAATTATAATGTCTGAAATGTCAATTATAATGTCTGAAATGCCAATTATAGTGAGTGAAATGCCAAATAAGATGCCTGAAATGCCAATTATTATGTCTAAAATGCCAATTATAATGTCTGAAATGCAAATTATAGTGTCGGAAATGCCAAATATAATGTCACAAATGCCAATTTTAGTGCCTGAAATGCCAAATATAATGTCACAAATGCCAATTATAGTGCCTGAAATGTCAATTATAGTGTCTGAAATGTCAATTATAGTGTCTGAAATGCCAAATATAATGACACAAATGCCAATTATAGTGCCTGAAATGCAAATTAGAGTGCCTGAAATGTCAATTATAGTGTCTAAAATGTCAATTATAGTGTCTGAAAAGCCAATTATAGTGTCTGAAATGCCAACTATAATGACACAAATGCCAATTTTAGTGCCGGAAATGCGAATTATTATGTCTAAAATGCCAATTATAATGTCTGAAATGCCAATTATAGTGCCTGAAATGCCAAATATAATGTCACAAATGCCAATTTTAGTGCCTGAAATGCCAAATATAATGTCACAAATGCCAATTATAGTGCCTGAAATGTCAATTATAGTGTCTGAAATGTCAATTATAGTGTCTGAAATGCCAATTATAGTGTCTGAAATGCCAAATATAATGACACAAATGCCAATTATAGTGCCTGAAATGCAAATTAGAGTGCCCGAAATGTCAATTATAGTGTCTAAAATGTCAATTATAGTGTCTGAAAAGCCAATTATAGTGCCTGAAATGCCAATTATAGTGCCTGAAATGCCAATTTTAGTGCCTGAAATGCGAATTATTATGTCTAAAATGCCAATTATAATGTGTGAAATGCCAATCATAGTGAGTGAAATGCCAAATATAATGTCACAAATGCCAAATATAGTGGGTTGAAATGCCATTTATAGTGCTTGAAATGCCAATTATAATGTCTGAAATGCCAATTATAGTGCCTGAAATTCCAAATATAATGTCACAAATGCCAAATATAGTGCCTGAAATGCCAATTAGAGTGCCTGAAATGTCAATTATAGTGTCTGAAATGTCAATTATAGTGTCTGAAAAGCCAATTATAGTGAGTGAAATGCCAAATATAATGTCACAAATGCCAAATATAGTGCGTTCAAATGCCATTTATAGTGCTTGAAATGCCAATTATAATGTCTGAAATGCCAATTATAGTGCCTGAAATTCCAAATATAATGTCACAAATGCCAAATATAGTGCCTGAAATGCCAATTAGAGTGCCTGAAATGTCAATTATAGTGTCTGAAATGTCAATTATAGTGTCTGAAATGTCAATTATAGTGTCTGAAATGCCAACTATAATGACACAAATGCCAATTTTAGTGCCGGAAATGCGAATTATTATGTCTAAAATGCCAATTATAATGTCTGAAATGCCAATTATAGTGCCTGAAATGCCAAATATTATGTCACAAATGCCAATTAGAGTGCCTGAAATGACAATTATAGTGTCTAAAATGCCAATTAGAGTGCCTGAAATGTCAATTAGAATGCCTGAAATGTCAATTACAGTGTCTGAAATGCCAATTATAGTGAGTGAAATGCCAAATATAATGTCACAAATGCCAAATATAGTGCGTTGAAATGCCATTTATAGTGCTTGAAATGCCAATTATAATGTCTGAAATGCCAATTATAGTGCCTGAAATGACAAATATAATGTCTCAAATGCCAAATATAATGTCACAAAGACCAATTATAGTGCCTGAAATGTCAATTATAGTGTCTGAAATGTCAATTATAGTGTCCGAAATGCCAAATATAATGTCACAAATGCCAATTTTGGTGCCTGAAATTCCAAATATAATGTCACAAATGCCAATTATAGTGCCTGAAATGTCAATTATAATGTCTGAAATGTCAATTATAATGTCTGAAATGCCAATTATAATGTCTGAAATGCCAATTATAGTGAGTGAAATGCCAAATAAGATGCCTGAAATGCCAATTATTATGTCTAAAATGCCAATTATAATGTCTGAAATGCAAATTATAGTGTCGGAAATGCCAAATATAATGTCACAAATGCCAATTTTAGTGCCTGAAATGCCAAATATAATGTCACAAATGCCAATTATAGTGCCAGAAATGTCAATTATAGTGTCTGAAATGTCAATTATAGTGTCTGAAATGCCAAATATAATGACACAAATGCCAATTATAGTGCCTGAAAAGCCAATTATAGTGCCTGAAATGCCAATTATAGTGCCTGAAATGCCAATTTTAATGCCTGAAATGCGAATTATTATGTCTTAAATGCCAATTATAATGTCTGAAATGCCAATTATAGTGCCTGAAATGCCAAATATTATGTCACAAATGCCAATTAGAGTGCCTGAAATGACAATTATAGTGTCTAAAATGCCAATTAGAGTGCCTGAAATGTCAATTAGAATGCCTGAAATGTCAATTACAGTGTCTGAAATGCCAATTATAGTGAGTGAAATGCCAAATTTAATGTCACAAATGCCAAATATAGTGCGTTGAAATGCCATGTATAGTGCTTGAAATGCCAATTATAATGTCTGAAATGCCAATTATAGTGCCTGAAATGACAAATATAATGTCTCAAATGCCAAATATAATGTCACAAATGCCAATTTTAGTGCCTGAAATGCCAAATATAATGTCACAAAGACCAATTATAGTGCCTGAAATGTCAATTATAGTGTCTGAAATGTCAATTATAGTGTCCGAAATGCCAAATATAATGTCACAAATGCCAATTTTGGTGCCTGAAATTCCAAATATAATGTCACAAATGCCAATTATAGTGCCTGAAATGTCAATTATAATGTCTGAAATGTCAATTATAATGTCTGAAATGCCAATTATAATGTCTGAAATGCCAATTATAGTGAGTGAAATGCCAAATAAGATGCCTGAAATGCCAATTATTATGTCTAAAATGCCAATTATAATGTCTGAAATGCAAATTATAGTGTCGGAAATGCCAAATATAATGTCACAAATGCCAATTTTAGTGCCTGAAATGCCAAATATAATGTCACAAATGCCAATTATAGTGCCTGAAATGTCAATTATAGTGTCTGAAATGTCAATTATAGTGTCTGAAATGCCAAATATAATGACACAAATGCCAATTATAGTGCCTGAAATGCAAATTAGAGTGCCTGAAATGTCAATTATAGTGTCTAAAATGTCAATTATAGTGTCTGAAAAGCCAATTATAGTGCCTGAAATGCCAATTATAGTGCCTGAAATGCCAATTTTAGTGCCTGAAATGCGAATTATTATGTCTAAAATGCCAATTATAATGTGTGAAATGCCAATCATAGTGAGTGAAATGCCAAATATAATGTCACAAATGCCAAATATAGTGGGTTGAAATGCCATTTATAGTGCTTGAAATGCCAATTATAATGTCTGAAATGCCAATTATAGTGCCTGAAATTCCAAATATAATGTCACAAATGCCAAATATAGTGCCTGAAATGCCAATTAGAGTGCCTGAAATGTCAATTATAGTGTCTGAAATGTCAATTATAGTGTCTGAAAAGCCAATTATAGTGAGTGAAATGCGAAATATAATGTCACAAATGCCAAATATAGTGCGTTCAAATGCCATTTATAGTGCTTGAAATGCCAATTATAATGTCTGAAATGCCAATTATAGTGCCTGAAATTCCAAATATAATGTAACAAATGCCAAATATAGTGCCTGAAATGCCAATTAGAGTGCCTGAAATGTCAATTATAGTGTCTGAAATGTCAATTATAGTGTCTGAAATGTCAATTATAGTGTCTGAAATGCCAACTATAATGACACAAATGCCAATTTTAGTGCCGGAAATGCGAATTATTATGTCTAAAATGCCAATTATAATGTCTGAAATGCCAATTATAGTGCCTGAAATGCCAAATATTATGTCACAAATGCCAATTAGAGTGCCTGAAATGACAATTATAGTGTCTAAAATGCCAATTAGAGTGCCTGAAATGTCAATTAGAATGCCTGAAATGTCAATTACAGTGTCTGAAATGCCAATTATAGTGAGTGAAATGCCAAATATAATGTCACAAATGCCAAATATAGTGCGTTGAAATGCCATTTATAGTGCTTGAAATGCCAATTATAATGTCTGAAATGCCAATTATAGTGCCTGAAATGACAAATATAATGTCTCAAATGCCAAATATAATGTCACAAATGCCAATTTTAGTGCCTGAAATGCCAAATATAATGTCACAAAGACCAATTATAGTGCCTGAAATGTCAATTATAGTGTCTGAAATGTCAATTATAGTGTCCGAAATGCCAAATATAATGTCACAAATGCCAATTTTGGTGCCTGAAATTCCAAATATAATGTCACAAATGCCAATTATAGTGCCTGAAATGTCAATTATAATGTCTGAAATGTCAATTATAATGTCTGAAATGCCAATTATAGTGAGTGAAATGCCAAATAAGATGCCTGAAATGCCAATTATTATGTCTAAAATGCCAATTATAATGTCTGAAATGCAAATTATAGTGTCGGAAATGCCAAATATAATGTCACAAATGCCAATTTTAGTGCCTGAAATGCCAAATATAATGTCACAAATGCCAATTATAGTGCCTGAAATGTCAATTATAGTGTCTGAAATGTCAATTATAGTGTCTGAAATGCCAAATATAATGACACAAATGCCAATTATAGTGCCTGAAATGCAAATTAGAGTGCCTGAAATGTCAATTATAGTGTCTAAAATGTCAATTATAGTGTCTGAAAAGCCAATTATAGTGCCTGAAATGCCAATTATAGTGCCTGAAATGCCAATTTTAGTGCCTGAAATGCGAATTATTATGTCTAAAATGCCAATTATAATGTGTGAAATGCCAATCATAGTGAGTGAAATGCCAAATATAATGTCACAAATGCCAAATATAGTGGGTTGAAATGCCATTTATAGAGCTTGAAATGCCAATTATAATGTCTGAAATGCCAATTATAGTGCCTGAAATTCCAAATATAATGTCACAAATGCCAAATATAGTGCCTGAAATGCCAATTAGAGTGCCTGAAATGTCAATTATAGTGTCTGAAATGTCAATTATAGTGCCTGAAATGCCAATTATTATGTCTAAAATGCCAATTATAATGTCTGAAATGCAAATTATAGTGTCGGAAATGCCAAATATAATGTCACAAATGCCAATTTTAGTGCCTGAAATGCCAAATATAATGTCACAAATGCCAATTATAGTGCCAGAAATGTCAATTATAGTGTCTGAAATGTCAATTATAGTGTCTGAAATGCCAAATATAATGACACAAATGCCAATTATAGTGCCTGAAATGCCAATTATAGTGCCTGAAATGCCAATTTTAATGCCTGAAATGCGAATTATTATGTCTTAAATGCCAATTATAATGTCTGAAATGCCAATTATAGTGCCTGAAATGCCAAATATTATGTCACAAATGCCAATTAGAGTGCCTGAAATGACAATTATAGTGTCTAAAATGCCAATTAGAGTGCCTGAAATGTCAATTAGAATGCCTGAAATGTCAATTACAGTGTCTGAAATGCCAATTATAGTGAGTGAAATGCCAAATTTAATGTCACAAATGCCAAATATAGTGCGTTGAAATGCCATGTATAGTGCTTGAAATGCCAATTATAATGTCTGAAATGCCAATTATAGTGCCTGAAATGACAAATATAATGTCTCAAATGCCAAATATAATGTCACAAATGCCAATTTTAGTGCCTGAAATGCCAAATATAATGTCACAAAGACCAATTATAGTGCCTGAAATGTCAATTATAGTGTCTGAAATGTCAATTATAGTGACCGAAATGCCAAATATAATGTCACAAATGCCAATTTTGGTGCCTGAAATTCCAAATATAATGTCACAAATGCCATGTATAGTGCTTGAAATGCCAATTATAATGTCTGAAATGCCAATTATAGTGCCTGAAATGACAAATATAATGTCTCAAATGCCAAATATAATGTCACAAATGCCAATTTTAGTGCCTGAAATGCCAAATATAATGTCACAAAGACCAATTATAGTGCCTGAAATGTCAATTATAGTGTCTGAAATGTCAATTATAGTGTCCGAAATGCCAAATATAATGTCACAAATGCCAATTTTGGTGCCTGAAATTCCAAATATAATGTCACAAATGCCAATTATAGTGCCTGAAATGTCAATTATAATGTCTGAAATGTCAATTATAATGTCTGAAATGCCAATTATAATGTCTGAAATGCCAATTATAGTGAGTGAAATGCCAAATAAGATGCCTGAAATGCCAATTATTATGTCTAAAATGCCAATTATAATGTCTGAAATGCAAATTATAGTGTCGGAAATGCCAAATATAATGTCACAAATGCCAATTTTAGTGCCTGAAATGCCAAATATAATGTCACAAATGCCAATTATAGTGCCTGAAATGTCAATTATAGTGTCTGAAATGTCAATTATAGTGTCTGAAATGCCAAATATAATGACACAAATGCCAATTATAGTGCCTGAAATGCAAATTAGAGTGCCTGAAATGTCAATTATAGTGTCTAAAATGTCAATTATAGTGTCTGAAAAGCCAATTATAGTGCCTGAAATGCCAATTATAGTGCCTGAAATGCCAATTTTAGTGCCTGAAATGCGAATTATTATGTCTAAAATGCCAATTATAATGTGTGAAATGCCAATCATAGTGAGTGAAATGCCAAATATAATGTCACAAATGCCAAATATAGTGGGTTGAAATGCCATTTATAGTGCTTGAAATGCCAATTATAATGTCTGAAATGCCAATTATAGTGCCTGAAATTCCAAATATAATGTCACAAATGCCAAATATAGTGCCTGAAATGCCAATTAGAGTGCCTGAAATGTCAATTATAGTGTCTGAAATGTCAATTATAGTGCCTGAAATGCCAATTATTATGTCTAAAATGCCAATTATAATGTCTGAAATGCAAATTATAGTGTCGGAAATGCCAAATATAATGTCACAAATGCCAATTTTAGTGCCTGAAATGCCAAATATAATGTCACAAATGCCAATTATAGTGCCAGAAATGTCAATTATAGTGTCTGAAATGTCAATTATAGTGTCTGAAATGCCAACTATAATGACACAAATGCCAATTATAGTGCCTGAAAAGCCAATTATAGTGCCTGAAATGCCAATTATAGTGCCTGAAATGCCAATTTTAATGCCTGAAATGCGAATTATTATGTCTTAAATGCCAATTATAATGTCTGAAATGCCAATTATAGTGCCTGAAATGCCAAATATTATGTCACAAATGCCAATTAGAGTGCCTGAAATGACAATTATAGTGTCTAAAATGCCAATTAGAGTGCCTGAAATGTCAATTAGAATGCCTGAAATGTCAATTACAGTGTCTGAAATGCCAATTATAGTGAGTGAAATGCCAAATTTAATGTCACAAATGCCAAATATAGTGCGTTGAAATGCCATGTATAGTGCTTGAAATGCCAATTATAATGTCTGAAATGCCAATTATAGTGCCTGAAATGACAAATATAATGTCTCAAATGCCAAATATAATGTCACAAATGCCAATTTTAGTGCCTGAAATGCCAAATATAATGTCACAAAGACCAATTATAGTGCCTGAAATGTCAATTATAGTGTCTGAAATGTCAATTATAGTGTCCGAAATGCCAAATATAATGTCACAAATGCCAATTTTGGTGCCTGAAATTCCAAATATAATGTCACAAATGCCAATTATAGTGCCTGAAATGTCAATTATAATGTCTGAAATGTCAATTATAATGTCTGAAATGCCAATTATAATGTCTGAAATGCCAATTATAGTGAGTGAAATGCCAAATAAGATGCCTGAAATGCCAATTATTATGTCTAAAATGCCAATTATAATGTCTGAAATGCAAATTATAGTGTCGGAAATGCCAAATATAATGTCACAAATGCCAATTTTAGTGCCTGAAATGCCAAATATAATGTCACAAATGCCAATTATAGTGCCTGAAATGTCAATTATAGTGTCTGAAATGTCAATTATAGTGTCTGAAATGCCAAATATAATGACACAAATGCCAATTATAGTGCCTGAAATGCAAATTAGAGTGCCTGAAATGTCAATTATAGTGTCTAAAATGTCAATTATAGTGTCTGAAAAGCCAATTATAGTGCCTGAAATGCCAATTATAGTGCCTGAAATGCCAATTTTAGTGCCTGAAATGCGAATTATTATGTCTAAAATGCCAATTATAATGTGTGAAATGCCAATCATAGTGAGTGAAATGCCAAATATAATGTCACAAATGCCAAATATAGTGGGTTGAAATGCCATTTATAGTGCTTGAAATGCCAATTATAATGTCTGAAATGCCAATTATAGTGCCTGAAATTCCAAATATAATGTCACAAATGCCAAATATAGTGCCTGAAATGCCAATTAGAGTGCCTGAAATGTCAATTATAGTGTCTGAAATGTCAATTATAGTGTCTGAAAAGCCAATTATAGTGAGTGAAATGCCAAATATAATGTCACAAATGCCAAATATAGTGCGTTCAAATGCCATTTATAGTGCTTGAAATGCCAATTATAATGTCTGAAATGCCAATTATAGTGCCTGAAATTCCAAATATAATGTCACAAATGCCAAATATAGTGCCTGAAATGCCAATTAGAGTGCCTGAAATGTCAATTATAGTGTCTGAAATGTCAATTATAGTGTCTGAAATGTCAATTATAGTGTCTGAAATGCCAACTATAATGACACAAATGCCAATTTTAGTGCCGGAAATGCGAATTATTATGTCTAAAATGCCAATTATAATGTCTGAAATGCCAATTATAGTGCCTGAAATGCCAAATATTATGTCACAAATGCCAATTAGAGTGCCTGAAATGACAATTATAGTGTCTAAAATGCCAATTAGAGTGCCTGAAATGTCAATTAGAATGCCTGAAATGTCAATTACAGTGTCTGAAATGCCAATTATAGTGAGTGAAATGCCAAATATAATGTCACAAATGCCAAATATAGTGCGTTGAAATGCCATTTATAGTGCTTGAAATGCCAATTATAATGTCTGAAATGCCAATTATAGTGCCTGAAATGTCAATTATAATGTCTGAAATGTCAATTATAATGTCTGAAATGCCAATTATAATGTCTGAAATGCCAATTATAGTGAGTGAAATGCCAAATAAGATGCCTGAAATGCCAATTATTATGTCTAAAATGCCAATTATAATGTCTGAAATGCAAATTATAGTGTCGGAAATGCCAAATATAATGTCACAAATGCCAATTTTAGTGCCTGAAATGCCAAATATAATGTCACAAATGCCAATTATAGTGCCTGAAATGTCAATTATAGTGTCTGAAATGTCAATTATAGTGTCTGAAATGCCAAATATAATGACACAAATGCCAATTATAGTGCCTGAAATGCAAATTAGAGTGCCTGAAATGTCAATTATAGTGTCTAAAATGTCAATTATAGTGTCTGAAAAGCCAATTATAGTGCCTGAAATGCCAATTATAGTGTCTGAAATGTCAATTATAGTGCCTGAAATGCCAAATATTATGTCACAAATGCCAAAAATAGTGCCTGAATCGCGAATTATATTGTCTAAAATGCCAATTAGAGTGCCTGAAATGACAATTATAGTGTCTAAAATGCCAATTTGAGTGCCTGAAATGTCAATTAGAGTGCCTGAAATGTCAATTATAGTGTCTGAAATGCCAATTATAGTGAGTGAAATGCCAAATATAATGTCACAAATGCCAAATATAGTGCGTTGAAATGCCATTTATAGTGCTTAAAATGCCAATTATAATGTCTGAAATGCCAATTATAATGTCTGAAATGCCAATTATAGTGCCTGAAATTCCAAATATAATGTCACAAATGCCAAATATAGTGCCTGAAATGCCAATTAGAGTGCCTGAAATGTCAATTATAGTGTCTGAAATGTCAATTATAGTGCCTGAAATGCCAATTATTATGTCTAAAATGCCAATTATAATGTCTGAAATGCAAATTATAGTGTCGGAAATGCCAAATATAATGTCACAAATGCCAATTTTAGTGCCTGAAATGCCAAATATAATGTCACAAATGCCAATTATAGTGCCAGAAATGTCAATTATAGTGTCTGAAATGTCAATTATAGTGTCTGAAATGCCAAATATAATGACACAAATGCCAATTATAGTGCCTGAAAAGCCAATTATAGTGCCTGAAATGCCAATTATAGTGCCTGAAATGCCAATTTTAATGCCTGAAATGCGAATTATTATGTCTTTAATGCCAATTATAATGTCTGAAATGCCAATTATAGTGCCTGAAATGCCAAATATTATGTCACAAATGCCAATTAGAGTGCCTGAAATGACAATTATAGTGTCTAAAATGCCAATTAGAGTGCCTGAAATGTCAATTAGAATGCCTGAAATGTCAATTACAGTGTCTGAAATGCCAATTATAGTGAGTGAAATGCCAAATTTAATGTCACAAATGCCAAATATAGTGCGTTGAAATGCCATGTATAGTGCTTGAAATGCCAATTATAATGTCTGAAATGCCAATTATAGTGCCTGAAATGACAAATATAATGTCTCAAATGCCAAATATAATGTCACAAATGCCAATTTTAGTGCCTGAAATGCCAAATATAATGTCACAAAGACCAATTATAGTGCCTGAAATGTCAATTATAGTGTCTGAAATGTCAATTATAGTGACCGAAATGCCAAATATAATGTCACAAATGCCAATTTTGGTGCCTGAAATTCCAAATATAATGTCACAAATGCCATGTATAGTGCTTGAAATGCCAATTATAATGTCTGAAATGCCAATTATAGTGCCTGAAATGACAAATATAATGTCTCAAATGCCAAATATAATGTCACAAATGCCAATTTTAGTGCCTGAAATGCCAAATATAATGTCACAAAGACCAATTATAGTGCCTGAAATGTCAATTATAGTGTCTGAAATGTCAATTATAGTGTCCGAAATGCCAAATATAATGTCACAAATGCCAATTTTGGTGCCTGAAATTCCAAATATAATGTCACAAATGCCAATTATAGTGCCTGAAATGTCAATTATAATGTCTGAAATGTCAATTATAATGTCTGAAATGCCAATTATAATGTCTGAAATGCCAATTATAGTGAGTGAAATGCCAAATAAGATGCCTGAAATGCCAATTATTATGTCTAAAATGCCAATTATAATGTCTGAAATGCAAATTATAGTGTCGGAAATGCCAAATATAATGTCACAAATGCCAATTTTAGTGCCTGAAATGCCAAATATAATGTCACAAATGCCAATTATAGTGCCTGAAATGTCAATTATAGTGTCTGAAATGTCAATTATAGTGTCTGAAATGCCAAATATAATGACACAAATGCCAATTATAGTGCCTGAAATGCAAATTAGAGTGCCTGAAATGTCAATTATAGTGTCTAAAATGTCAATTATAGTGTCTGAAAAGCCAATTATAGTGCCTGAAATGCCAATTATAGTGCCTGAAATGCCAATTTTAGTGCCTGAAATGCGAATTATTATGTCTAAAATGCCAATTATAATGTGTGAAATGCCAATCATAGTGAGTGAAATGCCAAATATAATGTCACAAATGCCAAATATAGTGGGTTGAAATGCCATTTATAGTGCTTGAAATGCCAATTATAATGTCTGAAATGCCAATTATAGTGCCTGAAATTCCAAATATAATGTCACAAATGCCAAATATAGTGCCTGAAATGCCAATTAGAGTGCCTGAAATGTCAATTATAGTGTCTGAAATGTCAATTATAGTGTCTGAAAAGCCAATTATAGTGAGTGAAATGCCAAATATAATGTCACAAATGCCAAATATAGTGCGTTCAAATGCCATTTATAGTGCTTGAAATGCCAATTATAATGTCTGAAATGCCAATTATAGTGCCTGAAATTCCAAATATAATGTAACAAATGCCAAATATAGTGCCTGAAATGCCAATTAGAGTGCCTGAAATGTCAATTATAGTGTCTGAAATGTCAATTATAGTGTCTGAAATGTCAATTATAGTGTCTGAAATGCCAACTATAATGACACAAATGCCAATTTTAGTGCCGGAAATGCGAATTATTATGTCTAAAATGCCAATTATAATGTCTGAAATGCCAATTATAGTGCCTGAAATGCCAAATATTATGTCACAAATGCCAATTAGAGTGCCTGAAATGACAATTATAGTGTCTAAAATGCCAATTAGAGTGCCTGAAATGTCAATTAGAATGCCTGAAATGTCAATTACAGTGTCTGAAATGCCAATTATAGTGAGTGAAATGCCAAATATAATGTCACAAATGCCAAATATAGTGCGTTGAAATGCCATTTATAGTGCTTGAAATGCCAATTATAATGTCTGAAATGCCAATTATAGTGCCTGAAATGACAAATATAATGTCTCAAATGCCAAATATAATGTCACAAATGCCAATTTTAGTGCCTGAAATGCCAAATATAATGTCACAAAGACCAATTATAGTGCCTGAAATGTCAATTATAGTGTCTGAAATGTCAATTATAGTGTCCGAAATGCCAAATATAATGTCACAAATGCCAATTTTGGTGCCTGAAATTCCAAATATAATGTCACAAATGCCAATTATAGTGCCTGAAATGTCAATTATAATGTCTGAAATGTCAATTATAATGTCTGAAATGCCAATTATAGTGAGTGAAATGCCAAATAAGATGCCTGAAATGCCAATTATTATGTCTAAAATGCCAATTATAATGTCTGAAATGCAAATTATAGTGTCGGAAATGCCAAATATAATGTCACAAATGCCAATTTTAGTGCCTGAAATGCCAAATATAATGTCACAAATGCCAATTATAGTGCCTGAAATGTCAATTATAGTGTCTGAAATGTCAATTATAGTGTCTGAAATGCCAAATATAATGACACAAATGCCAATTATAGTGCCTGAAATGCAAATTAGAGTGCCTGAAATGTCAATTATAGTGTCTAAAATGTCAATTATAGTGTCTGAAAAGCCAATTATAGTGCCTGAAATGCCAATTATAGTGCCTGAAATGCCAATTTTAGTGCCTGAAATGCGAATTATTATGTCTAAAATGCCAATTATAATGTGTGAAATGCCAATCATAGTGAGTGAAATGCCAAATATAATGTCACAAATGCCAAATATAGTGGGTTGAAATGCCATTTATAGTGCTTGAAATGCCAATTATAATGTCTGAAATGCCAATTATAGTGCCTGAAATTCCAAATATAATGTCACAAATGCCAAATATAGTGCCTGAAATGCCAATTAGAGTGCCTGAAATGTCAATTATAGTGTCTGAAATGTCAATTATAGTGCCTGAAATGCCAATTATTATGTCTAAAATGCCAATTATAATGTCTGAAATGCAAATTATAGTGTCGGAAATGCCAAATATAATGTCACAAATGCCAATTTTAGTGCCTGAAATGCCAAATATAATGTCACAAATGCCAATTATAGTGCCAGAAATGTCAATTATAGTGTCTGAAATGTCAATTATAGTGTCTGAAATGCCAACTATAATGACACAAATGCCAATTATAGTGCCTGAAAAGCCAATTATAGTGCCTGAAATGCCAATTATAGTGCCTGAAATGCCAATTTTAATGCCTGAAATGCGAATTATTATGTCTTAAATGCCAATTATAATGTCTGAAATGCCAATTATAGTGCCTGAAATGCCAAATATTATGTCACAAATGCCAATTAGAGTGCCTGAAATGACAATTATAGTGTCTAAAATGCCAATTAGAGTGCCTGAAATGTCAATTAGAATGCCTGAAATGTCAATTACAGTGTCTGAAATGCCAATTATAGTGAGTGAAATGCCAAATTTAATGTCACAAATGCCAAATATAGTGCGTTGAAATGCCATGTATAGTGCTTGAAATGCCAATTATAATGTCTGAAATGCCAATTATAGTGCCTGAAATGACAAATATAATGTCTCAAATGCCAAATATAATGTCACAAATGCCAATTTTAGTGCCTGAAATGCCAAATATAATGTCACAAAGACCAATTATAGTGCCTGAAATGTCAATTATAGTGTCTGAAATGTCAATTATAGTGTCCGAAATGCCAAATATAATGTCACAAATGCCAATTTTGGTGCCTGAAATTCCAAATATAATGTCACAAATGCCAATTATAGTGCCTGAAATGTCAATTATAATGTCTGAAATGTCAATTATAATGTCTGAAATGCCAATTATAATGTCTGAAATGCCAATTATAGTGAGTGAAATGCCAAATAAGATGCCTGAAATGCCAATTATTATGTCTAAAATGCCAATTATAATATCTGAAATGCAAATTATAGTGTCGGAAATGCCAAATATAATGTCACAAATGCCAATTTTAGTGCCTGAAATGCCAAATATAATGTCACAAATGCCAATTATAGTGCCTGAAATGTCAATTATAGTGTCTGAAATGTCAATTATAGTGTCTGAAATGCCAAATATAATGACACAAATGCCAATTATAGTGCCTGAAATGCAAATTAGAGTGCCTGAAATGTCAATTATAGTGTCTAAAATGTCAATTATAGTGTCTGAAAAGCCAATTATAGTGCCTGAAATGCCAATTATAGTGCCTGAAATGCCAATTTTAGTGCCTGAAATGCGAATTATTATGTCTAAAATGCCAATTATAATGTGTGAAATGCCAATCATAGTGAGTGAAATGCCAAATATAATGTCACAAATGCCAAATATAGTGGGTTGAAATGCCATTTATAGTGCTTGAAATGCCAATTATAATGTCTGAAATGCCAATTATAGTGCCTGAAATTCCAAATATAATGTCACAAATGCCAAATATAGTGCCTGAAATGCCAATTAGAGTGCCTGAAATGTCAATTATAGTGTCTGAAATGTCAATTATAGTGTCTGAAAAGCCAATTATAGTGAGTGAAATGCCAAATATAATGTCACAAATGCCAAATATAGTGCGTTCAAATGAAATTTATAGTGCTTGAAATGCCAATTATAATGTCTGAAATGCCAATTATAGTGCCTGAAATTCCAAATATAATGTCACAAATGCCAAATATAGTGCCTGAAATGCCAATTAGAGTGCCTGAAATGTCCATTATAGTGTCTGAAATGTCAATTATAGTGTCTGAAATGTCAATTATAGTGTCTGAAATGCCAACTATAATGACACAAATGCCAATTTTAGTGCCGGAAATGCGAATTATTATGTCTAAAATGCCAATTATAATGTCTGAAATGCCAATTATAGTGCCTGAAATGCCAAATATTATGTCACAAATGCCAATTAGAGTGCCTGAAATGACAATTATAGTGTCTAAAATGCCAATTAGAGTGCCTGAAATGTCAATTAGAATGCCTGAAATGTCAATTACAGTGTCTGAAATGCCAATTATAGTGAGTGAAATGCCAAATATAATGTCACAAATGCCAAATATAGTGCGTTGAAATGCCATTTATAGTGCTTAAAATGCCAATTATAATGTCTGAAATGCCAATTATAGTGCCTGAAATGTCAATTATAATGTCTGAAATGTCAATTATAATGTCTGAAATGCCAATTATAATGTCTGAAATGCCAATTATAGTGAGTGAAATGCCAAATAAGATGCCTGAAATGCCAATTATTATGTCTAAAATGCCAATTATAATGTCTGAAATGCAAATTATAGTGTCGGAAATGCCAAATATAATGTCACAAATGCCAATTTTAGTGCCTGAAATGCCAAATATAATGTCACAAATGCCAATTATAGTGCCTGAAATGTCAATTATAGTGTCTGAAATGTCAATTATAGTGTCTGAAATGCCAAATATAATGACACAAATGCCAATTATAGTGCCTGAAATGCAAATTAGAGTGCCTGAAATGTCAATTATAGTGTCTAAAATGTCAATTATAGTGTCTGAAAAGCCAATTATAGTGCCTGAAATGCCAATTATAGTGTCTGAAATGTCAATTATAGTGCCTGAAATGCCAAATATTATGTCACAAATGCCAAAAATAGTGCCTGAATCGCGAATTATATTGTCTAAAATGCCAATTAGAGTGCCTGAAATGACAATTATAGTGTCTAAAATGCCAATTTGAGTGCCTGAAATGTCAATTAGAGTGCCTGAAATGTCAATTATAGTGTCTGAAATGCCAATTATAGTGAGTGAAATGCCAAATATAATGTCACAAATGCCAAATATAGTGCGTTGAAATGCCATTTGTAGTGCTTAAAATGCCAATTATAATGTCTGAAATGCCAATTATAGTGCCTGAAATTCCAAATATAATGTCACAAATGCCAAATATAGTGGCTGAAATGCCAATTAGAGTGCCTGAAATGTCAATTATAGTGTCTGAAATGTCAATTATAGTGTCTGAAAAGCCAATTATAGTGCCTGAAATGCCAATTATAGTGCCTGAAATGCCAATTATAGTGCTTGAAATGCCAAATATAGTGCCTGAAATGCCAATTAGAGTGCCTGAAATGCCAATTATAGTGCTTGAAATGCCAAATATAATGTCACACATGCCAATTATAGTGCTTGAAATGTCAATTATAGTGTCTGCTATGTCAATTATAGTGTCTGAAATGCCAAATATAATGACACAAATGCCAATTATAGAGCCTGAAATGCAAATTAGAGTGCCTGAAATGTCAATTATAGTGTCTAAAATGTCAATTATAGTGTCTGAAAAGCCAATTATAGTGCCTGAAATGCCAATTATAGTGCCTGAAATGCCAATTTTAGTGCCTGAAATGCGAATTTTAGTGCCTGAAATGCGAATTATTATGTCTAAAATGCCAATTATAATGTGTGAAATGCCAATTATAGTGAGTGAAATGCCAAATATAATGTCACAAATGCCAAATATAGTGCGTTGAAATGCCATTTATAGTGCTTGAAATGCCAATTATAATGTCTGAAATGCCAATTATAGTGCCTGAAATTCCAAATATAATGTCACAAATGCCAAATATAGTGCCTGAAATGCCAATTAGAGTGCCTGAAATGTCAATTATAGTGTCTGAAATGTCAATTATAGTGTCTGAAAAGCCAATTATAGTGAGTGAAATGCCAAATATAATGTCACAAATGCCAAATATAGTGCGTTCAAATGCCATTTATAGTGCTTGAAATGCCAATTATAATGTCTGAAATGCCAATTATAGTGCCTGAAATTCCAAATATAATGTCACAAATGCCAAATATAGTGCCTGAAATGCCAATTAGAGTGCCTGAAATGTCAATTATAGTGTCTGAAATGTCAATTATAGTGTCTGAAAAGCCATTTATAGTGCCTGAAATGCAAATTATAGTGCCTGAAATGCCAATTATAGTGCCTGAAATGCCAATTATAGTGCTTGAAATGCCAAACATAGTGCCTGAAATGCCAATTAGAGTGCCTGAAATGCCAATTATAGTGCTTGAAATGCCAAATATAATGTCACACATGCCAATTATAGTGCCTGAAATGTCAATTATAGTGTCTGAAATGTCAATTATAGTGTCTGAAATGCCAAATATAATGACACAAATGCCAATTATAGTGCCTGAAATGCAAATTAGAGTGCCTGAAATGTCAAGTGTGAAAATGAAGTGTCTAAAATGTCAATTATAGTGTCTGAAAAGCCAATTATAGTGCCTGAAATGCCAATTATAGTGCCTGAAATGCCAATTATAGTGCCTGAAATGCCAATTTTAATGCCTGAAATGCGAATTATTATGTCTTAAATGCCAATTATAATGTCTGAAATGCCAATTATAGTGCCTGAAATGCCAAATATTATGTCACAAATGCCAATTAGAGTGCCTGAAATGACAATTATAGTGTCTAAAATGCCAATTAGAGTGCCTGAAATGTCAATTAGAATGCCTGAAATGTCAATTACAGTGTCTGAAATGCCAATTATAGTGAGTGAAATGCCAAATATAATGTCACAAATGCCAAATATAGTGCGTTGAAATGCCATTTATAGTGCTTGAAATGCCAATTATAATGTCTGAAATGCCAATTATAGTGCCTGAAATGACAAATATAATGTCTCAAATGCCAAATATAATGTCACAAATGCCAATTTTAGTGCCTGAAATGCCAAATATAATGTCACAAAGACCAATTATAGTGCCTGAAATGTCAATTATAGTGTCTGAAATGTCAATTATAGTGTCCGAAATGCCAAATATAATGTCACAAATGCCAATTTTGGTGCCTGAAATTCCAAATATAATGTCACAAATGCCAATTATAGTGCCTGAAATGTCAATTATAATGTCTGAAATGTCAATTATAATGTCTGAAATGCCAATTATAATGTCTGAAATGCCAATTATAGTGAGTGAAATGCCAAATAAGATGCCTGAAATGCCAATTATTATGTCTAAAATGCCAATTATAATGTCTGAAATGCAAATTATAGTGTCGGAAATGCCAAATATAATGTCACAAATGCCAATTTTAGTGCCTGAAATGCCAAATATAATGTCACAAATGCCAATTATAGTGCCTGAAATGTCAATTATAGTGTCTGAAATGTCAATTATAGTGTCTGAAATGCCAAATATAATGACACAAATGCCAATTATAGTGCCTGAAATGCAAATTAGAGTGCCTGAAATGTCAATTATAGTGTCTAAAATGTCAATTATAGTGTCTGAAAAGCCAATTATAGTGCCTGAAATGCCAATTATAGTGCCTGAAATGCCAATTTTAGTGCCTGAAATGCGAATTATTATGTCTAAAATGCCAATTATAATGTGTGAAATGCCAATCATAGTGAGTGAAATGCCAAATATAATGTCACAAATGCCAAATATAGTGGGTTGAAATGCCATTTATAGTGCTTGAAATGCCAATTATAATGTCTGAAATGCCAATTATAGTGCCTGAAATTCCAAATATAATGTCACAAATGCCAAATATAGTGCCTGAAATGCCAATTAGAGTGCCTGAAATGTCAATTATAGTGTCTGAAATGTCAATTATAGTGTCTGAAAAGCCAATTATAGTGAGTGAAATGCCAAATATAATGTCACAAATGCCAAATATAGTGCGTTCAAATGCCATTTATAGTGCTTGAAATGCCAATTATAATGTCTGAAATGCCAATTATAGTGCCTGAAATTCCAAATATAATGTCACAAATGCCAAATATAGTGCCTGAAATGCCAATTAGAGTGCCTGAAATGTCAATTATAGTGTCTGAAATGTCAATTATAGTGTCTGAAATGTCAATTATAGTGTCTGAAATGCCAACTATAATGACACAAATGCCAATTTTAGTGCCGGAAATGCGAATTATTATGTCTAAAATGCCAATTATAATGTCTGAAATGCCAATTATAGTGCCTGAAATGCCAAATATTATGTCACAAATGCCAATTAGAGTGCCTGAAATGACAATTATAGTGTCTAAAATGCCAATAAGAGTGCCTGAAATGTCAATTAGAATGCCTGAAATGTCAATTACAGTGTCTGAAATGCCAATTATAGTGAGTGAAATGCCAAATATAATGTCACAAATGCCAAATATAGTGCGTTGAAATGCCATTTATAGTGCTTGAAATGCCAATTATAATGTCTGAAATGCCAATTATAATGTCTGAAATGCCAATTATAGTGAGTGAAATGCCAAATAAGATGCCTGAAATGCCAATTATTATGTCTAAAATGCCAATTATAATGTCTGAAATGCAAATTATAGTGTCGGAAATGCCAAATATAATGTCACAAATGCCAATTTTAGTGCCTGAAATGCCAAATATAATGTCACAAATGCCAATTATAGTGCCTGAAATGTCAATTATAGTGTCTGAAATGTCAATTATAGTGTCTGAAATGCCAAATATAATGACACAAATGCCAATTATAGTGCCTGAAATGCAAATTAGAGTGCCTGAAATGCCAATTATAGTGCCTGAAATGCCAATTTTAGTGCCTGAAATGCGAATTATTATGTCTAAAATGCCAATTATAATGTGTGAAATGCCAATCATAGTGAGTGAAATGCCAAATATAATGTCACAAATGCCAAATATAGTGGGTTGAAATGCCATTTATAGTGCTTGAAATGCCAATTATAATGTCTGAAATGCCAATTATAGTGCCTGAAATTCCAAATATAATGTCACAAATGCCAAATATAGTGCCTGAAATGCCAATTAGAGTGCCTGAAATGTCAATTATAGTGTCTGAAATGTCAATTATAGTGTCTGAATAGCCAATTATAGTGAGTGAAATGCCAAATATAATGTCACAAATGCCAAATATAGTGCGTTCAAATGCCATTTATAGTGCTTGAAATGCCAATTATAATGTCTGAAATGCCAATTATAGTGCCTGAAATTCCAAATATAATGTCACAAATGCCAAATATAGTGCCTGAAATGCCAATTAGAGTGCCTGAAATGTCAATTATAGTGTCTGAAATGTCAATTATAGTGTCTGAAATGTCAATTATAGTGTCTGAAATGCCAACTATAATGACACAAATGCCAATTTTAGTGCCGGAAATGCGAATTATTATGTCTAAAATGCCAATTATAATGTCTGAAATGCCAATTATAGTGCCTGAAATGCCAAATATTATGTCACAAATGCCAATTAGAGTGCCTGAAATGACAATTATAGTGTCTAAAATGCCAATAAGAGTGCCTGAAATGTCAATTAGAATGCCTGAAATGTCAATTACAGTGTCTGAAATGCCAATTATAGTGAGTGAAATGCCAAATATAATGTCACAAATGCCAAATATAGTGCGTTGAAATGCCATTTATAGTGCTTGAAATGCCAATTATAATGTCTGAAATGCCAATTATAGTGCCTGAAATGAAAAATATAATGTCTCAAATGCCAAATATAATGTCACAAATGCCAATTTTAGTGCCTGAAATGCCAAATATAATGTCACAAAGACCAATTATAGTGCCTGAAATGTCAATTATAGTGTCTGAAATGTCAATTATAGTGTCCGAAATGCCAAATATAATGTCACAAATGCCAATTTTGGTGCCTGAAATTCCAAATATAATGTCACAAATGCCAATTATAGTGCCTGAAATGTCAATTATAATGTCTGAAATGTCAATTATAATGTCTGAAATGCCAATTATAATGTCTGAAATGCCAATTATAGTGAGTGAAATGCCAAATAAGATGCCTGAAATGCCAATTATTATGTCTAAAATGCCAATTATAATGTCTGAAATGCAAATTATAGTGTCGGAAATGCCAAATATAATGTCACAAATGCCAATTTTAGTGCCTGAAATGCCAAATATAATGTCACAAATGCCAATTATAGTGCCTGAAATGTCAATTATAGTGTCTGAAATGTCAATTATAGTGTCTGAAATGCCAAATATAATGACACAAATGCCAATTATAGTGCCTGAAATGCAAATTAGAGTGCCTGAAATGTCAATTATAGTGTCTAAAATGTCAATTATAGTGTCTGAAAAGCCAATTATAGTGCCTGAAATGCCAATTATAGTGTCTGAAATGTCAATTATAGTGCCTGAAATGCCAAATATTATGTCACAAATGCCAAAAATAGTGCCTGAATCGCGAATTATATTGTCTAAAATGCCAATTAGAGTGCCTGAAATGACAATTATAGTGTCTAAAATGCCAATTTGAGTGCCTGAAATGTCAATTAGAGTGCCTGAAATGTCAATTATAGTGTCTGAAATGCCAATTATAGTGAGTGAAATGCCAAATATAATGTCACAAATGCCAAATATAGTGCGTTGAAATGCCATTTATAGTGCTTAAAATGCCAATTATAATGTCTGAAATGCCAATTATAGTGCCTGAAATTCCAAATATAATGTCACAAATGCCAAATATAGTGGCTGAAATGCCAATTAGAGTGCCTGAAATGTCAATTATAGTGTCTGAAATGTCAATTATAGTGTCTGAAAAGCCAATTATAGTGCCTGAAATGCCAATTATAGTGCCTGAAATGCCAATTATAGTGCTTGAAATGCCAAATATAGTGCCTGAAATGCCAATTAGAGTGCCTGAAATGCCAATTATAGTGCTTGAAATGCCAAATATAATGTCACACATGCCAATTATAGTGCTTGAAATGTCAATTATAGTGTCTGCTATGTCAATTATAGTGTCTGAAATGCCAAATATAATGACACAAATGCCAATTATAGTGCCTGAAATGCAAATTAGAGTGCCTGAAATGTCAATTATAGTGTCTAAAATGTCAATTATAGTGTCTCAAATGTCAATTATAGTGTCTGAAAAGCCAATTATAGTGCCTGAAATGCCAATTATAGTGCCTGAAATGCCAATTTTAGTGCCTGAAATGCGAATTATTATGTCTAAAATGCCAATTATAATGTGTGAAATGCCAATTATAGTGAGTGAAATGCCAAATATAATGTCACAAATGCCAAATATAGTGCGTTGAAATGCCATTTATAGTGCTTGAAATGCCAATTATAATGTCTGAAATGCCAATTATAGTGCCTGAAATTCCAAATATAATGTCACAAATGCCAAATATAGTGCCTGAAATGCCAATTAGAGTGCCTGAAATGTCAATTATAGTGTCTGAAATGTCAATTATAGTGTCTGAAAAGCCAATTATAGTGAGTGAAATGCCAAATATAATGTCACAAATGCCAAATATAGTGCGTTCAAATGCCATTTATAGTGCTTGAAATGCCAATTATAATGTCTGAAATGCCAATTATAGTGCCTGAAATTCCAAATATAATGTCACAAATGCCAAATATAGTGCCTGAAATGCCAATTAGAGTGCCTGAAATGTCAATTATAGTGTCTGAAATGTCAATTATAGTGTCTGAAAAGCCATTTATAGTGCCTGAAATGCAAATTATAGTGCCTGAAATGCCAATTATAGTGCCTGAAATGCCAATTATAGTGCTTGAAATGCCAAACATAGTGCCTGAAATGCCAATTAGAGTGCCTGAAATGCCAATTATAGTGCTTGAAATGCCAAATATAATGTCACACATGCCAATTATAGTGCCTGAAATGTCAATTATAGTGTCTGAAATGTCAATTATAGTGTCTGAAATGCCAAATATAATGACACAAATGCCAATTATAGTGCCTGAAATGCAAATTAGAGTGCCTGAAATGTCAAGTGTGAAAATGAAGTGTCTAAAATGTCAATTATAGTGTCTGAAAAGCCAATTATAGTGCCTGAAATGCCAATTATAGTGCCTGAAATGCCAATTTTAATGCCTGAAATGCGAATTATTAAGTCTTAAATGCCAATTATAATGTCTGAAATGCCAATTATAGTGCCTGAAATGCCAAATATTATGTCACAAATGCCAATTAGAGTGCCTGAAATGACAATTATAGTGTCTAAAATGCCAATTAGAGTGCCTGAAATGTCAATTAGAATGCCTGAAATGTCAATTACAGTGTCTGAAATGCCAATTATAGTGAGTGAAATGCCAAATATAATGTCACAAATGCCAAATATAGTGCGTTGAAATGCCATTTATAGTGCTTGAAATGCCAATTATAATGTCTGAAATGCCAATTATAGTGCCTGAAATGACAAATATAATGTCTCAAATGCCAAATATAATGTCACAAATGCCAATTTTAGTGCCTGAAATGCCAAATATAATGTCACAAAGACCAATTATAGTGCCTGAAATGTCAATTATAGTGTCTGAAATGTCAATTATAGTGTCCGAAATGCCAAATATAATGTCACAAATGCCAATTTTGGTGCCTGAAATTCCAAATATAATGTCACAAATGCCAATTATAGTGCCTGAAATGTCAATTATAATGTCTGAAATGTCAATTATAATGTCTGAAATGCCAATTATAATGTCTGAAATGCCAATTATAGTGAGTGAAATGCCAAATAAGATGCCTGAAATGCCAATTATTATGTCTAAAATGCCAATTATAATGTCTGAAATGCAAATTATAGTGTCGGAAATGCCAAATATAATGTCACAAATGCCAATTTTAGTGCCTGAAATGCCAAATATAATGTCACAAATGCCAATTATAGTGCCTGAAATGTCAATTATAGTGTCTGAAATGTCAATTATAGTGTCTGAAATGCCAAATATAATGACACAAATGCCAATTATAGTGCCTGAAATGCAAATTAGAGTGCCTGAAATGTCAATTATAGTGTCTAAAATGTCAATTATAGTGTCTGAAAAGCCAATTATAGTGCCTGAAATGCCAATTATAGTGCCTGAAATGCCAATTTTAGTGCCTGAAATGCGAATTATTATGTCTAAAATGCCAATTATAATGTGTGAAATGCCAATCATAGTGAGTGAAATGCCAAATATAATGTCACAAATGCCAAATATAGTGGGTTGAAATGCCATTTATAGTGCTTGAAATGCCAATTATAATGTCTGAAATGCCAATTATAGTGCCTGAAATTCCAAATATAATGTCACAAATGCCAAATATAGTGCCTGAAATGCCAATTAGAGTGCCTGAAATGTCAATTATAGTGTCTGAAATGTCAATTATAGTTTCTGAAAAGCCAATTATAGTGAGTGAAATGCCAAATATAATGTCACAAATGCCAAATATAGTGCGTTCAAATGCCATTTATAGTGCTTGAAATGCCAATTATAATGTCTGAAATGCCAATTATAGTGCCTGAAATTCCAAATATAATGTCACAAATGCCAAATATAGTGCCTGAAATGCCAATTAGAGTGCCTGAAATGTCAATTATAGTGTCTGAAATGTCAATTATAGTGTCTGAAAAGCCATTTATAGTGCCTGAAATGCAAATTATAGTGCCTGAAATGCCAATTATAGTGCCTGAAATGCCAATTATAGTGCTTGAAATGCCAAACATAGTGCCTGAAATGCCAATTAGAGTGCCTGAAATGCCAATTATAGTGCTTGAAATGCCAAATATAATGTCACACATGCCAATTATAGTGCCTGAAATGTCAATTATAGTGTCTGAAATGTCAATTATAGTGTCTGAAATGCCAAATATAATGACACAAATGCCAATTATAGTGCCTGAAATGCAAATTAGAGTGCCTGAAATGTCAAGTGTGAAAATGAAGTGTCTAAAATGTCAATTATAGTGTCTGAAAAGCCAATTATAGTGCCTGAAATGCCAATTATAGTGCCTGAAATGCCAATTTTAATGCCTGAAATGCGAATTATTATGTCTTAAATGCCAATTATAATGTCTGAAATGCCAATTATAGTGCCTGAAATGCCAAATATTATGTCACAAATGCCAATTAGAGTGCCTGAAATGACAATTATAGTGTCTAAAATGCCAATTAGAGTGCCTGAAATGTCAATTAGAATGCCTGAAATGTCAATTACAGTGTCTGAAATGCCAATTATAGTGAGTGAAATGCCAAATATAATGTCACAAATGCCAAATATAGTGCGTTGAAATGCCATTTATAGTGCTTGAAATGCCAATTATAATGTCTGAAATGCCAATTATAGTGCCTGAAATGACAAATATAATGTCTCAAATGCCAAATATAATGTCACAAATGCCAATTTTAGTGCCTGAAATGCCAAATATAATGTCACAAAGACCAATTATAGTGCCTGAAATGTCAATTATAGTGTCTGAAATGTCAATTATAGTGTCCGAAATGCCAAATATAATGTCACAAATGCCAATTTTGGTGCCTGAAATTCCAAATATAATGTCACAAATGCCAATTATAGTGCCTGAAATGTCAATTATAATGTCTGAAATGTCAATTATAATGTCTGAAATGCCAATTATAATGTCTGAAATGCCAATTATAGTGAGTGAAATGCCAAATAAGATGCCTGAAATGCCAATTATTATGTCTAAAATGCCAATTATAATGTCTGAAATGCAAATTATAGTGTCGGAAATGCCAAATATAATGTCACAAATGCCAATTTTAGTGCCTGAAATGCCAAATATAATGTCACAAATGCCAATTATAGTGCCTGAAATGCCAATTATAGTGCCTGAAATGCCAATTTTAATGCCTGAAATGCGAATTATTATGTCTTAAATGCCAATTATAATGTCTGAAATGCCAATTATAGTGCCTGAAATGCCAAATATTATGTCACAAATGCCAATTAGAGTGCCTGAAATGACAATTGTAGTGTCTAAAATGCCAATTAGAGTGCCTGAAATGTCAATTAGAATGCCTGAAATGTCAATTACAGTGTCTGAAATGCCAATTATAGTGAGTGAAATGCCAAATATAATGTCACAAATGCCAAATATAGTGCGTTGAAATGCCATTTATAGTGCTTGAAATGCCAATTATAATGTCTGAAATGCCAATTATAGTGCCTGAAATGACAAATATAATGTCTCAAATGCCAAATATAATGTCACAAATGCCAATTTTAGTGCCTGAAATGCCAAATATAATGTCACAAAGACCAATTATAGTGCCTGAAATGTCAATTATAGTGTCTGAAATGTCAATTATAGTGTCCGAAATGCCAAATATAATGTCACAAATGCCAATTTTGGTGCCTGAAATTCCAAATATAATGTCACAAATGCCAATTATAGTGCCTGAAATGTCAATTATAATGTCTGAAATGTCAATTATAATGTCTGAAATGCCAATTATAATGTCTGAAATGCCAATTATAGTGAGTGAAATGCCAAATAAGATGCCTGAAATGCCAATTATTATGTCTAAAATGCCAATTATAATGTCTGAAATGCAAATTATAGTGTCGGAAATGCCAAATATAATGTCACAAATGCCAATTTTAGTGCCTGAAATGCCAAATATAATGTCACAAATGCCAATTATAGTGCCTGAAATGTCAATTATAGTGTCTGAAATGTCAATTATAGTGTCTGAAATGCCAAATATAATGACACAAATGCCAATTATAGTGCCTGAAATGCAAATTAGAGTGCCTGAAATGTCAATTATCGTGTCTAAAATGTCAATTATAGTGTCTGAAAAGCCAATTATAGTGCCTGAAATGCCAATTATAGTGCCTGAAATGCCAATTTTAGTGCCTGAAATGCGAATTATTATGTCTAAAATGCATATTATAATGTGTGAAATGCCAATCATAGTGAGTGAAATGCCAAATATAATGTCACAAATGCCAAATATAGTGGGTTGAAATGCCATTTATAGTGCTTGAAATGCCAATTATAATGTCTGAAATGCCAATTATAGTGCCTGAAATTCCAAATATAATGTCACAAATGCCAAATATAGTGCCTGAAATGCCAATTAGAGTGCCTGAAATGTCAATTATAGTGTCTGAAAAGCCAATTATAGTGAGTGAAATGCCAAATATAATGTCACAAATGCCAAATATAGTGCGTTCAAATGCCATTTATAGTGCTTGAAATGCCAATTATAATGTCTGAAATGCCAATTATAGTGCCTGAAATTCCAAATATAATGTCACAAATGCCAAATATAGTGCCTGAAATGCCAATTAGAGTGCCTGAAATGTCAATTATAGTGTCTGAAATGTCAATTATAGTGTCTGAAAAGCCATTTATAGTGCCTGAAATGCAAATTATAGTGCCTGAAATGCCAATTATAGTGCCTGAAATGCCAATTATAGTGCTTGAAATGCCAAACATAGTGCCTGAAATGCCAATTAGAGTGCCTGAAATGCCAATTATAGTGCTTGAAATGCCAAATATAATGTCACACATGCCAATTATAGTGCCTGAAATGTCAATTATAGTGTCTGAAATGTCAATTATAGTGTCTGAAATGCCAAATATAATGACACAAATGCCAATTATAGTGCCTGAAATGCAAATTAGAGTGCCTGAAATGTCAAGTGTGAAAATGAAGTGTCTAATATGTCAATTATAGTGTCTGAAAAGCCAATTATAGTGCCTGAAATGCCAATTATAGTGCCTGAAATGCCAATTTTAATGCCTGAAATGCGAATTATTATGTCTTAAATGCCAATTATAATGTCTGAAATGCCAATTATAGTGCCTGAAATGCCAAATATTATGTCACAAATGCCAATTAGAGTGCCTGAAATGACAATTATAGTGTCTAAAATGCCAATTAGAGTGCCTGAAATGTCAATTAGAATGCCTGAAATGTCAATTACAGTGTCTGAAATGCCAATTATAGTGAGTGAAATGCCAAATATAATGTCACAAATGCCAAATATAGTGCGTTGAAATGCCATTTATAGTGCTTGAAATGCCAATTATAATGTCTGAAATGCCAATTATAGTGCCTGAAATGACAAATATAATGTCTCAAATGCCAAATATAATGTCACAAATGCCAATTTTAGTGCCTGAAATGCCAAATATAATGTCACAAAGACCAATTATAGTGCCTGAAATGTCAATTATAGTGTCTGAAATGTCAATTATAGTGTCCGAAATGCCAAATATAATGTCACAAATGCCAATTTTGGTGCCTGAAATTCCAAATATAATGTCACAAATGCCAATTATAGTGCCTGAAATGTCAATTATAATGTCTGAAATGTCAATTATAATGTCTGAAATGCCAATTATAATGTCTGAAATGCCAATTATAGTGAGTGAAATGCCAAATAAGATGCCTGAAATGCCAATTATTATGTCTAAAATGCCAATTATAATGTCTGAAATGCAAATTATAGTGTCGGAAATGCCAAATATAATGTCACAAATGCCAATTTTAGTGCCTGAAATGCCAAATATAATGTCACAAATGCCAATTATAGTGCCTGAAATGTCAATTATAGTATCTGAAATGTCAGTTACAGTGTCTGAAATGCTAAATATAATGACACAAATGCCAATTATAGTGCCTGAAATGCAAATTAGAGTGCCTGAAATGTCAATTATAGTGTCTAAAATGTCAATTATAGTGTCTGAAAAGCCAATTATAGTGCCTGAAATGCCAATTATAGTGCCTGAAATGCAATTTTAGTACCTGAAATGCGAATTATTATGTCTAAAAGGCCAATTATAATGTCTGAAATGCCAATTATAGTGCCTATAATGCCAAATATTATGTCACAAATGAAAAATTTTAGTGCCTGAAATGCCAAATATAATGTCACAAAGGCCAATTATACTGCCTGAAATGTCAATTATAGTGTCTAAAATGTCAATTATAGTGTCTGAAAAGCCAATTATAGTGCCTGAAATGCCAATTTTAGTGCCTGTAATGAGAATTATTATGTCTAAAATGCCAATTATAATGTCTGAAATGCCAATTATAGTGCCTATAATGCCAAATATTATGTCACAAATGAAAACTTTTAGTGCCTGAAATGCCAAATATAATGTCACAAAGGCCAATTATAGTGCCTGAAATGTCAATTATAGTGTCTGAAATGTCAATTATAGTGTCCGAAATAAGAAATATAATGTCACAAATGCCAATTTTAGTGCCTGAAATGCCAAATATTATGTCACAAATGCCAATTTTAGTGCCTGAAATGCCAAATATAATGTCACAAATGCCAATTTTAGTGCCTGAAATGCCATATATAATGTCACAAAGGCCAATTATAGTGCCTGAAATGTCAATTATAGTGTCTGAAATGTCAATTATAGTGTCTGAAATGCCAACTATAATGACTTAAATGCCAATTATAGTGCCTGAAATGCAAATTAGAGTGCCTGAAATGTCAATTATAGTGTCTGAAATGTCAATTATAGTGTCTGAAATGCCCAATATAATGACACAAATGCCAATTATAGTGCCTGAAATGCAAATTAGAGTGCCTGAAATGTCAATTATAGTGTCTAAAATGTCAATTATAGTGTCTGAAAAGCCAATTATAGTGCCTGAAATGCCAATTATAGTGCCTGAAATGCGAATTATTATGCCTAAAATGCCAATTATAATGTCTGAAATGCCAATTATAGTGCCTGAAATGCCAAATATTATGTTACAAATGCCAAAAATAGTGCCTAAAATGCGAATTATTTTGTCTAAAATGCCAATTAGAGTGCCTGAAATGACAATTATAGTGTCTAAAATGCCAATTAGAGTGCCTGAAATGTCAATTAGAGTGCCTGAAATATCAATTATAGTGTCTAAAATGTCAATTATAGTGTCTGAAAAGCCAATTATAGTGCCTGAAATGCCAATTATAGTGCCTGAAATGCCAATTTTAGTGCCTGAAATGCGAATTATTATGTCTGAAATGCCAATTATAATGTCTGAAATGCCAATTATAGTGCCTGAAATGCCAAATATTATGTCACAAACGCCAAAAATAGTGCCTGAAATGCGAATTATGTCTTAAATGCCAATTAGAGTGCCTGAAATGACAATTATAGTGTCTAAAATGCCAATTAGAGTGCCTGAAATGTCAATTAGAGTGCCTGAAATGTCAATTACAGTGTCTGAAATGCCAATTATAGTGAGTGAAATGCCAAATATAATGTCACAAATGCCAAATATAGTGCGTTGAAATGCCATTTATAGTGCTTGAAATGCCAATTATAATGTCTGAAATGCCAATTATAGTGCCTGAAATGCCAAATATAATGTCTCAAATGCCAAATATAATGTCACAAATGCCAATTTTAGTGCCTGAAATGCCAAATATAATGTCACAAAGGCCAATTATAGTGCCTGAAATGCCAATTATAGTGCCTGAAATGCCAATTATAGTGAGTGAAATGCCAAATAAGGTGCCTGAAATGCCAATTATTATGTCTAAAATGCCAATTATAATGTCTGAAATGCCAAATATAATGTCACAAATGCCAATTATAGTGCCTGAAATGTCAATTATAGTGTCTGAAATGTCAATTACAGTGTCTGAAATGCTAAATATAATGACACAAATGCCAATTATAGTGCCTGAAATGCCAATTAGAGTGCCTGAAATGTCAATTATAGTGTCTGAAATGTCAATTATAGTGCCTGAAATGCCAAATATAATGTCATAAATGCCAAATATAGTGCCTGAAATGCCAATTTTAGTGCCTGAAATGCCAATTATAGTGCTTGAAATGCCAAACATAGTGCCTGAAATGCCAATTAGAGTGCCTGAAATGCCAATTATAGTGCTTGAAATGCCAAATATAATGTCACACATGCCAATTATAGTGCCTGAAATGTCAATTATAGTGTCTGAAATGTCAATTATAGTGTCTGAAATGCCAAATATTATGACACAAATGCCAATTATAGTGCCTCAAATGCAAATTAGAGTGCCTGAAATGTCAAGTGTGAAAATGAAGTGTCTAAAATGTCAATTATAGTGTCTGAAAAGCCAATTATAGTGCCTGAAATGCCAATTATAGTGCCTGAAATGCCAATTTTAGTGCCTGAAATGCCAATTTTAGTGCCTGAAATGCGAATTATTATGTCTAAAATGCCAATTATAATGTCTGAAATGCCAATTATAGTGCCTGAAATGCCAAATATCAACTCACAAATGCCAAAAATAGTGCCTGAAATGCGAATTATTATGTCTTAAATGCCAATTAGAGTTCCTGAAATGACAATTATAGTGTCTAAAATGCCAAATATAATGTCACAAAGGCCAATTATACTGCCTGAAATGTCAATTATAGTGTCTAAAATGTCAATTATAGTGTCTGAAAAGCCAATTATAGTGCCTGAAATGCCAATTATAGTGCCTGAAATGCCAATTTTAGTGCCTGTAATGAGAATTATTATGTCTAAAATGCCAATTATAATGTCTGAAATGCCAATTATAGTGCCTATAATGCCAAATATTATGTCACAAATGAAAACTTTTAGTGCCTGAAATGCCAAATATAATGTCACAAAGGCCAATTATAGTGCCTGAAATGTCAATTATAGTGTCTGAAATGTCAATTATAGTGTCCGAAATAAGAAATATAATGTCACAAATGCCAATTTTAGTGCCTGAAATGCCAAATATAATGTCACAAATGCCAATTTTAGTGCCTGAAATGCCAAATATAATGTCACAAATGCCAATTTTAGTGCCTGAAATGCCATATATAATGTCACAAAGGCCAATTATAGTGCCTGAAATGTCAATTATAGTGTCTGAAATGTCAATTACAGTGTCTGAAATGCCAATTATAGTGAGTGAAATGCCAAATATAATGTCACAAATGCCAAATATAGTGCGTTGAAATGCCATTTATAGTGCTTGAAATGCCAATTATAATGTCTGAAATGCCAATTATAGTGCCTGAAATGACAAATATAATGTCTCAAATGCCAAATATAATGTCACAAATGCCAATTTTAGTGCCTGAAATGCCAAATATAATGTCACAAAGACCAATTATAGTGCCTGAAATGTCAATTATAGTGTCTGAAATGTCAATTATAGTGTCCGAAATGCCAAATATAATGTCACAAATGCCAATTTTGGTGCCTGAAATTCCAAATATAATGTCACAAATGCCAATTATAGTGCCTGAAATGTCAATTATAATGTCTGAAATGTCAATTATAATGTCTGAAATGCCAATTATAATGTCTGAAATGCCAATTATAGTGAGTGAAATGCCAAATAAGATGCCTGAAATGCCAATTATTATGTCTAAAATGCCAATTATAATGTCTGAAATGCAAATTATAGTGTCGGAAATGCCAAATATAATGTCACAAATGCCAATTTTAGTGCCTGAAATGCCAAATATAATGTCACAAATGCCAATTATAGTGCCTGAAATGTCAATTATAGTATCTGAAATGTCAGTTACAGTGTCTGAAATGCTAAATATAATGACACAAATGCCAATTATAGTGCCTGAAATGCAAATTAGAGTGCCTGAAATGTCAATTATAGTGTCTAAAATGTCAATTATAGTGTCTGAAAAGCCAATTATAGTGCCTGAAATGCCAATTATAGTGCCTGAAATGCAATTTTAGTACCTGAAATGCGAATTATTATGTCTAAAAGGCCAATTATAATGTCTGAAATGCCAATTATAGTGCCTATAATGCCAAATATTATGTCACAAATGAAAAATTTTAGTGCCTGAAATGCCAAATATAATGTCACAAAGGCCAATTATACTGCCTGAAATGTCAATTATAGTGTCTAAAATGTCAATTATAGTGTCTGAAAAGCCAATTATAGTGCCTGAAATGCCAATTATAGTGCCTGAAATGCCAATTTTAGTGCCTGTAATGAGAATTATTATGTCTAAAATGCCAATTATAATGTCTGAAATGCCAATTATAGTGCCTATAATGCCAAATATTATGTCACAAATGAAAACTTTTAGTGCCTGAAATGCCAAATATAATGTCACAAAGGCCAATTATAGTGCCTGAAATGTCAATTATAGTGTCTGAAATGTCAATTATAGTGTCCGAAATAAGAAATATAATGTCACAAATGCCAATTTTAGTGCCTGAAATGCCAAATATAATGTCACAAATGCCAATTTTAGTGCCTGAAATGCCAAATATAATGTCACAAATGCCAATTTTAGTGCCTGAAATGCCATATATAATGTCACAAAGGCCAATTATAGTGCCTGAAATGTCAATTATAGTGTCTGAAATGTCAATTATAGTGTCTGAAATGCCAACTATAATGACTTAAATGCCAATTATAGTGCCTGAAATGCAAATTAGAGTGCCTGAAATGTCAATTATAGTGTCTGAAATGTCAATTATAGTGTCTGAAATGCCCAATATAATGACACAAATGCCAATTATAGTGCCTGAAATGCAAATTAGAGTGCCTGAAATGTCAATTATAGTGTCTAAAATGTCAATTATAGTGTCTGAAAAGCCAATTATAGTGCCTGAAATGCCAATTATAGTGCCTGAAATGCGAATTATTATGCCTAAAATGCCAATTATAATGTCTGAAATGCCAATTATAGTGCCTGAAATGCCAAATATTATGTTACAAATGCCAAAAATAGTGCCTAAAATGCGAATTATTTTGTCTAAAATGCCAATTAGAGTGCCTGAAATGACAATTATAGTGTCTAAAATGCCAATTAGAGTGCCTGAAATGTCAATTAGAGTGCCTGAAATATCAATTATAGTGTCTAAAATGTCAATTATAGTGTCTGAAAAGCCAATTATAGTGCCTGAAATGCCAATTATAGTGCCTGAAATGCCAATTTTAGTGCCTGAAATGCGAATTATTATGTCTGAAATGCCAATTATAATGTCTGAAATGCCAATTATAGTGCCTGAAATGCCAAATATTATGTCACAAACGCCAAAAATAGTGCCTGAAATGCGAATTATGTCTTAAATGCCAATTAGAGTGCCTGAAATGACAATTATAGTGTCTAAAATGCCAATTAGAGTGCCTGAAATGTCAATTAGAGTGCCTGAAATGTCAATTACAGTGTCTGAAATGCCAATTATAGTGAGTGAAATGCCAAATATAATGTCACAAATGCCAAATATAGTGCGTTGAAATGCCATTTATAGTGCTTGAAATGCCAATTATAATGTCTGAAATGCCAATTATAGTGCCTGAAATGCCAAATATAATGTCTCAAATGCCAAATATAATGTCACAAATGCCAATTTTAGTGCCTGAAATGCCAAATATAATGTCACAAAGGCCAATTATAGTGCCTGAAATGCCAATTATAGTGAGTGAAATGCCAAATAAGGTGCCTGAAATGCCAATTATTATGTCTAAAATGCCAATTATAATGTCTGAAATGCCAAATATAATGTCACAAATGCCAATTATAGTGCCTGAAATGTCAATTATAGTGTCTGAAATGTCAATTACAGTGTCTGAAATGCTAAATATAATGACACAAATGCCAATTATAGTGCCTGAAATGCCAATTAGAGTGCCTGAAATGTCAATTATAGTGTCTGAAATGTCAATTATAGTGCCTGAAATGCCAAATATAATGTCATAAATGCCAAATATAGTGCCTGAAATGCCAATTTTAGTGCCTGAAATGCCAATTATAGTGCTTGAAATGCCAAACATAGTGCCTGAAATGCCAATTAGAGTGCCTCAAATGCCAATTATAGTGCTTGAAATGCCAAATATAATGTCACACATGCCAATTATAGTGCCTGAAATGTCAATTATAGTGTCTGAAATGTCAATTATAGTGTCTGAAATGCCAAATATTATGACACAAATGCCAATTATAGTGCCTCAAATGCAAATTAGAGTGCCTGAAATGTCAAGTGTGAAAATGAAGTGTCTAAAATGTCAATTATAGTGTCTGAAAAGCCAATTATAGTGCCTGAAATGCCAATTATAGTGCCTGAAATGCCAATTTTAGTGCCTGAAATGCCAATTTTAGTGCCTGAAATGCGAATTATTATGTCTAAAATGCCAATTATAATGTCTGAAATGCCAATTATAGTGCCTGAAATGCCAAATATCAACTCACAAATGCCAAAAATAGTGCCTGAAATGCGAATTATTATGTCTTAAATGCCAATTAGAGTTCCTGAAATGACAATTATAGTGTCTAAAATGCCAAATATAATGTCACAAAGACCAATTATAGTGCCTGAAATGTCAATTATAGTGTCTGAAATGTCAATTATAGTGTCCGAAATGCCAAATATAATGTCACAAATGCCAATTTTGGTGCCTGAAATTCCAAATATAATGTCACAAATGCCAATTATAGTGCCTGAAATGTCAATTATAATGTCTGAAATGTCAATTATAATGTCTGAAATGCCAATTATAATGTCTGAAATGCCAATTATAGTGAGTGAAATGCCAAATAAGATGCCTGAAATGCCAATTATTATGTCTAAAATGCCAATTATAATGTCTGAAATGCAAATTATAGTGTCGGAAATGCCAAATATAATGTCACAAATGCCAATTTTAGTGCCTGAAATGCCAAATATAATGTCACAAATGCCAATTATAGTGCCTGAAATGTCAATTATAGTATCTGAAATGTCAGTTACAGTGTCTGAAATGCTAAATATAATGACACAAATGCCAATTATAGTGCCTGAAATGCAAATTAGAGTGCCTGAAATGTCAATTATAGTGTCTAAAATGTCAATTATAGTGTCTGAAAAGCCAATTATAGTGCCTGAAATGCCAATTATAGTGCCTGAAATGCAATTTTAGTACCTGAAATGCGAATTATTATGTCTAAAAGGCCAATTATAATGTCTGAAATGCCAATTATAGTGCCTATAATGCCAAATATTATGTCACAAATGAAAAATTTTAGTGCCTGAAATGCCAAATATAATGTCAAAAAGGCCAATTATACTGCCTGAAATGTCAATTATAGTGTCTAAAATGTCAATTATAGTGTCTGAAAAGCCAATTATAGTGCCTGAAATGCCAATTATAGTGCCTGAAATGCCAATTTTAGTGCCTGTAATGAGAATTATTATGTCTAAAATGCCAATTATAATGTCTGAAATGCCAATTATAGTGCCTATAATGCCAAATATTATGTCACAAATGAAAACTTTTAGTGCCTGAAATGCCAAATATAATGTCACAAAGGCCAATTATAGTGCCTGAAATGTCAATTATAGTGTCTGAAATGTCAATTATAGTGTCCGAAATAAGAAATATAATGTCACAAATGCCAATTTTAGTGCCTGAAATGCCAAATATAATGTCACAAATGCCAATTTTAGTGCCTGAAATGCCAAATATAATGTCACAAATGCCAATTTTAGTGCCTGAAATGCCATATATAATGTCACAAAGGCCAATTATAGTGCCTGAAATGTCAATTATAGTGCCTGAAATGTCAATTATAGTGTCTGAAATGTCAATTATAGTGTCTGAAATGCCCAATATAATGACACAAATGCCAATTATAGTGCCTGAAATGCAAATTAGAGTGCCTGAAATGTCAATTATAGTGTCTAAAATGTCAATTATAGTGTCTGAAAAGCCAATTATAGTGCCTGAAATGCCAATTATAGTGCCTGAAATGCGAATTATTATGCCTAAAATGCCAATTATAATGTCTGAAATGCCAATTATAGTGCCTGAAATGCCAAATATTATGTCACAAATGCCAAAAATAGTGCCTAAAATGCGAATTATTTTGTCTAAAATGCCAATTAGAGTGCCTGAAATGACAATTATAGTGTCTAAAATGCCAATTAGAGTGCCTGAAATGTCAATTAGAGTGCCTGAAATATCAATTATAGTGTCTAAAATGTCAATTATAGTGTCTGAAAAGCCAATTATAGTGCCTGAAATGCCAATTATAGTGCCTGAAATGCCAATTTTAGTGCCTGAAATGCGAATTATTATGTCTGAAATGCCAATTATAATGTCTGAAATGCCAATTATAGTGCCTGAAATGCCAAATATTATGTCACAAACGCCAAAAATAGTGCCTGAAATGCGAATTATGTCTTAAATGCCAATTAGAGTGCCTGAAATGACAATTATAGTGTCTAAAATGCCAATTAGAGTGCCTGAAATGTCAATTAGAGTGCCTGAAATGTCAATTACAGTGTTTGAAATCCCAATTATAGTGAGTGAAATGCCAAATATAATGTCACAAATGCCAAATATAGTGCGTTGAAATGCCATTTATAGTGCTTGAAATGCCAATTATAATGTCTGAAATGCCAATTATAGTGCCTGAAATGCCAAATATAATGTCTCAAATGCCAAATATAATGTCACAAATGCCAATTTTAGTGCCTGAAATGCCAAATATAATGTCACAAAGGCCAATTATAGTGCCTGAAATGCCAATTATAGTGCCTGAAATGCCAATTATAGTGAGTGAAATGCCAAATAAGGTGCCTGAAATGCCAATTATTATGTCTAAAATGCCAATTATAATGTCTGAAATGCCAAATATAATGTCACAAATGCCAATTATAGTGCCTGAAATGTCAATTATAGTGTCTGAAATGTCAATTACAGTGTCTGAAATGCTAAATATAATGACACAAATGCCAATTATAGTGCCTGAAATTCCAATTAGAGTGCCTGAAATGTCAATTATAGTGTCTGAAATGTCAATTATAGTGCCTGAAATGCCAAATATAATGTCATAAATGCCAAATATAGTGCCTGAAATGCCAATTTTAGTGCCTGAAATGCCAATTATAGTGCTTGAAATGCCAAACATAGTGCCTGAAATGCCAATTAGAGTGCCTGAAATGCCAATTATAGTGCTTGAAATGCCAAATATAATGTCACACATGCCAATTATAGTGCCTGAAATGTCAATTATAGTGTCTGAAATGTCAATTATAGTGTCTGAAATGCCAAATATTATGACACAAATGCCAATTATAGTGCCTCAAATGCAAATTAGAGTGCCTGAAATGTCAAGTGTGAAAATGAAGTGTCTAAAATGTCAATTATAGTGTCTGAAAAGCCAATTATAGTGCCTGAAATGCCAATTTTAGTGCCTGAAATGCCAATTTTAGTGCCTGAAATGCGAATTATTATGTCTAAAATGCCAATTATAATGTCTGAAATGCCAATTATAGTGCCTGAAATGCCAAATATCAACTCACAAATGCCAAATATAGTGCGTTGAAATGCCATTTATAGTGCTTGAAATGCCAATTATAATGTTTGAAATGCCAATTATAGTGCCTGAAATGCCAAATATAATGTCTCAAATGCCAAATATAATGTCACAAATGCCAATTTTAGTGCCTGAAATGCCAAATATAATGTCACAAAGGCCAATTATAGTGCCTGAAATGTCAATTATAGTGTCTGAAATGTCAATTATAGTGTCCGAAATGCCAAATATAATGTCACAAATGCCAATTTTGGTGCCTGAAATTCCAAATATAATGTCACAAATGTCAATTATAGTGCCTGAAATGTCAATTATAGTGTCTGAAATGTCAATTATAGTGTCTGAAATGCCCAATATAATGACACAAATGCCAATTATAGTGCCTGAAATGCAAATTAGAGTGCCTGAAATGTCAATTATAGTGTCTAAAATGTCAATTATAGTGTCTGAAATGTCAATTAGAGTGCCTGAAATATCAATTATAGTGTCTAAAATGTCAATTATAGTGTCTGAAAAGCCAATTATAGTGCCTGAAATGCCAATTATAGTGCCTGAAATGCCAATTTTAGTGCCTGAAATGCGAATTATTATGTCTGAAATGCCAATTATAATGTCTGAAATGCCAATTATAGTGCCTGAAATGCCAAATATTATGTCACAAACGCCAAAAATAGTGCCTGAAATGCGAATTATGTCTTAAATGCCAATTAGAGTGCCTGAAATGACAATTATAGTGTCTAAAATGCCAATTAGAGTGCCTGAAATGTCAATTAGAGTGCCTGAAATGTCAATTACAGTGTTTGAAATCCCAATTATAGTGAGTGAAATGCCAAATATAATGTCACAAATGCCAAATATAGTGCGTTGAAATGCCATTTATAGTGCTTGAAATGCCAATTATAATGTCTGAAATGCCAATTATAGTGCCTGAAATGCCAAATATAATGTCTCAAATGCCAAATATAATGTCACAAATGCCAATTTTAGTGCCTGAAATGCCAAATATAATGTCACAAAGGCCAATTATAGTGCCTGAAATGCCAATTATAGTGCCTGAAATGCCAATTATAGTGAGTGAAATGCCAAATAAGGTGCCTGAAATGCCAATTATTATGTCTAAAATGCCAATTATAATGTCTGAAATGCCAAATATAATGTCACAAATGCCAATTATAGTGCCTGAAATGTCAATTATAGTGTCTGAAATGTCAATTACAGTGTCTGAAATGCTAAATATAATGACACAAATGCCAATTATAGTGCCTGAAATGCCAATTAGAGTGCCTGAAATGTCAATTATAGTGTCTGAAATGTCAATTATAGTGCCTGAAATGCCAAATATAATGTCATAAATGCCAAATATAGTGCCTGAAATGCCAATTTTAGTGCCTGAAATGCCAATTATAGTGCTTGAAATGCCAAACATAGTGCCTGAAATGCCAATTAGAGTGCCTGAAATGCCAATTATAGTGCTTGAAATGCCAAATATAATGTCAAACATGCCAATTATAGTGCCTGAAATGTCAATTATAGTGTCTGAAATGTCAATTATAGTGTCTGAAATGCCAAATATTATGACACAAATGCCAATTATAGTGCCTCAAATGCAAATTAGAGTGCCTGAAATGTCAAGTGTGAAAATGAAGTGTCTAAAATGTCAATTATAGTGTCTGAAAAGCCAATTATAGTGCCTGAAATGCCAATTATAGTGCCTGAAATGCCAATTTTAGTGCCTGAAATGCCAATTTTAGTGCCTGAAATGCGAATTATTATGTCTAAAATGCCAATTATAATGTCTGAAATGCCAATTATAGTGCCTGAAATGCCAAATATCAACTCACAAATGCCAAAAATAGTGCCTGAAATGCGAATTATTATGTCTTAAATGCCAATTAGAGTTCCTGAAATGACAATTATAGTGTCTAAAATGCCAATTAGAGTGCCTGAAATGTCAATTAGAGTGCCTGAAATGTCAATTACAGTGTCTGATATGCCAATTATAGTGAGTGAAATGCCAAATATAATGTCACAAATGCCAAATATAGTGCGTTGAAATGCCATTTATAGTGCTTTAAATGCCAATTATAATGTTTGAAATGCCAATTATAGTGCCTGAAATGCCAAATATAATGTCTCAAATGCCAAATATAATGTCACAAATGCCAATTTTAGTGCCTGAAATGCCAAATATAATGTCACAAAGGCCAATTATAGTGCCTGAAATGTCAATTATAGTGTCTGAAATGTCAATTATAGTGTCCGAAATGCCAAATATAATGTCACAAATGCCAATTTTGGTGCCTGAAATTCCAAATATAATGTCACAAATGTCAATTATAGTGCCTGAAATGTCAATTATAGTGTCTGAAATGTCAATTATAGTGTCTGAAATGCCAATTATAGTGAGTGAAATGCCAAATAAGATGCCTGAAATGCCAATTATAATGTCTGAAATGCCAATTATAGTGCCTGAAATGCCAAATATTATGTCACAAATGCCAAAAATAGTGCCTGAAATGCCAAATATAATGTCACAAATGCCAAATATAGTGCCTGAAATGCCAATTATAGTGCTTGAAATGCCAATTAGAGTGTCTGAAATGTCAATTATAGTGTCCGAAATGCGAAATATAATGTCACAAATGCCAATTTTAGTGCCTGAAATGCCAAATATAATGTCACAAATGCCAATTTTAGTGCCTGAAATGCCATATATAATGTCACAAAGGCCAATTATAGTGCCTGAAATGTCAATTATAGTGTCTGAAATGTCAATTATAGTGTCTGAAATGCCAACTATAATGACACAAATGCCAATTTTAGTGCCGGAAATGCGAATTATTATGTCTAAAATGCCAATTATAATGTCTGAAATGCCAATTATAGTGCCTGAAATGCCAAATATTATGTCACAAATGCCAAAAATAGTGCCTGAATCGCGAATTATATTGTCTAAAATGCCAATTAGAGTGCCTGAAATGACAATTATAGTGTCTAAAATGCCAATTTGAGTGCCTGAAATGTCAATTAGAGTGCCTGAAATGTCAATTATAGTGTCTGAAATGCCAATTATAGTGAGTGAAATGCCAAATATAATGTCACAAATGCCAAATATAGTGCGTTGAAATGCCATTTATAGTGCTTAAAATGCCAATTATAATGTCTGAAATGCCAATTATAGTGCCTGAAATTCCAAATATAATGTCACAAATGCCAAATATAGTGGCTGAAATGCCAATTAGAGTGCCTGAAATGTCAATTATAGTGTCTGAAATGTCAATTATAGTGTCTGAAAAGCCAATTATAGTGCCTGAAATGCCAATTATAGTGCCTGAAATGCCAATTATAGTGCTTGAAATGCCAAATATAGTGCCTGAAATGCCAATTATAGTGCCTGAAATGCCAATTATAGTGCTTGAAATGCCAAACATAGTGCCTGAAATGCCAATTAGAGTGCCTGAAATGCCAATTATAGTGCTTGAAATGCCAAATATAATGTCACACATGCCAATTATAGTGCCTGAAATGTCAATTATAGTGTCTGAAATGTCAATTATAGTGTCTGAAATGCCAAATATAATGACACAAATGCCAATTATAGTGCCTGAAATGCAAATTAGAGTGCCTGAAATGTCAAGTGTGAAAATGAAGTGTCTAAAATGTCAATTATAGTGTCTGAAAAGCCAATTATAGTGCCTGAAATGCCAATTATAGTGCCTGAAATGCCAATTTTAATGCCTGAAATGCGAATTATTATGTCTTAAATGCCAATTATAATGTCTGAAATGCCAATTATAGTGCCTGAAATGCCAAATATTATGTCACAAATGCCAAATATAGTGCCTGAAATGCCAATTAGAGTGCCTGAAATGTCAATTATAGTGTCTGAAATGTCAATTATAGTGTCTGAAAAGCCAATTATAGTGAGTGAAAAGCCAAATATAATGTCACAAATGCCAAATATAGTGCGTTCAAATGCCATTTATAGTGCTTGAAATGCCAATTATAATGTCTGAAATGCCAATTATAGTGCCTGAAATTCCAAATATAATGTCACAAATGCCAAATATAGTGCCTGAAATGCCAATTAGAGTGCCTGAAATGTCAATTATAGTGTCTGAAATGTCAATTATAGTGTCTGAAAAGCCATTTATAGTGCCTGAAATGCAAATTATAGTGCCTGAAATGCCAATTATAGTGCCTGAAATGTCAATTATAATGTCTGAAATGTCAATTATAATGTCTGAAATGCCAATTATAATGTCTGAAATGCCAATTATAGTGAGTGAAATGCCAAATAAGATGCCTGAAATGCCAATTATAGTGCCTGAAATGCAAATTAGAGTGCCTGAAATGTCAAGTGTGAAAATGAAGTGTCTAAAATGTCAATTATAGTGTCTGAAAAGCCAATTATAGTGCCTGAAATGCCAATTATAGTGCCTGAAATGCCAATTTTAATGCCTGAAATGCGAATTATTATGTCTTAAATGCCAATTATAATGTCTGAAATGCCAATTATAGTGCCTGAAATGCCAAATATTATGTCACAAATGCCAAATATAGTGCCTGAAATGCCAATTAGAGTGCCTGAAATGTCAATTATAGTGTCTGAAATGTCAATTATAGTGTCTGAAAAGCCAATTATAGTGAGTGAAATGCCAAATATAATGTCACAAATGCCAAATATAGTGCGTTCAAATGCCATTTATAGTGCTTGAAATGCCAATTATAATGTCTGAAATGCCAATTATAGTGCCTGAAATTCCAAATATAATGTCACAAATGCCAAATATAGTGCCTGAAATGCCAATTAGAGTGCCTGAAATGTCAATTATAGTGTCTGAAATGTCAATTATAGTGTCTGAAAAGCCATTTATAGTGCCTGAAATGCAAATTATAGTGCCTGAAATGCCAATTATAGTGCCTGAAATGCCAATTATAGTGCTTGAAATGCCAAACATAGTGCCTGAAATGCCAATTAGAGTGCCTGAAATGCCAATTATAGTGCTTGAAATGCCAAATATAATGTCACACATGCCAATTATAGTGTCTAAAATGCCAATTAGAGTGCCTGAAATGTCAATTAGAATGCCTGAAATGTCAATTACAGTGTCTGAAATGCCAATTATAGTGAGTGAAATGCCAAATATAATGTCACAAATGCCAAATATAGTGCGTTGAAATGCCATTTATAGTGCTTGAAATGCCAATTATAATGTCTGAAATGCCAATTATAGTGCCTGAAATGACAAATATAATGTCTCAAATGCCAAATATAATGTCACAAATGCCAATTTTAGTGCCTGAAATGCCAAATATAATGTCACAAAGACCAATTATAGTGCCTGAAATGTCAATTATAGTGTCTGAAATGTCAATTATAGTGTCCGAAATGCCAAATATAATGTCACAAATGCCAATTTTGGTGCCTGAAATTCCAAATATAATGTCACAAATGCCAATTATAGTGCCTGAAATGTCAATTATAATGTCTGAAATGTCAATTATAATGTCTGAAATGCCAATTATAATGTCTGAAATGCCAATTATAGTGAGTGAAATGCCAAATAAGATGCCTGAAATGCCAATTATAGTGCCTGAAATGCAAATTAGAGTGCCTGAAATGTCAAGTGTGAAAATGAAGTGTCTAAAATGTCAATTATAGTGTCTGAAAAGCCAATTATAGTGCCTGAAATGCCAATTATAGTGCCTGAAATGCCAATTTTAATGCCTGAAATGCGAATTATTATGTCTTAAATGCCAATTATAATGTCTGAAATGCCAATTATAGTGCCTGAAATGCCAAATATTATGTCACAAATGCCAAATATAGTGCCTGAAATGCCAATTAGAGTGCCTGAAATGTCAATTATAGTGTCTGAAATGTCAATTATAGTGTCTGAAAAGCCAATTATAGTGAGTGAAATGCCAAATATAATGTCACAAATGCCAAATATAGTGCGTTCAAATGCCATTTATAGTGCTTGAAATGCCAATTATAATGTCTGAAATGCCAATTATAGTGCCTGAAATTCCAAATATAATGTCACAAATGCCAAATATAGTGCCTGAAATGCCAATTAGAGTGCCTGAAATGTCAATTATAGTGTCTGAAATGTCAATTATAGTGTCTGAAAAGCCATTTATAGTGCCTGAAATGCAAATTATAGTGCCTGAAATGCCAATTATAGTGCCTGAAATGCCAATTATAGTGCTTGAAATGCCAAACATAGTGCCTGAAATGCCAATTAGAGTGCCTGAAATGCCAATTATAGTGCTTGAAATGCCAAATATAATGTCACACATGCCAATTATAGTGCCTGAAATGTCAATTATAGTGTCTGAAATGTCAATTATAGTGTCTGAAATGCCAAATATAATGACACAAATGCCAATTATAGTGCCTGAAATGCAAATTAGAGTGCCTGAAATGTCAAGTGTGAAAATGAAGTGTCTAAAATGTCAATTATAGTGTCTGAAAAGCCAATTATAGTGCCTGAAATGCCAATTATAGTGCCTGAAATGCCAATTTTAATGCCTGAAATGCGAATTATTATGTCTTAAATGCCAATTATAATGTCTGAAATGCCAATTATAGTGCCTGAAATGCCAAATATTATGTCACAAATGCCAATTAGAGTGCCTGAAATGACAATTATAGTGTCTAAAATGCCAATTAGAGTGCCTGAAATGTCAATTAGAATGCCTGAAATGTCAATTACAGTGTCTGAAATGCCAATTATAGTGAGTGAAATGCCAAATATAATGTCACAAATGCCAAATATAGTGCGTTGAAATGCCATTTATAGTGCTTGAAATGCCAATTATAATGTCTGAAATGCCAATTATAGTGCCTGAAATGACAAATATAATGTCTCAAATGCCAAATATAATGTCACAAATGCCAATTTTAGTGCCTGAAATGCCAAATATAATGTCACAAAGACCAATTATAGTGCCTGAAATGTCAATTATAGTGTCTGAAATGTCAATTATAGTGTCCGAAATGCCAAATATAATGTCACAAATGCCAATTTTGGTGCCTGAAATTCCAAATATAATGTCACAAATGCCAATTATAGTGCCTGAAATGTCAATTATAATGTCTGAAATGTCAATTATAATGTCTGAAATGCCAATTATAATGTCTGAAATGCCAATTATAGTGAGTGAAATGCCAAATAAGATGCCTGAAATGCCAATTATTATGTCTAAAATGCCAATTATAATGTCTGAAATGCAAATTATAGTGTCGGAAATGCCAAATATAATGTCACAAATGCCAATTATAGTATCTGAAATGTCAATTATAGTGTCTGAAAAGCCATTTATAGTGCCTGAAATGCAAATTATAGTGCCTGAAATGCCAATTATAGTGCCTGAAATGCCAATTATAGTGCTTGAAATGCCAAACATAGTGCCTGAAATGCCAATTAGAGTGCCTGAAATGCCAATTATAGTGCTTGAAATGCCAAATATAATGTCACACATGCCAATTATAGTGCCTGAAATGTCAATTATAGTGTCTGAAATGTCAATTATAGTGTCTGAAATGCCAAATATAATGACACAAATGCCAATTATAGTGCCTGAAATGCAAATTAGAGTGCCTGAAATGTCAAGTGTGAAAATGAAGTGTCTAAAATGTCAATTATAGTGTCTGAAAAGCCAATTATAGTGCCTGAAATGTCAATTATAGTGTCTGAAATGTCAATTATAGTGTCTGAAATGCCAAATATAATGACACAAATGCCAATTATAGTGCCTGAAATGCAAATTAGAGTGCCTGAAATGTCAATTATAGTGTCTAAAATGTCAATTATAGTGTCTGAAAAGCCAATTATAGTGCCTGAAATGCCAATTATAGTGCCTGAAATGCCAATTTTAATGCCTGAAATGCGAATTATTATGTCTAAAATGCCAATTATAATGTGTGAAATGCCAATCATAGTGAGTGAAATGCCAAATATAATGTCACAAAGACCAATTATAGTGCCTGAAATGTCAATTATAGTGTCTGAAATGTCAATTATAGTGTCCGAAATGCCAAATATAATGTCACAAATGCCAATTTTGGTGCCTGAAATTCCAAATATAATGTCACAAATGCCAATTATAGTGCCTGAAATGTCAATTATAATGTCTGAAATGTCAATTATAATGTCTGAAATGCCAATTATAATGTCTGAAATGCCAATTATAGTGAGTGAAATGCCAAATAAGATGCCTGAAATGCCAATTATTATGTCTAAAATGCCAATTATAATGTCTGAAATGCAAATTATAGTGTCGGAAATGCCAAATATAATGTCACAAATGCCAATTTTAGTGCCTGAAATGCCAAATATAATGTCACAAATGCCAATTATAGTGCCTGAAATGTCAATTATAGTATCTGAAATGTCAGTTACAGTGTCTGAAATGCTAAATATAATGACACAAATGCCAATTATAGTGCCTGAAATGCAAATTAGAGTGCCTGAAATGTCAATTATAGTGTCTAAAATGTCAATTATAGTGTCTGAAAAGCCAATTATAGTGCCTGAAATGCCAATTATAGTGCCTGAAATGCAATTTTAGTACCTGAAATGCGAATTATTATGTCTAAAAGGCCAATTATAATGTCTGAAATGCCAATTATAGTGCCTATAATGCCAAATATTATGTCACAAATGAAAAATTTTAGTGCCTGAAATGCCAAATATAATGTCACAAAGGCCAATTATACTGCCTGAAATGTCAATTATAGTGTCTAAAATGTCAATTATAGTGTCTGAAAAGCCAATTATAGTGCCTGAAATGCCAATTATAGTGCCTGAAATGCCAATTTTAGTGCCTGTAATGAGAATTATTATGTCTAAAATGCCAATTATAATGTCTGAAATGCCAATTATAGTGCCTATAATGCCAAATATTATGTCACAAATGAAAACTTTTAGTGCCTGAAATGCCAAATATAATGTCACAAAGGCCAATTATAGTGCCTGAAATGTCAATTATAGTGTCTGAAATGTCAATTATAGTGTCCGAAATAAGAAATATAATGTCACAAATGCCAATTTTAGTGCCTGAAATGCCAAATATAATGTCACAAATGCCAATTTTAGTGCCTGAAATGCCAAATATAATGTCACAAATGCCAATTTTAGTGCCTGAAATGCCATATATAATGTCACAAAGGCCAATTATAGTGCCTGAAATGTCAATTATAGTGTCTGAAATGTCAATTATAGTGTCTGAAATGCCAACTATAATGACTTAAATGCCAATTATAGTGCCTGAAATGCAAATTAGAGTGCCTGAAATGTCAATTATAGTGTCTGAAATGTCAATTATAGTGTCTGAAATGCCCAATATAATGACACAAATGCCAATTATAGTGCCTGAAATGCAAATTAGAGTGCCTGAAATGTCAATTATAGTGTCTAAAATGTCAATTATAGTGTCTGAAAAGCCAATTATAGTGCCTGAAATGCCAATTATAGTGCCTGAAATGCGAATTATTATGCCTAAAATGCCAATTATAATGTCTGAAATGCCAATTATAGTGCCTGAAATGCCAAATATTATGTCACAAATGCCAAAAATAGTGCCTAAAATGCGAATTATTTTGTCTAAAATGCCAATTAGAGTGCCTGAAATGCCAATTATTATGTCTAAAATGCCAATTATAATGTCTGAAATGCCAAATATAATGTCACAAATGCCAATTATAGTGCCTGAAATGTCAATTATAGTGTCTGAAATGTCAATTACAGTGTCTGAAATGCTAAATATAATGACACAAATGCCAATTATAGTGCCTGAAATGCCAATTAGAGTGCCTGAAATGTCAATTATAGTGTCTGAAATGTCAATTATAGTGCCTGAAATGCCAAATATAATGTCATAAATGCCAAATATAGTGCCTGAAATGCCAATTTTAGTGCCTGAAATGCCAATTATAGTGCTTGAAATGCCAAACATAGTGCCTGAAATGCCAATTAGAGTGCCTGAAATGCCAATTATAGTGCTTGAAATGCCAAATATAATGTCACACATGCCAATTATAGTGCCTGAAATGTCAATTATAGTGTCTGAAATGTCAATTATAGTGTCTGAAATGCCAAATATTATGACACAAATGCCAATTATAGTGCCTCAAATGCAAATTAGAGTGCCTGAAATGTCAAGTGTGAAAATGAAGTGTCTAAAATGTCAATTATAGTGTCTGAAAAGCCAATTATAGTGCCTGAAATGCCAATTATAGTGCCTGAAATGCCAATTTTAGTGCCTGAAATGCCAATTTTAGTGCCTGAAATGCGAATTATTATGTCTAAAATGCCAATTATAATGTCTGAAATGCCAATTATAGTGCCTGAAATGCCAAATATCAACTCACAAATGCCAAAAATAGTGCCTGAAATGCGAATTATTATGTCTTAAATGCCAATTAGAGTTCCTGAAATGACAATTATAGTGTCTAAAATGCCAATTAGAGTGCCTGAAATGTCAATTAGAGTGCCTGAAATGTCAATTACAGTGTCTGATATGCCAATTATAATGAGTGAAATGCCAAATATAATGTCACAAATGCCAAATATAGTGCGTTGAAATGCCATTTATAGTGCTTGAAATGCCAATTATAATGTTTGAAATGCCAATTATAGTGCCTGAAATGCCAAATATAATGTCTCAAATGCCAAATATAATGTCACAAATGCCAATTTTAGTGCCTGAAATGCCAAATATAATGTCACAAAGGCCAATTATAGTGCCTGAAATGTCAATTATAGTGTCTGAAATGTCAATTATAGTGTCCGAAATGCCAAATATAATGTCACAAATGCCAATTTTGGTGCCTGAAATTCCAAATATAATGTCACAAATGTCAATTATAGTGCCTGAAATGTCAATTATAGTGTCTGAAATGTCAATTATAGTGTCTGAAATGCCAATTATAGTGAGTGAAATGCCAAATAAGATGCCTGAAATGCCAATTATAATGTCTGAAATGCCAATTATAGTGCCTATAATGCCAAATATTATGTCACAAATGAAAACTTTTAGTGCCTGAAATGCCAAATATAATGTCACAAAGGCCAATTATAGTGCCTGAAATGTCAATTATAGTGTCTGAAATGTCAATTATAGTGTCCGAAATAAGAAATATAATGTCACAAATGCCAATTTTAGTGCCTGAAATGCCAAATATAATGTCACAAATGCCAATTTTAGTGCCTGAAATGCCAAATATAATGTCACAAATGCCAATTTTAGTGCCTGAAATGCCATATATAATGTCACAAAGGCCAATTATAGTGCCTGAAATGTCAATTATAGTGTCTGAAATGTCAATTATAGTGTCTGAAATGCCAACTATAATGACTTAAATGCCAATTATAGTGCCTGAAATGCAAATTAGAGTGCCTGAAATGTCAATTATAGTGTCTGAAATGTCAATTATAGTGTCTGAAATGCCCAATATAATGACACAAATGCCAATTATAGTGCCTGAAATGCAAATTAGAGTGCCTGAAATGTCAATTATAGTGTCTAAAATGTCAATTATAGTGTCTGAAAAGCCAATTATAGTGCCTGAAATGCCAATTATAGTGCCTGAAATGCGAATTATTATGCCTAAAATGCCAATTATAATGTCTGAAATGCCAATTATAGTGCCTGAAATGCCAAATATTATGTCACAAATGCCAAAAATAGTGCCTAAAATGCGAATTATTTTGTCTAAAATGCCAATTAGAGTGCCTGAAATGCCAATTATTATGTCTAAAATGCCAATTATAATGTCTGAAATGCCAAATATAATGTCACAAATGCCAATTATAGTGCCTGAAATGTCAATTATAGTGTCTGAAATGTCAATTACAGTGTCTGAAATGCTAAATATAATGACACAAATGCCAATTATAGTGCCTGAAATGCCAATTAGAGTGCCTGAAATGTCAATTATAGTGTCTGAAATGTCAATTATAGTGCCTGAAATGCCAAATATAATGTCATAAATGCCAAATATAGTGCCTGAAATGCCAATTTTAGTGCCTGAAATGCCAATTATAGTGCTTGAAATGCCAAACATAGTGCCTGAAATGCCAATTAGAGTGCCTGAAATGCCAATTATAGTGCTTGAAATGCCAAATATAATGTCACACATGCCAATTATAGTGCCTGAAATGTCAATTATAGTGTCTGAAATGTCAATTATAGTGTCTGAAATGCCAAATATTATGACACAAATGCCAATTATAGTGCCTCAAATGCAAATTAGAGTGCCTGAAATGTCAAGTGTGAAAATGAAGTGTCTAAAATGTCAATTATAGTGTCTGAAAAGCCAATTATAGTGCCTGAAATGCCAATTATAGTGCCTGAAATGCCAATTATAGTGCCTGAAATGCCAATTTTAGTGCCTGAAATGCGAATTATTATGTCTAAAATGCCAATTATAATGTCTGAAATGCCAATTATAGTGCCTGAAATGCCAAATATCAACTCACAAATGCCAAAAATAGTGCCTGAAATGCGAATTATTATGTCTTAAATGCCAATTAGAGTTCCTGAAATGACAATTATAGTGTCTAAAATGCCAATTAGAGTGCCTGAAATGTCAATTAGAGTGCCTGAAATGTCAATTACAGTGTCTGATATGCCAATTATAGTGAGTGAAATGCCAAATATAATGTCACAAATGCCAAATATAGTGCGTTGAAATGCCATTTATAGTGCTTGAAATGCCAATTATAATGTTTGAAATGCCAATTATAGTGCCTGAAATGCCAAATATAATGTCTCAAATGCCAAATATAATGTCACAAATGCCAATTTTAGTGCCTGAAATGCCAAATATAATGTCACAAAGGCCAATTATAGTGCCTGAAATGTCAATTATAGTGTCTGAAATGTCAATTATAGTGTCCGAAATGCCAAATATAATGTCACAAATGCCAATTTTGGTGCCTGAAATTCCAAATATAATGTCACAAATGTCAATTATAGTGCCTGAAATGTCAATTATAGTGTCTGAAATGTCAATTATAGTGTCTGAAATGCCAATTATAGTGAGTGAAATGCCAAATAAGATGCCTGAAATGCCAATTATAATGTCTGAAATGCCAATTATAGTGCCTGAAATGCCAAATATTATGTCACAAATGCCAAAAATAGTGCCTGAAATGCCAAATATAATGTCACAAATGCCAAATATAGTGCCTGAAATGCCAATTATAGTGCTTGAAATGCCAATTAGAGTGTCTGAAATGTCAATTATAGTGTCCGAAATGCGAAATATAATGTCACAAATGCCAATTTTAGTGCCTGAAATGCCAAATATAATGTCACAAATGCCAATTTTAGTGCCTGAAATGCCATATATAATGTCACAAAGGCCAATTATAGTGCCTGAAATGTCAATTATAGTGTCTGAAATGTCAATTATAGTGTCTGAAATGCCAACTATAATGACACAAATGCCAATTTTAGTGCCGGAAATGCGAATTATTATGTCTAAAATGCCAATTATAATGTCTGAAATGCCAATTATAGTGCCTGAAATGCCAAATATTATGTCACAAATGCCAAAAATAGTGCCTGAATCGCGAATTATATTGTCTAAAATGCCAATTAGAGTGCCTGAAATGACAATTATAGTGTCTAAAATGCCAATTTGAGTGCCTGAAATGTCAATTAGAGTGCCTGAAATGTCAATTATAGTGTCTGAAATGCCAATTATAGTGAGTGAAATGCCAAATATAATGTCACAAATGCCAAATATAGTGCGTTGAAATGCCATTTATAGTGCTTAAAATGCCAATTATAATGTCTGAAATGCCAATTATAGTGCCTGAAATTCCAAATATAATGTCACAAATGCCAAATATAGTGGCTGAAATGCCAATTAGAGTGCCTGAAATGTCAATTATAGTGTCTGAAATGTCAATTATAGTGTCTGAAAAGCCAATTATAGTGCCTGAAATGCCAATTATAGTGCCTGAAATGCCAATTATAGTGCTTGAAATGCCAAATATAGTGCCTGAAATGCCAATTATAGTGCCTGAAATGCCAATTATAGTGCTTGAAATGCCAAACATAGTGCCTGAAATGCCAATTAGAGTGCCTGAAATGCCAATTATAGTGCTTGAAATGCCAAATATAATGTCACACATGCCAATTATAGTGCCTGAAATGTCAATTATAGTGTCTGAAATGTCAATTATAGTGTCTGAAATGCCAAATATAATGACACAAATGCCAATTATAGTGCCTGAAATGCAAATTAGAGTGCCTGAAATGTCAAGTGTGAAAATGAAGTGTCTAAAATGTCAATTATAGTGTCTGAAAAGCCAATTATAGTGCCTGAAATGCCAATTATAGTGCCTGAAATGCCAATTTTAATGCCTGAAATGCGAATTATTATGTCTTAAATGCCAATTATAATGTCTGAAATGCCAATTATAGTGCCTGAAATGCCAAATATTATGTCACAAATGCCAAATATAGTGCCTGAAATGCCAATTAGAGTGCCTGAAATGTCAATTATAGTGTCTGAAATGTCAATTATAGTGTCTGAAAAGCCAATTATAGTGAGTGAAATGCCAAATATAATGTCACAAATGCCAAATATAGTGCGTTCAAATGCCATTTATAGTGCTTGAAATGCCAATTATAATGTCTGAAATGCCAATTATAGTGCCTGAAATTCCAAATATAATGTCACAAATGCCAAATATAGTGCCTGAAATGCCAATTAGAGTGCCTGAAATGTCAATTATAGTGTCTGAAATGTCAATTATAGTGTCTGAAAAGCCATTTATAGTGCCTGAAATGCAAATTATAGTGCCTGAAATGCCAATTATAGTGCCTGAAATGCCAATTATAGTGCTTGAAATGCCAAACATAGTGCCTGAAATGCCAATTAGAGTGCCTGAAATGCCAATTATAGTGCTTGAAATGCCAAATATAATGTCACACATGCCAATTATAGTGCCTGAAATGTCAATTATAGTGTCTGAAATGTCAATTATAGTGTCTGAAATGCCAAATATAATGACACAAATGCCAATTATAGTGCCTGAAATGCAAATTAGAGTGCCTGAAATGTCAAGTGTGAAAATGAAGTGTCTAAAATGTCAATTATAGTGTCTGAAAAGCCAATTATAGTGCCTGAAATGCCAATTATAGTGCCTGAAATGCCAATTTTAATGCCTGAAATGCGAATTATTATGTCTTAAATGCCAATTATAATGTCTGAAATGCCAATTATAGTGCCTGAAATGCCAAATATTATGTCACAAATGCCAATTAGAGTGCCTGAAATGACAATTATAGTGTCTAAAATGCCAATTAGAGTGCCTGAAATGTCAATTAGAATGCCTGAAATGTCAATTACAGTGTCTGAAATGCCAATTATAGTGAGTGAAATGCCAAATATAATGTCACAAATGCCAAATATAGTGCGTTGAAATGCCATTTATAGTGCTTGAAATGCCAATTATAATGTCTGAAATGCCAATTATAGTGCCTGAAATGACAAATATAATGTCTCAAATGCCAAATATAATGTCACAAATGCCAATTTTAGTGCCTGAAATGCCAAATATAATGTCACAAAGACCAATTATAGTGCCTGAAATGTCAATTATAGTGTCTGAAATGTCAATTATAGTGTCCGAAATGCCAAATATAATGTCACAAATGCCAATTTTGGTGCCTGAAATTCCAAATATAATGTCACAAATGCCAATTATAGTGCCTGAAATGTCAATTATAATGTCTGAAATGTCAATTATAATGTCTGAAATGCCAATTATAATGTCTGAAATGCCAATTATAGTGAGTGAAATGCCAAATAAGATGCCTGAAATGCCAATTATTATGTCTAAAATGCCAATTATAATGTCTGAAATGCAAATTATAGTGTCGGAAATGCCAAATATAATGTCACAAATGCCAATTATAGTGTCTGAAATGTCAATTATAGTGTCTGAAAAGCCATTTATAGTGCCTGAAATGCAAATTATAGTGCCTGAAATGCCAATTATAGTGCCTGAAATGCCAATTATAGTGCTTGAAATGCCAAACATAGTGCCTGAAATGCCAATTAGAGTGCCTGAAATGCCAATTATAGTGCTTGAAATGCCAAATATAATGTCACACATGCCAATTATAGTGCCTGAAATGTCAATTATAGTGTCTGAAATGTCAATTATAGTGTCTGAAATGCCAAATATAATGACACAAATGCCAATTATAGTGCCTGAAATGCAAATTAGAGTGCCTGAAATGTCAAGTGTGAAAATGAAGTGTCTAAAATGTCAATTATAGTGTCCGAAAAGCCAATTATAGTGCCTGAAATGTCAATTATAGTGTCTGAAATGTCAATTATAGTGTCTGAAATGCCAAATATAATGACACAAATGCCAATTATAGTGCCTGAAATGCAAATTAGAGTGCCTGAAATGTCAATTATAGTGTCTAAAATGTCAATTATAGTGTCTGAAAAGCCAATTATAGTGCCTGAAATGCCAATTATAGTGCCTGAAATGCCAATTTTAATGCCTGAAATGCGAATTATTATGTCTAAAATGCCAATTATAATGTGTGAAATGCCAATCATAGTGAGTGAAATGCCAAATATAATGTCACAAAGACCAATTATAGTGCCTGAAATGTCAATTATAGTGTCTGAAATGTCAATTATAGTGTCCGAAATGCCAAATATAATGTCACAAATGCCAATTTTGGTGCCTGAAATTCCAAATATAATGTCACAAATGCCAATTATAGTGCCTGAAATGTCAATTATAATGTCTGAAATGTCAATTATAATGTCTGAAATGCCAATTATAATGTCTGAAATGCCAATTATAGTGAGTGAAATGCCAAATAAGATGCCTGAAATGCCAATTATTATGTCTAAAATGCCAATTATAATGTCTGAAATGCAAATTATAGTGTCGGAAATGCCAAATATAATGTCACAAATGCCAATTTTAGTGCCTGAAATGCCAAATATAATGTCACAAATGCCAATTATAGTGCCTGAAATGTCAATTATAGTATCTGAAATGTCAGTTACAGTGTCTGAAATGCTAAATATAATGACACAAATGCCAATTATAGTGCCTGAAATGCAAATTAGAGTGCCTGAAATGTCAATTATAGTGTCTAAAATGTCAATTATAGTGTCTGAAAAGCCAATTATAGTGCCTGAAATGCCAATTATAGTGCCTGAAATGCAATTTTAGTACCTGAAATGCGAATTATTATGTCTAAAAGGCCAATTATAATGTCTGAAATGCCAATTATAGTGCCTATAATGCCAAATATTATGTCACAAATGAAAAATTTTAGTGCCTGAAATGCCAAATATAATGTCACAAAGGCCAATTATACTGCCTGAAATGTCAATTATAGTGTCTAAAATGTCAATTATAGTGTCTGAAAAGCCAATTATAGTGCCTGAAATGCCAATTATAGTGCCTGAAATGCCAATTTTAGTGCCTGTAATGAGAATTATTATGTCTAAAATGCCAATTATACTGTCTGAAATGCCAATTATAGTGCCTATAATGCCAAATATTATGTCACAAATGAAAACTTTTAGTGCCTGAAATGCCAAATATAATGTCACAAAGGCCAATTATAGTGCCTGAAATGTCAATTATAGTGTCTGAAATGTCAATTATAGTGTCCGAAATAAGAAATATAATGTCACAAATGCCAATTTTAGTGCCTGAAATGCCAAATATAATGTCACAAATGCCAATTTTAGTGCCTGAAATGCCAAATATAATGTCACAAATGCCAATTTTAGTGCCTGAAATGCCATATATAATGTCACAAAGGCCAATTATAGTGCCTGAAATGTCAATTATAGTGTCTGAAATGTCAATTATAGTGTCTGAAATGCCAACTATAATGACTTAAATGCCAATTATAGTGCCTGAAATGCAAATTAGAGTGCCTGAAATGTCAATTATAGTGTCTGAAATGTCAATTATAGTGTCTGAAATGCCCAATATAATGACACAAATGCCAATTATAGTGCCTGAAATGCAAATTAGAGTGCCTGAAATGTCAATTATAGTGTCTAAAATGTCAATTATAGTGTCTGAAAAGCCAATTATAGTGCCTGAAATGCCAATTATAGTGCCTGAAATGCGAATTATTATGCCTAAAATGCCAATTATAATGTCTGAAATGCCAATTATAGTGCCTGAAATGCCAAATATTATGTCACAAATGCCAAAAATAGTGCCTAAAATGCGAATTATTTTGTCTAAAATGCCAATTAGAGTGCCTGAAATGACAATTATAGTGTCTAAAATGCCAATTAGAGTGCCTGAAATGTCAATTAGAGTGCCTGAAATATCAATTATAGTGTCTAAAATGTCAATTATAGTGTCTGAAAAGCCAATTATAGTGCCTGAAATGCCAATTATAGTGCCTGAAATGCCAATTTTAGTGCCTGAAATGCGAATTATTATGTCTGAAATGCCAATTATAATGTCTGAAATGCCAATTATAGTGCCTGAAATGCCAAATATTATGTCACAAACGCCAAAAATAGTGCCTGAAATGCGAATTATGTCTTAAATGCCAATTAGAGTGCCTGAAATGACAATTATAGTGTCTAAAATGCCAATTAGAGTGCCTGAAATGTCAATTAGAGTGCCTGAAATGTCAATTACAGTGTTTGAAATCCCAATTATAGTGAGTGAAATGCCAAATATAATGTCACAAATGCCAAATATAGTGCGTTGAAATGCCATTTATAGTGCTTGAAATGCCAATTATAATGTCTGAAATGCCAATTATAGTGCCTGAAATGCCAAATATAATGTCTCAAATGCCAAATATAATGTCACAAATGCCAATTTTAGTGCCTGAAATGCCAAATATAATGTCACAAAGGCCAATTATAGTGCCTGAAATGCCAATTATAGTGCCTGAAATGCCAATTATAGTGAGTGAAATGCCAAATAAGGTGCCTGAAATGCCAATTATTATGTCTAAAATGCCAATTATAATGTCTGAAATGCCAAATATAATGTCAAAAATGCCAATTATAGTGCCTGAAATGTCAATTATAGTGTCTGAAATGTCAATTACAGTGTCTGAAATGCTAAATATAATGACACAAATGCCAATTATAGTGCCTGAAATGCCAATTAGAGTGCCTGAAATGTCAATTATAGTGTCTGAAATGTCAATTATAGTGCCTGAAATGCCAAATATAATGTCATAAATGCCAAATATAGTGCCTGAAATGCCAATTATAGTGCCTGAAATGCCAATTATAGTGCTTGAAATGCCAAACATAGTGCCTGAAATGCCAATTAGAGTGCCTGAAATGCCAATTATAGTGCTTGAAATGCCAAATATAATGTCACACATGCCAATTATAGTGCCTGAAATGTCAATTATAGTGTCTGAAATGTCAATTATAGTGTCTGAAATGCCAAATATAATGACACAAATGCCAATTATAGTGCCTGAAATGCAAATTAGAGTGCCTGAAATGTCAAGTGTGAAAATGAAGTGTCTAAAATGTCAATTATAGTGTCTGAAAAGCCAATTATAGTGCCTGAAATGCCAATTATAGTGCCTGAAATGCCAATTTTAATGCCTGAAATGCGAATTATTATGTCTTAAATGCCAATTATAATGTCTGAAATGCCAATTATAGTGCCTGAAATGCCAAATATTATGTCACAAATGCCAATTAGAGTGCCTGAAATGACAATTATAGTGTCTAAAATGCCAATTAGAGTGCCTGAAATGTCAATTAGAATGCCTGAAATGTCAATTACAGTGTCTGAAATGCCAATTATAGTGAGTGAAATGCCAAATATAATGTCACAAATGCCAAATATAGTGCGTTGAAATGCCATTTATAGTGCTTGAAATGCCAATTATAATGTCTGAAATGCCAATTATAGTGCCTGAAATGACAAATATAATGTCTCAAATGCCAAATATAATGTCACAAATGCCAATTTTAGTGCCTGAAATGCCAAATATAATGTCACAAAGACCAATTATAGTGCCTGAAATGTCAATTATAGTGTCTGAAATGTCAATTATAGTGTCCGAAATGCCAAATATAATGTCACAAATGCCAATTTTGGTGCCTGAAATTCCAAATATAATGTCACAAATGCCAATTATAGTGCCTGAAATGTCAATTATAATGTCTGAAATGTCAATTATAATGTCTGAAATGCCAATTATAATGTCTGAAATGCCAATTATAGTGAGTGAAATGCCAAATAAGATGCCTGAAATGCCAATTATTATGTCTAAAATGCCAATTATAATGTCTGAAATGCAAATTATAGTGTCGGAAATGCCAAATATAATGTCACAAATGCCAATTATAGTGTCTGAAATGTCAATTATAGTGTCTGAAAAGCCATTTATAGTGCCTGAAATGCAAATTATAGTGCCTGAAATGCCAATTATAGTGCCTGAAATGCCAATTATAGTGCTTGAAATGCCAAACATAGTGCCTGAAATGCCAATTAGAGTGCCTGAAATGCCAATTATAGTGCTTGAAATGCCAAATATAATGTCACACATGCCAATTATAGTGCCTGAAATGTCAATTATAGTGTCTGAAATGTCAATTATAGTGTCTGAAATGCCAAATATAATGACACAAATGCCAATTATAGTGCCTGAAATGCAAATTAGAGTGCCTGAAATGTCAAGTGTGAAAATGAAGTGTCTAAAATGTCAATTATAGTGTCCGAAAAGCCAATTATAGTGCCTGAAATGTCAATTATAGTGTCTGAAATGTCAATTATAGTGTCTGAAATGCCAAATATAATGACACAAATGCCAATTATAGTGCCTGAAATGCAAATTAGAGTGCCTGAAATGTCAATTATAGTGTCTAAAATGTCAATTATAGTGTCTGAAAAGCCAATTATAGTGCCTGAAATGCCAATTATAGTGCCTGAAATGCCAATTTTAATGCCTGAAATGCGAATTATTATGTCTAAAATGCCAATTATAATGTGTGAAATGCCAATCATAGTGAGTGAAATGCCAAATATAATGTCACAAAGACCAATTATAGTGCCTGAAATGTCAATTATAGTGTCTGAAATGTCAATTATAGTGTCCGAAATGCCAAATATAATGTCACAAATGCCAATTTTGGTGCCTGAAATTCCAAATATAATGTCACAAATGCCAATTATAGTGCCTGAAATGTCAATTATAATGTCTGAAATGTCAATTATAATGTCTGAAATGCCAATTATAATGTCTGAAATGCCAATTATAGTGAGTGAAATGCCAAATAAGATGCCTGAAATGCCAATTATTATGTCTAAAATGCCAATTATAATGTCTGAAATGCAAATTATAGTGTCGGAAATGCCAAATATAATGTCACAAATGCCAATTTTAGTGCCTGAAATGCCAAATATAATGTCACAAATGCCAATTATAGTGCCTGAAATGTCAATTATAGTATCTGAAATGTCAGTTACAGTGTCTGAAATGCTAAATATAATGACACAAATGCCAATTATAGTGCCTGAAATGCAAATTAGAATGCCTGAAATGTCAATTATAGTGTCTAAAATGTCAATTATAGTGTCTGAAAAGCCAATTATAGTGCCTGAAATGCCAATTATAGTGCCTGAAATGCAATTTTAGTACCTGAAATGCGAATTATTATGTCTAAAAGGCCAATTATAATGTCTGAAATGCCAATTATAGTGCCTATAATGCCAAATATTATGTCACAAATGAAAAATTTTAGTGCCTGAAATGCCAAATATAATGTCACAAAGGCCAATTATACTGCCTGAAATGTCAATTATAGTGTCTAAAATGTCAATTATAGTGTCTGAAAAGCCAATTATAGTGCCTGAAATGCCAATTATAGTGCCTGAAATGCCAATTTTAGTGCCTGTAATGAGAATTATTATGTCTAAAATGCCAATTATACTGTCTGAAATGCCAATTATAGTGCCTATAATGCCAAATATTATGTCACAAATGAAAACTTTTAGTGCCTGAAATGCCAAATATAATGTCACAAAGGCCAATTATAGTGCCTGAAATGTCAATTATAGTGTCTGAAATGTCAATTATAGTGTCCGAAATAAGAAATATAATGTCACAAATGCCAATTTTAGTGCCTGAAATGCCAAATATAATGTCACAAATGCCAATTTTAGTGCCTGAAATGCCAAATATAATGTCACAAATGCCAATTTTAGTGCCTGAAATGCCATATATAATGTCACAAAGGCCAATTATAGTGCCTGAAATGTCAATTATAGTGTCTGAAATGTCAATTATAGTGTCTGAAATGCCAACTATAATGACTTAAATGCCAATTATAGTGCCTGAAATGCAAATTAGAGTGCCTGAAATGTCAATTATAGTGTCTGAAATGTCAATTATAGTGTCTGAAATGCCCAATATAATGACACAAATGCCAATTATAGTGCCTGAAATGCAAATTAGAGTGCCTGAAATGTCAATTATAGTGTCTAAAATGTCAATTATAGTGTCTGAAAAGCCAATTATAGTGCCTGAAATGCCAATTATAGTGCCTGAAATGCGAATTATTATGCCTAAAATGCCAATTATAATGTCTGAAATGCCAATTATAGTGCCTGAAATGCCAAATATTATGTCACAAATGCCAAAAATAGTGCCTAAAATGCGAATTATTTTGTCTAAAATGCCAATTAGAGTGCCTGAAATGACAATTATAGTGTCTAAAATGCCAATTAGAGTGCCTGAAATGTCAATTAGAGTGCCTGAAATATCAATTATAGTGTCTAAAATGTCAATTATAGTGTCTGAAAAGCCAATTATAGTGCCTGAAATGCCAATTATAGTGCCTGAAATGCCAATTTTAGTGCCTGAAATGCGAATTATTATGTCTGAAATGCCAATTATAATGTCTGAAATGCCAATTATAGTGCCTGAAATGCCAAATATTATGTCACAAACGCCAAAAATAGTGCCTGAAATGCGAATTATGTCTTAAATGCCAATTAGAGTGCCTGAAATGACAATTATAGTGTCTAAAATGCCAATTAGAGTGCCTGAAATGTCAATTAGAGTGCCTGAAATGTCAATTACAGTGTTTGAAATCCCAATTATAGTGAGTGAAATGCCAAATATAATGTCACAAATGCCAAATATAGTGCGTTGAAATGCCATTTATAGTGCTTGAAATGCCAATTATAATGTCTGAAATGCCAATTATAGTGCCTGAAATGCCAAATATAATGTCTCAAATGCCAAATATAATGTCACAAATGCCAATTTTAGTGCCTGAAATGCCAAATATAATGTCACAAAGGCCAATTATAGTGCCTGAAATGCCAATTATAGTGCCTGAAATGCCAATTATAGTGAGTGAAATGCCAAATAAGGTGCCTGAAATGCCAATTATTATGTCTAAAATGCCAATTATAATGTCTGAAATGCCAAATATAATGTCAAAAATGCCAATTATAGTGCCTGAAATGTCAATTATAGTGTCTGAAATGTCAATTACAGTGTCTGAAATGCTAAATATAATGACACAAATGCCAATTATAGTGCCTGAAATGCCAATTAGAGTGCCTGAAATGTCAATTATAGTGTCTGAAATGTCAATTATAGTGCCTGAAATGCCAAATATAATGTCATAAATGCCAAATATAGTGCCTGAAATGCCAATTTTAGTGCCTGAAATGCCAATTATAGTGCTTGAAATGCCAAACATAGTGCCTGAAATGCCAATTAGAGTGCCTGAAATGCCAATTATAGTGCTTGAAATGCCAAATATAATGTCACACATGCCAATTATAGTGCCTGAAATGTCAATTATAGTGTCTGAAATGTCAATTATAGTGTCTGAAATGCCAAATATTATGACACAAATGCCAATTATAGTGCCTCAAATGCAAATTAGAGTGCCTGAAATGTCAAGTGTGAAAATGAAGTGTCTAAAATGTCAATTATAGTGTCTGAAAAGCCAATTATAGTGTCTGAAAAGCCAATTATAGTGCCTGAAATGCCAATTATAATGTCTGAAATGCCAATTATAGTGCCTGAAATGCCAAATATCAACTCACAAATGCCAAAAATAGTGCCTGAAATGCGAATTATTATGTCTTAAATGCCAATTAGAGTTCCTGAAATGACAATTATAGTGTCTAAAATGCCAATTAGAGTGCCTGAAATGTCAATTAGAGTGCCTGAAATGTCAATTACAGTGTCTGATATGCCAATTATAGTGAGTGAAATGCCAAATATAATGTCACAAATGCCAAATATAGTGCGTTGAAATGCCATTTATAGTGCTTGAAATGCCAATTATAATGTTTGAAATGCCAATTATAGTGCCTGAAATGCCAAATATAATGTCTCAAATGCCAAATATAATGTCACAAATGCCAATTTTAGTGCCTGAAATGCCAAATATAATGTCACAAAGGCCAATTATAGTGCCTGAAATGTCAATTATAGTGTCTGAAATGTCAATTATAGTGTCCGAAATGCCAAATATAATGTCACAAATGCCAATTTTGGTGCCTGAAATTCCAAATATAATGTCACAAATGTCAATTATAGTGCCTGAAATGTCAATTATAGTGTCTGAAATGTCAATTATAGTGTCTGAAATGCCAATTATAGTGAGTGAAATGCCAAATAAGATGCCTGAAATGCCAATTATAATGTCTGAAATGCCAATTATAGTGCCTGAAATGCCAAATATTATGTCACAAATGCCAAAAATAGTGCCTGAAATGCCAAATATAATGTCACAAATGCCAAATATAGTGCCTGAAATGCCAATTATAGTGCTTGAAATGCCAATTAGAGTGTCTGAAATGTCAATTATAGTGTCCGAAATGCGAAATATAATGTCACAAATGCCAATTTTAGTGCCTGAAATGCCAAATATAATGTCACAAATGCCAATTTTAGTGCCTGAAATGCCATATATAATGTCACAAAGGCCAATTATAGTGCCTGAAATGTCAATTATAGTGTCTGAAATGTCAATTATAGTGTCTGAAATGCCAACTATAATGACACAAATGCCAATTTTAGTGCCGGAAATGCGAATTATTATGTCTAAAATGCCAATTATAATGTCTGAAATGCCAATTATAGTGCCTGAAATGCCAAATATTATGTCACAAATGCCAAAAATAGTGCCTGAATCGCGAATTATATTGTCTAAAATGCCAATTAGAGTGCCTGAAATGACAATTATAGTGTCTAAAATGCCAATTTGAGTGCCTGAAATGTCAATTAGAGTGCCTGAAATGTCAAATATAGTGTCTGAAATGCCAATTATAGTGAGTGAAATGCCAAATATAATGTCACAAATGCCAAATATAGTGCGTTGAAATGCCATTTATAGTGCTTAAAATGCCAATTATAATGTCTGAAATGCCAATTATAGTGCCTGAAATTCCAAATATAATGTCACAAATGCCAAATATAGTGGCTGAAATGCCAATTATAGTGTCTGAAATGTCAATTATAGTGTCTGAAAAGCCAATTATAGTGCCTGAAATGCCAATTATAGTGCCTGAAATGCCAATTATAGTGCTTGAAATGCCAAATATAGTGCCTGAAATGCCAATTATAGTGCCTGAAATGCCAATTATAGTGCTTGAAATGCCAAACATAGTGCCTGAAATGCCAATTAGAGTGCCTGAAATGCCAATTATAGTGCTTGAAATGCCAAATATAATGTCACACATGCCAATTATAGTGCCTGAAATGTCAATTATAGTGTCTGAAATGTCAATTATAGTGTCTGAAATGCCAAATATAATGACACAAATGCCAATTATAGTGCCTGAAATGCAAATTAGAGTGCCTGAAATGTCAAGTGTGAAAATGAAGTGTCTAAAATGTCAATTATAGTGTCTGAAAAGCCAATTATAGTGCCTGAAATGCCAATTATAGTGCCTGAAATGCCAATTTTAATGCCTGAAATGCGAATTATTATGTCTTAAATGCCAATTATAATGTCTGAAATGCCAATTATAGTGCCTGAAATGCCAAATATTATGTCACAAATGCCAAATATAGTGCCTGAAATGCCAATTAGAGTGCCTGAAATGTCAATTATAGTGTCTGAAATGTCAATTATAGTGTCTGAAAAGCCAATTATAGTGAGTGAAATGCCAAATATAATGTCACAAATGCCAAATATAGGTCGTTCAAATGCCATTTATAGTGCTTGAAATGCCAATTATAATGTCTGAAATGCCAATTATAGTGCCTGAAATTCCAAATATAATGTCACAAATGCCAAATATAGTGCCTGAAATGCCAATTAGAGTGCCTGAAATGTCAATTATAGTGTCTGAAATGTCAATTATAGTGTCTGAAAAGCCATTTATAGTGCCTGAAATGCAAATTATAGTGCCTGAAATGCCAATTATAGTGCCTGAAATGCCAATTATAGTGCTTGAAATGCCAAACATAGTGCCTGAAATGCCAATTAGAGTGCCTGAAATGCCAATTATAGTGCTTGAAATGCCAAATATAATGTCACACATGCCAATTATAGTGCCTGAAATGTCAATTATAGTGTCTGAAATGTCAATTATAGTGTCTGAAATGCCAAATATAATGACACAAATGCCAATTATAGTGCCTGAAATGCAAATTAGAGTGCCTGAAATGTCAAGTGTGAAAATGAAGTGTCTAAAATGTCAATTATAGTGTCTGAAAAGCCAATTATAGTGCCTGAAATGCCAATTATAGTGCCTGAAATGCCAATTTTAATGCCTGAAATGCGAATTATTATGTCTTAAATGCCAATTATAATGTCTGAAATGCCAATTATAGTGCCTGAAATGCCAAATATTATGTCACAAATGCCAATTAGAGTGCCTGAAATGACAATTATAGTGTCTAAAATGCCAATTAGAGTGCCTGAAATGTCAATTAGAATGCCTGAAATGTCAATTACAGTGTCTGAAATGCCAATTATAGTGAGTGAAATGCCAAATATAATGTCACAAATGCCAAATATAGTGCGTTGAAATGCCATTTATAGTGCTTGAAATGCCAATTATAATGTCTGAAATGCCAATTATAGTGCCTGAAATGACAAATATAATGTCTCAAATGCCAAATATAATGTCACAAATGCCAATTTTAGTGCCTGAAATGCCAAATATAATGTCACAAAGACCAATTATAGTGCCTGAAATGTCAATTATAGTGTCTGAAATGTCAATTATAGTGTCCGAAATGCCAAATATAATGTCACAAATGCCAATTTTGGTGCCTGAAATTCCAAATATAATGTCACAAATGCCAATTATAGTGCCTGAAATGTCAATTATAATGTCTGAAATGTCAATTATAATGTCTGAAATGCCAATTATAATGTCTGAAATGCCAATTATAGTGAGTGAAATGCCAAATAAGATGCCTGAAATGCCAATTATTATGTCTAAAATGCCAATTATAATGTCTGAAATGCAAATTATAGTGTCGGAAATGCCAAATATAATGTCACAAATGCCAATTATAGTGTCTGAAATGTCAATTATAGTGTCTGAAAAGCCATTTATAGTGCCTGAAATGCAAATTATAGTGCCTGAAATGCCAATTATAGTGCCTGAAATGCCAATTATAGTGCTTAAAATGCCAAACATAGTGCCTGAAATGCCAATTAGAGTGCCTGAAATGCCAATTATAGTGCTTGAAATGCCAAATATAATGTCACACATGCCAATTATAGTGCCTGAAATGTCAATTATAGTGTCTGAAATGTCAATTATAGTGTCTGAAATGCCAAATATAATGACACAAATGCCAATTATAGTGCCTGAAATGCAAATTAGAGTGCCTGAAATGTCAAGTGTGAAAATGAAGTGTCTAAAATGTCAATTATAGTGTCTGAAAAGCCAATTATAGTGCCTGAAATGTCAATTATAGTGTCTGAAATGTCAATTATAGTGTCTGAAATGCCAAATATAATGACACAAATGCCAATTATAGTGCCTGAAATGCAAATTAGAGTGCCTGAAATGTCAATTATAGTGTCTAAAATGTCAATTATAGTGTCTGAAAAGCCAATTATAGTGCCTGAAATGCCAATTATAGTGCCTGAAATGCCAATTTTAATGCCTGAAATGCGAATTATTATGTCTAAAATGCCAATTATAATGTGTGAAATGCCAATCATAGTGAGTGAAATGCCAAATATAATGTCACAAATGCCAAATATAGTGGGTTGAAATGCCATTTATAGTGCTTGAAATGCCAATTATAATGTCTGAAATGCCAATTATAGTGCCTGAAATTCCAAATATAATGTCACAAATGCCAAATATAGTGCCTGAAATGCCAATTAGAGTGCCTGAAATGTCAATTATAGTGTCTGAAATGTAAATTATAGTGTCTGAAAAGCCAATTATAGTGAGTGAAATGCCAAATATAATGTCACAAATGCCAAATATAGTGCGTTCAAATGCCATTTATAGTGCTTGAAATGCCAATTATAATGTCTGAAATGCCAATTATAGTGCCTGAAATTCCAAATATAATGTCACAAATGCCAAATATAGTGCCTGAAATGCCAATTAGAGTGCCTGAAATGTCAATTATAGTGTCTGAAATGTCAATTATAGTGTCTGAAAAGCCATTTATAGTGCCTGAAATGCAAATTATAGTGCCTGAAATGCCAATTATAGTGCCTGAAATGCCAATTATAGTGCTTGAAATGCCAAACATAGTGCCTGAAATGCCAATTAGAGTGCCTGAAATGCCAATTATAGTGCTTGAAATGCCAAATATAATGTCACAAATGCCAAATATAGTGCGTTGAAATGCCATTTATAGTGCTTGAAATGCCAATTATAATGTCTGAAATGCCAATTATAGTGCCTGAAATGACAAATATAATGTCTCAAATGCCAAATATAATGTCACAAATGCCAATTTTAGTGCCTGAAATGCCAAATATAATGTCACAAAGACCAATTATAGTGCCTGAAATGTCAATTATAGTGTCTGAAATGTCAATTATAGTGTCCGAAATGCCAAATATAATGTCACAAATGCCAATTTTGGTGCCTGAAATTCCAAATATAATGTCACAAATGCCAATTATAGTGCCTGAAATGTCAATTATAATGTCTGAAATGTCAATTATAATGTCTGAAATGCCAATTATAATGTCTGAAATGCCAATTATAGTGAGTGAAATGCCAAATAAGATGCCTGAAATGCCAATTATTATGTCTAAAATGCCAATTATAATGTCTGAAATGCAAATTATAGTGTCGGAAATGCCAAATATAATGTCACAAATGCCAATTATAGTGTCTGAAATGTCAATTATAGTGTCTGAAAAGCCATTTATAGTGCCTGAAATGCAAATTATAGTGCCTGAAATGCCAATTATAGTGCCTGAAATGCCAATTATAGTGCTTAAAATGCCAAACATAGTGCCTGAAATGCCAATTAGAGTGCCTGAAATGCCAATTATAGTGCTTGAAATGCCAAATATAATGTCACACATGCCAATTATAGTGCCTGAAATGTCAATTATAGTGTCTGAAATGTCAATTATAGTGTCTGAAATGCCAAATATAATGACACAAATGCCAATTATAGTGCCTGAAATGCAAATTAGAGTGCCTGAAATGTCAAGTGTGAAAATGAAGTGTCTAAAATGTCAATTATAGTGTCTGAAAAGCCAATTATAGTGCCTGAAATGTCAATTATAGTGTCTGAAATGTCAATTATAGTGTCTGAAATGCCAAATATAATGACACAAATGCCAATTATAGTGCCTGAAATGCAAATTAGAGTGCCTGAAATGTCAATTATAGTGTCTAAAATGTCAATTATAGTGTCTGAAAAGCCAATTATAGTGCCTGAAATGCCAATTATAGTGCCTGAAATGCCAATTTTAATGCCTGAAATGCGAATTATTATGTCTAAAATGCCAATTATAATGTGTGAAATGCCAATCATAGTGAGTGAAATGCCAAATATAATGTCACAAATGCCAAATATAGTGGGTTGAAATGCCATTTATAGTGCTTGAAATGCCAATTATAATGTCTGAAATGCCAATTATAGTGCCTGAAATTCCAAATATAATGTCACAAATGCCAAATATAGTGCCTGAAATGCCAATTAGAGTGCCTGAAATGTCAATTATAGTGTCTGAAATGTAAATTATAGTGTCTGAAAAGCCAATTATAGTGAGTGAAATGCCAAATATAATGTCACAAATGCCAAATATAGTGCGTTCAAATGCCATTTATAGTGCTTGAAATGTCAATTATAGTGTCTGAAATGCCAATTATAGTGAGTGAAATGCCAAATATAATGTCATAAATGCCAAATATAGTGCGTTGAAATGACATTTATAGTGCTTGAAATGCCAATTATAATGTCTGAAATGCCAATTATAGTGCCTGAAATGCCAAATATAGTGTCCGAAATGCCAAATATAATGTCACAAATGCCAATTTTAGTGCCTGTAATTCCAAATATAATGTCACAAATGCCAATTATAGTGCCTGAAATGTCAATTATAGTGTCTGAAATGTCAATTACAGTGTCTGAAATGCCAATTATAGTGAGTGAAATGCCAAATATGATGCCTGAAATGCCAATTATAATGTCTGAAATGCCAATTTTAGTGCCTGAAATGCCAATTTTAGTGCCTGAAATGCCAATTTTAGTGCCTGAAATGCGAATCATTATGTCTATAATGCCAATTATAATGTCTGAAATGCCAATTATAGTGCCTGAAATGCGAAATATTATGTCACAAATGCCAAAAATAGTGACTGAAATGCGAATTATTTTGTCTAAAATGCCAATTAGAGTGCCTGAAATGACAATTATAGTGTCTAAAAAGCCAATTAGAGTGCCTGAAATGTCAATTAGAGTGCCTGAAATGCCAATTATAGTGCCTAAAATGCAATTTAGAGTGCCTGAAATGTCAACTATAGTGTCTGAAATGTCAATTATAGTGTCTGAAATGCCAATTATAGTGAGTGAAATGCCAAATATAATGTCATAAATGCCAAATATAGTGCGTTGAAATGACATTTATAGTGCTTGAAATGCCAATTATAATGTCTGAAATGCCAACTATAGTGCCTGAAATGCCAATTTTAGTGCCTGAAATGCGAATTATTATGTCTAAAATGCCAATTATAATGTCTGAAATGCCAATTATAGTGCCTGAAATGCCAAATATTATGTCACAAATGCCAAAAATAGTGCCTGAAATGCGAATTATTTTGTCTAAAATGCCAATTAGAGTGCCTGAAATGACAATTATAGTGTCTAAAAAGCCAATTAGAGTGCCTGAAATGTCAATTAGAGTGCCTGAAATGCCAAATATAATGTCATAAATGCCAAATATAGTGCCTGAAATGCCAATTTTAGTGCCTGAGATGCGAATTATTATGTCTAAAATGCCAATTATAATGTCTGAAATGCCAATTATAATGTCGGAAATGCCAAATATAATGTCACAAATGCCAATTTTAGTGCCTGAAATGCCAATTATAGTGCCTGAAATGCCAATTATAGTGCCTGAAATGCCAATTTTAGTGCCTGAAATGCCAATTTTAGTGCCTGAAATGCCAATTTTAGTGCCTGAAATGCCAATTTTAGTGCCTGAAATGCGAATTATTATGTCTATAATGCCAATTATAATGTCTGAAATGCCAATTATAGTGCCTGAAATGCCAAATATTATGTCACAAATGCCAAATATAGTGCCTGAAATGCCAATTATAGTGCTTGAAATGCCAAATATAGTGTCTGAAATGCCAATTAGAGTGCCTGAAATGTCAATTATAGTGTCTGAAATGTCAATTATAGTGCCTGAAATGCCAAATATAATGTCATAAATGCCAAATATAGTGCCTGAAATGCCAATTTTAGTGCCTGAAATGCGAATAATTATGTCTAAAATGCCAATTATAATGTCTGAAATGCCAATTATAATGTCGGAAATGCCAATTTAGTGCCTGAAATGCCAAATATAATGTCACAAATGCCAATTATAATGTCATAAATGCCAAATATAGTGCCTGAAATGCCAATTTTAGTGCCTGAAATGTCAATTACAGTGTCTGAAATGCTAAATATAATGACACAAATGCCAATTATAGTGCCTGAAATGCAAATTAGAGTGCCTGAAATGTCAATTATAGTGTCTAAAATGTCAATTATAGTGTCTGAAAAGCCAATTATAGTGCCTGAAATGCCAATTATAGTGCCTGAAATGCCAATTTTAGTACCTGAAATGCGAATTATTATGTCTAAAAGGCCAATTATAATGTCTGACATGCCAATTATAGTGCCTAAAATGCCAAATATTATGTCACAAATCAAAAATTTTAGTGCCTGAAATGCCAAATATAATGTCACAAAGGCCAATTATACTGCCTGAAATGTCAATTGGAGTGCCTGAAATGTCAATTATAGTGTCTAAAATGTCAATTATAGTGTCTGAAAAGCCAATTATAGTGCCTGAAATGCCAATTATAGTGCCTGAAATGCCAATTTTAGTGCCTGTAATGAGAATTATTATGTCTGAAATGCCAATTATAATGTCTGAAATGCCAATTATAGTGCCTATAATGCCAAATTTTATGTCACAAATGAAAACTTTTAGTGCCTGAAATGCCAAATATAATGTCACAAAGGCCAATTATAGTGCCTGAAATGTCAATTATAGTGTCTGAAATGTCAATTATAGTGTCCGAAATGCGAAATATAATGTCACAAATGCCAATTTTAGTGCCTGAAATGCCAAACATAATGTCACAAATGCCAATTTTAGTGCCTGAAATGCCATATATAATGTCACAAAGGCCAATTATAGTGCCTGAAATGTCAATTATAGTGTCTCAAATGTCAATTATAGTGTCTGAAATGCCAACTATAATGACACAAATGCCAATTTTAGTGCCGGAAATGCGAATTATTATGTCTAAAATGCCAATTATAATGTCTGAAATGCCAATTATAGTGCCTGAAATGCCAAATATTATGTCACAAATGCCAAAAATAGTGCCTGAATCGCGAATTATATTGTCTAAAATGCCAATTAGAGTGCCTGAAATGACAATTATAGTGTCTAAAATGCCAATTTGAGTGCCTGAAATGTCAATTAGAGTGCCTGAAATGTCAATTATAGTGTCTGAAATGCCAATTATAGTGAGTGAAATGCCAAATATAATGTCACAAATGCCAAATATAGTGCGTTGAAATGCCATTTATAGTGCTTAAAATGCCAATTATAATGTCTGAAATGCCAATTATAGTGCCTGAAATTCCAAATATAATGTCACAAATGCCAAATATAGTGGCTGAAATGCCAATTAGAGTGCCTGAAATGTCAATTATAGTGTCTGAAATGTCAATTATAGTGTCTGAAAAGCCAATTATAGTGCCTGAAATGCCAATTATAGTGCCTGAAATGCCAATTATAGTGCTTGAAATGCCAAATGTAGTGCCTGAAATGCCAATTAGAGTGCCTGAAATGCCAATTATAGTGCTTGAAATGCCAAATATAATGTCACACATGCCAATTATAGTGCTTGAAATGTCAATTATAGTGTCTGCTATGTCAATTATAGTGTCTGAAATGCCAAATATAATGACACAAATGCCAATTATAGTGCCTGAAATGCCAATTATAGTGCTTGAAATGCCAAATATAATGTCACACATGCCAATTATAGTGCCTGAAATGTCAATTATAGTGTCTGAAATGTCAATTATAGTGTCTGAAATGCCAAATATAATGACACAAATGCCAATTATAGTGCCTGAAATGCAAATTAGAGTGCCTGAAATGTCAAGTGTGAAAATGAAGTGTCTAAAATGTCAATTATAGTGTCTGAAAAGCCAATTATAGTGCCTGAAATGCCAATTATAGTGCCTGAAATGCCAATTTTAATGCCTGAAATGCGAATTATTATGTCTTAAATGCCAATTATAATGTCTGAAATGCCAATTATAGTGCCTGAAATGCCAAATATTATGTCACAAATGCCAATTAGAGTGCCTGAAATGTCAATTATAGTGTCTAAAATGTCAATTATAGTGTCTGAAAAGCCAATTATAGTGCCTGAAATGCCAATTATAGTGCCTGAAATGCCAATTTTAGTGCCTGTAATGAGAATTATTATGTCTAAAATGCCAATTATAATGTCTGAAATGCCAATTATAGTGCCTATAATGCAAAATATTATGTCACAAATGAAAACTTTTAGTGCCTGAAATGCCAAATATAATGTCAACGAGGCCAATTATAGTGCCTGAAATGTCAATTATAGTGTCTGAAATGTCAATTATAGTGTCCGAAATGCGAAATATGATGTCACAAACGCCAATTTTAGTGCCTGAAATTCCATATATAATGTCACAAAGGCCAATTATAGTGCCTGAAATGTCAATTATAGTGTCTGAAATGCCAACTATAATGACACAAATGCCAATTATAGTGCCTGAAATGCAAATTAGAGTGCCTGAAATGTCAATTATAGTGTCTGAAATGTCAATTATAGTGTCTGAAATGTCAATTATAGTGTCTGAAATGCCAATTATAGTGAGTGAAATGCCAAATAAGATGCCTGAAATGCCTATTATAATGTCTGAAATGCCAATTATAGTGCCTGAAATGTCAATTATAGTGTCTGAAATGTCAATTATAGTGTCTGAAGTGCCAATTATAGTGAGTGAAATGCCAAATAAGATGCCTGAAATGCAAATTAGAGTGCCTGAAATGTCAATTATAGTGTCTAAAATGTCAATTATAGTGTCTGAAAAGCCAATTATAGTGCCTGAAATGCCAATTATAGTGCCTGAAATGCCAATTTTAGTGCCTGAAATGCGAATTATTATGTCTAAAATGCCAATTATAATGTCTGAAATGTCAATTATAGTGTCCGAAATGCCAAATATAATGTCACAAATGCCAATTTTAGTGCCTGAAATTCCAAATATAATGTCACAAATGCCAATTATAGTGCCTGAAATGTCAATTATAGTGTCTGAAATGTCAATTATAGTGTCTGAAATGCCAATTATAGTGAGTGAAATGCCAAATAAGATGCCTGAAATGCCTATTATAATGTCTGAAATGCCAATTATAGTGCCTGAAATGTCAATTATAGTGTCTGAAATGTCAATTATAGTGTCTGAAATGCCAATTATAGGGAGTGAAATGCCAAATAAGATGCCTGAAATGCCTATTATAATGTCTGAAATGCCACTTATAGTGCCTGAAATGCCAAATATTATGTCACAAATGCCAAAAATAGTGCCTGAAATGCCAAATATAATGTCACAAATGCCAAATATAGTGCCTGAAATGCCAATTATAGTGCCTGAAATGCAATTTAGAGTGCCTGAAATGTCAACTATAGTGTCTGAAATGTCAATTATAGTGCCTGAAATGCCAATTATAGTGCCTATAATGCCAAATATTATGTCACAAATGAAAAATTTTAGTGCCTGAAATGCAATATATAATGTCACAAAGGCCAATTATACTGCCTGAAATGTCAATTAGAGTGCCTGAAATGTCAATTATAGTGTCTAAAATGTCAATTATAGTGTCTGAAAAGCCAATTATAGTGCCTGAAATGCCAATTATAGTGCCTGAAATGCCAATTTTAGTGCCTGAAATGCCAATTTTAGTGCCTGAAATGCCAATTTTAGTGCCTGAAATGCCAATTTTAGTGCCTGAAATGCGAATTATTATGTCTATAATGCCAATTATAATGTCTGAAATGCCAATTATAGTGCCTTAAATGCCAAATATTATGTCACAAATGCCAAAAATAGTGCCTGAAATGCGAATTATTTTGTCTAAAATGCCAATTAGAGTGCCTGAAATGACAATTATAGTGTCTAAAAAACCAATTAGAGTTCCTGAAATGTCAATTAGAGTGCCTGAAATGTCAATTATAGTGTCTGAAATGCCAATTATAGTGAGTGAAATGCCAAATATAATGTCATAAATGCCAAATATAGTGCGTTGAAATGACATTTATAGTGCCTGTAATGAGAATTATTATGTCTAAAATGCCAATTATAATGTCTGAAATGCCAATTATAGTGCCTATAATGCAAAATATTATGTCACAAATGAAAACTTTTAGTGCCTGAAATGCCAAATATAATGTCACAAAGGCCAATTATAGTGCCTGAAATGTCAATTATAGTGTCTGAAATGTCAATTATAGTGTCCGAAATGCGAAATATAATGTCACAAACGCCAATTTTAGTGCCTGAAATGCCATATATAATGACACAAATGCCAATTATAGTGCCTGAAATGCAAATTAGAGTGCCTGAAATGTCAATTATAGTGTCTGAAATGTCAATTATAGTGTCTGAAATGCCAAATATAATGACACAAATGCCAATTATAGTGCCTGAAATGCAAATTAGAGTGCCTGAAATGTCAATTATAGTGTCTAAAATGTCAATTATAGTGCCTGAAAAGCCAATTATAGTGCCTGAAATGCCAATTATAGTGCCTGAAATGCCAATTTTAGTGCCTGAAATGCGAATTATTATGTCTAAAATGCCAATTATAATGTCTGAAATGTCAATTATAGTGTCCGAAATGCCAAATATAATGTCACAAATGCCAATTTTAGTGCCTGAAATTCCAAATATAATGTCACAAATGCCAATTATAGTGCCTGAAATGTCAATTATAGTGTCTGAAATGTCAATTATAGTGTCTGAAATGCCAATTATAGTGAGTGAAATGCCAAATAAGATGCCTGAAATTCCTATTATAATGTCTGAAAAGCCAATTATAGTGCCTGAAATGCCAATTATAGTGCCTGAAATGCCAATTTTAGTGCCTGAAATGCGAATTATTATGTCTAAAATGCCAATTATAATGTCTGAAATGTCAATTATAGTGTCCGAAATGCCAAATATAATGTCACAAATGCCAATTTTAGTGCCTGAAATTCCAAATATAATGTCACAAATGCCAATTATAGTGCCTGAAATGTCAATTATAGTGTCTGAAATGTCAATTATAGTGTCTGAAATGCCAATTATAGTGAGTGAAATGCCAAATAAGATGCCTGAAATGCCTATTATAATGTCTGAAATGCCAATTATAGTGCCTGAATTGTCAATTATAGTGTCTGAAATGTCAATTATAGTGTCTGAAATGCCAATTATAGTGAGTGAAATGCCAAATAAGATGCCTGAAATTCCTATTATAATGTCTGAAATGCCAATTATAGTGCCTGAAATGTCAATTATAGTGTCTGAAATGTCAATTATAGTGTCTCAAATGCCAATTATAGTGAGTGAAATGCCAAATAAGATGTCTGAAATGCCTATTATAATGTCTGAAATGCCACTTATAGTGCCTGAAATGCCAAATATTATGTCACAAATGCCAAAAGTAGTGCCTGAAATGCCAAATATAATGTCACAAATGCCAAATATAGTGCCTGAAATGCCAATTATAGTGCCTGAAATGCAATTTAGAGTGCCTGAAATGTCAACTATAGTGTCTGAAATGTCAATTATAGTGCCTGAAATGCCAATTATAGTGCCTATAATGCCAAATATTATGTCACAAATGAAAAATTTTAGTGCCTGAAATGCAAAATATAATGTCACAAAGGCCAATTATACTGCCTGAAATGTCAATTAGAGTGCCTGAAATGTCAATTATAGTGTCTAAAATGTCAATTATAGTGTCTGAAAAGCCAATTATAGTGCCTGAAATGCCAATTATAGTGCCTGAAATGCCAATTTTAGTGCCTGAAATGCCAATTTTAGTGCCTGAAATGCCAATTTTAGTGCCTGAAATGCCAATTTTAGTGCCTGAAATGCGAATTATTATGTCTATAATGCCAATTATAATGTCTGAAATGCCAATTATAGTGCCTTAAATGCCAAATATTATGTCACAAATGCCAAAAATAGTGCCTGAAATGCGAATTATTTTGTCTAAAATGCCAATTAGAGTGCCTGAAATGTCAATTATAGTTTCTAAAATGTCAATTATAGTGTCTGAAAAGCCAACTATAGTGCCTGAAATGCCAATTATAGTGCCTGAAATGCCAATTTTAGTGCCTGAAATGCCAATTTTAGTGCCTGAAATGCCAATTTTAGTGCCTGAAATGCCAATTTTAGTGCCTGAAATGCGAATTATTATGTCTATAATGCCAATTATAATGTCTGAAATGCCAATTATAGTGCCTGAAATGCCAAATATTATGTCACAAATGCCAAAAATAGTGCCTGAAATGCGAATTATTTTGTCTAAAATGCCAATTAGAGTGCCTGAAATGACAATTATAGTGTCTAAAAAGCCAATTAGAGTGCCTGAAATGTCAATTAGAGTGCCTGAAATGTCAATTATAGTGTCTGAAATGCCAATTATAGTGAGTGAAATGCCAAATATAATGTCATAAATGCCAAATATAGTGCGTTGAAATGACATTTATAGTGCTTGAAATGCCAATTATAATGTCTGAAATGCCAATTATAGTGCCTGAAATGCCAAATATAGTGTCCGAAATGCCAAATATAATGTCACAAATGCCAATTTTAGTGCCTGTAATTCCAAATATAATGTCACAAATGCCAATTATAGTGCCTGAAATGTCAATTATAGTGTCTGAAATGTCAATTACAGTGTCTGAAATGCCAATTATAGTGAGTGAAATGCCAAATATGATGCCTGAAATGCCAATTATAATGTCTGAAATGCCAATTTTAGTGCCTGAAATGCCAATTTTAGTGCCTGAAATGCCAATTTTAGTGCCTGAAATGCGAATTATTATGTCTATAATGCCAATTATAATGTCTGAAATGCCAATTATAGTGCCTGAAATGCGAAATATTATGTCACAAATGCCAAAAATAGTGACTGAAATGCGAATTATTTTGTCTAAAATGCCAATTAGAGTGCCTGAAATGACAATTATAGTGTCTAAAAAGCCAATTAGAGTGCCTGAAATGTCAATTAGAGTGCCTGAAATGCCAATTATAGTGCCTGAAATGCAATTTAGAGTGCCTGAAATGTCAACTATAGTGTCTGAAATGTCAATTATAGTGTCTGAAATGCCAATTATAGTGAGTGAAATGCCAAATATAATGTCATAAATGCCAAATATAGTGCGTTGAAATGACATTTATAGTGCTTGAAATGCCAATTATAATGTCTGAAATGCCAACTATAGTGCCTGAAATGCCAATTTTAGTGCCTGAAATGCCAATTTTAGTGCCTGAAATGCCAATTTTAGTGCCTGAAATGCGAATTATTATGTCTATAATGCCAATTATAATGTCTGAAATGCCAATTATAGTGCCTGAAATGCCAAATATTATGTCACAAATGCCAAATATAGTGCCTGAAATGCCAATTATAGTGCTTGAAATGCCAAATATAGTGTCTGAAATGCCAATTAGAGTGCCTGAAATGTCAATTATAGTGTCTGAAATGTCAATTATAGTGCCTGAAATGCCAAATATAATGTCATAAATGCCAAATATAGTGCCTGAAATGCCAATTTTAGTGCCTGAAATGCGAATAATTATGTCTAAAATGCCAATTATAATGTCTGAAATGCCAATTATAATGTCGGAAATGCCAATTTAGTGCCTGAAATGCCAAATATAATGTCACAAATGCCAATTATAATGTCATAAATGCCAAATATAGTGCCTGAAATGCCAATTTTAGTGCCTGAAATGTCAATTACAGTGTCTGAAATGCTAAATATAATGACACAAATGCCAATTATAGTGCCTGAAATGCAAATTAGAGTGCCTGAAATGTCAATTATAGTGTCTAAAATGTCAATTATAGTGTCTGAAAAGCCAATTATAGTGCCTGAAATGCCAATTATAGTGCCTGAAATGCCAATTTTAGTACCTGAAATGCGAATTATTATGTCTAAAAGGCCAATTATAATGTCTGACATGCCAATTATAGTGCCTATAATGCCAAATATTATGTCACAAATCAAAAATTTTAGTGCCTGAAATGCCAAATATAATGTCACAAAGGCCAATTATACTGCCTGAAATGTCAATTGGAGTGCCTGAAATGTCAATTATAGTGTCTAAAATGTCAATTATAGTGTCTGAAAAGCCAATTATAGTGCCTGAAATGCCAATTATAGTGCCTGAAATGCCAATTTTAGTGCCTGTAATGAGAATTATTATGTCTGAAATGCCAATTATAATGTCTGAAATGCCAATTATAGTGCCTATAATGCCAAATTTTATGTCACAAATGAAAACTTTTAGTGCCTGAAATGCCAAATATAATGTCACAAAGGCCAATTATAGTGCCTGAAATGTCAATTATAGTGTCTGAAATGTCAATTATAGTGTCCGAAATGCGAAATATAATGTCACAAATGCCAATTTTAGTGCCTGAAATGCCAAACATAATGTCACAAATGCCAATTTTAGTGCCTGAAATGCCATATATAATGTCACAAAGGCCAATTATAGTGCCTGAAATGTCAATTATAGTGTCTCAAATGTCAATTATAGTGTCTGAAATGCCAACTATAATGACACAAATGCCAATTTTAGTGCCGGAAATGCGAATTATTATGTCTAAAATGCCAATTATAATGTCTGAAATGCCAATTATAGTGCCTGAAATGCCAAATATTATGTCACAAATGCCAAAAATAGTGCCTGAATCGCGAATTATATTGTCTAAAATGCCAATTAGAGTGCCTGAAATGACAATTATAGTGTCTAAAATGCCAATTTGAGTGCCTGAAATGTCAATTAGAGTGCCTGAAATGTCAATTATAGTGTCTGAAATGCCAATTATAGTGAGTGAAATGCCAAATATAATGTCACAAATCCCAAATATAGTGCGTTGAAATGCCATTTATAGTGCTTAAAATGCCAATTATAATGTCTGAAATGCCAATTATAGTGCCTGAAATTCCAAATATAATGTCACAAATGCCAAATATAGTGGCTGAAATGCCAATTAGAGTGCCTGAAATGTCAATTATAGTGTCTGAAATGTCAATTATAGTGTCTGAAAAGCCAATTATAGTGCCTGAAATGCCAATTATAGTGCCTGAAATGCCAATTATAGTGCTTAAAATGCCAAATATAGTGCCTGAAATGCCAATTAGAGTGCCTGAAATGCCAATTATAGTGCTTGAAATGCCAAATATAATGTCACACATGCCAATTATAGTGCTTGAAATGTCAATTATAGTGTCTGCTATGTCAATTATAGTGTCTGAAATGCCAAATATAATGACACAAATGCCAATTATAGTGCCTGAAATGCCAATTATAGTGCTTGAAATGCCAAATATAATGTCACACATGCCAATTATAGTGCCTGAAATGTCAATTATAGTGTCTGAAATGTCAATTATAGTGTCTGAAATGCCAAATATAATGACACAAATGCCAATTATAGTGCCTGAAATGCAAATTAGAGTGCCTGAAATGTCAAGTGTGAAAATGAAGTGTCTAAAATGTCAATTATAGTGTCTGAAAAGCCAATTATAGTGCCTGAAATGCCAATTATAGTGCCTGAAATGCCAATTTTAATGCCTGAAATGCGAATTATTATGTCTTAAATGCCAATTATAATGTCTGAAATGCCAATTATAGTGCCTGAAATGCCAAATATTATGTCACAAATGCCAATTAGAGTGCCTGAAATGACAATTATAGTGTCTAAAATGCCAATTAGAGTGCCTGAAATGTCAATTATAGTTTCTAAAATGTCAATTATAGTGTCTGAAAAGCCAACTATAGTGCCTGAAATGCCAATTATAGTGCCTGAAATGCCAATTTTAGTGCCTGAAATGCCAATTTTAGTGCCTGAAATGCCAATTTTAGTGCCTGAAATGCCAATTTTAGTGCCTGAAATGCGAATGATTATGTCTATAATGCCAATTATAATGTCTGAAATGCCAATTATAGTGCCTGAAATGCCAAATATTATGTCACAAATGCCAAAAATAGTGCCTGAAATGCGAATTATTTTGTCTAAAATGCCAATTAGAGTGCCTGAAATGACAATTATAGTGTCTAAAAAGCCAATTAGAGTGCCTGAAATGTCAATTAGAGTGCCTGAAATGTCAATTATAGTGTCTGAAATGCCAATTATAGTGAGTGAAATGCCAAATATAATGTCATAAATGCCAAATATAGTGCGTTGAAATGACATTTATAGTGCTTGAAATGCCAATTATAATGTCTGAAATGCCAATTATAGTGCCTGAAATGCCAAATATAGTGTCCGAAATGCCAAATATAATGTCACAAATGCCAATTTTAGTGCCTGTAATTCCAAATATAATGTCACAAATGCCAATTATAGTGCCTGAAATGTCAATTATAGTGTCTGAAATGTCAATTACAGTGTCTGAAATGCCAATTATAGTGAGTGAAATGCCAAATATGATGCCTGAAATGCCAATTATAATGTCTGAAATGCCAATTTTAGTGCCTGAAATGCCAATTTTAGTGCCTGAAATGCCAATTTTAGTGCCTGAAATGCCAATTTTAGTGCCTGAAATGCCAATTTTAGTGCCTGAAATGCGAATTATTATGTCTATAATGCCAATTATAATGTCTGAAATGCCAATTATAGTGCCTGAAATGCGAAATATTATGTCACAAATGCCAAAAATAGTGACTGAAATGCGAATTATTTTGTCTAAAATGCCAATTAGAGTGCCTGAAATGACAATTATAGTGTCTAAAAAGCCAATTAGAGTGCCTGAAATGTCAATTAGAGTGCCTGAAATGCCAATTATAGTGCCTGAAATGCAATTTAGAGTGCCTGAAATGTCAACTATAGTGTCTGAAATGTCAATTATAGTGTCTGAAATGCCAATTATAGTGAGTGAAATGCCAAATATAATGTCATAAATGCCAAATATAGTGCGTTGAAATGACATTTATAGTGCTTGAAATGCCAATTATAATGTCTGAAATGCCAACTATAGTGCCTGAAATGCCAATTTTAGTGCCTGAAATGCGAATTATTATGTCTAAAATGCCAATTATAATGTCTGAAATGCCAATTATAGTGCCTGAAATGCCAAATATTATGTCACAAATGCCAAAAATAGTGCCTGAAATGCGAATTATTTTGTCTAAAATGCCAATTAGAGTGCCTGAAATGACAATTATAGTGTCTAAAAAGCCAATTAGAGTGCCTGAAATGTCAATTAGAGTGCCTGAAATGCCAAATATAATGTCATAAATGCCAAATATAGTGCCTGAAATGCCAATTTTAGTGCCTGAAATGCGAATTATTATGTCTAAAATGCCAATTATAATGTCTGAAATGCCAATTATAATGTCGGAAATGCCAAATATAATGTCACAAATGCCAATTTTAGTGCCTGAAATGCCAATTATAGTGCCTGAAATGCCAATTATAGTGCCTGAAATGCCAATTTTAGTGCCTGAAATGCCAATTTTAGTGCCTGAAATGCCAATTTTAGTGCCTGAAATGCCAATTTTAGTGCCTGAAATGCGAATTATTATGTCTATAATGCCAATTATAATGTCTGAAATGCCAATTATAGTGCCTGAAATGCCAAATATTATGTCACAAATGCCAAATATAGTGCCTGAAATGCCAATTATAGTGCTTGAAATGCCAAATATAGTGTCTGAAATGCCAATTAGAGTGCCTGAAATGTCAATTATAGTGTCTGAAATGTCAATTATAGTGCCTGAAATGCCAAATATAATGTCATAAATGCCAAATATAGTGCCTGAAATGCCAATTTTAGTGCCTGAAATGCGAATAATTATGTCTAAAATGCCAATTATAATGTCTGAAATGCCAATTATAATGTCGGAAATGCCAATTTAGTGCCTGAAATGCCAAATATAATGTCACAAATGCCAATTATAATGTCATAAATGCCAAATATAGTGCCTGAAATGCCAATTTTAGTGCCTGAAATGTCAATTACAGTGTCTGAAATGCTAAATATAATGACACAAATGCCAATTATAGTGCCTGAAATGCAAATTAGAGTGCCTGAAATGTCAATTATAGTGTCTAAAATGTCAATTATAGTGTCTGAAAAGCCAATTATAGTGCCTGAAATGCCAATTATAGTGCCTGAAATGCCAATTTTAGTACCTGAAATGCGAATTATTATGTCTAAAAGGCCAATTATAATGTCTGACATGCCAATTATAGTGCCTATAATGCCAAATATTATGTCACAAATCAAAAATTTTAGTGCCTGAAATGCCAAATATAATGTCACAAAGGCCAATTATACTGCCTGAAATGTCAATTGGAGTGCCTGAAATGTCAATTATAGTGTCTAAAATGTCAATTATAGTGTCTGAAAAGCCAATTATAGTGCCTGAAATGCCAATTATAGTGCCAGAAATGCCAATTTTAGTGCCTGTAATGAGAATTATTATGTCTGAAATGCCAATTATAATGTCTGAAATGCCAATTATAGTGCCTATAATGCCAAATTTTATGTCACAAATGAAAACTTTTAGTGCCTGAAATGCCAAATATAATGTCACAAAGGCCAATTATAGTGCCTGAAATGTCAATTATAGTGTCTGAAATGTCAATTATAGTGTCCGAAATGCGAAATATAATGTCACAAATGCCAATTTTAGTGCCTGAAATGCCAAACATAATGTCACAAATGCCAATTTTAGTGCCTGAAATGCCATATATAATGTCACAAAGGCCAATTATAGTGCCTGAAATGTCAATTATAGTGTCTCAAATGTCAATTATAGTGTCTGAAATGCCAACTATAATGACACAAATGCCAATTTTAGTGCCGGAAATGCGAATTATTATGTCTAAAATGCCAATTATAATGTCTGAAATGCCAATTATAGTGCCTGAAATGCCAAATATTATGTCACAAATGCCAAAAATAGTGCCTGAATCGCGAATTATATTGTCTAAAATGCCAATTAGAGTGCCTGAAATGACAATTATAGTGTCTAAAATGCCAATTTGAGTGCCTGAAATGTCAATTAGAGTGCCTGAAATGTCAATTATAGTGTCTGAAATGCCAAATATAATGACACAAATGCCAATTATAGTGCCTGAAATGCAAATTAGAGTGCCTGAAATGTCAATTATAGTGCTTAAAATGCCAATTATAGTGTCTGAAAAGCCAATTATAGTGCCTGAAATGCCAATTATAGTGCCTGAAATGCCAATTTTAGTGCCTGAAATGCGAATTATTATGTCTAAAATGCCAATTATAATGTGTGAAATGCCAATCATAGTGAGTGAAAAGCCAATTATAGTGCCTGAAATGCCAATTATAGTGCCTGAAATGCCAATTTTAGTGCCTGTAATGAGAATTATTATGTCTGAAATGCCAATTATAATGTCTTAAATGCCAATTATAGTGCCTATAATGCCAAATTTTATGTCACAAATGAAAACTTTTAGTGCCTGAAATGCCAAATATAATGTCACAAAGGCCAATTATAGTGCCTGAAATGTCAATTATAGTGTCTGAAATGTCAATTATAGTGTCCGAAATGCGAAATATAATGTCACAAATGCCAATTTTAGTGCCTGAAATGCCAAACATAATGTCACAAATGCCAATTTTAGTGCCTGAAATGCCATATATAATGTCACAAAGGCCAATTATAGTGCCTGAAATGTCAATTATAGTGTCTCAAATGTCAATTATAGTGTCTGAAATGCCAACTATAATGACACAAATGCCAATTTTAGTGCCGGAAATGCGAATTATTATGTCTAAAATGCCAATTATAATGTCTGAAATGCCAATTATAGTGCCTGAAATGCCAAATATTATGTCACAAATGCCAAAAATAGTGCCTGAATCGCGAATTATATTGTCTAAAATGCCAATTAGAGTGCCTGAAATGACAATTATAGTGTCTAAAATGCCAATTTGAGTGCCTGAAATGTCAATTAGAGTGCCTGAAATGTCAATTATAGTGTCTGAAATGCCAATTATAGTGAGTGAAATGCCAAATATAATGTCACAAATGCCAAATATAGTGCGTTGAAATGCCATTTATAGTGCTTAAAATGCCAATTATAATGTCTGAAATGCCAATTATAGTGCCTGAAATTCCAAATATAATGTCACAAATGCCAAATATAGTGGCTGAAATGCCAATTAGAGTGCCTGAAATGTCAATTAGAGTGCCTGAAATGTCAATTATAGTGTCTGAAATGCCAATTATAGTGAGTGAAATGCCAAATATAATGTCATAAATGCCAAATATAGTGCGTTGAAATGACATTTATAGTGCTTGAAATGCCAATTATAATGTCTGAAATGCCAATTATAGTGCCTGAAATGCCAAATATAGTGTCCGAAATGCCAAATATAATGTCACAAATGCCAATTTTAGTGCCTGTAATTCCAAATATAATGTCACAAATGCCAATTATAGTGCCTGAAATGTCAATTATAGTGTCTGAAATGTCAATTACAGTGTCTGAAATGCCAATTATAGTGAGTGAAATGCCAAATATGATGCCTGAAATGCCAATTATAATGTCTGAAATGCCAATTTTAGTGCCTGAAATGCCAATTTTAGTGCCTGAAATGCCAATTTTAGTGCCTGAAATGCCAATTTTAGTGCCTGAAATGCCAATTTTAGTGCCTGAAATGCGAATTATTATGTCTATAATGCCAATTATAATGTCTGAAATGCCAATTATAGTGCCTGAAATGCGAAATATTATGTCACAAATGCCAAAAATAGTGACTGAAATGCGAATTATTTTGTCTAAAATGCCAATTAGAGTGCCTGAAATGACAATTATAGTGTCTAAAAAGCCAATTAGAGTGCCTGAAATGTCAATTAGAGTGCCTGAAATGCCAATTATAGTGCCTGAAATGCAATTTAGAGTGCCTGAAATGTCAACTATAGTGTCTGAAATGTCAATTATAGTGTCTGAAATGCCAATTATAGTGAGTGAAATGCCAAATATAATGTCATAAATGCCAAATATAGTGCGTTGAAATGACATTTATAGTGCTTGAAATGCCAATTATAATGTCTGAAATGCCAACTATAGTGCCTGAAATGCCAATTTTAGTGCCTGAAATGCGAATTATTATGTCTAAAATGCCAATTATAATGTCTGAAATGCCAATTATAGTGCCTGAAATGCCAAATATTATGTCACAAATGCCAAAAATAGTGCCTGAAATGCGAATTATTTTGTCTAAAATGCCAATTAGAGTGCCTGAAATGACAATTATAGTGTCTAAAAAGCCAATTAGAGTGCCTGAAATGTCAATTAGAGTGCCTGAAATGCCAAATATAATGTCATAAATGCCAAATATAGTGCCTGAAATGCCAATTTTAGTGCCTGAAATGCGAATTATTATGTCTAAAATGCCAATTATAATGTCTGAAATGCCAATTATAATGTCGGAAATGCCAAATATAATATCACAAATGCCAATTTTAGTGCCTGAAATGCCAATTATAGTGCCTGAAATGCCAATTATAGTGCCTGAAATGCCAATTTTAGTGCCTGAAATGCCAATTTTAGTGCCTGAAATGCCAATTTTAGTGCCTGAAATGCCAATTTTAGTGCCTGAAATGCGAATTATTATGTCTATAATGCCAATTATAATGTCTGAAATGCCAATTATAGTGCCTGAAATGCCAAATATTATGTCACAAATGCCAAATATAGTGCCTGAAATGCCAATTATAGTGCTTGAAATGCCAAATATAGTGTCTGAAATGCCAATTAGAGTGCCTGAAATGTCAATTATAGTGTCTGAAATGTCAATTATAGTGCCTGAAATGCCAAATATAATGTCATAAATGCCAAATATAGTGCCTGAAATGCCAATTTTAGTGCCTGAAATGCGAATAATTATGTCTAAAATGCCAATTATAATGTCTGAAATGCCAATTATAATGTCGGAAATGCCAATTTAGTGCCTGAAATGCCAAATATAATGTCACAAATGCCAATTATAATGTCATAAATGCCAAATATAGTGCCTGAAATGCCAATTTTAGTGCCTGAAATGTCAATTACAGTGTCTGAAATGCTAAATATAATGACACAAATGCCAATTATAGTGCCTGAAATGCAAATTAGAGTGCCTGAAATGTCAATTATAGTGTCTAAAATGTCAATTATAGTGTCTGAAAAGCCAATTATAGTGCCTGAAATGCCAATTATAGTGCCTGAAATGCCAATTTTAGTACCTGAAATGCGAATTATTATGTCTAAAAGGCCAATTATAATGTCTGACATGCCAATTATAGTGCCTATAATGCCAAATATTATGTCACAAATCAAAAATTTTAGTGCCTGAAATGCCAAATATAATGTCACAAAGGCCAATTATACTGCCTGAAATGTCAATTGGAGTGCCTGAAATGTCAATTATAGTGTCTAAAATGTCAATTATAGTGTCTGAAAAGCCAATTATAGTGCCTGAAATGCCAATTATAGTGCCAGAAATGCCAATTTTAGTGCCTGTAATGAGAATTATTATGTCTGAAATGCCAATTATAATGTCTGAAATGCCAATTATAGTGCCTATAATGCCAAATTTTATGTCACAAATGAAAACTTTTAGTGCCTGAAATGCCAAATATAATGTCACAAAGGCCAATTATAGTGCCTGAAATGTCAATTATAGTGTCTGAAATGTCAATTATAGTGTCCGAAATGCGAAATATAATGTCACAAATGCCAATTTTAGTGCCTGAAATGCCAAACATAATGTCACAAATGCCAATTTTAGTGCCTGAAATGCCATATATAATGTCACAAAGGCCAATTATAGTGCCTGAAATGTCAATTATAGTGTCTCAAATGTCAATTATAGTGTCTGAAATGCCAACTATAATGACACAAATGCCAATTTTAGTGCCGGAAATGCGAATTATTATGTCTAAAATGCCAATTATAATGTCTGAAATGCCAATTATAGTGCCTGAAATGCCAAATATTATGTCACAAATGCCAAAAATAGTGCCTGAATCGCGAATTATATTGTCTAAAATGCCAATTAGAGTGCCTGAAATGACAATTATAGTGTCTAAAATGCCAATTTGAGTGCCTGAAATGTCAATTAGAGTGCCTGAAATGTCAATTATAGTGTCTGAAATGCCAAATATAATGACACAAATGCCAATTATAGTGCCTGAAATGCAAATTAGAGTGCCTGAAATGTCAATTATAGTGCTTAAAATGCCAATTATAGTGTCTGAAAAGCCAATTATAGTGCCTGAAATGCCAATTATAGTGCCTGAAATGCCAATTTTAGTGCCTGAAATGCGAATTATTATGTCTAAAATGCCAATTATAATGTGTGAAATGCCAATCATAGTGAGTGAAAAGCCAATTATAGTGCCTGAAATGCCAATTATAGTGCCTGAAATGCCAATTTTAGTGCCTGTAATGAGAATTATTATGTCTGAAATGCCAATTATAATGTCTGAAATGCCAATTATAGTGCCTATAATGCCAAATTTTATGTCACAAATGAAAACTTTTAGTGCCTGAAATGCCAAATATAATGTCACAAAGGCCAATTATAGTGCCTGAAATGTCAATTATAGTGTCTGAAATGTCAATTATAGTGTCCGAAATGCGAAATATAATGTCACAAATGCCAATTTTAGTGCCTGAAATGCCAAACATAATGTCACAAATGCCAATTTTAGTGCCTGAAATGCCATATATAATGTCACAAAGGCCAATTATAGTGCCTGAAATGTCAATTATAGTGTCTCAAATGTCAATTATAGTGTCTGAAATGCCAACTATAATGACACAAATGCCAATTTTAGTGCCGGAAATGCGAATTATTATGTCTAAAATGCCAATTATAATGTCTGAAATGCCAATTATAGTGCCTGAAATGCCAAATATTATGTCACAAATGCCAAAAATAGTGCCTGAATCGCGAATTATATTGTCTAAAATGCCAATTAGAGTGCCTGAAATGACAATTATAGTGTCTAAAATGCCAATTTGAGTGCCTGAAATGTCAATTAGAGTGCCTGAAATGTCAATTATAGTGTCTGAAATGCCAATTATAGTGAGTGAAATGCCAAATATAATGTCACAAATGCCAAATATAGTGCGTTGAAATGCCATTTATAGTGCTTAAAATGCCAATTATAATGTCTGAAATGCCAATTATAGTGCCTGAAATTCCAAATATAATGTCACAAATGCCAAATATAGTGGCTGAAATGCCAATTAGAGTGCCTGAAATGTCAATTATAGTGTCTGAAATGTCAATTATAGTGTCTGAAAAGCCAATTATAGTGCCTGAAATGCCAATTATAGTGCCTGAAATGCCAATTATAGTGCTTGAAATGCCAAATATAGTGCCTGAAATGCCAATTAGAGTGCCTGAAATGCCAATTATAGTGCTTGAAATGCCAAATATAATGTCACACATGCCAATTATAGTGCTTGAAATGTCAATTATAGTGTCTGCTATGTCAATTATAGTGTCTGAAATGCCAAATATAATGACACAAATGCCAATTATAGTGCCTGAAATGCCAATTATAGTGCTTGAAATGCCAAATATAATGTCACACATGCCAATTATAGTGCCTGAAATGTCAATTATAGTGTCTGAAATGTCAATTATAGTGTCTGAAATGCCAAATATAATGACACAAATGCCAATTATAGTGCCTGAAATGCAAATTAGAGTGCCTGAAATGTCAAGTGTGAAAATGAAGTGTCTAAAATGTCAATTATAGTGTCTGAAAAGCCAATTATAGTGCCTGAAATGCCAATTATAGTGCCTGAAATGCCAATTTTAATGCCTGAAATGCGAATTATTATGTCTTAAATGCCAATTATAATGTCTGAAATGCCAATTATAGTGCCTGAAATGCCAAATATTATGTCACAAATGCCAATTAGAGTGCCTGAAATGACAATTATAGTGTCTAAAATGCCAATTAGAGTGCCTGAAATGTCAATTATAGTTTCTAAAATGTCAATTATAGTGTCTGAAAAGCCAACTATAGTGCCTGAAATGCCAATTATAGTGCCTGAAATGCCAATTTTAGTGCCTGAAATGCCAATTTTAGTGCCTGAAATGCCAATTTTAGTGCCTGAAATGCGAATTATTATGTCTATAATGCCAATTATAATGTCTGAAATGCCAATTATAGTGCCTGAAATGCCAAATATTATGTCACAAATGCCAAAAATAGTGCCTGAAATGCGAATTATTTTGTCTAAAATGCCAATTAGAGTGCCTGAAATGACAATTATAGTGTCTAAAAAGCCAATTAGAGTGCCTGAAATGTCAATTAGAGTGCCTGAAATGTCAATTATAGTGTCTGAAATGCCAATTATAGTGAGTGAAATGCCAAATATAATGTCATAAATGCCAAATATAGTGCGTTGAAATGACATTTATAGTGCTTGAAATGCCAATTATAATGTCTGAAATGCCAATTATAGTGCCTGAAATGCCAAATATAGTGTCCGAAATGCCAAATATAATGTCACAAATGCCAATTTTAGTGCCTGTAATTCCAAATATAATGTCACAAATGCCAATTATAGTGCCTGAAATGTCAATTATAGTGTCTGAAATGTCAATTACAGTGTCTGAAATGCCAATTATAGTGAGTGAAATGCCAAATATGATGCCTGAAATGCCAATTATAATGTCTGAAATGCCAATTTTAGTGCCTGAAATGCCAATTTTGGTGCCTGAAATGCCAATTTTAGTGCCTGAAATGCCAATTTTAGTGCCTGAAATGCGAATTATTATGTCTATAATGCCAATTATAATGTCTGAAATGCCAATTATAGTGCCTGAAATGCGAAATATTATGTCACAAATGCCAAAAATAGTGACTGAAATGCGAATTATTTTGTCTAAAATGCCAATTAGAGTGCCTGAAATGACAATTATAGTGTCTAAAAAGCCAATTAGAGTGCCTGAAATGTCAATTAGAGTGCCTGAAATGCCAATTATAGTGCCTGAAATGCAATTTAGAGTGCCTGAAATGTCAACTATAGTGTCTGAAATGTCAATTATAGTGTCTGAAATGCCAATTATAGTGAGTGAAATGCCAAATATAATGTCATAAATGCCAAATATAGTGCGTTGAAATGACATTTATAGTGCTTGAAATGCCAATTATAATGTCTGAAATGCCAACTATAGTGCCTGAAATGCCAATTTTAGTGCCTGAAATGCGAATTATTATGTCTAAAATGCCAATTATAATGTCTGAAATGCCAATTATAGTGCCTGAAATGCCAAATATTATGTCACAAATGCCAAAAATAGTGCCTGAAATGCGAATTATTTTGTCTAAAATGCCAATTAGAGTGCCTGAAATGACAATTATAGTGTCTAAAAAGCCAATTAGAGTGCCTGAAATGTCAATTAGAGTGCCTGAAATGCCAAATATAATGTCATAAATGCCAAATATAGTGCCTGAAATGCCAATTTTAGTGCCTGAAATGCGAATTATTATGTCTAAAATGCCAATTATAATGTCTGAAATGCCAATTATAATGTCGGAAATGCCAAATATAATGTCACAAATGCCAATTTTAGTGCCTGAAATGCCAATTATAGTGCCTGAAATGCCAATTATAGTGCCTGAAATGCCAATTTTAGTGCCTGAAATGCCAATTTTAGTGCCTGAAATGCCAATTTTAGTGCCTGAAATGCCAATTTTAGTGCCTGAAATGCGAATTATTATGTCTATAATGCCAATTATAATGTCTGAAATGCCAATTATAGTGCCTGAAATGCCAAATATTATGTCACAAATGCCAAATATAGTGCCTGAAATGCCAATTATAGTGCTTGAAATGCCAAATATAGTGTCTGAAATGCCAATTAGAGTGCCTGAAATGTCAATTATAGTGTCTGAAATGTCAATTATAGTGCCTGAAATGCCAAATATAATGTCATAAATGCCAAATATAGTGCCTGAAATGCCAATTTTAGTGCCTGAAATGCGAATAATTATGTCTAAAATGCCAATTATAATGTCTGAAATGCCAATTATAATGTCGGAAATGCCAATTTAGTGCCTGAAATGCCAAATATAATGTCACAAATGCCAATTATAATGTCATAAATGCCAAATATAGTGCCTGAAATGCCAATTTTAGTGCCTGAAATGTCAATTACAGTGTCTGAAATGCTAAATATAATGACACAAATGCCAATTATAGTGCCTGAAATGCAAATTAGAGTGCCTGAAATGTCAATTATAGTGTCTAAAATGTCAATTATAGTGTCTGAAAAGCCAATTATAGTGCCTGAAATGCCAATTATAGTGCCTGAAATGCCAATTTTAGTACCTGAAATGCGAATTATTATGTCTAAAAGGCCAATTATAATGTCTGACATGCCAATTATAGTGCCTATAATGCCAAATATTATGTCACAAATCAAAAATTTTAGTGCCTGAAATGCCAAATATAATGTCACAAAGGCCAATTATACTGCCTGAAATGTCAATTGGAGTGCCTGAAATGTCAATTATAGTGTCTAAAATGTCAATTATAGTGTCTGAAAAGCCAATTATAGTGCCTGAAATGCCAATTATAGTGCCAGAAATGCCAATTTTAGTGCCTGTAATGAGAATTATTATGTCTGAAATGCCAATTATAATGTCTGAAATGCCAATTATAGTGCCTATAATGCCAAATTTTATGTCACAAATGAAAACTTTTAGTGCCTGAAATGCCAAATATAATGTCACAAAGGCCAATTATAGTGCCTGAAATGTCAATTATAGTGTCTGAAATGTCAATTATAGTGTCCGAAATGCGAAATATAATGTCACAAATGCCAATTTTAGTGCCTGAAATGCCAAACATAATGTCACAAATGCCAATTTTAGTGCCTGAAATGCCATATATAATGTCACAAAGGCCAATTATAGTGCCTGAAATGTCAATTATAGTGTCTCAAATGTCAATTATGGTGTCTGAAATGCCAACTATAATGACACAAATGCCAATTTTAGTGCCGGAAATGCGAATTATTATGTCTAAAATGCCAATTATAATGTCTGAAATGCCAATTATAGTGCCTGAAATGCCAAATATTATGTCACAAATGCCAAAAATAGTGCCTGAATCGCGAATTATATTGTCTAAAATGCCAATTAGAGTGCCTGAAATGACAATTATAGTGTCTAAAATGCCAATTTGAGTGCCTGAAATGTCAATTAGAGTGCCTGAAATGTCAATTATAGTGTCTGAAATGCCAAATATAATGACACAAATGCCAATTATAGTGCCTGAAATGCAAATTAGAGTGCCTGAAATGTCAATTATAGTGTCTAAAATGTCAATTATAGTGTCTGAAAAGCCAATTATAGTGCCTGAAATGCCAATTATAGTGCCTGAAATGCCAATTTTAGTGCCTGAAATGCGAATTATTATGTCTAAAATGCCAATTATAATGTGTGAAATGCCAATCATAGTGAGTGAAATGCCAAATATAATGTCACAAATGCCAAATATAGTAGGTTGAAATGCCATTTATAGTGCTTGAAATGCCAATTATAATGTCTGAAATGCCAATTATAGTGCCTGAAATTCCAAATATAATGTCACAAATGCCAAATATAGTGCCTGAAATGCCAATTAGAGTGCCTGAAATGTCAATTATAGTGTCTGAAATGTCAATTATAGTGTCTGAAAAGCCAATTATAGTGAGTGAAATGCCAAATATAATGTCACAAATGCCAAATATAGTGCGTTCAAATGCCATTTATAGTGCTTGAAATGCCAATTATAATGTCTGAAATGCCAATTATAGTGCCTGAAATTCCAAATATAATGTAACAAATGCCAAATATAGTGCCTGAAATGCCAATTAGAGTGCCTGAAATGTCAATTATAGTGTCTGAAATGTCAATTATAGTGTCTGAAATGTCAATTATAGTGTCTGAAATGCCAACTATAATGACACAAATGCCAATTTTAGTGCCGGAAATGCGAATTATTATGTCTAAAATGCCAATTATAATGTCTGAAATGCCAATTATAGTGCCTGAAATGCCAAATATTATGTCACAAATGCCAATTATAGTGCCTGAAATTCCAAATATAATGTCACAAATGCCAAATATAGTGCCTGAAATGCCAATTAGAGTGCCTGAAATGTCAATTATAGTGTCTGAAATGTCAATTATAGTGTCTGAAATGTCAATTATAGTGTCTGAAATGCCAACTATAATGACACAAATGCCAATTTTAGTGCCGGAAATGCGAATTATTATGTCTAAAATGCCAATTATAATGTCTGAAATGCCAATTATAGTGCCTGAAATGCCAAATATAATGTCACAAATGCCAATTTTAGTGCCTGAAATGCCAAATATAATGTCACAAATGCCAATTATAGTGCCTGAAATGTCAATTATAGTGTCTGAAATGTCAATTATAGTGTCTGAAATGCCAAATATAATGACACAAATGCCAATTATAGTGCCTGAAATGCAAATTAGAGTGCCTGAAATGTCAATTATAGTGTCTAAAATGTCAATTATAGTGTCTGAAAAGCCAATTATAGTGCCTGAAATGCCAATTATAGTGCCTGAAATGCCAATTTTAGTGCCTGAAATGCGAATTATTATGTCTAAAATGCCAATTATAATGTGTGAAATGCCAATCATAGTGAGTGAAATGCCAAATATAATGTCACAAATGCCAAATATAGTGGGTTGAAATGCCATTTATAGTGCTTGAAATGCCAATTATAATGTCTGAAATGCCAATTATAGTGCCTGAAATTCCAAATATAATGTCACAAATGCCAAATATAGTGCCTGAAATGCCAATTAGAGTGCCTGAAATGTCAATTATAGTGTCTGAAATGTCAATTATAGTGTCTGAAAAGCCAATTATAGTGAGTGAAATGCCAAATATAATGTCACAAATGCCAAATATAGTGCGTTCAAATGCCATTTATAGTGCTTGAAATGCCAATTATAATGTCTGAAATGCCAATTATAGTGCCTGAAATTCCAAATATAATGTCACAAATGCCAAATATAGTGCCTGAAATGCCAATTAGAGTGCCTGAAATGTCAATTATAGTGTCTGAAATGTCAATTATAGTGTCTGAAATGTCAATTATAGTGTCTGAAATGCCAACTATAATGACACAAATGCCAATTTTAGTGCCGGAAATGCGAATTATTATGTCTAAAATGCCAATTATAATGTCTGAAATGCCAATTATAGTGCCTGAAATGCCAAATATTATGTCACAAATGCCAATTAGAGTGCCTGAAATGACAATTATAGTGTCTAAAATGCCAATTAGAGTGCCTGAAATGTCAATTAGAATGCCTGAAATGTCAATTACAGTGTCTGAAATGCCAATTATAGTGAGTGAAATGCCAAATATAATGTCACAAATGCCAAATATAGTGCGTTGAAATGCCATTTATAGTGCTTGAAATGCCAATTATAATGTCTGAAATGCCAATTATAGTGCCTGAAATGACAAATATAATGTCTCAAATGCCAAATATAATGTCACAAAGACCAATTATAGTGCCTGAAATGTCAATTATAGTGTCTGAAATGTCAATTATAGTGTCCGAAATGCCAAATATAATGTCACAAATGCCAATTTTGGTGCCTGAAATTCCAAATATAATGTCACAAATGCCAATTATAGTGCCTGAAATGTCAATTATAATGTCTGAAATGTCAATTATAATGTCTGAAATGCCAATTATAATGTCTGAAATGCCAATTATAGTGAGTGAAATGCCAAATAAGATGCCTGAAATGCCAATTATTATGTCTAAAATGCCAATTATAATGTCTGAAATGCAAATTATAGTGTCGGAAATGCCAAATATAATGTCACAAATGCCAATTTTAGTGCCTGAAATGCCAAATATAATGTCACAAAGACCAATTATAGTGCCTGAAATGTCAATTATAGTGTCTGAAATGTCAATTATAGTGTCCGAAATGCCAAATATAATGTCACAAATGCCAATTTTGGTGCCTGAAATTCCAAATATAATGTCACAAATGCCAATTATAGTGCCTGAAATGTCAATTATAATGTCTGAAATGTCAATTATAATGTCTGAAATGCCAATTATAATGTCTGAAATGCCAATTATAGTGAGTGAAATGCCAAATAAGATGCCTGAAATGCCAATTATTATGTCTAAAATGCCAATTATAATGTCTGAAATGCAAATTATAGTGTCGGAAATGCCAAATATAATGTCACAAATGCCAATTTTAGTGCCTGAAATGCCAAATATAATGTCACAAATGCCAATTATAGTGCCTGAAATGTCAATTATAGTGTCTGAAATGTCAATTATAGTGTCTGAAATGCCAAATATAATGACACAAATGCCAATTATAGTGCCTGAAATGCAAATTAGAGTGCCTGAAATGTCAATTATAGTGTCTAAAATGTCAATTATAGTGTCTGAAAAGCCAATTATAGTGCCTGAAATGCCAATTATAGTGCCTGAAATGCCAATTTTAGTGCCTGAAATGCGAATTATTATGTCTAAAATGCCAATTATAATGTGTGAAATGCCAATCATAGTGAGTGAAATGCCAAATATAATGTCACAAATGCCAAATATAGTGGGTTGAAATGCCATTTATAGTGCTTGAAATGCCAATTATAATGTCTGAAATGCCAATTATAGTGCCTGAAATTCCAAATATAATGTCACAAATGCCAAATATAGTGCCTGAAATGCCAATTAGAGTGCCTGAAATGTCAATTATAGTGTCTGAAATGTCAATTATAGTGTCTGAAAAGCCAATTATAGTGAGTGAAATGCCAAATATAATGTCACAAATGCCAAATATAGTGCGTTCAAATGCCATTTATAGTGCTTGAAATGCCAATTATAATGTCTGAAATGCCAATTATAGTGCCTGAAATTCCAAATATAATGTAACAAATGCCAAATATAGTGCCTGAAATGCCAATTAGAGTGCCTGAAATGTCAATTATAGTGTCTGAAATGTCAATTATAGTGCCTGAAATTCCAAATATAATGTCACAAATGCCAAATATAGTGCCTGAAATGCCAATTAGAGTGCCTGAAATGTCAATTATAGTGTCTGAAATGTCAATTATAGTGTCTGAAAAGCCAATTATAGTGAGTGAAATGCCAAATATAATGTCACAAATGCCAAATATAGTGCGTTCAAATGCCATTTATAGTGCTTGAAATGCCAATTATAATGTCTGAAATGCCAATTATAGTGCCTGAAATTCCAAATATAATGTAACAAATGCCAAATATAGTGCCTGAAATGCCAATTAGAGTGCCTGAAATGTCAATTATAGTGTCTGAAATGTCAATTATAGTGTCTGAAATGTCAATTATAGTGTCTGAAATGCCAACTATAATGACACAAATGCCAATTTTAGTGCCGGAAATGCGAATTATTATGTCTAAAATGCCAATTATAATGTCTGAAATGCCAATTATAGTGCCTGAAATGCCAAATATTATGTCACAAATGCCAATTATAGTGCCTGAAATTCCAAATATAATGTCACAAATGCCAAATATAGTGCCTGAAATGCCAATTAGAGTGCCTGAAATGTCAATTATAGTGTCTGAAATGTCAATTATAGTGTCTGAAATGTCAATTATAGTGTCTGAAATGCCAACTATAATGACACAAATGCCAATTTTAGTGCCGGAAATGCGAATTATTATGTCTAAAATGCCAATTATAATGTCTGAAATGCCAATTATAGTGCCTGAAATGCCAAATATAATGTCACAAATGCCAATTTTAGTGCCTGAAATGCCAAATATAATGTCACAAATGCCAATTATAGTGCCTGAAATGTCAATTATAGTGTCTGAAATGTCAATTATAGTGTCTGAAATGCCAAATATAATGACACAAATGCCAATTATAGTGCCTGAAATGCAAATTAGAGTGCCTGAAATGTCAATTATAGTGTCTAAAATGTCAATTATAGTGTCTGAAAAGCCAATTATAGTGCCTGAAATGCCAATTATAGTGCCTGAAATGCCAATTTTAGTGCCTGAAATGCGAATTATTATGTCTAAAATGCCAATTATAATGTGTGAAATGCCAATCATAGTGAGTGAAATGCCAAATATAATGTCACAAATGCCAAATATAGTGGGTTGAAATGCCATTTATAGTGCTTGAAATGCCAATTATAATGTCTGAAATGCCAATTATAGTGCCTGAAATTCCAAATATAATGTCACAAATGCCAAATATAGTGCCTGAAATGCCAATTAGAGTGCCTGAAATGTCAATTATAGTGTCTGAAATGTCAATTATAGTGTCTGAAAAGCCAATTATAGTGAGTGAAATGCCAAATATAATGTCACAAATGCCAAATATAGTGCGTTCAAATGCCATTTATAGTGCTTGAAATGCCAATTATAATGTCTGAAATGCCAATTATAGTGCCTGAAATTCCAAATATAATGTCACAAATGCCAAATATAGTGCCTGAAATGCCAATTAGAGTGCCTGAAATGTCAATTATAGTGTCTGAAATGTCAATTATAGTGTCTGAAATGTCAATTATAGTGTCTGAAATGCCAACTATAATGACACAAATGCCAATTTTAGTGCCGGAAATGCGAATTATTATGTCTAAAATGCCAATTATAATGTCTGAAATGCCAATTATAGTGCCTGAAATGCCAAATATTATGTCACAAATGCCAATTAGAGTGCCTGAAATGACAATTATAGTGTCTAAAATGCCAATTAGAGTGCCTGAAATGTCAATTAGAATGCCTGAAATGTCAATTACAGTGTCTGAAATGCCAATTATAGTGAGTGAAATGCCAAATATAATGTCACAAATGCCAAATATAGTGCGTTGAAATGCCATTTATAGTGCTTGAAATGCCAATTATAATGTCTGAAATGCCAATTATAGTGCCTGAAATGACAAATATAATGTCTCAAATGCCAAATATAATGTCACAAAGACCAATTATAGTGCCTGAAATGTCAATTATAGTGTCTGAAATGTCAATTATAGTGTCCGAAATGCCAAATATAATGTCACAAATGCCAATTTTGGTGCCTGAAATTCCAAATATAATGTCACAAATGCCAATTATAGTGCCTGAAATGTCAATTATAATGTCTGAAATGTCAATTATAATGTCTGAAATGCCAATTATAATGTCTGAAATGCCAATTATAGTGAGTGAAATGCCAAATAAGATGCCTGAAATGCCAATTATTATGTCTAAAATGCCAATTATAATGTCTGAAATGCAAATTATAGTGTCGGAAATGCCAAATATAATGTCACAAATGCCAATTTTAGTGCCTGAAATGCCAAATATAATGTCACAAAGACCAATTATAGTGCCTGAAATGTCAATTATAGTGTCTGAAATGTCAATTATAGTGTCCGAAATGCCAAATATAATGTCACAAATGCCAATTTTGGTGCCTGAAATTCCAAATATAATGTCACAAATGCCAATTATAGTGCCTGAAATGTCAATTATAATGTCTGAAATGTCAATTATAATGTCTGAAATGCCAATTATAATGTCTGAAATGCCAATTATAGTGAGTGAAATGCCAAATAAGATGCCTGAAATGCCAATTATTATGTCTAAAATGCCAATTATAATGTCTGAAATGCAAATTATAGTGTCGGAAATGCCAAATATAATGTCACAAATGCCAATTTTAGTGCCTGAAATGCCAAATATAATGTCACAAATGCCAATTATAGTGCCTGAAATGTCAATTATAGTGTCTGAAATGTCAATTATAGTGTCTGAAATGCCAAATATAATGACACAAATGCCAATTATAGTGCCTGAAATGCAAATTAGAGTGCCTGAAATGTCAATTATAGTGTCTAAAATGTCAATTATAGTGTCTGAAAAGCCAATTATAGTGCCTGAAATGCCAATTATAGTGCCTGAAATGCCAATTTTAGTGCCTGAAATGCGAATTATTATGTCTAAAATGCCAATTATAATGTGTGAAATGCCAATCATAGTGAGTGAAATGCCAAATATAATGTCACAAATGCCAAATATAGTGGGTTGAAATGCCATTTATAGTGCTTGAAATGCCAATTATAATGTCTGAAATGCCAATTATAGTGCCTGAAATTCCAAATATAATGTCACAAATGCCAAATATAGTGCCTGAAATGCCAATTAGAGTGCCTGAAATGTCAATTATAGTGTCTGAAATGTCAATTATAGTGTCTGAAAAGCCAATTATAGTGAGTGAAATGCCAAATATAATGTCACAAATGCCAAATATAGTGCGTTCAAATGCCATTTATAGTGCTTGAAATGCCAATTATAATGTCTGAAATGCCAATTATAGTGCCTGAAATTCCAAATATAATGTAACAAATGCCAAATATAGTGCCTGAAATGCCAATTAGAGTGCCTGAAATGTCAATTATAGTGTCTGAAATGCCAATTATAGTGTCTGAAATGTCAATTATAGTGTCTGAAATGCCAACTATAATGACACAAATGCCAATTTTAGTGCCGGAAATGCGAATTATTATGTCTAAAATGCCAATTATAATGTCTGAAATGCCAATTATAGTGCCTGAAATGCCAAATATTATGTCACAAATGCCAATTAGAGTGCCTGAAATGACAATTATAGTGTCTAAAATGCCAATTAGAGTGCCTGAAATGTCAATTAGAATGCCTGAAATGTCAATTACAGTGTCTGAAATGCCAATTATAGTGAGTGAAATGCCAAATATAATGTCACAAATGCCAAATATAGTGCGTTGAAATGCCATTTATAGTGCTTGAAATGCCAATTATAATGTCTGAAATGCCAATTATAGTGCCTGAAATGACAAATATAATGTCTCAAATGCCAAATATAATGTCACAAATGCCAATTTTAGTGCCTGAAATGCCAAATATAATGTCACAAAGACCAATTATAGTGCCTGAAATGTCAATTATAGTGTCTGAAATGTCAATTATAGTGTCCGAAATGCCAAATATAATGTCACAAATGCCAATTTTGGTGCCTGAAATTCCAAATATAATGTCACAAATGCCAATTATAGTGCCTGAAATGTCAATTATAATGTCTGAAATGTCAATTATAATGTCTGAAATGCCAATTATAGTGAGTGAAATGCCAAATAAGATGCCTGAAATGCCAATTATTATGTCTAAAATGCCAATTATAATGTCTGAAATGCAAATTATAGTGTCGGAAATGCCAAATATAATGTCACAAATGCCAATTTTAGTGCCTGAAATGCCAAATATAATGTCACAAATGCCAATTATAGTGCCTGAAATGTCAATTATAGTGTCTGAAATGTCAATTATAGTGTCTGAAATGCCAAATATAATGACACAAATGCCAATTATAGTGCCTGAAATGCAAATTAGAGTGCCTGAAATGTCAATTATAGTGTCTAAAATGTCAATTATAGTGTCTGAAAAGCCAATTATAGTGTCTGAAATGCCAACTATAATGACACAAATGCCAATTTTAGTGCCGGAAATGCGAATTATTATGTCTAAAATGCCAATTATAATGTCTGAAATGCCAATTATAGTGCCTGAAATGCCAAATATAATGTCACAAATGCCAATTTTAGTGCCTGAAATGCCAAATATAATGTCACAAATGCCAATTATAGTGCCTGAAATGTCAATTATAGTGTCTGAAATGTCAATTATAGTGTCTGAAATGCCAAATATAATGACACAAATGCCAATTATAGTGCCTGAAATGCAAATTAGAGTGCCTGAAATGTCAATTATAGTGTCTAAAATGTCAATTATAGTGTCTGAAAAGCCAATTATAGTGCCTGAAATGCCAATTATAGTGCCTGAAATGCCAATTTTAGTGCCTGAAATGCGAATTATTATGTCTAAAATGCCAATTATAATGTGTGAAATGCCAATCATAGTGAGTGAAATGCCAAATATAATGTCACAAATGCCAAATATAGTGGGTTGAAATGCCATTTATAGTGCTTGAAATGCCAATTATAATGTCTGAAATGCCAATTATAGTGCCTGAAATTCCAAATATAATGTCACAAATGCCAAATATAGTGCCTGAAATGCCAATTAGAGTGCCTGAAATGTCAATTATAGTGTCTGAAATGTCAATTATAGTGTCTGAAAAGCCAATTATAGTGAGTGAAATGCCAAATATAATGTCACAAATGCCAAATATAGTGCGTTCAAATGCCATTTATAGTGCTTGAAATGCCAATTATAATGTCTGAAATGCCAATTATAGTGCCTGAAATTCCAAATATAATGTCACAAATGCCAAATATAGTGCCTGAAATGCCAATTAGAGTGCCTGAAATGTCAATTATAGTGTCTGAAATGTCAATTATAGTGTCTGAAATGTCAATTATAGTGTCTGAAATGCCAACTATAATGACACAAATGCCAATTTTAGTGCCGGAAATGCGAATTATTATGTCTAAAATGCCAATTATAATGTCTGAAATGCCAATTATAGTGCCTGAAATGCCAAATATTATGTCACAAATGCCAATTAGAGTGCCTGAAATGACAATTATAGTGTCTAAAATGCCAATTAGAGTGCCTGAAATGTCAATTAGAATGCCTGAAATGTCAATTACAGTGTCTGAAATGCCAATTATAGTGAGTGAAATGCCAAATATAATGTCACAAATGCCAAATATAGTGCGTTGAAATGCCATTTATAGTGCTTGAAATGCCAATTATAATGTCTGAAATGCCAATTATAGTGCCTGAAATGACAAATATAATGTCTCAAATGCCAAATATAATGTCACAAAGACCAATTATAGTGCCTGAAATGTCAATTATAGTGTCTGAAATGTCAATTATAGTGTCCGAAATGCCAAATATAATGTCACAAATGCCAATTTTGGTGCCTGAAATTCCAAATATAATGTCACAAATGCCAATTATAGTGCCTGAAATGTCAATTATAATGTCTGAAATGTCAATTATAATGTCTGAAATGCCAATTATAATGTCTGAAATGCCAATTATAGTGAGTGAAATGCCAAATAAGATGCCTGAAATGCCAATTATTATGTCTAAAATGCCAATTATAATGTCTGAAATGCAAATTATAGTGTCGGAAATGCCAAATATAATGTCACAAATGCCAATTTTAGTGCCTGAAATGCCAAATATAATGTCACAAATGCCAATTATAGTGCCAGAAATGTCAATTATAGTGTCTGAAATGTCAATTATAGTGTCTGAAATGCCAAATATAATGACACAAATGCCAATTATAGTGCCTGAAAAGCCAATTATAGTGCCTGAAATGCCAATTATAGTGCCTGAAATGCCAATTTTAATGCCTGAAATGCGAATTATTATGTCTTAAATGCCAATTATAATGTCTGAAATGCCAATTATAGTGCCTGAAATGCCAAATATTATGTCACAAATGCCAATTAGAGTGCCTGAAATGACAATTATAGTGTCTAAAATGCCAATTAGAGTGCCTGAAATGTCAATTAGAATGCCTGAAATGTCAATTACAGTGTCTGAAATGCCAATTATAGTGAGTGAAATGCCAAATTTAATGTCACAAATGCCAAATATAGTGCGTTGAAATGCCATGTATAGTGCTTGAAATGCCAATTATAATGTCTGAAATGCCAATTATAGTGCCTGAAATGCCAAATATAATGTCACAAAGACCAATTATAGTGCCTGAAATGTCAATTATAGTGTCTGAAATGTCAATTATAGTGTCCGAAATGCCAAATATAATGTCACAAATGCCAATTTTGGTGCCTGAAATTCCAAATATAATGTCACAAATGCCATGTATAGTGCTTGAAATGCCAATTATAATGTCTGAAATGCCAATTATAGTGCCTGAAATGACAAATATAATGTCTCAAATGCCAAATATAATGTCACAAATGCCAATTTTAGTGCCTGAAATGCCAAATATAATGTCACAAAGACCAATTATAGTGCCTGAAATGTCAATTATAGTGTCTGAAATGTCAATTATAGTGTCCGAAATGCCAAATATAATGTCACAAATGCCAATTTTGGTGCCTGAAATTCCAAATATAATGTCACAAATGCCAATTATAGTGCCTGAAATGTCAATTATAATGTCTGAAATGTCAATTATAATGTCTGAAATGCCAATTATAATGTCTGAAATGCCAATTATAGTGAGTGAAATGCCAAATAAGATGCCTGAAATGCCAATTATTATGTCTAAAATGCCAATTATAATGTCTGAAATGCAAATTATAGTGTCGGAAATGCCAAATATAATGTCACAAATGCCAATTTTAGTGCCTGAAATGCCAAATATAATGTCACAAATGCCAATTATAGTGCCTGAAATGTCAATTATAGTGTCTGAAATGTCAATTATAGTGTCTGAAATGCCAAATATAATGACACAAATGCCAATTATAGTGCCTGAAATGCAAATTAGAGTGCCTGAAATGTCAATTATAGTGTCTAAAATGTCAATTATAGTGTCTGAAAAGCCAATTATAGTGCCTGAAATGCCAATTATAGTGCCTGAAATGCCAATTTTAGTGCCTGAAATGCGAATTATTATGTCTAAAATGCCAATTATAATGTGTGAAATGCCAATCATAGTGAGTGAAATGCCAAATATAATGTCACAAATGCCAAATATAGTGGGTTGAAATGCCATTTATAGTGCTTGAAATGCCAATTATAATGTCTGAAATGCCAATTATAGTGCCTGAAATTCCAAATATAATGTCACAAATGCCAAATATAGTGCCTGAAATGCCAATTAGAGTGCCTGAAATGTCAATTATAGTGTCTGAAATGTCAATTATAGTGTCTGAAAAGCCAATTATAGTGAGTGAAATGCCAAATATAATGTCACAAATGCCAAATATAGTGCGTTCAAATGCCATTTATAGTGCTTGAAATGCCAATTATAATGTCTGAAATGCCAATTATAGTGCCTGAAATTCCAAATATAATGTAACAAATGCCAAATATAGTGCCTGAAATGCCAATTAGAGTGCCTGAAATGTCAATTATAGTGTCTGAAATGTCAATTATAGTGTCTGAAATGTCAATTATAGTGTCTGAAATGCCAACTATAATGACACAAATGCCAATTTTAGTGCCGGAAATGCGAATTATTATGTCTAAAATGCCAATTATAATGTCTGAAATGCCAATTATAGTGCCTGAAATGCCAAATATTATGTCACAAATGCCAATTAGAGTGCCTGAAATGACAATTATAGTGTCTAAAATGCCAATTAGAGTGCCTGAAATGTCAATTAGAATGCCTGAAATGTCAATTACAGTGTCTGAAATGCCAATTATAGTGAGTGAAATGCCAAATATAATGTCACAAATGCCAAATATAGTGCGTTGAAATGCCATTTATAGTGCTTGAAATGCCAATTATAATGTCTGAAATGCCAATTATAGTGCCTGAAATGACAAATATAATGTCTCAAATGCCAAATATAATGTCACAAATGCCAATTTTAGTGCCTGAAATGCCAAATATAATGTCACAAAGACCAATTATAGTGCCTGAAATGTCAATTATAGTGTCTGAAATGTCAATTATAGTGTCCGAAATGCCAAATATAATGTCACAAATGCCAATTTTGGTGCCTGAAATTCCAAATATAATGTCACAAATGCCAATTATAGTGCCTGAAATGTCAATTATAATGTCTGAAATGTCAATTATAATGTCTGAAATGCCAATTATAGTGAGTGAAATGCCAAATAAGATGCCTGAAATGCCAATTATTATGTCTAAAATGCCAATTATAATGTCTGAAATGCAAATTATAGTGTCGGAAATGCCAAATATAATGTCACAAATGCCAATTTTAGTGCCTGAAAAGCCAAATATAATGTCACAAATGCCAATTATAGTGCCTGAAATGTCAATTATAGTGTCTGAAATGTCAATTATAGTGTCTGAAATGCCAAATATAATGACACAAATGCCAATTATAGTGCCTGAAATGCAAATTAGAGTGCCTGAAATGTCAATTATAGTGTCTAAAATGTCAATTATAGTGTCTGAAAAGCCAATTATAGTGCCTGAAATGCCAATTATAGTGCCTGAAATGCCAATTTTAGTGCCTGAAATGCGAATTATTATGTCTAAAATGCCAATTATAATGTGTGAAATGCCAATCATAGTGAGTGAAATGCCAAATATAATGTCACAAATGCCAAATATAGTGGGTTGAAATGCCATTTATAGTGCTTGAAATGCCAATTATAATGTCTGAAATGCCAATTATAGTGCCTGAAATTCCAAATATAATGTCACAAATGCCAAATATAGTGCCTGAAATGCCAATTAGAGTGCCTGAAATGTCAATTATAGTGTCTGAAATGTCAATTATAGTGCCTGAAATGCCAATTATTATGTCTAAAATGCCAATTATAATGTCTGAAATGCAAATTATAGTGTCGGAAATGCCAAATATAATGTCACAAATGCCAATTTTAGTGCCCGAAATGCCAAATATAATGTCACAAATGCCAATTATAGTGCCAGAAATGTCAATTATAGTGTCTGAAATGTCAATTATAGTGCCTGAAATGCCAAATATAATGACACAAATGCCAATTATAGTGCCTGAAAAGCCAATTATAGTGCCTGAAATGCCAATTATAGTGCCTGAAATGCCAATTTTAATGCCTGAAATGCGAATTATTATGTCTTAAATGCCAATTATAATGTCTGAAATGCCAATTATAGTGCCTGAAATGCCAAATATTATGTCACAAATGCCAATTAGAGTGCCTGAAATGACAATTATAGTGTCTAAAATGCCAATTAGAGTGCCTGAAATGTCAATTAGAATGCCTGAAATGTCAATTACAGTGTCTGAAATGCCAATTATAGTGAGTGAAATGCCAAATTTAATGTCACAAATGCCAAATATAGTGCGTTGAAATGCCATGTATAGTGCTTGAAATGCCAATTATAATGTCTGAAATGCCAATTATAGTGCCTGAAATGACAAATATAATGTCTCAAATGCCAAATATAATGTCACAAATGCCAATTTTAGTGCCTGAAATGCCAAATATAATGTCACAAAGACCAATTATAGTGCCTGAAATGTCAATTATAGTGTCTGAAATGTCAATTATAGTGTCCGAAATGCCAAATATAATGTCACAAATGCCAATTTTGGTGCCTGAAATTCCAAATATAATGTCACAAATGCCATGTATAGTGCTTGAAATGCCAATTATAATGTCTGAAATGCCAATTATAGTGCCTGAAATGACAAATATAATGTCTCAAATGCCAAATATAATGTCACAAATGCCAATTTTAGTGCCTGAAATGCCAAATATAATGTCACAAAGACCAATTATAGTGCCTGAAATGTCAATTATAGTGTCTGAAATGTCAATTATAGTGTCCGAAATGCCAAATATAATGTCACAAATGCCAATTTTGGTGCCTGAAATTCCAAATATAATGTCACAAATGCCAATTATAGTGCCTGAAATGTCAATTATAATGTCTGAAATGTCAATTATAATGTCTGAAATGCCAATTATAATGTCTGAAATGCCAATTATAGTGAGTGAAATGCCAAATAAGATGCCTGAAATGCCAATTATTATGTCTAAAATGCCAATTATAATGTCTGAAATGCAAATTATAGTGTCGGAAATGCCAAATATAATGTCACAAATGCCAATTTTAGTGCCTGAAATGCCAAATATAATGTCACAAATGCCAATTATAGTGCCTGAAATGTCAATTATAGTGTCTGAAATGTCAATTATAGTGTCTGAAATGCCAAATATAATGACACAAATGCCAATTATAGTGCCTGAAATGCAAATTAGAGTGCCTGAAATGTCAATTATAGTGTCTAAAATGTCAATTATAGTGTCTGAAAAGCAAATTATAGTGCCTGAAATGCCAATTATAGTGCCTGAAATGCCAATTTTAGTGCCTGAAATGCGAATTATTATGTCTAAAATGCCAATTATAATGTGTGAAATGCCAATCATAGTGAGTGAAATGCCAAATATAATGTCACAAATGCCAAATATAGTGGGTTGAAATGCCATTTATAGTGCTTGAAATGCCAATTATAATGTCTGAAATGCCAATTATAGTGCCTGAAATTCCAAATATAATGTCACAAATGCCAAATATAGTGCCTGAAATGCCAATTAGAGTGCCTGAAATGTCAATTATAGTGTCTGAAATGTCAATTATAGTGTCTGAAAAGCCAATTATAGTGAGTGAAATGCCAAATATAATGTCACAAATGCCAAATATAGTGCGTTCAAATGCCATTTATAGTGCTTGAAATGCCAATTATAATGTCTGAAATGCCAATTATAGTGCCTGAAATTCCAAATATAATGTAACAAATGCCAAATATAGTGCCTGAAATGCCAATTAGAGTGCCTGAAATGTCAATTATAGTGTCTGAAATGTCAATTATAGTGTCTGAAATGTCAATTATAGTGTCTGAAATGCCAACTATAATGACACAAATGCCAATTTTAGTGCCGGAAATGCGAATTATTATGTCTAAAATGCCAATTATAATGTCTGAAATGCCAATTATAGTGCCTGAAATGCCAAATATTATGTCACAAATGCCAATTAGAGTGCCTGAAATGACAATTATAGTGTCTAAAATGCCAATTAGAGTGCCTGAAATGTCAATTAGAATGCCTGAAATGTCAATTACAGTGTCTGAAATGCCAATTATAGTGAGTGAAATGCCAAATATAATGTCACAAATGCCAAATATAGTGCGTTGAAATGCCATTTATAGTGCTTGAAATGCCAATTATAATGTCTGAAATGCCAATTATAGTGCCTGAAATGACAAATATAATGTCTCAAATGCCAAATATAATGTCACAAATGCCAATTTTAGTGCCTGAAATGCCAAATATAATGTCACAAAGACCAATTATAGTGCCTGAAATGTCAATTATAGTGTCTGAAATGTCAATTATAGTGTCCGAAATGCCAAATATAATGTCACAAATGCCAATTTTGGTGCCTGAAATTCCAAATATAATGTCACAAATGCCAATTATAGTGCCTGAAATGTCAATTATAATGTCTGAAATGTCAATTATAATGTCTGAAATGCCAATTATAGTGAGTGAAATGCCAAATAAGATGCCTGAAATGCCAATTATTATGTCTAAAATGCCAATTATAATGTCTGAAATGCAAATTATAGTGTCGGAAATGCCAAATATAATGTCACAAATGCCAATTTTAGTGCCTGAAATGCCAAATATAATGTCACAAATGCCAATTATAGTGCCTGAAATGTCAATTATAGTGTCTGAAATGTCAATTATAGTGTCTGAAATGCCAAATATAATGACACAAATGCCAATTATAGTGCCTGAAATGCAAATTAGAGTGCCTGATATGTCAATTATAGTGTCTAAAATGTCAATTATAGTGTCTGAAAAGCCAATTATAGTGCCTGAAATGCCAATTATAGTGCCTGAAATGCCAATTTTAGTGCCTGAAATGCGAATTATTATGTCTAAAATGCCAATTATAATGTGTGAAATGCCAATCATAGTGAGTGAAATGCCAAATATAATGTCACAAATGCCAAATATAGTGGGTTGAAATGCCATTTATAGTGCTTGAAATTCCAATTATAATGTCTGAAATGCCAATTATAGTGCCTGAAATTCCAAATATAATGTCACAAATGCCAAATATAGTGCCTGAAATGCCAATTAGAGTGCCTGAAATGTCAATTATAGTGTCTGAAATGTCAATTATAGTGCCTGAAATGCCAATTATTATGTCTAAAATGCCAATTATAATGTCTGAAATGCAAATTATAGTGTCGGAAATGCCAAATATAATGTCACAAATGCCAATTTTAGTGCCTGAAATGCCAAATATAATGTCACAAATGCCAATTATAGTGCCTGAAATGACAAATATAATGTCTCAAATGCCAAATATAATGTCACAAATGCCAATTTTAGTGCCTGAAATGCCAAATATAATGTCACAAAGACCAATTATAGTGCCTGAAATGTCAATTATAGTGTCTGAAATGTCAATTATAGTGTCCGAAATGCCAAATATAATGTCACAAATGCCAATTTTGGTGCCTGAAATTCCAAATATAATGTCACAAATGCCAATTATAGTGCCTGAAATGTCAATTATAATGTCTGAAATGTCAATTATAATGTCTGAAATGCCAATTATAGTGAGTGAAATGCCAAATAAGATGCCTGAAATGCCAATTATTATGTCTAAAATGCCAATTATAATGTCTGAAATGCAAATTATAGTGTCGGAAATGCCAAATATAATGTCACAAATGCCAATTTTAGTGCCTGAAATGCCAAATATAATGTCACAAATGCCAATTATAGTGCCTGAAATGTCAATTATAGTGTCTGAAATGTCAATTATAGTGTCTGAAATGCCAAATATAATGACACAAATGCCAATTATAGTGCCTGAAATGCAAATTAGAGTGCCTGATATGTCAATTATAGTGTCTAAAATGTCAATTATAGTGTCTGAAAAGCCAATTATAGTGCCTGAAATGCCAATTATAGTGCCTGAAATGCCAATTTTAGTGCCTGAAATGCGAATTATTATGTCTAAAATGCCAATTATAATGTGTGAAATGCCAATCATAGTGAGTGAAATGCCAAATATAATGTCACAAATGCCAAATATAGTGGGTTGAAATGCCATTTATAGTGCTTGAAATTCCAATTATAATGTCTGAAATGCCAATTATAGTGCCTGAAATTCCAAATATAATGTCACAAATGCCAAATATAGTGCCTGAAATGCCAATTAGAGTGCCTGAAATGTCAATTATAGTGTCTGAAATGTCAATTATAGTGCCTGAAATGCCAATTATTATGTCTAAAATGCCAATTATAATGTCTGAAATGCAAATTATAGTGTCGGAAATGCCAAATATAATGTCACAAATGCCAATTTTAGTGCCTGAAATGCCAAATATAATGTCACAAATGCCAATTATAGTGCCAGAAATGTCAATTATAGTGTCTGAAATGTCAATTATAGTGTCTGAAATGCCAACTATAATGACACAAATGCCAATTATAGTGCCTGAAAAGCCAATTATAGTGCCTGAAATGCCAATTATAGTGCCTGAAATGCCAATTTTAATGCCTGAAATGCGAATTATTATGTCTTAAATGCCAATTATAATGTCTGAAATGCCAATTATAGTGCCTGAAATGCCAAATATTATGTCACAAATGCCAATTAGAGTGCCTGAAATGACAATTATAGTGTCTAAAATGCCAATTAGAGTGCCTGAAATGTCAATTAGAATGCCTGAAATGTCAATTACAGTGTCTGAAATGCCAATTATAGTGAGTGAAATGCCAAATTTAATGTCACAAATGCCAAATATAGTGCGTTGAAATGCCATGTATAGTGCTTGAAATGCCAATTATAATGTCTGAAATGCCAATTATAGTGCCTGAAATGACAAATATAATGTCTCAAATGCCAAATATAATGTCACAAATGCCAATTTTAGTGCCTGAAATGCCAAATATAATGTCACAAAGACCAATTATAGTGCCTGAAATGTCAATTATAGTGTCTGAAATGTCAATTATAGTGTCCGAAATGCCAAATATAATGTCACAAATGCCAATTTTGGTGCCTGAAATTCCAAATATAATGTCACAAATGCCAATTATAGTGCCTGAAATGTCAATTATAATGTCTGAAATGTCAATTATAATGTCTGAAATGCCAATTATAATGTCTGAAATGGCAATTATAGTGAGTGAAATGCCAAATAAGATGCCTGAAATGCCAATTATTATGTCTAAAATGCCAATTATAATGTCTGAAATGCAAATTATAGTGTCGGAAATGCCAAATATAATGTCACAAATGCCAATTTTAGTGCCTGAAATGCCAAATATAATGTCACAAATGCCAATTATAGTGCCTGAAATGTCAATTATAGTGTCTGAAATGTCAATTATAGTGTCTGAAATGCCAAATATAATGACACAAATGCCAATTATAGTGCCTGAAATGCAAATTAGAGTGCCTGAAATGTCAATTATAGTGTCTAAAATGTCAATTATAGTGTCTGAAAAGCCAATTATAGTGCCTGAAATGCCAATTATAGTGCCTGAAATGCCAATTTTAGTGCCTGAAATGCGAATTATTATGTCTAAAATGCCAATTATAATGTGTGAAATGCCAATCATAGTGAGTGAAATGCCAAATATAATGTCACAAATGCCAAATATAGTGGGTTGAAATGCCATTTATAGTGCTTGAAATGCCAATTATAATGTCTGAAATGCCAATTATAGTGCCTGAAATTCCAAATATAATGTCACAAATGCCAAATATAGTGCCTGAAATGCCAATTAGAGTGCCTGAAATGTCAATTATAGTGTCTGAAATGTCAATTATAGTGTCTGAAAAGCCAATTATAGTGAGTGAAATGCCAAATATAATGTCACAAATGCCAAATATAGTGCGTTCAAATGCCATTTATAGTGCTTGAAATGCCAATTATAATGTCTGAAATGCCAATTATAGTGCCTGAAATTCCAAATATAATGTCACAAATGCCAAATATAGTGCCTGAAATGCCAATTAGAGTGCCTGAAATGTCAATTATAGTGTCTGAAATGTCAATTATAGTGTCTGAAATGTCAATTATAGTGTCTGAAATGCCAACTATAATGACACAAATGCCAATTTTAGTGCCGGAAATGCGAATTATTATGTCTAAAATGCCAATTATAATGTCTGAAATGCCAATTATAGTGCCTGAAATGCCAAATATTATGTCACAAATGCCAATTAGAGTGCCTGAAATGACAATTATAGTGTCTAAAATGCCAATTAGAGTGCCTGAAATGTCAATTAGAATGCCTGAAATGTCAATTACAGTGTCTGAAATGCCAATTATAGTGAGTGAAATGCCAAATATAATGTCACAAATGCCAAATATAGTGCGTTGAAATGCCATTTATAGTGCTTGAAATGCCAATTATAATGTCTGAAATGCCAATTATAGTGCCTGAAATGTCAATTATAATGTCTGAAATGTCAATTATAATGTCTGAAATGCCAATTATAATGTCTGAAATGCCAATTATAGTGAGTGAAATGCCAAATAAGATGCCTGAAATGCCAATTATTATGTCTAAAATGCCAATTATAATGTCTGAAATGCAAATTATAGTGTCGGAAATGCCAAATATAATGTCACAAATGCCAATTTTAGTGCCTGAAATGCCAAATATAATGTCACAAATGCCAATTATAGTGCCTGAAATGTCAATTATAGTGTCTGAAATGTCAATTATAGTGTCTGAAATGCCAAATATAATGACACAAATGCCAATTATAGTGCCTGAAATGCAAATTAGAGTGCCTGAAATGTCAATTATAGTGTCTAAAATGTCAATTATAGTGTCTGAAAAGCCAATTATAGTGCCTGAAATGCCAATTATAGTGTCTGAAATGTCAATTATAGTGCCTGAAATGCCAAATATTATGTCACAAATGCCAAAAATAGTGCCTGAATCGCGAATTATATTGTCTAAAATGCCAATTAGAGTGCCTGAAATGACAATTATAGTGTCTAAAATGCCAATTTGAGTGCCTGAAATGTCAATTAGAGTGCCTGAAATGTCAATTATAGTGTCTGAAATGCCAATTATAGTGAGTGAAATGCCAAATATAATGTCACAAATGCCAAATATAGTGCGTTGAAATGCCATTTATAGTGCTTAAAATGCCAATTATAATGTCTGAAATGCCAATTATAGTGCCTGAAATTCCAAATATAATGTCACAAATGCCAAATATAGTGGCTGAAATGCCAATTAGAGTGCCTGAAATGTCAATTATAGTGTCTGAAATGTCAATTATAGTGTCTGAAAAGCCAATTATAGTGCCTGAAATGCCAATTATAGTGCCTGAAATGCCAATTATAGTGCTTGAAATGCCAAATATAGTGCCTGAAATGCCAATTAGAGTGCCTGAAATGCCAATTATAGTGCTTGAAATGCCAAATATAATGTCACACATGCCAATTATAGTGCTTGAAATGTCAATTATAGTGTCTGCTATGTCAATTATAGTGTCTGAAATGCCAAATATAATGACACAAATGCCAATTATAGTGCCTGAAATGCAAATAAAAGTGCCTGAAATGTCAATTATAGTGTCTAAAATGTCAATTATAGTGTCTGAAAAGCCAATTATAGTGCCTGAAATGCCAATTATAGTGCCTGAAATGCCAATTTTAGTGCCTGAAATGCGAATTATTATGTCTAAAATGCCAATTATAATGTGTGAAATGCCAATTATAGTGAGTGAAATGCCAAATATAATGTCACAAATGCCAAATATAGTGCGTTGAAATGCCATTTATAGTGCTTGAAATGCCAATTATAATGTCTGAAATGCCAATTATAGTGCCTGAAATTCCAAATATAATGTCACAAATGCCAAATATAGTGCCTGAAATGCCAATTAGAGTGCCTGAAATGTCAATTATAGTGTCTGAAATGTCAATTATAGTGTCTGAAAAGCCAATTATAGTAAGTGAAATGCCAAATATAATGTCACAAATGCCAAATATAGTGCGTTCAAATGCCATTTATAGTGCTTGAAATGCCAATTATAATGTCTGAAATGCCAATTATAGTGCCTGAAATTCCAAATATAATGTCACAAATGCCAAATATAGTGCCTGAAATGCCAATTAGAGTGCCTGAAATGTCAATTATAGTGTCTGAAATGTCAATTATAGTGTCTGAAAAGCCATTTATAGTGCCTGAAATGCAAATTATAGTGCCTGAAATGCCAATTATAGTGCCTGAAATGCCAATTATAGTGCTTGAAATGCCAAACATAGTGCCTGAAATGCCAATTAGAGTGCCTGAAATGCCAATTATAGTGCTTGAAATGCCAAATATAATGTCACACATGCCAATTATAGTGCCTGAAATGTCAATTATAGTGTCTCAAATGTCAATTATAGTGTCTGAAATGCCAAATATAATGACACAAATGCCAATTATAGTGCCTGAAATGCAAATTAGAGTGCCTGAAATGTCAAGTGTGAAAATGAAGTGTCTAAAATGTCAATTATAGTGTCTGAAAAGCCAATTATAGTGCCTGAAATGCCAATTATAGTGCCTGAAATGCCAATTTTAATGCCTGAAATGCGAATTATTATGTCTTAAATGCCAATTATAATGTCTGAAATGCCAATTATAGTGCCTGAAATGCCAAATATTATGTCACAAATGCCAATTAGAGTGCCTGAAATGACAATTATAGTGTCTAAAATGCCAATTAGAGTGCCTGAAATGTCAATTAGAATGCCTGAAATGTCAATTACAGTGTCTGAAATGCCAATTATAGTGAGTGAAATGCCAAATATAATGTCACAAATGCCAAATATAGTGCGTTGAAATGCCATTTATAGTGCTTGAAATGCCAATTATAATGTCTGAAATGCCAATTATAGTGCCTGAAATGACAAATATAATGTCTCAAATGCCAAATATAATGTCACAAATGCCAATTTTAGTGCCTGAAATGCCAAATATAATGTCACAAAGACCAATTATAGTGCCTGAAATGTCAATTATAGTGTCTGAAATGTCAATTATAGTGTCCGAAATGCCAAATATAATGTCACAAATGCCAATTTTGGTGCCTGAAATTCCAAATATAATGTCACAAATGCCAATTATAGTGCCTGAAATGTCAATTATAATGTCTGAAATGTCAATTATAATGTCTGAAATGCCAATTATAATGTCTGAAATGCCAATTATAGTGAGTGAAATGCCAAATAAGATGCCTGAAATGCCAATTATTATGTCTAAAATGCCAATTATAATGTCTGAAATGCAAATTATAGTGTCGGAAATGCCAAATATAATGTCACAAATGCCAATTTTAGTGCCTGAAATGCCAAATATAATGTCACAAATGCCAATTATAGTGCCTGAAATGTCAATTATAGTGTCTGAAATGTCAATTATAGTGTCTGAAATGCCAAATATAATGACACAAATGCCAATTATAGTGCCTGAAATGCAAATTAGAGTGCCTGAAATGTCAATTATAGTGTCTAAAATGTCAATTATAGTGTCTGAAAAGCCAATTATAGTGCCTGAAATGCCAATTATAGTGCCTGAAATGCCAATTTTAGTGCCTGAAATGCGAATTATTATGTCTAAAATGCCAATTATAATGTGTGAAATGCCAATCATAGTGAGTGAAATGCCAAATATAATGTCACAAATGCCAAATATAGTGGGTTGAAATGCCATTTATAGTGCTTGAAATGCCAATTATAATGTCTGAAATGCCAATTATAGTGCCTGAAATTCCAAATATAATGTCACAAATGCCAAATATAGTGCCTGAAATGCCAATTAGAGTGCCTGAAATGTCAATTATAGTGTCTGAAATGTCAATTATAGTGTCTGAAAAGCCAATTATAGTGAGTGAAATGCCAAATATAATGTCACAAATGCCAAATATAGTGCGTTCAAATGCCATTTATAGTGCTTGAAATGCCAATTATAATGTCTGAAATGCCAATTATAGTGCCTGAAATTCCAAATATAATGTCACAAATGCCAAATATAGTGCCTGAAATGCCAATTAGAGTGCCTGAAATGTCAATTATAGTGTCTGAAATGTCAATTATAGTGTCTGAAATGTCAATTATAGTGTCTGAAATGCCAACTATAATGACACAAATGCCAATTTTAGTGCCGGAAATGCGAATTATTATGTCTAAAATGCCAATTATAATGTCTGAAATGCCAATTATAGTGCCTGAAATGCCAAATATTATGTCACAAATGCCAATTAGAGTGCCTGAAATGACAATTATAGTGTCTAAAATGCCAATAAGAGTGCCTGAAATGTCAATTAGAATGCCTGAAATGTCAATTACAGTGTCTGAAATGCCAATTATAGTGAGTGAAATGCCAAATATAATGTCACAAATGCCAAATATAGTGCGTTGAAATGCCATTTATAGTGCTTGAAATGCCAATTATAATGTCTGAAATGCCAATTATAATGTCTGAAATGCCAATTATAGTGAGTGAAATGCCAAATAAGATGCCTGAAATGCCAATTATTATGTCTAAAATGCCAATTATAATGTCTGAAATGCAAATTATAGTGTCGGAAATGCCAAATATAATGTCACAAATGCCAATTTTAGTGCCTGAAATGCCAAATATAATGTCACAAATGCCAATTATAGTGCCTGAAATGTCAATTATAGTGTCTGAAATGTCAATTATAGTGTCTGAAATGCCAAATATAATGACACAAATGCCAATTATAGTGCCTGAAATGCAAATTAGAGTGCCTGAAATGCCAATTATAGTGCCTGAAATGCCAATTTTAGTGCCTGAAATGCGAATTATTATGTCTAAAATGCCAATTATAATGTGTGAAATGCCAATCATAGTGAGTGAAATGCCAAATATAATGTCACAAATGCCAAATATAGTGGGTTGAAATGCCATTTATAGTGCTTGAAATGCCAATTATAATGTCTGAAATGCCAATTATAGTGCCTGAAATTCCAAATATAATGTCACAAATGCCAAATATAGTGCCTGAAATGCCAATTAGAGTGCCTGAAATGTCAATTATAGTGTCTGAAATGTCAATTATAGTGTCTGAAAAGCCAATTATAGTGAGTGAAATGCCAAATATAATGTCACAAATGCCAAATATAGTGCGTTCAAATGCCATTTATAGTGCTTGAAATGCCAAATATAATGTCTGAAATGCCAATTATAGTGCCTGAAATTCCAAATATAATGTCACAAATGCCAAATATAGTGCCTGAAATGCCAATTAGAGTGCCTGAAATGTCAATTATAGTGTCTGAAATGTCAATTATAGTGTCTGAAATGTCAATTATAGTGTCTGAAATGCCAACTATAATGACACAAATGCCAATTTTAGTGCCGGAAATGCGAATTATTATGTCTAAAATGCCAATTATAATGTCTGAAATGCCAATTATAGTGCCTGAAATGCCAAATATTATGTCACAAATGCCAATTAGAGTGCCTGAAATGACAATTATAGTGTCTAAAATGCCAATAAGAGTGCCTGAAATGTCAATTAGAATGCCTGAAATGTCAATTACAGTGTCTGAAATGCCAATTATAGTGAGTGAAATGCCAAATATAATGTCACAAATGCCAAATATAGTGCGTTGAAATGCCATTTATAGTGCTTGAAATGCCAATTATAATGTCTGAAATGCCAATTATAGTGCCTGAAATGAAAAATATAATGTCTCAAATGCCAAATATAATGTCACAAATGCCAATTTTAGTGCCTGAAATGCCAAATATAATGTCACAAAGACCAATTATAGTGCCTGAAATGTCAATTATAGTGTCTGAAATGTCAATTATAGTGTCCGAAATGCCAAATATAATGTCACAAATGCCAATTTTGGTGCCTGAAATTCCAAATATAATGTCACAAATGCCAATTATAGTGCCTGAAATGTCAATTATAATGTCTGAAATGTCAATTATAATGTCTGAAATGCCAATTATAATGTCTGAAATGCCAATTATAGTGAGTGAAATGCCAAATAAGATGCCTGAAATGCCAATTATTATGTCTAAAATGCCAATTATAATGTCTGAAATGCAAATTATAGTGTCGGAAATGCCAAATATAATGTCACAAATGCCAATTTTAGTGCCTGAAATGCCAAATATAATGTCACAAATGCCAATTATAGTGCCTGAAATGTCAATTATAGTGTCTGAAATGTCAATTATAGTGTCTGAAATGCCAAATATAATGACACAAATGCCAATTATAGTGCCTGAAATGCAAATTAGAGTGCCTGAAATGTCAATTATAGTGTCTAAAATGTCAATTATAGTGTCTGAAAAGCCAATTATAGTGCCTGAAATGCCAATTATAGTGTCTGAAATGTCAATTATTATGTCTAAAATGCCAATTATAATGTCTGAAATGCCAATTATAGTGCCTGAAATGCCAAATATCAACTCACAAATGCCAAAAATAGTGCCTGAAATGCGAATTATTATGTCTTAAATGCCAATTAGAGTTCCTGAAATGACAATTATAGTGTCTAAAATGCCAAATATAATGTCACAAAGACCAATTATAGTGCCTGAAATGTCAATTATAGTGTCTGAAATGTCAATTATAGTGTCCGAAATGCCAAATATAATGTCACAAATGCCAATTTTGGTGCCTGAAATTCCAAATATAATGTCACAAATGCCAATTATAGTGCCTGAAATGTCAATTATAATGTCTGAAATGTCAATTATAATGTCTGAAATGCCAATTATAATGTCTGAAATGCCAATTATAGTGAGTGAAATGCCAAATAAGATGCCTGAAATGCCAATTATTATGTCTAAAATGCCAATTATAATGTCTGAAATACAAATTATAGTGTCGGAAATGCCAAATATAATGTCACAAATGCCAATTTTAGTGCCTGAAATGCCAAATATAATGTCACAAATGCCAATTATAGTGCCTGAAATGTCAATTATAGTATCTGAAATGTCAGTTACAGTGTCTGAAATGCTAAATATAATGACACAAATGCCAATTATAGTGCCTGAAATGCAAATTAGAGTGCCTGAAATGTCAATTATAGTGTCTAAAATGTCAATTATAGTGTCTGAAAAGCCAATTATAGTGCCTGAAATGCCAATTATAGTGCCTGAAATGCCAATTTTAGTGCCTGAAATGCGAATTATTATGTCTAAAATGCCAATTATAATGTGTGAAATGCCAATTATAGTGAGTGAAATGCCAAATATAATGTCACAAATGCCAAATATAGTGCGTTGAAATGCCATTTATAGTGCTTGAAATGCCAATTATAATGTCTGAAATGCCAATTATAGTGCCTGAAATTCCAAATATAATGTCACAAATGCCAAATATAGTGCCTGAAATGCCAATTAGAGTGCCTGAAATGTCAATTATAGTGTCTGAAATGTCAATTATAGTGTCTGAAAAGCCAATTATAGTGAGTGAAATGCCAAATATAATGTCACAAATGCCAAATATAGTGCGTTCAAATGCCATTTATAGTGCTTGAAATGCCAATTATAATGTCTGAAATGCCAATTATAGTGCCTGAAATTCCAAATATAATGTCACAAATGCCAAATATAGTGCCTGAAATGCCAATTAGAGTGCCTGAAATGTCAATTATAGTGTCTGAAATGTCAATTATAGTGTCTGAAAAGCCATTTATAGTGCCTGAAATGCAAATTATAGTGCCTGAAATGCCAATTATAGTGCCTGAAATGCCAATTATAGTGCTTGAAATGCCAAACATAGTGCCTGAAATGCCAATTAGAGTGCCTGAAATGCCAATTATAGTGCTTGAAATGCCAAATATAATGTCACACATGCCAATTATAGTGCCTGAAATGTCAATTATAGTGTCTGAAATGTCAATTATAGTGTCTGAAATGCCAAATATAATGACACAAATGCCAATTATAGTGCCTGAAATGCAAATTAGAGTGCCTGAAATGTCAAGTGTGAAAATGAAGTGTCTAAAATGTCAATTATAGTGTCTGAAAAGCCAATTATAGTGCCTGAAATGCCAATTATAGTGCCTGAAATGCCAATTTTAATGCCTGAAATGCGAATTATTATGTCTTAAATGCCCATTATAATGTCTGAAATGCCAATTATAGTGCCTGAAATGCCAAATATTATGTCACAAATGCCAATTAGAGTGCCTGAAATGACAATTATAGTGTCTAAAATGCCAATTAGAGTGCCTGAAATGTCAATTAGAATGCCTGAAATGTCAATTACAGTGTCTGAAATGCCAATTATAGTGAGTGAAATGCCAAATATAATGTCACAAATGCCAAATATAGTGCGTTGAAATGCCATTTATAGTGCTTGAAATGCCAATTATAATGTCTGAAATGCCAATTATAGTGCCTGAAATGACAAATATAATGTCTCAAATGCCAAATATAATGTCACAAATGCCAATTTTAGTGCCTGAAATGCCAAATATAATGTCACAAAGACCAATTATAGTGCCTGAAATGTCAATTATAGTGTCTGAAATGTCAATTATAGTGTCCGAAATGCCAAATAAGATGCCTGAAATGCCAATTATTATGTCTAAAATGCCAATTATAATGTCTGAAATGCAAATTATAGTGTCGGAAATGCCAATTATAATGTCTGAAATGTCAATTATAATGTCTGAAATGCCAATTATAATGTCTGAAATGCCAATTATAGTGAGTGAAATGCCAAATAAGATGCCTGAAATGCCAATTATTATGTCTATAATGCCAATTATAATGTCTGAAATGCAAATTATAGTGTCGGAAATGCCAAATATAATGTCACAAATGCCAATTTTAGTGCCTGAAATGCCAAATATAATGTCACAAATGCCAATTATAGTGCCTGAAATGTCAATTATAGTGTCTGAAATGTCAATTATAGTGTCTGAAATGCCAAATATAATGACACAAATGCCAATTATAGTGCCTGAAATGCAAATTAGAGTGCCTGAAATGTCAATTATAGTGTCTAAAATGTCAATTATAGTGTCTGAAAAGCCAATTATAGTGCCTGAAATGCCAATTATAGTGCCTGAAATGCCAATTTTAGTGCCTGAAATGCGAATTATTATGTCTAAAATGCCAATTATAATGTGTGAAATGCCAATTATAATGTCTGAAATGCCAATTATAGTGCCTGAAATTCCAAATATAATGTCACAAATGCCAAATATAGTGCCTGAAATGCCAATTAGAGTGCCTGAAATGTCAATTATAGTGTCTGAAATGTCAATTATAGTGTCTGAAAAGCCAATTATAGTGAGTGAAATGCCAAATATAATGTCACAAATGCCAAATATAGTGCGTTCAAATGCCATTTATAGTGCTTGAAATGCCAATTATAATGTCTGAAATGCCAATTATAGTGCCTGAAATTCCAAATATAATGTCACAAATGCCAAATATAGTGCCTGAAATGCCAATTAGAGTGCCTGAAATGTCAATTATAGTGTCTGAAATGTCAATTATAGTGTCTGAAAAGCCATTTATAGTGCCTGAAATGCAAATTATAGTGCCTGAAATGCCAATTATAGTGCCTGAAATGCCAATTATAGTGCTTGAAATGCCAAACATAGTGCCTGAAATGCCAATTAGAGTGCCTGAAATGCCAATTATAGTGCTTGAAATGCCAAATATAATGTCACACATGCCAATTATAGTGCCTGAAATGTCAATTATAGTGTCTGAAATGTCAATTATAGTGTCTGAAATGCCAAATATAATGACACAAATGCCAATTATAGTGCCTGAAATGCAAATTAGAGTGCCTGAAATGTCAAGTGTGAAAATGAAGTGTCTAAAATGTCAATTATAGTGTCTGAAAAGCCAATTATAGTGCCTGAAATGCCAATTATAGTGCCTGAAATGCCAATTTTAATGCCTGAAATGCGAATTATTATGTCTTAAATGCCAATTATAATGTCTGAAATGCCAATTATAGTGCCTGAAATGCCAAATATTATGTCACAAATGCCAATTAGAGTGCCTGAAATGACAATTATAGTGTCTAAAATGCCAATTAGAGTGCCTGAAATGTCAATTAGAATGCCTGAAATGTCAATTACAGTGTCTGAAATGCCAATTATAGTGAGTGAAATGCCAAATATAATGTCACAAATGCGAAATATAGTGCGTTGAAATGCCATTTATAGTGCTTGAAATGCCAATTATAATGTCTGAAATGCCAATTATAGTGCCTGAAATGACAAATATAATGTCTCAAATGCCAAATATAATGTCACAAATGCCAATTTTAGTGCCTGAAATGCCAAATATAATGTCACAAAGACCAATTATAGTGCCTGAAATGTCAATTATAGTGTCTGAAATGTCAATTATAGTGTCCGAAATGCCAAATATAATGTCACAAATGCCAATTTTGGTGCCTGAAATTCCAAATATAATGTCACAAATGCCAATTATAGTGCCTGAAATGTCAATTATAATGTCTGAAATGTCAATTATAATGTCTGAAATGCCAATTATAATGTCTGAAATGCCAATTATAGTGAGTGAAATGCCAAATAAGATGCCTGAAATGCCAATTATTATGTCTAAAATGCCAATTATAATGTCTGAAATGCCAAATATAATGTCACAAATGCCAATTTTAGTGCCTGAAATGCCAAATATAATGTCACAAATGCCAATTATAGTGCCTGAAATGCCAATTATAGTGCCTGAAATGCCAATTTTAATGCCTGAAATGCGAATTATTATGTCTTAAATGCCAATTATAATGTCTGAAATGCCAATTATAGTGCCTGAAATGCCAAATATTATGTCACAAATGCCAATTAGAGTGCCTGAAATGACAATTATAGTGTCTAAAATGCCAATTAGAGTGCCTGAAATGTCAATTAGAATGCCTGAAATGTCAATTACAGTGTCTGAAATGCCAATTATAGTGAGTGAAATGCCAAATATAATGTCACAAATGCCAAATATAGTGCGTTGAAATGCCATTTATAGTGCTTGAAATGCCAATTATAATGTCTGAAATGCCAATTATAGTGCCTGAAATGACAAATATAATGTCTCAAATGCCAAATATAATGTCACAAATGCCAAATATAGTGGCTGAAATGCCAATTAGAGTGCCTGAAATGTCAATTATAGTGTCTGAAATGTCAATTATAGTGTCTGAAAAGCCAATTATAGTGCCTGAAATGCCAATTATAGTGCCTGAAATGCCAATTATAGTGCTTGAAATGCCAAATATAGTGCCTGAAATGCCAATTAGAGTGCCTGAAATGCCAATTATAGTGCTTGAAATGCCAAATATAATGTCACACATGCCAATTATAGTGCTTGAAATGTCAATTATAGTGTCTGCTATGTCAATTATAGTGTCTGAAATGCCAAATATAATGACACAAATGCCAATTATAGTGCCTGAAATGCAAATAAAAGTGCCTGAAATGTCAATTATAGTGTCTAAAATGTCAATTATAGTGTCTGAAAAGCCAATTATAGTGCCTGAAATGCCAATTATAGTGCCTGAAATGCCAATTTTAGTGCCTGAAATGCGAATTATTATGTCTAAAATGCCAATTATAATGTGTGAAATGCCAATTATAGTGAGTGAAATGCCAAATATAATGTCACAAATGCCAAATATAGTGCGTTGAAATGCCATTTATAGTGCTTGAAATGCCAATTATAATGTCTGAAATGCCAATTATAGTGCCTGAAATTCCAAATATAATGTCACAAATGCCAAATATAGTGCCTGAAATGCCAATTAGAGTGCCTGAAATGTCAATTATAGTGTCTGAAATGTCAATTATAGTGTCTGAAAAGCCAATTATAGTAAGTGAAATGCCAAATATAATGTCACAAATGCCAAATATAGTGCGTTCAAATGCCATTTATAGTGCTTGAAATGCCAATTATAATGTCTGAAATGCCAATTATAGTGCCTGAAATTCCAAATATAATGTCACAAATGCCAAATATAGTGCCTGAAATGCCAATTAGAGTGCCTGAAATGTCAATTATAGTGTCTGAAATGTCAATTATAGTGTCTGAAAAGCCATTTATAGTGCCTGAAATGCAAATTATAGTGCCTGAAATGCCAATTATAGTGCCTGAAATGCCAATTATAGTGCTTGAAATGCCAAACATAGTGCCTGAAATGCCAATTAGAGTGCCTGAAATGCCAATTATAGTGCTTGAAATGCCAAATATAATGTCACACATGCCAATTATAGTGCCTGAAATGTCAATTATAGTGTCTCAAATGTCAATTATAGTGTCTGAAATGCCAAATATAATGACACAAATGCCAATTATAGTGCCTGAAATGCAAATTAGAGTGCCTGAAATGTCAAGTGTGAAAATGAAGTGTCTAAAATGTCAATTATAGTGTCTGAAAAGCCAATTATAGTGCCTGAAATGCCAATTATAGTGCCTGAAATGCCAATTTTAATGCCTGAAATGCGAATTATTATGTCTTAAATGCCAATTATAATGTCTGAAATGCCAATTATAGTGCCTGAAATGCCAAATATTATGTCACAAATGCCAATTAGAGTGCCTGAAATGACAATTATAGTGTCTAAAATGCCAATTAGAGTGCCTGAAATGTCAATTAGAATGCCTGAAATGTCAATTACAGTGTCTGAAATGCCAATTATAGTGAGTGAAATGCCAAATATAATGTCACAAATGCCAAATATAGTGCGTTGAAATGCCATTTATAGTGCTTGAAATGCCAATTATAATGTCTGAAATGCCAATTATAGTGCCTGAAATGACAAATATAATGTCTCAAATGCCAAATATAATGTCACAAATGCCAATTTTAGTGCCTGAAATGCCAAATATAATGTCACAAAGACCAATTATAGTGCCTGAAATGTCAATTATAGTGTCTGAAATGTCAATTATAGTGTCCGAAATGCCAAATATAATGTCACAAATGCCAATTTTGGTGCCTGAAATTCCAAATATAATGTCACAAATGCCAATTATAGTGCCTGAAATGTCAATTATAATGTCTGAAATGTCAATTATAATGTCTGAAATGCCAATTATAATGTCTGAAATGCCAATTATAGTGAGTGAAATGCCAAATAAGATGCCTGAAATGCCAATTATTATGTCTAAAATGCCAATTATAATGTCTGAAATGCAAATTATAGTGTCGGAAATGCCAAATATAATGTCACAAATGCCAATTTTAGTGCCTGAAATGCCAAATATAATGTCACAAATGCCAATTATAGTGCCTGAAATGTCAATTATAGTGTCTGAAATGTCAATTATAGTGTCTGAAATGCCAAATATAATGACACAAATGCCAATTATAGTGCCTGAAATGCAAATTAGAGTGCCTGAAATGTCAATTATAGTGTCTAAAATGTCAATTATAGTGTCTGAAAAGCCAATTATAGTGCCTGAAATGCCAATTATAGTGCCTGAAATGCCAATTTTAGTGCCTGAAATGCGAATTATTATGTCTAAAATGCCAATTATAATGTGTGAAATGCCAATCATAGTGAGTGAAATGCCAAATATAATGTCACAAATGCCAAATATAGTGGGTTGAAATGCCATTTATAGTGCTTGAAATGCCAATTATAATGTCTGAAATGCCAATTATAGTGCCTGAAATTCCAAATATAATGTCACAAATGCCAAATATAGTGCCTGAAATGCCAATTAGAGTGCCTGAAATGTCAATTATAGTGTCTGAAATGTCAATTATAGTGTCTGAAAAGCCAATTATAGTGAGTGAAATGCCAAATATAATGTCACAAATGCCAAATATAGTGCGTTCAAATGCCATTTATAGTGCTTGAAATGCCAATTATAATGTCTGAAATGCCAATTATAGTGCCTGAAATTCCAAATATAATGTCACAAATGCCAAATATAGTGCCTGAAATGCCAATTAGAGTGCCTGAAATGTCAATTATAGTGTCTGAAATGTCAATTATAGTGTCTGAAATGTCAATTATAGTGTCTGAAATGCCAACTATAATGACACAAATGCCAATTTTAGTGCCGGAAATGCGAATTATTATGTCTAAAATGCCAATTATAATGTCTGAAATGCCAATTATAGTGCCTGAAATGCCAAATATTATGTCACAAATGCCAATTAGAGTGCCTGAAATGACAATTATAGTGTCTAAAATGCCAATAAGAGTGCCTGAAATGTCAATTAGAATGCCTGAAATGTCAATTACAGTGTCTGAAATGCCAATTATAGTGAGTGAAATGCCAAATATAATGTCACAAATGCCAAATATAGTGCGTTGAAATGCCATTTATAGTGCTTGAAATGCCAATTATAATGTCTGAAATGCCAATTATAATGTCTGAAATGCCAATTATAGTGAGTGAAATGCCAAATAAGATGCCTGAAATGCCAATTATTATGTCTAAAATGCCAATTATAATGTCTGAAATGCAAATTATAGTGTCGGAAATGCCAAATATAATGTCACAAATGCCAATTTTAGTGCCTGAAATGCCAAATATAATGTCACAAATGCCAATTATAGTGCCTGAAATGTCAATTATAGTGTCTGAAATGTCAATTATAGTGTCTGAAATGCCAAATATAATGACACAAATGCCAATTATAGTGCCTGAAATGCAAATTAGAGTGCCTGAAATGCCAATTATAGTGCCTGAAATGCCAATTTTAGTGCCTGAAATGCGAATTATTATGTCTAAAATGCCAATTATAATGTGTGAAATGCCAATCATAGTGAGTGAAATGCCAAATATAATGTCACAAATGCCAAATATAGTGGGTTGAAATGCCATTTATAGTGCTTGAAATGCCAATTATAATGTCTGAAATGCCAATTATAGTGCCTGAAATTCCAAATATAATGTCACAAATGCCAAATATAGTGCCTGAAATGCCAATTAGAGTGCCTGAAATGTCAATTATAGTGTCTGAAATGTCAATTATAGTGTCTGAAAAGCCAATTATAGTGAGTGAAATGCCAAATATAATGTCACAAATGCCAAATATAGTGCGTTCAAATGCCATTTATAGTGCTTGAAATGCCAAATATAATGTCTGAAATGCCAATTATAGTGCCTGAAATTCCAAATATAATGTCACAAATGCCAAATATAGTGCCTGAAATGCCAATTAGAGTGCCTGAAATGTCAATTATAGTGTCTGAAATGTCAATTATAGTGTCTGAAATGTCAATTATAGTGTCTGAAATGCCAACTATAATGACACAAATGCCAATTTTAGTGCCGGAAATGCGAATTATTATGTCTAAAATGCCAATTATAATGTCTGAAATGCCAATTATAGTGCCTGAAATGCCAAATATTATGTCACAAATGCCAATTAGAGTGCCTGAAATGACAATTATAGTGTCTAAAATGCCAATAAGAGTGCCTGAAATGTCAATTAGAATGCCTGAAATGTCAATTACAGTGTCTGAAATGCCAATTATAGTGAGTGAAATGCCAAATATAATGTCACAAATGCCAAATATAGTGCGTTGAAATGCCATTTATAGTGCTTGAAATGCCAATTATAATGTCTGAAATGCCAATTATAGTGCCTGAAATGAAAAATATAATGTCTCAAATGCCAAATATAATGTCACAAATGCCAATTTTAGTGCCTGAAATGCCAAATATAATGTCACAAAGACCAATTATAGTGCCTGAAATGTCAATTATAGTGTCTGAAATGTCAATTATAGTGTCCGAAATGCCAAATATAATGTCACAAATGCCAATTTTGGTGCCTGAAATTCCAAATATAATGTCACAAATGCCAATTATAGTGCCTGAAATGTCAATTATAATGTCTGAAATGTCAATTATAATGTCTGAAATGCCAATTATAATGTCTGAAATGCCAATTATAGTGAGTGAAATGCCAAATAAGATGCCTGAAATGCCAATTATTATGTCTAAAATGCCAATTATAATGTCTGAAATGCAAATTATAGTGTCGGAAATGCCAAATATAATGTCACAAATGCCAATTTTAGTGCCTGAAATGCCAAATATAATGTCACAAATGCCAATTATAGTGCCTGAAATGTCAATTATAGTGTCTGAAATGTCAATTATAGTGTCTGAAATGCCAAATATAATGACACAAATGCCAATTATAGTGCCTGAAATGCAAATTAGAGTGCCTGAAATGTCAATTATAGTGTCTAAAATGTCAATTATAGTGTCTGAAAAGCCAATTATAGTGCCTGAAATGCCAATTATAGTGTCTGAAATGTCAATTATAGTGCCTGAAATGCCAAATATTATGTCACAAATGCCAAAAATAGTGCCTGAATCGCGAATTATATTGTCTAAAATGCCAATTAGAGTGCCTGAAATGACAATTATAGTGTCTAAAATGCCAATTTGAGTGCCTGAAATGTCAATTAGAGTGCCTGAAATGTCAATTATAGTGTCTGAAATGCCAATTATAGTGAGTGAAATGCCAAATATAATGTCACAAATGCCAAATATAGTGCGTTGAAATGCCATTTATAGTGCTTAAAATGCCAATTATAATGTCTGAAATGCCAATTATAGTGCCTGAAATTCCAAATATAATGTCACAAATGCCAAATATAGTGGCTGAAATGCCAATTAGAGTGCCTGAAATGTCAATTATAGTGTCTGAAATGTCAATTATAGTGTCTGAAAAGCCAATTATAGTGCCTGAAATGCCAATTATAGTGCCTGAAATGCCAATTATAGTGCTTGAAATGCCAAATATAGTGCCTGAAATGCCAATTAGAGTGCCTGAAATGCCAATTATAGTGCTTGAAATGCCAAATATAATGTCACACATGCCAATTATAGTGCTTGAAATGTCAATTATAGTGTCTGCTATGTCAATTATAGTGTCTGAAATGCCAAATATAATGACACAAATGCCAATTATAGTGCCTGAAATGCAAATTAGAGTGCCTGAAATGTCAATTATAGTGTCTAAAATGTCAATTATAGTGTCTGAAAAGCCAATTATAGTGCCTGAAATGCCAATTATAGTGCCTGAAATGCCAATTTTAGTGCCTGAAATGCGAATTATTATGTCTAAAATGCCAATTATAATGTGTGAAATGCCAATTATAGTGAGTGAAATGCCAAATATAATGTCACAAATGCCAAATATAGTGCGTTGAAATGCCATTTATAGTGCTTGAAATGCCAATTATAATGTCTGAAATGCCAATTATAGTGCCTGAAATTCCAAATATAATGTCACAAATGCCAAATATAGTGCCTGAAATGCCAATTAGAGTGCCTGAAATGTCAATTATAGTGTCTGAAATGTCAATTATAGTGTCTGAAAAGCCAATTATAGTGAGTGAAATGCCAAATATAATGTCACAAATGCCAAATATAGTGCGTTCAAATGCCATTTATAGTGCTTGAAATGCCAATTATAATGTCTGAAATGCCAATTATAGTGCCTGAAATTCCAAATATAATGTCACAAATGCCAAATATAGTGCCTGAAATGCCAATTAGAGTGCCTGAAATGTCAATTATAGTGTCTGAAATGTCAATTATAGTGTCTGAAAAGCCATTTATAGTGCCTGAAATGCAAATTATAGTGCCTGAAATGCCAATTATAGTGCCTGAAATGCCAATTATAGTGCTTGAAATGCCAAACATAGTGCCTGAAATGCCAATTAGAGTGCCTGAAATGCCAATTATAGTGCTTGAAATGCCAAATATAATGTCACACATGCCAATTATAGTGCCTGAAATGTCAATTATAGTGTCTGAAATGTCAATTATAGTGTCTGAAATGCCAAATATAATGACACAAATGCCAATTATAGTGCCTGAAATGCAAATTAGAGTGCCTGAAATGTCAAGTGTGAAAATGAAGTGTCTAAAATGTCAATTATAGTGTCTGAAAAGCCAATTATAGTGCCTGAAATGCCAATTATAGTGCCTGAAATGCCAATTTTAATGCCTGAAATGCGAATTATTATGTCTTAAATGCCCATTATAATGTCTGAAATGCCAATTATAGTGCCTGAAATGCCAAATATTATGTCACAAATGCCAATTAGAGTGCCTGAAATGACAATTATAGTGTCTAAAATGCCAATTAGAGTGCCTGAAATGTCAATTAGAATGCCTGAAATGTCAATTACAGTGTCTGAAATGCCAATTATAGTGAGTGAAATGCCAAATATAATGTCACAAATGCCAAATATAGTGCGTTGAAATGCCATTTATAGTGCTTGAAATGCCAATTATAATGTCTGAAATGCCAATTATAGTGCCTGAAATGACAAATATAATGTCTCAAATGCCAAATATAATGTCACAAATGCCAATTTTAGTGCCTGAAATGCCAAATATAATGTCACAAAGACCAATTATAGTGCCTGAAATGTCAATTATAGTGTCTGAAATGTCAATTATAGTGTCCGAAATGCCAAATAAGATGCCTGAAATGCCAATTATTATGTCTAAAATGCCAATTATAATGTCTGAAATGCAAATTATAGTGTCGGAAATGCCAATTATAATGTCTGAAATGTCAATTATAATGTCTGAAATGCCAATTATAATGTCTGAAATGCCAATTATAGTGAGTGAAATGCCAAATAAGATGCCTGAAATGCCAATTATTATGTCTATAATGCCAATTATAATGTCTGAAATGCAAATTATAGTGTCGGAAATGCCAAATATAATGTCACAAATGCCAATTTTAGTGCCTGAAATGCCAAATATAATGTCACAAATGCCAATTATAGTGCCTGAAATGTCAATTATAGTGTCTGAAATGTCAATTATAGTGTCTGAAATGCCAAATATAATGACACAAATGCCAATTATAGTGCCTGAAATGCAAATTAGAGTGCCTGAAATGTCAATTATAGTGTCTAAAATGTCAATTATAGTGTCTGAAAAGCCAATTATAGTGCCTGAAATGCCAATTATAGTGCCTGAAATGCCAATTTTAGTGCCTGAAATGCGAATTATTATGTCTAAAATGCCAATTATAATGTGTGAAATGCCAATTATAATGTCTGAAATGCCAATTATAGTGCCTGAAATTCCAAATATAATGTCACAAATGCCAAATATAGTGCCTGAAATGCCAATTAGAGTGCCTGAAATGTCAATTATAGTGTCTGAAATGTCAATTATAGTGTCTGAAAAGCCAATTATAGTGAGTGAAATGCCAAATATAATGTCACAAATGCCAAATATAGTGCGTTCAAATGCCATTTATAGTGCTTGAAATGCCAATTATAATGTCTGAAATGCCAATTATAGTGCCTGAAATTCCAAATATAATGTCACAAATGCCAAATATAGTGCCTGAAATGCCAATTAGAGTGCCTGAAATGTCAATTATAGTGTCTGAAATGTCAATTATAGTGTCTGAAAAGCCATTTATAGTGCCTGAAATGCAAATTATAGTGCCTGAAATGCCAATTATAGTGCCTGAAATGCCAATTATAGTGCTTGAAATGCCAAACATAGTGCCTGAAATGCCAATTAGAGTGCCTGAAATGCCAATTATAGTGCTTGAAATGCCAAATATAATGTCACACATGCCAATTATAGTGCCTGAAATGTCAATTATAGTGTCTGAAATGTCAATTATAGTGTCTGAAATGCCAAATATAATGACACAAATGCCAATTATAGTGCCTGAAATGCAAATTAGAGTGCCTGAAATGTCAAGTGTGAAAATGAAGTGTCTAAAATGTCAATTATAGTGTCTGAAAAGCCAATTATAGTGCCTGAAATGCCAATTATAGTGCCTGAAATGCCAATTTTAATGCCTGAAATGCGAATTATTATGTCTTAAATGCCAATTATAATGTCTGAAATGCCAATTATAGTGCCTGAAATGCCAAATATTATGTCACAAATGCCAATTAGAGTGCCTGAAATGACAATTATAGTGTCTAAAATGCCAATTAGAGTGCCTGAAATGTCAATTAGAATGCCTGAAATGTCAATTACAGTGTCTGAAATGCCAATTATAGTGAGTGAAATGCCAAATATAATGTCACAAATGCGAAATATAGTGCGTTGAAATGCCATTTATAGTGCTTGAAATGCCAATTATAATGTCTGAAATGCCAATTATAGTGCCTGAAATGACAAATATAATGTCTCAAATGCCAAATATAATGTCACAAATGCCAATTTTAGTGCCTGAAATGCCAAATATAATGTCACAAAGACCAATTATAGTGCCTGAAATGTCAATTATAGTGTCTGAAATGTCAATTATAGTGTCCGAAATGCCAAATATAATGTCACAAATGCCAATTTTGGTGCCTGAAATTCCAAATATAATGTCACAAATGCCAATTATAGTGCCTGAAATGTCAATTATAATGTCTGAAATGTCAATTATAATGTCTGAAATGCCAATTATAATGTCTGAAATGCCAATTATAGTGAGTGAAATGCCAAATAAGATGCCTGAAATGCCAATTATTATGTCTAAAATGCCAATTATAATGTCTGAAATGCCAAATATAATGTCACAAATGCCAATTTTAGTGCCTGAAATGCCAAATATAATGTCACAAATGCCAATTATAGTGCCTGAAATGCCAATTATAGTGCCTGAAATGCCAATTTTAATGCCTGAAATGCGAATTATTATGTCTTAAATGCCAATTATAATGTCTGAAATGCCAATTATAGTGCCTGAAATGCCAAATATTATGTCACAAATGCCAATTAGAGTGCCTGAAATGACAATTATAGTGTCTAAAATGCCAATTAGAGTGCCTGAAATGTCAATTAGAATGCCTGAAATGTCAATTACAGTGTCTGAAATGCCAATTATAGTGAGTGAAATGCCAAATATAATGTCACAAATGCCAAATATAGTGCGTTGAAATGCCATTTATAGTGCTTGAAATGCCAATTATAATGTCTGAAATGCCAATTATAGTGCCTGAAATGACAAATATAATGTCTCAAATGCCAAATATAATGTCACAAATGCCAATTTTAGTGCCTGAAATGCCAAATAAGATGCCTGAAATGCCAATTATTATGTCTAAAATGCCAATTATAATGTCTGAAATGCAAATTATAGTGTCGGAAATGCCAAATATAATGTCACAAATGCCAATTTTAGTGCCTGAAATGCCAAATATAATGTCACAAATGCCAATTATAGTGCCTGAAATGTCAATTATAGTGTCTGAAATGTCAATTATAGTGTCTGAAATGCCAAATATAATGACACAAATGCCAATTATAGTGCCTGAAATGCAAATTAGAGTGCCTGAAATGTCAATTATCGTGTCTAAAATGTCAATTATAGTGTCTGAAAAGCCAATTATAGTGCCTGAAATGCCAATTATAGTGCCTGAAATGCCAATTTTAGTGCCTGAAATGCGAATTATTATGTCTAAAATGCATATTATAATGTGTGAAATGCCAATCATAGTGAGTGAAATGCCAAATATAATGTCACAAATGCCAAATATAGTGGGTTGAAATGCCATTTATAGTGCTTGAAATGCCAATTATAATGTCTGAAATGCCAATTATAGTGCCTGAAATTCCAAATATAATGTCACAAATGCCAAATATAGTGCCTGAAATGCCAATTAGAGTGCCTGAAATGTCAATTAGAGTGCCTGAAATGTCAAATATAGTGTCTGAAATGCCAATTATAGTGAGTGAAATGCCAAATATAATGTCACAAATGCCAAATATAGTGCGTTCAAATGCCATTTATAGTGCTTGAAATGCCAATTATAATGTCTGAAATGCCAATTATAGTGCCTGAAATTCCAAATATAATGTCACAAATGCCAAATATAGTGCCTGAAATGCCAATTAGAGTGCCTGAAATGTCAATTATAGTGTCTGAAATGTCAATTATAGTGTCTGAAAAGCCATTTATAGTGCCTGAAATGCAAATTATAGTGCCTGAAATGCCAATTATAGTGCCTGAAATGCCAATTATAGTGCTTGAAATGCCAAACATAGTGCCTGAAATGCCAATTAGAGTGCCTGAAATGCCAATTATAGTGCTTGAAATGCCAAATATAATGTCACACATGCCAATTATAGTGCCTGAAATGTCAATTATAGTGTCTGAAATGTCAATTATAGTGTCTGAAATGCCAAATATAATGACACAAATGCCAATTATAGTGCCTGAAATGCAAATTAGAGTGCCTGAAATGTCAAGTGTGAAAATGAAGTGTCTAATATGTCAATTATAGTGTCTGAAAAGCCAATTATAGTGCCTGAAATGCCAATTATAGTGCTTGAAATGCCAATTTTAATGCCTGAAATGCGAATTATTATGTCTTAAATGCCAATTATAATGTCTGAAATGCCAATTATAGTGCCTGAAATGCCAAATATTATGTCACAAATGCCAATTAGAGTGCCTGAAATGACAATTATAGTGTCTAAAATGCCAATTAGAGTGCCTGAAATGTCAATTAGAATGCCTGAAATGTCAATTACAGTGTCTGAAATGCCAATTATAGTGAGTGAAATGCAAAATATAATGTCACAAATGCCAAATATAGTGCGTTGAAATGCCATTTATAGTGCTTGAAATGCCAATTATAATGTCTGAAATGCCAATTATAGTGCCTGAAATGACAAATATAATGTCTCAAATGCCAAATATAATGTCACAAATGCCAATTTTAGTGCCTGAAATGCCAAATATAATGTCACAAAGACCAATTATAGTGCCTGAAATGTCAATTATAGTGTCTGAAATGTCAATTATAGTGTCCGAAATGCCAAATATAATGTCACAAATGCCAATTTTGGTGCCTGAAATTCCAAATATAATGTCACAAATGCCAATTATAGTGCCTGAAATGTCAATTATAATGTCTGAAATGTCAATTATAATGTCTGAAATGCCAATTATAATGTCTGAAATGCCAATTATAGTGAGTGAAATGCCAAATAAGATGCCTGAAATGCCAATTATTATGTCTAAAATGCCAATTATAATGTCTGAAATGCAAATTATAGTGTCGGAAATGCCAAATATAATGTCACAAATGCCAATTTTAGTGCCTGAAATGCCAAATATAATGTCACAAATGCCAATTATAGTGCCTGAAATGTCAATTATAGTATCTGAAATGTCAGTTACAGTGTCTGAAATGCTAAATATAATGACACAAATGCCAATTATAGTGCCTGAAATGCAAATTAGAGTGCCTGAAATGTCAATTATAGTGTCTAAAATGTCAATTATAGTGTCTGAAAAGCCAATTATAGTGCCTGAAATGCCAATTATAGTGCCTGAAATGCAATTTTAGTACCTGAAATGCGAATTATTATGTCTAAAAGGCCAATTATAATGTCTGAAATGCCAATTATAGTGCCTATAATGCCAAATATTATGTCACAAATGAAAAATTTTAGTGCCTGAAATGCCAAATATAATGTCACAAAGGCCAATTATACTGCCTGAAATGTCAATTATAGTGTCTAAAATGTCAATTATAGTGTCTGAAAAGCCAATTATAGTGCCTGAAATGCCAATTATAGTGCCTGAAATGCCAATTTTAGTGCCTGTAATGAGAATTATTATGTCTAAAATGCCAATTATAATGTCTGAAATGCCAATTATAGTGCCTATAATGCCAAATATTATGTCACAAATGAAAACTTTTAGTGCCTGAAATGCCAAATATAATGTCACAAAGGCCAATTATAGTGCCTGAAATGTCAATTATAGTGTCTGAAATGTCAATTATAGTGTCCGAAATAAGAAATATAATGTCACAAATGCCAATTTTAGTGCCTGAAATGCCAAATATAATGTCACAAATGCCAATTTTAGTGCCTGAAATGCCAAATATAATGTCACAAATGCCAATTTTAGTGCCTGAAATGCCATATATAATGTCACAAAGGCCAATTATAGTGCCTGAAATGTCAATTATAGTGTCTGAAATGTCAATTATAGTGTCTGAAATGCCAACTATAATGACTTAAATGCCAATTATAGTGCCTGAAATGCAAATTAGAGTGCCTGAAATGTCAATTATAGTGTCTGAAATGTCAATTATAGTGTCTGAAATGCCCAATATAATGACACAAATGCCAATTATAGTGCCTGAAATGCAAATTAGAGTGCCTGAAATGTCAATTATAGTGTCTAAAATGTCAATTATAGTGTCTGAAAAGCCAATTATAGTGCCTGAAATGCCAATTATAGTGCCTGAAATGCGAATTATTATGCCTAAAATGCCAATTATAATGTCTGAAATGCCAATTATAGTGCCTGAAATGCCAAATATTATGTTACAAATGCCAAAAATAGTGCCTAAAATGCGAATTATTTTGTCTAAAATGCCAATTAGAGTGCCTGAAATGACAATTATAGTGTCTAAAATGCCAATTAGAGTGCCTGAAATGTCAATTAGAGTGCCTGAAATATCAATTATAGTGTCTAAAATGTCAATTATAGTGTCTGAAAAGCCAATTATAGTGCCTGAAATGCCAATTATAGTGCCTGAAATGCCAATTTTAGTGCCTGAAATGCGAATTATTATGTCTGAAATGCCAATTATAATGTCTGAAATGCCAATTATAGTGCCTGAAATGCCAAATATTATGTCACAAACGCCAAAAATAGTGCCTGAAATGCGAATTATGTCTTAAATGCCAATTAGAGTGCCTGAAATGACAATTATAGTGTCTAAAATGCCAATTAGAGTGCCTGAAATGTCAATTAGAGTGCCTGAAATGTCAATTACAGTGTCTGAAATGCCAATTATAGTGAGTGAAATGCCAAATATAATGTCACAAATGCCAAATATAGTGCGTTGAAATGCCATTTATAGTGCTTGAAATGCCAATTATAATGTCTGAAATGCCAATTATAGTGCCTGAAATGCCAAATATAATGTCTCAAATGCCAAATATAATGTCACAAATGCCAATTTTAGTGCCTGAAATGCCAAATATAATGTCACAAAGGCCAATTATAGTGCCTGAAATGCCAATTATAGTGCCTGAAATGCCAATTATAGTGAGTGAAATGCCAAATAAGGTGCCTGAAATGCCAATTATTATGTCTAAAATGCCAATTATAATGTCTGAAATGCCAAATATAATGTCACAAATGCCAATTATAGTGCCTGAAATGTCAATTATAGTGTCTGAAATGTCAATTACAGTGTCTGAAATGCTAAATATAATGACACAAATGCCAATTATAGTGCCTGAAATGCCAATTAGAGTGCCTGAAATGTCAATTATAGTGTCTGAAATGTCAATTATAGTGCCTGAAATGCCAAATATAATGTCATAAATGCCAAATATAGTGCCTGAAATGCCAATTTTAGTGCCTGAAATGCCAATTATAGTGCTTGAAATGCCAAACATAGTGCCTGAAATGCCAATTAGAGTGCCTGAAATGCCAATTATAGTGCTTGAAATGCCAAATATAATGTCACACATGCCAATTATAGTGCCTGAAATGTCAATTATAGTGTCTGAAATGTCAATTATAGTGTCTGAAATGCCAAATATTATGACACAAATGCCAATTATAGTGCCTCAAATGCAAATTAGAGTGCCTGAAATGTCAAGTGTGAAAATGAAGTGTCTAAAATGTCAATTATAGTGTCTGAAAAGCCAATTATAGTGCCTGAAATGCCAATTATAGTGCCTGAAATGCCAATTTTAGTGCCTGAAATGCCAATTTTAGTGCCTGAAATGCGAATTATTATGTCTAAAATGCCAATTATAATGTCTGAAATGCCAATTATAGTGCCTGAAATGCCAAATATCAACTCACAAATGCCAAAAATAGTGCCTGAAATGCGAATTATTATGTCTTAAATGCCAATTAGAGTTCCTGAAATGACAATTATAGTGTCTAAAATGCCAAATATAATGTCACAAAGACCAATTATAGTGCCTGAAATGTCAATTATAGTGTCTGAAATGTCAATTATAGTGTCCGAAATGCCAAATATAATGTCACAAATGCCAATTTTGGTGCCTGAAATTCCAAATATAATGTCACAAATGCCAATTATAGTGCCTGAAATGTCAATTATAATGTCTGAAATGTCAATTATAATGTCTGAAATGCCAATTATAATGTCTGAAATGCCAATTATAGTGAGTGAAATGCCAAATAAGATGCCTGAAATGTCAATTATAGTGTCTGAAATGTCAATTATAGTGTCTGAAATGCCCAATATAATGACACAAATGCCAATTATAGTGCCTGAAATGCAAATTAGAGTGCCTGAAATGTCAATTATAGTGTCTAAAATGTCAATTATAGTGTCTGAAAAGCCAATTATAGTGCCTGAAATGCCAATTATAGTGCCTGAAATGCGAATTATTATGCCTAAAATGCCAATTATAATGTCTGAAATGCCAATTATAGTGCCTGAAATGCCAAATATTATGTTACAAATGCCAAAAATAGTGCCTAAAATGCGAATTATTTTGTCTAAAATGCCAATTAGAGTGCCTGAAATGACAATTATAGTGTCTAAAATGCCAATTAGAGTGCCTGAAATGTCAATTAGAGTGCCTGAAATATCAATTATAGTGTCTAAAATGTCAATTATAGTGTCTGAAAAGCCAATTATAGTGCCTGAAATGCCAATTATAGTGCCTGAAATGCCAATTTTAGTGCCTGAAATGCGAATTATTATGTCTGAAATGCCAATTATAATGTCTGAAATGCCAATTATAGTGCCTGAAATGCCAAATATTATGTCACAAACGCCAAAAATAGTGCCTGAAATGCGAATTATGTCTTAAATGCCAATAAGAGTGCCTGAAATGACAATTATAGTGTCTAAAATGCCAATTAGAGTGCCTGAAATGTCAATTAGAGTGCCTGAAATGTCAATTACAGTGTCTGAAATGCCAATTATAGTGAGTGAAATGCCAAATATAATGTCACAAATGCCAAATATAGTGCGTTGAAATGCCATTTATAGTGCTTGAAATGCCAATTATAATGTCTGAAATGCCAATTATAGTGCCTGAAATGCCAAATATAATGTCTCAAATGCCAAATATAATGTCACAAATGCCAATTTTAGTGCCTGAAATGCCAAATATAATGTCACAAAGGCCAATTATAGTGCCTGAAATGCCAATTATAGTGCCTGAAATGCCAATTATAGTGAGTGAAATGCCAAATAAGGTGCCTGAAATGCCAATTATTATGTCTAAAATGCCAATTATAATGTCTGAAATGCCAAATATAATGTCACAAATGCCAATTATAGTGCCTGAAATGTCAATTATAGTGTCTGAAATGTCAATTACAGTGTCTGAAATGCTAAATATAATGACACAAATGCCAATTATAGTGCCTGAAATGCCAATTAGAGTGCCTGAAATGTCAATTATAGTGTCTGAAATGTCAATTATAGTGCCTGAAATGCCAAATATAATGTCATAAATGCCAAATATAGTGCCTGAAATGCCAATTTTAGTGCCTGAAATGCCAATTATAGTGCTTGAAATGCCAAACATAGTGCCTGAAATGCCAATTAGAGTGCCTGAAATGCCAATTATAGTGCTTGAAATGCCAAATATAATGTCACACATGCCAATTATAGTGCCTGAAATGTCAATTATAGTGTCTGAAATGTCAATTATAGTGTCTGAAATGCCAAATATTATGACACAAATGCCAATTATAGTGCCTCAAATGCAAATTAGAGTGCCTGAAATGTCAAGTGTGAAAATGAAGTGTCTAAAATGTCAATTATAGTGTCTGAAAAGCCAATTATAGTGCCTGAAATGCCAATTATAGTGCCTGAAATGCCAATTTTAGTGCCTGAAATGCCAATTTTAGTGCCTGAAATGCGAATTATTATGTCTAAAATGCCAATTATAATGTCTGAAATGCCAATTATAGTGCCTGAAATGCCAAATATCAACTCACAAATGCCAAAAATAGTGCCTGAAATGCGAATTATTATGTCTTAAATGCCAATTAGAGTTCCTGAAATGACAATTATAGTGTCTAAAATGCCAAATATAATGTCACAAAGACCAATTATAGTGCCTGAAATGTCAATTATAGTGTCTGAAATGTCAATTATAGTGTCCGAAATGCCAAATATAATGTCACAAATGCCAATTTTGGTGCCTGAAATTCCAAATATAATGTCACAAATGCCAATTATAGTGCCTGAAATGTCAATTATAATGTCTGAAATGTCAATTATAATGTCTGAAATGCCAATTATAATGTCTGAAATGCCAATTATAGTGAGTGAAATGCCAAATAAGATGCCTGAAATGCCAATTATTATGTCTAAAATGCCAATTATAATGTCTGAAATACAAATTATAGTGTCGGAAATGCCAAATATAATGTCACAAATGCCAATTTTAGTGCCTGAAATGCCAAATATAATGTCACAAATGCCAATTATAGTGCCTGAAATGTCAATTATAGTATCTGAAATGTCAGTTACAGTGTCTGAAATGCTAAATATAATGACACAAATGCCAATTATAGTGCCTGAAATGCAAATTAGAGTGCCTGAAATGTCAATTATAGTGTCTAAAATGTCAATTATAGTGTCTGAAAAGCCAATTATAGTGCCTGAAATGCCAATTATAGTGCCTGAAATGCAATTTTAGTACCTGAAATGCGAATTATTATGTCTAAAAGGCCAATTATAATGTCTGAAATGCCAATTATAGTGCCTATAATGCCAAATATTATGTCACAAATGAAAAATTTTAGTGCCTGAAATGCCAAATATAATGTCACAAAGGCCAATTATACTGCCTGAAATGTCAATTATAGTGTCTAAAATGTCAATTATAGTGTCTGAAAAGCCAATTATAGTGCCTGAAATGCCAATTATAGTGCCTGAAATGCCAATTTTAGTGCCTGTAATGAGAATTATTATGTCTAAAATGCCAATTATAATGTCTGAAATGCCAATTATAGTGCCTATAATGCCAAATATTATGTCACAAATGAAAACTTTTAGTGCCTGAAATGCCAAATATAATGTCACAAAGGCCAATTATAGTGCCTGAAATGTCAATTATAGTGTCTGAAATGTCAATTAAAGTGTCCGAAATAAGAAATATAATGTCACAAATGCCAATTTTAGTGCCTGAAATGCCAAATATAATGTCACAAATGCCAATTTTAGTGCCTGAAATGCCAAATATAATGTCACAAATGCCAATTTTAGTGCCTGAAATGCCATATATAATGTCACAAAGGCCAATTATAGTGCCTGAAATGTCAATTATAGTGTCTGAAATGTCAATTATAGTGTCTGAAATGCCAACTATAATGACTTAAATGCCAATTATAGTGCCTGAAATGCAAATTAGAGTGCCTGAAATGTCAATTATAGTGTCTGAAATGTCAATTATAGTGTCTGAAATGCCCAATATAATGACACAAATGCCAATTATAGTGCCTGAAATGCAAATTAGAGTGCCTGAAATGTCAATTATAGTGTCTAAAATGTCAATTATAGTGTCTGAAAAGCCAATTATAGTGCCTGAAATGCCAATTATAGTGCCTGAAATGCGAATTATTATGCCTAAAATGCCAATTATAATGTCTGAAATGCCAATTATAGTGCCTGAAATGCCAAATATTATGTCACAAATGCCAAAAATAGTGCCTAAAATGCGAATTATTTTGTCTAAAATGCCAATTAGAGTGCCTGAAATGACAATTATAGTGTCTAAAATGCCAATTAGAGTGCCTGAAATGTCAATTAGAGTGCCTGAAATATCAATTATAGTGTCTAAAATGTCAATTATAGTGTCTGAAAAGCCAATTATAGTGCCTGAAATGCCAATTATAGTGCCTGAAATGCCAATTTTAGTGCCTGAAATGCGAATTATTATGTCTGAAATGCCAATTATAATGTCTGAAATGCCAATTATAGTGCCTGAAATGCCAAATATTATGTCACAAACGCCAAAAATAGTGCCTGAAATGCGAATTATGTCTTAAATGCCAATTAGAGTGCCTGAAATGACAATTATAGTGTCTAAAATGCCAATTAGAGTGCCTGAAATGTCAATTAGAGTGCCTGAAATGTCAATTACAGTGTTTGAAATCCCAATTATAGTGAGTGAAATGCCAAATATAATGTCACAAATGCCAAATATAGTGCGTTGAAATGCCATTTATAGTGCTTGAAATGCCAATTATAATGTCTGAAATGCCAATTATAGTGCCTGAAATGCCAAATATAATGTCTCAAATGCCAAATATAATGTCCCAAATGCCAATTTTAGTGCCTGAAATGCCAAATATAATGTCACAAAGGCCAATTATAGTGCCTGAAATGCCAATTATAGTGCCTGAAATGCCAATTATAGTGAGTGAAATGCCAAATAAGGTGCCTGAAATGCCAATTATTATGTCTAAAATGCCAATTATAATGTCTGAAATGCCAAATATAATGTCACAAATGCCAATTATAGTGCCTGAAATGTCAATTATAGTGTCTGAAATGTCAATTACAGTGTCTGAAATGCTAAATATAATGACACAAATGCCAATTATAGTGCCTGAAATGCCAATTAGAGTGCCTGAAATGTCAATTATAGTGTCTGAAATGTCAATTATAGTGCCTGAAATGCCAAATATAATGTCATAAATGCCAAATATAGTGCCTGAAATGCCAATTTTAGTGCCTGAAATGCCAATTATAGTGCTTGAAATGCCAAACATAGTGCCTGAAATGCCAATTAGAGTGCCTGAAATGCCAATTATAGTGCTTGAAATGCCAAATATAATGTCACACATGCCAATTATAGTGCCTGAAATGTCAATTATAGTGTCTGAAATGTCAATTATAGTGTCTGAAATGCCAAATATTATGACACAAATGCCAATTATAGTGCCTCAAATGCAAATTAGAGTGCCTGAAATGTCAAGTGTGAAAATGAAGTGTCTAAAATGTCAATTATAGTGTCTGAAAAGCCAATTATAGTGCCTGAAATGCCAATTTTAGTGCCTGAAATGCCAATTTTAGTGCCTGAAATGCGAATTATTATGTCTAAAATGCCAATTATAATGTCTGAAATGCCAATTATAGTGCCTGAAATGCCAAATATCAACTCACAAATGCCAAAAATAGTGCCTGAAATGCGAATTATTATGTCTTAAATGCCAATTAGAGTTCCTGAAATGACAATTATAGTGTCTAAAATGCCAATTAGAGTGCCTGAAATGTCAATTAGAGTGCCTGAAATGTCAATTACAGTGTCTGATATGCCAATTATAGTGAGTGAAATGCCAAATATAATGTCACAAATGCCAAATATAGTGCGTTGAAATGCCATTTATAGTGCTTGAAATGCCAATTATAATGTTTGAAATGCCAATTATAGTGCCTGAAATGCCAAATATAATGTCTCAAATGCCAAATATAATGTCACAAATGCCAATTTTAGTGCCTGAAATGCCAAATATAATGTCACAAAGGCCAATTATAGTGCCTGAAATGTCAATTATAGTGTCTGAAATGTCAATTATAGTGTCCGAAATGCCAAATATAATGTCACAAATGCCAATTTTGGTGCCTGAAATTCCAAATATAATGTCACAAATGTCAATTATAGTGCCTGAAATGTCAATTATAGTGTCTGAAATGTCAATTATAGTGTCTGAAATGCCCAATATAATGACACAAATGCCAATTATAGTGCCTGAAATGCAAATTAGAGTGCCTGAAATGTCAATTATAGTGTCTAAAATGTCAATTATAGTGTCTGAAATGTCAATTAGAGTGCCTGAAATATCAATTATAGTGTCTAAAATGTCAATTATAGTGTCTGAAAAGCCAATTATAGTGCCTGAAATGCCAATTATAGTGCCTGAAATGCCAATTTTAGTGCCTGAAATGCGAATTATTATGTCTGAAATGCCAATTATAATGTCTGAAATGCCAATTATAGTGCCTGAAATGCCAAATATTATGTCACAAACGCCAAAAATAGTGCCTGAAATGCGAATTATGTCTTAAATGCCAATTAGAGTGCCTGAAATGACAATTATAGTGTCTAAAATGCCAATTAGAGTGCCTGAAATGTCAATTAGAGTGCCTGAAATGTCAATTACAGTGTTTGAAATCCCAATTATAGTGAGTGAAATGCCAAATTTAATGTCACAAATGCCAAATATAGTGCGTTGAAATGCCATTTATAGTGCTTGAAATGCCAATTATAATGTCTGAAATGCCAATTATAGTGCCTGAAATGCCAAATATAATGTCTCAAATGCCAAATATAATGTCACAAATGCCAATTTTAGTGCCTGAAATGCCAAATATAATGTCACAAAGGCCAATTATAGTGCCTGAAATGCCAATTATAGTGCCTGAAATGCCAATTATAGTGAGTGAAATGCCAAATAAGGTGCCTGAAATGCCAATTATTATGTCTAAAATGCCAATTATAATGTCTGAAATGCCAAATATAATGTCACAAATGCCAATTATAGTGCCTGAAATGTCAATTATAGTGTCTGAAATGTCAATTACAGTGTCTGAAATGCTAAATATAATGACACAAATGCCAATTATAGTGCCTGAAATGCCAATTAGAGTGCCTGAAATGTCAATTATAGTGTCTGAAATGTCAATTATAGTGCCTGAAATGCCAAATATAATGTCATAAATGCCAAATATAGTGCCTGAAATGCCAATTTTAGTGCCTGAAATGCCAATTATAGTGCTTGAAATGCCAAACATAGTGCCTGAAATGCCAATTAGAGTGCCTGAAATGCCAATTATAGTGCTTGAAATGCCAAATATAATGTCACACATGCCAATTATAGTGCCTGAAATGTCAATTATAGTGTCTGAAATGTCAATTATAGTGTCTGAAATGCCAAATATTATGACACAAATGCCAATTATAGTGCCTCAAATGCAAATTAGAGTGCCTGAAATGTCAAGTGTGAAAATGAAGTGTCTAAAATGTCAATTATAGTGTCTGAAAAGCCAATTATAGTGCCTGAAATGCCAATTATAGTGCCTGAAATGCCAATTTTAGTGCCTGAAATGCCAATTTTAGTGCCTGAAATGCGAATTATTATGTCTAAAATGCCAATTATAATGTCTGAAATGCCAATTATAGTGCCTGAAATGCCAAATATCAACTCACAAATGCCAAAAATAGTGCCTGAAATGCGAATTATTATGTCTTAAATGCCAATTAGAGTTCCTGAAATGACAATTATAGTGTCTAAAATGCCAATTAGAGTGCCTGAAATGTCAATTAGAGTGCCTGAAATGTCAATTACAGTGTCTGATATGCCAATTATAGTGAGTGAAATGCCAAATATAATGTCACAAATGCCAAATATAGTGCGTTGAAATGCCATTTATAGTGCTTGAAATGCCAATTATAATGTTTGAAATGCCAATTATAGTGCCTGAAATGCCAAATATAATGTCTCAAATGCCAAATATAATGTCACAAATGCCAATTTTAGTGCCTGAAATGCCAAATATAATGTCACAAAGGCCAATTATAGTGCCTGAAATGTCAATTATAGTGTCTGAAATGTCAATTATAGTGTCCGAAATGCCAAATATAATGTCACAAATGCCAATTTTGGTGCCTGAAATTCCAAATATAATGTCACAAATGTCAATTATAGTGCCTGAAATGTCAATTATAGTGTCTGAAATGTCAATTATAGTGTCTGAAATGCCAATTATAGTGAGTGAAATGCCAAATAAGATGCCTGAAATGCCAATTATAATGTCTGAAATGCCAATTATAGTGCCTGAAATGCCAAATATTATGTCACAAATGCCAAAAATAGTGCCTGAAATGCCAAATATAATGTCACAAATGCCAAATATAGTGCCTGAAATGCCAATTATAGTGCTTGAAATGCCAATTAGAGTGTCTGAAATGTCAATTATAGTGTCCGAAATGCGAAATATAATGTCACAAATGCCAATTTTAGTGCCTGAAATGCCAAATATAATGTCACAAATGCCAATTTTAGTGCCTGAAATGCCATATATAATGTCACAAAGGCCAATTATAGTGCCTGAAATGTCAATTATAGTGTCTGAAATGTCAATTATAGTGTCTGAAATGCCAACTATAATGACACAAATGCCAATTTTAGTGCCGGAAATGCGAATTATTATGTCTAAAATGCCAATTATAATGTCTGAAATGCCAATTATAGTGCCTGAAATGCCAAATATTATGTCACAAATGCCAAAAATAGTGCCTGAATCGCGAATTATATTGTCTAAAATGCCAATTAGAGTGCCTGAAATGACAATTATAGTGTCTAAAATGCCAATTTGAGTGCCTGAAATGTCAATTAGAGTGCCTGAAATGTCAATTATAGTGTCTGAAATGCCAATTATAGTGAGTGAAATGCCAAATATAATGTCACAAATGCCAAATATAGTGCGTTGAAATGCCATTTATAGTGCTTAAAATGCCAATTATAATGTCTGAAATGCCAATTATAGTGCCTGAAATTCCAAATATAATGTCACAAATGCCAAATATAGTGGCTGAAATGCCAATTAGAGTGCCTGAAATGTCAATTATAGTGTCTGAAATGTCAATTATAGTGTCTGAAAAGCCAATTATAGTGCCTGAAATGCCAATTATAGTGCCTGAAATGCCAATTATAGTGCTTGAAATGCCAAATATAGTGCCTGAAATGCCAATTATAGTGCCTGAAATGCCAATTATAGTGCTTGAAATGCCAAACATAGTGCCTGAAATGCCAATTAGAGTGCCTGAAATGCCAATTATAGTGCTTGAAATGCCAAATATAATGTCACACATGCCAATTATAGTGCCTGAAATGTCAATTATAGTGTCTGAAATGTCAATTATAGTGTCTGAAATGCCAAATATAATGACACAAATGCCAATTATAGTGCCTGAAATGCAAATTAGAGTGCCTGAAATGTCAAGTGTGAAAATGAAGTGTCTAAAATGTCAATTATAGTGTCTGAAAAGCCAATTATAGTGCCTGAAATGCCAATTATAGTGCCTGAAATGCCAATTTTAATGCCTGAAATGCGAATTATTATGTCTTAAATGCCAATTATAATGTCTGAAATGCCAATTATAGTGCCTGAAATGCCAAATATTATGTCACAAATGCCAAATATAGTGCCTGAAATGCCAATTAGAGTGCCTGAAATGTCAATTATAGTGTCTGAAATGTCAATTATAGTGTCTGAAAAGCCAATTATAGTGAGTGAAATGCCAAATATAATGTCACAAATGCCAAATATAGTGCGTTCAAATGCCATTTATAGTGCTTGAAATGCCAATTATAATGTCTGAAATGCCAATTATAGTGCCTGAAATTCCAAATATAATGTCACAAATGCCAAATATAGTGCCTGAAATGCCAATTAGAGTGCCTGAAATGTCAATTATAGTGTCTGAAATGTCAATTATAGTGTCTGAAAAGCCATTTATAGTGCCTGAAATGCAAATTATAGTGCCTGAAATGCCAATTATAGTGCCTGAAATGCCAATTATAGTGCTTGAAATGCCAAACATAGTGCCTGAAATGCCAATTAGAGTGCCTGAAATGCCAATTATAGTGCTTGAAATGCCAAATATAATGTCACACATGCCAATTATAGTGCCTGAAATGTCAATTATAGTGTCTGAAATGTCAATTATAGTGTCTGAAATGCCAAATATAATGACACAAATGCCAATTATAGTGCCTGAAATGCAAATTAGAGTGCCTGAAATGTCAAGTGTGAAAATGAAGTGTCTAAAATGTCAATTATAGTGTCTGAAAAGCCAATTATAGTGCCTGAAATGCCAATTATAGTGCCTGAAATGCCAATTTTAATGCCTGAAATGCGAATTATTATGTCTTAAATGCCAATTATAATGTCTGAAATGCCAATTATAGTGCCTGAAATGCCAAATATTATGTCACAAATGCCAATTAGAGTGCCTGAAATGACAATTATAGTGTCTAAAATGCCAATTAGAGTGCCTGAAATGTCTATTAGAATGCCTGAAATGTCAATTACAGTGTCTGAAATGCCAATTATAGTGAGTGAAATGCCAAATATAATGTCACAAATGCCAAATATAGTGCGTTGAAATGCCATTTATAGTGCTTGAAATGCCAATTATAATGTCTGAAATGCCAATTATAGTGCCTGAAATGACAAAAATAATGTCTCAAATGCCAAATATAATGTCACAAATGCCAATTTTAGTGCCTGAAATGCCAAATATAATGTCACAAAGACCAATCATAGTGCCTGAAATGTCAATTATAGTGTCTGAAATGTCAATTATAGTGTCCGAAATGCCAAATATAATGTCACAAATGCCAATTTTGGTGCCTGAAATTCCAAATATAATGTCACAAATGCCAATTATAGTGCCTGAAATGTCAATTATAATGTCTGAAATGTCCATTATAATGTCTGAAATGCCAATTATAATGTCTGAAATGCCAATTATAGTGAGTGAAATGCCAAATAAGATGCCTGAAATGCCAATTATTATGTCTAAAATGCCAATTATAATGTCTGAAATGCAAATTATAGTGTCGGAAATGCCAAATATAATGTCACAAATGCCAATTATAGTGTCTGAAATGTCAATTATAGTGTCTGAAAAGCCATTTATAGTGCCTGAAATGCAAATTATAGTGCCTGAAATGCCAATTATAGTGCCTGAAATGCCAATTATAGTGCTTGAAATGCCAAACATAGTGCCTGAAATGCCAATTAGAGTGCCTGAAATGCCAATTATAGTGCTTGAAATGCCAAATATAATGTCACACATGCCAATTATAGTGCCTGAAATGTCAATTATAGTGTCTGAAATGTCAATTATAGTGTCTGAAATGCCAAATATAATGACACAAATGCCAATTATAGTGCCTGAAATGCAAATTAGAGTGCCTGAAATGTCAAGTGTGAAAATGAAGTGTCTAAAATGTCAATTATAGTGTCTGAAAAGCCAATTATAGTGCCTGAAATGTCAATTATAGTGTCTGAAATGTCAATTATAGTGTCTGAAATGCCAAATATAATGACACAAATGCCAATTATAGTGCCTGAAATGCAAATTAGAGTGCCTGAAATGTCAATTATAGTGTCTAAAATGTCAATTATAGTGTCTGAAAAGCCAAATATAGTGCCTGAAATGCCAATTATAGTGCCTGAAATGCCAATTTTAATGCCTGAAATGCGAATTATTATGTCTAAAATGCCAATTATAATGTGTGAAATGCCAATCATAGTGAGTGAAATGCCAAATATAATGTCACAAAGACCAATTATAGTGCCTGAAATGTCAATTATAGTGTCTGAAATGTCAATTATAGTGTCCGAAATGCCAAATATAATGTCACAAATGCCAATTTTGGTGCCTGAAATTCCAAATATAATGTCACAAATGCCAATTATAGTGCCTGAAATGTCAATTATAATGTCTGAAATGTCAATTATAATGTCTGAAATGCCAATTATAATGTCTGAAATGCCAATTATAGTGAGTGAAATGCCAAATAAGATGCCTGAAATGCCAATTATTATGTCTAAAATGCCAATTATAATGTCTGAAATGCAAATTATAGTGTCGGAAATGCCAAATATAATGTCACAAATGCCAATTTTAGTGCCTGAAATGCCAAATATAATGTCACAAATGCCAATTATAGTGCCTGAAATGTCAATTATAGTATCTGAAATGTCAGTTACAGTGTCTGAAATGCTAAATATAATGACACAAATGCCAATTATAGTGCCTGAAATGCAAATTAGAGTGCCTGAAATGTCAATTATAGTGCCTGAAATGCCAAATATTATGTCACAAATGCCAATTAGAGTGCCTGAAATGCCAATTAGAGTGCCTGAAATGCCAATTATAGTGCTTGAAATGCCAAATATAATGTCACACATGCCAATTATAGTGCCTGAAATGTCAATTATAGTGTCTGAAATGTCAATTATAGTGTCTGAAATGCCAAATATTATGACACAAATGCCAATTATAGTGCCTCAAATGCAAATTAGAGTGCCTGAAATGTCAAGTGTGAAAATGAAGTGTCTAAAATGTCAATTATAGTGTCTGAAAAGCCAATTATAGTGCCTGAAATGCCAATTATAGTGCCTGAAATGCCAATTTTAGTGCCTGAAATGCCAATTTTAGTGCCTGAAATGCGAATTATTATGTCTAAAATGCCAATTATAATGTCTGAAATGCCAATTATAGTGCCTGAAATGCCAAATATCAACTCACAAATGCCAAAAATAGTGCCTGAAATGCGAATTATTATGTCTTAAATGCCAATTAGAGTTCCTGAAATGACAATTATAGTGTCTAAAATGCCAATTAGAGTGCCTGAAATGTCAATTAGAGTGCCTGAAATGTCAATTACAGTGTCTGATATGCCAATTATAGTGAGTGAAATGCCAAATATAATGTCACAAATGCCAAATATAGTGCGTTGAAATGCCATTTATAGTGCTTGAAATGCCAATTATAATGTTTGAAATGCCAATTATAGTGCCTGAAATGCCAAATATAATGTCTCAAATGCCAAATATAATGTCACAAATGCCAATTTTAGTGCCTGAAATGCCAAATATAATGTCACAAAGGCCAATTATAGTGCCTGAAATGTCAATTATAGTGTCTGAAATGTCAATTATAGTGTCCGAAATGCCAAATATAATGTCACAAATGTCAATTATAGTGCCTGAAATGTCAATTATAGTGTCTGAAATGTCAATTATAGTGTCTGAAATGCCAATTATAGTGAGTGAAATGCCAAATAAGATGCCTGAAATGCCAATTATAATGTCTGAAATGCCAATTATAGTGCCTGAAATGCCAAATATTATGTCACAAATGCCAAAAATAGTGCCTGAAATGCCAAATATAATGTCACAAATGCCAAATATAGTGCCTGAAATGCCAATTATAGTGCTTGAAATGCCAATTAGAGTGTCTGAAATGTCAATTATAGTGTCCGAAATGCGAAATATAATGTCACAAATGCCAATTTTAGTGCCTGAAATGCCAAATATAATGTCACAAATGCCAATTTTAGTGCCTGAAATGCCATATATAATGTCACAAAGGCCAATTATAGTGCCTGAAATGTCAATTATAGTGTCTGAAATGTCAATTATAGTGTCTGAAATGCCAACTATAATGACACAAATGCCAATTTTAGTGCCGGAAATGCGAATTATTATGTCTAAAATGCCAATTATAATGTCTGAAATGCCAATTATAGTGCCTGAAATGCCAAATATTATGTCACAAATGCCAAAAATAGTGCCTGAATCGCGAATTATATTGTCTAAAATGCCAATTAGAGTGCCTGAAATGACAATTATAGTGTCTAAAATGCCAATTTGAGTGCCTGAAATGTCAATTAGAGTGCCTGAAATGTCAATTATAGTGTCTGAAATGCCAATTATAGTGAGTGAAATGCCAAATATAATGTCACAAATGCCAAATATAGTGCGTTGAAATGCCATTTATAGTGCTTAAAATGCCAATTATAATGTCTGAAATGCCAATTATAGTGCCTGAAATTCCAAATATAATGTCACAAATGCCAAATATAGTGGCTGAAATGCCAATTAGAGTGCCTGAAATGTCAATTATAGTGTCTGAAATGTCAATTATAGTGTCTGAAAAGCCAATTATAGTGCCTGAAATGCCAATTATAGTGCCTGAAATGCCAATTATAGTGCTTGAAATGCCAAATATAGTGCCTGAAATGCCAATTATAGTGCCTGAAATGCCAATTATAGTGCTTGAAATGCCAAACATAGTGCCTGAAATGCCAATTAGAGTGCCTGAAATGCCAATTATAGTGCTTGAAATGCCAAATATAATGTCACACATGCCAATTATAGTGCCTGAAATGTCAATTATAGTGTCTGAAATGTCAATTATAGTGTCTGAAATGCCAAATATAATGACACAAATGCCAATTATAGTGCCTGAAATGCAAATTAGAGTGCCTGAAATGTCAAGTGTGAAAATGAAGTGTCTAAAATGTCAATTATAGTGTCTGAAAAGCCAATTATAGTGCCTGAAATGCCAATTATAGTGCCTGAAATGCCAATTTTAATGCCTGAAATGCGAATTATTATGTCTTAAATGCCAATTATAATGTCTGAAATGCCAATTATAGTGCCTGAAATGCCAAATATTATGTCACAAATGCCAAATATAGTGCCTGAAATGCCAATTAGAGTGCCTGAAATGTCAATTATAGTGTCTGAAATGTCAATTATAGTGTCTGAAAAGCCAATTATAGTGAGTGAAATGCCAAATATAATGTCACAAATGCCAAATATAGTGCGTTCAAATGCCATTTATAGTGCTTGAAATGCCAATTATAATGTCTGAAATGCCAATTATAGTGCCTGAAATTCCAAATATAATGTCACAAATGCCAAATATAGTGCCTGAAATGCCAATTAGAGTGCCTGAAATGTCAATTATAGTGTCTGAAATGTCAATTATAGTGTCTGAAAAGCCATTTATAGTGCCTGAAATGCAAATTATAGTGCCTGAAATGCCAATTATAGTGCCTGAAATGCCAATTATAGTGCTTGAAATGCCAAACATAGTGCCTGAAATGCCAATTAGAGTGCCTGAAATGCCAATTATAGTGCTTGAAATGCCAAATATAATGTCACACATGCCAATTATAGTGCCTGAAATGTCAATTATAGTGTCTGAAATGTCAATTATAGTGTCTGAAATGCCAAATATAATGACACAAATGCCAATTATAGTGCCTGAAATGCAAATTAGAGTGCCTGAAATGTCAAGTGTGAAAATGAAGTGTCTAAAATGTCAATTATAGTGTCTGAAAAGCCAATTATAGTGCCTGAAATGCCAATTATAGTGCCTGAAATGCCAATTTTAATGCCTGAAATGCGAATTATTATGTCTTAAATGCCAATTATAATGTCTGAAATGCCAATTATAGTGCCTGAAATGCCAAATATTATGTCACAAATGCCAATTAGAGTGCCTGAAATGACAATTATAGTGTCTAAAATGCCAATTAGAGTGCCTGAAATGTCTATTAGAATGCCTGAAATGTCAATTACAGTGTCTGAAATGCCAATTATAGTGAGTGAAATGCCAAATATAATGTCACAAATGCCAAATATAGTGCGTTGAAATGCCATTTATAGTGCTTGAAATGCCAATTATAATGTCTGAAATGCCAATTATAGTGCCTGAAATGACAAATATAATGTCTCAAATGCCAAATATAATGTCACAAATGCCAATTTTAGTGCCTGAAATGCCAAATATAATGTCACAAAGACCAATTATAGTGCCTGAAATGTCAATTATAGTGTCTGAAATGTCAATTATAGTGTCCGAAATGCCAAATATAATGTCACAAATGCCAATTTTGGTGCCTGAAATTCCAAATATAATGTCACAAATGCCAATTATAGTGCCTGAAATGTCAATTATAATGTCTGAAATGTCAATTATAATGTCTGAAATGCCAATTATAATGTCTGAAATGCCAATTATAGTGAGTGAAATGCCAAATAAGATGCCTGAAATGCCAATTATTATGTCTAAAATGCCAATTATAATGTCTGAAATGCAAATTATAGTGTCGGAAATGCCAAATATAATGTCACAAATGCCAATTATAGTGTCTGAAATGTCAATTATAGTGTCTGAAAAGCCACTTATAGTGCCTGAAATGCAAATTATAGTGCCTGAAATGCCAATTATAGTGCCTGAAATGCCAATTATAGTGCTTGAAATGCCAAACATAGTGCCTGAAATGCCAATTAGAGTGCCTGAAATGCCAATTATAGTGCTTGAAATGCCAAATATAATGTCACACATGCCAATTATAGTGCCTGAAATGTCAATTATAGTGTCTGAAATGTCAATTATAGTGTCTGAAATGCCAAATATAATGACACAAATGCCAATTATAGTGCCTGAAATGCAAATTAGAGTGCCTGAAATGTCAAGTGTGAAAATGAAGTGTCTAAAATGTCAATTATAGTGTCTGAAAAGCCAATTATAGTGCCTGAAATGTCAATTATAGTGTCTGAAATGTCAATTATAGTGTCTGAAATGCCAAATATAATGACACAAATGCCAATTATAGTGCCTGAAATGCAAATTAGAGTGCCTGAAATGTCAATTATAGTGTCTAAAATGTCAATTATAGTGTCTGAAAAGCCAAATATAGTGCCTGAAATGCCAATTATAGTGCCTGAAATGCCAATTTTAATGCCTGAAATGCGAATTATTATGTCTAAAATGCCAATTATAATGTGTGAAATGCCAATCATAGTGAGTGAAATGCCAAATATAATGTCACAAAGACCAATTATAGTGCCTGAAATGTCAATTATAGTGTCTGAAATGTCAATTATAGTGTCCGAAATGCCAAATATAATGTCACAAATGCCAATTTTGGTGCCTGAAATTCCAAATATAATGTCACAAATGCCAATTATAGTGCCTGAAATGTCAATTATAATGTCTGAAATGTCAATTATAATGTCTGAAATGCCAATTATAATGTCTGAAATGCCAATTATAGTGAGTGAAATGCCAAATAAGATGCCTGAAATGCCAATTATTATGTCTAAAATGCCAATTATAATGTCTGAAATGCAAATTATAGTGTCGGAAATGCCAAATATAATGTCACAAATGCCAATTTTAGTGCCTGAAATGCCAAATATAATGTCACAAATGCCAATTATAGTGCCTGAAATGTCAATTATAGTATCTGAAATGTCAGTTACAGTGTCTGAAATGCTAAATATAATGACACAAATGCCAATTATAGTGCCTGAAATGCAAATTAGAGTGCCTGAAATGTCAATTATAGTGTCTAAAATGTCAATTATAGTGTCTGAAAAGCCAATTATAGTGCCTGAAATGCCAATTATAGTGCCTGAAATGCAATTTTAGTACCTGAAATGCGAATTATTATGTCTAAAAGGCCAATTATAATGTCTGAAATGCCAATTATAGTGCCTATAATGCCAAATATTATGTCACAAATGAAAAATTTTAGTGCCTGAAATGCCAAATATAATGTCACAAAGGCCAATTATACTGCCTGAAATGTCAATTATAGTGTCTAAAATGTCAATTATAGTGTCTGAAAAGCCAATTATAGTGCCTGAAATGCCAATTATAGTGCCTGAAATGCCAATTTTAGTGCCTGTAATGAGAATTATTATGTCTAAAATGCCAATTATAATGTCTGAAATGCCAATTATAGTGCCTATAATGCCAAATATTATGTCACAAATGAAAACTTTTAGTGCCTGAAATGCCAAATATAATGTCACAAAGGCCAATTATAGTGCCTGAAATGTCAATTATAGTGTCTGAAATGTCAATTATAGTGTCCGAAATAAGAAATATAATGTCACAAATGCCAATTTTAGTGCCTGAAATGCCAAATATAATGTCACAAATGCCAATTTTAGTGCCTGAAATGCCAAATATAATGTCACAAATGCCAATTTTAGTGCCTGAAATGCCATATATAATGTCACAAAGGCCAATTATAGTGCCTGAAATGTCAATTATAGTGTCTGAAATGTCAATTATAGTGTCTGAAATGCCAACTATAATGACTTAAATGCCAATTATAGTGCCTGAAATGCAAATTAGAGTGCCTGAAATGTCAATTATAGTGTCTGAAATGTCAATTATAGTGTCTGAAATGCCCAATATAATGACACAAATGCCAATTATAGTGCCTGAAATGCAAATTAGAGTGCCTGAAATGTCAATTATAGTGTCTAAAATGTCAATTATAGTGTCTGAAAAGCCAATTATAGTGCCTGAAATGCCAATTATAGTGCCTGAAATGCGAATTATTATGCCTAAAATGCCAATTATAATGTCTGAAATGCCAATTATAGTGCCTGAAATGCCAAATATTATGTCACAAATGCCAAAAATAGTGCCTAAAATGCGAATTATTTTGTCTAAAATGCCAATTAGAGTGCCTGAAATGCCAATTATTATGTCTAAAATGCCAATTATAATGTCTGAAATGCCAAATATAATGTCACAAATGCCAATTATAGTGCCTGAAATGTCAATTATAGTGTCTGAAATGTCAATTACAGTGTCTGAAATGCTAAATATAATGACACAAATGCCAATTATAGTGCCTGAAATGCCAATTAGAGTGCCTGAAATGTCAATTATAGTGTCTGAAATGTCAATTATAGTGCCTGAAATGCCAAATATAATGTCATAAATGCCAAATATAGTGCCTGAAATGCCAATTTTAGTGCCTGAAATGCCAATTATAGTGCTTGAAATGCCAAACATAGTGCCTGAAATGCCAATTAGAGTGCCTGAAATGCCAATTATAGTGCTTGAAATGCCAAATATAATGTCACACATGCCAATTATAGTGCCTGAAATGTCAATTATAGTGTCTGAAATGTCAATTATAGTGTCTGAAATGCCAAATATTATGACACAAATGCCAATTATAGTGCCTCAAATGCAAATTAGAGTGCCTGAAATGTCAAGTGTGAAAATGAAGTGTCTAAAATGTCAATTATAGTGTCTGAAAAGCCAATTATAGTGCCTGAAATGCCAATTATAGTGCCTGAAATGCCAATTTTAGTGCCTGAAATGCCAATTTTAGTGCCTGAAATGCGAATTATTATGTCTAAAATGCCAATTATAATGTCTGAAATGCCAATTATAGTGCCTGAAATGCCAAATATCAACTCACAAATGCCAAAAATAGTGCCTGAAATGCGAATTATTATGTCTTAAATGCCAATTAGAGTTCCTGAAATGACAATTATAGTGTCTAAAATGCCAATTAGAGTGCCTGAAATGTCAATTAGAGTGCCTGAAATGTCAATTACAGTGTCTGATATGCCAATTATAGTGAGTGAAATGCCAAATATAATGTCACAAATGCCAAATATAGTGCGTTGAAATGCCATTTATAGTGCTTGAAATGCCAATTATAATGTTTGAAATGCCAATTATAGTGCCTGAAATGCCAAATATAATGTCTCAAATGCCAAATATAATGTCACAAATGCCAATTTTAGTGCCTGAAATGCCAAATATAATGTCACAAAGGCCAATTATAGTGCCTGAAATGTCAATTATAGTGTCTGAAATGTCAATTATAGTGTCCGAAATGCCAAATATAATGTCACAAATGCCAATTTTGGTGCCTGAAATTCCAAATATAATGTCACAAATGTCAATTATAGTGCCTGAAATGTCAATTATAGTGTCTGAAATGTCAATTATAGTGTCTGAAATGCCAATTATAGTGAGTGAAATGCCAAATAAGATGCCTGAAATGCCAATTATAATGTCTGAAATGCCAATTATAGTGCCTATAATGCCAAATATTATGTCACAAATGAAAACTTTTAGTGCCTGAAATGCCAAATATAATGTCACAAAGGCCAATTATAGTGCCTGAAATGTCAATTATAGTGTCTGAAATGTCAATTATAGTGTCCGAAATAAGAAATATAATGTCACAAATGCCAATTTTAGTGCCTGAAATGCCAAATATAATGTCACAAATGCCAATTTTAGTGCCTGAAATGCCAAATATAATGTCACAAATGCCAATTTTAGTGCCTGAAATGCCATATATAATGTCACAAAGGCCAATTATAGTGCCTGAAATGTCAATTATAGTGTCTGAAATGTCAATTATAGTGTCTGAAATGCCAACTATAATGACTTAAATGCCAATTATAGTGCCTGAAATGCAAATTAGAGTGCCTGAAATGTCAATTATAGTGTCTGAAATGTCAATTATAGTGTCTGAAATGCCCAATATAATGACACAAATGCCAATTATAGTGCCTGAAATGCAAATTAGAGTGCCTGAAATGTCAATTATAGTGTCTAAAATGTCAATTATAGTGTCTGAAAAGCCAATTATAGTGCCTGAAATGCCAATTATAGTGCCTGAAATGCGAATTATTATGCCTAAAATGCCAATTATAATGTCTGAAATGCCAATTATAGTGCCTGAAATGCCAAATATTATGTCACAAATGCCAAAAATAGTGCCTAAAATGCGAATTATTTTGTCTAAAATGCCAATTAGAGTGCCTGAAATGCCAATTATAGTGTCTAAAATGCCAATTATAATGTCTGAAATGCCAAATATAATGTCACAAATGCCAATTATAGTGCCTGAAATGTCAATTATAGTGTCTGAAATGTCAATTACAGTGTCTGAAATGCTAAATATAATGACACAAATGCCAATTATAGTGCCTGAAATGCCAATTAGAGTGCCTGAAATGTCAATTATAGTGTCTGAAATGTCAATTATAGTGCCTGAAATGCCAAATATAATGTCATAAATGCCAAATATAGTGCCTGAAATGCCAATTTTAGTGCCTGAAATGCCAATTATAGTGCTTGAAATGCCAAACATAGTGCCTGAAATGCCAATTAGAGTGCCTGAAATGCCAATTATAGTGCTTGAAATGCCAAATATAATGTCACACATGCCAATTATAGTGCCTGAAATGTCAATTATAGTGTCTGAAATGTCAATTATAGTGTCTGAAATGCCAAATATTATGACACAAATGCCAATTATAGTGCCTCAAATGCAAATTAGAGTGCCTGAAATGTCAAGTGTGAAAATGAAGTGTCTAAAATGTCAATTATAGTGTCTGAAAAGCCAATTATAGTGCCTGAAATGCCAATTATAGTGCCTGAAATGCCAATTTTAGTGCCTGAAATGCCAATTTTAGTGCCTGAAATGCGAATTATTATGTCTAAAATGCCAATTATAATGTCTGAAATGCCAATTATAGTGCCTGAAATGCCAAATATCAACTCACAAATGCCAAAAATAGTGCCTGAAATGCGAATTATTATGTCTTAAATGCCAATTAGAGTTCCTGAAATGACAATTATAGTGTCTAAAATGCCAATTAGAGTGCCTGAAATGTCAATTAGAGTGCCTGAAATGTCAATTACAGTGTCTGATATGCCAATTATAGTGAGTGAAATGCCAAATATAATGTCACAAATGCCAAATATAGTGCGTTGAAATGCCATTTATAGTGCTTGAAATGCCAATTATAATGTTTGAAATGCCAATTATAGTGCCTGAAATGCCAAATATAATGTCTCAAATGCCAAATATAATGTCACAAATGCCAATTTTAGTGCCTGAAATGCCAAATATAATGTCACAAAGGCCAATTATAGTGCCTGAAATGTCAATTATAGTGTCTGAAATGTCAATTATAGTGTCCGAAATGCCAAATATAATGTCACAAATGCCAATTTTGGTGCCTGAAATTCCAAATATAATGTCACAAATGTCAATTATAGTGCCTGAAATGTCAATTATAGTGTCTGAAATGTCAATTATAGTGTCTGAAATGCCAATTATAGTGAGTGAAATGCCAAATAAGATGCCTGAAATGCCAATTATAATGTCTGAAATGCCAATTATAGTGCCTGAAATGCCAAATATTATGTCACAAATGCCAAAAATAGTGCCTGAAATGCCAAATATAATGTCACAAATGCCAAATATAGTGCCTGAAATGCCAATTATAGTGCTTGAAATGCCAATTAGAGTGTCTGAAATGTCAATTATAGTGTCCGAAATGCGAAATATAATGTCACAAATGCCAATTTTAGTGCCTGAAATGCCAAATATAATGTCACAAATGCCAATTTTAGTGCCTGAAATGCCATATATAATGTCACAAAGGCCAATTATAGTGCCTGAAATGTCAATTATAGTGTCTGAAATGTCAATTATAGTGTCTGAAATGCCAACTATAATGACACAAATGCCAATTTTAGTGCCGGAAATGCGAATTATTATGTCTAAAATGCCAATTATAATGTCTGAAATGCCAATTATAGTGCCTGAAATGCCAAATATTATGTCACAAATGCCAAAAATAGTGCCTGAATCGCGAATTATATTGTCTAAAATGCCAATTAGAGTGCCTGAAATGACAATTATAGTGTCTAAAATGCCAATTTGAGTGCCTGAAATGTCAATTAGAGTGCCTGAAATGTCAATTATAGTGTCTGAAATGCCAATTATAGTGGCTGAAATGCCAATTAGAGTGCCTGAAATGTCAATTATAGTGTCTGAAATGTCAATTATAGTGTCTGAAAAGCCAATTATAGTGCCTGAAATGCCAATTATAGTGCCTGAAATGCCAATTATAGTGCTTGAAATGCCAAATATAGTGCCTGAAATGCCAATTATAGTGCCTGAAATGCCAATTATAGTGCTTGAAATGCCAAACATAGTGCCTGAAATGCCAATTAGAGTGGCTGAAATGCCAATTATAGTGCTTGAAATGCCAAATATAATGTCACACATGCCAATTATAGTGCCTGAAATGTCAATTATAGTGTCTGAAATGTCAATTATAGTGTCTGAAATGCCAAATATAATGACACAAATGCCAATTATAGTGCCTGAAATGCAAATTAGAGTGCCTGAAATGTCAAGTGTGAAAATGAAGTGTCTAAAATGTCAATTATAGTGTCTGAAAAGCCAATTATAGTGCCTGAAATGCCAATTTTAATGCCTGAAATGCGAATTATTATGTCTTAAATGCCAATTATAATGTCTGAAATGCCAATTATAGTGCCTGAAATGCCAAATATTATGTCACAAATGCCAAATATAGTGCCTGAAATGCCAATTAGAGTGCCTGAAATGTCAATTATAGTGTCTGAAATGTCAATTATAGTGTCTGAAAAGCCAATTATAGTGAGTGAAATGCCAAATATAATGTCACAAATGCCAAATATAGTGCGTTCAAATGCCATTTATAGTGCTTGAAATGCCAATTATAATGTCTGAAATGCCAATTATAGTGCCTGAAATTCCAAATATAATGTCACAAATGCCAAATATAGTGCCTGAAATGCCAATTAGAGTGCCTGAAATGTCAATTATAGTGTCTGAAATGTCAATTATAGTGTCTGAAAAGCCATTTATAGTGCCTGAAATGCAAATTATAGTGCCTGAAATGCCAATTATAGTGCCTGAAATGCCAATTATAGTGCTTGAAATGCCAAACATAGTGCCTGAAATGCCAATTAGAGTGCCTGAAATGCCAATTATAGTGCTTGAAATGCCAAATATAATGTCACACATGCCAATTATAGTGCCTGAAATGTCAATTATAGTGTCTGAAATGTCAATTATAGTGTCTGAAATGCCAAATATAATGACACAAATGCCAATTATAGTGCCTGAAATGCAAATTAGAGTGCCTGAAATGTCAAGTGTGAAAATGAAGTGTCTAAAATGTCAATTATAGTGTCTGAAAAGCCAATTATAGTGCCTGAAATGCCAATTATAGTGCCTGAAATGCCAATTTTAATGCCTGAAATGCGAATTATTATGTCTTAAATGCCAATTATAATGTCTGAAATGCCAATTATAGTGCCTGAAATGCCAAATATTATGTCACAAATGCCAATTAGAGTGCCTGAAATGACAATTATAGTGTCTAAAATGCCAATTAGAGTGCCTGAAATGTCAATTAGAATGCCTGAAATGTCAATTACAGTGTCTGAAATGCCAATTATAGTGAGTGAAATGCCAAATATAATGTCACAAATGCCAAATATAGTGCGTTGAAATGCCATTTATAGTGCTTGAAATGCCAATTATAATGTCTGAAATGCCAATTATAGTGCCTGAAATGACAAATATAATGTCTCAAATGCCAAATATAATGTCACAAATGCCAATTTTAGTGCCTGAAATGCCAAATATAATGTCACAAAGACCAATTATAGTGCCTGAAATGTCAATTATAGTGTCTGAAATGTCAATTATAGTGTCCGAAATGCCAAATATAATGTCACAAATGCCAATTTTGGTGCCTGAAATTCCAAATATAATGTCACAAATGCCAATTATAGTGCCTGAAATGTCAATTATAATGTCTGAAATGTCAATTATAATGTCTGAAATGCCAATTATAATGTCTGAAATGCCAATTATAGTGAGTGAAATGCCAAATAAGATGCCTGAAATGCCAATTATTATGTCTAAAATGCCAATTATAATGTCTGAAATGCAAATTATAGTGTCGGAAATGCCAAATATAATGTCACAAATGCCAATTATAGTGTCTGAAATGTCAATTATAGTGTCTGAAAAGCCATTTATAGTGGCTGAAATGCAAATTATAGTGCCTGAAATGCCAATTATAGTGCCTGAAATGCCAATTATAGTGCTTGAAATGCCAAACATAGTGCCTGAAATGCCAATTAGAGTGCCTGAAATGCCAATTATAGTGCTTGAAATGCCAAATATAATGTCACACATGCCAATTATAGTGCCTGAAATGTCAATTATAGTGTCTGAAATGTCAATTATAGTGTCTGAAATGCCAAATATAATGACACAAATGCCAATTATAGTGCCTGAAATGCAAATTAGAGTGCCTGAAATGTCAAGTGTGAAAATGAAGTGTCTAAAATGTCAATTATAGTGTCTGAAAAGCCAATTATAGTGCCTGAAATGTCAATTATAGTGTCTGAAATGTCAATTATAGTGTCTGAAATGCCAAATATAATGACTCAAATGCCAATTATACTGCCTGAAATGCAAATTAGAGTGCCTGAAATGTCAATTATAGTGTCTAAAATGTCAATTATAGTGTCTGAAAAGCCAATTATAGTGCCTGAAATGCCAATTATAGTGCCTGAAATGCCAATTTTAATGCCTGAAATGCGAATTATTATGTCTAAAATGCCAATTATAATGTGTGAAATGCCAATCATAGTGAGTGAAATGCCAAATATAATGTCACAAAGACCAATTATAGTGCCTGAAATGTCAATTATAGTGTCTGAAATGTCAATTATAGTGTCTGAAATGCCAAATATAATGACACAAATGCCAATTATAGTGCCTGAAATGCAAATTAGAGTGCCTGAAATGTCAATTATAGTGTCTAAAATGTCAATTATAGTGTCTGAAAAGCCAATTATAGTGCCTGAAATGCCAATTATAGTGCCTGAAATGCCAATTTTAATGCCTGAAATGCGAATTATTATGTCTAAAATGCCAATTATAATGTGTGAAATGCCAATCATAGTGAGTGAAATGCCAAATATAATGTCACAAAGACCAATTATAGTGCCTGAAATGTCAATTATAGTGTCTGAAATGTCAATTATAGTGTCCGAAATGCCAAATATAATGTCACAAATGCCAATTTTGGTGCCTGAAATTCCAAATATAATGTCACAAATGCCAATTATAGTGCCTGAAATGTCAATTATAATGTCTGAAATGTCAATTATAATGTCTGAAATGCCAATTATAATGTCTGAAATGCCAATTATAGTGAGTGAAATGCCAAATAAGATGCCTGAAATGCCAATTATTATGTCTAAAATGCCAATTATAATGTCTGAAATGCAAATTATAGTGTCGGAAATGCCAAATATAATGTCACAAATGCCAATTTTAGTGCCTGAAATGCCAAATATAATGTCACAAATGCCAATTATAGTGCCTGAAATGTCAATTATAGTATCTGAAATGTCAGTTACAGTGTCTGAAATGCTAAATATAATGACACAAATGCCAATTATAGTGCCTGAAATGCAAATTAGAGTGCTGAAATGTCAATTATAGTGTCTAAAATGTCAATTATAGTGTCTGAAAAGCCAATTATAGTGCCTGAAATGCCAATTATAGTGCCTGAAATGCAATTTTAGTACCTGAAATGCGAATTATTATGTCTAAAAGGCCAATTATAATGTCTGAAATGCCAATTATAGTGCCTATAATGCCAAATATTATGTCACAAATGAAAAATTTTAGTGCCTGAAATGCCAAATATAATGTCACAAAGGCCAATTATACTGCCTGAAATGTCAATTATAGTGTCTAAAATGTCAATTATAGTGTCTGAAAAGCCAATTATAGTGCCTGAAATGCCAATTATAGTGCCTGAAATGCCAATTTTAGTGCCTGTAATGAGAATTATTATGTCTAAAATGCCAATTATAATGTCTGAAATGCCAATTATAGTGCCTATAATGCCAAATATTATGTCACAAATGAAAACTTTTAGTGCCTGAAATGCCAAATATAATGTCACAAAGGCCAATTATAGTGCCTGAAATGTCAATTATAGTGTCTGAAATGTCAATTATAGTGTCCGAAATAAGAAATATAATGTCACAAATGCCAATTTTAGTGCCTGAAATGCCAAATATAATGTCACAAATGCCAATTTTAGTGCCTGAAATGCCAAATATAATGTCACAAATGCCAATTTTAGTGCCTGAAATGCCATATATAATGTCACAAAGGCCAATTATAGTGCCTGAAATGTCAATTATAGTGTCTGAAATGTCAATTATAGTGTCTGAAATGCCAACTATAATGACTTAAATGCCAATTATAGTGCCTGAAATGCAAATTAGAGTGCCTGAAATGTCAATTATAGTGTCTGAAATGTCAATTATAGTGTCTGAAATGCCCAATATAATGACACAAATGCCAATTATAGTGCCTGAAATGCAAATTAGAGTGCCTGAAATGTCAATTATAGTGTCTAAAATGTCAATTATAGTGTCTGAAAAGCCAATTATAGTGCCTGAAATGCCAATTATAGTGCCTGAAATGCGAATTATTATGCCTAAAATGCCAATTATAATGTCTGAAATGCCAATTATAGTGCCTGAAATGCCAAATATTATGTCACAAATGCCAAAAATAGTGCCTAAAATGCGAATTATTTTGTCTAAAATGCCAATTAGAGTGCCTGAAATGACAATTATAGTGTCTAAAATGCCAATTAGAGTGCCTGAAATGTCAATTAGAGTGCCTGAAATATCAATTATAGTGTCTAAAATGTCAATTATAGTGTCTGAAAAGCCAATTATAGTGCCTGAAATGCCAATTATAGTGCCTGAAATGCCAATTTTAGTGCCTGAAATGCGAATTATTATGTCTGAAATGCCAATTATAATGACTGAAATGCCAATTATAGTGCCTGAAATGCCAAATATTATGTCACAAACGCCAAAAATAGTGCCTGAAATGCGAATTATGTCTTAAATGCCAATTAGAGTGCCTGAAATGACAATTATAGTGTCTAAAATGCCAATTAGAGTGCCTGAAATGTCAATTAGAGTGCCTGAAATGTCAATTACAGTGTTTGAAATCCCAATTATAGTGAGTGAAATGCCAAATATAATGTCACAAATGCCAAATATAGTGCGTTGAAATGCCATTTATAGTGCTTGAAATGCCAATTATAATGTCTGAAATGCCAATTATAGTGCCTGAAATGCCAAATATAATGTCTCAAATGCCAAATATAATGTCACAAATGCCAATTTTAGTGCCTGAAATGCCAAATATAATGTCACAAAGGCCAATTATAGTGCCTGAAATGCCAATTATAGTGCCTGAAATGCCAATTATAGTGAGTGAAATGCCAAATAAGGTGCCTGAAATGCCAATTATTATGTCTAAAATGCCAATTATAATGTCTGAAATGCCAAATATAATGTCACAAATGCCAATTATAGTGCCTGAAATGTCAATTATAGTGTCTGAAATGTCAATTACAGTGTCTGAAATGCTAAATATAATGACACAAATGCCAAATATAGTGCCTGAAATGCCAATTTTAGTGCCTGAAATGCCAATTATAGTGCTTGAAATGCCAAACATAGTGCCTGAAATGCCAATTAGAGTGCCTGAAATGCCAATTATAGTGCTTGAAATGCCAAATATAATGTCACACATGCCAATTATAGTGCCTGAAATGTCAATTATAGTGTCTGAAATGTCAATTATAGTGTCTGAAATGCCAAATATTATGACACAAATGCCAATTATAGTGCCTCAAATGCAAATTAGAGTGCCTGAAATGTCAAGTGTGAAAATGAAGTGTCTAAAATGTCAATTATAGTGTCTGAAAAGCCAATTATAGTGCCTGAAATGCCAATTATAGTGCCTGAAATGCCAATTTTAGTGCCTGAAATGCCAATTTTAGTGCCTGAAATGCGAATTATTATGTCTAAAATGCCAATTATAATGTCTGAAATGCCAATTATAGTGCCTGAAATGCCAAATATCAACTCACAAATGCCAAAAATAGTGCCTGAAATGCGAATTATTATGTCTTAAATGCCAATTAGAGTTCCTGAAATGACAATTATAGTGTCTAAAATGCCAATTAGAGTGCCTGAAATGTCAATTAGAGTGCCTGAAATGTCAATTACAGTGTCTGATATGCCAATTATAGTGAGTGAAATGCCAAATATAATGTCACAAGTGCCAAATATAGTGCGTTGAAATGCCATTTATAGTGCTTGAAATGCCAATTATAATGTTTGAAATGCCAATTATAGTGCCTGAAATGCCAAATATAATGTCTCAAATGCCAAATATAATGTCACAAATGCCAATTTTAGTGCCTGAAATGCCAAATATAATGTCACAAAGGCCAATTATAGTGCCTGAAATGTCAATTATAGTGTCTGAAATGTCAATTATAGTGTCCGAAATGCCAAATATAATGTCACAAATGCCAATTTTGGTGCCTGAAATTCCAAATATAATGTCACAAATGTCAATTATAGTGCCTGAAATGTCAATTATAGTGTCTGAAATGTCAATTATAGTGTCTGAAATGCCAATTATAGTGAGTGAAATGCCAAATAAGATGCCTGAAATGCCAATTATAATGTCTGAAATGCCAATTATAGGGCCTGAAATGCCAAATATTATGTCACAAATGCCAAAAATAGTGCCCGAAATGCCAAATATAATGTCACAAATGCCAAATATAGTGCCTGAAATGCCAATTATAGTGCTTGAAATGCCAATTAGAGTGTCTGAAATGTCAATTATAGTGTCCGAAATGCGAAATATAATGTCACAAATGCCAATTTTAGTGCCTGAAATGCCAAATATAATGTCACAAATGCCAATTTTAGTGCCTGAAATGCCATATATAATGTCACAAAGGCCAATTATAGTGCCTGAAATGTCAATTATAGTGTCTGAAATGTCAATTATAGTGTCTGAAATGCCAACTATAATGACACAAATGCCAATTTTAGTGCCGGAAATGCGAATTATTATGTCTAAAATGCCAATTATAATGTCTGAAATGCCAATTATAGTGCCTGAAATGCCAAATATTATGTCACAAATGCCAAAAATAGTGCCTGAATCGCGAATTATATTGTCTAAAATGCCAATTAGAGTGCCTGAAATGACAATTATAGTGTCTAAAATGCCAATTTGAGTGCCTGAAATGTCAATTAGAGTGCCTGAAATGTCAAATATAGTGTCTGAAATGCCAATTATAGTGAGTGAAATGCCAAATATAATGTCACAAATGCCAAATATAGTGCGTTGAAATGCCATTTATAGTGCTTAAAATGCCAATTATAATGTCTGAAATGCCAATTATAGTGCCTGAAATTCCAAATATAATGTCACAAATGCCAAATATAGTGGCTGAAATGCCAATTAGAGTGCCTGAAATGTCAATTATAGTGTCTGAAATGTCAATTATAGTGTCTGAAAAGCCAATTATAGTGCCTGAAATGCCAATTATAGTGCCTGAAATGCCAATTATAGTGCTTGAAATGCCAAATATAGTGCCTGAAATGCCAATTATAGTGCCTGAAATGCCAATTATAGTGCTTGAAATGCCAAACATAGTGCCTGAAATGCCAATTAGAGTGCCTGAAATGCCAATTATAGTGCTTGAAATGCCAAATATAATGTCACACATGCCAATTATAGTGCCTGAAATGTCAATTATAGTGTCTGAAATGTCAATTATAGTGTCTGAAATGCCAAATATAATGACACAAATGCCAATTATAGTGCCTGAAATGCAAATTAGAGTGCCTGAAATGTCAAGTGTGAAAATGAAGTGTCTAAAATGTCAATTATAGTGTCTGAAAAGCCAATTATAGTGCCTGAAATGCCAATTATAGTGCCTGAAATGCCAATTTTAATGCCTGAAATGCGAATTATTATGTCTTAAATGCCAATTATAATGTCTGAAATGCCAATTATAGTGCCTGAAATGCCAAATATTATGTCACAAATGCCAAATATAGTGCCTGAAATGCCAATTAGAGTGCCTGAAATGTCAATTATAGTGTCTGAAATGTCAATTATAGTGTCTGAAAAGCCAATTATAGTGAGTGAAATGCCAAATATAATGTCACAAATGCCAAATATAGGTCGTTCAAATGCCATTTATAGTGCTTGAAATGCCAATTATAATGTCTGAAATGCCAATTATAGTGCCTGAAATTCCAAATATAATGTCACAAATGCCAAATATAGTGCCTGAAATGCCAATTAGAGTGCCTGAAATGTCAATTATAGTGTCTGAAATGTCAATTATAGTGTCTGAAAAGCCATTTATAGTGCCTGAAATGCAAATTATAGTGCCTGAAATGCCAATTATAGTGCCTGAAATGCCAATTATAGTGCTTGAAATGCCAAACATAGTGCCTGAAATGCCAATTAGAGTGCCTGAAATGCCAATTATAGTGCTTGAAATGCCAAATATAATGTCACACATGCCAATTATAGTGCCTGAAATGTCAATTATAGTGTCTGAAATGTCAATTATAGTGTCTGAAATGCCAAATATAATGACACAAATGCCAATTATAGTGCCTGAAATGCAAATTAGAGTGCCTGAAATGTCAAGTGTGAAAATGAAGTGTCTAAAATGTCAATTATAGTGTCTGAAAAGCCAATTATAGTGCCTGAAATGCCAATTATAGTGCCTGAAATGCCAATTTTAATGCCTGAAATGCGAATTATTATGTCTTAAATGCCAATTATAATGTCTGAAATGCCAATTATAGTGCCTGAAATGCCAAATATTATGTCACAAATGCCAAATATAGTGCCTGAAATGCCAATTAGAGTGCCTGAAATGTCAATTATAGTGTCTGAAATGTCAATTATAGTGTCTGAAAAGCCAATTATAGTGAGTGAAATGCCAAATATAATGTCACAAATGCCAAATATAGGTCGTTCAAATGCCATTTATAGTGCTTGAAATGCCAATTATAATGTCTGAAATGCCAATTATAGTGCCTGAAATTCCAAATATAATGTCACAAATGCCAAATATAGTGCCTGAAATGCCAATTAGAGTGCCTGAAATGTCAATTATAGTGTCTGAAATGTCAATTATAGTGTCTGAAAAGCCATTTATAGTGCCTGAAATGCAAATTATAGTGCCTGAAATGCCAATTATAGTGCCTGAAATGCCAATTATAGTGCTTGAAATGCCAAACATAGTGCCTGAAATGCCAATTAGAGTGCCTGAAATGCCAATTATAGTGCTTGAAATGCCAAATATAATGTCACACATGCCAATTATAGTGCCTGAAATGTCAATTATAGTGTCTGAAATGTCAATTATAGTGTCTGAAATGCCAAATATAATGACACAAATGCCAATTATAGTGCCTGAAATGCAAATTAGAGTGCCTGAAATGTCAAGTGTGAAAATGAAGTGTCTAAAATGTCAATTATAGTGTCTGAAAAGCCAATTATAGTGCCTGAAATGCCAATTATAGTGCCTGAAATGCCAATTTTAATGCCTGAAATGCGAATTATTATGTCTTAAATGCCAATTATAATGTCTGAAATGCCAATTATAGTGCCTGAAATGCCAAATATTATGTCACAAATGCCAAATATAGTGCCTGAAATGCCAATAAGAGTGCCTGAAATGTCAATTATAGTGTCTGAAATGTCAATTATAGTGTCTGAAAAGCCAATTATAGTGAGTGAAATGCCAAATATAATGTCACAAATGCCAAATATAGGTCGTTCAAATGCCATTTATAGTGCTTGAAATGCCAATTATAATGTCTGAAATGCCAATTATAGTGCCTGAAATTCCAAATATAATGTCACAAATGCCAAATATAGTGCCTGAAATGCCAATTAGAGTGCCTGAAATGTCAATTATAGTGTCTGAAATGTCAATTATAGTGTCTGAAAAGCCATTTATAGTGCCTGAAATGCAAATTATAGTGCCTGAAATGCCAATTATAGTGCCTGAAATGCCAATTATAGTGCTTGAAATGCCAATTAGAGTGCCTGAAATGCCAATTATAGTGCTTGAAATGCCAAATATAATGTCACACATGCCAATTATAGTGCCTGAAATGTCAATTATAGTGTCTGAAATGTCAATTATAGTGTCTGAAATGCCAAATATAATGACACAAATGCCAATTATAGTGCCTGAAATGCAAATTAGAGTGCCTGAAATGTCAAGTGTGAAAATGAAGTGTCTAAAATGTAATTATAGTGTCTGAAAAGCCAATTATAGTGCCTGAAATGCCAATTATAGTGCCTGAAATGCCAATTTTAATGCCTGAAATGCGAATTATTATGTCTTAAATGCCAATTATAATGTCTGAAATGCCAATTATAGTGCCTGAAATGCCAAATATTATGTCACAAATGCCAATTAGAGTGCCTGAAATGACAATTATAGTGTCTAAAATGCCAATTAGAGTGCCTGAAATGTCAATTAGAATGCCTGAAATGTCAATTACAGTGTCTGAAATGCCAATTATAGTGAGTGAAATGCCAAATATAATGTCACAAATGCCAAATATAGTGCGTTGAAATGCCATTTATAGTGCTTGAAATGCCAATTATAATGTCTGAAATGCCAATTATAGTGCCTGAAATGACAAATATAATGTCTCAAATGCCAAATATAATGTCACAAATGCCAATTTTAGTGCCTGAAATGCCAAATATAATGTCACAAAGACCAATTATAGTGCCTGAAATGTCAATTATAGTGTCTGAAATGTCAATTATAGTGTCCGAAATGCCAAATATAATGTCACAAATGCCAATTTTGGTGCCTGAAATTCCAAATATAATGTCACAAATGCCAATTATAGTGCCTGAAATGTCAATTATAATGTCTGAAATGTCAATTATAATGTCTGAAATGCCAATTATAATGTCTGAAATGCCAATTATAGTGAGTGAAATGCCAAATAAGATGCCTGAAATGCCAATTATTATGTCTAAAATGCCAATTATAATGTCTGAAATGCAAATTATAGTGTCGGAAATGCCAAATATAATGTCACAAATGCCAATTATAGTGTCTGAAATGTCAATTATAGTGTCTGAAAAGCCATTTATAGTGCCTGAAATGCAAATTATAGTGCCTGAAATGCCAATTATAGTGCCTGAAATGCCAATTATAGTGCTTAAAATGCCAAACATAGTGCCTGAAATGCCAATTAGAGTGCCTGAAATGCCAATTATAGTGCTTGAAATGCCAAATATAATGTCACACATGCCAATTATAGTGCCTGAAATGTCAATTATAGTGTCTGAAATGTCAATTATAGTGTCTGAAATGCCAAATATAATGACACAAATGCCAATTATAGTGCCTGAAATGCAAATTAGAGTGCCTGAAATGTCAAGTGTGAAAATGAAGTGTCTAAAATGTCAATTATAGTGTCTGAAAAGCCAATTATAGTGCCTGAAATGTCAATTATAGTGTCTGAAATGTCAATTATAGTGTCTGAAATGCCAAATATAATGACACAAATGCCAATTATAGTGCCTGAAATGCAAATTAGAGTGCCTGAAATGTCAATTATAGTGTCTAAAATGTCAATTATAGTGTCTGAAAAGCCAATTATAGTGCCTGAAATGCCAATTATAGTGCCTGAAATGCCAATTTTAATGCCTGAAATGCGAATTATTATGTCTAAAATGCCAATTATAATGTGTGAAATGCCAATCATAGTGAGTGAAATGCCAAATATAATGTCACAAATGCCAAATATAGTGGGTTGAAATGCCATTTATAGTGCTTGAAATGCCAATTATAATGTCTGAAATGCCAATTATAGTGCCTGAAATTCCAAATATAATGTCACAAATGCCAAATATAGTGCCTGAAATGCCAATTAGAGTGCCTGAAATGTCAATTATAGTGTCTGAAATGTAAATTATAGTGTCTGAAAAGCCAATTATAGTGAGTGAAATGCCAAATATAATGTCACAAATGCCAAATATAGTGCGTTCAAATGCCATTTATAGTGCTTGAAATGCCAATTATAATGTCTGAAATGCCAATTATAGTGCCTGAAATTCCAAATATAATGTCACAAATGCCAAATATAGTGCCTGAAATGCCAATTAGAGTGCCTGAAATGTCAATTATAGTGTCTGAAATGTAAATTATAGTGTCTGAAAAGCCAATTATAGTGAGTGAAATGCCAAATATAATGTCACAAATGCCAAATATAGTGCGTTCAAATGCCATTTATAGTGCTTGAAATGCCAATTATAATGTCTGAAATGCCAATTATAATGTCTGAAATGCCAATTATAGTGAGTGAAATGCCAAATAAGATGCCTGAAATGCCAATTATTATGTCTAAAATGCCAATTATAATGTCTGAAATGCAAATTATAGTGTCGGAAATGCCAAATATAATGTCACAAATGCCAATTATAGTGTCTGAAATGTCAATTATAGTGTCTGAAAAGCCATTTATAGTGCCTGAAATGCAAATTATAGTGCCTGAAATGCCAATTATAGTGCCTGAAATGCCAATTATAGTGCTTAAAATGCCAAACATAGTGCCTGAAATGCCAATTAGAGTGCCTGAAATGCCAATTATAGTGCTTGAAATGCCAAATATAATGTCACACATGCCAATTATAGTGCCTGAAATGTCAATTATAGTGTCTGAAATGTCAATTATAGTGTCTGAAATGCCAAATATAATGACACAAATGCCAATTATAGTGCCTGAAATGCAAATTAGAGTGCCTGAAATGTCAAGTGTGAAAATGAAGTGTCTAAAATGTCAATTATAGTGTCTGAAAAGCCAATTATAGTGCCTGAAATGTCAATTATAGTGTCTGAAATGTCAATTATAGTGTCTGAAATGCCAAATATAATGACACAAATGCCAATTATAGTGCCTGAAATGCAAATTAGAGTGCCTGAAATGTCAATTATAGTGTCTAAAATGTCAATTATAGTGTCTGAAAAGCCAATTATAGTGCCTGAAATGCCAATTATAGTGCCTGAAATGCCAATTTTAATGCCTGAAATGCGAATTATTATGTCTAAAATGCCAATTATAATGTGTGAAATGCCAATCATAGTGAGTGAAATGCCAAATATAATGTCACAAATGCCAAATATAGTGGGTTGAAATGCCATTTATAGTGCTTGAAATGCCAATTATAATGTCTGAAATGCCAATTATAGTGCCTGAAATTCCAAATATAATGTCACAAATGCCAAATATAGTGCCTGAAATGCCAATCAGAGTGCCTGAAATGTCAATTATAGTGTCTGAAATGTAAATTATAGTGTCTGAAAAGCCAATTATAGTGAGTGAAATGCCAAATATAATGTCACAAATGCCAAATATAGTGCGTTCAAATGCCATTTATAGTGCTTGAAATGCCAATTATAATGTCTGAAATGCCAATTATAGTGCCTGAAATTCCAAATATAATGTCACAAATGCCAAATATAGTGCCTGAAATGCCAATTAGAGTGCCTGAAATGTCAATTATAGTGTCTGAAATGTCAATTATAGTGTCTGAAAAGCCATTTATAGTGCCTGAAATGCAAATTATAGTGCCTGAAATGCCAATTATAGTGCCTGAAATGCCAATTATAGTGCTTGAAATGCCAAACATAGTGCCTGAAATGCCAATTAGAGTGCCTGAAATGCCAATTATAGTGCTTGAAATGCCAAATATAATGTCACACATGCCAATTATAGTGCCTGAAATGTCAATTATAGTGTCTGAAATGTCAATTATAGTGTCTGAAATGCCAAATATAATGACACAAATGCCAATTATAGTGCCTGAAATGCAAATTAGAGTGCCTGAAATGTCAAGTGTGAAAATGAAGTGTCTAAAATGTCAATTATAGTGTCTGAAAAGCCAATTATAGTGCCTGAAATGCCAATTATAGTGCCTGAAATGCCAATTTTAATGCCTGAAATGCGAATTATTATGTCTTCAATGCCAATTATAATGTCTGAAATGCCAATTATAGTGCCTGAAATGCCAAATATTATGTCACAAATGCCAATTAGAGTGCCTGAAATGACAATTATAGTGTCTAAAATGCCAATTAGAGTGCCTGAAATGTCAATTAGAATGCCTGAAATGTCAATTACAGTGTCTGAAATGCCAATTATAGTGAGTGAAATGCCAAATATAATGTCACAAATGCCAAATATAGTGCGTTGAAATGCCATTTATAGTGCTTGAAATGCCAATTATAATGTCTGAAATGCCAATTATAGTGCCTGAAATGACAAATATAATGTCTCAAATGCCAAATATAATGTCACAAATGCCAATTTTAGTGCCTGAAATGCCAAATATAATGTCACAAAGACCAATTATAGTGCCTGAAATGTCAATTATAGTGTCTGAAATGTCAATTATAGTGTCCGAAATGCCAAATATAATGTCACAAATGCCAATTTTGGTGCCTGAAATTCCAAATATAATGTCACAAATGCCAATTATAGTGCCTGAAATGTCAATTATAATGTCTGAAATGTCAATTATAATGTCTGAAATGCCAATTATAATGTCTGAAATGCCAATTATAGTGAGTGAAATGCCAAATAAGATGCCTGAAATGCCAATTATTATGTCTAAAATGCCAATTATAATGTCTGAAATGCAAATTATAGTGTCGGAAATGCCAAATATAATGTCACAAATGCCAATTTTAGTGCCTGAAATGCCAAATATAATGTCACAAATGCCAATTATAGTGCCTGAAATGTCAATTATAGTATCTGAAATGTCAGTTACAGTGTCTGAAATGCTAAATATAATGACACAAATGCCAATTATAGTGCCTGAAATGCAAATTAGAGTGCCTGAAATGTCAATTATAGTGTCTAAAATGTCAATTATAGTGTCTGAAAAGCCAATTATAGTGCCTGAAATGCCAATTATAGTGCCTGAAATGCAATTTTAGTACCTGAAATGCGAATTATTATGTCTAAAAGGCCAATTATAATGTCTGAAATGCCAATTATAGTGCCTATAATGCCAAATATTATGTCACAAATGAAAAATTTTAGTGCCTGAAATGCTAAATATAATGTCACAAAGGCCAATTATACTGCCTGAAATGTCAATTATAGTGTCTAAAATGTCAATTATAGTGTCTGAAAAGCCAATTATAGTGCCTGAAATACCAATTATAGTGCCTGAAATGCCAATTTTAGTGCCTGTAATGAGAATTATTATGTCTAAAATGCCAATTATAATGTCTGAAATGCCAATTATAGTGCCTATAATGCCAAATATTATGTCACAAATGAAAACTTTTAGTGCCTGAAATGCCAAATATAATGTCACAAAGGCCAATTATAGTGCCTGAAATGTCAATTATAGTGTCTGAAATGTCAATTATAGTGTCCGAAATAAGAAATATAATGTCACAAATGCCAATTTTAGTGCCTGAAATGCCAAATATAATGTCACAAATGCCAATTTTAGTGCCTGAAATGCCAAATATAATGTCACAAATGCCAATTTTAGTGCCTGAAATGCCATATATAATGTCACAAAGGCCAATTATAGTGCCTGAAATGTCAATTATAGTGTCTGAAATGTCAATTATAGTGTCTGAAATGCCAACTATAATGACTTAAATGCCAATTATAGTGCCTGAAATGCAAATTAGAGTGTCTGAAATGTCAATTATAGTGTCTGAAATGTCAATTATAGTGTCTGAAATGTCAATTATAGTGTCTGAAATGCCCAATATAATGACACAAATGCCAATTATAGTGCCTGAAATGCAAATTAGAGTGCCTGAAATGTCAATTATAGTGTCTAAAATGTCAATTATAGTGTCTGAAAAGCCAATTATAGTGCCTGAAATGCCAATTATAGTGCCTGAAATGCGAATTATTATGCCTAAAATGCCAATTATAATGTCTGAAATGCCAATTATAGTGCCTGAAATGCCAAATATTATGTCACAAATGCCAAAAATAGTGCCTAAAATGCGAATTATTTTGTCTAAAATGCCAATTAGAGTGCCTGAAATGACAATTATAGTGTCTAAAATGCCAATTAGAGTGCCTGAAATGTCAATTAGAGTGCCTGAAATATCAATTATAGTGTCTAAAATGTCAATTATAGTGTCTGAAAAGCCAATTATAGTGCCTGAAATGCCAATTATAGTGCCTGAAATGCCAATTTTAGTGCCTGAAATGCGAATTATTATGTCTGAAATGCCAATTATAATGTCTGAAATGCCAATTATAGTGCCTGAAATGCCAAATATTATGTCACAAACGCCAAAAATAGTGCCTGAAATGCGAATTATGTCTTAAATGCCAATTAGAGTGCCTGAAATGACAATTATAGTGTCTAAAATGCCAATTAGAGTGCCTGAAATGTCAATTAGAATGCCTGAAATGTCAATTTTAATGCCTGAAATGCGAATTATTATGTCTTCAATGCCAATTATAGTGCCTGAAATGTCAATTATAGTGTCTGAAATGTCAATTATAGTGTCTGAAATGCCAAATATAATGACACAAATGCCAATTATAGTGCCTGAAATGCAAATTAGAGTGCCTGAAATGTCAAGTGTGAAAATGAAGTGTCTAAAATGTCAATTATAGTGTCTGAAAAGCCAATTATAGTGCCTGAAATGCCAATTATAGTGCCTGAAATGCCAATTTTAATGCCTGAAATGCCAATTATTATGTCTGAAATGCCAATTATAGTGCCTGAAATGCCAAATATTATGTCACAAATGCCAATTAGAGTGCCTGAAATGACAATTATAGTGTCTAAAATGCCAATTAGAGTGCCTGAAATGTCAATTAGAATGCCTGAAATGTCAATTACAGTGTCTGAAATGCCAATTATAGTGAGTGAAATGCCAAATATAATGTCACAAATGCCAAATATAGTGCGTTGAAATGCCATTTATAGTGCTTGAAATGCCAATTATAATGTCTGAAATGCCAATTATAGTGCCTGAAATGACAAATATAATGTCTCAAATGCCAAATATAATGTCACAAATGCCAATTTTAGTGCCTGAAATGCCAAATATAATGTCACAAAGACCAATTATAGTGCCTGAAATGTCAATTATAGTGTCTGAAATGTCAATTATAGTGTCCGAAATGCCAAATATAATGTCACAAATGCCAATTTTGGTGCCTGAAATTCCAAATATAATGTCACAAATGCCAATTATAGTGCCTGAAATGTCAATTATAATGTCTGAAATGTCAATTATAATGTCTGAAATGCCAATTATAATGTCTGAAATGCCAATTATAGTGAGTGAAATGCCAAATAAGATGCCTGAAATGCCAATTATTATGTCTAAAATGCCAATTATAATGTCTGAAATGCAAATTATAGTGTCGGAAATGCCAAATATAATGTCACAAATGCCAATTTTAGTGCCTGAAATGCCAAATATAATGTCACAAATGCCAATTATAGTGCCTGAAATGTCAATTATAGTATCTGAAATGTCAGTTACAGTGTCTGAAATGCTAAATATAATGACACAAATGCCAATTATAGTGCCTGAAATGCAAATTAGAGTGCCTGAAATGTCAATTATAGTGTCTAAAATGTCAATTATAGTGTCTGAAAAGCCAATTATAGTGCCTGAAATGCCAATTATAGTGCCTGAAATGCAATTTTAGTACCTGAAATGCGAATTATTATGTCTAAAAGGCCAATTATAATGTCTGAAATGCCAATTATAGTGCCTATAATGCCAAATATTATGTCACAAATGAAAAATTTTAGTGCCTGAAATGCTAAATATAATGTCACAAAGGCCAATTATACTGCCTGAAATGTCAATTATAGTGTCTAAAATGTCAATTATAGTGTCTGAAAAGCCAATTATAGTGCCTGAAATACCAATTATAGTGCCTGAAATGCCAATTTTAGTGCCTGTAATGAGAATTATTATGTCTAAAATGCCAATTATAATGTCTGAAATGCCAATTATAGTGCCTATAATGCCAAATATTATGTCACAAATGAAAACTTTTAGTGCCTGAAATGCCAAATATAATGTCACAAAGGCCAATTATAGTGCCTGAAATGTCAATTATAGTGTCTGAAATGTCAATTATAGTGTCCGAAATAAGAAATATAATGTCACAAATGCCAATTTTAGTGCCTGAAATGCCAAATATAATGTCACAAATGCCAATTTTAGTGCCTGAAATGCCAAATATAATGTCACAAATGCCAATTTTAGTGCCTGAAATGCCATATATAATGTCACAAAGGCCAATTATAGTGCCTGAAATGTCAATTATAGTGTCTGAAATGTCAATTATAGTGTCTGAAATGCCAACTATAATGACTTAAATGCCAATTATAGTGCCTGAAATGCAAATTAGAGTGTCTGAAATGTCAATTATAGTGTCTGAAATGTCAATTATAGTGTCTGAAATGTCAATTATAGTGTCTGAAATGCCCAATATAATGACACAAATGCCAATTATAGTGCCTGAAATGCAAATTAGAGTGCCTGAAATGTCAATTATAGTGTCTAAAATGTCAATTATAGTGTCTGAAAAGCCAATTATAGTGCCTGAAATGCCAATTATAGTGCCTGAAATGCGAATTATTATGCCTAAAATGCCAATTATAATGTCTGAAATGCCAATTATAGTGCCTGAAATGCCAAATATTATGTCACAAATGCCAAAAATAGTGCCTAAAATGCGAATTATTTTGTCTAAAATGCCAATTAGAGTGCCTGAAATGACAATTATAGTGTCTAAAATGCCAATTAGAGTGCCTGAAATGTCAATTAGAGTGCCTGAAATATCAATTATAGTGTCTAAAATGTCAATTATAGTGTCTGAAAAGCCAATTATAGTGCCTGAAATGCCAATTATAGTGCCTGAAATGCCAATTTTAGTGCCTGAAATGCGAATTATTATGTCTGAAATGCCAATTATAATGTCTGAAATGCCAATTATAGTGCCTGAAATGCCAAATATTATGTCACAAACGCCAAAAATAGTGCCTGAAATGCGAATTATGTCTTAAATGCCAATTAGAGTGCCTGAAATGACAATTATAGTGTCTAAAATGCCAATTAGAGTGCCTGAAATGTCAATTAGAGTGCCTGAAATGTCAATTACAGTGTCTGAAATGCCAATTATAGTGAGTGAAATGCCAAATATAATGTCACAAATGCCAAATATAGTGCGTTGAAATGCCATTTATAGTGCTTGAAATGCCAATTATAATGTCTGAAATGCCAATTATAGTGCCCGAAATGCCAAATATAATGTCACAAATGCCAATTTTAGTGCCTGAAATGCCAAATATAATGTCACAAAGGCCAATTATAGTGCCTGAAATGTCAATTATAGTGTCTGAAATGTCAATTATAGTGTCCGAAATGCCAAATATAATGTCACAAATGCCAATTTTGGTGCCTGAAATTCCAAATATAATGTCACAAATGCCAATTATAGTGCCTGAAATGTCAATTATAGTGTCTGAAATGCCAATTATAGTGAGTGAAATGCCAAATAAGGTGCCTGAAATGCCAATTATTATGTCTAAAATGCCAATTATAATGTCTGAAATGCCAATTATAGTGTCGGAAATGCCAAATATAATGTCACAAATGCCAATTTTAGTGCCTGAAATGCCAAATATAATGTCACAAATGCCAATTATAGTGCCTGAAATGTCAATTATAGTGTCTGAAATGTCAATTACAGTGTCTGAAATGCTAAATATAATGACACAAATGCCAATTATAGTGCCTGAAATGCCAATTAGAGTGCCTGAAATGTCAATTATAGTGCCTGTAATGAGAATTATTATGTCTAAAATGCCAATTATAATGTCTGAAATGCCAATTATAGTGCCTATAATGCCAAATATTATGTCACAAATGAAAACTTTTAGTGCCTGAAATGCCAAATATAATGTCACAAAGGCCAATTATAGTGCCTGAAATGTCAATTATAGTGTCTGAAATGTCAATTATAGTGTCCGAAATAAGAAATATAATGTCACAAATGCCAATTTTAGTGCCTGAAATGCCAAATATAATGTCACAAATGCCAATTTTAGTGCCTGAAATGCCAAATATAATGTCACAAATGCCAATTTTAGTGCCTGAAATGCCATATATAATGTCACAAAGGCCAATTATAGTGCCTGAAATGTCAATTATAGTGTCTGAAATGTCAATTATAGTGTCTGAAATGCCAACTATAATGACTTAAATGCCAATTATAGTGCCTGAAATGCAAATTAGAGTGTCTGAAATGTCAATTATAGTGTCTGAAATGTCAATTATAGTGTCTGAAATGTCAATTATAGTGTCTGAAATGCCCAATATAATGACACAAATGCCAATTATAGTGCCTGAAATGCAAATTAGAGTGCCTGAAATGTCAATTATAGTGTCTAAAATGTCAATTATAGTGTCTGAAAAGCCAATTATAGTGCCTGAAATGCCAATTATAGTGCCTGAAATGCGAATTATTATGCCTAAAATGCCAATTATAATGTCTGAAATGCCAATTATAGTGCCTGAAATGCCAAATATTATGTCACAAATGCCAAAAATAGTGCCTAAAATGCGAATTATTTTGTCTAAAATGCCAATTAGAGTGCCTGAAATGACAATTATAGTGTCTAAAATGCCAATTAGAGTGCCTGAAATGTCAATTAGAGTGCCTGAAATATCAATTATAGTGTCTAAAATGTCAATTATAGTGTCTGAAAAGCCAATTATAGTGCCTGAAATGCCAATTATAGTGCCTGAAATGCCAATTTTAGTGCCTGAAATGCGAATTATTATGTCTGAAATGCCAATTATAATGTCTGAAATGCCAATTATAGTGCCTGAAATGCCAAATATTATGTCACAAACGCCAAAAATAGTGCCTGAAATGCGAATTATGTCTTAAATGCCAATTAGAGTGCCTGAAATGACAATTATAGTGTCTAAAATGCCAATTAGAGTGCCTGAAATGTCAATTAGAGTGCCTGAAATGTCAATTACAGTGTCTGAAATGCCAATTATAGTGAGTGAAATGCCAAATATAATGTCACAAATGCCAAATATAGTGCGTTGAAATGCCATTTATAGTGCTTGAAATGCCAATTATAATGTCTGAAATGCCAATTATAGTGCCCGAAATGCCAAATATAATGTCACAAATGCCAATTTTAGTGCCTGAAATGCCAAATATAATGTCACAAAGGCCAATTATAGTGCCTGAAATGTCAATTATAGTGTCTGAAATGTCAATTATAGTGTCCGAAATGCCAAATATAATGTCACAAATGCCAATTTTGGTGCCTGAAATTCCAAATATAATGTCACAAATGCCAATTATAGTGCCTGAAATGTCAATTATAGTGTCTGAAATGTCAATTATAGTGTCTGAAATGCCAATTATAGTGAGTGAAATGCCAAATAAGGTGCCTGAAATGCCAATTATTATGTCTAAAATGCCAATTATAATGTCTGAAATGCCAATTATAGTGTCGGAAATGCCAAATATAATGTCACAAATGCCAATTTTAGTGCCTGAAATGCCAAATATAATGTCACAAATGCTAATTATAGTGCCTGAAATGTCAATTATAGTGTCTGAAATGTCAATTACAGTGTCTGAAATGCTAAATATAATGACACAAATGCCAATTATAGTGCCTGAAATGCCAATTAGAGTGCCTGAAATGTCAATTATAGTGTCTGAAATGTCAATTATAGTGCCTGAAATGCCAAATATAATGTCATAAATGCCAAATATAGTGCCTGAAATGCCAATTTTAGTGCCTGAAATGCCAATTATAGTGCTTGAAATGCCAAACATAGTGCCTGAAATGCCAATTAGAGTGCCTGAGATGCCAATTATAGTGCTTGAAATGCCAAATATAATGTCACACATGCCAATTATAGTGCCTGAAATGTCAATTATAGTGTCTGAAATGTCAATTATAGTGTCTGAAATGCCAAATATTATGACACAAATGCCAATTATAGTGCCTCAAATGCAAATTAGAGTGCCTGAAATGTCAAGTGTGAAAATGAAGTGTCTAAAATGTCAATTATAGTGTCTGAAAAGCCAATTATAGTGCCTGAAATGCCAATTATAGTGCCTGAAATGCCAATTTTAGTGCCTGAAATGCCAATTTTAGTGCCTGAAATGCGAATTATTATGTCTAAAATGCCAATTATAGTGCCTGAAATGCCAAATATCAACTCACAAATGCCAAAAATAGTGCCTGAAATGCGAATCATTATGTCTTAAATGCCAATTAGAGTTCCTGAAATGACAATTATAGTGTCTAAAATGCCAATTAGAGTGCCTGAAATGTCAATTAGAGTGCCTGAAATGTCAATTACAGTGTCTGATATGCCAATTATAGTGAGTGAAATGCCAAATATAATGTCACAAATGCCAAATATAGTGCGTTGAAATGCCATTTATAGTGCTTGAAATGCCAATTATAATGTTTGAAATGCCAATTATAGTGCCTGAAATGCCAAATATAATGTCTCAAATGCCAAATATAATGTCACAAATGCCAATTTTAGTGCCTGAAATGCCAAATATAATGTCACAAAGGCCAATTATAGTGCCTGAAATGTCAATTATAGTGTCTGAAATGTCAATTATAGTGTCCGAAATGCCAAATATAATGTCACAAATGCCAATTTTGGTGCCTGAAATTCCAAATATAATGTCACAAATGTCAATTATAGTGCCTGAAATGTCAATTATAGTGTCTGAAATGTCAATTATAGTGTCTGAAATGCCAATTATAGTGAGTGAAATGCCAAATAAGATGCCTGAAATGCCAATTATAATGTCTGAAATGCCAATTATAGTGCCTGAAATGCCAAATATTATGTCACAAATGCCAAAAATAGTGCCTGAAATGCCAAATATAATGTCACAAATGCCAAATATAGTGCCTGAAATGCCAATTATAGTGCTTGAAATGCCAATTAGAGTGCCTGAAATGTCAATTATAGTGTCTGAAATGTCAATTATAGTGCCTGAAATGCCAAATATAATGTCATAAATGCCAAATATAGTGCCTGAAATGCCAATTTTAGTGCCTGAAATGCGAATTATTATGTCTAAAATGCCAATTATAATGTCTGAAATGCCAATTATAGTGTCGGAAATGCCAAATATAATGTCACAAATGCCAATTTTAGAGCCTGAAATGCCAAATATAATGTCACAAATGCCAATTATAGAGACTGAAATGTCAATTATAGTGTCTGAAATGTCAATTATAGTGTCTGAAATGCCAATTATAGTGAGTGAAATGCCAAATAAGGTGCCTGAAATGCCAATTATTATGTCTAAAATGCCAATTATAATGTCTGAAATGCCAATTATAGTGTCGGAAATGCCAAATATAATGTCACAAATGCCAATTTTAGTGCCTGAAATGCCAAATATAATGTCACAAATGCCAATTATAGTGCCTGAAATGTCAATTATAGTGTCTGAAATGTCAATTACAGTGTCTGAAATGCTAAATATAATGACACAAATGCCAATTATAGTGCCTGAAATGCCAATTAGAGTGCCTGAAATGTCAATTATAGTGTCTGAAATGTCAATTATAGTGCCTGAAATGCCAAATATAATGTCATAAATGCCAAATATAGTGCCTGAAATGCCAATTTTAGTGCCTGAAATGCCAATTATAGTGCTTGAAATGCCAAACATAGTGCCTGAAATGCCAATTAGAGTGCCTGAGATGCCAATTATAGTGCTTGAAATGCCAAATATAATGTCACACATGCCAATTATAGTGCCTGAAATGTCAATTATAGTGTCTGAAATGTCAATTATAGTGTCTGAAATGCCAAATATTATGACACAAATGCCAATTATAGTGCCTCAAATGCAAATTAGAGTGCCTGAAATGTCAAGTGTGAAAATGAAGTGTCTAAAATGTCAATTATAGTGTCTGAAAAGCCAATTATAGTGCCTGAAATGCCAATTATAGTGCCTGAAATGCCAATTTTAGTGCCTGAAATGCCAATTTTAGTGCCTGAAATGCGAATTATTATGTCTAAAATGCCAATTATAGTGCCTGAAATGCCAAATATCAACTCACAAATGCCAAAAATAGTGCCTGAAATGCGAATCATTATGTCTTAAATGCCAATTAGAGTTCCTGAAATGACAATTATAGTGTCTAAAATGCCAATTAGAGTGCCTGAAATGTCAATTAGAGTGCCTGAAATGTCAATTACAGTGTCTGATATGCCAATTATAGTGAGTGAAATGCCAAATATAATGTCACAAATGCCAAATATAGTGCGTTGAAATGCCATTTATAGTGCTTGAAATGCCAATTATAATGTTTGAAATGCCAATTATAGTGCCTGAAATGCCAAATATAATGTCTCAAATGCCAAATATAATGTCACAAATGCCAATTTTAGTGCCTGAAATGCCAAATATAATGTCACAAAGGCCAATTATAGTGCCTGAAATGTCAATTATAGTGTCTGAAATGTCAATTATAGTGTCCGAAATGCCAAATATAATGTCACAAATGCCAATTTTGGTGCCTGAAATTCCAAATATAATGTCACAAATGTCAATTATAGTGCCTGAAATGTCAATTATAGTGTCTGAAATGTCAATTATAGTGTCTGAAATGCCAATTATAGTGAGTGAAATGCCAAATAAGATGCCTGAAATGCCAATTATAATGTCTGAAATGCCAATTATAGTGCCTGAAATGCCAAATATTATGTCACAAATGCCAAAAATAGTGCCTGAAATGCCAAATATAATGTCACAAATGCCAAATATAGTGCCTGAAATGCCAATTATAGTGCTTGAAATGCCAATTAGAGTGCCTGAAATGTCAATTATAGTGTCTGAAATGTCAATTATAGTGCCTGAAATGCCAAATATAATGTCATAAATGCCAAATATAGTGCCTGAAATGCCAATTTTAGTGCCTGAAATGCGAATTATTATGTCTAAAATGCCAATTATAATGTCTGAAATGCCAATTATAGTGTCGGAAATGCCAAATATAATGTCACAAATGCCAATTTTAGAGCCTGAAATGCCAAATATAATGTCACAAATGCCAATTATAGAGACTGAAATGTCAATTATAGTGTCTGAAATGTCAATTACAGTGTCTGAAATGCTAAATATAGTGACACAAATGCCAATTATAGTGCCTGAAATGTCAATTATAGTGCCTGAAATGTCAATTATAGTGTCTAAAATGTCAATTATAGTGTCTGAAAAGCCAATTATAGTGCCTGAAATCCCAATTATAGTGCCTGAAATGCCAATTTTAGTACCTGAAATGCGAATTATTATGTCTAAAAGGCCAATTATAATGTCTGACATGCCAATTATAGTGCCTATAATGCCAAATATTATGTCACAAATGAAAAATTTTAGTGCCTGAAATGCCAAATATAATGTCACAAAGGCCAATTATACTGCCTGAAATGTCAATTAGAGTGCCTGAAATGTCAATTATAGTGTCTAAAATGTCAATTATAGTGTCTGAAAAGCCAATTATAGTGCCTGAAATGCCAATTTTAGTGCCTGTAATGAGAATTATTATGTCTAAAATGCCAATCATAATGTCTGAAATGCCAATTATAGTGCCTATAATGCCAAATATTATGTCACAAATGAAAACTTTTAGTGCCTGAAATGCCAAATATAATGTCACAAAGGCAGTTTATAGTGCCTGAAATGTCAATTATAGTGTCTGAAATGTCAATTATAGTGTCCGAAATGCGAAATATAATGTCACAAATGCCAATTTTAGTGCCTGAAATGCCATATATAATGTCACAAAGGCCAATTATAGTGCCTGAAATGCCAATTTTAGTACCTGAAATGCGAATTATTATGTCTAAAAGGCCAATTATAATGTCTGACATGCCAATTATAGTGCCTATAATGCCAAATATTATGTCACAAATGAAAAATTTTAGTGCCTGAAATGCCAAATATAATGTCACAAAGGCCAATTATACTGCCTGAAATGTCAATTAGAGTGCCTGAAATGTCAATTATAGTGTCTAAAATGTCAATTATAGTGTCTGAAAAGCCAATTATAGTGCCTGAAATGCCAATTATAGTGCCTGAAATGCCAATTTTAGTGCCTGTAATGCGAATTATTATGTCTTAAATGCCAATTAGAGTTCCTGAAATGACAATTATAGTGTCTAAAATGCCAATTAGAGTGCCTGAAATGTCAATTAGAGTGCCTGAAATGTCAATTACAGTGTCTGATATGCCAATTATAGTGAGTGAAATGCCAAATATAATGTCACAAATGCCAAATATAGTGCGTTGAAATGCCATTTATAGTGCTTGAAATGCCAATTATAATGTTTGAAATGCCAATTATAATGCCTGAAATGCCAAATATAATGTCTCAAATGCCAAATATAATGTCACAAATGCCAATTTTAGTGCCTAAAATGCCAAATATAATGTCACAAAGGCCAATTATAGTGCCTGAAATGTCAATTATAGTGTCTGAAATGTCAATTATAGTGTCCGAAATGCCAAATATAATGTCACAAATGCCAATTTTGGTGCCTGAAATTCCAAATATAATGTCACAAATGTCAATTATAGTGCCTGAAATGTCAATTATAGTGTCTGAAATGTCAATTATAGTGTCTGAAATGCCAATTATAGTGAGTGAAATGCCAAATAAGATGCCTGAAATGCCAATTATAATGTCTGAAATGCCAATTATAGTGCCTGAAATGCCAAATATTATGTCACAAATGCCAAAAATAGTGCCTGAAATGCCAAATATAATGTCACAAATGCCAAATATAGTGCCTGAAATGCCAATTATAGTGCTTGAAATGCCAATTAGAGTGTCTGAAATGTCAATTATAGTGTCCGAAATGCGAAATATAATGTCACAAATGCCAATTTTAGTGCCTGAAATGCCAAATATAATGTCACAAATGCCAATTTTAGTGCCTGAAATGCCATATATAATGTCACAAAGGCCAATTATAGTGCCTGAAATGTCAATTATAGTGTCTGAAATGTCAATTATAGTGTCTGAAATGCCAACTATAATGACACAAATGCCAATTTTAGTGCCGGAAATGCGAATTATTATGTCTAAAATGCCAATTATAATGTCTGAAATGCCAATTATAGTGCCTGAAATGCCAAATATTATGTCACAAATGCCAAAAATAGTGCCTGAATCGCGAATTATATTGTCTAAAATGCCAATTAGAGTGCCTGAAATGACAATTATAGTGTCTAAAATGCCAATTTGAGTGCCTGAAATGTCAATTAGAGTGCCTGAAATGTCAATTATAGTGTCTGAAATGCCAATTATAGTGAGTGAAATGCCAAATATAATGTCACAAATGCCAAATATAGTGCGTTGAAATGCCATTTATAGTGCTTAAAATGCCAATTATAATGTCTGAAATGCCAATTATAGTGCCTGAAATTCCAAATATAATGTCACAAATGCCAAATATAGTGGCTGAAATGCCAATTAGAGTGCCTGAAATGTCAATTATAGTGTCTGAAATGTCAATTATAGTGTCTGAAAAGCCAATTATAGTGCCTGAAATGCCAATTATAGTGCCTTAAATGCCAATTATAGTGCTTGAAATGCCAAATATAGTGCCTGAAATGCCAATTATAGTGCCTGAAATGCCAATTATAGTGCTTGAAATGCCAAACATAGTGCCTGAAATGCCAATTAGAGTGCCTGAAATGCCAATTATAGTGCTTGAAATGCCAAATATAATGTCACACATGCCAATTATAGTGCCTGAAATGTCAATTATAGTGTCTGAAATGTCAATTATAGTGTCTGAAATGCCAAATATAATGACACAAATGCCAATTATAGTGCCTGAAATGCAAATTAGAGTGCCTGAAATGTCAAGTGTGAAAATGAAGTGTCTAAAATGTCAATTATAGTGTCTGAAAAGCCAATTATAGTGCCTGAAATGCCAATTATAGTGCCTGAAATGCCAATTTTAATGCCTGAAATGCGAATTATTATGTCTTAAATGCCAATTATAATGTCTGAAATGCCAATTATAGTGCCTGAAATGCCAAATATTATGTCACAAATGCCAAATATAGTGCCTGAAATGCCAATTAGAGTGCCTGAAATGTCAATTATAGTGTCTGAAATGTCAATTATAGTGTCTGAAAAGCCAATTATAGTGAGTGAAATGCCAAATATAATGTCACAAATGCCAAATATAGTGCGTTCAAATGCCATTTATAGTGCTTGAAATGCCAATTATAATGTCTGAAATGCCAATTATAGTGCCTGAAATTCCAAATATAATGTCACAAATGCCAAATATAGTGCCTGAAATGCCAATTAGAGTGCCTGAAATGTCAATTATAGTGTCTGAAATGTCAATTATAGTGTCTGAAAAGCCATTTATAGTGCCTGAAATGCAAATTATAGTGCCTGAAATGCCAATTATAGTGCCTGAAATGCCAATTATAGTGCTTGAAATGCCAAACATAGTGCCTGAAATGCCAATTAGAGTGCCTGAAATGCCAATTATAGTGCTTGAAATGCCAAATATAATGTCACACATGCCAATTATAGTGCCTGAAATGTCAATTATAGTGCCTGAAATGTCAATTATAGTGTCTGAAATGTCAATTATAGTGTCTGAAATGCCAAATATAATGACACAAATGCCAATTATAGTGCCTGAAATGCAAATTAGAGTGCCTGAAATGTCAAGTGTGAAAATGAAGTGTCTAAAATGTCAATTATAGTGTCTGAAAAGCCAATTATAGTGCCTGAAATGCCAATTATAGTGCCTGAAATGCCAATTTTAATGCCTGAAATGCGAATTATTATGTCTTAAATGCCAATTATAATGTCTGAAATGCCAATTATAGTGCCTGAAATGCCAAATATTATGTCACAAATGCCAATTAGAGTGCCTGAAATGACAATTATAGTGTCTAAAATGCCAATTAGAGTGCCTGAAATGTCAATTAGAATGCCTGAAATGTCAATTACAGTGTCTGAAATGCCAATTATAGTGAGTGAAATGCCAAATATAATGTCACAAATGCCAAATATAGTGCGTTGAAATGCCATTTATAGTGCTTGAAATGCCAATTATAATGTCTGAAATGCCAATTATAGTGCCTGAAATGACAAATATAATGTCTCAAATGCCAAATATAATGTCACAAATGCCAATTTTAGTGCCTGAAATGCCAAATATAATGTCACAAAGACCAATTATAGTGCCTGAAATGTCAATTATAGTGTCTGAAATGTCAATTATAGTGTCCGAAATGCCAAATATAATGTCACAAATGCCAATTTTGGTGCCTGAAATTCCAAATATAATGTCACAAATGCCAATTATAGTGCCTGAAATGTCAATTATAATGTCTGAAATGTCAATTATAATGTCTGAAATGCCAATTATAATGTCTGAAATGCCAATTATAGTGAGTGAAATGCCAAATAAGATGCCTGAAATGCCAATTATTATGTCTAAAATGCCAATTATAATGTCTGAAATGCAAATTATAGTGTCGGAAATGCCAAATATAATGTCACAAATGCCAATTATAGTGTCTGAAATGTCAATTATAGTGTCTGAAAAGCCATTTATAGTGCCTGAAATGCAAATTATAGTGCCTGAAATGCCAATTATAGTGCCTGAAATGCCAATTATAGTGCTTGAAATGCCAAACATAGTGCCTGAAATGCCAATTAGAGTGCCTGAAATGCCAATTATAGTGCTTGAAATGCCAAATATAATGTCACACATGCCAATTATAGTGCCTGAAATGTCAATTATAGTGTCTGAAATGTCAATTATAGTGTCTGAAATGCCAAATATAATGACACAAATGCCAATTATAGTGCCTCAAATGCAAATTAGAGTGCCTGAAATGTCAAGTGTGAAAATGAAGTGTCTAAAATGTCAATTATAGTGTCTGAAAAGCCAATTATAGTGCCTGAAATGCCAATTATAGTGCCTGAAATGTCAATTATAGTGTCTGAAATGCCAAATATAATGACACAAATGCCAATTATAGTGCCTGAAATGCAAATTAGAGTGCCTGAAATGTCAATTATAGTGTCTAAAATGTCAATTATAGTGTCTGAAAAGCCAATTATAGTGCTTGAAATGCCAAATATAATGTCACACATGCCAATTATAGTGCCTGAAATGTCAATTATAGTGTCTGAAATGTCAATTATAGTGTCTGAAATGCCAAATATAATGACACAAATGCCAATTATAGTGCCTGAAATGCAAATTAGAGTGCCTGAAATGTCAAGTGTGAAAATGAAGTGTCTAAAATGTCAATTATAGTGTCTGAAAAGCCAATTATAGTGCCTGAAATGCCAATTATAGTGCCTGAAATGCCAATTTTAATGCCTGAAATGCGAATTATTATGTCTTCAATGCCAATTATAATGTCTGAAATGCCAATTATAGTGCCTGAAATGCCAAATATTATGTCACAAATGCCAATTAGAGTGCCTGAAATGACAATTATAGTGTCTGAAATGTCAATTATAGTGTCTGAAATGCCAAATATAATGACACAAATGCCAATTATAGTGCCTGAAATGCAAATTAGAGTGCCTGAAATGTCAAGTGTGAAAATGAAGTGTCTAAAATGTCAATTATAGTGTCTGAAAAGCCAATTATAGTGCCTGAAATGTCAATTATAGTGTCTGAAATGTCAATTATAGTGTCTGAAATGCCAAATATAATGACACAAATGCCAATTATAGTGCCTGAAATGCAAATTAGAGTGCCTGAAATGTCAATTATAGTGTCTAAAATGTCAATTATAGTGTCTGAAAAGCCAATTATAGTGCTTGAAATGCCAAATATAATGTCACACATGCCAATTATAGTGCCTGAAATGTCAATTATAGTGTCTGAAATGTCAATTATAGTGTCTGAAATGCCAAATATAATGACACAAATGCCAATTATAGTGCCTGAAATGCAAATTAGAGTGCCTGAAATGTCAAGTGTGAAAATGAAGTGTCTAAAATGTCAATTATAGTGTCTGAAAAGCCAATTATAGTGCCTGAAATGCCAATTATAGTGCCTGAAATGCCAATTTTAATGCCTGAAATGCGAATTATTATGTCTTCAATGCCAATTATAATGTCTGAAATGCCAATTATAGTGCCTGAAATGCCAAATATTATGTCACAAATGCCAATTAGAGTGCCTGAAATGACAATTATAGTGTCTAAAATGCCAATTAGAGTGCCTGAAATGTCAATTAGAATGCCTGAAATGTCAATTACAGTGTCTGAAATGCCAATTATAGTGAGTGAAATGCCAAATATAATGTCACAAATGCCAAATATAGTGCGTTGAAATGCCATTTATAGTGCTTGAAATGCCAATTATAATGTCTGAAATGCCAATTATAGTGCCTGAAATGACAAATATAATGTCTCAAATGCCAAATATAATGTCACAAATGCCAATTTTAGTGCCTGAAATGCCAAATATAATGTCACAAAGACCAATTATAGTGCCTGAAATGTCAATTATAGTGTCTGAAATGTCAATTATAGTGTCCGAAATGCCAAATATAATGTCACAAATGCCAATTTTGGTGCCTGAAATTCCAAATATAATGTCACAAATGCCAATTATAGTGCCTGAAATGTCAATTATAATGTCTGAAATGTCAATTATAATGTCTGAAATGCCAATTATAATGTCTGAAATGCCAATTATAGTGAGTGAAATGCCAAATAAGATGCCTGAAATGCCAATTATTATGTCTAAAATGCCAATTATAATGTCTGAAATGCAAATTATAGTGTCGGAAATGCCAAATATAATGTCACAAATGCCAATTTTAGTGCCTGAAATGCCAAATATAATGTCACAAATGCCAATTATAGTGCCTGAAATGTCAATTATAGTATCTGAAATGTCAGTTACAGTGTCTGAAATGCTAAATATAATGACACAAATGCCAATTATAGTGCCTGAAATGCAAATTAGAGTGCCTGAAATGTCAATTATAGTGTCTAAAATGTCAATTATAGTGTCTGAAAAGCCAATTATAGTGCCTGAAATGCCAATTATAGTGCCTGAAATGCAATTTTAGTACCTGAAATGCGAATTATTATGTCTAAAAGGCCAATTATAATGTCTGAAATGCCAATTATAGTGCCTATAATGCCAAATATTATGTCACAAATGAAAAATTTTAGTGCCTGAAATGCTAAATATAATGTCACAAAGGCCAATTATACTGCCTGAAATGTCAATTATAGTGTCTAAAATGTCAATTATAGTGTCTGAAAAGCCAATTATAGTGCCTGAAATACCAATTATAGTGCCTGAAATGCCAATTTTAGTGCCTGTAATGAGAATTATTATGTCTAAAATGCCAATTATAATGTCTGAAATGCCAATTATAGTGCCTATAATGCCAAATATTATGTCACAAATGAAAACTTTTAGTGCCTGAAATGCCAAATATAATGTCACAAAGGCCAATTATAGTGCCTGAAATGTCAATTATAGTGTCTGAAATGTCAATTATAGTGTCCGAAATAAGAAATATAATGTCACAAATGCCAATTTTAGTGCCTGAAATGCCAAATATAATGTCACAAATGCCAATTTTAGTGCCTGAAATGCCAAATATAATGTCACAAATGCCAATTTTAGTGCCTGAAATGCCATATATAATGTCACAAAGGCCAATTATAGTGCCTGAAATGTCAATTATAGTGTCTGAAATGTCAATTATAGTGTCTGAAATGCCAACTATAATGACTTAAATGCCAATTATAGTGCCTGAAATGCAAATTAGAGTGTCTGAAATGTCAATTATAGTGTCTGAAATGTCAATTATAGTGTCTGAAATGTCAATTATAGTGTCTGAAATGCCCAATATAATGACACAAATGCCAATTATAGTGTCTAAAATGTCAATTATAGTGTCTGAAAAGCCAATTATAGTGCCTGAAATGCCAATTATAGTGCCTGAAATGCGAATTATTATGCCTAAAATGCCAATTATAATGTCTGAAATGCCAATTATAGTGCCTGAAATGCCAAATATTATGTCACAAATGCCAAAAATAGTGCCTAAAATGCGAATTATTTTGTCTAAAATGCCAATTAGAGTGCCTGAAATGACAATTATAGTGTCTAAAATGCCAATTAGAGTGCCTGAAATGTCAATTAGAGTGCCTGAAATATCAATTATAGTGTCTAAAATGTCAATTATAGTGTCTGAAAAGCCAATTATAGTGCCTGAAATGCCAATTATAGTGCCTGAAATGCCAATTTTAGTGCCTGAAATGCGAATTATTATGTCTGAAATGCCAAATATAATGTCACAAATGCCAATTTTAGTGCCTGAAATGCCAAATATAATGTCACAAAGGCCAATTATAGTGCCTGAAATGTCAATTATAGTGTCTGAAATGTCAATTATAGTGTCCGAAATGCCAAATATAATGTCACAAATGCCAATTTTGGTGCCTGAAATTCCAAATATAATGTCACAAATGCCAATTATAGTGCCTGAAATGTCAATTATAGTGTCTGAAATGTCAATTATAGTGTCTGAAATGCCAATTATAGTGAGTGAAATGCCAAATAAGGTGCCTGAAATGCCAATTATTATGTCTAAAATGCCAATTATAATGTCTGAAATGCCAATTATAGTGTCGGAAATGCCAAATATAATGTCACAAATGCCAATTTTAGTGCCTGAAATGCCAAATATAATGTCACAAATGCCAATTATAGTGCCTGAAATGTCAATTATAGTGTCTGAAATGTCAATTACAGTGTCTGAAATGCTAAATATAATGACACAAATGCCAATTATAGTGCCTGAAATGCCAATTAGAGTGCCTGAAATGTCAATTATAGTGTCTGAAATGTCAATTATAGTGCCTGAAATGCCAAATATAATGTCATAAATGCCAAATATAGTGCCTGAAATGCCAATTTTAGTGCCTGAAATGCCAATTATAGTGCTTGAAATGCCAAACATAGTGCCTGAAATGCCAATTAGAGTGCCTGAAATGCCAATTATAGTGCTTGAAATGCCAAATATAATGTCACACATGCCAATTATAGTGCCTGAAATGTCAATTATAGTGTCTGAAATGTCAATTATAGTGTCTGAAATGCCAAATATTATGACACAAATGCCAATTATAGTGCCTCAAATGCAAATTAGAGTGCCTGAAATGTCAAGTGTGAAAATGAAGTGTCTAAAATGTCAATTATAGTGTCTGAAAAGCCAATTATAGTGCCTGAAATGCCAATTATAGTGCCTGAAATGCCAATTTTAGTGCCTGAAATGCCAATTTTAGTGCCTGAAATGCGAATTATTATGTCTAAAATGCCAATTATAGTGCCTGAAATGCCAAATATCAACTCACAAATGCCAAAAATAGTGCCTGAAATGCGAATCATTATGTCTTAAATGCCAATTAGAGTTCCTGAAATGACAATTATAGTGTCTAAAATGCCAATTAGAGTGCCTGAAATGTCAATTAGAGTGCCTGAAATGTCAATTACAGTGTCTGATATGCCAATTATAGTGAGTGAAATGCCAAATATAATGTCACAAATGCCAAATATAGTGCGTTGAAATGCCATATATAGTGCTTGAAATGCCAATTATAATGTTTGAAATGCCAATTATAGTGCCTGAAATGCCAAATATAATGTCTCAAATGCCAAATATAATGTCACAAATGCCAATTTTAGTGCCTGAAATGCCAAATATAATGTCACAAAGGCCAATTATAGTGCCTGAAATGTCAATTATAGTGTCTGAAATGTCAATTATAGTGTCCGAAATGCCAAATATAATGTCACAAATGCCAATTTTGGTGCCTGAAATTCCAAATATAATGTCACAAATGTCAATTATAGTGCCTGAAATGTCAATTATAGTGTCTGAAATGTCAATTATAGTGTCTGAAATGCCAATTATAGTGAGTGAAATGCCAAATAAGATGCCTGAAATGCCAATTATAATGTCTGAAATGCCAATTATAGTGCCTGAAATGCCAAATATTATGTCACAAATGCCAAAAATAGTGCCTGAAATGCCAAATATAATGTCACAAATGCCAAATATAGTGCCTGAAATGCCAATTATAGTGCTTGAAATGCCAATTAGAGTGCCTGAAATGTCAATTATAGTGTCTGAAATGTCAATTATAGTGCCTGAAATGCCAAATATAATGTCATAAATGCCAAATATAGTGCCTGAAATGCCAATTTTAGTGCCTGAAATGCGAATTATTATGTCTAAAATGCCAATTATAATGTCTGAAATGCCAATTATAGTGTCGGAAATGCCAAATATAATGTCACAAATGCCAATTTTAGAGCCTGAAATGCCAAATATAATGTCACAAATGCCAATTATAGAGACTGAAATGTCAATTATAGTGTCTGAAATGTCAATTACAGTGTCTGAAATGCTAAATATAGTGACACAAATGCCAATTATAGTGCCTGAAATGTCAATTATAGTGCCTGAAATGTCAATTATAGTGTCTAAAATGTCAATTATAGTGTCTGAAAAGCCAATTATAGTGCCTGAAATCCCAATTATAGTGCCTGAAATGCCAATTTTAGTACCTGAAATGCGAATTATTATGTCTAAAAGGCCAATTATAATGTCTGACATGCCAATTATAGTGCCTATAATGCCAAATATTATGTCACAAATGAAAAATTTTAGTGCCTGAAATGCCAAATATAATGTCACAAAGGCCAATTATACTGCCTGAAATGTCAATTAGAGTGCCTGAAATGTCAATTATAGTGTCTAAAATGTCAATTATAGTGTCTGAAAAGCCAATTATAGTGCCTGAAATGCCAATTTTAGTGCCTGTAATGAGAATTATTATGTCTAAAATGCCAATCATAATGTCTGAAATGCCAATTATAGTGCCTATAATGCCAAATATTATGTCACAAATGAAAACTTTTAGTGCCTGAAATGCCAAATATAATGTCACAAAGGCAGTTTATAGTGCCTGAAATGTCAATTATAGTGTCTGAAATGTCAATTATAGTGTCCGAAATGCGAAATATAATGTCACAAATGCCAATTTTAGTGCCTGAAATGCCATATATAATGTCACAAAGGCCAATTATAGTGCCTGAAATGCCAATTTTAGTACCTGAAATGCGAATTATTATGTCTAAAAGGCCAATTATAATGTCTGACATGCCAATTATAGTGCCTATAATGCCAAATATTATGTCACTAATGAAAAATTTTAGTGCCTGAAATGCCAAATATAATGTCACAAAGGCCAATTATACTGCCTGAAATGTCAATTAGAGTGCCTGAAATGTCAATTATAGTGTCTAAAATGTCAATTATAGTGTCTGAAAAGCCAATTATAGTGCCTGAAATGCCAATTATAGTGCCTGAAATGCCAATTTTAGTGCCTGTAATGCGAATTATTATGTCTTAAATGCCAATTAGAGTTCCTGAAATGACAATTATAGTGTCTAAAATGCCAATTAGAGTGCCTGAAATGTCAATTAGAGTGCCTGAAATGTCAATTACAGTGTCTGATATGCCAATTATAGTGAGTGAAATGCCAAATATAATGTCACAAATGCCAAATATAGTGCGTTGAAATGCCATTTATAGTGCTTGAAATGCCAATTATAATGTTTGAAATGCCAATTATAATGCCTGAAATGCCAAATATAATGTCTCAAATGCCAAATATAATGTCACAAATGCCAATTTTAGTGCCTAAAATGCCAAATATAATGTCACAAAGGCCAATTATAGTGCCTGAAATGTCAATTATAGTGTCTGAAATGTCAATTATAGTGTCCGAAATGCCAAATATAATGTCACAAATGCCAATTTTGGTGCCTGAAATTCCAAATATAATGTCACAAATGTCAATTATAGTGCCTGAAATGTCAATTATAGTTTCTGAAATGTCAATTATAGTGTCTGAAATGCCAATTATAGTGAGTGAAATGCCAAATAAGATGCCTGAAATGCCAATTATAATGTCTGAAATGCCAATTATAGTGCCTGAAATGCCAAATATTATGTCACAAATGCCAAAAATAGTGCCTGAAATGCCAAATATAATGTCACAAATGCCAAATATAGTGCCTGAAATGCCAATTATAGTGCTTGAAATGCCAATTAGAGTTTCTGAAATGTCAATTATAGTGTCCGAAATGCGAAATATAATGTCACAAATGCCAATTTTAGTGCCTGAAATGCCAAATATAATGTCACAAATGCCAATTTTAGTGCCTGAAATGCCATATATAATGTCACAAAGGCCAATTATAGTGCCTGAAATGTCAATTATAGTGTCTGAAATGTCAATTATAGTGTCTGAAATGCCAACTATAATGACACAAATGCCAATTTTAGTGCCGGAAATGCGAATTATTATGTCTAAAATGCCAATTATAATGTCTGAAATGCCAATTATAGTGCCTGAAATGCCAAATATTATGTCACAAATGCCAAAAATAGTGCCTGAATCGCGAATTATATTGTCTAAAATGCCAATTAGAGTGCCTGAAATGACAATTATAGTGTCTAAAATGCCAATTTGAGTGCCTGAAATGTCAATTAGAGTGCCTGAAATGTCAATTATAGTGTCTGAAATGCCAATTATAGTGAGTGAAATGCCAAATATAATGTCACAAATGCCAAATATAGTGCGTTGAAATGCCATTTATAGTGCTTAAAATGCCAATTATAATGTCTGAAATGCCAATTATAGTGCCTGAAATTCCAAATATAATGTCACAAATGCCAAATATAGTGGCTGAAATGCCAATTAGAGTGCCTGAAATGTCAATTATAGTGTCTGAAATGTCAATTATAGTGTCTGAAAAGCCAATTATAGTGCCTGAAATGCCAATTATAGTGCCTGAAATGCCAATTATAGTGCTTGAAATGCCAAATATAGTGCCTGAAATGCCAATTATAGTGCCTGAAATGCCAATTATAGTGCTTGAAATGCCAAACATAGTGCCTGAAATGCCAATTAGAGTGCCTGAAATGCCAATTATAGTGCTTGAAATGCCAAATATAATGTCACACATGCCAATTATAGTGCCTGAAATGTCAATTATAGTGTCTGAAATGTCAATTATAGTGTCTGAAATGCAAATTAGAGTGCCTGAAATGTCAAGTGTGAAAATGAAGTGTCTAAAATGTCAATTATAGTGTCTGAAAAGCCAATTATAGTGCCTGAAATGCCAATTATAGTGCCTGAAATGCCAATTTTAATGCCTGAAATGCGAATTATTATGTCTTAAATGCCAATTATAATGTCTGAAATGCCAATTATAGTGCCTGAAATGCCAAATATTATGTCACAAATGCCAAATATAGTGCCTGAAATGCCAATTAGAGTGCCTGAAATGTCAATTATAGTGTCTGAAATGTCAATTATAGTGTCTGAAAAGCCAATTATAGTGAGTGAAATGCCAAATATAATGTCACAAATGCCAAATATAGTGCGTTCAAATGCCATTTATAGTGCTTGAAATGCCAATTATAATGTCTGAAATGCCAATTATAGTGCCTGAAATTCCAAATATAATGTCACAAATGCCAAATATAGTGCCTGAAATGCCAATTAGAGTGCCTGAAATGTCAATTATAGTGTCTGAAATGTCAATTATAGTGTCTGAAAAGCCATTTATAGTGCCTGAAATGCAAATTATAGTGCCTGAAATGCCAATTATAGTGCCTGAAATGCCAATTATAGTGCTTGAAATGCCAAACATAGTGCCTGAAATGCCAATTAGAGTGCCTGAAATGCCAATTATAGTGCTTGAAATGCCAAATATAATGTCACACATGCCAATTATAGTGCCTGAAATGTCAATTATAGTGTCTGAAATGTCAATTATAGTGTCTGAAATGCCAAATATAATGACACAAATGCCAATTATAGTGCCTGAAATGCAAATTAGAGTGCCTGAAATGTCAAGTGTGAAAATGAAGTGTCTAAAATGTCAATTATAGTGTCTGAAAAGCCAATTATAGTGCCTGAAATGCCAATTATAGTGCCTGAAATGCCAATTTTAATGCCTGAAATGCGAATTATTATGTCTTAAATGCCAATTATAATGTCTGAAATGCCAATTATAGTGCCTGAAATGCCAAATATTATGTCACAAATGCCAATTAGAGTGCCTGAAATGACAATTATAGTGTCTAAAATGCCAATTAGAGTGCCTGAAATGTCAATTAGAATGCCTGAAATGTCAATTACAGTGTCTGAAATGCCAATTATAGTGAGTGAAATGCCAAATATAATGTCACAAATGCCAAATATAGTGCGTTGAAATGCCATTTATAGTGCTTGAAATGCCAATTATAATGTCTGAAATGCCAATTATAGTGCCTGAAATGACAAATATAATGTCTCAAATGCCAAATATAATGTCACAAATGCCAATTTTAGTGCCTGAAATGCCAAATATAATGTCACAAAGACCAATTATAGTGCCTGAAATGTCAATTATAGTGTCTGAAATGTCAATTATAGTGTCCGAAATGCCAAATATAATGTCACAAATGCCAATTTTGGTGCCTGAAATTCCAAATATAATGTCACAAATGCCAATTATAGTGCCTGAAATGTCAATTATAATGTCTGAAATGTCAATTATAATGTCTGAAATGCCAATTATAATGTCTGAAATGCCAATTATAGTGAGTGAAATGCCAAATAAGATGCCTGAAATGCCAATTATTATGTCTAAAATGCCAATTATAATGTCTGAAATGCAAATTATAGTGTCGGAAATGCCAAATATAATGTCACAAATGCCAATTATAGTGTCTGAAATGTCAATTATAGTGTCTGAAAAGCCATTTATAGTGCCTGAAATGCAAATTATAGTGCCTGAAATGCCAATTATAGTGCCTGAAATGCCAATTATAGTGCTTGAAATGCCAAACATAGTGCCTGAAATGCCAATTAGAGTGCCTGAAATGCCAATTATAGTGCTTGAAATGCCAAATATAATGTCACACATGCCAATTATAGTGCCTGAAATGTCAATTATAGTGTCTGAAATGTCAATTATAGTGTCTGAAATGCCAAATATAATGACACAAATGACAATTATAGTGCCTGAAATGCAAATTAGAGTGCCTGAAATGTCAAGTGTGAAAATGAAGTGTCTAAAATGTCAATTATAGTGTCTGAAAAGCCAATTATAGTGCCTGAAATGTCAATTATAGTGTCTGAAATGTCAATTATAGTGTCTGAAATGCCAAATATAATGACACAAATGCCAATTATAGTGCCTGAAATGCAAATTAGAGTGCCTGAAATGTCAATTATAGTGTCTAAAATGTCAATTATAGTGTCTGAAAAGCCAATTATAGTGCCGGAAATGCCAATTATAGTGCCTGAAATGCCAATTTTAATGCCTGAAATGCGAATTATTATGTCTAAAATGCCAATTATAATGTGTGAAATGCCAATCATAGTGAGTGAAATGCCAAATATAATGTCACAAATGCCAAATATAGTGGGTTGAAATGCCATTTATAGTGCTTGAAATGCCAATTATAATGTCTGAAATGCCAATTATAGTGCCTGAAATTCCAAATATAATGTCACAAATGCCAAATATAGTGCCTGAAATGCCAATTAGAGTGCCTGAAATGTCAATTATAGTGTCTGAAATGTCAATTATAGTGTCTGAAAAGCCAATTATAGTGAGTGAAGTGCCAAATATAATGTCACAAATGCCAAATATAGTGCGTTCAAATGCCATTTATAGTGCTTGAAATGCCAATTTTAATGTCTGAAATGCCAATTATAGTGCCTGAAATTCCAAATATAATGTCACAAATGCCAAATATAGTGCCTGAAATGCCAATTAGAGTGCCTGAAATGTCAATTATAGTGTCTGAAATGTCAATTATAGTGTCTGAAAAGCCATTTATAGTGCCTGAAATGCAAATTATAGTGCCTGAAATGCCAATTATAGTGCCTGAAATGCCAATTATAGTGCTTGAAATGCCAAACATAGTGCCTGAAATGCCAATTAGAGTGCCTGAAATGCCAATTATAGTGCTTGAAATGCCAAATATAATGTCACACATGCCAATTATAGTGCCTGAAATGTCAATTATAGTGTCTGAAATGTCAATTATAGTGTCTGAAATGCCAAATATAATGACACAAATGCCAATTATAGTGCCTGAAATGCAAATTAGAGTGCCTGAAATGCCAATTTTAATGCCTGAAATGCGAATTATTATGTCTAAAATGCCAATTATAATTTGTGAAATGCCAATCATAGTGAGTGAAATGCCAAATATAATGTCACAAATGCCAAATATAGTGGGTTGAAATGCCATTTATAATGTCTGAAATGCCAATTATAGTGCCTGAAATGCCAAATATTATGTCACAAATGCCAATTAGAGTGCCTGAAATGACAATTATAGTGTCTAAAATGCCAATTAGAGTGCCTGAAATGTCAATTAGAATGCCTGAAATGTCAATTACAGTGTCTGAAATGCCAATTATAGTGAGTGAAATGCCAAATATAATGTCACAAATGCCAAATATAGTGCGTTCAAATGCCATTTATAGTGCTTGAAATGCCAATTATAATGTCTGAAATGCCAATTATAGTGCCTGAAATGACAAATATAATGTCTCAAATGCCAAATATAATGTCACAAATGCCAATTTTAGTGCCTGAAATGCCAAATATAATGTCACAAAGACCAATTATAGTGCCTGAAATGTCAATTAAAGTGTCTGAAATGTCAATTATAGTGTCCGAAATGCCAAATATAATGTCACAAATGCCAATTTTGGTGCCTGAAATTCCAAATATAATGTCACAAATGCCAATTATAGTGCCTGAAATGTCAATTATAATGTCTGAAATGTCAATTATAATGACTGAAATGCCAATTATAATGTCTGAAATGCCAATTATAGTGAGTGAAATGCCAAATAAGATGCCTGAAATGCCAATTATTATGTCTAAAATGCCAATTATAATGTCTGAAATGCAAATTATAGTGTCGGAAATGCCAAATATAATGTCACAAATGCCAATTTTAGTGCCTGAAATGCCAAATATAATGTCACAAATGCCAATTATAGTGCCTGAAATGTCAATTATAGTATCTGAAATGTCAGTTACAGTGTCTGAAATGCTAAATATAATGACACAAATGCCAATTATAGTGCCTGAAATGCAAATTAGAGTGCCTGAAATGTCAATTATAGTGTCTAAAATGTCAATTATAGTGTCTGAAAAGCCAATTATAGTGCCTGAAATGCCAATTATAGTGCCTGAAATGCAATTTTAGTACCTGAAATGCGAATTATTATGTCTAAAAGGCCAATTATAATGTCTGAAATGCCAATTATAGTGCCTATAATGCCAAATATTATGTCACAAATGAAAAATTTTAGTGCCTGAAATGCTAAATATAATGTCACAAAGGCCAATTATACTGCCTGAAATGTCAATTATAGTGTCTAAAATGTCAATTATAGTGTCTGAAAAGCCAATTATAGTGCCTGAAATACCAATTATAGTGCCTGAAATGCCAATTTTAGTGCCTGTAATGAGAATTATTATGTCTAAAATGCCAATTATAATGTCTGAAATGCCAATTATAGTGCCTATAATGCCAAATATTATGTCACAAATGAAAACTTTTAGTGCCTGAAATGCCAAATATAATGTCACAAAGGCCAATTATAGTGCCTGAAATGTCAATTATAGTGTCTGAAATGTCAATTATAGTGTCCGAAATAAGAAATATAATGTCACAAATGCCAATTTTAGTGCCTGAAATGCCAAATATAATGTCACAAATGCCAATTTTAGTGCCTGAAATGCCAAATATAATGTCACAAATGCCAATTTTAGTGCCTGAAATGCCATATATAATGTCACAAACGCCAATTATAGTGCCTGAAATGTCAATTATAGTGTCTGAAATGTCAATTATAGTGTCTGAAATGCCAACTATAATGACTTAAATGCCAATTATAGTGCCTGAAATGCAAATTAGAGTGTCTGAAATGTCAATTATAGTGTCTGAAATGTCAATTATAGTGTCTGAAATGCCCAATATAATGACACAAATGCCAATTATAGTGCCTGAAATGCAAATTAGAGTGCCTGAAATGTCAATTATAGTGTCTAAAATGTCAATTATAGTGTCTGAAAAGCCAATTATAGTGCCTGAAATGCCAATTATAGTGCCTGAAATGCGAATTATTATGCCTAAAATGCCAATTATAATGTCTGAAATGCCAATTATAGTGCCTGAAATGCCAAATATTATGTCACAAATGCCAAAAATAGTGCCTAAAATGCGAATTATTTTGTCTAAAATGCCAATTAGAGTGCCTGAAATGACAATTATAGTGTCTAAAATGCCAATTAGAGTGCCTGAAATGTCAATTAGAGTGCCTGAAATATCAATTATAGTGTCTAAAATGTCAATTATAGTGTCTGAAAAGCCAATTATAGTGCCTGAAATGCCAATTATAGTGCCTGAAATGCCAATTTTAGTGCCTGAAATGCGAATTATTATGTCTGAAATGCCAATTATAATGTCTGAAATGCCAATTATAGTGCCTGAAATGCCAAATATTATGTCACAAACGCCAAAAATAGTGCCTGAAATGCGAATTATGTCTTAAATGCCAATTAGAGTGCCTGAAATGACAATTATAGTGTCACAAAGGCCAATTAGAGTGTCTGAAATGTCAATTATAGTGTCTGAAATGCCAACTATAATGACACAAATGCCAATTTTAGTGCCGGAAATGCGAATTATTATGTCTAAAATGCCAATTATAATGTCTGAAATGCCAATTATAGTGCCTGAAATGCCAAATATTATGTCACAAATGCCAAAAATAGTGCCTGAATCGCGAATTATATTGTCTAAAATGCCAATTAGAGTGCCTGAAATGACAATTATAGTGTCTAAAATGCCAATTTGAGTGCCTGAAATGTCAATTAGAGTGCCTGAAATGTCAATTACAGTGTCTGAAATGCCAATTATAGTGAGTGAAATGCCAAATATAATGTCACAAATGCCAAATATAGTGCGTTGAAATGCCATTTATAGTGCTTGAAATGCCAATTATAATGTCTGAAATGCCAATTATAGTGCCCGAAATGCCAAATATAATGTCTCAAATGCCAAATATAATGTCACAAATGCCAATTTTAGTGCCTGAAATGCCAAATATAATGTCACAAAGGCCAATTATAGTGCCTGAAATGTCAATTATAGTGTCTGAAATGTCAATTATAGTGTCCGAAATGCCAAATATAATGTCACAAATGCCAATTTTGGTGCCTGAAATTCCAAATATAATGTCACAAATGCCAATTATAGTGCCTGAAATGTCACTTATAGTGTCTGAAATGTCAATTATAGTGTCTGAAATGCCAATTATAGTGAGTGAAATGCCAAATAAGGTGCCTGAAATGCCAATTATTATGTCTAAAATGCCAATTATAATGTCTGAAATGCCAATTATAGTGTCGGAAATGCCAAATATAATGTCACAAATGCCAATTTTAGTGCCTGAAATGCCAAATATAATGTCACAAATGCCAATTATAGTGCCTGAAATGTCAATTATAGTGTCTGAAATGTCAATTACAGTGTCTGAAATGCTAAATATAATGACACAAATGCCAATTATAGTGCCTGAAATGCCAATTAGAGTGCCTGAAATGTCAATTATAGTGTCTGAAATGTCAATTATAGTGCCTGAAATGCCAAATATAATGTCATAAATGCCAAATATAGTGCCTGAAATGCCAATTTTAGTGCCTGAAATGCCAATTATAGTGCTTGAAATGCCAAACATAGTGCCTGAAATGCCAATTAGAGTGCCTGAAATGCCAATTATAGTGCTTGAAATGCCAAATATAATGTCACACATGCCAATTATAGTGCCTGAAATGTCAATTATAGTGTCTGAAATGTCAATTATAGTGTCTGAAATGCCAAATATTATGACACAAATGCCAATTATAGTGCCTCAAATGCAAATTAGAGTGCCTGAAATGTCAAGTGTGAAAATGAAGTGTCTAAAATGTCAATTATAGTGTCTGAAAAGCCAATTATAGTGCCTGAAATGCCAATTATAGTGCCTGAAATGCCAATTTTAGTGCCTGAAATGCCAATTTTAGTGCCTGAAATGCGAATTATTATGTCTAAAATGCCAATTATAGTGCCTGAAATGCCAAATATCAACTCACAAATGCCAAAAATAGTGCCTGAAATGCGAATCATTATGTCTTAAATGCCAATTAGAGTTCCTGAAATGACAATTATAGTGTCTAAAATGCCAATTAGAGTGCCTGAAATGTCAATTAGAGTGCCTGAAATGTCAATTACAGTGTCTGATATGCCAATTATAGTGAGTGAAATGCCAAATATAATGTCACAAATGCCAAATATAGTGCGTTGAAATGCCATTTATAGTGCTTGAAATGCCAATTATAATGTTTGAAATGCCAATTATAGTGCCTGAAATGCCAAATATAATGTCTCAAATGCCAAATATAATGTCACAAATGCCAATTTTAGTGCCTGAAATGCCAAATATAATGTCACAAAGGCCAATTATAGTGCCTGAAATGTCAATTATAGTGTCTGAAATGTCAATTATAGTGTCCGAAATGCCAAATATAATGTCACAAATGCCAATTTTGGTGCCTGAAATTCCAAATATAATGTCACAAATGTCAATTATAGTGCCTGAAATGTCAATTATAGTGTCTGAAATGTCAATTATAGTGTCTGAAATGCCAATTATAGTGAGTGAAATGCCAAATAAAATGCCAATTATAATGTCTGAAATGCCAATTATAGTGCCTGAAATGCCAAATATTATGTCACAAATGCCAAAAATAGTGCCTGAAATGCCAAATATAATGTCACAAATGCCAAATATAGTGCCTGAAATGCCAATTATAGTGCTTGAAATGCCAATTAGAGTGCCTGAAATGTCAATTATAGTGTCTGAAATGTCAATTATAGTGCCTGAAATGCCAAATATAATGTCATAAATGCCAAATATAGTGGCTGAAATGCCAATTTTAGTGCCTGAAATGCGAATTATTATGTCTAAAATGCCAATTATAATGTCTGAAATGCCAATTATAGTGTCGGAAATGCCAAATATAATGTCACAAATGCCAATTTTAGAGCCTTAAATGCCAAATATAATGTCACAAATGCCAATTATAGAGACTGAAATGTCAATTATAGTTTCTGAAATGTCAATTACAGTGTCTGAAATGCTAAATATAGTGACACAAATGCCAATTATAGTGCCTGAAATGTCAATTATAGTGCCTGAAATGTCAATTATAGTGTCTAAAATGTCAATTATAGTGTCTGAAAAGCCAATTATAGTGCCTGAAATCCCAATTATAGTGCCTGAAATGCCAATTTTAGTACCTGAAATGCGAATTATTATGTCTAAAAGGCCAATTATAATGTCTGACATGCCAATTATAGTGCCTATAATGCCAAATATAATGTCACAAAGGCCAATTATACTGCCTGAAATGTCAATTAGAGTGCCTGAAATGTCAATTATAGTGTCTAAAATGTCAATTATAGTGTCTGAAAAGCCAATTATAGTGCCTGAAATGCCAATTTTAGTGCCTGTAATGAGAATTATTATGTCTAAAATGCCAATCATAATGTCTGAAATGCCAATTATAGTGCCTATAATGCCAAATATTATGTCACAAATGAAAACTTTTAGTGCCTGAAATGCCAAATATAATGTCACAAAGGCCAATTATAGTGTTTGAAATGTCAATTATAGTGTCTGAAATGTCAATTATAGTGTCCGAAATGCGAAATATAATGTCACAAATGCCAATTTTAGTGCCTGAAATGCCATATATAATGTCACAAAGGCCAATTATAGTGCCTGAAATGCCAATTTTAGTACCTGAAATGCGAATTATTATGTCTAAAAGGCCAATTATAATGTCTGACATGCCAATTATAGTGCCTATAATGCCAAATATTATGTCACAAATGAAAAATTTTAGTGCTTGAAATGCCAAATATAATGTCACAAAGGCCAATTATACTGCCTGAAATGTCAATTAGAGTGCCTGAAATGTCAATTATAGTGTCTAAAATGTCAATTATAGTGTCTGAAAAGCCAATTATAGTGCCTGAAATGCCAATTTTAGTGCCTGTAATGCGAATTATTATGTCTAAAATGCCAATTATAATGTCTGAAATGCCAATTATAGTGCCTATAATGCCAAATATTATGTCACAAATGAAAACTTTTAGTGCCTGAAATGCCAAATATAATGTCACAAAGGCCAATTATAGTGCCTGAAATGTCAATTATAGTGTCCGAAATGCGAAATATAATGTCACAAATGCCAATTTTAGTGCCTGAAATGCCATATATAATGTCACAAAGGCCAATTATAGTGCCTGAAATGTCAATTATAGTGTCTGAAATGTCAATTATAGTGTCTGAAATGCCAACTATAATGACACAAATGCCAATTATAGTGCCTGAAATGCAAATTAGAGTGCCTGAAATGTCAATTATAGTGTCTGAAATGTCAATTATAGTGTCTGAAATGCCAAATATAATGACACAAATGCCAATTATAGTGCCTGAAATGCAAATTAGAGTGCCTGAATCGTCAATTATAGTGTCTAAAATGTCAATTATAGTGTCTGAAAAGCCAATTATAGTGCCTGAAATGCCAATTATAGTGCCTGAAATGCCAATTTTAGTGCCAGAAATGCGAATTATTATGTCTAAAATGCCAATTATAATGTCTGAAATGCCAATTATAGTGCCTGAAATGCCAAATATAATGTCACAAATGCTAATTTTAGTGCCTGAAATTCCAAATATAATGTCACAAATGCCAATTATAGTGCCTGAAATGTCAATTATAGTGTCTGAAATGTCAATTATAGTGTCTGAAATGCCAATTATAGTGAGTGAAATGCCAAATAAGATGCCTGAAATGCCTATTAGAATGTCTGAAATGCCAATTATAGTGCCTGAAATGTCAATTATAGTGTCTGAAATGTCAATTATAGTGTCTGAAATGTCAATTATAGTGTCTGAAATGCCAATTATAGTGATTGAAATGCCAAATAAGATGCCTGAAATGCCTATTATAATGTCTGAAATGCCACTTATAGTGCCGGAAATGCCAAATATTATGTCACAAATGCCAAAAATAGTGCCTGAAATGCCAAATATAATGTCACAAATGCCAAATATAGTGCCTGAAATGCCAATTATAGCGCCTGAAATGCAAATTAGAGTGCCTGAAATGTCAATTATAGTGTCTGAAATGTCAATTATAGTGTCTGAAATGCCAAATATAATGACACAAATGCCAATTATAGTGCCTGAAATGCAAATTAGAGTGCCTGAAATGTCAATTATAGTGTCTAAAATGTCAATTATAGTGTCTGAAAAGCCAATTATAGTGCCTGAAATGCCAATTATAGTGCCTGAAATGCCAATTATAGTGCCTATAATGCCAAATATTATGTCACAAATGAAAAATTTTAGTGCCTGAAATGACAAATATAATGTCACAAAGGCCAATTATACTGCCTGAAATGTCAATTAGAGTGCCTGAAATGTCAATTATAGTGCCTGAAATGTCAATTATAGTGTCTGAAATGTCAATTATAGTGTCTGAAATGCCAAATATAATGACACAAATGCCAATTATAGTGCCTGAAATGCAAATTAGAGTGCCTGAAATGTCAATTATAGTGTCTAAAATGTCAATTATAGTGTCTGAAAAGCCAATTATAGTGCCTGAAATGCCAATTATAGTGCCTGAAATGCCAATTTTAGTGCCCTAAATGCCAATTATAGTGCCTGAAATGCCAATTATAGTGCCTTAAATGCCAATTAAAATGTCTGAATTACTGATTATAGCGCCTGAAATGCCAAATATAGTGCCTGAAATGCCAACTATAATGTCTGAAATTCCAAATATAATGTCACAAATGCCAATTATAGTGAGTGAAATGCCAAATAAGATGCCTGAAATGCCAATTATAATGTCTGAAATGCCAAATATTATGTCACAAATGCCAAAAATAGTGACTGAAATGCCAAATATAATGTCACAAATGCCAAATATAGTGCCTGAAATGCCAATTATAGTGCTTGAAATGCCAAATATAGTGTCTGAAATGCCAAGTAGAGTGCCTGAAATGTCAATTATAGTGTCTGAAATGTCAATTATAGTGCCTGAAATGCCAAATATAATGTCATAAATGCCAAATATAGTGCCTGAAATGCCAATTTTAGTGCCTGAAATGCGAATTATTATGTCTAAAATGCCAATTATAATGTCTGAAATGCCAATTATAATGTCGGAAATGCCAATTTTAGTGCCTGAAATGCCAAATATAATGTACCAAATGCCAATTATAGTGCCTGAAATGTCAATTATAGTGTCTGAAATGTCAATTACAGTGTCTGAAATGCCAAATATTATGACACAAATGCCAATTATAGTGCCTCAAATGCAAATTAGAGTGCCTGAAATGTCAAGTGTGAAAATGAAGTGTCTAAAATGTCAATTATAGTGTCTGAAAAGCCAATTATAGTGCCTGAAATGCCAATTATAGTGCCTGAAATGCCAATTTTAGTGCCTGAAATGCCAATTTTAGTGCCTGAAATGCGAATTATTATGTCTAAAATGCCAATTATAATGTCTGAAATGCCAATTATAGTGCCTGAAATGCCAAATATCAACTCACAAATGCCAAAAATAGTGCCTGAAATGCGAATTATTATGTCTTAAATGCCAATTAGAGTTCCTGAAATGACAATTATAGTGTCTAAAATGCCAATTAGAGTGCCTGAAATGTCAATTAGAGTGCCTGAAATGTCAATTACAGTGTCTGATATGCCAATTATAGTGAGTGAAATGCCAAATATAATGTCACAAATGCCAAATATAGTGCGTTGAAATGCCATTTATAGTGCTTGAAATGCCAATTATAATGTTTGAAATGCCAATTATAGTGCCTGAAATGCCAAATATAATGTCTCAAATGCCAAATATAATGTCACAAATGCCAATTTTAGTGCCTGAAATGCCTAATATAATGTCACAAAGGCCAATTATAGTGCCTGAAATGTCAATTATAGTGTCTGAAATGTCAATTATAGTGTCCGAAATGCCAAATATAATGTCACAAATGCCAATTTTGGTGCCTGAAATTCCAAATATAATGTCACAAATGTCAATTATAGTGCCTGAAATGTCAATTATAGTGTCTGAAATGTCAATTATAGTGTCTGAAATGCCAATTATAGTGAGTGAAATGCCAAATAAGATGCCTGAAATGCCAATTATAATGTCTGAAATGCCAATTATAGTGCCTGAAATGCCAAATATTATGTCACAAATGCCAAAAATAGTGCCTGAAATGCCAAATATAATGTCACAAATGCCAAATATAGTGCCTGAAATGCCAATTATAGTGCTTGAAATGCCAATTAGAGTGCCTGAAATGTCAATTATAGTGTCTGAAATGTCAATTATAGTGCCTGAAATGCCAAATATAATGTCACAAATGCCAATTATAGAGACTGAAATGTCAATTATAGTGTCTGAAATGTCAATTACAGTGTCTGAAATGCTAAATATAGTGACACAAATGCCAATTATAGTGCCTGAAATGTCAATTATAGTGCCTGAAATGTCAATTATAGTGTCTAAAATGTCAATTATAGTGTCTGAAAAGCCAATTATAGTGCCTGAAATCCCAATTATAGTGCCTGAAATGCCAATTTTAGTACCTGAAATGCGAATTATTATGTCTAAAAGGCCAATTATAATGTCTGACATGCCAATTATAGTGCCTATAATGCCAAATATTATGTCACAAATGAAAACTTTTAGTGCCTGAAATGCCAAATATAATGTCACAAAGGCCAATTATACTGCCTGAAATGTCAATTAGAGTGCCTGAAATGTCAATTATAGTGTCTAAAATGTCAATTATAGTGTCTGAAAAGCCAATTATAGTGCCTGAAATGCCAATTTTAGTGCCTGTAATGAGAATTATTATGTCTAAAATGCCAATCATAATGTCTGAAATGCCAATTATAGTGCCTATAATGCCAAATATTATGTCACAAATGAAAACTTTTAGTGCCTGAAATGCCAAATATAATGTCACAAAGGCCAATTATAGTGCCTGAAATGTCAATTATAGTGTCTGAAATGTCAATTATAGTGTCCGAAATGCGAAATATAATGTCACAAATGCCAATTTTAGTGCCTGAAATGCCATATATAATGTCACAAAGGCCAATTATAGTGCCTGAAAAGCCAATTTTAGTACCTGAAATGCGAATTATTATGTCTAAAAGGCCAATTATAATGTCTGACATGCCAATTATAGTGCCTATAATGCCAAATATTATGTCACAAATGAAAAATTTTAGTGCCTGAAATGCCAAATATAATGTCACAAAGGCCAATTATACTGCCTGAAATGTCAATTAGAGTGCCTGAAATGTCAATTATAGTGTCTAAAATGTCAATTATAGTGTCTGAAAAGCCAATTATAGTGCCTGAAATGCCAATTATAGTGCCTGAAATGCCAATTTTAGTGCCTGTAATGCGAATTATTATGTCTAAAATGCCAATTATAATGTCTGAAATGCCAATTATAGTGCCTATAATGCCAAATATTATGTCACAAATGAAAACTTTTAGTGCCTGAAATGCCAAATATAATGTCACAAAGGCCAATTATAGTGCCTGAAATGTCAATTATAGTGTCCGAAATGCGAAATATAATGTCACAAATGCCAATTTTAGTGCCTGAAATGCCATATATAATGTCACAAAGGCCAATTATAGTGCCTGAAATGTCAATTATAGTGTCTGAAATGTCAATTATAGTGTCTGAAATGCCAACTATAATGACACAAATGCCAATTATAGTGCCTGAAATGCAAATTAGAGTGCCTGAAATGTCAATTATAGTGTCTGAAATGTCAATTATAGTGTCTGAAATGCCAAATATAATGACACAAATGCCAATTATAGTGCCTGAAATGCAAATTAGAGTGCCTGAATCGTCAATTATAGTGTCTAAAATGTCAATTATAGTGTCTGAAAAGCCAATTATAGTGCCTGAAATGCCAATTATAGTGCCTGAAATGCCAATTTTAGTGCCAGAAATGCGAATTATTATGTCTAAAATGCCAATTATAATGTCTGAAATGCCAATTATAGTGCCTGAAATGCCAAATATAATGTCACAAATGCCAATTTTAGTGCCTGAAATTCCAAATATAATGTCACAAATGCCAATTATAGTGCCTGAAATGTCAATTATAGTGTCTGAAATGTCAATTATAGTGTCTGAAATGCCAATTATAGTGAGTGAAATGCCAAATAAGATGCCTGAAATGCCTATTAGAATGTCTGAAATGCCAATTATAGTGCCTGAAATGTCAATTATAGTTTCTGAAATGTCAATTACAGTGTCTGAAATGCTAAATATAGTGACACAAATGCCAATTATAGTGCCTGAAATGTCAATTATACTGCCTGAAATGTCAATTAGAGTGCCTGAAATGTCAATTATAGTGTCTAAAATGTCAATTATAGTGTCTGAAAAGCCAATTATAGTGCCTGAAATGCCAATTATAGTGCCTGAAATGCCAATTTTAGTGCCTGTAATGCGAATTATTATGTCTAAAATGCCAATTATAATGTCTGAAATGCGAATTATTATGTCTAAAATGCCAATTATAATGTCTGAAATGCCAATTATAGTGCCTGAAATGCCAAATATAATGTCACAAAGGCCAATTATAGTGCCTGAAATGTCAATTATAGTGTCCGAAATGCGAAATATAATGTCACAAATGCCAATTTTAGTGCCTGAAATGCCATATATAATGTCACAAAGGCCAATTATAGTGCCTGAAATGTCAATTATAGTGTCTGAAATGCCAACTATAATGACACAAATGCCAATTATAGTGCCTGAAATGCAAATTAGAGTGCCTGAAATGTCAATTATAGTGTCTGAAATGTCAATTATAGTGTCTGAAATGCCAAATATAATGACACAAATGCCAATTATAGTGCCTGAAATGCAAATTAGAGTGCCTGAATCGTCAATTATAGTGCCTGAAATGCCAATTATAGAGCCTTAAATGCCAATTAAAATGTCTGAATTACTGATTATAGCGCCTGAAATGCCAAATATAGTGCCTGAAATGCCAACTATAATGTCTGAAATTCCAAATATGTCACAAATGCCAATTATAGTGAGTGAAATGCCAAATAAGATGCCTGAAATGCCAATTATAATGTCTGAAATGCCAAATATTATGTCACAAATGCCAAAAATAGTGACTGAAATGCCAAATATAATGTCACAAATGCCAAATATAGTGCTTGAAATGCCAAATATAGTGTCTGAAATGCCAATTAGAGTGCCTGAAATGTCAATTATAGTGTCTGAAATGTCAATTATAGTGCCTGAAATGCCAAATATAATGTCATAAATGCCAAATATAGTGCCTGAAATGCCAATTTTAGTGCCTGAAATGCGAATTATTATGTCTAAAATGCCAATTATAATGTCTGAAATGCCAATTATAATGTCGGAAATGCCAATTTTAGTGCCTGAAATGCCAAATATAATGTCCCAAATGCCAATTATAGTGCCTGAAATGTCAATTATAGTGTCTGAAATGTCAATTACAGTGTCTGAAATGCTAAATATAATGACACAAATGCCAATTATAGTGCCTGAAATGCAAATTAGAGTGCCTGAAATGTCAATTATAGTGTCTAAAATGTCAATTATAGTGTCTGAAAAGCCAATTATAGTGCCTGAAATGCCAATTATAGTGCCTGAAATGCCAATTTTAGTACCTGAAATGCGAATTATTATGTCTAAAAGGCCAATTATAATGTCTGAAATGCCAATTATAGTGCCTATAATGCCAAATATTATGTCACAAATGGAAAATTTTAGTGCCTGAAATGCCAAATATAATGTCACAAAGGCCAATTATACTGCCTGAAATGTCAATTAGAGTGCCTGAAATGTCAATTATAGTGTCTAAAATGTCAATTATAGTGTCTGAAAAGCCAATTATAGTGCCTGAAATGCCAATTATAGTGCCTGAAATGCCAATTTTAGTGCCTGTAATGAGAATTATTATGTCTAAAATGCCAATTATAATGTCTGAAATGCCAATTATAGTGCCTATAATGCCAAATATTATGTCACAAATGAAAACTTTTAGTGCTTGAAATGCCAAATATAATGTCACAAAGGCCAATTATAGTGCCTGAAATGTCAATTATAGTGTCTGAAATGTCAATTATAGTGTCCGAAATGCGAAATATAATGTCTCAAACGCCAATTTTAGTGCCTGAAATGCCATATATAATGTCACAAAGGCCAATTATAGTGCCTAAAATGTCAATTATAGTGTCTGAAATGTCAATTATAGTGTCTGAAATGCCAACTATAATGACACAAATGCCAATTATAGTGCCTGAAATGCAAATTAGAGTGCCTGAAATGTCTATTATAGTGTCTGAAATGCCAATTATAGTGCCTGAAATGCAAATTAGAGTGCCTGAATCGTCAATTATAGTGCCTGAAATGCCAATTATAGAGCCTTAAATGCCAATTAAAATGTCTGAATTACTGATTATAGCGCCTGAAATGCCAAATATAGTGCCTGAAATGCCAACTATAATGTCTGAAATTCCAAATATGTCACAAATGCCAATTATAGTGAGTGAAATGCCAAATAAGATGCCTGAAATGCCAATTATAATGTCTGAAATGCCAAATATTATGTCACAAATGCCAAAAATAGTGACTGAAATGCCAAATATAATGTCACAAATGCCAAATATAGTGCCTGAAATGCCAATTATAGTGCTTGAAATGCCAAATATAGTGTCTGAAATGCCAATTAGAGTGCCTGAAATGTCAATTATAGTGTCTGAAATGTCAATTATAGTGCCTGAAATGCCAAATATAATGTCATAAATGCCAAATATAGTGCCTGAAATGCCAATTTTAGTGCCTGAAATGCGAATTATTATGTCTAAAATGCCAATTATAATGTCTGAAATGCCAATTATAATGTCGGAAATGCCAATTTTAGTGCCTGAAATGCCAAATATAATGTCCCAAATGCCAATTATAGTGCCTGAAATGTCAATTATAGTGTCTGAAATGTCAATTACAGTGTCTGAAATGCTAAATATAATGACACAAATGCCAATTATAGTGCCTGAAATGCAAATTAGAGTGCCTGAAATGTCAATTATAGTGTCTAAAATGTCAATTATAGTGTCTGAAAAGCCAATTATAGTGCCTGAAATGCCAATTATAGTGCCTGAAATGCCAATTTTAGTACCTGAAATGCGAATTATTATGTCTAAAAGGCCAATTATAATGTCTGAAATGCCAATTATAGTGCCTATAATGCCAAATATTATGTCACAAATGGAAAATTTTAGTGCCTGAAATGCCAAATATAATGTCACAAAGGCCAATTATACTGCCTGAAATGTCAATTAGAGTGCCTGAAATGTCAATTATAGTGTCTAAAATGTCAATTATAGTGTCTGAAAAGCCAATTATAGTGCCTGAAATGCCAATTATAGTGCCTGAAATGCCAATTTTAGTGCCTGTAATGAGAATTATTATGTCTAAAATGCCAATTATAATGTCTGAAATGCCAATTATAGTGCCTATAATGCCAAATATTATGTCACAAATGAAAACTTTTAGTGCTTGAAATGCCAAATATAATGTCACAAAGGCCAATTATAGTGCCTGAAATGTCAATTATAGTGTCTGAAATGTCAATTATAGTGTCCGAAATGCGAAATATAATGTCTCAAACGCCAATTTTAGTGCCTGAAATGCCATATATAATGTCACAAAGGCCAATTATAGTGCCTAAAATGTCAATTATAGTGTCTGAAATGTCAATTATAGTGTCTGAAATGCCAACTATAATGACACAAATGCCAATTATAGTGCCTGAAATGCAAATTAGAGTGCCTGAAATGTCTATTATAGTGTCTGAAATGTCAATTATAGTGTCTGAAATGCCAAATATAATGACCCAAATGCCAATTATAGTGCCTGAAATGCAAATTAGAGTGCCTGAAATGCCAATTATAGTGCCTGAAATGCCAATTTTAGTGCCTGAAATGCGAATTATTATGTCTAAAATGCCAATTATAATGTCTGAAATGTCAATTATAGTGTCCGAAATGCCAAATATAATGTCACAAATGCCAATTTTAGTGCCTGAAATTCCAAATATAATGTCACAAATGCCAATTATAGTGCCTGAAATGTCAATTATAGTGTCTGAAATGTCAATTATAGTGTCTGAAATGCCAATTATAGTGAGTGAAATGCCAAATAAGATGCCTGAAATGCCAATTTTAGTGCCTGAAATGCGAATTATTATGTCTAAAATGCCAATTATAATGTCTGAAATGCCAATTATAATGTCGGAAATGCCAATTTTAGTGCCTGAAATGCCAAATATAATGTCCCAAATGCCAATTATAGTGCCTGAAATGTCAATTATAGTGTCTGAAATGTCAATTACAGTGTCTGAAATGCTAAATATAATGACACAAATGCCAATTATAGTGCCTGAAATGCAAATTAGAGTGCCTGAAATGTCAATTATAGTGTCTAAAATGTCAATTATAGTGTCTGAAAAGCCAATTATAGTGCCTGAAATGCCAATTATAGTGCCTGAAATGCCAATTTTAGTACCTGAAATGCGAATTATTATGTCTAAAAGGCCAATTATAATGTCTGAAATGCCAATTATAGTGCCTATAATGCCAAATATTATGTCACAAATGGAAAATTTTAGTGCCTGAAATGCCAAATATAATGTCACAAAGGCCAATTATACTGCCTGAAATGTCAATTAGAGTGCCTGAAATGTCAATTATAGTGTCTAAAATGTCAATTATAGTGTCTGAAAAGCCAATTATAGTGCCTGAAATGCCAATTATAGTGCCTGAAATGCCAATTTTAGTGCCTGTAATGAGAATTATTATGTCTAAAATGCCAATTATAATGTCTGAAATGCCAATTATAGTGCCTATAATGCCAAATATTATGTCACAAATGAAAACTTTTAGTGCTTGAAATGCCAAATATAATGTCACAAAGGCCAATTATAGTGCCTGAAATGTCAATTATAGTGTCTGAAATGTCAATTATAGTGTCCGAAATGCGAAATATAATGTCTCAAACGCCAATTTTAGTGCCTGAAATGCCATATATAATGTCACAAAGGCCAATTATAGTGCCTAAAATGTCAATTATAGTGTCTGAAATGTCAATTATAGTGTCTGAAATGCCAACTATAATGACACAAATGCCAATTATAGTGCCTGAAATGCAAATTAGAGTGCCTGAAATGTCTATTATAGTGTCTGAAATGTCAATTATAGTGTCTGAAATGCCAAATATAATGACCCAAATGCCAATTATAGTGCCTGAAATGCAAATTAGAGTGCCTGAAATGCCAATTATAGTGCCTGAAATGCCAATTTTAGTGCCTGAAATGCGAATTATTATGTCTAAAATGCCAATTATAATGTCTGAAATGTCAATTATAGTGTCCGAAATGCCAAATATAATGTCACAAATGCCAATTTTAGTGCCTGAAATTCCAAATATAATGTCACAAATGCCAATTATAGTGCCTGAAATGTCAATTATAGTGTCTGAAATGTCAATTATAGTGTCTGAAATGCCAATTATAGTGAGTGAAATGCCAAATAAGATGCCTGAAATGCCAATTTTAGTGCCTGAAATGCGAATTATTATGTCTAAAATGCCAATTATAATGTCTGAAATGCCAATTATAATGTCGGAAATGCCAATTTTAGTGCCTGAAATGCAAATTAGAGTGCCTGAAATGTCTATTATAGTGTCTGAAATGTCAATTATAGTGTCTGAAATGCCAAATATAATGACCCAAATGCCAATTATAGTGCCTGAAATGCAAATTAGAGTGCCTGAAATGCCAATTATAGTGCCTGAAATGCCAATTTTAGTGCCTGAAATGCGAATTATTATGTCTAAAATGCCAATTATAATGTCTGAAATGTCAATTATAGTGTCCGAAATGCCAAATATAATGTCACAAATGCCAATTTTAGTGCCTGAAATTCCAAATATAATGTCACAAATGCCAATTATAGTGCCTGAAATGTCAATTATAGTGTCTGAAATGTCAATTATAGTGTCTGAAATGCCAATTATAGTGAGTGAAATGCCAAATAAGATGCCTGAAATGCCTATTATAATGTCTGAAATGCCAATTATAGTGCCTGAAATGTCAATTATAGTGTCTGAAATGTCAATTACAGTGTCTGAAATGCCAATTATAGTGAGTGAAATGCCAAATAAGATGCCTGAAATGCCTATTATAATGTCTGAAATGCCACTTATAGTGCCTGAAATGCCAAATATTATGTCACAAATGCCAAAAATAGTGCCTGAAATGCCAAATATAATGTCACAAATACCAAATATAGTGCCTGAAATGCCAATTATAGTGCCTGAAATGCAAATTAGGGTGCCTGAAATGTCAACTATAGTGTCTGAAATGTCAATTATAGTGCCTGAAATGCCAATTATAATGCCTATAATGCCAAATATTATGTCACAAATGAAAAATTTTAGTGCCTGAAATGCAAAATATAATGTCACAAAGGCCAATTATACTGCCTGAAATGTCAATTAGAGTGCCTGAAATGTCAATTATAGTGTCTAAAATGTCAATTATAGTGTCTGAAAAGCCAATTATAGTGCCTGAAATGCCAATTATAGTGCCTGAAATGCCAATTTTAGTGCCTGAAATGCCAATTTTAATGCCTGAAATGCCAATTTTAGTGCCTGAAATGCCAATTTTAGTGCATGAAATGCGAATTATTATGTCTAAAATGCCAATTATAATGTCTGAAATGCCAATTATAGTGCCTGAAATGCCAAATATTATGTCACAAATGCCAAAAATAGTGCCTGAAATGCGAATTATTTTGTCTAAAATGCCAATTAGAGTGCCTGAAATGACAATTATAGTGTCTAAAAAGCCAATTAGAGTGCCTGAAATGTCAATTAGAGTGCCTGAAATGCCAAATATAATGTCATAAATGCCAAATATAGTGCCTGAAATGCCAATTTTAGTGCCTGAAATTCGAATTATTATGTCTAAAATGCCAATTATAATGTCTGAAATGCCAATTATAATGTCGGAAATGCCAAATATAATGTCACAAATGCCAATTTTAGTGCCTGAAATGCCAAATATAATGTCTGAAATGTCAATTACAGTGTCTGAAATGCTAAATATAATGACACAAATGCCAATTATAGTGCCTAAAATGCAAATTAGAGTGCCTGAAATGTCAATTATAGTGTCTAAAATGCCAATTATAATGCCTGAAATGCCAATTATAGTGCCTGAAATGCCAATTTTAGTACCTGAAATGCGAATTATTATGTCTAAAAGGCCAATTATAATGTCTGAAATGCCAATTATAGTGCCTATAATGCCAGATATTATGTCACAAATGAAAAATTTTAGTGCCTGAAATGACAAATATAATGTCACAAAGGCCAATTATACTGCCTGAAATGTGAATTAGAGTGCCTGAAATGTCAATTATAGTGTCTAAAATGTCAATTATAGTGTCTGAAAAGCCAATTATAGTGCCTGAAATGCCAATTATAGTGCCTGAAATGCCAATTTTAGTGCCTGTAATGAGAATTATTATGTCTAAAATGCCAATTATAATGTCTGAAATGCCAATTATAGTGCCTATAATGCCAAATATTATGTCACAAATGAAAACTTTTAGTGCCTGAAATGCCAAATATAATGTCACAAAGGCCAATTATAGTGCCTGAAATGTCAATTATAGTGTCTGAAATGTCAATTATAGTGTCCGAAATGCGAAATATAATGTCACAAACGCCAATTTTAGTGCCTGAAATGCCATATATAATGTCACAAAGGCCAATTATAGTGCCTGAAATGTCAATTATAGTGTCTGAAATGCCAATTATAGTGCCTGAAATGCCAAATATTATGTCACAAATGCCAAAAATAGTGCCTGAAATGCGAATTATTTTGTCTAAAATGCCAATTAGAGTGCCTGAAATGACAATTATAGTGTCTAAAAAGCCAATTAGAGTGCCTGAAATGTCAATTAGAGTGCCTGAAATGCCAAATATAATGTCATAAATGCCAAATATAGTGCCTGAAATGCAAATTAGGGTGCCTGAAATGTCAACTATAGTGTCTGAAATGTCAATTATAGTGCCTGAAATGCCAATTATAATGCCTATAATGCCAAATATTATGTCACAAATGAAAAATTTTAGTGCCTGAAATGCAAAATATAATGTCACAAAGGCCAATTATACTGCCTGAAATGTCAATTAGAGTGCCTGAAATGTCAATTATAGTGTCTAAAATGTCAATTATAGTGTCTGAAAAGCCAATTATAGTGCCTGAAATGCCAATTATAGTGCCTGAAATGCCAATTTTAGTGCCTGAAATGCCAATTTTAATGCCTGAAATGCCAATTTTAGTGCCTGAAATGCCAATTTTAGTGCATGAAATGCGAATTATTATGTCTAAAATGCCAATTATAATGTCTGAAATGCCAATTATAGTGCCTGAAATGCCAAATATTATGTCACAAATGCCAAAAATAGTGCCTGAAATGCGAATTATTTTGCCTAAAATGCCAATTAGAGTGCCTGAAATGACAATTATAGTGTCTAAAAAGCCAATTAGAGTGCCTGAAATGTCAATTAGAGTGCCTGAAATGCCAAATATAATGTCATAAATGCCAAATATAGTGCCTGAAATGCCAATTTTAGTGCCTGAAATTCGAATTATTATGTCTAAAATGCCAATTATAATGTCTGAAATGCCAATTATAATGTCGGAAATGCCAAATATAATGTCACAAATGCCAATTTTAGTGCCTGAAATGCCAAATATAATGTCTGAAATGTCAATTACAGTGTCTGAAATGCTAAATATAATGACACAAATGCCAATTATAGTGCCTAAAATGCAAATTAGAGTGCCTGAAATGTCAATTATAGTGTCTAAAATGCCAATTATAATGCCTGAAATGCCAATTATAGTGCCTGAAATGCCAATTTTAGTACCTGAAATGCGAATTATTATGTCTAAAAGGCCAATTATAATGTCTGAAATGCCAATTATAGTGCCTATAATGCCAGATATTATGTCACAAATGAAAAATTTTAGTGCCTGAAATGACAAATATAATGTCACAAAGGCCAATTATACTGCCTGAAATGTGAATTAGAGTGCCTGAAATGTCAATTATAGTGTCTAAAATGTCAATTATAGTGTCTGAAAAGCCAATTATAGTGCCTGAAATGCCAATTATAGTGCCTGAAATGCCAATTTTAGTGCCTGTAATGAGAATTATTATGTCTAAAATGCCAATTATAATGTCTGAAATGCCAATTATAGTGCCTATAATGCCAAATATTATGTCACAAATGAAAACTTTTAGTGCCTGAAATGCCAAATATAATGTCACAAAGGCCAATTATAGTGCCTGAAATGTCAATTATAGTGTCTGAAATGTCAATTATAGTGTCCGAAATGCGAAATATAATGTCACAAACGCCAATTTTAGTGCCTGAAATGCCATATATAATGTCACAAAGGCCAATTATAGTGCCTGAAATGTCAATTATAGTGTCTGAAATGTCAATTATAGTGTCTGAAATGCCAACTATAATGACACAAATGCCAATTATAGTGCCTGAAATGCAAATAAGAGTGCCTAAAATGTCAATTAAAGTGTCTGAAATGTCAATTATAGTGTCTGAAATGCAAAATATAATGACACAAATGCCAATTATAGTGCCTGAAATGCAAATTAGAGTGCCTGAAATGTCAATTATAGTGTCTAAAATGTCAATTATAGTGTCTGAAAAGCCAATTATAGTACCTGAAATGCCAATTATAGTGCCTGAAATGCCAATTTTAGTGCCTGAAATGCCAATTTTAGTGCCTGAAATGCCAATTTTAGTGCCTGAAATGCGAATTATTATGTCTAAAATGCCAATTATAATGTCTGAAATGCCAATTATAGTGCCTGAAATGCCAAATATTATGTCACAAATGCCAAAAATAGTGCCTGAAATGCGAATTATTTTGTCTAAAATGCCAATTAGAGTGCCTGAAATGACAATTATAGTGTCTAAAAAGCCAATTAGAGTGCCTGAAATGTCAATTAGAGTGCCTGAAATGCCAAATATAATGTCATAAATGCCAAATATAGTGCCTGAAATGCCAATTTTAGTGCCTGAAATGCGAATTATTATGTCTAAAATGCCAATTATAATGTCTGAAATGCCAATTATAATGTCGGAAATGCCAAATATAATGTCACAAATGCCAATTTTAGTGCCTGAAATGCCAAATATAATGTCACAAATGCCAATTATAGTGCCTGAAATGTCAATTATAGTGTCTGAAATGTCAATTACAGTGTCTGAAATGCTAAATATAATGACACAAATGCCAATTATAGTGCCAAAAATGCAAATTAGAGTGCCTGAAATGTCAATTATAGTGTCTAAAAAGTCAATTATAGTGTCTGAAAAGCCAATTATAGTGCCTGAAATGCCAATTATAGTGCCTGAAATGCCAATTTTAGTACCTGAAATGCGAATTATTATGTCTAAAAGGCCAATTATAATGTCTGAAATGCCAATTATAGTGCCTAAAATGCCAAATATTATGTCACAAATGAAAAATTTTAGTGCCTGAAATGCCAAATATAATGTCACAAAGGCCAATTATACTGCCTGAAATGTGAATTAGAGTGCCTGAAATGTCAATTATAGTGTCTAAAATGTCAATTATAGTGTCTGAAAAGCCAATTATAGTGCCTGAAATGCCAATTATAGTGCCTGAAATGCCAATTTTAGTGCCTGTAATGAGAATTATTATGTCTAAAATGCCAATTATAATGTCTGAAATGCCAATTATAGTGCCTATAATGCCAAATATTATGTCACAAATGAAAACTTTTAGTGCCTGAAATGCCAAATATAATGTCACAATGGCCAATTATAGTGCCTGAAATGTCAATTTTAGTGCCTGAAATGCCATATATAATGTCACAAAGGCCAATTATAGTGCCTGAAATGTCAATTATAGTGTCTGAAATGTCAATTATAGTGTCTGAAATGCCAACTATAATGACACAAATGCCAATTATAGTGCCTGAAATGCAAATTAGAGTGCCTGAAATGTCAATTATAGTGTCTGAAATGTCAATTATAGTGTCTGAAATGCCAAATATAATGACACAAATGCAAATTAGAGTGCCTGAAATGTCAATTATAGTGTCTAAAATGTCAATTATAGTGTCTGAAAAGCCAATTATAGTGCCTGAAATGCCAATTATAGTGCCTGAAATGCCAATTTTAGTGCCTGAAATGCGAATTATTATGTCTAAAATGCCAATTTTAGTGCCTGAAATTCCAAATATAATGTCACAAATGCCAATTATAGTGCCTGAAATGTCAATTATAGTGTCTGAAATGTCAATTATAGTGTCCGAAATGCCAAATATAATGTCACCAATGCCAATTTTAGTGCCTGAAATTCCAAATATAATGTCACAAATGCCAATTATAGTGCCTGAAATGTCAATTATAGTGTCTGAAATGTCAATTATAGTGTCTGAAATGCCAATTATAGTGAGTGAAATGCCAAATAAGATGCCTGAAATGCCTATTATAATGTCTGAAATGCCAATTATAGTGCCTGAAATGTCAATTATAGTGTCTGAAATGTCAATTATAGTGTCTGAAATGCCAATTATAGTGAGTGAAATGCCAAATAAGATGCCTGAAATGCCTATTATAATGTCTGAAATGCCACTTATAGTGCCTGAAATGCCAAATATTATGTCACAAATGCCAAAAATAGTGCCTGAAATGCCAAATATAATGTCACAAATGCCAAATATAGTGCCTGAAATGCCAATTATAGTGCCTGAAATGCAATTTAGAGTGCCTGAAATGTCACCTATAGTGTCTGAAATGTCAATTATAGTGCCTGAAATGCCAATTATAGTGCCTATAATGCCAAATATTATGTCACAAATGAAAAATTTTAGTGCCTGAAATGCAAAATATAATGTCACAAAGGCCAATTATACTGCCTGAAATGTCAATTAGAGTGCCTGAAATGTCAATTATAGTGTCTAAAATGTCAATTATAGTGTCTGAAAAGCCAATTATAATGCCTGAAATGCCAATTATAGTGCCTGAAATGCCAATTTTAGTGCCTGAAATGCCAATTTTAGTGCCTGAAATGCCAATTTTAGTGCCTGAAATGCCAATTTTAGTGCCTGAAATGCCAATTTTAGTGCCTGAAATGCGAATTATTATGTCTATAATGCCAAAAATAGTGCCTGAAATGCGAATTATTTTGTCTAAAATGCCAATTAGAGTGCCTGAAATGACAATTATAGTGTCTAAAAAGCCAATTAGAGTGCCTGAAATGTCAATTAGAGTGCCTTAAATGTCAATTATAGTGTCTGAAATGCCAATTATAGTGAGTGAAATGCCAAATATAATGTCATAAATGCCAAATATAGTGCGTTGAAATGACATTTATAGTGCTTGAAATGCCAATTATAATGTCTGAAATGCCAATTATAGTGCCTGAAATGCCAATTTTAGTGCCTGAAATGCGAATTATTATGTCTAAAATGCCAATTATAATGTCTGAAATGCCAATTATAGTGCCTGAAATGCCAAATATTATGTCACAAATGCCAAAAATAGTGCCTGAAATGCGAATTATTTTGTCTAAAATGCCAATTAGAGGGCCTGAAATGACAATTATAGTGTCTAAAAAGCCAATTAGAGTCCCTGAAATGTCAATTAGAGTGCCTGAAATGCCAAATATAATGTCATAAATGCCAAATATAGTGCCTGAAATGCCAATTTTAGTGCCTGAAATGCGAATTATTATGTCTAAAATGCCAATTATAATGTCTGAAATGCCAATTATAATGTCGGAAATGCCAAATATAATGTCACAAATGCCAATTTTAGTGCCTGAAATGCCAAATATAATGTCACAAATGCCAATTATAGTGCCTGAAATGTCAATTATAGTGTCTGAAATGTCAATTACAGTGTCTGAAATGCTAAATATAATGACACAAATGCCAATTATAGTGCCAAAAATGCAAATTAGAGTGCCTGAAATGTCAATTATAGTGTCTAAAATGTCAATTATAGTGTCTGAAAAGCCAATTATAGTGCCTGAAATGCCAATTATAGTGCCTGAAATGCCAATTTTAGTACCTGAAATGCCAATTATTATGTCTAAAAGGCCAATTATAATGTCTGAAATGCCAATTATAGTGCCTATAATGCCAAATATTATGTCACAAATGAAAAATTTTAGTGCCTGAAATGCCAAATATAATGTCACAAAGGCCAATTATACTGCCTGAAATGTGAATTAGAGTGCCTGAAATGTCAATTATAGTGTCTAAAATGTCAATTATAGTGTCTGAAAAGCCAATTATAGTGCCTGAAATGCCAATTATAGTGCCTGAAATGCCAATTTTAGTGCCTGTAATGAGAATTATTATGTCTAAAATGCCAATTATAATGTCTGAAATGCCAATTATAGTGCCTATAATGCAAAATATTATGTCACAAATGAAAACTTTTAGTGCCTGAAATGCCAAATATAATGTCACAAAGGCCAATTATAGTGCCTGAAATGTCAATTATAGTGTCTGAAATGTCAATTATAGTGTCCGAAATGCGAGATATAATGTCACAAACGCCAATTTTAGTGCCTGAAATGCCATATATAATGACACAAATGCCAATTATAGTGCCTGAAATGCAAATTAGAGTGCCTGAAATGTCAATTATAGTGTCTAAAATGTCAATTATAGTGTCTGAAAAGCCAATTATAGTGCCTGAAATGCCAATTATAGTGCCTGAAATGCCAATTATAGTGCCTATAATGCCAAATATTATGTCACAAATGAAAAATTTTAGTGCCTGAAATGACAAATATAATGTCACAAAGGCCAATTATACTGCCTGAAATGTCAATTAGAGTGCCTGAAATGTCAATTATAGTGCCTGAAATGTCAATTATAGTGTCTGAAATGTCAATTATAGTTTCTGAAATGCCAAATATAATGACACAAATGCCAATTATAGTGCCTGAAATGCAAATTAGAGTGCCTGAAATGTCAATTATAGTGTCTAAAATGTCAATTATAGTGTCTGAAAAGCCAATTATAGTGCCTGAAATGCCAATTATAGTGCCTGAAATGCCAATTTTAGTGCCCTAAATGCCAATTATAGTGCCTGAAATGCCAATTATAGTGCCTTAAATGCCAATTAAAATGTCTGAATTACTAATTATAGCGCCTGAAATGCCAAATATAGTGCCTGAAATGCCAATTATAATGTCAGAAATTCCAAATATAATGTCACAAATGCCAATTATAGTGAGTGAAATGCCAAATAAGATGCCTGAAATGCCAATTATAATGTCTGAAATGCCAATTATAGTGCCTGAAATGCCAAATATTATGTCACAAATGCCAAAAATAGTGCCTGAAATGCCAAATATAATGTCACAAATGCCAAATATAGTGCCTGAAATGCCAATTATAGTGCTTGAAATGCCAAATATAGTGTCTGAAATGCCAATTAGAGTGCCTGAAATGTCAATTATAGTGTCTGAAATGTCAATTATAGTGCCTGAAATTCCAAATATAATGTCATAAATGCCAAATATAGTGCCTGAAATGCCAATTTTAGTGCCTGAAATGCGAATTATTATGTCTAAAATGCCAATTATAATGTCTGAAATGCCAATTATAATGTCGGAAATGCCAATTTTAGTGCCTGAAATGCCAAATATAATGTCACAAATGCCAATTATAATGTCATAAATGCCAAATATAGTGCCTGAAATGCCTATTTTAGTGCCTGAAATGTCAATTACAGTGTCTGAAATGCTAAATATAATGACACAAATGCCAATTATAGTGCCTGAAATGCAAATTAGAGTGCCTGATATGTCAATTATAGTGTCTAAAATGTCAATTATAGTGTCTGAAAAGCCAATTATAGTGCCTGAAATGCCAATTTTAGTGCCTGTAATGAGAATTATTATGTCTAAAATGCCAATTATAATGTCTGAAATGCCAATTATAGTGCCTATAATGCCAAATTTTATGTCACAAATGAAAACTTTTAGTGCCTGAAATGCCAAATATAATGTCACAAAGGCCAATTATAGTGCCTGAAATGTCAATTATAGTGTCTGAAATGTCAATTATAGTGTCCGAAATAAGAAATATAATGTCACAAATGCCAATTTTAGTGCCTGAAATGCCAAATATAATGTCACAAATGCCAATTTTAGTGCCTGAAATGCCAAATATAATGTCACAAATGCCAATTTTAGTGCCTGAAATGTCAATTATAGTGTCTGAAATGTCAATTATTGTGTCTGAATTGCCAACTATAATGACTTAAATGCCAATTATAGTGCCTGAAATGCAAATTAGAGTGCCTGAAATGTCAATTATAGTGTCTGAAATGTCAATTATAGTGTCTGAAATGCCCAATATAATGACACAAATGCCAATTATAGTGCCTGAAATGCAAATTAGAGTGCCTGAAATGTCAATTATAGTGTCTAAAATGTCAATTATAGTGTCTGAAAAGCCAATTATAGTGCCTGAAATGCCAATTATAGTGCCTGAAATGCGAATTATTATGCCTAAATTGACAATTATAATGTCTGAAATGCCAATTATAGTGCCTGAAATGCCAAATATTATGTCACAAATGCCAAAAATAGTGCCTAAAATGCGAATTATTTTGTCTAAAATGCCAATTAGAGTGCCTGAAATGCCAAATATAATGTCACAAAGGCCAATTATACTGCCTGAAATGTCAATTATAGTGTCTAAAATGTCAATTATAGTGTCTGAAAAGCCAATTATAGTGCCTGAAATGCCAATTATAGTGCCTGAAATGCCAATTTTAGTGCCTGTAATGAGAATTATTATGTCTAAAATGCCAATTATAATGTCTGAAATGCCAATTATAGTGCCTATAATGCCAAATTTTATGTCACAAATGAAAACTTTTAGTGCCTGAAATGCCAAATATAATGTCACAAAGGAAAATTATAGTGCCTGAAATGTCAATTATAGTGTCTGAAATGTCAATTATAGTGTCCGAAATGCGAAATATAATGTCACAAATGCCAATTTTAGTGCCTGAAATGCCAAATATAATGTCACAAATGCCAATTTTAGTGCCTGAAATGCCATATATAATGTCACAAAGGCCAATTATAGTGCCTGAAATGTCAATTATAGTGTCTGAAATGCCAACTATAATGACACAAATGCCAATTTTAGTGCCGGAAATGCGAATTATTATGTCTAAAATGCCAATTATAATGTCTGAAATGCCAATTATAGTGCCTGAAATGCCAATTATAGTGCTTGAAATGCCAAATATAGTTCCTGAAATGCCAATTAGAGTGCCTGAAATGCCAATTATAGTGCTTGAAATGCCAAATATAATGTCACACATGCCAATTATAGTGCTTGAAATGTCAATTATAGTGTCTGAAATGTCAATTATAGTGTCTGAAATGCCAAATATAATGACACAAATGCCAATTATAGTGCCTGAAATGCAAATTAGAGTGCCTGAAATGTCAATTATAGTGTCTAAAATGTCAATTATAGTGTCTGAAAAGCCAATTATAGTGCCTGAAATGCCAATTATAGTGCCTGAAATGCCAATTTTAGTGCCTGAAATGCGAATTATTATGTCTAAAGTGCCAATTATAATGTGTGAAATGCCAATTATAGTGAGTGAAATGCCAAATATAATGTCACAAATGCCAAATATAGTGCGTTGAAATGCCATTTATAGTGCTTGAAATGCCAATTATAATGTCTGAAATGCCAATTATAGTGCCTGAAATTCCAAATATAATGTCACAAATGCCAAATATAGTGCCTGAAATGCCAATTAGAGTGCCTGAAATGTCAATTATAGTGTCTGAAATGTCAATTATAGTGTCTGAAAAGCCAATTATAGTGAGTGAAATGCCAAATATAATGTCACAAATGCCAAATATAGTGCGTTCAAATGCCATTTATAGTGCTTGAAATGCCAATTATAATGTCTGAAATGCCAATTATAGTGCCTGAAATTCCAAATATAATGTCACAAATGCCAAATATAGTGCCTGAAATGCCAATTAGAGTGCCTGAAATGTCAATTATAGTGTCTGAAATGTCAATTATAGTGTCTGAAAAGCCATTTATAGTGCCTGAAATGCAAATTATAGTGCCTGAAATGCCAATTATAGTGCCTGAAATGCCAATTATAGTGCTTGAAATGCCAAACATAGTGCCTGAAATGCCAATTAGAGTGCCTGAAATGCCAATTATAGTGCTTGAAATGCCAAATATAATGTCACACATGCCAATTATAGTGCCTGAAATGTCAATTATAGTGTCTGAAATGTCAATTATAGTGTCTGAAATGCCAAATATAATGACACAAATGCCAATAATAGTGCCTGAAATGCAAATTAGAGTGCCTGAAATGTCAAGTGTGAAAATGAAGTGTCTAAAATGTCAATTATAGTGTCTGAAAAGCCAATTATAGTGCCTGAAATGCCAATTATAGTGCCTGAAATGCCAATTTTAATGCCTGAAATGCGAATTATTATGTCTTAAATGCCAATTATAATGTCTGAAATGCCAATTATAGTGCCTGAAATGCCAAATATTATGTCACAAATGCCAATTAGAGTGCCTGAAATGACAATTATAGTGTCTAAAATGCCAATTAGAGTGCCTGAAATGTCAATTAGAATGCCTGAAATGTCAATTACAGTGTCTGAAATGCCAATTATAGTGAGTGAAATGCCAAATATAATGTCACAAATGCCAAATATAGTGCGTTGAAATGCCATTTATAGTGCTTGAAATGCCAATTATAATGTCTGAAATGCCAATTATAGTGCCTGAAATGCCAAATATAATGTCTCAAATGCCAAATATAATGTCACAAATGCCAATTTTAGTGCCTGAAATGCCAAATATAATGTCACAAAGACCAATTATAGTGCCTGAAATGTCAATTATAGTGTCTGAAATGTCAATTATAGTGTCCGAAATGCCAAATATAATGTCACAAATGCCAATTTTGGTGCCTGAAATTCCAAATATAATGTCACAAATGCCAATTATAGTGCCTGAAATGTCAATTATAGTGTCTGAAATGTCAATTATAGTGTCTGAAATGCCAATTATAGTGCCTGAAATGCGAATTATTATGTCTGAAATGCCAATTATAATGTCTGAAATGCCAATTATAGTGCCTGAAATGCCAAATATTATGTCACAAACGCCAAAAATAGTGCCTGAAATGCGAATTATGTCTTAAATGCCAATTAGAGTGCCTGAAATGACAATTATAGTGTCTAAAATGCCAATTAGAGTGCCTGAAATGTCAATTAGAGTGCCTGAAATGTCAATTACAGTGTCTGAAATGCCAATTATAGTGAGTGAAATGCCAAATATAATGTCACAAATGCCAAATATAGTGCGTTGAAATGCCATTTATAGTGCTTGAAATGCCAATTATAATGTCTGAAATGCCAATTATAGTGCCTGAAATGCCAAATATAATGTCTCAAATGCCAAATATAATGTCACAAATGCCAATTTTAGTGCCTGAAATGCCAAATATAATGTCACAAAGGCCAATTATAGTGCCTGAAATGTCAATTATAGTGTCTGAAATGTCAATTATAGTGTCCGAAATGCCAAATATAATGTCACAAATGCCAATTTTGGTGCCTGAAATTCCAAATATAATGTCACAAATGCCAATTATAGTGCCTGAAATGTCAATTATAGTGTCTGAAATGTCAATTATAGTGTCTGAAATGCCAATTATAGTGAGTGAAATGCCAAATAAGGTGCCTGAAATGCCAATTATTATGTCTAAAATGCCAATTATAATGTCTGAAATGCCAATTATAGTGTCGGAAATGCCAAATATAATGTCACAAATGCCAATTTTAGTGCCTGAAATGCCAAATATAATGTCACAAATGCCAATTATAGTGCCTGAAATGTCAATTATAGTGTCTGAAATGTCAATTACAGTGTCTGAAATGCTAAATATAATGACACAAATGCCAATTATAGTGCCTGAAATGTCAATTATAGTGCCTGAAATGCCAAATATAATGTCATAAATGCCAAATATAGTGCCTGAAATGCCAATTTTAGTGCCTGAAATGCCAATTATAGTGCTTGAAATGCCAAACATAGTGCCTGAAATGCCAGTTAGAGTGCCTGAAATGCCAATTATAGTGCTTGAAATGCCAAATATAATGTCACACATGCCAATTATAGTGCCTGAAATGTCAATTATAGTGTCTGAAATGTCAATTATAGTGTCTGAAATGCCAAATATTATGACACAAATGCCAATTATAGTGCCTCAAATGCAAATTAGAGTGCCTGAAATGTCAAGTGTGAAAATGAAGTGTCTAAAATGTCAATTATAGTGTCTGAAAAGCCAATTATAGTGCCTGAAATGCCAATTATAGTGCCTGAAATGCCAATTTTACTGCCTGAAATGCCAATTTTAGTGCCTGAAATGCGAATTATTATGTCTAAAATGCCAATTATAATGTCTGAAATGCCAATTATAGTGCCTGAAATGCCAAATATCAACTCACAAATGCCAAAAATAGTGCCTGAAATGCGAATTATTATGTCTTAAATGCGAATTATTATGTCTAAAATGCCAATTATAATGTCTAAAATGCCAATTAGAGTGCCTGAAATGTCAATTAGAGTGCCTGAAATGTCAATTACAGTGTCTGAAATGCCAATTATAGTGAGTGAAATGCCAAATATAATGTCACAAATGCCAAATATAGTGCGTTGAAATGCCATTTATAGTGCTTGAAATGCCAATTATAATGTTTGAAATGCCAATTATAGTGCCTGAAATGCCAAATATAATGTCTCAAATGCCAAATATAATGTCACAAATGCCAATTTTAGTGCCTGAAATGCCAAATATAATGTCACAAAGGCCAATTATAGTGCCTGAAATGTCAATTATAGTGTCTGAAATGTCAATTATAGTGTCCGAAATGCCAAATATAATGTCACAAATGCCAATTTTGGTGCCTGAAATTCCAAATATAATGTCACAAATGTCAATTATAGTGCCTGAAATGTCAATTATAGTGTCTGAAATGTCAATTATAGTGTCTGAAATGCCAACTATAGTGAGTGAAATGCCAAATAAGATGCCTGAAATGCCAATTATAATGTCTGAAATGCCAATTATAGTGCCTCAAATGCCAAATATTATGTCACAAATGCCAAAAATAGTGCCTGAAATGCCAAATATAATGTCACAAATGCCAAATATAGTGCCTGAAATGCCAATTATAGTGCTTGAAATGCCAATTAGAGTGCCTGAAATGTCAATTATAGTGTCTGAAATGTCAATTATAGTGCCTGAAATGCCAAATATAATGTCATAAATGCCAAATATAGTGCCTGAAATGCCAATTTTAGTGCCTGAAATGCGAATTATTATGTCTAAAATGCCAATTATAATGTCTGAAATGCCAATTATAGTGTCGGAAATGCCAAATATAATGTCACAAATGCCAATTTTAGAGCCTGAAATGCCAAATATAATGTCACAAATGCCAATTATAGTGACTGAAATGTCAATTATAGTGTCTGAAATGTCAATTACAGTGTCTGAAATGCTAAATATAGTGACACAAAAGCCAATTATAGTGCCTGAAATGTCAATTATAGTGCCTGAAATGTCAATTATAGTGTCTAAAATGTCAATTATAGTGTCTGAAAAGCCAATTATAGTGCCTGAAATCCCAATTATAGTGCCTGAAATGCCAATTTTAGTACCTGAAATGCGAATTATTATGTCTAAAAGGCCAATTATAATGTCTGACATGCCAATTATAGTGCCTATAATGCCAAATATTATGTCACAAATGAAAAATTTTAGTGCCTGAAATGCCAAATATAATGTCACAAAGGCCAATTATACTGCCTGAAATGTCAATTAGAGTGCCTGAAATGTCAATTATAGTGTCTAAAATGTCAATTATAGTGTCTGAAAAGCCAATTATAGTGCCTGAAATGCCAATTATAGTGCCTGAAATGCCAATTTTAGTGCCTGTAATGAGAATTATTATGTCTAAAATGCCAATCATAATGTCTGAAATGCCAATTATAGTGCCTATAATGCAAAATATTATGTCACAAATGAAAACTTTTAGTGCCTGAAATGCCAAATATAATGTCACAAAGGCCAATTATAGTGCCTGAAATGTCAATTATAGTGTCTGAAATGTCAATTATAGTGTCAGAAATGCGAAATATAATGTCACAAATGCCAATTTTAGTGCCTGAAATGCCATATATAATGTCACAAAGGCCAATTATAGTGCCTGAAATGCCAATTTTAGTACCTGAAATGCGAATTATTATGTCTAAAAGGCCAATTATAATGTCTGGCATGCCAATTATAGTGCCTATAATGCCAAATATTATGTCACAAATGAAAAATTTTAGTGCCTGAAATGCCAAATATAATGTCACAAAGGCCAATTATACTGCCTGAAATGTCAATTAGAGTGCCTGAAATGTCAATTATAGTGTCTAAAATGTCAATTATAGTGTCTGAAAAGCCAATTATAGTGCCTGAAATGCCAATTATAGTGCCTGAAATGCCAATTTTAGTGCCTGTAATGAGAATTATTATGTCTAAAATGCCAATCATAATGTCTGAAATGCCAATTATAGTGCCTATAATGCCAAATATTATGTCACAAATGAAAACTTTTAGTGCCTGAAATGCCAAATATAATGTCACAAAGGCCAATTATAGTGCCTGAAATGTCAATTATAGTGTCTGAAATGTCAATTATAGTGTCCGAAATGCGAAATATAATGTCACAAATGCCAATTTTAGTGCCTGAAATGCCATATATAATGTCACAAAGGCCAATTATAGTGCCTGAAATGCCAATTTTAGTACCTGAAATGCGAATTATTATGTCTAAAAGGCCAATTATAATGTCTGACATGCCAATTATAGTGCCTATAATGCCAAATATTATGTCACAAATGAAAAATTTTAGTGCCTGAAATGCCAAATATAATGTCACAAAGGCCAATTATACTGCCTGAAATGTCAATTAGAGTGCCTGAAATGTCAATTATAGTGTCTAAAATGTCAATTATAGTGTCTGAAAAGCCAATTATAGTGCCTGAAATGCCAATTATAGTGCCTGAAATGCCAATTTTAGTGCCTGTAATGCGAATTATTATGTCTAAAATGCCAATTATAATGTCTGAAATGCCAATTATAGTGCCTATAATGCCAAATATTATGTCACAAATGAAAACTTTTAGTGCCTGAAATGCCAAATATAATGTCACAAAGCCCAATTATAGTGCCTGAAATGTCAATTATAGTGTCTGAAATGTCAATTATAGTGTCCGAAATGCGAAATATAATGTCACAAATGCCCATTTTAGTGCCTGAAATGCCATATATAATGTCACAAAGGCCAATTATAGTGCCTGAAATGTCAATTATAGTGTCTGAAATGTCAATTATAGTGTCTGAAATGCCAACTATAATGACACAAATGCCAATTATAGTGCCTGAAATGCAAATTAGAGTGCCTGAAATGTCAATTATAGTGTCTGAAATGTCAATTATAGTGTCTGAAATGCCAAATATAATGACACAAATGCCAATTATAGTGCCTGAAATGCAAATTAGAGTGCCTGAAATGTCAATTATAGTGTCTAAAATGTCAATTATAGTGTCTGAAAAGCCAATTATAGTGCCTGAAATGCCAATTATAGTGCCTGAAATGCCAATTTTAGTGCCAGAAATGCGAATTATTATGTCTAAAATGCCAATTATAATGTCTGAAATGCCAATTATAGTGCCTGAAATGCCAAATATAATGTCACAAATGCCAATTTTAGTGCCTGAAATTCCAAATATAATGTCACAAATGCCAATTATAGTGCCTGAAATGTCAATTATAGTGTCTGAAATGTCAATTATAGTGTCTGAAATGCCAATTATAGTGAGTGAAATGCCAAATAAGATGCCTGAAATGCCTATTAGAATGTCTGAAATGCCAATTATAGTGCCTGAAATGTCAATTATAGTGTCTGAAATGTCAATTATAGTGTCTGAAATGCCAATTATAGTGAGTGAAATGCCAAATAAGATGCCTGAAATGCCTATTATAATGTCTGAAATGCCACTTATAGTGCCTGAAATGCCAAATATTATGTCACAAATGCCAAAAATAGTGCCTGAAATGCCAAATATAATGTCACAAATGCCAAATATAGTGCCTGAAATGCCAATTATAGCGCCTGAAATGCAAATTAGAGTGCCTGAAATGTCAATTATAGTGTCTGAAATGTCAATTATAGTGTCTGAAATGCCAAATATAATGACACAAATGCCAATTATAGTGCCTGAAATGCAAATTAGAGTGCCTGAAATGTCAATTATAGTGTCTAAAATGTCAATTATAGTGTCTGAAAAGCCAATTATAGTGCCTGAAATGCCAATTATAGTGCCTGAAATGCCAATTATAGTGCCTATAATGCCAAATATTATGTCACAAATGAAAAATTTTAGTGCCTGAAATGACAAATATAATGTCACAAAGGCCAATTATACTGCCTGAAATGTCAATTAGAGTGCCTGAAATGTCAATTATAGTGCCTGAAATGTCAATTATAGTGCCTGAAATGTCAATTATAGTGTCTGAAATGTCAATTATAGTGTCTGAAATGCCAAATATAATGACACAAATGCCAATTATAGTGCCTGAAATGCCAATTATAGTGCTTGAAATGCCAAATATAGTGTCTGAAATGCCAATTAGAGTGCCTGAAATGTCAATTATAGTGTCTGAAATGTCAATTATAGTGCCTGAAATGCCAAATATAATGTCATAAATGCCAAATATAGTGCCTGAAATGCCAATTTTAGTGCCTGAAATGCGAATTATTATGTCTAAAATGCCAATTATAATGTCTGAAATGCCAATTATAATGTCGGAAATGCCAATTTTAGTGCCTGAAATGCCAAATATAATGTCCCAAATGCCAATTATAGTGCCTGAAATGTCAATTATAGTGTCTGAAATGTCAATTACAGTGTCTGAAATGCTAAATATAATGACACAAATGCCAATTATAGTGCCTGAAATGCAAATTAGAGTGCCTGAAATGTCAATTATAGTGTCTAAAATGTCAATTATAGTGTCTGAAAAGCCAATTATAGTGCCTGAAATGCCAATTATAGTGCCTGAAATGCCAATTTTAGTACCTGAAATGCGAATTATTATGTCTAAAAGGCCAATTATAATGTCTGAAATGCCAATTATAGTGCCTATAATGCCAAATATTATGTCACAAATGGAAAATTTTAGTGCCTGAAATGCCAAATATAATGTCACAAAGGCCAATTATACTGCCTGAAATGCAAATTAGAGTGCCTGAAATGTCAAGTGTGAAAATGAAGTGTCTAAAATGTCAATTATAGTGTCTGAAAAGCCAATTATAGTGCCTGAAATGTCAATTATAGTGTCTGAAATGTCAATTATAGTGTCTGAAATGTCAATTATAGTTTCTAAAATGTCAATTATAGTGTCTGAAAAGCCAATTATAGTGCCTGAAATGCCAATTATAGTGCCTGAAATGCCAATTTTAGTGCCTGTAATGAGAATTATTATGTCTAAAATGCCAATTATAATGTCTGAAATGCCAATTATAGTGCCTATAATGCCAAATATTATGTCACAAATGAAAACTTTTAGTGCTTGAAATGCCAAATATAATGTCACAAAGGCCAATTATAGTGCCTGAAATGTCAATTATAGTGTCTGAAATGTCAATTATAGTGTCCGAAATGCGAAATATAATGTCTCAAACGCCAATTTTAGTGCCTGAAATGCCATATATAATGTCACAAAGGCCAATTATAGTGCCTGAAATGTCAATTATAGTGTCTGAAATGTCAATTATAGTGTCTGAAATGCCAACTATAATGACACAAATGCCAATTATAGTGCCTGAAATGCAAATTAGAGTGCCTGAAATGTCAATTATAGTGTCTGAAATGTCAATTATAGTGTCTGAAATGCCAAATATAATGACACAAATGCCAATTATAGTGCCTGAAATGCAAATTAGAGTGCCTGAAATGCCAATTATAGTGCCTGAAATGCCAATTTTAGTGCCTGAAATGCGAATTATTATGTCTAAAATGCCAATTATAATGTCTGAAATGTCAATTATAGTGTCCGAAATGCCAAATATAATGTCACAAATGCCAATTTTAGTGCCTGAAATTCCAAATATAATGTCACAAATGCCAATTATAGTGCCTGAAATGCCAAATATAATGTCATAAATGCCAAATATAGTGCCTGAAATGCCAATTTTAGTACCTGAAATGCGAATTATTATGTCTAAAATGCCAATTATAATGTCTGAAATGCCAATTATAATGTCGGAAATGCCAATTTTAGTGCCTGAAATGCCAAATATAATGTCACAAATGCCAATTATAGTGCCTGAAATGTCAATTATAGTGTCTGAAATGTCAATTACAGTGTCTGAAATGCTAAATATAATGACACAAATGCCAATTATAGTGCCTGAAATGCAAATTAGAGTGCCTGAAATGTCAATTATAGTGTCTAAAATGTCTATTATAGTGTCTGAAAAGCCAATTATAGTGCCTGAAATGCCAATTATAGTGCCTGAAATGCCAATTTTAGTACCTGAAATGCGAATTATTATGTCTAAAAGGCCAATTATAATGTCTGAAATGCCAATTATAGTGCCTAATATGCCAAATATTATGTCACAAATGAAAAATTTTAGTGCCTGAAATGCCAAATATAATGTCACAAAGGCCAATTATACTGCCTGAAATGTCAATTAGAGTGCCTGAATTGTCAATTATAGTGTCTAAAATGTCAATTATAGTGTCTGAAAAGCCAATTATAGTGCCTGAAATGCCAATTATAGTGCCTGAAATGCCAATTTTAGTGCCTGTAATGAGAATTATTATGTCTAAAATGCCAAATATAATGTCTGAAATGCCAATTATAGTGCCTATAATGCCAAATATTATGTCACAAATGAAAACTTTTAGTGCTTGAAATGCCAAATATAATGTCACAAAGGCCAATTATAGTGCCTGAAATGTCAATTATAGTGTCTGAAATGTCAATTATAGTGTCCGAAATGCGAAATATAATGTCTCAAACGCCAATTTTAGTGCCTGAAATGCCATATATAATGTCACAAAGGCCAATTATAGTGCCTGAAATGTCAATTATAGTGTCTGAAATGTCAATTATAGTGTCTGAAATGCCAACTATAATGACACAAATGCCAATTATAGTGCCTGAAATGCAAATTAGAGTGCCTGAAATGTCAATTATAGTGTCTGAAATGTCAATTATAGTGTCTGAAATGCCAAATATAATGACACAAATGCCAATTATAGTGCCTGAAATGCAAATTAGAGTGCCTGAAATGCCAATTATAGTGCCTGAAATGCCAATTTTAGTGCCTGAAATGCGAATTATTATGTCTAAAATGCCAATTATAATGTCTGAAATGTCAATTATAGTGTCCGAAATGCCAAATATAATGTCACAAATGCCAATTTTAGTGCCTGAAATTCCAAATATAATGTCACAAATGCCAATTATAGTGCCTGAAATGTCAATTATAGTGTCTGAAATGTCAATTATAGTGTCTGAAATGCCAATTATAGTGAGTGAAATGCCAAATAAGATGCCTGAAATGCCAATTATAGTGAGTGAAATGCCAAATAAGATGCCTGAAATGTCAATTATAGTATCTGAAATGTCAATTATAGTATCTGAAATGTCAGTTACAGTGTCTGAAATGCTAAATATAATGACACAAATGCCAATTATAGTGCCTGAAATGCAAATTAGAGTGCCTGAAATGTCAATTATAGTGTCTAAAATGTCAATTATAGTGTCTGAAAAGCCAATTATAGTGCCTGAAATGCCAATTATAGTGCCTGAAATGCAATTTTAGTACCTGAAATGCGAATTATTATGTCTAAAAGGCCAATTATAATGTCTGAAATGCCAATTATAGTGCCTATAATGCCAAATATTATGTCACAAATGAAAAATTTTAGTGCCTGAAATGCCAAATATAATGTCACAAAGGCCAATTATACTGCCTGAAATGTCAATTAGAGTGCCTGAAATGTCAATTATAGTGTCTAAAATGTCAATTATAGTGTCTGAAAAGCCAATTATAGTGCCTGAAATGCCAATTATAGTGCCTGAAATGCCAATTTTAGTGCCTGTAATGAGAATTATTATGTCTAAAATGCCAATTATAATGTCTGAAATGCCAATTATAGTGCCTATAATGCCAAATATTATGTCACAAATGAAAACTTTTAGTGCCTGAAATGCCAAATATAATGTCACAAAGGCCAATTATAGTGCCTGAAATGTCAATTATAGTGTCTGAAATGTCAATTATAGTGTCCGAAATGCGAAATATAATGTCTCAAACGCCAATTTTAGTGCCTGAAATGCCATATATAATGTCACAAAGGCCAATTATAGTGCCTGAAATGTCAATTATAGTGTCTGAAATGTCAATTATAGTGTCTGAAATGCCAAATATAATGACACAAATGCCAATTATAGTGCCTGAAATGCAAATTAGAGTGCCTGAAATGCCAATTATAGTGCCTGAAATGCCAATTTTAGTGCCTGAAATGCGAATTATTATGTCTAAAATGCCAATTATAATGTCTGAAATGTCAATTATAGTGTCCGAAATGCCAAATATAATGTCACAAATGCCAATTTTAGTGCCTGAAATTCCAAATATAATGTCACAAATGCCAATTATAGTGCCTGAAATGCCAAATATAATGTCATAAATGCCAAATATAGTGCCTGAAATGCCAATTTTAGTACCTGAAATGCCTATTATAATGTCTGAAATGCCACTTATAGTGCCTGAAATGCCAAATATTATGTCACAAATGCCAAAAATAGTGCCTGAAATGCCAAATATAATGTCACAAATGCCAAATATAGTGCCTGAAATGCCAATTATAGCGCCTGAAATGCAAATTAGAGTGCCTGAAATGTCAATTATAGTGTCTGAAATGTCAATTATAGTGTCTGAAATGCCAAATATAATGACACAAATGCCAATTATAGTGCCTGAAATGCAAATTAGAGTGCCTGAAATGTCAATTATAGTGTCTAAAATGTCAATTATAGTGTCTGAAAAGCCAATTATAGTGCCTGAAATGCCAATTATAGTGCCTGAAATGCCAATTATAGTGCCTATAATGCCAAATATTATGTCACAAATGAAAAATTTTAGTGCCTGAAATGACAAATATAATGTCACAAAGGCCAATTATACTGCCTGAAATGTCAATTAGAGTGCCTGAAATGTCAATTATAGTGCCTGAAATGTCAATTATAGTGCCTGAAATGTCAATTATAGTGTCTGAAATGTCAATTATAGTGTCTGAAATGCCAAATATAATGACACAAATGCCAATTATAGTGCATGAAATGCCAATTATAGTGCTTGAAATGCCAAATATAGTGTCTGAAATGCCAATTAGAGTGCCTGAAATGTCAATTATAGTGTCTGAAATGTCAATTATAGTGCCTGAAATGCCAAATATAATGTCATAAATGCCAAATATAGTGCCTGAAATGCCAATTTTAGTGCCTGAAATGCGAATTATTATGTCTAAAATGCCAATTATAATGTCTGAAATGCCAATTATAATGTCGGAAATGCCAATTTTAGTGCCTGAAATGCCAAATATAATGTCCCAAATGCCAATTATAGTGCCTGAAATGTCAATTATAGTGTCTGAAATGTCAATTACAGTGTCTGAAATGCTAAATATAATGACACAAATGCCAATTATAGTGCCTGAAATGCAAATTAGAGTGCCTGAAATGTCAATTATAGTGTCTAAAATGTCAATTATAGTGTCTGAAAAGCCAATTATAGTGCCTGAAATGCCAATTATAGTGCCTGAAATGCCAATTTTAGTACCTGAAATGCGAATTATTATGTCTAAAAGGCCAATTATAATGTCTGAAATGCCAATTATAGTGCCTATAATGCCAAATATTATGTCACAAATGGAAAATTTTAGTGCCTGAAATGCCAAATATAATGTCACAAAGGCCAATTATACTGCCTGAAATGCAAATTAGAGTGCCTGAAATGTCAAGTGTGAAAATGAAGTGTCTAAAATGTCAATTATAGTGTCTGAAAAGCCAATTATAGTGCCTGAAATGTCAATTATAGTGTCTGAAATGTCAATTATAGTGTCTGAAATGTCAATTATAGTTTCTAAAATGTCAATTATAGTGTCTGAAAAGCCAATTATAGTGCCTGAAATGCCAATTATAGTGCCTGAAATGCCAATTTTAGTGCCTGTAATGAGAATTATTATGTCTAAAATGCCAATTATAATGTCTGAAATGCCAATTATAGTGCCTATAATGCCAAATATTATGTCACAAATGAAAACTTTTAGTGCTTGAAATGCCAAATATAATGTCACAAAGGCCAATTATAGTGCCTGAAATGTCAATTATAGTGTCTGAAATGTCAATTATAGTGTCCGAAATGCGAAATATAATGTCTCAAACGCCAATTTTAGTGCCTGAAATGCCATATATAATGTCACAAAGGCCAATTATAGTGCCTGAAATGCAAATTAGAGTGCCTGAAATGTCAATTATAGTGTCTGAAATGTCAATTATAGTGTCTGAAATGCCAAATATAATGACACAAATGCCAATTATAGTGCCTGAAATGCAAATTAGAGTGCCTGAAATGCCAATTATAGTGCCTGAAATGCCAATTTTAGTGCCTGAAATGCGAATTATTATGTCTAAAATGCCAATTATAATGTCTGAAATGTCAATTATAGTGTCCGAAATGCCAAATATAATGTCACAAATGCCAATTTTAGTGCCTGAAATTCCAAATATAATGTCACAAATGCCAATTATAGTGCCTGAAATGCCAAATATAATGTCATAAATGCCAATTATAGTGCCTGAAATGCCAATTTTAGTGCCTGTAATGAGAATTATTATGTCTAAAATGCCAATTATAATGTCTGAAATGCCAATTATAGTGCCTATAATGCCAAATATTATGTCACAAATGAAAACTTTTAGTGCTTGAAATGCCAAATATAATGTCACAAAGGCCAATTATAGTGCCTGAAATGTCAATTATAGTGTCTGAAATGTCAATTATAGTGCCTGAAATGTCAATTATAGTGTCTGAAATGTCAATTATAGTGTCTGAAATGCCAACTATAATGACACAAATGCCAATTATAGTGCCTGAAATGCAAATTAGAGTGCCTGAAATGTCAATTATAGTGTCTGAAATGTCAATTATAGTGTCTGAAATGCCAAATATAATGACACAAATGCCAATTATAGTGCCTGAAATGCAAATTAGAGTGCCTGAAATGCCAATTATAGTGCCTGAAATGCCAATTTTAGTGCCTGAAATGCGAATTATTATGTCTAAAATGCCAATTATAATGTCTGAAATGTCAATTATAGTGTCCGAAATGCCAAATATAATGTCACAAATGCCAATTTTAGTGCCTGAAATTCCAAATATAATGTCACAAATGCCAATTATAGTGCCTGAAATGCCAAATATAATGTCATAAATGCCAAATATAGTGCCTGAAATGCCAATTTTAGTACCTGAAATGCGAATTATTATGTCTAAAATGCCAATTATAATGTCTGAAATGCCAATTATAATGTCGGAAATGCCAATTTTAGTGCCTGAAATGCCAAATATAATGTCACAAATGCCAATTATAGTGCCTGAAATGTCAATTATAGTGTCTGAAATGTCAATTACAGTGTCTGAAATGCTAAATATAATGACACAAATGCCAATTATAGTGCCTGAAATGCAAATTAGAGTGCCTGAAATGTCAATTATAGTGTCTAAAATGTCTATTATAGTGTCTGAAAAGCCAATTATAGTGCCTGAAATGCCAATTATAGTGCCTGAAATGCCAATTTTAGTACCTGAAATGCGAATTATTATGTCTAAAAGGCCAATTATAATGTCTGAAATGCCAATTATAGTGCCTAATATGCCAAATATTATGTCACAAATGAAAAATTTTAGTGCCTGAAATGCCAAATATAATGTCACAAAGGCCAATTATACTGCCTGAAATGTCAATTAGAGTGCCTGAATTGTCAATTATAGTGTCTAAAATGTCAATTATAGTGTCTGAAAAGCCAATTATAGTGCCTGAAATGCCAATTATAGTGCCTGAAATGCCAATTTTAGTGCCTGTAATGAGAATTATTATGTCTAAAATGCCAAATATAATGTCTGAAATGCCAATTATAGTGCCTATAATGCCAAATATTATGTCACAAATGAAAACTTTTAGTGCTTGAAATGCCAAATATAATGTCACAAAGGCCAATTATAGTGCCTGAAATGTCAATTATAGTGTCTGAAATGTCAATTATAGTGTCCGAAATGCGAAATATAATGTCTCAAACGCCAATTTTAGTGCCTGAAATGCCATATATAATGTCACAAAGGCCAATTATAGTGCCTGAAATGTCAATTATAGTGTCTGAAATGTCAATTATAGTGTCTGAAATGCCAACTATAATGACACAAATGCCAATTATAGTGCCTGAAATGCAAATTAGAGTGCCTGAAATGTCAATTATAGTGTCTGAAATGTCAATTATAGTGTCTGAAATGCCAAATATAATGACACAAATGCCAATTATAGTGCCTGAAATGCAAATTAGAGTGCCTGAAATGCCAATTATAGTGCCTGAAATGCCAATTTTAGTGCCTGAAATGCGAATTATTATGTCTAAAATGCCAATTATAATGTCTGAAATGTCAATTATAGTGTCCGAAATGCCAAATATAATGTCACAAATGCCAATTTTAGTGCCTGAAATTCCAAATATAATGTCACAAATGCCAATTATAGTGCCTGAAATGTCAATTATAGTGTCTGAAATGTCAATTATAGTGTCTGAAATGCCAATTATAGTGAGTGAAATGCCAAATAAGATGCCTGAAATGCCAATTATAGTGAGTGAAATGCCAAATAAGATGCCTGAAATGCCAATTATTATGTCTAAAATGCCAATTATAATGTCTGAAATGCAAATTATAGTGTCGGAAATGTCAATTATAGTGCCTGAAATGCCAAATATAATGTCATAAATGCCAAATATAGTGCCTGAAATGCCAATTTTAGTGCCTGAAATGCGAATTATTATGTCTAAAATGCCAATTATAATGTCTGAAATGCCAATTATAATGTCGGAAATGCCAATTTTAGTGCCTGAAATGCCAAATATAATGTCCCAAATGCCAATTATAGTGCCTGAAATGTCAATTATAGTGTCTGAAATGTCAATTACAGTGTCTGAAATGCTAAATATAATGACACAAATGCCAATTATAGTGCCTGAAATGCAAATTAGAGTGCCTGAAATGTCAATTATAGTGTCTAAAATGTCAATTATAGTGTCTGAAAAGCCAATTATAGTGCCTGAAATGCCAATTATAGTGCCTGAAATGCCAATTTTAGTACCTGAAATGCGAATTATTATTTCTAAAAGGCCAATTATAATGTCTGAAATGCCAAATATAGTGCCTATAATGCCAAATATTATGTCACAAATGGAAAATTTTAGTGCCTGAAATGCCAAATATAATGTCACAAAGGCCAATTATACTGCCTGAAATGCAAATTAGAGTGCCTGAAATGTCAAGTGTGAAAATGAAGTGTCTAAAATGTCAATTATAGTGTCTGAAAAGCCAATTATAGTGCCTGAAATGTCAATTATAGTGTCTGAAATGTCAATTATAGTGTCTGAAATGTCAATTATAGTTTCTAAAATGTCAATTATAGTGTCTGAAAAGCCAATTATAGTGCCTGAAATGCCAATTATAGTGCCTGAAATGCCAATTTTAGTGCCTGTAATGAGAATTATTATGTCTAAAATGCCAATTATAATGTCTGAAATGCCAATTATAGTGCCTATAATGCCAAATATTATGTCACAAATGAAAACTTTTAGTGCTTGAAATGCCAAATATAATGTCACAAAGGCCAATTATAGTGCCTGAAATGTCAATTATAGTGTCTGAAATGTCAATTATAGTGTCCGAAATGCGAAATATAATGTCTCAAACGCCAATTTTAGTGCCTGAAATGCCATATATAATGTCACAAAGGCCAATTATAGTGCCTGAAATGTCAATTATAGTGTCTGAAATGTCAATTATAGTGTCTGAAATGCCAACTATAATGACACAAATGCCAATTATAGTGCCTGAAATGCAAATTAGAGTGCCTGAAATGTCAATTATAGTGTCTGAAATGTCAATTATAGTGTCTGAAATGCCAAATATAATGACACAAATGCCAATTATAGTGCCTGAAATGCAAATTAGAGTGCCTGAAATGCCAATTATAGTGCCTGAAATGCCAATTTTAGTGCCTGAAATGCGAATTATTATGTCTAAAATGCCAATTATAATGTCTGAAATGTCAATTATAGTGTCCGAAATGCCAAATATAATGTCACAAATGCCAATTTTAGTGCCTGAAATTCCAAATATAATGTCACAAATGCCAATTATAGTGCCTGAAATGCCAAATATAATGTCATAAATGCCAAATATAGTGCCTGAAATGCCAATTTTAGTACCTGAAATGCGAATTATTATGTCTAAAATGCCAATTATAATGTCTGAAATGCCAATTATAATGTCGGAAATGCCAATTTTAGTGCCTGAAATGCCAAATATAATGTCACAAATGCCAATTATAGTGCCTGAAATGTCAATTATAGTGTCTGAAATGTCAATTACAGTGTCTGAAATGCTAAATATAATGACACAAATGCCAATTATAGTGCCTGAAATGCAAATTAGAGTGCCTGAAATGTCAATTATAGTGTCTAAAATGTCTATTATAGTGTCTGAAAAGCCAATTATAGTGCCTGAAATGCCAATTATAGTGCCTGAAATGCCAATTTTAGTACCTGAAATGCGAATTATTATGTCTAAAAGGCCAATTATAATGTCTGAAATGCCAATTATAGTGCCTAATATGCCAAATATTATGTCACAAATGAAAAATTTTAGTGCCTGAAATGCCAAATATAATGTCACAAAGGCCAATTATACTGCCTGAAATGTCAATTAGAGTGCCTGAATTGTCAATTATAGTGTCTAAAATGTCAATTATAGTGTCTGAAAAGCCAATTATAGTGCCTGAAATGCCAATTATAGTGCCTGTAATGAGAATTATTATGTCTAAAATGCCAATTATAATGTCTGAAATGCCAATTATAGTGCCTATAATGCCAAATATTATGTCACAAATGAAAACTTTTAGTGCTTGAAATGCCAAATATAATGTCACAAAGGCCAATTATAGTGCCTGAAATGTCAATTATAGTGTCTGAAATGTCAATTATAGTGTCCGAAATGCGAAATATAATGTCTCAAACGCCAATTTTAGTGCCTGAAATGCCATATATAATGTCACAAAGGCCAATTATAGTGCCTGAAATGTCAATTATAGTGTCTGAAATGTCAATTATAGTGTCTGAAATGCCAACTATAATGACACAAATGCCAATTATAGTGCCTGAAATGCAAATTAGAGTGCCTGAAATGTCAATTATAGTGTCTGAAATGTCAATTATAGTGTCTGAAATGCCAAATATAATGACACAAATGCCAATTATAGTGCCTGAAATGCAAATTAGAGTGCCTGAAATGCCAATTATAGTGCCTGAAATGCCAATTTTAGTGCCTGAAATGCGAATTATTATGTCTAAAATGCCAATTATAATGTCTGAAATGTCAATTATAGTGTCCGAAATGCCAAATATAATGTCACAAATGCCAATTTTAGTGCCTGAAATTCCAAATATAATGTCACAAATGCCAATTATAGTGCCTGAAATGTCAATTATAGTGTCTGAAATGTCAATTATAGTGTCTGAAATGCCAATTATAGTGAGTGAAATGCCAAATAAGATGCCTGAAATGCCAATTATAGTGAGTGAAATGCCAAATAAGATGCCTGAAATGCCAATTATTATGTCTAAAATGCCAATTATAATGTCTGAAATGCAAATTATAGTGTCGGAAATGCCAAATATAATGTCACAAATGCCAATTTTAGTGCCTGAAATGCCAAATATAATGTCACAAATGCCAATTATAGTGCCTGAAATGTCAATTATAGTATCTGAAATGTCAATTATAGTATCTGAAATGTCAGTTACAGTGTCTGAAATGCTAAATATAATGACACAAATGCCAATTATAGTGCCTGAAATGCAAATTAGAGTGCCTGAAATGTCAATTATAGTGTCTAAAATGTCAATTATAGTGTCTGAAAAGCCAATTATAGTGCCTGAAATGCCAATTATAGTGCCTGAAATGCAATTTTAGTACCTGAAATGCGAATTATTATGTCTAAAAGGCCAATTATAATGTCTGAAATGCCAATTATAGTGCCTATAATGCCAAATATTATGTCACAAATGAAAAATTTTAGTGCCTGAAATGCCAAATATAATGTCACAAAGGCCAATTATACTGCCTGAAATGTCAATTAGAGTGCCTGAAATGTCAATTATAGTGTCTAAAATGTCAATTATAGTGTCTGAAAAGCCAATTATAGTGCCTGAAATGCCAATTATAGTGCCTGAAATGCCAATTTTAGTGCCTGTAATGAGAATTATTATGTCTAAAATGCCAATTATAATGTCTGAAATGCCAATTATAGTGCCTATAATGCCAAATATTATGTCACAAATGAAAACTTTTAGTGCCTGAAATGCCAAATATAATGTCACAAAGGCCAATTATAGTGCCTGAAATGTCAATTATAGTGTCTGAAATGTCAATTATAGTGTCCGAAATGCGAAATATAATGTCTCAAACGCCAATTTTAGTGCCTGAAATGCCATATATAATGTCACAAAGGCCAATTATAGTGCCTGAAATGTCAATTATAGTGTCTGAAATGTCAATTATAGTGTCTGAAATGCCAAATATAATGACACAAATGCCAATTATAGTGCCTGAAATGCAAATTAGAGTGCCTGAAATGCCAATTATAGTGCCTGAAATGCCAATTTTAGTGCCTGAAATGCGAATTATTATGTCTAAAATGCCAATTATAATGTCTGAAATGTCAATTATAGTGTCCGAAATGCCAAATATAATGTCACAAATGCCAATTTTAGTGCCTGAAATTCCAAATATAATGTCACAAATGCCAATTATAGTGCCTGAAATGCCAAATATAATGTCATAAATGCCAAATATAGTGCCTGAAATGCCAATTTTAGTACCTGAAATGCCTATTATAATGTCTGAAATGCCACTTATAGTGCCTGAAATGCCAAATATTATGTCACAAATGCCAAAAATAGTGCCTGAAATGCCAAATATAATGTCACAAATGCCAAATATAGTGCCTGAAATGCCAATTATAGCGCCTGAAATGCAAATTAGAGTGCCTGAAATGTCAATTATAGTGTCTGAAATGTCAATTATAGTGTCTGAAATGCCAAATATAATGACACAAATGCCAATTATAGTGCCTGAAATGCAAATTAGAGTGCCTGAAATGTCAATTATAGTGTCTAAAATGTCAATTATAGTGTCTGAAAAGCCAATTATAGTGCCTGAAATGCCAATTATAGTGCCTGAAATGCCAATTATAGTGCCTATAATGCCAAATATTATGTCACAAATGAAAAATTTTAGTGCCTGAAATGACAAATATAATGTCACAAAGGCCAATTATACTGCCTGAAATGTCAATTAGAGTGCCTGAAATGTCAATTATAGTGCCTGAAATGTCAATTATAGTGCCTGAAATGTCAATTATAGTGTCTGAAATGTCAATTATAGTGTCTGAAATGCCAAATATAATGACACAAATGCCAATTATAGTGCATGAAATGCCAATTATAGTGCTTGAAATGCCAAATATAGTGTCTGAAATGCCAATTAGAGTGCCTGAAATGTCAATTATAGTGTCTGAAATGTCAATTATAGTGCCTGAAATGCCAAATATAATGTCATAAATGCCAAATATAGTGCCTGAAATGCCAATTTTAGTGCCTGAAATGCGAATTATTATGTCTAAAATGCCAATTATAATGTCTGAAATGCCAATTATAATGTCGGAAATGCCAATTTTAGTGCCTGAAATGCCAAATATAATGTCCCAAATGCCAATTATAGTGCCTGAAATGTCAATTATAGTGTCTGAAATGTCAATTACAGTGTCTGAAATGCTAAATATAATGACACAAATGCCAATTATAGTGCCTGAAATGCAAATTAGAGTGCCTGAAATGTCAATTATAGTGTCTAAAATGTCAATTATAGTGTCTGAAAAGCCAATTATAGTGCCTGAAATGCCAATTATAGTGCCTGAAATGCCAATTTTAGTACCTGAAATGCGAATTATTATGTCTAAAAGGCCAATTATAATGTCTGAAATGCCAATTATAGTGCCTATAATGCCAAATATTATGTCACAAATGGAAAATTTTAGTGCCTGAAATGCCAAATATAATGTCACAAAGGCCAATTATACTGCCTGAAATGCAAATTAGAGTGCCTGAAATGTCAAGTGTGAAAATGAAGTGTCTAAAATGTCAATTATAGTGTCTGAAAAGCCAATTATAGTGCCTGAAATGTCAATTATAGTGTCTGAAATGTCAATTATAGTGTCTGAAATGTCAATTATAGTTTCTAAAATGTCAATTATAGTGTCTGAAAAGCCAATTATAGTGCCTGAAATGCCAATTATAGTGCCTGAAATGCCAATTTTAGTGCCTGTAATGAGAATTATTATGTCTAAAATGCCAATTATAATGTCTGAAATGCCAATTATAGTGCCTATAATGCCAAATATTATGTCACAAATGAAAACTTTTAGTGCTTGAAATGCCAAATATAATGTCACAAAGGCCAATTATAGTGCCTGAAATGTCAATTATAGTGTCTGAAATGTCAATTATAGTGTCCGAAATGCGAAATATAATGTCTCAAACGCCAATTTTAGTGCCTGAAATGCCATATATAATGTCACAAAGGCCAATTATAGTGCCTGAAATGTCAATTATAGTGTCTGAAATGTCAATTATAGTGTCTGAAATGCCAACTATAATGACACAAATGCCAATTATAGTGCCTGAAATGCAAATTAGAGTGCCTGAAATGTCAATTATAGTGTCTGAAATGTCAATTATAGTGTCTGAAATGTCAATTATAGTTTCTAAAATGTCAATTATAGTGTCTGAAAAGCCAATTATAGTGCCTGAAATGCCAATTATAGTGCCTGAAATGCCAATTTTAGTGCCTGTAATGAGAATTATTATGTCTAAAATGCCAATTATAATGTCTGAAATGCCAATTATAGTGCCTATAATGCCAAATATTATGTCACAAATGAAAACTTTTAGTGCTTGAAATGCCAAATATAATGTCACAAAGGCCAATTATAGTGCCTGAAATGTCAATTATAGTGTCTGAAATGTCAATTATAGTGTCCGAAATGCGAAATATAATGTCTCAAACGCCAATTTTAGTGCCTGAAATGCCATATATAATGTCACAAAGGCCAATTATAGTGCCTGAAATGTCAATTATAGTGTCTGAAATGTCAATTATAGTGTCTGAAATGCCAACTATAATGACACAAATGCCAATTATAGTGCCTGAAATGCAAATTAGAGTGCCTGAAATGTCAATTATAGTGTCTGAAATGTCAATTATAGTGTCTGAAATGCCAAATATAATGACACAAATGCCAATTATAGTGCCTGAAATGCAAATTAGAGTGCCTGAAATGCCAATTATAGTGCCTGAAATGCCAATTTTAGTGCCTGAAATGCGAATTATTATGTCTAAAATGCCAATTATAATGTCTGAAATGTCAATTATAGTGTCCGAAATGCCAAATATAATGTCACAAATGCCAATTTTAGTGCCTGAAATTCCAAATATAATGTCACAAATGCCAATTATAGTGCCTGAAATGCCAAATATAATGTCATAAATGCCAAATATAGTGCCTGAAATGCCAATTTTAGTACCTGAAATGCGAATTATTATGTCTAAAATGCCAATTATAATGTCTGAAATGCCAATTATAATGTCGGAAATGCCAATTTTAGTGCCTGAAATGCCAAATATAATGTCACAAATGCCAATTATAGTGCCTGAAATGTCAATTATAGTGTCTGAAATGTCAATTACAGTGTCTGAAATGCTAAATATAATGACACAAATGCCAATTATAGTGCCTGAAATGCAAATTAGAGTGCCTGAAATGTCAATTATAGTGTCTAAAATGTCTATTATAGTGTCTGAAAAGCCAATTATAGTGCCTGAAATGCCAATTATAGTGCCTGAAATGCCAATTTTAGTACCTGAAATGCGAATTATTATGTCTAAAAGGCCAATTATAATGTCTGAAATGCCAATTATAGTGCCTAATATGCCAAATATTATGTCACGAATGAAAAATTTTAGTGCCTGAAATGCCAAATATAATGTCACAAAGGCCAATTATACTGCCTGAAATGTCAATTAGAGTGCCTGAATTGTCAATTATAGTGTCTAAAATGTCAATTATAGTGTCTGAAAAGCCAATTATAGTGCCTGAAATGCCAATTATAGTGCCTGAAATGCCAATTTTAGTGCCTGTAATGAGAATTATTATGTCTAAAATGCCAAATATAATGTCTGAAATGCCAATTATAGTGCCTATAATGCCAAATATTATGTCACAAATGAAAACTTTTAGTGCTTGAAATGCCAAATATAATGTCACAAAGGCCAATTATAGTGCCTGAAATGTCAATTATAGTGTCTGAAATGTCAATTATAGTGTCCGAAATGCGAAATATAATGTCTCAAACGCCAATTTTAGTGCCTGAAATGCCATATATAATGTCACAAAGGCCAATTATAGTGCCTGAAATGTCAATTATAGTGTCTGAAATGTCAATTATAGTGTCTGAAATGCCAACTATAATGACACAAATGCCAATTATAGTGCCTGAAATGCAAATTAGAGTGCCTGAAATGTCAATTATAGTGTCTGAAATGTCAATTATAGTGTCTGAAATGCCAAATATAATGACACAAATGCCAATTATAGTGCCTGAAATGCAAATTAGAGTGCCTGAAATGCCAATTATAGTGCCTGAAATGCCAATTTTAGTGCCTGAAATGCGAATTATTATGTCTAAAATGCCAATTATAATGTCTGAAATGTCAATTATAGTGTCCGAAATGCCAAATATAATGTCACAAATGCCAATTTTAGTGCCTGAAATTCCAAATATAATGTCACAAATGCCAATTATAGTGCCTGAAATGTCAATTATAGTGTCTGAAATGTCAATTATAGTGTCTGAAATGCCAATTATAGTGAGTGAAATGCCAAATAAGATGCCTGAAATGCCAATTATAGTGAGTGAAATGCCAAATAAGATGCCTGAAATGCCAATTATTATGTCTAAAATGCCAATTATAATGTCTGAAATGCAAATTATAGTGTCGGAAATGCCAAATATAATGTCACAAATGCCAATTTTAGTGCCTGAAATGCCAAATATAATGTCACAAATGCCAATTATAGTGCCTGAAATGTCAATTATAGTATCTGAAATGTCAATTATAGTATCTGAAATGTCAGTTACAGTGTCTGAAATGCTAAATATAATGACACAAATGCCAATTATAGTGCCTGAAATGCAAATTAGAGTGCCTGAAATGTCAATTATAGTGTCTAAAATGTCAATTATAGTGTCTGAAAAGCCAATTATAGTGCCTGAAATGCCAATTATAGTGCCTGAAATGCAATTTTAGTACCTGAAATGCGAATTATTATGTCTAAAAGGCCAATTATAATGTCTGAAATGCCAATTATAGTGCCTATAATGCCAAATATTATGTCACAAATGAAAAATTTTAGTGCCTGAAATGCCAAATATAATGTCACAAAGGCCAATTATACTGCCTGAAATGTCAATTAGAGTGCCTGAAATGTCAATTATAGTGTCTAAAATGTCAATTATAGTGTCTGAAAAGCCAATTATAGTGCCTGAAATGCCAATTATAGTGCCTGAAATGCCAATTTTAGTGCCTGTAATGAGAATTATTATGTCTAAAATGCCAATTATAATGTCTGAAATGCCAATTATAGTGCCTATAATGCCAAATATTATGTCACAAATGAAAACTTTTAGTGCCTGAAATGCCAAATATAATGTCACAAAGGCCAATTATAGTGCCTGAAATGTCAATTATAGTGTCTGAAATGTCAATTATAGTGTCCGAAATGCGAAATATAATGTCTCAAACGCCAATTTTAGTGCCTGAAATGCCATATATAATGTCACAAAGGCCAATTATAGTGCCTGAAATGTCAATTATAGTGTCTGAAATGTCAATTATAGTGTCTGAAATGCCAAATATAATGACACAAATGCCAATTATAGTGCCTGAAATGCAAATTAGAGTGCCTGAAATGCCAATTATAGTGCCTGAAATGCCAATTTTAGTGCCTGAAATGCGAATTATTATGTCTAAAATGCCAATTATAATGTCTGAAATGTCAATTATAGTGTCCGAAATGCCAAATATAATGTCACAAATGCCAATTTTAGTGCCTGAAATTCCAAATATAATGTCACAAATGCCAATTATAGTGCCTGAAATGCCAAATATAATGTCATAAATGCCAAATATAGTGCCTGAAATGCCAATTTTAGTACCTGAAATGCCTATTATAATGTCTGAAATGCCACTTATAGTGCCTGAAATGCCAAATATTATGTCACAAATGCCAAAAATAGTGCCTGAAATGCCAAATATAATGTCACAAATGCCAAATATAGTGCCTGAAATGCCAATTATAGCGCCTGAAATGCAAATTAGAGTGCCTGAAATGTCAATTATAGTGTCTGAAATGTCAATTATAGTGTCTGAAATGCCAAATATAATGACACAAATGCCAATTATAGTGCCTGAAATGCAAATTAGAGTGCCTGAAATGTCAATTATAGTGTCTAAAATGTCAATTATAGTGTCTGAAAAGCCAATTATAGTGCCTGAAATGCCAATTATAGTGCCTGAAATGCCAATTATAGTGCCTATAATGCCAAATATTATGTCACAAATGAAAAATTTTAGTGCCTGAAATGACAAATATAATGTCACAAAGGCCAATTATACTGCCTGAAATGTCAATTAGAGTGCCTGAAATGTCAATTATAGTGCCTGAAATGTCAATTATAGTGCCTGAAATGTCAATTATAGTGTCTGAAATGTCAATTATAGTGTCTGAAATGCCAAATATAATGACACAAATGCCAATTATAGTGCATGAAATGCCAATTATAGTGCTTGAAATGCCAAATATAGTGTCTGAAATGCCAATTAGAGTGCCTGAAATGTCAATTATAGTGTCTGAAATGTCAATTATAGTGCCTGAAATGCCAAATATAATGTCATAAATGCCAAATATAGTGCCTGAAATGCCAATTTTAGTGCCTGAAATGCGAATTATTATGTCTAAAATGCCAATTATAATGTCTGAAATGCCAATTATAATGTCGGAAATGCCAATTTTAGTGCCTGAAATGCCAAATATAATGTCCCAAATGCCAATTATAGTGCCTGAAATGTCAATTATAGTGTCTGAAATGTCAATTACAGTGTCTGAAATGCTAAATATAATGACACAAATGCCAATTATAGTGCCTGAAATGCAAATTAGAGTGCCTGAAATGTCAATTATAGTGTCTAAAATGTCAATTATAGTGTCTGAAAAGCCAATTATAGTGCCTGAAATGCCAATTATAGTGCCTGAAATGCCAATTTTAGTACCTGAAATGCGAATTATTATGTCTAAAAGGCCAATTATAATGTCTGAAATGCCAATTATAGTGCCTATAATGCCAAATATTATGTCACAAATGGAAAATTTTAGTGCCTGAAATGCCAAATATAATGTCACAAAGGCCAATTATACTGCCTGAAATGCAAATTAGAGTGCCTGAAATGTCAAGTGTGAAAATGAAGTGTCTAAAATGTCAATTATAGTGTCTGAAAAGCCAATTATAGTGCCTGAAATGTCAATTATAGTGTCTGAAATGTCAATTATAGTGTCTGAAATGTCAATTATAGTTTCTAAAATGTCAATTATAGTGTCTGAAAAGCCAATTATAGTGCCTGAAATGCCAATTATAGTGCCTGAAATGCCAATTTTAGTGCCTGTAATGAGAATTATTATGTCTAAAATGCCAATTATAATGTCTGAAATGCCAATTATAGTGCCTATAATGCCAAATATTATGTCACAAATGAAAACTTTTAGTGCTTGAAATGCCAAATATAATGTCACAAAGGCCAATTATAGTGCCTGAAATGTCAATTATAGTGTCTGAAATGTCAATTATAGTGTCCGAAATGCGAAATATAATGTCTCAAACGCCAATTTTAGTGCCTGAAATGCCATATATAATGTCACAAAGGCCAATTATAGTGCCTGAAATGTCAATTATAGTGTCTGAAATGTCAATTATAGTGTCTGAAATGCCAACTATAATGACACAAATGCCAATTATAGTGCCTGAAATGCAAATTAGAGTGCCTGAAATGTCAATTATAGTGTCTGAAATGTCAATTATAGTGTCTGAAATGCCAAATATAATGACACAAATGCCAATTATAGTGCCTGAAATGCAAATTAGAGTGCCTGAAATGCCAATTATAGTGCCTGAAATGCCAATTTTAGTGCCTGAAATGCGAATTATTATGTCTAAAATGCCAATTATAATGTCTGAAATGTCAATTATAGTGTCCGAAATGCCAAATATAATGTCACAAATGCCAATTTTAGTGCCTGAAATTCCAAATATAATGTCACAAATGCCAATTATAGTGCCTGAAATGCCAAATATAATGTCATAAATGCCAAATATAGTGCCTGAAATGCCAATTTTAGTACCTGAAATGCGAATTATTATGTCTAAAATGCCAATTATAATGTCTGAAATGCCAATTATAATGTCGGAAATGCCAATTTTAGTGCCTGAAATGCCAAATATAATGTCACAAATGCCAATTATAGTGCCTGAAATGTCAATTATAGTGTCTGAAATGTCAATTACAGTGTCTGAAATGCTAAATATAATGACACAAATGCCAATTATAGTGCCTGAAATGCAAATTAGAGTGCCTGAAATGTCAATTATAGTGTCTAAAATGTCTATTATAGTGTCTGAAAAGCCAATTATAGTGCCTGAAATGCCAATTATAGTGCCTGAAATGCCAATTTTAGTACCTGAAATGCGAATTATTATGTCTAAAAGGCCAATTATAATGTCTGAAATGCCAATTATAGTGCCTAATATGCCAAATATTATGTCACAAATGAAAAATTTTAGTGCCTGAAATGCCAAATATAATGTCACAAAGGCCAATTATACTGCCTGAAATGTCAATTAGAGTGCCTGAATTGTCAATTATAGTGTCTAAAATGTCAATTATAGTGTCTGAAAAGCCAATTATAGTGCCTGAAATGCCAATTATAGTGCCTGAAATGCCAATTTTAGTGCCTGTAATGAGAATTATTATGTCTAAAATGCCAAATATAATGTCTGAAATGCCAATTATAGTGCCTATAATGCCAAATATTATGTCACAAATGAAAACTTTTAGTGCTTGAAATGCCAAATATAATGTCACAAAGGCCAATTATAGTGCCTGAAATGTCAATTATAGTGTCTGAAATGTCAATTATAGTGTCCGAAATGCGAAATATAATGTCTCAAACGCCAATTTTAGTGCCTGAAATGCCATATATAATGTCACAAAGGCCAATTATAGTGCCTGAAATGTCAATTATAGTGTCTGAAATGTCAATTATAGTGTCTGAAATGCCAACTATAATGACACAAATGCCAATTATAGTGCCTGAAATGCAAATTAGAGTGCCTGAAATGTCAATTATAGTGTCTGAAATGTCAATTATAGTGTCTGAAATGCCAAATATAATGACACAAATGCCAATTATAGTGCCTGAAATGCAAATTAGAGTGCCTGAAATGCCAATTATAGTGCCTGAAATGCCAATTTTAGTGCCTGAAATGCGAATTATTATGTCTAAAATGCCAATTATAATGTCTGAAATGTCAATTATAGTGTCCGAAATGCCAAATATAATGTCACAAATGCCAATTTTAGTGCCTGAAATTCCAAATATAATGTCACAAATGCCAATTATAGTGCCTGAAATGTCAATTATAGTGTCTGAAATGTCAATTATAGTGTCTGAAATGCCAATTATAGTGAGTGAAATGCCAAATAAGATGCCTGAAATGCCAATTATAGTGAGTGAAATGCCAAATAAGATGCCTGAAATGCCAATTATTATGTCTAAAATGCCAATTATAATGTCTGAAATGCAAATTATAGTGTCGGAAATGCCAAATATAATGTCACAAATGCCAATTTTAGTGCCTGAAATGCCAAATATAATGTCACAAATGCCAATTATAGTGCCTGAAATGTCAATTATAGTATCTGAAATGTCAATTATAGTATCTGAAATGTCAGTTACAGTGTCTGAAATGCTAAATATAATGACACAAATGCCAATTATAGTGCCTGAAATGCAAATTAGAGTGCCTGAAATGTCAATTATAGTGTCTAAAATGTCAATTATAGTGTCTGAAAAGCCAATTATAGTGCCTGAAATGCCAATTATAGTGCCTGAAATGCAATTTTAGTACCTGAAATGCGAATTATTATGTCTAAAAGGCCAATTATAATGTCTGAAATGCCAATTATAGTGCCTATAATGCCAAATATTATGTCACAAATGAAAAATTTTAGTGCCTGAAATGCCAAATATAATGTCACAAAGGCCAATTATACTGCCTGAAATGTCAATTAGAGTGCCTGAAATGTCAATTATAGTGTCTAAAATGTCAATTATAGTGTCTGAAAAGCCAATTATAGTGCCTGAAATGCCAATTATAGTGCCTGAAATGCCAATTTTAGTGCCTGTAATGAGAATTATTATGTCTAAAATGCCAATTATAATGTCTGAAATGCCAATTATAGTACCTATAATGCCAAATATTATGTCACAAATGAAAACTTTTAGTGCCTGAAATGCCAAATATAATGTCACAAAGGCCAATTATAGTGCCTGAAATGTCAATTATAGTGTCTGAAATGTCAATTATAGTGTCCGAAATGCGAAATATAATGTCTCAAACGCCAATTTTAGTGCCTGAAATGCCATATATAATGTCACAAAGGCCAATTATAGTGCCTGAAATGTCAATTATAGTGTCTGAAATGTCAATTATAGTGTCTGAAATGCCAAATATAATGACACAAATGCCAATTATAGTGCCTGAAATGCAAATTAGAGTGCCTGAAATGCCAATTATAGTGCCTGAAATGCCAATTTTAGTGCCTGAAATGCGAATTATTATGTCTAAAATGCCAATTATAATGTCTGAAATGTCAATTATAGTGTCCGAAATGCCAAATATAATGTCACAAATGCCAATTTTAGTGCCTGAAATTCCAAATATAATGTCACAAATGCCAATTATAGTGCCTGAAATGCCAAATATAATGTCATAAATGCCAAATATAGTGCCTGAAATGCCAATTTTAGTACCTGAAATGCCTATTATAATGTCTGAAATGCCACTTATAGTGCCTGAAATGCCAAATATTATGTCACAAATGCCAAAAATAGTGCCTGAAATGCCAAATATAATGTCACAAATGCCAAATATAGTGCCTGAAATGCCAATTATAGCGCCTGAAATGCAAATTAGAGTGCCTGAAATGTCAATTATAGTGTCTGAAATGTCAATTATAGTGTCTGAAATGCCAAATATAATGACACAAATGCCAATTATAGTGCCTGAAATGCAAATTAGAGTGCCTGAAATGTCAATTATAGTGTCTAAAATGTCAATTATAGTGTCTGAAAAGCCAATTATAGTGCCTGAAATGCCAATTATAGTGCCTGAAATGCCAATTATAGTGCCTATAATGCCAAATATTATGTCACAAATGAAAAATTTTAGTGCCTGAAATGACAAATATAATGTCACAAAGGCCAATTATACTGCCTGAAATGTCAATTAGAGTGCCTGAAATGTCAATTATAGTGCCTGAAATGTCAATTATAGTGCCTGAAATGTCAATTATAGTGTCTGAAATGTCAATTATAGTGTCTGAAATGCCAAATATAATGACACAAATGCCAATTATAGTGCCTGAAATGCCAATTATAGTGCTTGAAATGCCAAATATAGTGTCTGAAATGCCAATTAGAGTGCCTGAAATGTCAATTATAGTGTCTGAAATGTCAATTATAGTGCCTGAAATGCCAAATATAATGTCATAAATGCCAAATATAGTGCCTGAAATGCCAATTTTAGTGCCTGAAATGCGAATTATTATGTCTAAAATGCCAATTATAATGTCTGAAATGCCAATTATAATGTCGGAAATGCCAATTTTAGTGCCTGAAATGCCAAATATAATGTCCCAAATGCCAATTATAGTGCCTGAAATGTCAATTATAGTGTCTGAAATGTCAATTACAGTGTCTGAAATGCTAAATATAATGACACAAATGCCAATTATAGTGCCTGAAATGCAAATTAGAGTGCCTGAAATGTCAATTATAGTGTCTAAAATGTCAATTATAGTGTCTGAAAAGCCAATTATAGTGCCTGAAATGCCAATTATAGTGCCTGAAATGCCAATTTTAGTACCTGAAATGCGAATTATTATGTCTAAAAGGCCAATTATAATGTCTGAAATGCCAATTATAGTGCCTATAATGCCAAATATTATGTCACAAATGGAAAATTTTAGTGCCTGAAATGCCAAATATAATGTCACAAAGGCCAATTATACTGCCTGAAATGCAAATTAGAGTGCCTGAAATGTCAAGTGTGAAAATGAAGTGTCTAAAATGTCAATTATAGTGTCTGAAAAGCCAATTATAGTGCCTGAAATGTCAATTATAGTGTCTGAAATGTCAATTATAGTGTCTGAAATGTCAATTATAGTTTCTAAAATGTCAATTATAGTGTCTGAAAAGCCAATTATAGTGCCTGAAATGCCAATTATAGTGCCTGAAATGCCAATTTTAGTGCCTGTAATGAGAATTATTATGTCTAAAATGCCAAATATAATGTCTGAAATGCCAATTATAGTGCCTATAATGCCAAATATTATGTCACAAATGAAAACTTTTAGTGCTTGAAATGCCAAATATAATGTCACAAAGGCCAATTATAGTGCCTGAAATGTCAATTATAGTGTCTGAAATGTCAATTATAGTGTCCGAAATGCGAAATATAATGTCTCAAACGCCAATTTTAGTGCCTGAAATGCCATATATAATGTCACAAAGGCCAATTATAGTGCCTGAAATGTCAATTATAGTGTCTGAAATGTCAATTATAGTGTCTGAAATGCCAACTATAATGACACAAATGCCAATTATAGTGCCTGAAATGCAAATTAGAGTGCCTGAAATGTCAATTATAGTGTCTGAAATGTCAATTATAGTGTCTGAAATGCCAAATATAATGACACAAATGCCAATTATAGTGCCTGAAATGCAAATTAGAGTGCCTGAAATGCCAATTATAGTGCCTGAAATGCCAATTTTAGTGCCTGAAATGCGAATTATTATGTCTAAAATGCCAATTATAATGTCTGAAATGTCAATTATAGTGTCCGAAATGCCAAATATAATGTCACAAATGCCAATTTTAGTGCCTGAAATTCCAAATATAATGTCACAAATGCCAATTATAGTGCCTGAAATGTCAATTATAGTGTCTGAAATGTCAATTATAGTGTCTGAAATGCCAATTATAGTGAGTGAAATGCCAAATAAGATGCCTGAAATGCCAATTATAGTGAGTGAAATGCCAAATAAGATGCCTGAAATGCCAATTATTATGTCTAAAATGCCAATTATAATGTCTGAAATGCAAATTATAGTGTCGGAAATGCCAAATATAATGTCACAAATGCCAATTTTAGTGCCTGAAATGCCAAATATAATGTCACAAATGCCAATTATAGTGCCTGAAATGCAAATTAGAGTGCCTGAAATGTCAATTATAGTGTCTAAAATGTCTATTATAGTGTCTGAAAAGCCAATTATAGTGCCTGAAATGCCAATTATAGTGCCTGAAATGCCAATTTTAGTACCTGAAATGCGAATTATTATGTCTAAAAGGCCAATTATAATGTCTGAAATGCCAATTATAGTGCCTAATATGCCAAATATTATGTCACAAATGAAAAATTTTAGTGCCTGAAATGCCAAATATAATGTCACAAAGGCCAATTATACTGCCTGAAATGTCAATTAGAGTGCCTGAATTGTCAATTATAGTGTCTAAAATGTCAATTATAGTGTCTGAAAAGCCAATTATAGTGCCTGAAATGCCAATTATAGTGCCTGAAATGCCAATTTTAGTGCCTGTAATGAGAATTATTATGTCTAAAATGCCAAATATAATGTCTGAAATGCCAATTATAGTGCCTATAATGCCAAATATTATGTCACAAATGAAAACTTTTAGTGCTTGAAATGCCAAATATAATGTCACAAAGGCCAATTATAGTGCCTGAAATGTCAATTATAGTGTCTGAAATGTCAATTATAGTGTCCGAAATGCGAAATATAATGTCTCAAACGCCAATTTTAGTGCCTGAAATGCCATATATAATGTCACAAAGGCCAATTATAGTGCCTGAAATGTCAATTATAGTGTCTGAAATGTCAATTATAGTGTCTGAAATGCCAACTATAATGACACAAATGCCAATTATAGTGCCTGAAATGCAAATTAGAGTGCCTGAAATGTCAATTATAGTGTCTGAAATGTCAATTATAGTGTCTGAAATGCCAAATATAATGACACAAATGCCAATTATAGTGCCTGAAATGCAAATTAGAGTGCCTGAAATGCCAATTATAGTGCCTGAAATGCCAATTTTAGTGCCTGAAATGCGAATTATTATGTCTAAAATGCCAATTATAATGTCTGAAATGTCAATTATAGTGTCCGAAATGCCAAATATAATGTCACAAATGCCAATTTTAGTGCCTGAAATTCCAAATATAATGTCACAAATGCCAATTATAGTGCCTGAAATGTCAATTATAGTGTCTGAAATGTCAATTATAGTGTCTGAAATGCCAATTATAGTGAGTGAAATGCCAAATAAGATGCCTGAAATGCCAATTATAGTGAGTGAAATGCCAAATAAGATGCCTGAAATGCCAATTATAGTGCCTGAAATGTCAATTATAGTGTCTGAAATGTCAATTATAGTGTCTGAAATGCGAAATATAATGTCTCAAATGCCAATTTTAGTGCCTGAAATGCCAAATATAATGTCACAAATGCCAATTATAGTGCCTGAAATGTCAATTATAGTATCTGAAATGTCAATTATAGTATCTGAAATGTCAGTTACAGTGTCTGAAATGCTAAATATAATGACACAAATGCCAATTATAGTGCCTGAAATGCAAATTAGAGTGCCTGAAATGTCAATTATAGTGTCTAAAATGTCAATTATAGTGTCTGAAAAGCCAATTATAGTGCCTGAAATGCCAATTATAGTGCCTGAAATGCAATTTTAGTACCTGAAATGCGAATTATTATGTCTAAAAGGCCAATTATAATGTCTGAAATGCCAATTATAGTGCCTATAATGCCAAATATTATGTCACAAATGAAAAATTTTAGTGCCTGAAATGCCAAATATAATGTCACAAAGGCCAATTATACTGCCTGAAATGTCAATTAGAGTGCCTGAAATGTCAATTATAGTGTCTAAAATGTCAATTATAGTGTCTGAAAAGCCAATTATAGTGCCTGAAATGCCAATTATAGTGCCTGAAATGCCAATTTTAGTGCCTGTAATGAGAATTATTATGTCTAAAATGCCAATTATAATGTCTGAAATGCCAATTATAGTGCCTATAATGCCAAATATTATGTCACAAATGAAAACTTTTAGTGCCTGAAATGCCAAATATAATGTCACAAAGGCCAATTATAGTGCCTGAAATGTCAATTATAGTGTCTGAAATGTCAATTATAGTGTCCGAAATGCGAAATATAATGTCTCAAACGCCAATTTTAGTGCCTGAAATGCCATATATAATGTCACAAAGGCCAATTATAGTGCCTGAAATGTCAATTATAGTGTCTGAAATGTCAATTATAGTGTCTGAAATGCCAAATATAATGACACAAATGCCAATTATAGTGCCTGAAATGCAAATTAGAGTGCCTGAAATGCCAATTATAGTGCCTGAAATGCCAATTTTAGTGCCTGAAATGCGAATTATTATGTCTAAAATGCCAATTATAATGTCTGAAATGTCAATTATAGTGTCCGAAATGCCAAATATAATGTCACAAATGCCAATTTTAGTGCCTGAAATTCCAAATATAATGTCACAAATGCCAATTATAGTGCCTGAAATGCCAAATATAATGTCATAAATGCCAAATATAGTGCCTGAAATGCCAATTTTAGTACCTGAAATGCCTATTATAATGTCTGAAATGCCACTTATAGTGCCTGAAATGCAAATATTATGTCACAAATGCCAAAAATAGTGCCTGAAATGCCAAATATAATGTCACAAATGCCAAATATAGTGCCTGAAATGCCAATTATAGCGCCTGAAATGCAAATTAGAGTGCCTGAAATGTCAATTATAGTGTCTGAAATGTCAATTATAGTGTCTGAAATGCCAAATATAATGACACAAATGCCAATTATAGTGCCTGAAATGCAAATTAGAGTGCCTGAAATGTCAATTATAGTGTCTAAAATGTCAATTATAGTGTCTGAAAAGCCAATTATAGTGCCTGAAATGCCAATTATAGTGCCTGAAATGCCAATTATAGTGCCTATAATGCCAAATATTATGTCACAAATGAAAAATTTTAGTGCCTGAAATGACAAATATAATGTCACAAAGGCCAATTATACTGCCTGAAATGTCAATTAGAGTGCCTGAAATGTCAATTATAGTGCCTGAAATGTCAATTATAGTGCCTGAAATGTCAATTATAGTGTCTGAAATGTCAATTATAGTGTCTGAAATGCCAAATATAATGACACAAATGCCAATTATAGTGCCTGAAATGCCAATTATAGTGCTTGAAATGCCAAATATAGTGTCTGAAATGCCAATTAGAGTGCCTGAAATGTCAATTATAGTGTCTGAAATGTCAATTATAGTGCCTGAAATGCCAAATATAATGTCATAAATGCCAAATATAGTGCCTGAAATGCCAATTTTAGTGCCTGAAATGCGAATTATTATGTCTAAAATGCCAATTATAATGTCTGAAATGCCAATTATAATGTCGGAAATGCCAATTTTAGTGCCTGAAATGCCAAATATAATGTCATAAATGCCAAATATAGTGCCTGAAATGCCAATTTTAGTGCCTGAAATGCGAATTATTATGTCTAAAATGCCAATTATAATGTCTGAAATGCCAATTATAATGTCGGAAATGCCAATTTTAGTGCCTGAAATGCCAAATATAATGTCCCAAATGCCAATTATAGTGCCTGAAATGTCAATTATAGTGTCTGAAATGTCAATTACAGTGTCTGAAATGCTAAATATAATGACACAAATGCCAATTATAGTGCCTGAAATGCAAATTAGAGTGCCTGAAATGTCAATTATAGTGTCTAAAATGTCAATTATAGTGTCTGAAAAGCCAATTATAGTGCCTGAAATGCCAATTATAGTGCCTGAAATGCCAATTTTAGTACCTGAAATGCGAATTATTATGTCTAAAAGGCCAATTATAATGTCTGAAATGCCAATTATAGTGCCTATAATGCCAAATATTATGTCACAAATGGAAAATTTTAGTGCCTGAAATGCCAAATATAATGTCACAAAGGCCAATTATACTGCCTGAAATGCAAATTAGAGTGCCTGAAATGTCAAGTGTGAAAATGAAGTGTCTAAAATGTCAATTATAGTGTCTGAAAAGCCAATTATAGTGCCTGAAATGTCAATTATAGTGTCTGAAATGTCAATTATAGTGTCTGAAATGTCAATTATAGTTTCTAAAATGTCAATTATAGTGTCTGAAAAGCCAATTATAGTGCCTGAAATGCCAATTATAGTGCCTGAAATGCCAATTTTAGTGCCTGTAATGAGAATTATTATGTCTAAAATGCCAATTATAATGTCTGAAATGCCAATTATAGTGCCTATAATGCCAAATATTATGTCACAAATGAAAACTTTTAGTGCTTGAAATGCCAAATATAATGTCACAAAGGCCAATTATAGTGCCTGAAATGTCAATTATAGTGTCTGAAATGTCAATTATAGTGTCCGAAATGCGAAATATAATGTCTCAAACGCCAATTTTAGTGCCTGAAATGCCATATATAATGTCACAAAGGCCAATTATAGTGCCTGAAATGTCAATTATAGTGTCTGAAATGTCAATTATAGTGTCTGAAATGCCAACTATAATGACACAAATGCCAATTATAGTGCCTGAAATGCAAATTAGAGTGCCTGAAATGTCAATTATAGTGTCTGAAATGTCAATTATAGTGTCTGAAATGCCAAATATAATGACACAAATGCCAATTATAGTGCCTGAAATGCAAATTAGAGTGCCTGAAATGCCAATTATAGTGCCTGAAATGCCAATTTTAGTGCCTGAAATGCGAATTATTATGTCTAAAATGCCAATTATAATGTCTGAAATGTCAATTATAGTGTCCGAAATGCCAAATATAATGTCACAAATGCCAATTTTAGTGCCTGAAATTCCAAATATAATGTCACAAATGCCAATTATAGTGCCTGAAATGTCAATTATAGTGTCTGAAATGTCAATTATAGTGTCTGAAATGCCAATTATAGTGAGTGAAATGCCAAATAAGATGCCTGAAATGCCAATTATAGTGAGTGAAATGCCAAATAAGATGCCTGAAATGCCAATTATTATGTCTAAAATGCCAATTATAATGTCTGAAATGCAAATTATAGTGTCGGAAATGCCAAATATAATGTCACAAATGCCAATTTTAGTGCCTGAAATGCCAAATATAATGTCACAAATGCCAATTATAGTGCCTGAAATGTCAATTATAGTATCTGAAATGTCAATTATAGTATCTGAAATGTCAGTTACAGTGTCTGAAATGCTAAATATAATGACACAAATGCCAATTATAGTGCCTGAAATGCAAATTAGAGTGCCTGAAATGTCAATTATAGTGTCTAAAATGTCAATTATAGTGTCTGAAAAGCCAATTATAGTGCCTGAAATGCCAATTATAGTGCCTGAAATGCAATTTTAGTACCTGAAATGCGAATTATTATGTCTAAAAGGCCAATTATAATGTCTGAAATGCCAATTATAGTGCCTATAATGCCAAATATTATGTCACAAATGAAAAATTTTAGTGCCTGAAATGCCAAATATAATGTCACAAAGGCCAATTATACTGCCTGAAATGTCAATTAGAGTGCCTGAAATGTCAATTATAGTGTCTAAAATGTCAATTATAGTGTCTGAAAAGCCAATTATAGTGCCTGAAATGCCAATTATAGTGCCTGAAATGCCAATTTTAGTGCCTGTAATGAGAATTATTATGTCTAAAATGCCAATTATAATGTCTGAAATGCCAATTATAGTGCCTATAATGCCAAATATTATGTCACAAATGAAAACTTTTAGTGCCTGAAATGCCAAATATAATGTCACAAAGGCCAATTATAGTGCCTGAAATGTCAATTATAGTGTCTGAAATGTCAATTATAGTGTCCGAAATGCGAAATATAATGTCTCAAACGCCAATTTTAGTGCCTGAAATGCCATATATAATGTCACAAAGGCCAATTATAGTGCCTGAAATGTCAATTATAGTGTCTGAAATGTCAATTATAGTGTCTGAAATGCCAAATATAATGACACAAATGCCAATTATAGTGCCTGAAATGCAAATTAGAGTGCCTGAAATGCCAATTATAGTGCCTGAAATGCCAATTTTAGTGCCTGAAATGCGAATTATTATGTCTAAAATGCCAATTATAATGTCTGAAATGTCAATTATAGTGTCCGAAATGCCAAATATAATGTCACAAATGCCAATTTTAGTGCCTGAAATTCCAAATATAATGTCACAAATGCCAATTATAGTGCCTGAAATGCCAAATATAATGTCATAAATGCCAAATATAGTGCCTGAAATGCCAATTTTAGTACCTGAAATGCCTATTATAATGTCTGAAATGCCACTTATAGTGCCTGAAATGCCAAATATTATGTCACAAATGCCAAAAATAGTGCCTGAAATGTCAAATATAATGTCACAAATGCCAAATATAGTGCCTGAAATGCCAATTATAGCGCCTGAAATGCAAATTAGAGTGCCTGAAATGTCAATTATAGTGTCTGAAATGTCAATTATAGTGTCTGAAATGCCAAATATAATGACACAAATGCCAATTATAGTGCCTGAAATGCAAATTAGAGTGCCTGAAATGTCAATTATAGTGTCTAAAATGTCAATTATAGTGTCTGAAAAGCCAATTATAGTGCCTGAAATGCCAATTATAGTGCCTGAAATGCCAATTATAGTGCCTATAATGCCAAATATTATGTCACAAATGAAAAATTTTAGTGCCTGAAATGACAAATATAATGTCACAAAGGCCAATTATACTGCCTGAAATGTCAATTAGAGTGCCTGAAATGTCAATTATAGTGCCTGAAATGTCAATTATAGTGCCTGAAATGTCAATTATAGTGTCTGAAATGTCAATTATAGTGTCTGAAATGCCAAATATAATGACACAAATGCCAATTATAGTGCCTGAAATGCCAATTATAGTGCTTGAAATGCCAAATATAGTGTCTGAAATGCCAATTAGAGTGCCTGAAATGTCAATTATAGTGTCTGAAATGTCAATTATAGTGCCTGAAATGCCAAATATAATGTCATAAATGCCAAATATAGTGCCTGAAATGCCAATTTTAGTGCCTGAAATGCGAATTATTATGTCTAAAATGCCAATTATAATGTCTGAAATGCCAATTATAATGTCGGAAATGCCAATTTTAGTGCCTGAAATGCCAAATATAATGTCCCAAATGCCAATTATAGTGCCTGAAATGTCAATTATAGTGTCTGAAATGTCAATTACAGTGTCTGAAATGCTAAATATAATGACACAAATGCCAATTATAGTGCCTGAAATGCAAATTAGAGTGCCTGAAATGTCAATTATAGTGTCTAAAATGTCAATTATAGTGTCTGAAAAGCCAATTATAGTGCCTGAAATGCCAATTATAGTGCCTGAAATGCCAATTTTAGTACCTGAAATGCGAATTATTATGTCTAAAAGGCCAATTATAATGTCTGAAATGCCAATTATAGTGCCTATAATGCCAAATATTATGTCACAAATGGAAAATTTTAGTGCCTGAAATGCCAAATATAATGTCACAAAGGCCAATTATACTGCCTGAAATGCAAATTAGAGTGCCTGAAATGTCAATTATAGTGTCTGAAATGTCAATTATAGTGTCTGAAATGTCAATTATAGTTTCTAAAATGTCAATTATAGTGTCTGAAAAGCCAATTATAGTGCCTGAAATGCCAATTATAGTGCCTGAAATGTCAATTATAGTGTCTGAAATGTCAATTATAGTGTCTGAAATGTCAATTATAGTTTCTAAAATGTCAATTATAGTGTCTGAAAAGCCAATTATAGTGCCTGAAATGTCAATTATAGTGTCTGAAATGTCAATTATAGTGTCTGAAATGTCAATTATAGTTTCTAAAATGTCAATTATAGTGTCTGAAAAGCCAATTATAGTGCCTGAAATGCCAATTATAGTGCCTGAAATGCCAATTTTAGTGCCTGTAATGAGAATTATTATGTCTAAAATGCCAAATATAATGTCTGAAATGCCAATTATAGTGCCTATAATGCCAAATATTATGTCACAAATGAAAACTTTTAGTGCTTGAAATGCCAAATATAATGTCACAAAGGCCAATTATAGTGCCTGAAATGTCAATTATAGTGTCTGAAATGTCAATTATAGTGTCCGAAATGCGAAATATAATGTCTCAAACGCCAATTTTAGTGCCTGAAATGCCATATATAATGTCACAAAGGCCAATTATAGTGCCTGAAATGTCAATTATAGTGTCTGAAATGTCAATTATAGTGTCTGAAATGCCAACTATAATGACACAAATGCCAATTATAGTGCCTGAAATGCAAATTAGAGTGCCTGAAATGTCAATTATAGTGTCTGAAATGTCAATTATAGTGTCTGAAATGCCAAATATAATGACACAAATGCCAATTATAGTGCCTGAAATGCAAATTAGAGTGCCTGAAATGCCAATTATAGTGCCTGAAATGCCAATTTTAGTGCCTGAAATGCGAATTATTATGTCTAAAATGCCAATTATAATGTCTGAAATGTCAATTATAGTGTCCGAAATGCCAAATATAATGTCACAAATGCCAATTTTAGTGCCTGAAATTCCAAATATAATGTCACAAATGCCAATTATAGTGCCTGAAATGTCAATTATAGTGTCTGAAATGTCAATTATAGTGTCTGAAATGCCAATTATAGTGAGTGAAATGCCAAATAAGATGCCTGAAATGCCAATTATAGTGAGTGAAATGCCAAATAAGATGCCTGAAATGCCAATTATTATGTCTAAAATGCCAATTATAATGTCTGAAATGCAAATTATAGTGTCGGAAATGCCAAATATAATGTCACAAATGCCAATTTTAGTGCCTGAAATGCCAAATATAATGTCACAAATGCCAATTATAGTGCCTGAAATGCAAATTAGAGTGCCTGAAATGTCAATTATAGTGTCTAAAATGTCTATTATAGTGTCTGAAAAGCCAATTATAGTGCCTGAAATGCCAATTATAGTGCCTGAAATGCCAATTTTAGTACCTGAAATGCGAATTATTATGTCTAAAAGGCCAATTATAATGTCTGAAATGCCAATTATAGTGCCTAATATGCCAAATATTATGTCACAAATGAAAAATTTTAGTGCCTGAAATGCCAAATATAATGTCACAAAGGCCAATTATACTGCCTGAAATGTCAATTAGAGTGCCTGAATTGTCAATTATAGTGTCTAAAATGTCAATTATAGTGTCTGAAAAGCCAATTATAGTGCCTGAAATGCCAATTATAGTGCCTGAAATGCCAATTTTAGTGCCTGTAATGAGAATTATTATGTCTAAAATGCCAAATATAATGTCTGAAATGCCAATTATAGTGCCTATAATGCCAAATATTATGTCACAAATGAAAACTTTTAGTGCTTGAAATGCCAAATATAATGTCACAAAGGCCAATTATAGTGCCTGAAATGTCAATTATAGTGTCTGAAATGTCAATTATAGTGTCCGAAATGCGAAATATAATGTCTCAAACGCCAATTTTAGTGCCTGAAATGCCATATATAATGTCACAAAGGCCAATTATAGTGCCTGAAATGTCAATTATAGTGTCTGAAATGTCAATTATAGTGTCTGAAATGCCAACTATAATGACACAAATGCCAATTATAGTGCCTGAAATGCAAATTAGAGTGCCTGAAATGTCAATTATAGTGTCTGAAATGTCAATTATAGTGTCTGAAATGCCAAATATAATGACACAAATGCCAATTATAGTGCCTGAAATGCAAATTAGAGTGCCTGAAATGCCAATTATAGTGCCTGAAATGCCAATTTTAGTGCCTGAAATGCGAATTATTATGTCTAAAATGCCAATTATAATGTCTGAAATGTCAATTATAGTGTCCGAAATGCCAAATATAATGTCACAAATGCCAATTTTAGTGCCTGAAATTCCAAATATAATGTCACAAATGCCAATTATAGTGCCTGAAATGTCAATTATAGTGTCTGAAATGTCAATTATAGTGTCTGAAATGCCAATTATAGTGAGTGAAATGCCAAATAAGATGCCTGAAATGCCAATTATAGTGAGTGAAATGCCAAATAAGATGCCTGAAATGCCAATTATAGTGCCTGAAATGTCAATTATAGTGTCTGAAATGTCAATTATAGTGTCCGAAATGCGAAATATAATGTCTCAAATGCCAATTTTAGTGACTGAAATGCCAAATATAATGTCACAAATGCCAATTATAGTGCCTGAAATGTCAATTATAGTATCTGAAATGTCAATTATAGTATCTGAAATGTCAGTTACAGTGTCTGAAATGCTAAATATAATGACACAAATGCCAATTATAGTGCCTGAAATGCAAATTAGAGTGCCTGAAATGTCAATTATAGTGTCTAAAATGTCAATTATAGTGTCTGAAAAGCCAATTATAGTGCCTGAAATGCCAATTATAGTGCCTGAAATGCAATTTTAGTACCTGAAATGCGAATTATTATGTCTAAAAGGCCAATTATAATGTCTGAAATGCCAATTATAGTGCCTATAATGCCAAATATTATGTCACAAATGAAAAATTTTAGTGCCTGAAATGCCAAATATAATGTCACAAAGGCCAATTATACTGCCTGAAATGTCAATTAGAGTGCCTGAAATGTCAATTATAGTGTCTAAAATGTCAATTATAGTGTCTGAAAAGCCAATTATAGTGCCTGAAATGCCAATTATAGTGCCTGAAATGCCAATTTTAGTGCCTGTAATGAGAATTATTATGTCTAAAATGCCAATTATAATGTCTGAAATGCCAATTATAGTGCCTATAATGCCAAATATTATGTCACAAATGAAAACTTTTAGTGCCTGAAATGCCAAATATAATGTCACAAAGGCCAATTATAGTGCCTGAAATGTCAATTATAGTGTCTGAAATGTCAATTATAGTGTCCGAAATGCGAAATATAATGTCTCAAACGCCAATTTTAGTGCCTGAAATGCCATATATAATGTCACAAAGGCCAATTATAGTGCCTGAAATGTCAATTATAGTGTCTGAAATGTCAATTATAGTGTCTGAAATGCCAAATATAATGACACAAATGCCAATTATAGTGCCTGAAATGCAAATTAGAGTGCCTGAAATGCCAATTATAGTGCCTGAAATGCCAATTTTAGTGCCTGAAATGCGAATTATTATGTCTAAAATGCCAATTATAATGTCTGAAATGTCAATTATAGTGTCCGAAATGCCAAATATAATGTCACAAATGCCAATTTTAGTGCCTGAAATTCCAAATATAATGTCACAAATGCCAATTATAGTGCCTGAAATGCCAAATATAATGTCATAAATGCCAAATATAGTGCCTGAAATGCCAATTTTAGTACCTGAAATGCCTATTATAATGTCTGAAATGCCACTTATAGTGCCTGAAATGCCAAATATTATGTCACAAATGCCAAAAATAGTGCCTGAAATGCCAAATATAATGTCACAAATGCCAAATATAGTGCCTGAAATGCCAATTATAGCGCCTGAAATGCAAATTAGAGTGCCTGAAATGTCAATTATAGTGTCTGAAATGTCAATTATAGTGTCTGAAATGCCAAATATAATGACACAAATGCCAATTATAGTGCCTGAAATGCAAATTAGAGTGCCTGAAATGTCAATTATAGTGTCTAAAATGTCAATTATAGTGTCTGAAAAGCCAATTATAGTGCCTGAAATGCCAATTATAGTGCCTGAAATGCCAATTATAGTGCCTATAATGCCAAATATTATGTCACAAATGAAAAATTTTAGTGCCTGAAATGACAAATATAATGTCACAAAGGCCAATTATACTGCCTGAAATGTCAATTAGAGTGCCTGAAATGTCAATTATAGTGCCTGAAATGTCAATTATAGTGCCTGAAATGTCAATTATAGTGTCTGAAATGTCAATTATAGTGTCTGAAATGCCAAATATAATGACACAAATGCCAATTATAGTGCCTGAAATGCCAATTATAGTGCTTGAAATGCCAAATATAGTGTCTGAAATGCCAATTAGAGTGCCTGAAATGTCAATTATAGTGTCTGAAATGTCAATTATAGTGCCTGAAATGCCAAATATAATGTCATAAATGCCAAATATAGTGCCTGAAATGCCAATTTTAGTGCCTGAAATGCGAATTATTATGTCTAAAAAGCCAATTATAATGTCTGAAATGCCAATTATAATGTCGGAAATGCCAATTTTAGTGCCTGAAATGCCAAATATAATGTCCCAAATGCCAATTATAGTGCCTGAAATGTCAATTATAGTGTCTGAAATGTCAATTACAGTGTCTGAAATGCTAAATATAATGACACAAATGCCAATTATAGTGCCTGAAATGCAAATTAGAGTGCCTGAAATGTCAATTATAGTGTCTAAAATGTCAATTATAGTGTCTGAAAAGCCAATTATAGTGCCTGAAATGCCAATTATAGTGCCTGAAATGCCAATTTTAGTACCTGAAATGCGAATTATTATGTCTAAAAGGCCAATTATAATGTCTGAAATGCCAATTATAGTGCCTATAATGCCAAATATTATGTCACAAATGGAAAATTTTAGTGCCTGAAATGCCAAATATAATGTCACAAAGGCCAATTATACTGCCTGAAATGCAAATTAGAGTGCCTGAAATGTCAAGTGTGAAAATGAAGTGTCTAAAATGTCAATTATAGTGTCTGAAAAGCCAATTATAGTGCCTGAAATGTCAATTATAGTGTCTGAAATGTCAATTATAGTGTCTGAAATGTCAATTATAGTTTCTAAAATGTCAATTATAGTGTCTGAAAAGCCAATTATAGTGCCTGAAATGCCAATTATAGTGCCTGAAATGCCAATTTTAGTGCCTGTAATGAGAATTATTATGTCTAAAATGCCAATTATAATGTCTGAAATGCCAATTATAGTGCCTATAATGCCAAATATTATGTCACAAATGAAAACTTTTAGTGCTTGAAATGCCAAATATAATGTCACAAAGGCCAATTATAGTGCCTGAAATGTCAATTATAGTGTCTGAAATGTCAATTATAGTGTCCGAAATGCGAAATATAATGTCTCAAACGCCAATTTTAGTGCCTGAAATGCCATATATAATGTCACAAAGGCCAATTATAGTGCCTGAAATGTCAATTATAGTGTCTGAAATGTCAATTATAGTGTCTGAAATGCCAACTATAATGACACAAATGCCAATTATAGTGCCTGAAATGCAAATTAGAGTGCCTGAAATGTCAATTATAGTGTCTGAAATGTCAATTATAGTGTCTGAAATGCCAAATATAATGACACAAATGCCAATTATAGTGCCTGAAATGCAAATTAGAGTGCCTGAAATGCCAATTATAGTGCCTGAAATGCCAATTTTAGAGCCTGAAATGCGAATTATTATGTCTAAAATGCCAATTATAATGTCTGAAATGTCAATTATAGTGTCCGAAATGCCAAATATAATGTCACAAATGCCAATTTTAGTGCCTGAAATTCCAAATATAATGTCACAAATGCCAATTATAGTGCCTGAAATGCCAAATATAATGTCATAAATGCCAAATATAGTGCCTGAAATGCCAATTTTAGTACCTGAAATGCGAATTATTATGTCTAAAATGCCAATTATAATGTCTGAAATGCCAATTATAATGTCGGAAATGCCAATTTTAGTGCCTGAAATGCCAAATATAATGTCACAAATGCCAATTATAGTGCCTGAAATGTCAATTATAGTGTCTTAAATGTCAATTACAGTGTCTGAAATGCTAAATATAATGACACAAATGCCAATTATAGTGCCTGAAATGCAAATTAGAGTGCCTGAAATGTCAATTATAGTGTCTAAAATGTCTATTATAGTGTCTGAAAAGCCAATTATAGTGCCTGAAATGCCAATTATAGTGCCTGAAATGCCAATTTTAGTACCTGAAATGCGAATTATTATGTCTAAAAGGCCAATTATAATGTCTGAAATGCCAATTATAGTGCCTAATATGCCAAATATTATGTCACAAATGAAAAATTTTAGTGCCTGAAATGCCAAATATAATGTCACAAAGGCCAATTATACTGCCTGAAATGTCAATTAGAGTGCCTGAATTGTCAATTATAGTGTCTAAAATGTCAATTATAGTGTCTGAAAAGCCAATTATAGTGCCTGAAATGCCAATTATAGTGCCTGAAATGCCAATTTTAGTGCCTGTAATGAGAATTATTATGTCTAAAATGCCAAATATAATGTCTGAAATGCCAATTATAGTGCCTATAATGCCAAATATTATGTCACAAATGAAAACTTTTAGTGCTTGAAATGCCAAATATAATGTCACAAAGGCCAATTATAGTGCCTGAAATGTCAATTATAGTGTCTGAAATGTCAATTATAGTGTCCGAAATGCGAAATATAATGTCTCAAACGCCAATTTTAGTGCCTGAAATGCCATATATAATGTCACAAAGGCCAATTATAGTGCCTGAAATGTCAATTATAGTGTCTGAAATGTCAATTATAGTGTCTGAAATGCCAACTATAATGACACAAATGCCAATTATAGTGCCTGAAATGCAAATTAGAGTGCCTGAAATGTCAATTATAGTGTCTGAAATGTCAATTATAGTGTCTGAAATGCCAAATATAATGACACAAATGCCAATTATAGTGCCTGAAATGCAAATTAGAGTGCCTGAAATGCCAATTATAGTGCCTGAAATGCCAATTTTAGTGCCTGAAATGCGAATTATTATGTCTAAAATGCCAATTATAATGTCTGAAATGTCAATTATAGTGTCCGAAATGCCAAATATAATGTCACAAATGCCAATTTTAGTGCCTGAAATTCCAAATATAATGTCACAAATGCCAATTATAGTGCCTGAAATGTCAATTATAGTGTCTGAAATGTCAATTATAGTGTCTGAAATGCCAATTATAGTGAGTGAAATGCCAAATAAGATGCCTGAAATGCCAATTATAGTGAGTGAAATGCCAAATAAGATGCCTGAAATGCCAATTATTATGTCTAAAATGCCAATTATAATGTCTGAAATGCAAATTATAGTGTCGGAAATGCCAAATATAATGTCACAAATGCCAATTTTAGTGCCTGAAATGCCAAATATAATGTCACAAATGCCAATTATAGTGCCTGAAATGTCAATTATAGTATCTGAAATGTCAATTATAGTATCTGAAATGTCAGTTACAGTGTCTGAAATGCTAAATATAATGACACAAATGCCAATTATAGTGCCTGAAATGCAAATTAGAGTGCCTGAAATGTCAATTATAGTGTCTAAAATGTCAATTATAGTGTCTGAAAAGCCAATTATAGTGCCTGAAATGCCAATTATAGTGCCTGAAATGCAATTTTAGTACCTGAAATGCGAATTATTATGTCTAAAAGGCCAATTATAATGTCTGAAATGCCAATTATAGTGCCTATAATGCCAAATATTATGTCACAAATGAAAAATTTTAGTGCCTGAAATGCCAAATATAATGTCACAAAGGCCAATTATACTGCCTGAAATGTCAATTAGAGTGCCTGAAATGTCAATTATAGTGTCTAAAATGTCAATTATAGTGTCTGAAAAGCCAATTATAGTTCCTGAAATGCCAATTATAGTGCCTGAAATGCCAATTTTAGTGCCTGTAATGAGAATTATTATGTCTAAAATGCCAATTATAATGTCTGAAATGCCAATTATAGTGCCTATAATGCCAAATATTATGTCACAAATGAAAACTTTTAGTGCCTGAAATGCCAAATATAATGTCACAAAGGCCAATTATAGTGCCTGAAATGTCAATTATAGTGTCTGAAATGTCAATTATAGTGTCCGAAATGCGAAATATAATGTCTCAAACGCCAATTTTAGTGCCTGAAATGCCATATATAATGTCACAAAGGCCAATTATAGTGCCTGAAATGTCAATTATAGTGTCTGAAATGTCAATTATAGTGTCTGAAATGCCAAATATAATGACACAAATGCCAATTATAGTGCCTGAAATGCAAATTAGAGTGCCTGAAATGCCAATTATAGTGCCTGAAATGCCAATTTTAGTGCCTGAAATGCGAATTATTATGTCTAAAATGCCAATTATAATGTCTGAAATGTCAATTATAGTGTCCGAAATGCCAAATATAATGTCACAAATGCCAATTTTAGTGCCTGAAATTCCAAATATAATGTCACAAATGCCAATTATAGTGCCTGAAATGCCAAATATAATGTCATAAATGCCAAATATAGTGCCTGAAATGCCAATTTTAGTACCTGAAATGCCTATTATAATGTCTGAAATGCCACTTATAGTGCCTGAAATGCCAAATATTATGTCACAAATGCCAAAAATAGTGCCTGAAATGCCAAATATAATGTCACAAATGCCAAATATAGTGCCTGAAATGCCAATTATAGCGCCTGAAATGCAAATTAGAGTGCCTGAAATGTCAATTATAGTGTCTGAAATGTCAATTATAGTGTCTGAAATGCCAAATATAATGACACAAATGCCAATTATAGTGCCTGAAATGCAAATTAGAGTGCCTGAAATGTCAATTATAGTGTCTAAAATGTCAATTATAGTGTCTGAAAAGCCAATTATAGTGCCTGAAATGCCAATTATAGTGCCTGAAATGCCAATTATAGTGCCTATAATGCCAAATATTATGTCACAAATGAAAAATTTTAGTGCCTGAAATGACAAATATAATGTCACAAAGGCCAATTATACTGCCTGAAATATCAATTAGAGTGCCTGAAATGTCAATTATAGTGCCTGAAATGTCAATTATAGTGCCTGAAATGTCAATTATAGTGTCTGAAATGTCAATTATAGTGTCTGAAATGCCAAATATAATGACACAAATGCCAATTATAGTGCCTGAAATGCCAATTATAGTGCTTGAAATGCCAAATATAGTGTCTGAAATGCCAATTAGAGTGCCTGAAATGTCAATTATAGTGTCTGAAATGTCAATTATAGTGCCTGAAATGCCAAATATAATGTCATAAATGCCAAATATAGTGCCTGAAATGCCAATTTTAGTGCCTGAAATGCGAATTATTATGTCTAAAATGCCAATTATAATGTCTGAAATGCCAATTATAATGTCGGAAATGCCAATTTTAGTGCCTGAAATGCCAAATATAATGTCCCAAATGCCAATTATAGTGCCTGAAATGTCAATTATAGTGTCTGAAATGTCAATTACAGTGTCTGAAATGCTAAATATAATGACACAAATGCCAATTATAGTGCCTGAAATGCAAATTAGAGTGCCTGAAATGTCAATTATAGTGTCTAAAATGTCAATTATAGTGTCTGAAAAGCCAATTATAGTGCCTGAAATGCCAATTATAGTGCCTGAAATGCCAATTTTAGTACCTGAAATGCGAATTATTATGTCTAAAAGGCCAATTATAATGTCTGAAATGCCAATTATAGTGCCTATAATGCCAAATATTATGTCACAAATGGAAAATTTTAGTGCCTGAAATGCCAAATATAATGTCACAAAGGCCAATTATACTGCCTGAAATGCAAATTAGAGTGCCTGAAATGTCAAGTGTGAAAATGAAGTGTCTAAAATGTCAATTATAGTGTCTGAAAAGCCAATTATAGTGCCTGAAATGTCAATTATAGTGTCTGAAATGTCAATTATAGTGTCTGAAATGTCAATTATAGTTTCTAAAATGTCAATTATAGTGTCTGAAAAGCCAATTATAGTGCCTGAAATGCCAATTATAGTGCCTGAAATGCCAATTTTAGTGCCTGTAATGAGAATTATTATGTCTAAAATGCCAATTATAATGTCTGAAATGCCAATTATAGTGCCTATAATGCCAAATATTATGTCACAAATGAAAACTTTTAGTGCTTGAAATGCCAAATATAATGTCACAAAGGCCAATTATAGTGCCTGAAATGTCAATTATAGTGTCTGAAATGTCAATTATAGTGTCCGAAATGCGAAATATAATGTCTCAAACGCCAATTTTAGTGCCTGAAATGCCATATATAATGTCACAAAGGCCAATTATAGTGCCTGAAATGTCAATTATAGTGTCTGAAATGTCAATTATAGTGTCTGAAATGCCAACTATAATGACACAAATGCCAATTATAGTGCCTGAAATGCAAATTAGAGTGCCTGAAATGTCAATTATAGTGTCTGAAATGTCAATTATAGTGTCTGAAATGCCAAATATAATGACACAAATGCCAATTATAGTGCCTGAAATGCAAATTAGAGTGCCTGAAATGCCAATTATAGTGCCTGAAATGCCAATTTTAGTGCCTGAAATGCGAATTATTATGTCTAAAATGCCAATTATAATGTCTGAAATGTCAATTATAGTGTCCGAAATGCCAAATATAATGTCACAAATGCCAATTTTAGTGCCTGAAATTCCAAATATAATGTCACAAATGCCAATTATAGTGCCTGAAATGTCAATTATAGTGTCTGAAATGTCAATTATAGTGTCTGAAATGCCAATTATAGTGAGTGAAATGCCAAATAAGATGCCTGAAATGCCAATTATAGTGAGTGAAATGCCAAATAAGATGCCTGAAATGCCAATTATTATGTCTAAAATGCCAATTATAATGTCTGAAATGCAAATTATAGTGTCGGAAATGCCAAATATAATGTCACAAATGCCAATTTTAGTGCCTGAAATGCCAAATATAATGTCACAAATGCCAATTATAGTGCCTGAAATGTCAATTATAGTATCTGAAATGTCAATTATAGTATCTGAAATGTCAGTTACAGTGTCTGAAATGCTAAATATAATGACACAAATGCCAATTATAGTGCCTGAAATGCAAATTAGAGTGCCTGAAATGTCAATTATAGTGTCTAAAATGTCAATTATAGTGTCTGAAAAGCCAATTATAGTGCCTCAAATGCCAATTATAGTGCCTGAAATGCAATTTTAGTACCTGAAATGCGAATTATTATGTCTAAAAGGCCAATTATAATGTCTGAAATGCCAATTATAGTGCCTATAATGCCAAATATTATGTCACAAATGAAAAATTTTAGTGCCTGAAATGCCAAATATAATGTCACAAAGGCCAATTATACTGCCTGAAATGTCAATTAGAGTGCCTGAAATGTCAATAATAGTGTCTAAAATGTCAATTATAGTGTCTGAAAAGCCAATTATAGTGCCTGAAATGCCAATTATAGTGCCTGAAATGCCAATTTTAGTGCCTGTAATGAGAATTATTATGTCTAAAATGCCAATTATAATGTCTGAAATGCCAATTATAGTGCCTATAATGCCAAATATTATGTCACAAATGAAAACTTTTAGTGCCTGAAATGCCAAATATAATGTCACAAAGGCCAATTATAGTGCCTGAAATGTCAATTATAGTGTCTGAAATGTCAATTATAGTGTCCGAAATGCGAAATATAATGTCTCAAACGCCAATTTTAGTGCCTGAAATGCCATATATAATGTCACAAAGGCCAATTATAGTGCCTGAAATGTCAATTATAGTGTCTGAAATGTCAATTATAGTGTCTGAAATGCCAAATATAATGACACAAATGCCAATTATAGTGCCTGAAATGCAAATTAGAGTGCCTGAAATGCCAATTATAGTGCCTGAAATGCCAATTTTAGTGCCTGAAATGCGAATTATTATGTCTAAAATGCCAATTATAATGTCTGAAATGTCAATTATAGTGTCCGAAATGCCAAATATAATGTCACAAATGCCAATTTTAGTGCCTGAAATTCCAAATATAATGTCACAAATGCCAATTATAGTGCCTGAAATGCCAAATATAATGTCATAAATGCCAAATATAGTGCCTGAAATGCCAATTTTAGTACCTGAAATGCCTATTATAATGTCTGAAATGCCACTTATAGTGCCTGAAATGCCAAATATTATGTCACAAATGCCAAAAATAGTGCCTGAAATGCCAAATATAATGTCACAAATGCCAAATATAGTGCCTGAAATGCCAATTATAGCGCCTGAAATGCAAATTAGAGTGCCTGAAATGTCAATTATAGTGTCTGAAATGTCAATTATAGTGTCTGAAATGCCAAATATAATGACACAAATGCCAATTATAGTGCCTGAAATGCAAATTAGAGTGCCTGAAATGTCAATTATAGTGTCTAAAATGTCAATTATAGTGTCTGAAAAGCCAATTATAGTGCCTGAAATGCCAATTATAGTGCCTGAAATGCCAATTATAGTGCCTATTATGCCAAATATTATGTCACAAATGAAAAATTTTAGTGCCTGAAATGACAAATATAATGTCACAAAGGCCAATTATACTGCCTGAAATGTCAATTAGAGTGCCTGAAATGTCAATTATAGTGCCTGAAATGTCAATTATAGTGCCTGAAATGTCAATTATAGTGTCTGAAATGTCAATTATAGTGTCTGAAATGCCAAATATAATGACACAAATGCCAATTATAGTGCCTGAAATGCCAATTATAGTGCTTGAAATGCCAAATATAGTGTCTGAAATGCCAATTAGAGTGCCTGAAATGTCAATTATAGTGTCTGAAATGTCAATTATAGTGCCTGAAATGCCAAATATAATGTCATAAATGCCAAATATAGTGCCTGAAATGCCAATTTTAGTGCCTGAAATGCGAATTATTATGTCTAAAATGCCAATTATAATGTCTGAAATGCCAATTATAATGTCGGAAATGCCAATTTTAGTGCCTGAAATGCCAAATATAATGTCCCAAATGCCAATTATAGTGCCTGAAATGTCAATTATAGTGTCTGAAATGTCAATTACAGTGTCTGAAATGCTAAATATAATGACACAAATGCCAATTATAGTGCCTGAAATGCAAATTAGAGTGCCTGAAATGTCAATTATAGTGTCTAAAATGTCAATTATAGTGTCTGAAAAGCCAATTATAGTGCCTGAAATGCCAATTATAGTGCCTGAAATGCCAATTTTAGTACCTGAAATGCGAATTATTATGTCTAAAAGGCCAATTATAATGTCTGAAATGCCAATTATAGTGCCTATAATGCCAAATATTATGTCACAAATGGAAAATTTTAGTGCCTGAAATGCCAAATATAATGTCACAAAGGCCAATTATACTGCCTGAAATGCAAATTAGAGTGCCTGAAATGTCAAGTGTGAAAATGAAGTGTCTAAAATGTCAATTATAGTGTCTGAAAAGCCAATTATAGTGCCTGAAATGTCAATTATAGTGTCTGAAATGTCAATTATAGTGTCTGAAATGTCAATTATAGTTTCTAAAATGTCAATTATAGTGTCTGAAAAGCCAATTATAGTGCCTGAAATGCCAATTATAGTGCCTGAAATGCCAATTTTAGTGCCTGTAATGAGAATTATTATGTCTAAAATGCCAATTATAATGTCTGAAATGCCAATTATAGTGCCTATAATGCCAAATATTATGTCACAAATGAAAACTTTTAGTGCTTGAAATGCCAAATATAATGTCACAAAGGCCAATTATAGTGCCTGAAATGTCAATTATAGTGTCTGAAATGTCAATTATAGTGTCCGAAATGCGAAATATAATGTCTCAAACGCCAATTTTAGTGCCTGAAATGCCATATATAATGTCACAAAGGCCAATTATAGTGCCTGAAATGTCAATTATAGTGTCTGAAATGTCAATTATAGTGTCTGAAATGCCAACTATAATGACACAAATGCCAATTATAGTGCCTGAAATGCAAATTAGAGTGCCTGAAATGTCAATTATAGTGTCTGAAATGTCAATTATAGTGTCTGAAATGCCAAATATAATGACACAAATGCCAATTATAGTGCCTGAAATGCAAATTAGAGTGCCTGAAATGCCAATTATAGTGCCTGAAATGCCAATTTTAGTGCCTGAAATGCGAATTATTATGTCTAAAATGCCAATTATAATGTCTGAAATGTCAATTATAGTGTCCGAAATGCCAAATATAATGTCACAAATGCCAATTTTAGTGCCTGAAATTCCAAATATAATGTCACAAATGCCAATTATAGTGCCTGAAATGCCAAATATAATGTCATAAATGCCAAATATAGTGCCTGAAATGCCAATTTTAGTACCTGAAATGCGAATTATTATGTCTAAAATGCCAATTATAATGTCTGAAATGCCAATTATAATGTCGGAAATGCCAATTTTAGTGCCTGAAATGCCAAATATAATGTCACAAATGCCAATTATAGTGCCTGAAATGTCAATTATAGTGTCTGAAATGTCAATTACAGTGTCTGAAATGCTAAATATAATGACACAAATGCCAATTATAGTGCCTGAAATGCAAATTAGAGTGCCTGAAATGTCAATTATAGTGTCTAAAATGTCTATTATAGTGTCTGAAAAGCCAATTATAGTGCCTGAAATGCCAATTATAGTGCCTGAAATGCCAATTTTAGTACCTGAAATGCGAATTATTATGTCTAAAAGGCCAATTATAATGTCTGAAATGCCAATTATAGTGCCTAATATGCCAAATATTATGTCACAAATGAAAAATTTTAGTGCCTGAAATGCCAAATATAATGTCACAAAGGCCAATTATACTGCCTGAAATGTCAATTAGAGTGCCTGAATTGTCAATTATAGTGTCTAAAATGTCAATTATAGTGTCTGAAAAGCCAATTATAGTGCCTGAAATGCCAATTATAGTGCCTGAAATGCCAATTTTAGTGCCTGTAATGAGAATTATTATGTCTAAAATGCCAAATATAATGTCTGAAATGCCAATTATAGTGCCTATAATGCCAAATATTATGTCACAAATGAAAACTTTTAGTGCTTGAAATGCCAAATATAATGTCACAAAGGCCAATTATAGTGCCTGAAATGTCAATTATAGTGTCTGAAATGTCAATTATAGTGTCCGAAATGCGAAATATAATGTCTCAAACGCCAATTTTAGTGCCTGAAATGCCATATATAATGTCACAAAGGCCAATTATAGTGCCTGAAATGTCAATTATAGTGTCTGAAATGTCAATTATAGTGTCTGAAATGCCAACTATAATGACACAAATGCCAATTATAGTGCCTGAAATGCAAATTAGAGTGCCTGAAATGTCAATTATAGTGTCTGAAATGTCAATTATAGTGTCTGAAATGCCAAATATAATGACACAAATGCCAATTATAGTGCCTGAAATGCAAATTAGAGTGCCTGAAATGCCAATTATAGTGCCTGAAATGCCAATTTTAGTGCCTGAAATGCGAATTATTATGTCTAAAATGCCAATTATAATGTCTGAAATGTCAATTATAGTGTCCGAAATGCCAAATATAATGTCACAAATGCCAATTTTAGTGCCTGAAATTCCAAATATAATGTCACAAATGCCAATTATAGTGCCTGAAATGTCAATTATAGTGTCTGAAATGTCAATTATAGTGTCTGAAATGCCAATTATAGTGAGTGAAATGCCAAATAAGATGCCTGAAATGCCAATTATAGTGAGTGAAATGCCAAATAAGATGCCTGAAATGCCAATTATTATGTCTAAAATGCCAATTATAATGTCTGAAATGCAAATTATAGTGTCGGAAATGCCAAATATAATGTCACAAATGCCAATTTTAGTGCCTGAAATGCCAAATATAATGTCACAAATGCCAATTATAGTGCCTGAAATGTCAATTATAGTATCTGAAATGTCAATTATAGTATCTGAAATGTCAGTTACAGTGTCTGAAATGCTAAATATAATGACACAAATGCCAATTATAGTGCCTGAAATGCAAATTAGAGTGCCTGAAATGTCAATTATAGTGTCTAAAATGTCAATTATAGTGTCTGAAAAGCCAATTATAGTGCCTGAAATGCCAATTATAGTGCCTGAAATGCAATTTTAGTACCTGAAATGCGAATTATTATGTCTAAAAGGCCAATTATAATGTCTGAAATGCCAATTATAGTGCCTATAATGCCAAATATTATGTCACAAATGAAAAATTTTAGTGCCTGAAATGCCAAATATAATGTCACAAAGGCCAATTATACTGCCTGAAATGTCAATTAGAGTGCCTGAAATGTCAATTATAGTGTCTAAAATGTCAATTATAGTGTCTGAAAAGCCAATTATAGTGCCTGAAATGCCAATTATAGTGCCTGAAATGCCAATTTTAGTGCCTGTAATGAGAATTATTATGTCTAAAATGCCAATTATAATGTCTGAAATGCCAATTATAGTGCCTATAATGCCAAATATTATGTCACAAATGAAAACTTTTAGTGCCTGAAATGCCAAATATAATGTCACAAAGGCCAATTATAGTGCCTGAAATGTCAATTATAGTGTCTGAAATGTCAATTATAGTGTCCGAAATGCGAAATATAATGTCTCAAACGCCAATTTTAGTGCCTGAAATGCCATATATAATGTCACAAAGGCCAATTATAGTGCCTGAAATGTCAATTATAGTGTCTGAAATGTCAATTATAGTGTCTGAAATGCCAAATATAATGACACAAATGCCAATTATAGTGCCTGAAATGCAAATTAGAGTGCCTGAAATGCCAATTATAGTGCCTGAAATGCCAATTTTAGTGCCTGAAATGCGAATTATTATGTCTAAAATGCCAATTATAATGTCTGAAATGTCAATTATAGTGTCCGAAATGCCAAATATAATGTCACAAATGCCAATTTTAGTGCCTGAAATTCCAAATATAATGTCACAAATGCCAATTATAGTGCCTGAAATGCCAAATATAATGTCATAAATGCCAAATATAGTGCCTGAAATGCCAATTTTAGTACCTGAAATGCCTATTATAATGTCTGAAATGCCACTTATAGTGCCTGAAATGCCAAATATTATGTCACAAATGCCAAAAATAGTGCCTGAAATGCCAAATATAATGTCACAAATGCCAAATATAGTGCCTGAAATGCCAATTATAGCGCCTGAAATGCAAATTAGAGTGCCTGAAATGTCAATTATAGTGTCTGAAATGTCAATTATAGTGTCTGAAATGCCAAATATAATGACACAAATGCCAATTATAGTGCCTGAAATGCAAATTAGAGTGCCAGAAATGTCAATTATAGTGTCTAAAATGTCAATTATAGTGTCTGAAAAGCCAATTATAGTGCCTGAAATGCCAATTATAGTGCCTGAAATGCCAATTATAGTGCCTATAATGCCAAATATTATGTCACAAATGAAAAATTTTAGTGCCTGAAATGACAAATATAATGTCACAAAGGCCAATTATACTGCCTGAAATGTCAATTAGAGTGCCTGAAATGTCAATTATAGTGCCTGAAATGTCAATTATAGTGCCTGAAATGTCAATTATAGTGTCTGAAATGTCAATTATAGTGTCTGAAATGCCAAATATAATGACACAAATGCCCATTATAGTGCCTGAAATGCCAATTATAGTGCTTGAAATGCCAAATATAGTGTCTGAAATGCCAATTAGAGTGCCTGAAATGTCAATTATAGTGTCTGAAATGTCAATTATAGTGCCTGAAATGCCAAATATAATGTCATAAATGCCAAATATAGTGCCTGAAATGCCAATTTTAGTGCCTGAAATGCGAATTATTATGTCTAAAATGCCAATTATAATGTCTGAAATGCCAATTATAATGTCGGAAATGCCAATTTTAGTGCCTGAAATGCCAAATATAATGTCCCAAATGCCAATTATAGTGCCTGAAATGTCAATTATAGTGTCTGAAATGTCAATTACAGTGTCTGAAATGCTAAATATAATGACACAAATGCCAATTATAGTGCCTGAAATGCAAATTAGAGTGCCTGAAATGTCAATTATAGTGTCTAAAATGTCAATTATAGTGTCTGAAAAGCCAATTATAGTGCCTGAAATGCCAATTATAGTGCCTGAAATGCCAATTTTAGTACCTGAAATGCGAATTATTATGTCTAAAAGGCCAATTATAATGTCTGAAATGCCAATTATAGTGCCTATAATGCCAAATATTATGTCACAAATGGAAAATTTTAGTGCCTGAAATGCCAAATATAATGTCACAAAGGCCAATTATACTGCCTGAAATGCAAATTAGAGTGCCTGAAATGTCAAGTGTGAAAATGAAGTGTCTAAAATGTCAATTATAGTGTCTGAAAAGCCAATTATAGTGCCTGAAATGTCAATTATAGTGTCTGAAATGTCAATTATAGTGTCTGAAATGTCAATTATAGTTTCTAAAATGTCAATTATAGTGTCTGAAAAGCCAATTATAGTGCCTGAAATGCCAATTATAGTGCCTGAAATGCCAATTTTAGTGCCTGTAATGAGAATTATTATGTCTAAAATGCCAATTATAATGTCTGAAATGCCAATTATAGTGCCTATAATGCCAAATATTATGTCACAAATGAAAACTTTTAGTGCTTGAAATGCCAAATATAATGTCACAAAGGCCAATTATAGTGCCTGAAATGTCAATTATAGTGTCTGAAATGTCAATTATAGTGTCCGAAATGCGAAATATAATGTCTCAAACGCCAATTTTAGTGCCTGAAATGCCATATATAATGTCACAAAGGCCAATTATAGTGCCTGAAATGTCAATTATAGTGTCTGAAATGTCAATTATAGTGTCTGAAATGCCAACTATAATGACACAAATGCCAATTATAGTGCCTGAAATGCAAATTAGAGTGCCTGAAATGTCAATTATAGTGTCTGAAATGTCAATTATAGTGTCTGAAATGCCAAATATAATGACACAAATGCCAATTATAGTGCCTGAAATGCAAATTAGAGTGCCTGAAATGCCAATTATAGTGCCTGAAATGCCAATTTTAGTGCCTGAAATGCGAATTATTATGTCTAAAATGCCAATTATAATGTCTGAAATGTCAATTATAGTGTCCGAAATGCCAAATATAATGTCACAAATGCCAATTTTAGTGCCTGAAATTCCAAATATAATGTCACAAATGCCAATTATAGTGCCTGAAACGCCAAATATAATGTCATAAATGCCAAATATAGTGCCTGAAATGCCAATTTTAGTACCTGAAATGCGAATTATTATGTCTAAAATGCCAATTATAATGTCTGAAATGCCAATTATAATGTCGGAAATGCCAATTTTAGTGCCTGAAATGCCAAATATAATGTCACAAATGCCAATTATAGTGCCTGAAATGTCAATTATAGTGTCTGAAATGTCAATTACAGTGTCTTAAATGCTAAATATAATGACACAAATGCCAATTATAGTGCCTGAAATGCAAATTAGAGTGCCTGAAATGTCAATTATAGTGTCTAAAATGTCTATTATAGTGTCTGAAAAGCCAATTATAGTGCCTGAAATGCCAATTATAGTGCCTGAAATGCCAATTTTAGTACCTGAAATGCGAATTATTATGTCTAAAAGGCCAATTATAATGTCTGAAATGCCAATTATAGTGCCTAATATGCCAAATATTATGTCACAAATGAAAAATTTTAGTGCCTGAAATGCCAAATATAATGTCACAAAGGCCAATTATACTGCCTGAAATGTCAATTAGAGTGCCTGAATTGTCAATTATAGTGTCTAAAATGTCAATTATAGTGTCTGAAAAGCCAATTATAGTGCCTGAAATGCCAATTATAGTGCCTGAAATGCCAATTTTAGTGCCTGTAATGAGAATTATTATGTCTAAAATGCCAAATATAATGTCTGAAATGCCAATTATAGTGCCTATAATGCCAAATATTATGTCACAAATGAAAACTTTTAGTGCTTGAAATGCCAAATATAATGTCACAAAGGCCAATTATAGTGCCTGAAATGTCAATTATAGTGTCTGAAATGTCAATTATAGTGTCCGAAATGCGAAATATAATGTCTCAAACGCCAATTTTAGTGCCTGAAATGCCATATATAATGTCACAAAGGCCAATTATAGTGCCTGAAATGTCAATTATAGTGTCTGAAATGTCAATTATAGTGTCTGAAATGCCAACTATAATGACACAAATGCCAATTATAGTGCCTGAAATGCAAATTAGAGTGCCTGAAATGTCAATTATAGTGTCTGAAATGTCAATTATAGTGTCTGAAATGCCAAATATAATGACACAAATGCCAATTATAGTGCCTGAAATGCAAATTAGAGTGCCTGAAATGCCAATTATAGTGCCTGAAATGCCAATTTTAGTGCCTGAAATGCGAATTATTATGTCTAAAATGCCAATTATAATGTCTGAAATGTCAATTATAGTGTCCGAAATGCCAAATATAATGTCACAAATGCCAATTTTAGTGCCTGAAATTCCAAATATAATGTCACAAATGCCAATTATAGTGCCTGAAATGTCAATTATAGTGTCTGAAATGTCAATTATAGTGTCTGAAATGCCAATTATAGTGAGTGAAATGCCAAATAAGATGCCTGAAATGCCAATTATAGTGAGTGAAATGCCAAATAAGATGCCTGAAATGCCAATTATTATGTCTAAAATGCCAATTATAATGTCTGAAATGCAAATTATAGTGTCGGAAATGCCAAATATAATGTCACAAATGCCAATTTTAGTGCCTGAAATGCCAAATATAATGTCACAAATGCCAATTATAGTGCCTGAAATGTCAATTATAGTATCTGAAATGTCAATTATAGTATCTGAAATGTCAGTTACAGTGTCTGAAATGCTAAATATAATGACACAAATGCCAATTATAGTGCCTGAAATGCAAATTAGAGTGCCTGAAATGTCAATTATAGTGTCTAAAATGTCAATTATAGTGTCTGAAAAGCCAATTATAGTGCCTGAAATGCCAATTATAGTGCCTGAAATGCAATTTTAGTACCTGAAATGCGAATTATTATGTCTAAAAGGCCAATTATAATGTCTGAAATGCCAATTATAGTGCCTATAATGCCAAATATTATGTCACAAATGAAAAATTTTAGTGCCTGAAATGCCAAATATAATGTCACAAAGGCCAATTATACTGCCTGAAATGTCAATTAGAGTGCCTGAAATGTCAATTATAGTGTCTAAAATGTCAATTATAGTGTCTGAAAAGCCAATTATAGTGCCTGAAATGCCAATTATAGTGCCTGAAATGCCAATTTTAGTGCCTGTAATGAGAATTATTATGTCTAAAATGCCAATTATAATGTCTGAAATGCCAATTATAGTGCCTATAATGCCAAATATTATGTCACAAATGAAAACTTTTAGTGCCTGAAATGCCAAATATAATGTCACAAAGGCCAATTATAGTGCCTGAAATGTCAATTATAGTGTCTGAAATGTCAATTATAGTGTCCGAAATGCGAAATATAATGTCTCAAACGCCAATTTTAGTGCCTGAAATGCCATATATAATGTCACAAAGGCCAATTATAGTGCCTGAAATGTCAATTATAGTGTCTGAAATGTCAATTATAGTGTCTGAAATGCCAAATATAATGACACAAATGCCAATTATAGTGCCTGAAATGCAAATTAGAGTGCCTGAAATGCCAATTATAGTGCCTGAAATGCCAATTTTAGTGCCTGAAATGCGAATTATTATGTCTAAAATGCCAATTATAATGTCTGAAATGTCAATTATAGTGTCCGAAATGCCAAATATAATGTCACAAATGCCAATTTTAGTGCCTGAAATTCCAAATATAATGTCACAAATGCCAATTATAGTGCCTGAAATGCCAAATATAATGTCATAAATGCCAAATATAGTGCCTGAAATGCCAATTTTAGTACCTGAAATGCCTATTATAATGTCTGAAATGCCACTTATAGTGCCTGAAATGCCAAATATTATGTCACAAATGCCAAAAATAGTGCCTGAAATGCCAAATATAATGTCACAAATGCCAAATATAGTGCCTGAAATGCCAATTATAGCGCCTGAAATGCAAATTAGAGTGCCTGAAATGTCAATTATAGTGTCTGAAATGTCAATTATAGTGTCTGAAATGCCAAATATAATGACACAAATGCCAATTATAGTGCCTGAAATGCAAATTAGAGTGCCTGAAATGTCAATTATAGTGTCTAAAATGTCAATTATAGTGTCTGAAAAGCCAATTATAGTGCCTGAAATGCCAATTATAGTGCCTGAAATGCCAATTATAGTGCCTATAATGCCAAATATTATGTCACAAATGAAAAATTTTAGTGCCTGAAATGACAAATATAATGTCACAAAGGCCAATTATACTGCCTGAAATGTCAAGTAGAGTGCCTGAAATGTCAATTATAGTGCCTGAAATGTCAATTATAGTGCCTGAAATGTCAATTATAGTGTCTGAAATGTCAATTATAGTGTCTGAAATGCCAAATATAATGACACAAATGCCAATTATAGTGCCTGAAATGCCAATTATAGTGCTTGAAATGCCAAATATAGTGTCTGAAATGCCAATTAGAGTGCCTGAAATGTCAATTATAGTGTCTGAAATGTCAATTATAGTGCCTGAAATGCCAAATATAATGTCATAAATGCCAAATATAGTGCCTGAAATGCCAATTTTAGTGCCTGAAATGCGAATTATTATGTCTAAAATGCCAATTATAATGTCTGAAATGCCAATTATAATGTCGGAAATGCCAATTTTAGTGCCTGAAATGCCAAATATAATGTCCCAAATGCCAATTATAGTGCCTGAAATGTCAATTATAGTGTCTGAAATGTCAATTACAGTGTCTGAAATGCTAAATATAATGACACAAATGCCAATTATAGTGCCTGAAATGCAAATTAGAGTGCCTGAAATGTCAATTATAGTGTCTAAAATGTCAATTATAGTGTCTGAAAAGCCAATTATAGTGCCTGAAATGCCAATTATAGTGCCTGAAATGCCAATTTTAGTACCTGAAATGCGAATTATTATGTCTAAAAGGCCAATTATAATGTCTGAAATGCCAATTATAGTGCCTATAATGCCAAATATTATGTCACAAATGGAAAATTTTAGTGCCTGAAATGCCAAATATAATGTCACAAAGGCCAATTATACTGCCTGAAATACAAATTAGAGTGCCTGAAATGTCAAGTGTGAAAATGAAGTGTCTAAAATGTCAATTATAGTGTCTGAAAAGCCAATTATAGTGCCTGAAATGTCAATTATAGTGTCTGAAATGTCAATTATAGTGTCTGAAATGTCAATTATAGTTTCTAAAATGTCAATTATAGTGTCTGAAAAGCCAATTATAGTGCCTGAAATGCCAATTATAGTGCCTGAAATGCCAATTTTAATGCCTGTAATGAGAATTATTATGTCTAAAATGCCAATTATAATGTCTGAAATGCCAATTATAGTGCCTATAATGCCAAATATTATGTCACAAATGAAAACTTTTAGTGCTTGAAATGCCAAATATAATGTCACAAAGGCCAATTATAGTGCCTGAAATGTCAATTATAGTGTCTGAAATGTCAATTATAGTGTCCGAAATGCGAAATATAATGTCTCAAACGCCAATTTTAGTGCCTGAAATGCCATATATAATGTCACAAAGGCCAATTATAGTGCCTGAAATGTCAATTATAGTGTCTGAAATGTCAATTATAGTGTCTGAAATGCCAACTATAATGACACAAATGCCAATTATAGTGCCTGAAATGCAAATTAGAGTGCCTGAAATGTCAATTATAGTGTCTGAAATGTCAATTATAGTGTCTGAAATGCCAAATATAATGACACAAATGCCAATTTTAGTGCCTGAAATTCCAAATATAATGTCACAAATGCCAATTATAGTGCCTGAAATGTCAATTATAGTGTCTGAAATGTCAATTATAGTGTCTGAAATGCCAATTATAGTGAGTGAAATGCCAAATAAGATGCCTGAAATGCCAATTATAGTGAGTGAAATGCCAAATAAGATGCCTGAAATGCCAATTATTATGTCTAAAATGCCAATTATAATGTCTGAAATGCAAATTATAGTGTCGGAAATGCCAAATATAATGTCACAAATGCCAATTTTAGTGCCTGAAATGCCAAATATAATGTCACAAATGCCAATTATAGTGCCTGAAATGTCAATTATAGTATCTGAAATGTCAATTATAGTATCTGAAATGTCAGTTACAGTGTCTGAAATGCTAAATATAATGACACAAATGCCAATTATAGTGCCTGAAATGCAAATTAGAGTGCCTGAAATGTCAATTATAGTGTCTAAAATGTCAATTATAGTGTCTGAAAAGCCAATTATAGTGCCTGAAATGCCAATTATAGTGCCTGAAATGCAATTTTAGTACCTGAAATGCGAATTATTATGTCTAAAAGGCCAATTATAATGTCTGAAATGCCAATTATAGTGCCTATAATGCCAAATATTATGTCACAAATGAAAAATTTTAGTGCCTGAAATGCCAAATATAATGTCACAAAGGCCAATTATACTGCCTGAAATGTCAATTAGAGTGCCTGAAATGTCAATTATAGTGTCTAAAATGTCAATTATAGTGTCTGAAAAGCCAATTATAGTGCCTGAAATGCCAATTATAGTGCCTGAAATGCCAATTTTAGTGCCTGTAATGAGAAATATTATGTCTAAAATGCCAATTATAATGTCTGAAATGCCAATTATAGTGCCTATAATGCCAAATATTATGTCACAAATGAAAACTTTTAGTGCCTGAAATGCCAAATATAATGTCACAAAGGCCAATTATAGTGCCTGAAATGTCAATTATAGTGTCTGAAATGTCAATTATAGTGTCCGAAATGCGAAATATAATGTCTCAAACGCCAATTTTAGTGCCTGAAATGCCATATATAATGTCACAAAGGCCAATTATAGTGCCTGAAATGTCAATTATAGTGTCTGAAATGTCAATTATAGTGTCTGAAATGCCAAATATAATGACACAAATGCCAATTATAGTGCCTGAAATGCAAATTAGAGTGCCTGAAATGCCAATTATAGTGCCTGAAATGCCAATTTTAGTGCCTGAAATGCGAATTATTATGTCTAAAATGCCAATTATAATGTCTGAAATGTCAATTATAGTGTCCGAAATGCCAAATATAATGTCACAAATGCCAATTTTAGTGCCTGAAATTCCAAATATAATGTCACAAATGCCAATTATAGTGCCTGAAATGCCAAATATAATGTCATAAATGCCAAATATAGTGCCTGAAATGCCAATTTTAGTACCTGAAATGCCTATTATAATGTCTGAAATGCCACTTATAGTGCCTGAAATGCCAAATATTATGTCACAAATGCCAAAAATAGTGCCTGAAATGCCAAATATAATGTCACAAATGCCAAATATAGTGCCTGAAATGCCAATTATAGCGCCTGAAATGCAAATTAGAGTGCCTGAAATGTCAATTATAGTGTCTGAAATGTCAATTATAGTGTCTGAAATGCCAAATATAATGACACAAATGCCAATTATAGTGCCTGAAATGCAAATTAGAGTGCCTGAAATGTCAATTATAGTGTCTAAAATGTCAATTATAGTGTCTGAAAAGCCAATTATAGTGCCTGAAATGCCAATTATAGTGCCTGAAATGCCAATTATAGTGCCTATAATGCCAAATATTATGTCACAAATGAAAAATTTTAGTGCCTGAAATGACAAATATAATGTCACAAAGGCCAATTATACTGCCTGAAATGTCAAGTAGAGTGCCTGAAATGTCAATTATAGTGCCTGAAATGTCAATTATAGTGCCTGAAATGTCAATTATAGTGTCTGAAATGTCAATTATAGTGTCTGAAATGCCAAATATAATGACACAAATGCCAATTATAGTGCCTGAAATGCCAATTATAGTGCTTGAAATGCCAAATATAGTGTCTGAAATGCCAATTAGAGTGCCTGAAATGTCAATTATAGTGTCTGAAATGTCAATTATAGTGCCTGAAATGCCAAATATAATGTCATAAATGCCAAATATAGTGCCTGAAATGCCAATTTTAGTGCCTGAAATGCGAATTATTATGTCTAAAATGCCAATTATAATGTCTGAAATGCCAATTATAATGTCGGAAATGCCAATTTTAGTGCCTGAAATGCCAAATATAATGTCCCAAATGCCAATTATAGTGCCTGAAATGTCAATTATAGTGTCTGAAATGTCAATTACAGTGTCTGAAATGCTAAATATAATGACACAAATGCCAATTATAGTGCCTGAAATGCAAATTAGAGTGCCTGAAATGTCAATTATAGTGTCTAAAATGTCAATTATAGTGTCTGAAAAGCCAATTATAGTGCCTGAAATGCCAATTATAGTGCCTGAAATGCCAATTTTAGTACCTGAAATGCGAATTATTATGTCTAAAAGGCCAATTATAATGTCTGAAATGCCAATTATAGTGCCTATAATGCCAAATATTATGTCACAAATGGAAAATTTTAGTGCCTGAAATGCCAAATATAATGTCACAAAGGCCAATTATACTGCCTGAAATACAAATTAGAGTGCCTGAAATGTCAAGTGTGAAAATGAAGTGTCTAAAATGTCAATTATAGTGTCTGAAAAGCCAATTATAGTGCCTGAAATGTCAATTATAGTGTCTGAAATGTCAATTATAGTGTCTGAAATGTCAATTATAGTTTCTAAAATGTCAATTATAGTGTCTGAAAAGCCAATTATAGTGCCTGAAATGCCAATTATAGTGCCTGAAATGCCAATTTTAATGCCTGTAATGAGAATTATTATGTCTAAAATGCCAATTATAATGTCTGAAATGCCAATTATAGTGCCTATAATGCCAAATATTATGTCACAAATGAAAACTTTTAGTGCTTGAAATGCCAAATATAATGTCACAAAGGCCAATTATAGTGCCTGAAATGTCAATTATAGTGTCTGAAATGTCAATTATAGTGTCCGAAATGCGAAATATAATGTCTCAAACGCCAATTTTAGTGCCTGAAATGCCATATATAATGTCACAAAGGCCAATTATAGTGCCTGAAATGTCAATTATAGTGTCTGAAATGTCAATTATAGTGTCTGAAATGCCAACTATAATGACACAAATGCCAATTATAGTGCCTGAAATGCAAATTAGAGTGCCTGAAATGTCAATTATAGTGTCTGAAATGTCAATTATAGTGTCTGAAATGCCAAATATAATGACACAAATGCCAATTATAGTGCCTGAAATGCAAATTAGAGTGCCTGAAATGCCAATTATAGTGCCTGAAATGCCAATTTTAGTGCCTGAAATGCGAATTATTATGTCTAAAATGCCAATTATAATGTCTGAAATGTCAATTATAGTGTCCGAAATGCCAAATATAATGTCACAAATGCCAATTTTAGTGCCTGAAATTCCAAATATAATGTCACAAATGCCAATTATAGTGCCTGAAATGCCAAATATAATGTCATAAATCCCAAATATAGTGCCTGAAATGCCAATTTTAGTACCTGAAATGCGAATTATTATGTCTAAAATGCCAATTATAATGTCTGAAATGCCAATTATAATGTCGGAAATGCCAATTTTAGTGCCTGAAATGCCAAATATAATGTCACAAATGCCAATTATAGTGCCTGAAATGTCAATTATAGTGTCTGAAATGTCAATTACAGTGTCTGAAATGCTAAATATAATGACACAAATGCCAATTATAGTGCCTGAAATGCAAATTAGAGTGCCTGAAATGTCAATTATAGTGTCTAAAATGTCTATTATAGTGTCTGAAAAGCCAATTATAGTGCCTGAAATGCCAATTATAGTGCCTGAAATGCCAATTTTAGTACCTGAAATGCGAATTATTATGTCTAAAAGGCCAATTATAATGTCTGAAATGCCAATTATAGTGCCTAATATGCCAAATATTATGTCACAAATGAAAAATTTTAGTGCCTGAAATGCCAAATATAATGTCACAAAGGCCAATTATACTGCCTGAAATGTCAATTAGAGTGCCTGAATTGTCAATTATAGTGTCTAAAATGTCAATTATAGTGTCTGAAAAGCCAATTATAGTGCCTGAAATGCCAATTATAGTGCCTGAAATGCCAATTTTAGTGCCTGTAATGAGAATTATTATGTCTAAAATGCCAAATATAATGTCTGAAATGCCAATTATAGTGCCTATAATGCCAAATATTATGTCACAAATGAAAACTTTTAGTGCTTGAAATGCCAAATATAATGTCACAAAGGCCAATTATAGTGCCTGAAATGTCAATTATAGTGTCTGAAATGTCAATTATAGTGTCCGAAATGCGAAATATAATGTATCAAACGCCAATTTTAGTGCCTGAAATGCCATATATAATGTCACAAAGGCCAATTATAGTGCCTGAAATGTCAATTATAGTGTCTGAAATGTCAATTATAGTGTCTGAAATGCCAACTATAATGACACAAATGCCAATTATAGTGCCTGAAATGCAAATTAGAGTGCCTGAAATGTCAATTATAGTGTCTGAAATGTCAATTATAGTGTCTGAAATGCCAAATATAATGACACAAATGCCAATTATAGTGCCTGAAATGCAAATTAGAGTGCCTGAAATGCCAATTATAGTGCCTGAAATGCCAATTTTAGTGCCTGAAATGCCAATTAGAGTGCCTGAAATGTCAATTATAGTGTCTGAAATGTCAATTATAGTGCCTGAAATGCCAAATATAATGTCATAAATGCCAAATATAGTGCCTGAAATGCCAATTTTAGTGCCTGAAATGCGAATTATTATGTCTAAAATGCCAAATATAGTGCCTGAAATGCCAATTTTAGTACCTGAAATGCCTATTATAATGTCTGAAATGCCACTTATAGTGCCTGAAATGCCAAATATTATGTCACAAATGCCAAAAATAGTGCCTGAAATGCCAAATATAATGTCACAAATGCCAAATATAGTGCCTGAAATGCCAATTATAGCGCCTGAAATGCAAATTAGAGTGCCTGAAATGTCAATTATAGTGTCTGAAATGTCAATTATAGTGTCTGAAATGCCAAATATAATGACACAAATGCCAATTATAGTGCCTGAAATGCAAATTAGAGTGCCTGAAATGTCAATTATAGTGTCTAAAATGTCAATTATAGTGTCTGAAAAGCCAATTATAGTGCCTGAAATGCCAATTATAGTGCCTGAAATGCCAATTATAGTGCCTATAATGCCAAATATTATGTCACAAATGAAAAATTTTAGTGCCTGAAATGACAAATATAATGTCACAAAGGCCAATTATACTGCCTGAAATGTCAAGTAGAGTGCCTGAAATGTCAATTATAGTGCCTGAAATGTCAATTATAGTGCCTGAAATGTCAATTATAGTGTCTGAAATGTCAATTATAGTGTCTGAAATGCCAAATATAATGACACAAATGCCAATTATAGTGCCTGAAATGCCAATTATAGTGCTTGAAATGCCAAATATAGTGTCTGAAATGCCAATTAGAGTGCCTGAAATGTCAATTATAGTGCCTGAAATGTCAATTATAGTGCCTGAAATGTCAATTATAGTGTCTGAAATGTCAATTATAGTGTCTGAAATGCCAAATATAATGACACAAATGCCAATTATAGTGCCTGAAATGCCAATTATAGTGCTTGAAATGCCAAATATAGTGTCTGAAATGCCAATTATAGTGTCTGAAATGTCAATTATAGTGTCCGAAATGCGAAATATAATGTCTCAAACGCCAATTTTAGTGCCTGAAATGCCATATATAATGTCACAAAGGCCAATTATAGTGCCTGAAATGTCAATTATAGTGTCTGAAATGTCAATTATAGTGTCTGAAATGCCAACTATAATGACACAAATGCCAATTATAGTGCCTGAAATGTCAATTATAGTGTCTAAAATGTCAATTATAGTGTCTGAAAAGCCAATTATAGTGCCTGAAATGCCAATTATAGTGCCTGAAATGCCAATTTTAGTGCCTGTAATGAGAATTATTATGTCTAAAATGCCAATTATAATGTCTGAAATGCCAATTATAGTGCCTATAATGCCAAATATTATGTCACAAATGAAAACTTTTAGTGCCTGAAATGCCAAATATAATGTCACAAAGGCCAATTATAGTGCCTGAAATGTCAATTATAGTGTCTGAAATGTCAATTATAGTGTCCGAAATGCGAAATATAATGTCTCAAACGCCAATTTTAGTGCCTGAAATGCCATATATAATGTCACAAAGGCCAATTATAGTGCCTGAAATGTCAATTATAGTGTCTGAAATGTCAATTATAGTGTCTGAAATGCCAAATATAATGACACAAATGCCAATTATAGTGCCTGAAATGCAAATTAGAGTGCCTGAAATGCCAATTATAGTGCCTGAAATGCCAATTTTAGTGCCTGAAATGCGAATTATTATGTCTAAAATGCCAATTATAATGTCTGAAATGTCAATTATAGTGTCCGAAATGCCAAATATAATGTCACAAATGCCAATTTTAGTGCCTGAAATTCCAAATATAATGTCACAAATGCCAATTATAGTGCCTGAAATGCCAAATATAATGTCATAAATGCCAAATATAGTGCCTGAAATGCCAATTTTAGTACCTGAAATGCCTATTATAATGTCTGAAATGCCACTTATAGTGCCTGAAATGCCAAATATTATGTCACAAATGCCAAAAATAGTGCCTGAAATGCCAAATATAATGTCACAAATGCCAAATATAGTGCCTGAAATGCCAATTATAGCGCCTGAAATGCAAATTAGAGTGCCTGAAATGTCAATTATAGTGTCTGAAATGTCAATTATAGTGTCTGAAATGCCAAATATAATGACACAAATGCCAATTATAGTGCCTGAAATGCAAATTAGAGTGCCTGAAATGTCAATTATAGTGTCTAAAATGTCAATTATAGTGTCTGAAAAGCCAATTATAGTGCCTGAAATGCCAATTATAGTGCCTGAAATGCCAATTATAGTGCCTATAATGCCAAATATTATGTCACAAATGAAAAATTTTAGTGCCTGAAATGACAAATATAATGTCACAAAGGCCAATTATACTGCCTGAAATGTCAATTAGAGTGCCTGAAATGTCAATTATAGTGCCTGAAATGTCAATTATAGTGCCTGAAATGTCAATTATAGTGTCTGAAATGTCAATTATAGTGTCTGAAATGCCAAATATAATGACACAAATGCCAATTATAGTGCCTGAAATGCCAATTATAGTGCTTGAAATGCCAAATATAGTGTCTGAAATGCCAATTAGAGTGCCTGAAATGTCAATTATAGTGTCTGAAATGTCAATTATAGTGCCTGAAATGCCAAATATAATGTCATAAATGCCAAATATACTGCCTGAAATGTCAATTAGAGTGCCTGAAATGTCAATTATAGTGCCTGAAATGTCAATTATAGTGCCTGAAATGTCAATTATAGTGTCTGAAATGTCAATTATAGTGTCTGAAATGCCAAATATAATGACACAAATGCCAATTATAGTGCCTGAAATGCCAATTATAGTGCTTGAAATGCCAAATATAGTGTCTGAAATGCCAATTAGAGTGCCTGAAATGTCAATTATAGTGTCTGAAATGTCAATTATAGTGCCTGAAATGCCAAATATAATGTCATAAATGCCAAATATAGTGCCTGAAATGCCAATTTTAGTGCCTGAAATGCGAATTATTATGTCTAAAATGCCAAATATAGTGCCTGAAATGCCAATTTTAGTACCTGAAATGCCTATTATAATGTCTGAAATGCCACTTATAGTGCCTGAAATGCCAAATATTATGTCACAAATGCCAAAAATAGTGCCTGAAATGCCAAATATAATGTCACAAATGCCAAATATAGTGCCTGAAATGCCAATTATAGCGCCTGAAATGCAAATTAGAGTGCCTGAAATGTCAATTATAGTGTCTGAAATGTCAATTATAGTGTCTGAAATGCCAAATATAATGACACAAATGCCAATTATAGTGCCTGAAATGCAAATTAGAGTGCCTGAAATGTCAATTATAGTGTCTAAAATGTCAATTATAGTGTCTGAAAAGCCAATTATAGTGCCTGAAATGCCAATTATAGTGCCTGAAATGCCAATTATAGTGCCTATAATGCCAAATATTATGTCACAAATGAAAAATTTTAGTGCCTGAAATGACAAATATAATGTCACAAAGGCCAATTATACTGCCTGAAATGTCAAGTAGAGTGCCTGAAATGTCAATTATAGTGCCTGAAATGTCAATTATAGTGCCTGAAATGTCAATTATAGTGTCTGAAATGTCAATTATAGTGTCTGAAATGCCAAATATAATGACACAAATGCCAATTATAGTGCCTGAAATGCCAATTATAGTGCTTGAAATGCCAAATATAGTGTCTGAAATGCCAATTAGAGTGCCTGAAATGTCAATTATAGTGCCTGAAATGTCAATTATAGTGCCTGAAATGTCAATTATAGTGTCTGAAATGTCAATTATAGTGTCTGAAATGCCAAATATAATGACACAAATGCCAATTATAGTGCCTGAAATGCCAATTATAGTGCTTGAAATGCCAAATATAGTGTCTGAAATGCCAATTATAGTGTCTGAAATGTCAATTATAGTGTCCGAAATGCGAAATATAATGTCTCAAACGCCAATTTTAGTGCCTGAAATGCCATATATAATGTCACAAAGGCCAATTATAGTGCCTGAAATGTCAATTATAGTGTCTGAAATGTCAATTATAGTGTCTGAAATGCCAACTATAATGACACAAATGCCAATTATAGTGCCTGAAATGTCAATTATAGTGTCTAAAATGTCAATTATAGTGTCTGAAAAGCCAATTATAGTGCCTGAAATGCCAATTATAGTGCCTGAAATGCCAATTTTAGTGCCTGTAATGAGAATTATTATGTCTAAAATGCCAATTATAATGTCTGAAATGCCAATTATAGTGCCTATAATGCCAAATATTATGTCACAAATGAAAACTTTTAGTGCCTGAAATGCCAAATATAATGTCACAAAGGCCAATTATAGTGCCTGAAATGTCAATTATAGTGTCTGAAATGTCAATTATAGTGTCCGAAATGCGAAATATAATGTCTCAAACGCCAATTTTAGTGCCTGAAATGCCATATATAATGTCACAAAGGCCAATTATAGTGCCTGAAATGTCAATTATAGTGTCTGAAATGTCAATTATAGTGTCTGAAATGCCAAATATAATGACACAAATGCCAATTATAGTGCCTGAAATGCAAATTAGAGTGCCTGAAATGCCAATTATAGTGCCTGAAATGCCAATTTTAGTGCCTGAAATGCGAATTATTATGTCTAAAATGCCAATTATAATGTCTGAAATGTCAATTATAGTGTCCGAAATGCCAAATATAATGTCACAAATGCCAATTTTAGTGCCTGAAATTCCAAATATAATGTCACAAATGCCAATTATAGTGCCTGAAATGCCAAATATAATGTCATAAATGCCAAATATAGTGCCTGAAATGCCAATTTTAGTACCTGAAATGCCTATTATAATGTCTGAAATGCCACTTATAGTGCCTGAAATGCCAAATATTATGTCACAAATGCCAAAAATAGTGCCTGAAATGCCAAATATAATGTCACAAATGCCAAATATAGTGCCTGAAATGCCAATTATAGCGCCTGAAATGCAAATTAGAGTGCCTGAAATGTCAATTATAGTGTCTGAAATGTCAATTATAGTGTCTGAAATGCCAAATATAATGACACAAATGCCAATTATAGTGCCTGAAATGCAAATTAGAGTGCCTGAAATGTCAATTATAGTGTCTAAAATGTCAATTATAGTGTCTGAAAAGCCAATTATAGTGCCTGAAATGCCAATTATAGTGCCTGAAATGCCAATTATAGTGCCTATAATGCCAAATATTATGTCACAAATGAAAAATTTTAGTGCCTGAAATGACAAATATAATGTCACAAAGGCCAATTATACTGCCTGAAATGTCAATTAGAGTGCCTGAAATGTCAATTATAGTGCCTGAAATGTCAATTATAGTGCCTGAAATGTCAATTATAGTGTCTGAAATGTCAATTATAGTGTCTGAAATGCCAAATATAATGACACAAATGCCAATTATAGTGCCTGAAATGCCAATTATAGTGCTTGAAATGCCAAATATAGTGTCTGAAATGCCAATTAGAGTGCCTGAAATGTCAATTATAGTGTCTGAAATGTCAATTATAGTGCCTGAAATGCCAAATATAATGTCATAAATGCCAAATATACTGCCTGAAATGTCAATTAGAGTGCCTGAAATGTCAATTATAGTGCCTGAAATGTCAATTATAGTGCCTGAAATGTCAATTATAGTGTCTGAAATGTCAATTATAGTGTCTGAAATGCCAAATATAATGACACAAATGCCAATTATAGTGCCTGAAATGCCAATTATAGTGCTTGAAATGCCAAATATAGTGTCTGAAATGCCAATTAGAGTGCCTGAAATGTCAATTATAGTGTCTGAAATGTCAATTATAGTGCCTGAAATGCCAAATATAATGTCATAAATGCCAAATATAGTGCCTGAAATGCCAATTTTAGTGCCTGAAATGCGAATTATTATGTCTAAAATGCCAAATATAGTGCCTGAAATGCCAATTTTAGTACCTGAAATGCCTATTATAATGTCTGAAATGCCACTTATAGTGCCTGAAATGCCAAATATTATGTCACAAATGCCAAAAATAGTGCCTGAAATGCCAAATATAATGTCACAAATGCCAAATATAGTGCCTGAAATGCCAATTATAGCGCCTGAAATGCAAATTAGAGTGCCTGAAATGTCAATTATAGTGTCTGAAATGTCAATTATAGTGTCTGAAATGCCAAATATAATGACACAAATGCCAATTATAGTGCCTGAAATGCAAATTAGAGTGCCTGAAATGTCAATTATAGTGTCTAAAATGTCAATTATAGTGTCTGAAAAGCCAATTATAGTGCCTGAAATGCCAATTATAGTGCCTGAAATGCCAATTATAGTGCCTATAATGCCAAATATTATGTCACAAATGAAAAATTTTAGTGCCTGAAATGACAAATATAATGTCACAAAGGCCAATTATACTGCCTGAAATGTCAAGTAGAGTGCCTGAAATGTCAATTATAGTGCCTGAAATGTCAATTATAGTGCCTGAAATGTCAATTATAGTGTCTGAAATGTCAATTATAGTGTCTGAAATGCCAAATATAATGACACAAATGCCAATTATAGTGCCTGAAATGCCAATTATAGTGCTTGAAATGCCAAATATAGTGTCTGAAATGCCAATTAGAGTGCCTGAAATGTCAATTATAGTGCCTGAAATGTCAATTATAGTGCCTGAAATGTCAATTATAGTGTCTGAAATGTCAATTATAGTGTCTGAAATGCCAAATATAATGACACAAATGCCAATTATAGTGCCTGAAATGCCAATTATAGTGCTTGAAATGCCAAATATAGTGTCTGAAATGCCAATTATAGTGTCTGAAATGTCAATTATAGTGTCCGAAATGCGAAATATAATGTCTCAAACGCCAATTTTAGTGCCTGAAATGCCATATATAATGTCACAAAGGCCAATTATAGTGCCTGAAATGTCAATTATAGTGTCTGAAATGTCAATTATAGTGTCTGAAATGCCAACTATAATGACACAAATGCCAATTATAGTGCCTGAAATGTCAATTATAGTGTCTAAAATGTCAATTATAGTGTCTGAAAAGCCAATTATAGTGCCTGAAATGCCAATTATAGTGCCTGAAATGCCAATTTTAGTGCCTGTAATGAGAATTATTATGTCTAAAATGCCAATTATAATGTCTGAAATGCCAATTATAGTGCCTATAATGCCAAATATTATGTCACAAATGAAAACTTTTAGTGCCTGAAATGCCAAATATAATGTCACAAAGGCCAATTATAGTGCCTGAAATGTCAATTATAGTGTCTGAAATGTCAATTATAGTGTCCGAAATGCGAAATATAATGTCTCAAACGCCAATTTTAGTGCCTGAAATGCCATATATAATGTCACAAAGGCCAATTATAGTGCCTGAAATGTCAATTATAGTGTCTGAAATGTCAATTATAGTGTCTGAAATGCCAAATATAATGACACAAATGCCAATTATAGTGCCTGAAATGCAAATTAGAGTGCCTGAAATGCCAATTATAGTGCCTGAAATGCCAATTTTAGTGCCTGAAATGCGAATTATTATGTCTAAAATGCCAATTATAATGTCTGAAATGTCAATTATAGTGTCCGAAATGCCAAATATAATGTCACAAATGCCAATTTTAGTGCCTGAAATTCCAAATATAATGTCACAAATGCCAATTATAGTGCCTGAAATGCCAAATATAATGTCATAAATGCCAAATATAGTGCCTGAAATGCCAATTTTAGTACCTGAAATGCCTATTATAATGTCTGAAATGCCACTTATAGTGCCTGAAATGCCAAATATTATGTCACAAATGCCAAAAATAGTGCCTGAAATGCCAAATATAATGTCACAAATGCCAAATATAGTGCCTGAAATGCCAATTATAGCGCCTGAAATGCAAATTAGAGTGCCTGAAATGTCAATTATAGTGTCTGAAATGTCAATTATAGTGTCTGAAATGCCAAATATAATGACACAAATGCCAATTATAGTGCCTGAAATGCAAATTAGAGTGCCTGAAATGTCAATTATAGTGTCTAAAATGTCAATTATAGTGTCTGAAAAGCCAATTATAGTGCCTGAAATGCCAATTATAGTGCCTGAAATGCCAATTATAGTGCCTATAATGCCAAATATTATGTCACAAATGAAAAATTTTAGTGCCTGAAATGACAAATATAATGTCACAAAGGCCAATTATACTGCCTGAAATGTCAATTAGAGTGCCTGAAATGTCAATTATAGTGCCTGAAATGTCAATTATAGTGCCTGAAATGTCAATTATAGTGTCTGAAATGTCAATTATAGTGTCTGAAATGCCAAATATAATGACACAAATGCCAATTATAGTGCCTGAAATGCCAATTATAGTGCTTGAAATGCCAAATATAGTGTCTGAAATGCCAATTAGAGTGCCTGAAATGTCAATTATAGTGTCTGAAATGTCAATTATAGTGCCTGAAATGCCAAATATAATGTCATAAATGCCAAATATACTGCCTGAAATGTCAATTAGAGTGCCTGAAATGTCAATTATAGTGCCTGAAATGTCAATTATAGTGCCTGAAATGTCAATTATAGTGTCTGAAATGTCAATTATAGTGTCTGAAATGCCAAATATAATGACACAAATGCCAATTATAGTGCCTGAAATGCCAATTATAGTGCTTGAAATGCCAAATATAGTGTCTGAAATGCCAATTAGAGTGCCTGAAATGTCAATTATAGTGTCTGAAATGTCAATTATAGTGCCTGAAATGCCAAATATAATGTCATAAATGCCAAATATAGTGCCTGAAATGCCAATTTTAGTGCCTGAAATGCGAATTATTATGTCTAAAATGCCAAATATAGTGCCTGAAATGCCAATTTTAGTACCTGAAATGCCTATTATAATGTCTGAAATGCCACTTATAGTGCCTGAAATGCCAAATATTATGTCACAAATGCCAAAAATAGTGCCTGAAATGCCAAATATAATGTCACAAATGCCAAATATAGTGCCTGAAATGCCAATTATAGCGCCTGAAATGCAAATTAGAGTGCCTGAAATGTCAATTATAGTGTCTGAAATGTCAATTATAGTGTCTGAAATGCCAAATATAATGACACAAATGCCAATTATAGTGCCTGAAATGCAAATTAGAGTGCCTGAAATGTCAATTATAGTGTCTAAAATGTCAATTATAGTGTCTGAAAAGCCAATTATAGTGCCTGAAATGCCAATTATAGTGCCTGAAATGCCAATTATAGTGCCTATAATGCCAAATATTATGTCACAAATGAAAAATTTTAGTGCCTGAAATGACAAATATAATGTCACAAAGGCCAATTATACTGCCTGAAATGTCAAGTAGAGTGCCTGAAATGTCAATTATAGTGCCTGAAATGTCAATTATAGTGCCTGAAATGTCAATTATAGTGTCTGAAATGTCAATTATAGTGTCTGAAATGCCAAATATAATGACACAAATGCCAATTATAGTGCCTGAAATGCCAATTATAGTGCTTGAAATGCCAAATATAGTGTCTGAAATGCCAATTAGAGTGCCTGAAATGTCAATTATAGTGCCTGAAATGTCAATTATAGTGCCTGAAATGTCAATTATAGTGTCTGAAATGTCAATTATAGTGTCTGAAATGCCAAATATAATGACACAAATGCCAATTATAGTGCCTGAAATGCCAATTATAGTGCTTGAAATGCCAAATATAGTGTCTGAAATGCCAATTATAGTGTCTGAAATGTCAATTATAGTGTCCGAAATGCGAAATATAATGTCTCAAACGCCAATTTTAGTGCCTGAAATGCCATATATAATGTCACAAAGGCCAATTATAGTGCCTGAAATGTCAATTATAGTGTCTGAAATGTCAATTATAGTGTCTGAAATGCCAACTATAATGACACAAATGCCAATTATAGTGCCTGAAATGTCAATTATAGTGTCTAAAATGTCAATTATAGTGTCTGAAAAGCCAATTATAGTGCCTGAAATGCCAATTATAGTGCCTGAAATGCCAATTTTAGTGCCTGTAATGAGAATTATTATGTCTAAAATGCCAATTATAATGTCTGAAATGCCAATTATAGTGCCTATAATGCCAAATATTATGTCACAAATGAAAACTTTTAGTGCCTGAAATGCCAAATATAATGTCACAAAGGCCAATTATAGTGCCTGAAATGTCAATTATAGTGTCTGAAATGTCAATTATAGTGTCCGAAATGCGAAATATAATGTCTCAAACGCCAATTTTAGTGCCTGAAATGCCATATATAATGTCACAAAGGCCAATTATAGTGCCTGAAATGTCAATTATAGTGTCTGAAATGTCAATTATAGTGTCTGAAATGCCAAATATAATGACACAAATGCCAATTATAGTGCCTGAAATGCAAATTAGAGTGCCTGAAATGCCAATTATAGTGCCTGAAATGCCAATTTTAGTGCCTGAAATGCGAATTATTATGTCTAAAATGCCAATTATAATGTCTGAAATGTCAATTATAGTGTCCGAAATGCCAAATATAATGTCACAAATGCCAATTTTAGTGCCTGAAATTCCAAATATAATGTCACAAATGCCAATTATAGTGCCTGAAATGCCAAATATAATGTCATAAATGCCAAATATAGTGCCTGAAATGCCAATTTTAGTACCTGAAATGCCTATTATAATGTCTGAAATGCCACTTATAGTGCCTGAAATGCCAAATATTATGTCACAAATGCCAAAAATAGTGCCTGAAATGCCAAATATAATGTCACAAATGCCAAATATAGTGCCTGAAATGCCAATTATAGCGCCTGAAATGCAAATTAGAGTGCCTGAAATGTCAATTATAGTGTCTGAAATGTCAATTATAGTGTCTGAAATGCCAAATATAATGACACAAATGCCAATTATAGTGCCTGAAATGCAAATTAGAGTGCCTGAAATGTCAATTATAGTGTCTAAAATGTCAATTATAGTGTCTGAAAAGCCAATTATAGTGCCTGAAATGCCAATTATAGTGCCTGAAATGCCAATTATAGTGCCTATAATGCCAAATATTATGTCACAAATGAAAAATTTTAGTGCCTGAAATGACAAATATAATGTCACAAAGGCCAATTATACTGCCTGAAATGTCAATTAGAGTGCCTGAAATGTCAATTATAGTGCCTGAAATGTCAATTATAGTGCCTGAAATGTCAATTATAGTGTCTGAAATGTCAATTATAGTGTCTGAAATGCCAAATATAATGACACAAATGCCAATTATAGTGCCTGAAATGCCAATTATAGTGCTTGAAATGCCAAATATAGTGTCTGAAATGCCAATTAGAGTGCCTGAAATGTCAATTATAGTGTCTGAAATGTCAATTATAGTGCCTGAAATGCCAAATATAATGTCATAAATGCCAAATATACTGCCTGAAATGTCAATTAGAGTGCCTGAAATGTCAATTATAGTGCCTGAAATGTCAATTATAGTGCCTGAAATGTCAATTATAGTGTCTGAAATGTCAATTATAGTGTCTGAAATGCCAAATATAATGACACAAATGCCAATTATAGTGCCTGAAATGCCAATTATAGTGCTTGAAATGCCAAATATAGTGTCTGAAATGCCAATTAGAGTGCCTGAAATGTCAATTATAGTGTCTGAAATGTCAATTATAGTGCCTGAAATGCCAAATATAATGTCATAAATGCCAAATATAGTGCCTGAAATGCCAATTTTAGTGCCTGAAATGCGAATTATTATGTCTAAAATGCCAAATATAGTGCCTGAAATGCCAATTTTAGTACCTGAAATGCCTATTATAATGTCTGAAATGCCACTTATAGTGCCTGAAATGCCAAATATTATGTCACAAATGCCAAAAATAGTGCCTGAAATGCCAAATATAATGTCACAAATGCCAAATATAGTGCCTGAAATGCCAATTATAGCGCCTGAAATGCAAATTAGAGTGCCTGAAATGTCAATTATAGTGTCTGAAATGTCAATTATAGTGTCTGAAATGCCAAATATAATGACACAAATGCCAATTATAGTGCCTGAAATGCAAATTAGAGTGCCTGAAATGTCAATTATAGTGTCTAAAATGTCAATTATAGTGTCTGAAAAGCCAATTATAGTGCCTGAAATGCCAATTATAGTGCCTGAAATGCCAATTATAGTGCCTATAATGCCAAATATTATGTCACAAATGAAAAATTTTAGTGCCTGAAATGACAAATATAATGTCACAAAGGCCAATTATACTGCCTGAAATGTCAAGTAGAGTGCCTGAAATGTCAATTATAGTGCCTGAAATGTCAATTATAGTGCCTGAAATGTCAATTATAGTGTCTGAAATGTCAATTATAGTGTCTGAAATGCCAAATATAATGACACAAATGCCAATTATAGTGCCTGAAATGCCAATTATAGTGCTTGAAATGCCAAATATAGTGTCTGAAATGCCAATTAGAGTGCCTGAAATGTCAATTATAGTGTCTGAAATGTCAATTATAGTGCCTGAAATGCCAAATATAATGTCATAAATGCCAAATATAGTGCCTGAAATGCCAATTTTAGTGCCTGAAATGCGAATTATTATGTCTAAAATGCCAATTATAATGTCTGAAATGCCAATTATAATGTCGGAAATGCCAATTTTAGTGCCTGAAATGCCAAATATAATGTCCCAAATGCCAATTATAGTGCCTGAAATGTCAATTATAGTGTCTGAAATGTCAATTACAGTGTCTGAAATGCTAAATATAATGACACAAATGCCAATTATAGTGCCTGAAATGCAAATTAGAGTGCCTGAAATGTCAATTATAGTGTCTAAAATGTCAATTATAGTGTCTGAAAAGCCAATTATAGTGCCTGAAATGCCAATTATAGTGCCTGAAATGCCAATTTTAGTACCTGAAATGCGAATTATTATGTCTAAAAGGCCAATTATAATGTCTGAAATGCCAATTATAGTGCCTATAATGCCAAATATTATGTCACAAATGGAAAATTTTAGTGCCTGAAATGCCAAATATAATGTCACAAAGGCCAATTATACTGCCTGAAATACAAATTAGAGTGCCTGAAATGTCAAGTGTGAAAATGAAGTGTCTAAAATGTCAATTATAGTGTCTGAAAAGCCAATTATAGTGCCTGAAATGTCAATTATAGTGTCTGAAATGTCAATTATAGTGTCTGAAATGTCAATTATAGTTTCTAAAATGTCAATTATAGTGTCTGAAAAGCCAATTATAGTGCCTGAAATGCCAATTATAGTGCCTGAAATGCCAATTTTAATGCCTGTAATGAGAATTATTATGTCTAAAATGCCAATTATAATGTCTGAAATGCCAATTATAGTGCCTATAATGCCAAATATTATGTCACAAATGAAAACTTTTAGTGCTTGAAATGCCAAATATAATGTCACAAAGGCCAATTATAGTGCCTCAAATGTCAATTATAGTGTCTGAAATGTCAATTATAGTGTCCGAAATGCGAAATATAATGTCTCAAACGCCAATTTTAGTGCCTGAAATGCCATATATAATGTCACAAAGGCCAATTATAGTGCCTGAAATGTCAATTATAGTGTCTGAAATGTCAATTATAGTGTCTGAAATGCCAACTATAATGACACAAATGCCAATTATAGTGCCTGAAATGCAAATTAGAGTGCCTGAAATGTCAATTATAGTGTCTGAAATGTCAATTATAGTGTCTGAAATGCCAAATATAATGACACAAATGCCAATTATAGTGCCTGAAATGCAAATTAGAGTGCCTGAAATGCCAATTATAGTGCCTGAAATGCCAATTTTAGTGCCTGAAATGCGAATTATTATGTCTAAAATGCCAATTATAATGTCTGAAATGTCAATTATAGTGTCCGAAATGCCAAATATAATGTCACAAATGCCAATTTTAGTGCCTGAAATTCCAAATATAATGTCACAAATGCCAATTATAGTGCCTGAAATGCCAAATATAATGTCATAAATCCCAAATATAGTGCCTGAAATGCCAATTTTAGTACCTGAAATGCGAATTATTATGTCTAAAATGCCAATTATAATGTCTGAAATGCCAATTATAATGTCGGAAATGCCAATTTTAGTGCCTGAAATGCCAAATATAATGTCACAAATGCCAATTATAGTGCCTGAAATGTCAATTATAGTGTCTGAAATGTCAATTACAGTGTCTGAAATGCTAAATATAATGACACAAATGCCAATTATAGTGCCTGAAATGCAAATTAGAGTGCCTGAAATGTCAATTATAGTGTCTAAAATGTCTATTATAGTGTCTGAAAAGCCAATTATAGTGCCTGAAATGCCAATTATAGTGCCTGAAATGCCAATTTTAGTACCTGAAATGCGAATTATTATGTCTAAAAGGCCAATTATAATGTCTGAAATGCCAATTATAGTGCCTAATATGCCAAATATTATGTCACAAATGAAAAATTTTAGTGCCTGAAATGCCAAATATAATGTCACAAAGGCCAATTATACTGCCTGAAATGTCAATTAGAGTGCCTGAATTGTCAATTATAGTGTCTAAAATGTCAATTATAGTGTCTGAAAAGCCAATTATAGTGCCTGAAATGCCAATTATAGTGCCTGAAATGCCAATTTTAGTGCCTGTAATGAGAATTATTATGTCTAAAATGCCAAATATAATGTCTGAAATGCCAATTATAGTGCCTATAATGCCAAATATTATGTCACAAATGAAAACTTTTAGTGCTTGAAATGCCAAATATAATGTCACAAAGGCCAATTATAGTGCCTGAAATGTCAATTATAGTGTCTGAAATGTCAATTATAGTGTCCGAAATGCGAAATATAATGTATCAAACGCCAATTTTAGTGCCTGAAATGCCATATATAATGTCACAAAGGCCAATTATAGTGCCTGAAATGTCAATTATAGTGTCTGAAATGTCAATTATAGTGTCTGAAATGCCAACTATAATGACACAAATGCCAATTATAGTGCCTGAAATGCAAATTAGAGTGCCTGAAATGTCAATTATAGTGTCTGAAATGTCAATTATAGTGTCTGAAATGCCAAATATAATGACACAAATGCCAATTATAGTGCCTGAAATGCAAATTAGAGTGCCTGAAATGCCAATTATAGTGCCTGAAATGCCAATTTTAGTGCCTGAAATGCGAATTATTATGTCTAAAATGCCAATTATAATGTCTGAAATGTCAATTATAGTGTCCGAAATGCCAAATATAATGTCACAAATGCCAATTTTAGTGCCTGAAATTCCAAATATAATGTCACAAATGCCAATTATAGTGCCTGAAATGTCAATTATAGTGTCTGAAATGTCAATTATAGTGTCTGAAATGCCAATTATAGTGAGTGAAATGCCAAATAAGATGCCTGAAATGCCAATTATAGTGTGTGAAATGCCAAATAAGATGCCTGAAATGCCAATTATTATGTCTAAAATGCCAATTATAATGTCTGAAATGCAAATTATAGTGTCGGAAATGCCAAATATAATGTCACAAATGCCAATTTTAGTGCCTGAAATGCCAAATATAATGTCACAAATGCCAATTATAGTGCCTGAAATGTCAATTATAGTATCTGAAATGTCAATTATAGTATCTGAAATGTCAGTTACAGTGTCTGAAATGCTAAATATAATGACACAAATGCCAATTATAGTGCCTGAAATGCAAATTAGAGTGCCTGAAATGTCAATTATAGTGTCTAAAATGTCAATTATAGTGTCTGAAAAGCCAATTATAGTGCCTGAAATGCCAATTATAGTGCCTGAAATGCAATTTTAGTACCTGAAATGCGAATTATTATGTCTAAAAGGCCAATTATAATGTCTGAAATGCCAATTATAGTGCCTATAATGCCAAATATTATGTCACAAATGAAAAATTTTAGTGCCTGAAATGCCAAATATAATGTCACAAAGGCCAATTATACTGCCTGAAATGTCAATTAGAGTGCCTGAAATGTCAATTATAGTGTCTAAAATGTCAATTATAGTGTCTGAAAAGCCAATTATAGTGCCTGAAATGCCAATTATAGTGCCTGAAATGCCAATTTTAGTGCCTGTAATGAGAATTATTATGTCTAAAATGCCAATTATAATGTCTGAAATGCCAATTATAGTGCCTATAATGCCAAATATTATGTCACAAATGAAAACTTTTAGTGCCTGAAATGCCAAATATAATGTCACAAAGGCCAATTATAGTGCCTGAAATGTCAATTATAGTGTCTGAAATGTCAATTATAGTGTCCGAAATGCGAAATATAATGTCTCAAACGCCAATTTTAGTGCCTGAAATGCCATATATAATGTCACAAAGGCCAATTATAGTGCCTGAAATGTCAATTATAGTGTCTGAAATGTCAATTATAGTGTCTGAAATGCCAAATATAATGACACAAATGCCAATTATAGTGCCTGAAATGCAAATTAGAGTGCCTGAAATGCCAATTATAGTGCCTGAAATGCCAATTTTAGTGCCTGAAATGCGAATTATTATGTCTAAAATGCCAATTATAATGTCTGAAATGTCAATTATAGTGTCCGAAATGCCAAATATAATGTCACAAATGCCAATTTTAGTGCCTGAAATTCCAAATATAATGTCACAAATGCCAATTATAGTGCCTGAAATGCCAAATATAATGTCATAAATGCCAAATATAGTGCCTGAAATGCCAATTTTAGTACCTGAAATGCCTATTATAATGTCTGAAATGCCACTTATAGTGCCTGAAATGCCAAATATTATGTCACAAATGCCAAAAATAGTGCCTGAAATGCCAAATATAATGTCACAAATGCCAAATATAGTGCCTGAAATGCCAATTATAGCGCCTGAAATGCAAATTAGAGTGCCTGAAATGTCAATTATAGTGTCTGAAATGTCAATTATAGTGTCTGAAATGCCAAATATAATGACACAAATGCCAATTATAGTGCCTGAAATGCAAATTAGAGTGCCTGAAATGTCAATTATAGTGTCTAAAATGTCAATTATAGTGTCTGAAAAGCCAATTATAGTGCCTGAAATGCCAATTATAGTGCCTGAAATGCCAATTATAGTGCCTATAATGCCAAATATTATGTCACAAATGAAAAATTTTAGTGCCTGAAATGACAAATATAATGTCACAAAGGCCAATTATACTGCCTGAAATGTCAATTAGAGTGCCTGAAATGTCAATTATAGTGCCTGAAATGTCAATTATAGTGCCTGAAATGTCAATTATAGTGTCTGAAATGTCAATTATAGTGTCTGAAATGCCAAATATAATGACACAAATGCCAATTATAGTGCCTGAAATGCCAATTATAGTGCTTGAAATGCCAAATATAGTGTCTGAAATGCCAATTAGAGTGCCTGAAATGTCAATTATAGTGTCTGAAATGTCAATTATAGTGCCTGAAATGCCAAATATAATGTCATAAATGCCAAATATAGTGCCTGAAATGCCAATTTTAGTGCCTGAAATGCGAATTATTATGTCTAAAATGCCAATTATAATGTCTGAAATGCCAATTATAATGTCGGAAATGCCAATTTTAGTGCCTGAAATGCCAAATATAATGTCCCAAATGCCAATTATAGTGCCTGAAATGTCAATTATAGTGTCTGAAATGTCAATTACAGTGTCTGAAATGCTAAATATAATGACACAAATGCCAATTATAGTGCCTGAAATGCAAATTAGAGTGCCTGAAATGTCAATTATAGTGTCTAAAATGTCAATTATAGTGTCTGAAAAGCCAATTATAGTGCCTGAAATGCCAATTATAGTGCCTGAAATGCCAATTTTAGTACCTGAAATGCGAATTATTATGTCTAAAAGGCCAATTATAATGTCTGAAATGCCAATTATAGTGCCTATAATGCCAAATATTATGTCACAAATGGAAAATTTTAGTGCCTGAAATGCCAAATATAATGTCACAAAGGCCAATTATACTGCCTGAAATGCAAATTAGAGTGCCTGAAATGTCAAGTGTGAAAATGAAGTGTCTAAAATGTCAATTATAGTGTCTGAAAAGCCAATTATAGTGCCTGAAATGTCAATTATAGTGTCTGAAATGTCAATTATAGTTTCTAAAATGTCAATTATAGTGTCTGAAAAGCCAATTATAGTTCCTGAAATGCCAATTATAGTGCCTGAAATGCCAATTTTAGTGCCTGTAATGAGAATTATTATGTCTAAAATGCCAATTATAATGTCTGAAATGCCAATTATAGTGCCTATAATGCCAAATATTATGTCACAAATGAAAACTTTTAGTGCTTGAAATGCCAAATATAATGTCACAAAGGCCAATTATAGTGCCTGAAATGTCAATTATAGTGTCTGAAATGTCAATTATAGTGTCCGAAATGCGAAATATAATGTCTCAAACGCCAATTTTAGTGCCTGAAATGCCATATATAATGTCACAAAGGCCAATTATAGTGCCTGAAATGTCAATTATAGTGTCTGAAATGTCAATTATAGTGTCTGAAATGCCAACTATAATGACACAAATGCCAATTATAGTGCCTGAAATGCAAATTAGAGTGCCTGAAATGTCAATTATAGTGTCTGAAATGTCAATTATAGTGTCTGAAATGCCAAATATAATGACACAAATGCCAATTATAGTGCCTGAAATGCAAATTAGAGTGCCTGAAATGCCAATTATAGTGCCTGAAATGCCAATTTTAGTGCCTGAAATGCGAATTATTATGTCTAAAATGCCAATTATAATGTCTGAAATGTCAATTATAGTGTCCGAAATGCCAAATATAATGTCACAAATGCCAATTTTAGTGCCTGAAATTCCAAATATAATGTCACAAATGCCAATTATAGTGCCTGAAATGCCAAATATAATGTCATAAATGCCAAATATAGTGCCTGAAATGCCAATTTTAGTACCTGAAATGCGAATTATTATGTCTAAAATGCCAATTATAATGTCTGAAATGCCAATTATAATGTCGGAAATGCCAATTTTAGTGCCTGAAATGCCAAATATAATGTCACAAATGCCAATTATAGTGCCTGAAATGTCAATTATAGTGTCTGAAATGTCAATTACAGTGTCTGAAATGCTAAATATAATGACACAAATGCCAATTATAGTGCCTGAAATGCAAATTAGAGTGCCCGAAATGTCAATTATAGTGTCTAAAATGTCTATTATAGTGTCTGAAAAGCCAATTATAGTGCCTGAAATGCCAATTATAGTGCCTGAAATGCCAATTTTAGTACCTGAAATGCGAATTATTATGTCTAAAAGGCCAATTATAATGTCTGAAATGCCAATTATAGTGCCTAATATGCCAAATATTATGTCACAAATGAAAAATTTTAGTGCCTGAAATGCCAAATATAATGTCACAAAGGCCAATTATACTGCCTGAAATGTCAATTAGAGTGCCTGAATTGTCAATTATAGTGTCTAAAATGTCAATTATAGTGTCTGAAAAGCCAATTATAGTGCCTGAAATGCCAATTATAGTGCCTGAAATGCCAATTTTAGTGCCTGTAATGAGAATTATTATGTCTAAAATGCCAAATATAATGTCTGAAATGCCAATTATAGTGCCTATAATGCCAAATATTATGTCACAAATGAAAACTTTTAGTGCTTGAAATGCCAAATATAATGTCACAAAGGCCAATTATAGTGCCTGAAATGTCAATTATAGTGTCTGAAATGTCAATTATAGTGTCCGAAATGCGAAATATAATGTCTCAAACGCCAATTTTAGTGCCTGAAATGCCATATATAATGTCACAAAGGCCAATTATAGTGCCTGAAATGTCAATTATAGTGTCTGAAATGTCAATTATAGTGTCTGAAATGCCAACTATAATGACACAAATGCCAATTATAGTGCCTGAAATGCAAATTAGAGTGCCTGAAATGTCAATTATAGTGTCTGAAATGTCAATTATAGTGTCTGAAATGCCAAATATAATGACACAAATGCCAATTATAGTGCCTGAAATGCAAATTAGAGTGCCTGAAATGCCAATTATAGTGCCTGAAATGCCAATTTTAGTGCCTGAAATGCGAATTATTATGTCTAAAATGCCAATTATAATGTCTGAAATGTCAATTATAGTGTCCGAAATGCCAAATATAATGTCACAAATGCCAATTTTAGTGCCTGAAATTCCAAATATAATGTCACAAATGCCAATTATAGTGCCTGAAATGTCAATTATAGTGTCTGAAATGTCAATTATAGTGTCTGAAATACCAATTATAGTGAGTGAAATGCCAAATAAGATGCCTGAAATGCCAATTATAGTGAGTGAAATGCCAAATAAGATGCCTGAAATGCCAATTATTATGTCTAAAATGCCAATTATAATGTCTGAAATGCAAATTATAGTGTCGGAAATGCCAAATATAATGTCACAAATGCCAATTTTAGTGCCTGAAATGCCAAATATAATGTCACAAATGCCAATTATAGTGCCTGAAATGTCAATTATAGTATCTGAAATGTCAATTATAGTATCTGAAATGTCAGTTACAGTGTCTGAAATGCTAAATATAATGACACAAATGCCAATTATAGTGCCTGAAATGCAAATTAGAGTGCCTGAAATGTCAATTATAGTGTCTAAAATGTCAATTATAGTGTCTGAAAAGCCAATTATAGTGCCTGAAATGCCAATTATAGTGCCTGAAATGCAATTTTAGTACCTGAAATGCGAATTATTATGTCTAAAAGGCCAATTATAATGTCTGAAATGTCAATTATAGTGCCTATAATGCCAAATATTATGTCACAAATGAAAAATTTTAGTGCCTGAAATGCCAAATATAATGTCACAAAGGCCAATTATACTGCCTGAAATGTCAATTAGAGTGCCTGAAATGTCAATTATAGTGTCTAAAATGTCAATTATAGTGTCTGAAAAGCCAATTATAGTGCCTGAAATGCCAATTATAGTGCCTGAAATGCCAATTTTAGTGCCTGTAATGAGAATTATTATGTCTAAAATGCCAATTATAATGTCTGAAATGCCAATTATAGTGCCTATAATGCCAAATATTATGTCACAAATGAAAACTTTTAGTGCCTGAAATGCCAAATATAATGTCACAAAGGCCAATTATAGTGCCTGAAATGTCAATTATAGTGTCTGAAATGTCAATTATAGTGTCCGAAATGCGAAATATAATGTCTCAAACGCCAATTTTAGTGCCTGAAATGCCATATATAATGTCACAAAGGCCAATTATAGTGCCTGAAATGTCAATTATAGTGTCTGAAATGTCAATTATAGTGTCTGAAATGCCAAATATAATGACACAAATGCCAATTATAGTGCCTGAAATGCAAATTAGAGTGCCTGAAATGCCAATTATAGTGCCTGAAATGCCAATTTTAGTGCCTGAAATGCGAATTATTATGTCTAAAATGCCAATTATAATGTCTGAAATGTCAATTATAGTGTCCGAAATGCCAAATATAATGTCACAAATGCCAATTTTAGTGCCTGAAATTCCAAATATAATGTCACAAATGCCAATTATAGTGCCTGAAATGCCAAATATAATGTCATAAATGCCAAATATAGTGCCTGAAATGCCAATTTTAGTACCTGAAATGCCTATTATAATGTCTGAAATGCCACTTATAGTGCCTGAAATGCCAAATATTATGTCACAAATGCCAAAAATAGTGCCTGAAATGCCAAATATAATGTCACAAATGCCAAATATAGTGCCTGAAATGCCAATTATAGCGCCTGAAATGCAAATTAGAGTGCCTGAAATGTCAATTATAGTGTCTGAAATGTCAATTATAGTGTCTGAAATGCCAAATATAATGACACAAATGCCAATTATAGTGCCTGAAATGCAAATTAGAGTGCCTGAAATGTCAATTATAGTGTCTAAAATGTCAATTATAGTGTCTGAAAAGCCAATTATAGTGCCTGAAATGCCAATTATAGTGCCTGAAATGCCAATTATAGTGCCTATAATGCCAAATATTATGTCACAAATGAAAAATTTTAGTGCCTGAAATGACAAATATAATGTCACAAAGGCCAATTATACTGCCTGAAATGTCAATTAGAGTGCCTGAAATGTCAATTATAGTGCCTGAAATGTCAATTATAGTGCCTGAAATGTCAATTATAGTGTCTGAAATGTCAATTATAGTGTCTGAAATGCCAAATATAATGACACAAATGCCAATTATAGTGCCTGAAATGCCAATTATAGTGCTTGAAATGCCAAATATAGTGTCTGAAATGCCAATTAGAGTGCCTGAAATGTCAATTATAGTGTCTGAAATGTCAATTATAGTGCCTGAAATGCCAACTATAATGACACAAATGCCAATTATAGTGCCTGAAATGCAAATTAGAGTGCCTGAAATGTCAATTATAGTGTCTGAAATGTCAATTATAGTGTCTGAAATGCCAAATATAATGACACAAATGCCAATTATAGTGCCTGAAATGCAAATTAGAGTGCCTGAAATGCCAATTATAGTGCCTGAAATGCCAATTTTAGTGCCTGAAATGCGAATTATTATGTCTAAAATGCCAATTATAATGTCTGAAATGTCAATTATAGTGTCCGAAATGCCAAATATAATGTCACAAATGCCAATTTTAGTGCCTGAAATTCCAAATATAATGTCACAAATGCCAATTATAGTGCCTGAAATGTCAATTATAGTGTCTGAAATGTCAATTATAGTGTCTGAAATGCCAATTATAGTGAGTGAAATGCCAAATAAGATGCCTGAAATGCCAATTATAGTGAGTGAAATGCCAAATAAGATGCCTGAAATGCCAATTATTATGTCTAAAATGCCAATTATAATGTCTGAAATGCAAATTATAGTGTCGGAAATGCCAAATATAATGTCACAAATGCCAATTTTAGTGCCTGAAATGCCAAATATAATGTCACAAATGCCAATTATAGTGCCTGAAATGTCAATTATAGTATCTGAAATGTCAATTATAGTATCTGAAATGTCAGTTACAGTGTCTGAAATGCTAAATATAATGACACAAATGCCAATTATAGTGCCTGAAATGCAAATTAGAGTGCCTGAAATGTCAATTATAGTGTCTAAAATGTCAATTATAGTGTCTGAAAAGCCAATTATAGTGCCTGAAATGCCAATTATAGTGCCTGAAATGCAATTTTAGTACCTGAAATGCGAATTATTATGTCTAAAAGGCCAATTATAATGTCTGAAATGCCAATTATAGTGCCTATAATGCCAAATATTATGTCACAAATGAAAAATTTTAGTGCCTGAAATGCCAAATATAATGTCACAAAGGCCAATTATACTGCCTGAAATGTCAATTAGAGTGCCTGAAATGTCAATTATAGTGTCTAAAATGTCAATTATAGTGTCTGAAAAGCCAATTATAGTGCCTGAAATGCCAATTATAGTGCCTGAAATGCCAATTTTAGTGCCTGTAATGAGAATTATTATGTCTAAAATGCCAATTATAATGTCTGAAATGCCAATTATAGTGCCTATAATGCCAAATATTATGTCACAAATGAAAACTTTTAGTGCCTGAAATGCCAAATATAATGTCACAAAGGCCAATTATAGTGCCTGAAATGTCAATTATAGTGTCTGAAATGTCAATTATAGTGTCCGAAATGCGAAATATAATGTCTCAAACGCCAATTTTAGTGCCTGAAATGCCATATATAATGTCACAAAGGCCAATTATAGTGCCTGAAATGTCAATTATAGTGTCTGAAATGTCAATTATAGTGTCTGAAATGCCAAATATAATGACACAAATGCCAATTATAGTGCCTGAAATGCAAATTAGAGTGCCTGAAATGCCAATTATAGTGCCTGAAATGCCAATTTTAGTGCCTGAAATGCGAATTATTATGTCTAAAATGCCAATTATAATGTCTGAAATGTCAATTATAGTGTCCGAAATGCCAAATATAATGTCACAAATGCCAATTTTAGTGCCTGAAATTCCAAATATAATGTCACAAATGCCAATTATAGTGCCTGAAATGCCAAATATAATGTCATAAATGCCAAATATAGTGCCTGAAATGCCAATTTTAGTACCTGAAATGCCTATTATAATGTCTGAAATGCCACTTATAGTGCCTGAAATGCCAAATATTATGTCACAAATGCCAAAAATAGTGCCTGAAATGCCAAATATAATGTCACAAATGCCAAATATAGTGCCTGAAATGCCAATTATAGCGCCTGAAATGCAAATTAGAGTGCCTGAAATGTCAATTATAGTGTCTGAAATGTCAATTATAGTGTCTGAAATGCCAAATATAATGACACAAATGCCAATTATAGTGCCTGAAATGCAAATTAGAGTGCCTGAAATGTCAATTATAGTGTCTAAAATGTCAATTATAGTGTCTGAAAAGCCAATTATAGTGCCTGAAATGCCAATTATAGTGCCTGAAATGCCAATTATAGTGCCTATAATGCCAAATATTATGTCACAAATGAAAAATTTTAGTGCCTGAAATGACAAATATAATGTCACAAAGGCCAATTATACTGCCTGAAATGTCAATTAGAGTGCCTGAAATGTCAATTATAGTGCCTGAAATGTCAATTATAGTGCCTGAAATGTCAATTATAGTGTCTGAAATGTCAATTATAGTGTCTGAAATGCCAAATATAATGACACAAATGCCAATTATAGTGCCTGAAATGCCAATTATAGTGCTTGAAATGCGAATTATTATGTCTAAAATGCCAATTATAATGTCTGAAATGCCAATTATAATGTCGGAAATGCCAATTTTAGTGCCTGAAATGCCAAATATAATGTCCCAAATGCCAATTATAGTGCCTGAAATGTCAATTATAGTGTCTGAAATGTCAATTACAGTGTCTGAAATGCTAAATATAATGACACAAATGCCAATTATAGTGCCTGAAATGCAAATTAGAGTGCCTGAAATGTCAATTATAGTGTCTAAAATGTCAATTATAGTGTCTGAAAAGCCAATTATAGTGCCTGAAATGCCAATTATAGTGCCTGAAATGCCAATTTTAGTACCTGAAATGCGAATTATTATGTCTAAAAGGCCAATTATAATGTCTGAAATGCCAATTATAGTGCCTATAATGCCAAATATTATGTCACAAATGGAAAATTTTAGTGCCTGAAATGCCAAATATAATGTCACAAAGGCCAATTATACTGCCTGAAATGCAAATTAGAGTGCCTGAAATGTCAAGTGTGAAAATGAAGTGTCTAAAATGTCAATTATAGTGTCTGAAAAGCCAATTATAGTGCCTGAAATGTCAATTATAGTGTCTGAAATGTCAATTATAGTGTCTGAAATGTCAATTATAGTTTCAAAAATGTCAATTATAGTGTCTGAAAAGCCAATTATAGTGCCTGAAATGCCAATTATAGTGCCTGAAATGCCAATTTTAGTGCCTGTAATGAGAATTATTATGTCTAAAATGCCAATTATAATGTCTGAAATGCCAATTATAGTGCCTATAATGCCAAATATTATGTCACAAATGAAAACTTTTAGTGCTTGAAATGCCAAATATAATGTCACAAAGGCCAATTATAGTGCCTGAAATGTCAATTATAGTGTCTGAAATGTCAATTATAGTGTCCGAAATGCGAAATATAATGTCTCAAACGCCAATTTTAGTGCCTGAAATGCCATATATAATGTCACAAAGGCCAATTATAGTGCCTGAAATGTCAATTATAGTGTCTGAAATGTCAATTATAGTGTCTGAAATGCCAACTATAATGACACAAATGCCAATTATAGTGCCTGAAATGCAAATTAGAGTGCCTGAAATGTCAATTATAGTGTCTGAAATGTCAATTATAGTGTCTGAAATGCCAAATATAATGACACAAATGCCAATTATAGTGCCTGAAATGCAAATTAGAGTGCCTGAAATGCCAATTATAGTGCCTGAAATGCCAATTTTAGTGCCTGAAATGCGAATTATTATGTCTAAAATGCCAATTATAATGTCTGAAATGTCAATTATAGTGTCCGAAATGCCAAATATAATGTCACAAATGCCAATTTTAGTGCCTGAAATTCCAAATATAATGTCACAAATGCCAATTATAGTGCCTGAAATGCCAAATATAATGTCATAAATGCCAAATATAGTGCCTGAAATGCCAATTTTAGTACCTGAAATGCGAATTATTATGTCTAAAATGCCAATTATAATGTCTGAAATGCCAATTATAATGTCGGAAATGCCAATTTTAGTGCCTGAAATGCCAAATATAATGTCACAAATGCCAATTATAGTGCCTGAAATGTCAATTATAGTGTCTGAAATGTCAATTACAGTGTCTGAAATGCTAAATATAATGACACAAATGCCAATTATAGTGCCTGAAATGCAAATTAGAGTGCCTGAAATGTCAATTATAGTGTCTAAAATGTCTATTATAGTGTCTGAAAAGCCAATTATAGTGCCTGAAATGCCAATTATAGTGCCTGAAATGCCAATTTTAGTACCTGAAATGCGAATTATTATGTCTAAAAGGCCAATTATAATGTCTGAAATGCCAATTATAGTGCCTAATATGACAAATATTATGTCACAAATGAAAAATTTTAGTGCCTGAAATGCCAAATATAATGTCACAAAGGCCAATTATACTGCCTGAAATGTCAATTAGAGTGCCTGAATTGTCAATTATAGTGTCTAAAATGTCAATTATAGTGTCTGAAAAGCCAATTATAGTGCCTGAAATGCCAATTATAGTGCCTGAAATGCCAATTTTAGTGCCTGTAATGAGAATTATTATGTCTAAAATGCCAAATATAATGTCTGAAATGCCAATTATAGTGCCTATAATGCCAAATATTATGTCACAAATGAAAACTTTTAGTGCTTGAAATGCCAAATATAATGTCACAAAGGCCAATTATAGTGCCTGAAATGTCAATTATAGTGTCTGAAATGTCAATTATAGTGTCCGAAATGCGAAATATAATGTCTCAAACGCCAATTTTAGTGCCTGAAATGCCATATATAATGTCACAAAGGCCAATTATAGTGCCTGAAATGTCAATTATAGTGTCTGAAATGTCAATTATAGTGTCTGAAATGCCAACTATAATGACACAAATGCCAATTATAGTGCCTGAAATGCAAATTAGAGTGCCTGAAATGTCAATTATAGTGTCTGAAATGTCAATTATAGTGTCTGAAATGCCAAATATAATGACACAAATGCCAATTATAGTGCCTGAAATGCAAATTAGAGTGCCTGAAATGCCAATTATAGTGCCTGAAATGCCAATTTTAGTGCCTGAAATGCGAATTATTATGTCTAAAATGCCAATTATAATGTCTGAAATGTCAATTATAGTGTCCGAAATGCCAAATATAATGTCACAAATGCCAATTTTAGTGCCTGAAATTCCAAATATAATGTCACAAATGCCAATTATAGTGCCTGAAATGTCAATTATAGTGTCTGAAATGTCAATTATAGTGTCTGAAATGCCAATTATAGTGAGTGAAATGCCAAATAAGATGCCTGAAATGCCAATTATAGTGAGTGAAATGCCAAATAAGATGCCTGAAATGCCAATTATTATGTCTAAAATGCCAATTATAATGTCTGAAATGCAAATTATAGTGTCGGAAATGCCAAATATAATGTCACAAATGCCAATTTTAGTGCCTGAAATGCCAAATATAATGTCACAAATGCCAATTATAGTGCCTGAAATGTCAATTATAGTATCTGAAATGTCAATTATAGTATCTGAAATGTCAGTTACAGTGTCTGAAATGCTAAATATAATGACACAAATGCCAATTATAGTGCCTGAAATGCAAATTAGAGTGCCTGAAATGTCAATTATAGTGTCTAAAATGTCAATTATAGTGTCTGAAAAGCCAATTATAGTGCCTGAAATGCCAATTATAGTGCCTGAAATGCAATTTTAGTACCTGAAATGCGAATTATTATGTCTAAAAGGCCAATTATAATGTCTGAAATGCCAATTATAGTGCCTATAATGCCAAATATTATGTCACAAATGAAAAATTTTAGTGCCTGAAATGCCAAATATAATGTCACAAAGGCCAATTATACTGCCTGAAATGTCAATTAGAGTGCCTGAAATGTCAATTATAGTGTCTAAAATGTCAATTATAGTGTCTGAAAAGCCAATTATAGTGCCTGAAATGCCAATTATAGTGCCTGAAATGCCAATTTTAGTGCCTGTAATGAGAATTATTATGTCTAAAATGCCAATTATAATGTCTGAAATGCCAATTATAGTGCCTATAATGCCAAATATTATGTCACAAATGAAAACTTTTAGTGCCTGAAATGCCAAATATAATGTCACAAAGGCCAATTATAGTGCCTGAAATGTCAATTATAGTGTCTGAAATGTCAATTATAGTGTCCGAAATGCGAAATATAATGTCTCAAACGCCAATTTTAGTGCCTGAAATGCCATATATAATGTCACAAAGGCCAATTATAGTGCCTGAAATGTCAATTATAGTGTCTGAAATGTCAATTATAGTGTCTGAAATGCCAAATATAATGACACAAATGCCAATTATAGTGCCTGAAATGCAAATTAGAGTGCCTGAAATGCCAATTATAGTGCCTGAAATGCCAATTTTAGTGCCTGAAATGCGAATTATTATGTCTAAAATGCCAATTATAATGTCTGAAATGTCAATTATAGTGTCCGAAATGCCAAATATAATGTCACAAATGCCAATTTTAGTGCCTGAAATTCCAAATATAATGTCACAAATGCCAATTATAGTGCCTGAAATGCCAAATATAATGTCATAAATGCCAAATATAGTGCCTGAAATGCCAATTTTAGTACCTGAAATGCCTATTATAATGTCTGAAATGCCACTTATAGTGCCTGAAATGCCAAATATTATGTCACAAATGCCAAAAATAGTGCCTGAAATGCCAAATATAATGTCACAAATGCCAAATATAGTGCCTGAAATGCCAATTATAGCGCCTGAAATGCAAATTAGAGTGCCTGAAATGTCAATTATAGTGTCTGAAATGTCAATTATAGTGTCTGAAATGCCAAATATAATGACACAAATGCCAATTATAGTGCCTGAAATGCAAATTAGAGTGCCTGAAATGTCAATTATAGTGTCTAAAATGTCAATTATAGTGTCTGAAAAGCCAATTATAGTGCCTGAAATGCCAATTATAGTGCCTGAAATGCCAATTATAGTGCCTATAATGCCAAATATTATGTCACAAATGAAAAATTTTAGTGCCTGAAATGACAAATATAATGTCACAAAGGCCAATTATACTGCCTGAAATGTCAATTAGAGTGCCTGAAATGTCAATTATAGTGCCTGAAATGTCAATTATAGTGCCTGAAATGTCAATTATAGTGTCTGAAATGTCAATTATAGTGTCTGAAATGCCAAATATAATGACACAAATGCCAATTATAGTGCCTGAAATGCCAATTATAGTGCTTGAAATGCCAAATATAGTGTCTGAAATGCCAATTAGAGTGCCTGAAATGTCAATTATAGTGTCTGAAATGTCAATTATAGTGCCTGAAATGCCAAATATAATGTCATAAATGCCAAATATAGTGCCTGAAATGCCAATTTTAGTGCCTGAAATGCGAATTATTATGTCTAAAATGCCAATTATAATGTCTGAAATGCCAATTATAATGTCGGAAATGCCAATTTTAGTGCCTGAAATGCCAAATATAATGTCCCAAATGCCAATTATAGTGCCTGAAATGTCAATTATAGTGTCTGAAATGTCAATTACAGTGTCTGAAATGCTAAATATAATGACACAAATGCCAATTATAGTGCCTGAAATGCAAATTAGAGTGCCTGAAATGTCAATTATAGTGTCTAAAATGTCAATTATAGTGTCTGAAAAGCCAATTATAGTGCCTGAAATGCCAATTATAGTGCCTGAAATGCCAATTTTAGTACCTGAAATGCGAATTATTATGTCTAAAAGGCCAATTATAATGTCTGAAATGCCAATTATAGTGCCTATAATGCCAAATATTATGTCACAAATGGAAAATTTTAGTGCCTGAAATGCCAAATATAATGTCACAAAGGCCAATTATACTGCCTGAAATGCAAATTAGAGTGCCTGAAATGTCAAGTGTGAAAATGAAGTGTCTAAAATGTCAATTATAGTGTCTGAAAAGCCAATTATAGTGCCTGAAATGTCAATTATAGTGTCTGAAATGTCAATTATAGTGTCTGAAATGTCAATTATAGTTTCTAAAATGTCAATTATAGTGTCTGAAAAGCCAATTATAGTGCCTGAAATGCCAATTATAGTGCCTGAAATGCCAATTTTAGTGCCTGTAATGAGAATTATTATGTCTAAAATGCCAATTATAATGTCTGAAATGCCAATTATAGTGCCTATAATGCCAAATATTATGTCACAAATGAAAACTTTTAGTGCTTGAAATGCCAAATATAATGTCACAAAGGCCAATTATAGTGCCTGAAATGTCAATTATAGTGTCTGAAATGTCAATTATAGTGTCCGAAATGCGAAATATAATGTCTCAAACGCCAATTTTAGTGCCTGAAATGCCATATATAATGTCACAAAGGCCAATTATAGTGCCTGAAATGTCAATTATAGTGTCTGAAATGTCAATTATAGTGTCTGAAATGCCAACTATAATGACACAAATGCCAATTATAGTGCCTGAAATGCAAATTAGAGTGCCTGAAATGCCAATTATAGTGCCTGAAATGCCAATTTTAGTGCCTGAAATGCGAATTATTATGTCTAAAATGCCAATTATAATGTCTGAAATGTCAATTATAGTGTCCGAAATGCCAAATATAATGTCACAAATGCCAATTTTAGTGCCTGAAATTCCAAATATAATGTCACAAATGCCAATTATAGTGCCTGAAATGTCAATTATAGTGTCTGAAATGTCAATTATAGTGTCTGAAATGCCAATTATAGTGAGTGAAATGCCAAATAAGATGCCTGAAATGCCAATTATAGTGAGTGAAATGCCAAATAAGATGCCTGAAATGCCAATTATTATGTCTAAAATGCCAATTATAATGTCTGAAATGCAAATTATAGTGTCGGAAATGCCAAATATAATGTCACAAATGCCAATTTTAGTGCCTGAAATGCCAAATATAATGTCACAAATGCCAATTATAGTGCCTGAAATGTCAATTATAGTATCTGAAATGTCAATTATAGTATCTGAAATGTCAGTTACAGTGTCTGAAATGCTAAATATAATGACACAAATGCCAATTATAGTGCCTGAAATGCAAATTAGAGTGCCTGAAATGTCAATTATAGTGTCTAAAATGTCAATTATAGTGTCTGAAAAGCCAATTATAGTGCCTGAAATGCCAATTATAGTGCCTGAAATGCAATTTTAGTACCTGAAATGCGAATTATTATGTCTAAAAGGCCAATTATAATGTCTGAAATGCCAATTATAGTGCCTATAATGCCAAATATTATGTCACAAATGAAAAATTTTAGTGCCTGAAATGCCAAATATAATGTCACAAAGGCCAATTATACTGCCTGAAATGTCAATTAGAGTGCCTGAAATGTCAATTATAGTGTCTAAAATGTCAATTATAGTGTCTGAAAAGCCAATTATAGTGCCTGAAATGCCAATTATAGTGCCTGAAATGCCAATTTTAGTGCCTGTAATGAGAATTATTATGTCTAAAATGCCAATTATAATGTCTGAAATGCCAATTATAGTGCCTATAATGCCAAATATTATGTCACAAATGAAAACTTTTAGTGCCTGAAATGCCAAATATAATGTCACAAAGGCCAATTATAGTGCCTGAAATGTCAATTATAGTGTCTGAAATGTCAATTATAGTGTCCGAAATGCGAAATATAATGTCTCAAACGCCAATTTTAGTGCCTGAAATGCCATATATAATGTCACAAAGGCCAATTATAGTGCCTGAAATGTCAATTATAGTGTCTGAAATGTCAATTATAGTGTCTGAAATGCCAAATATAATGACACAAATGCCAATTATAGTGCCTGAAATGCAAATTAGAGTGCCTGAAATGCCAATTATAGTGCCTGAAATGCCAATTTTAGTGCCTGAAATGCGAATTATTATGTCTAAAATGCCAATTATAATGTCTGAAATGTCAATTATAGTGTCCGAAATGCCAAATATAATGTCACAAATGCCAATTTTAGTGCCTGAAATTCCAAATATAATGTCACAAATGCCAATTATAGTGCCTGAAATGCCAAATATAATGTCATAAATGCCAAATATAGTGCCTGAAATGCCAATTTTAGTACCTGAAATGCCTATTATAATGTCTGAAATGCCACTTATAGTGCCTGAAATGCCAAATATTATGTCACAAATGCCAAAAATAGTGCCTGAAATGCCAAATATAATGTCACAAATGCCAAATATAGTGCCTGAAATGCCAATTATAGCGCCTGAAATGCAAATTAGAGTGCCTGAAATGTCAATTATAGTGTCTGAAATGTCAATTATAGTGTCTGAAATGCCAAATATAATGACACAAATGCCAATTATAGTGCCTGAAATGCAAATTAGAGTGCCTGAAATGTCAATTATAGTGTCTAAAATGTCAATTATAGTGTCTGAAAAGCCAATTATAGTGCCTGAAATGCCAATTATAGTGCCTGAAATGCCAATTATAGTGCCTATAATGCCAAATATTATGTCACAAATGAAAAATTTTAGTGCCTGAAATGACAAATATAATGTCACAAAGGCCAATTATACTGCCTGAAATGTCAATTAGAGTGCCTGAAATGTCAATTATAGTGCCTGAAATGTCAATTATAGTGCCTGAAATGTCAATTATAGTGTCTGAAATGTCAATTATAGTGTCTGAAATGCCAAATATAATGACACAAATGCCAATTATAGTGCCTGAAATGCCAATTATAGTGCTTGAAATGCCAAATATAGTGTCTGAAATGCCAATTAGAGTGCCTGAAATGTCAATTATAGTGTCTGAAATGTCAATTATAGTGCCTGAAATGCCAAATATAATGTCATAAATGCCAAATATAGTGCCTGAAATGCCAATTTTAGTGCCTGAAATGCGAATTATTATGTCTAAAATGCCAATTATAATGTCTGAAATGCCAATTATAATGTCGGAAATGCCAATTTTAGTGCCTGAAATGCCAAATATAATGTCCCAAATGCCAATTATAGTGCCTGAAATGTCAATTATAGTGTCTGAAATGTCAATTACAGTGTCTGAAATGCTAAATATAATGACACAAATGCCAATTATAGTGCCTGAAATGCAAATTAGAGTGCCTGAAATGTCAATTATAGTGTCTAAAATGTCAATTATAGTGTCTGAAAAGCCAATTATAGTGCCTGAAATGCCAATTATAGTGCCTGAAATGCCAATTTTAGTACCTGAAATGCGAATTATTATGTCTAAAAGGCCAATTATAATGTCTGAAATGCCAATTATAGTGCCTATAATGCCAAATATTATGTCACAAATGGAAAATTTTAGTGCCTGAAATGCCAAATATAATGTCACAAAGGCCAATTATACTGCCTGAAATGCAAATTAGAGTGCCTGAAATGTCAAGTGTGAAAATGAAGTGTCTAAAATGTCAATTATAGTGTCTGAAAAGCCAATTATAGTGCCTGAAATGTCAATTATAGTGTCTGAAATGTCAATTATAGTGTCTGAAATGTCAATTATAGTTTCTAAAATGTCAATTATAGTGTCTGAAAAGCCAATTATAGTGCCTGAAATGCCAATTATAGTGCCTGAAATGCCAATTTTAGTGCCTGTAATGAGAATTATTATGTCTAAAATGCCAATTATAATGTCTGAAATGCCAATTATAGTGCCTATAATGCCAAATATTATGTCACAAATGAAAACTTTTAGTGCTTGAAATGCCAAATATAATGTCACAAAGGCCAATTATAGTGCCTGAAATGTCAATTATAGTGTCTGAAATGTCAATTATAGTGTCCGAAATGCGAAATATAATGTCTCAAACGCCAATTTTAGTGCCTGAAATGCCATATATAATGTCACAAAGGCCAATTATAGTGCCTGAAATGTCAATTATAGTGTCTGAAATGTCAATTATAGTGTCTGAAATGCCAACTATAATGACACAAATGCCAATTATAGTGCCTGAAATGCAAATTAGAGTGCCTGAAATGTCAATTATAGTGTCTGAAATGTCAATTATAGTGTCTGAAATGCCAAATATAATGACACAAATGCCAATTATAGTGCCTGAAATGCAAATTAGAGTGCCTGAAATGCCAATTATAGTGCCTGAAATGCCAATTTTAGTGCCTGAAATGCGAATTATTATGTCTAAAATGCCAATTATAATGTCTGAAATGTCAATTATAGTGTCCGAAATGCCAAATATAATGTCACAAATGCCAATTTTAGTGCCTGAAATTCCAAATATAATGTCACAAATGCCAATTATAGTGCCTGAAATGCCAAATATAATGTCATAAATGCCAAATATAGTGCCTGAAATGCCAATTTTAGTACCTGAAATGCGAATTATTATGTCTAAAATGCCAATTATAATGTCTGAAATGCCAATTATAATGTCGGAAATGCCAATTTTAGTGCCTGAAATGCCAAATATAATGTCCCAAATGCCAATTATAGTGCCTGAAATGTCAATTATAGTGTCTGAAATGTCAATTACAGTGTCTGAAATGCTAAATATAATGACACAAATGCCAATTATAGTGCCTGAAATGCAAATTAGAGTGCCTGAAATGTCAATTATAGTGTCTAAAATGTCAATTATAGTGTCTGAAAAGCCAATTATAGTGCCTGAAATGCCAATTATAGTGCCTGAAATGCCAATTTTAGTACCTGAAATGCGAATTATTATGTCTAAAAGGCCAATTATAATGTCTGAAATGCCAATTATAGTGCCTATAATGCCAAATATTATGTCACAAATGGAAAATTTTAGTGCCTGAAATGCCAAATATAATGTCACAAAGGCCAATTATACTGCCTGAAATGCAAATTAGAGTGCCTGAAATGTCAAGTGTGAAAATGAAGTGTCTAAAATGTCAATTATAGTGTCTGAAAAGCCAATTATAGTGCCTGAAATGTCAATTATAGTGTCTGAAATGTCAATTATAGTGTCTGAAATGTCAATTATAGTTTCTAAAATGTCAATTATAGTGTCTGAAAAGCCAATTATAGTGCCTGAAATGCCAATTATAGTGCCTGAAATGCCAATTTTAGTGCCTGTAATGAGAATTATTATGTCTAAAATGCCAATTATAATGTCTGAAATGCCAATTATAGTGCCTATAATGCCAAATATTATGTCACAAATGAAAACTTTTAGTGCTTGAAATGCCAAATATAATGTCACAAAGGCCAATTATAGTGCCTGAAATGTCAATTATAGTGTCTGAAATGTCAATTATAGTGTCCGAAATGCGAAATATAATGTCTCAAACGCCAATTTTAGTGCCTGAAATGCCATATATAATGTCACAAAGGCCAATTATAGTGCCTGAAATGTCAATTATAGTGTCTGAAATGTCAATTATAGTGTCTGAAATGCCAACTATAATGACACAAATGCCAATTATAGTGCCTGAAATGCAAATTAGAGTGCCTGAAATGTCAATTATAGTGTCTGAAATGTCAATTATAGTGTCTGAAATGCCAAATATAATGACACAAATGCCAATTATAGTGCCTGAAATGCAAATTAGAGTGCCTGAAATGCCAATTATAGTGCCTGAAATGCCAATTTTAGTGCCTGAAATGCGAATTATTATGTCTAAAATGCCAATTATAATGTCTGAAATGTCAATTATAGTGTCCGAAATGCCAAATATAATGTCACAAATGCCAATTTTAGTGCCTGAAATTCCAAATATAATGTCACAAATGCCAATTATAGTGCCTGAAATGCCAAATATAATGTCATAAATGCCAAATATAGTGCCTGAAATGCCAATTTTAGTACCTGAAATGCGAATTATTATGTCTAAAATGCCAATTATAATGTCTGAAATGCCAATTATAATGTCGGAAATGCCAATTTTAGTGCCTGAAATGCCAAATATAATGTCACAAATGCCAATTATAGTGCCTGAAATGTCAATTATAGTGTCTGAAATGTCAATTACAGTGTCTGAAATGCTAAATATAATGACACAAATGCCAATTATAGTGCCTGAAATGCAAATTAGAGTGCCTGAAATGTCAATTATAGTGTCTAAAATGTCTATTATAGTGTCTGAAAAGCCAATTATAGTGCCTGAAATGCCAATTATAGTGCCTGAAATGCCAATTTTAGTACCTGAAATGCGAATTATTATGTCTAAAAGGCCAATTATAATGTCTGAAATGCCAATTATAGTGCCTAATATGCCAAATATTATGTCACAAATGAAAAATTTTAGTGCCTGAAATGCCAAATATAATGTCACAAAGGCCAATTATACTGCCTGAAATGTCAATTAGAGTGCCTGAATTGTCAATTATAGTGTCTAAAATGTCAATTATAGTGTCTGAAAAGCCAATTATAGTGCCTGAAATGCCAATTATAGTGCCTGAAATGCCAATTTTAGTGCCTGTAATGAGAATTATTATGTCTAAAATGCCAAATATAATGTCTGAAATGCCAATTATAGTGCCTATAATGCCAAATATTATGTCACAAATGAAAACTTTTAGTGCTTGAAATGCCAAATATAATGTCACAAAGGCCAATTATAGTGCCTGAAATGTCAATTATAGTGTCTGAAATGTCAATTATAGTGTCCGAAATGCGAAATATAATGTCTCAAACGCCAATTTTAGTGCCTGAAATGCCATATATAATGTCACAAAGGCCAATTATAGTGCCTGAAATGTCAATTATAGTGTCTGAAATGTCAATTATAGTGTCTGAAATGCCAACTATAATGACACAAATGCCAATTATAGTGCCTGAAATGCAAATTAGAGTGCCTGAAATGTCAATTATAGTGTCTGAAATGTCAATTATAGTGTCTGAAATGCCAAATATAATGACACAAATGCCAATTATAGTGCCTGAAATGCAAATTAGAGTGCCTGAAATGCCAATTATAGTGCCTGAAATGCCAATTTTAGTGCCTGAAATGCGAATTATTATGTCTAAAATGCCAATTATAATGTCTGAAATGTCAATTATAGTGTCCGAAATGCCAAATATAATGTCACAAATGCCAATTTTAGTGCCTGAAATTCCAAATATAATGTCACAAATGCCAATTATAGTGCCTGAAATGTCAATTATAGTGTCTGAAATGTCAATTATAGTGTCTGAAATGCCAATTATAGTGAGTGAAATGCCAAATAAGATGCCTGAAATGCCAATTATAGTGAGTGAAATGCCAAATAAGATGCCTGAAATGCCAATTATTATGTCTAAAATGCCAATTATAATGTCTGAAATGCAAATTATAGTGTCGGAAATGCCAAATATAATGTCACAAATGCCAATTTTAGTGCCTGAAATGCCAAATATAATGTCACAAATGCCAATTATAGTGCCTGAAATGTCAATTATAGTATCTGAAATGTCAATTATAGTATCTGAAATGTCAGTTACAGTGTCTGAAATGCTAAATATAATGACACAAATGCCAATTATAGTGCCTGAAATGCAAATTAGAGTGCCTGAAATGTCAATTATAGTGTCTAAAATGTCAATTATAGTGTCTGAAAAGCCAATTATAGTGCCTGAAATGCCAATTATAGTGCCTGAAATGCAATTTTAGTACCTGAAATGCGAATTATTATGTCTAAAAGGCCAATTATAATGTCTGAAATGCCAATTATAGTGCCTATAATGCCAAATATTATGTCACAAATGAAAAATTTTAGTGCCTGAAATGCCAAATATAATGTCACAAAGGCCAATTATACTGCCTGAAATGTCAATTAGAGTGCCTGAAATGTCAATTATAGTGTCTAAAATGTCAATTATAGTGTCTGAAAAGCCAATTATAGTGCCTGAAATGCCAATTATAGTGCCTGAAATGCCAATTTTAGTGCCTGTAATGAGAATTATTATGTCTAAAATGCCAATTATAATGTCTGAAATGCCAATTATAGTGCCTATAATGCCAAATATTATGTCACAAATGAAAACTTTTAGTGCCTGAAATGCCAAATATAATGTCACAAAGGCCAATTATAGTGCCTGAAATGTCAATTATAGTGTCTGAAATGTCAATTATAGTGTCCGAAATGCGAAATATAATGTCTCAAACGCCAATTTTAGTGCCTGAAATGCCATATATAATGTCACAAATGAAAACTTTTAGTGCCTGAAATGCCAAATATAATGTCACAAAGGCCAATTATAGTGCCTGAAATGTCAATTATAGTGTCTGAAATGTCAATTATAGTGTCCGAAATAAGAAATATAATGTCACAAATGCCAATTTTAGTGCCTGAAATGCCAAATATAATGTCACAAATGCCAATTTTAGTGCCTGAAATGCCAAATATAATGTCACAAATGCCAATTATAGTGCCTGAAATGTCAATTATAGTGTCTGAAATGTCAATTATAGTGTCTGAAATGCCAACTATAATGACTTAAATGCCAATTATAGTGCCTGAAATGCAAATTAGAGTGCCTGAAATGTCAATTATAGTGTCTGAAATGTCAATTATAGTGTCTGAAATGCCCAATATAATGACACAAATGCCAATTATAGTGCCTGAAATGCAAATTAGAGTGCCTGAAATGTCAATTATAGTGTCTAAAATGTCAATTCTAGTGTCTGAAAAGCCAATTATAGTGCCTGAAATGCCAATTATAGTGCCTGAAATGCGAATTATTATGCCTAAAATGCCAATTATAATGTCTGAAATGCCAATTATAGTGCCTGAAATGCCAAATATTATGTCACAAATGCCAAAAATAGTGCCTAAAATGCGAATTATTTTGTCTAAAATGCCAATTAGAGTGCCTGAAATGACAATTATAGTGTCTAAAATGCCAATTAGAGTGCCTGAAATGTCAATTAGAGTGCCTGAAATGTCAATTATAGTGTCTAAAATGTCAATTATAGTGTCTGAAAAGCCAATTATAGTGCCTGAAATGCCAATTATAGTGCCTGAAATGCCAATTTTAGTGCCTGAAATGCGAATTATTATGTCTGAAATGCCAATTATAATGTCTGAAATGCCAATTATAGTGCCTGAAATGCCAAATATTATGTCACAAACGCCAAAAATAGTGCCTGAAATGCGAATTATGTCTTAAATGCCAATTAGAGTGCCTGAAATGACAATTATAGTGTCTAAAATGCCAATTAGAGTGCCTGAAATGTCAATTAGAGTGCCTGAAATGTCAATTACAGTGTCTGAAATGCCAATTATAGTGAGTGAAATGCCAAATATAATGTCACAAATGCCAAATATAGTGCGTTGAAATGCCATTTATAGTGCTTGAAATGCCAATTATAATGTCTGAAATGCCAATTATAGTGCCTGAAATGCCAAATATAATGTCTCAAATGCCAAATATAATGTCACAAATGCCAATTTTAGTGCCTGAAATGCCAAATATAATGACACAAATGCCAATTATAGTGCCTGAAATGCCAATTATAGTGCTTGAAATGCCAAATATAGTGTCTGAAATGCCAATTAGAGTGCCTGAAATGTCAATTATAGTGTCTGAAATGTCAATTATAGTGCCTGAAATGCCAAATATAATGTCATAAATGCCAAATATAGTGCCTGAAATGCCAATTTTAGTGCCTGAAATGCGAATTATTATGTCTAAAATGCCAATTATAATGTCTGAAATGCCAATTATAATGTCGGAAATGCCAATTTTAGTGTCTGAAATGCTAAATATAATGACACAAATGCCAATTATAGTGCCTGAAATGCAAATTAGAGTGCCTGAAATGTCAATTATAGTGTCACAAAGGCCAATTATACTGCCTGAAATGTCAATTAGAGTGCCTGAAATGTCAATTATAGTGTCTAAAATGTCAATTATAGTGTCTGAAAAGCCAATTATAGTGCCTGAAATGCCAATTATAGTGCCTGAAATGCCAATTTTAGTGCCTGTAATGAGAATTATTATGTCTAAAATGCCAATTATAATGTCTGAAATGCCAATTATAGTGCCTATAATGCCAAATATTATGTCACAAATGAAAACTTTTAGTGCCTGAAATGTCAATTAGAGTGCCTGAAATGTCAATTACAGTGTCTGAAATGGCAAATATAATGTCATAAATGCCAAATATAGTGCCTGAAATGCCAATTTTAGTGCCTGAAATGCCAATTATAGTGCTTGAAATGCCAAACATAGTGCCTGAAATGCCAATTAGAGTGCCTGAAATGCCAATTATAGTGCTTGAAATGCCAAATATAATGTCACACATGCCAATTATAGTGCCTGAAATGTCAATTATAGTGTCTGAAATGTCAATTATAGTGTCTGAAATGCCAAATATTATGACACAAATGCCAATTATAGTGCCTCAAATGCAAATTAGAGTGCCTGAAATGTCAAGTGTGAAAATGAAGTGTCTAAAATGTCAATTATAGTGTCTGAAAAGCCAATTATAGTGCCTGAAATGCCAATTATAGTGCCTGAAATGCCAATTTTAGTGCTTGAAATGCCAATTTTAGTGCCTGAAATGCGAATTATTATGTCTAAAATGCCAATTATAATGTCTGAAATGCCAATTATAGTGCCTGAAATGCCAAATATCAACTCACAAATGCCAAAAATAGTGCCTGAAATGCGAATTATTATGTCTTAAATGCCAATTAGAGTTCCTGAAATGACAATCATAGTGTCTAAAATGCCAATTAGAGTGCCTGAAATGTCAATTAGAGTGCCTGAAATGTCAATTACAGTGTCTGAAATGCCAATTATAGTGAGTGAAATGCCAAATATAATGTCACAAATGCCAAATATAGTGCGTTGAAATGCCATTTATAGTGCCTGAAATGCCAATTATAATGTTTGAAATGCCAATTATAGTGCCTGAAATGCCAAATATAATGTCTCAAATGCCAAATATAATGTCACAAATGCCAATTTTAGTGCCTGAAATGCCAAATATAATGTCACAAAGGCCAATTATAGTGCCTGAAATTTCAATTATAGTGTCTAAAATGTCAATTATAGTGTCCGAAATGCCAAATATAATGTCACAAATGCCAATTTTGGTGCCTGAAATTCCAAATATAATGTCACAAATGTCAATTATAGTGCCTGAAATGTCAATTATAGTGTCTGAAATGTCAATTATAGTGTCTGAAATGCCAATTATAGTGAGTGAAATGCCAAATAAGATGCCTGAAATGCCAATTATAATGTCTGAAATGCCAATTATAGTGCCTGAAATGCCAAATATTATGTCACAAATGCCAAAAATAGTGCCTGAAATGCCAAATATAATGTCACAAATGCCAAATATAGTGCCTGAAATGCCAATTATAGTGCTTGAAATGCCAATTAGAGTGCCTGAAATGTCAATTATAGTGTCTGAAATGTCAATTATAGTGCCTGAAATGCCAAATATAATGTCATAAATGCCAAATATAGTGCCTGAAATGCCAATTTTAGTGCCTGAAATGCGAATTATTATGTCTAAAATGCCAATTAAAATGTCTGAAATGCCAATTATAGTGTCGGAAATGCCAAATATAATGTCACAAATGCCAATTTTAGAGCCTGAAATGCCAAATATAATGTCACAAATGCCAATTATAGTGACTGAAATGTCAATTAAAGTGTCTGAAATGTCAATTACAGTGTTTGAAATGCTAAATATAGTGACACAAATGCCAATTATAGTGCCTGAAATGTCAATTATAGTGCCTGAAATGTCAATTATAGTGTCTAAAATGTCAATTATAGTGTCTGAAAAGCCAATTATAGTGCCTGAAATCCCAATTATAGTGCCTGAAATGCCAATTTTAGTACCTGAAATGCGAATTATTATGTCTAAAAGGCCAATTATAATGTCTGACATGCCAATTATAGTGCCTATAATGCCAAATATTATGTCACAAATGAAAAATTTTAGTTCCTGAAATGCCAAATATAATGTCACAAAGGCCAATTATACTGCCTGAAATGTCAATTAGAGTGCCTGAAATGTCAATTATAGTGTCTAAAATGTCAATTATAGTGTCTGAAAAGCCAATTATAGTGCCTGAAATGCCAATTATAGTGCCTGAAATGCCAATTTTAGTGCCTGTAATGAGAATTATTATGTCTAAAATGCCAATCATAATGTCTGAAATGCCAATTATAGTGCCTATAATGCCAAATATTATGTCACAAATGAAAACTTTTAGTGCCTGAAATGCCAAATATAATGTCACAAAGGCCAATTATAGTGCCTGAAATGTCAATTATAGTGTCTGAAATGTCAATTATAGTGTCCGAAATGCGAAATATAATGTCACAAATGCCAATTTTAGTGCCTGAAATGCCATATATAATGTCACAAAGGCCAATTATAGTGCCTGAAATGCCAATTTTAGTACCTGAAATGCGAATTATTATGTCTAAAAGGCCAATTATAATGTCTGACATGCCAATTATAGTGCCTATAATGCCAAATATTATGTCACAAATGAAAAATTTTAGTGCCTGAAATGCCAAATATAATGTCACAAAGGCCAATTATACTGCCTGAAATGTCAATTAGAGTGCCTGAAATGTCAATTATAGTGTCTAAAATGTCAATTATAGTGTCTGAAAAGCCAATTATAGTGCCTGAAATGCCAATTATAGTGCCTGAAATGCCAATTTTAGTGCCTGTAATGAGAATTATTATGTCTAAAATGCCAATCATAATGTCTGAAATGCCAATTATAGTGCCTATAATGCCAAATATTATGTCACAAATGAAAACTTTTAGTGCCTGAAATGCCAAATATAATGTCACAAAGGCCAATTATAGTGCCTGAAATGTCAATTATAGTGTCTGAAATGTCAATTATAGTGCCTGAAATGCCATATATAATGTCACAAAGGCCAATTATAGTGCCTGAAATGCCAATTTTAGTACCTGAAATGCGAATTATTATGTCTAAAAGGCCAATTATAATGTCTGACATGCCAATTATAGTGCCTATAATGCCAAATATTATGTCACAAAGGCCAATTATACTGCCTGAAATGTCAATTAGAGTGCCTGAAATGTCAATTATAGTGTCTAAAATGTCAATTATAGTGTCTGAAATGCCAATTATAGTGTCGGAAATGCCAAATATAATGTCACAAATGTCAATTTTAGTGCCTGAAATGCCAAATATAATGTCACAAATGCCAATTATAGTGCCTGAAATGTCAATTATAGTGTCTGAAATGTCAATTACAGTGTCTGAAATGCTAAATATAATGACACAAATGCCAATTATAGTGCCTGAAATGTCAATTAGAGTGCCTGAAATGTCAATTACAGTGTCTGAAATGTCAATTATAGTGCCTGAAATGGCAAATATAATGTCATAAATGCCAAATATAGTGCCTGAAATGCCAATTATAGTGCCTGAAATGCCAATTATAGTGCCTGTAATGAGAATTATTATGTCTAAAATGCCAATCATAATGTCTGAAATGCCAATTATAGTGCCTATAATGCCAAATATTATGTCACAAATGAAAACTTTTAGTGCCTGAAATGCCAAATATAATGTCACAAAGGCCAATTATAGTGCCTGAAATGTCAATTATAGTGTCTGAAATGTCAATTATAGTGTCCGAAATGCGAAATATAATGTCACAAATGCCAATTTTAGTGCCTGAAATGCCATATATAATGTCACAAAGGCCAATTATAGTGCCTGAAATGCCAATTTTAGTACCTGAAATGCGAATTATTATGTCTAAAAGGCCAATTATAATGTCTGACATGCCAATTATAGTGCCTATAATGCCAAATATTATGTCACAAATGAAAAATTTTAGTGCCTGAAATGCCAAATATAATGTCACAAAGGCCAATTATACTGCCTGAAATGTCAATTAGAGTGCCTGAAATGTCAATTATAGTGTCTAAAATGTCAATTATAGTGTCTGAAAAGCCAATTATAGTGCCTGAAATGCCAATTATAGTGCCTGAAATGGCAATTTTAGTGCCTGTAATGCGAATTATTATGTCTAAAATGCCAATTATAATGTCTGAAATGCCAATTATAGTGCCTATAATGCCAAATATTATGTCACAAATGAAAACTTTTAGTGCCTGAAATGCCAAATATAATGTCACAAAGGCCAATTATAGTGCCTGAAATGTCAATTATAGTGTCTGAAATGTCAATTATAGTGTCCGAAATGCGAAATATAATGTCACAAATGCCAATTTTAGTGCCTGAAATGCCATATATAATGTCACAAAGGCCAATTATAGTGCCTGAAATGTCAATTATAGTGTCTGAAATGTCAATTATAGTGTCTGAAATGCCCAATATAATGACACAAATGCCAATTATAGTGCCTGATATGCAAATTAGAGTGCCTGAAATGTCAATTATAGTGTCTAAAATGTCAATTCTAGTGTCTGAAAAGCCAATTATAGTGCCTGAAATGCCAATTATAGTGCCTGAAATGCGAATTATTATGCCTAAAATGCCAATTATAATGTCTGAAATGCCAATTATAGTGCCTGAAATGCCAAATATTATGTCACAAATGCCAAAAATAGTGCCTAAAATGCGAATTATTTTGTCTAAAATGCCAATTAGAGTGCCTGAAATGACAATTATAGTGTCTAAAATGCCAATTAGAGTGCCTGAAATGTCAATTAGAGTGCCTGAAATGTCAATTATAGTGTCTAAAATGTCAATTATAGTGTCTGAAAAGCCAATTATAGTGCCTGAAATGCCAATTATAGTGCCTGAAATGCCAATTTTAGTGCCTGAAATGCGAATTATTATGTCTGAAATGCCAATTATAATGTCTGAAATGCCAATTATAGTGCCTGAAATGCCAAATATTATGTCACAAACGCCAAAAATAGTGCCTGAAATGCGAATTATGTCTTAAATGCCAATTAGAGTGCCTGAAATGACAATTATAGTGTCTAAAATGCCAATTAGAGTGCCTGAAATGTCAATTAGAGTGCCTGAAATGTCAATTACAGTGTCTGAAATGCCAATTATAGTGAGTGAAATGCCAAATATAATGTCACAAATGCCAAATATAGTGCGTTGAAATGCCATTTATAGTGCTTGAAATGCCAATTATAATGTCTGAAATGCCAATTATAGTGCCTGAAATGCCAAATATAATGTCTCAAATGCCAAATATAATGTCACAAATGCCAATTTTAGTGCCTGAAATGCCAAATATAATGTCACAAAGGCCAATTATAGTGCCTGAAATGTCAATTATAGTGCCTGAAATGTCAATTATAGTGTCTAAAATGTCAATTCTAGTGTCTGAAAAGCCAATTATAGTGCCTGAAATGCCAATTATAGTGCCTGAAATGCGAATTATTATGCCTAAAATGCCAATTATAATGTCTGAAATGCCAATTATAGTGCCTGAAATGCCAAATATTATGTCACAAATGCCAAAAATAGTGCCTAAAATGCCAATTATTATGTCTAAAATGCCAATTATAATGTCTGAAATGCCAATTATAGTGTCGGAAATGCCAAATATAATGTCACAAATGCCAATTTTAGTGCCTGAAATGCCAAATATAATGTCACAAATGCCAATTATAGTGCCTGAAATGTCAATTATAGTGTCTGAAATGTCAATTACAGTGTCTGAAATGCTAAATATAATGACACAAATGCCAATTATAGTGCCTGAAATGTCAATTAGAGTGCCTGAAATGTCAATTACAGTGTCTGAAATGTCAATTATAGTGCCTGAAATGGCAAATATAATGTCATAAATGCCAAATATAGTGCCTGAAATGCCAATTTTAGTGCCTGAAATGCCAATTATAGTGCTTGAAATGCCAAACATAGTGCCTGAAATGCCAATTAGAGTGCCTGAAATGCCAATTATAGTGCTTGAAATGCCAAATATAATGTCACACATGCCAATTATAGTGCCTGAAATGTCAATTATAGTGTCTGAAATGTCAATTATAGTGTCTGAAATGCCAAATATTATGACACAAATGCCAATTATAGTGCCTCAAATGCAAATTAGAGTGCCTGAAATGTCAAGTGTGAAAATGAAGTGTCTAAAATGTCAATTATAGTGTCTGAAAAGCCAATTATAGTGCCTGAAATGCCAATTATAGTGCCTGAAATGCCAATTTTAGTGCTTGAAATGCCAATTTTAGTGCCTGAAATGCGAATTATTATGTCTAAAATGCCAATTATAATGTCTGAAATGCCAATTATAGTGCCTGAAATGCCAAATATCAACTCACAAATGCCAAAAATAGTGCCTGAAATGCGAATTATTATGTCTTTAATGCCAATTAGAGTTCCTGAAATGACAATCATAGTGTCTAAAATGCCAATTAGAGTGCCTGAAATGTCAATTAGAGTGCCTGAAATGTCAATTACAGTGTCTGAAATGCCAATTATAGTGAGTGAAATGCCAAATATAATGTCACAAATGCCAAATATAGTGCGTTGAAATGCCATTTATAGTGCCTGAAATGCCAATTATAATGTTTGAAATGCCAATTATAGTGCCTGAAATGCCAAATATAATGTCTCAAATGCCAAATATAAAGTCACAAATGCCAATTTTAGTGCCTGAAATGCCAAATATAATGTCACAAAGGCCAATTATAGTGCCTGAAATGTCAATTATAGTGTCTGAAATGTCAATTATAGTGTCCGAAATGCCAAATATAATGTCACAAATGCCAATTTTGGTGCCTGAAATTCCAAATATAATGTCACAAATGTCAATTATAGTGCCTGAAATGTCAATTATAGTGTCTGAAATGTCAATTATAGTGTCTGAAATGCCAATTATAGTGAGTGAAATGCCAAATAAGATGCCTGAAATGCCAATTATAATGTCTGAAATGCCAATTATAGTGCCTGAAATGCCAAATATTATGTCACAAATGCCAAAAATAGTGCCTGAAATGCCAAATATAATGTCACAAATGCCAAATATAGTGCCTGAAATGCCAATAATAGTGCTTGAAATGCCAATTAGAGTGCCTGAAATGTCAATTATAGTGTCTGAAATGTCAATTATAGTGCCTGAAATGCCAAATATAATGTCATAAATGCCAAATATAGTGCCTGAAATGCCAATTTTAGTGCCTGAAATGCGAATTATTATGTCTAAAATGCCAATTAAAATGTCTGAAATGCCAATTATAGTGTCGGAAATGCCAAATATAATGTCACAAATGCCAATTTTAGAGCCTGAAATGCCAAATATAATGTCACAAATGCCAATTATAGTGACTGAAATGTCAATTATAGTGTCTGAAATGTCAATTACAGTGTTTGAAATGCTAAATATAGTGACACAAATGCCAATTATAGTGCCTGAAAGCTCAATTATAGTGCCTGAAATGTCAATTATAGTGTCTAAAATGTCAATTATAGTGTCTGAAAAGCCAATTATAGTGCCTGAAATCCCAATTATAGTGCCTGAAATGCCAATTTTAGTACCTGAAATGCGAATTATTATGTCTAAAAGGCCAATTATAATGTCTGACATGCCAATTATAGTGCCTATAATGCCAAATATTATGTCACAAATGAAAAATTTTAGTGCCTGAAATGCCAAATATAATGTCACAAAGGCCAATTATACTGCCTGAAATGTCAATTAGAGTGCCTGAAATGTCAATTATAGTGTCTAAAATGTCAATTATAGTGTCTGAAAAGCCAATTATAGTGCCTGAAATGCCAATTATAGTGCCTGAAATGCCAATTTTAGTGCCTGTAATGTGAATTATTATGTCTAAAATGCCAATCATAATGTCTGAAATGCCAATTATAGTGCCTATAATGCCAAATATTATGTCACAAATGAAAACTTTTAGTGCCTGAAATGCCAAATATAATGTCACAAAGGCCAATTATAGTGCCTGAAATGTCAATTATAGTGTCTGAAATGTCAATTATAGTGTCCGAAATGCGAAATATAATGTCACAAATGCCAATTTTAGTGCCTGAAATGCCATATATAATGTCACAAAGGCCAATTATAGTGCCTGAAATGCCAATTTTAGTACCTGAAATGCGAATTATTATGTCTAAAAGGCCAATTATAATGTCTGACATGCCAATTATAGTGCCTATAATGCCAAATATTATGTCACAAATGAAAAATTTTAGTGCCTGAAATGCCAAATATAATGTCACAAAGGCCAATTATACTGCCTGAAATGTCAATTAGAGTGCCTGAAATGTCAATTATAGTGTCTAAAATGTCAATTATAGTGTCTGAAAAGCCAATTATAGTGCCTGAAATGCCAATTATAGTGCCTGAAATGCCAATTTTAGTGCCTGTAATGAGAATTATTATGTCTAAAATGCCAATCATAATGTCTGAAATGCCAATTATAGTGCCTATAATGCCAAATATTATGTCACAAATGAAAACTTTTAGTGCCTGAAATGCCAAATATAATGTCACAAAGGCCAATTATAGTGCCTGAAATGTCAATTATAGTGTCTGAAATGTCAATTATAGTGTCCGAAATGCGAAATATAATGTCACAAATGCCAATTTTAGTGCCTGAAATGCCATATATAATGTCACAAAGGCCAATTATAGTGCCTGAAATGCCAATTTTAGTACCTGAAATGCGAATTATTATGTCTAAAAGGCCAATTATAATGTCTGACATGCCAATTATAGTGCCTATAATGCCAAATATTATGTCACAAATGAAAAATTTTAGTGCCTGAAATGCCAAATATAATGTCACAAAGGCCAATTATACTGCCTGAAATGTCAATTAGAGTGCCTGAAATGTCAATTATAGTGTCTAAAATGTCAATTATAGTGTCTGAAATGCCAATTATAGTGTCGGAAATGCCAAATATAATGTCACAAATGTCAATTTTAGTGCCTGAAATGCCAAATATAATGTCACAAATGCCAATTATAGTGCCTGAAATGTCAATTATAGTGTCTGAAATGTCAATTACAGTGTCTGAAATGCTAAATATAATGACACAAATGCCAATTATAGTGCCTGAAATGTCAATTAGAGTGCCTGAAATGTCAATTACAGTGTCTGAAATGTCAATTATAGTGCCTGAAATGGCAAATATAATGTCATAAATGCCAAATATAGTGCCTGAAATGCCAATTTTAGTGCCTGAAATGCCAATTATAGTGCTTGAAATGCCGAACATAGTGCCTGAAATGCCAATTAGAGTGCCTGAAATGCCAATTATAGTGCTTGAAATGCCAAATATAATGTCACACATGCCAATTATAGTGCCTGAAATGTCAATTATAGTGTCTGAAATGTCAATTATAGTGTCTGAAATGCCAAATATTATGACACAAATGCCAATTATAGTGCCTCAAATGCAAATTAGAGTGCCTGAAATGTCAAGTGTGAAAATGAAGTGTCTAAAATGTCAATTATAGTGTCTGAAAAGCCAATTATAGTGCCTGAAATGCCAATTATAGTGCCTGAAATGCCAATTTTAGTGCTTGAAATGCCAATTTTAGTGCCTGAAATGCGAATTATTATGTCTAAAATGCCAATTATAATGTCTGAAATGCCAATTATAGTGCCTGAAATGCCAAATATCAACTCACAAATGCCAAAAATAGTGCCTGAAATGCGAATTATTATGTCTTAAATGCCAATTAGAGTTCCTGAAATGACAATCATAGTGTCTAAAATGCCAATTAGAGTGCCTGAAATGTCAATTAGAGTGCCTGAAATGTCAATTACAGTGTCTGAAATGCCAATTATAGTGAGTGAAATGCCAAATATAATGTCACAAATGCCAAATATAGTGCGTTGAAATGCCATTTATAGTGCCTGAAATGCCAATTATAATGTTTGAAATGCCAATTATAGTGCCTGAAATGCCAAATATAATGTCTCAAATGCCATATATAATGTCACAAATGCCAATTTTAGTGCCTGAAATGCCAAATATAATGTCACAAAGGCCAATTATAGTGCCTGAAATGTCAATTATAGTGTCTGAAATGTCAATTATAGTGTCCGAAATGCCAAATATAATGTCACAAATGCCAATTTTGGTGCCTGAAATTCCAAATATAATGTCACAAATGTCAATTATAGTGCCTGAAATGTCAATTATAGTGTCTGAAATGTCAATTATAGTGTCTGAAATGCCAATTATAGTGAGTGAAATGCCAAATAAGATGCCTGAAATGCCAATTATAATGTCTGAAATGCCAATTATAGTGCCTGAAATGCCAAATATTATGTCACAAATGCCAAAAATAGTGCCTGAAATGCCAAATATAATGTCACAAATGCCAAATATAGTGCCTGAAATGCCAATTATAGTGCTTGAAATGCCAATTAGAGTGCCTGAAATGTCAATTACAGTGTCTGAAATGCCAATTATAGTGCCTGAAATGCCAAATATAATGTCATAAATGCCAAATATAGTGCCTGAAATGCCAATTTTAGTGCCTGAAATGCGAATTATTATGTCTAAAATGCCAATTAAAATGTCTGAAATGCCAATTATAGTGTCGGAAATGCCAAATATAATGTCACAAATGCCAATTTTAGAGCCTGAAATGCCAAATATAATGTCACAAATGCCAATTATAGTGACTGAAATGTCAATTATAGTGTCTGAAATGTCAATTACAGTGTCTGAAATGCTAAATATAGTGACACAAATGCCAATTATAGTGCCTGAAATGTCAATTATAGTGCCTGAAATGTCAATTATAGTGTCTAAAATGTCAATTATAGTGTCTGAAAAGCCAATTATAGTGCCTGAAATCCCAATTATAGTGCCTGAAATGCCAATTTTAGTACCTGAAATGCGAATTATTATGTCTAAAAGGCCAATTATAATATCTGACATGCCAATTATAGTGCCTATAATGCCAAATATTATGTCACAAATGAAAAATTTTAGTGCCTGAAATGCCAAATATAATGTCACAAAGGCCAATTATACTGCCTGAAATGTCAATTAGGGTGCCTGAAATGTCAATTATAGTGTCTAAAATGTCAATTATAGTGTCTGAAAAGCCAATTATAGTGCCTGAAATGCCAATTATAGTGCCTGAAATGCCAATTTTAGTGCCTGTAATGAGAATTATTATGTCTAAAATGCCAATCATAATGTCTGAAATGCCAATTATAATGCCTATAATGCCAAATATTATGTCACAAATGAAAACTTTTAGTGCCTGAAATGCCAAATATAATGTCACAAAGGCCAATTATAGTGCCTGAAATGTCAATTATAGTGTCTGAAATGTCAATTATAGTGTCCGAAATGCGAAATATAATGTCACAAATGCCAATTTTAGTGCCTGAAATGCCATATATAATGTCACAAAGGCCAATTATAGTGCCTGAAATGCCAATTTTAGTACCTGAAATGCGAATTATTATGTCTAAAAGGCCAATTATAATGTCTGACATGCCAATTATAGTGCCTATAATGCCAAATATTATGTCACAAATGAAAAATTTTAGTGCCTGAAATGCCAAATATAATGTCACAAAGGCCAATTATACTGCCTGAAATGTCAATTAGAGTGCCTGAAATGTCAATTATAGTGTCTAAAATGTCAATTATAGTGTCTGAAAAGCCAATTATAGTGCCTGAAATGCCAATTATAGTGCCTGTAATGAGAATTATTATGTCTAAAATGCCAATCATAATGTCTGAAATGCCAATTATAGTGCCTATAATGCCAAATATTATGTCACAAATGAAAACTTTTAGTGCCTGAAATGCCAAATATAATGTCACAAAGGCCAATTATAGTGCCTGAAATGTCAATTATAGTGTCTGAAATGTCAATTATAGTGTCCGAAATGCGAAATATAATGTCACAAATGCCAATTTTAGTGCCTGAAATGCCATATATAATGTCACAAAGGCCAATTATAGTGCCTGAAATGCCAATTTTAGTACCTGAAATGCGAATTATTATGTCTAAAAGGCCAATTATAATGTCTGACATGCCAATTATAGTGCCTATAATGCCAAATATTATGTCACAAATGAAAAATTTTAGTGCCTGAAATGCCAAATATAATGTCACAAAGGCCAATTATACTGCCTGAAATGTCAATTAGAGTGCCTGAAATGTCAATTATAGTGTCTAAAATGTCAATTATAGTGTCTGAAAAGCCAATTATAGTGCCTGAAATGCCAATTATAGTGCCTGAAATGCCAATTATAGTGCCTGAAATGGCAATTTTAGTGCCTGTAATGCGAATTATTATGTCTAAAATGCCAATTATAATGTCTGAAATGCCAATTATAGTGCCTATAATGCCAAATATTATGTCACAAATGAAAACTTTTAGTGCCTGAAATGCCAAATATAATGTCACAAAGGCCAATTATAGTGCCTGAAATGTCAATTATAGTGTCTGAAATGTCAATTATAGTGTCCGAAATGCGAAATATAATGTCACAAATGCCAATTTTAGTGCCTGAAATGCCATATATAATGTCACAAAGGCCAATTATAGTGCCTGAAATGTCAATTATAGTGTCTGAAATGTCAATTATAGTGTCTGAAATGCCAACTATAATGACACAAATGCCAATTATAGTGCCTGAAATGCAAATTAGAGTGCCTGAAATGTCAATTATAGTGTCTGAAATGCCAAATATAATGACACAAATGCCAATTATAGTGCCTGAAATGCAAATTAGAGTGCCTGAAATGTCAATTATAGAGTCTAAAATGTCAATTATAGTGTCTGAAAAGCCAATTATAGTGCCTGAAATGCCAATTATAGTGCCTGAAATGCCAATTTTAGTGCCAGAAATGCGAATTATTATGTCTAAAATGCCAATTATAATGTCTGAAATGCCAATTATAGTGCCTGAAATGCCAAATATAATGTCACAAATGCCAATTTTAGTGCCTGAAATTCCAAATATAATGTCACAAATGCCAATTATAGTGCCTGAAATGTCAATTATAGTGTCTGAAATGTCAATTATAGTGTCTGAAATGCCAATTATAGTGAGTGAAATGCCAAATAAGATGCCTGAACTGCCTATTAGAATGTCTGAAATGCCAATTATAGTGCCTGAAATGTCAATTATAGTGTCTGAAATGTCAATTATAGTGTCTGAAATGCCAATTATAGTGAGTGAAATGCCAAATATTATGTCACAAATGCCAAAAATAGTGCCTGAAATGCCAAATATAATGTCACAAATGCCAAATATAGTGCCTGAAATGCCAATTATAGCGCCTGAAATGCAAATTAGAGTGCCTGAAATGTCAATTATAGTGTCTGAAATGTCAATTATAGTGTCTGAAATGCCAAATATAATGACACAAATGCCAATTATAGTGCCTGAAATGCAAATTAGAGTGCCTGAAATGTCAATTATAGTGTCTAAAATGTCAATTATAGTGTCTGAAAAGCCAATTATAGTGCCTGAAATGCCAATTATAGTGCCTGAAATGCCAATTATAGTGCCTATAATGCCAAATATTATGTCACAAATGAAAAATTTTAGTGCCTGAAATGACAAATATAATGTCACAAAGGCCAATTATACTGCCTGAAATGTCAATTAGAGTGCCTGAAATGTCAATTATAGTGCCTGAAATGTCAATTATAGTGTCTGAAATGTCAATTATAGTGTCTGAAATGCCAAATATAATGACACAAATGCCAATTATAGTGCCTGAAATGCAAATTAGAGTGCCTGAAATGTCAATTATAGTGTCTAAAATGTCAATTATAGTGTCTGAAAAGCCAATTATAGTGCCTGAAATGCCAATTATAGTGCCTGAAATGCCAATTTTAGTGCCCTAAATGCCAATTATAGTGCCTGAAATGCCAATTATAGTGCCTTAAATGCCAATTAAAATGTCTGAATTACTAATTATAGCGCCTGAAATGCCAAATATAGTGCCTGAAATGCCAATTATAATGTCTGAAATTCCAAATATAATGTCACAAATGCCAATTATAGTGAGTGAAATGCCAAATAAGATGCCTGAAATGCCAATTATAATGTCTGAAATGCCAATTATAGTGCCTGAAATGCCAAATATTATGTCACAAATGCCAAAAATAGTGACTGAAATTCCAAATATAATGTCACAAATGCCAAATATAGTGCCTGAAATGCCAATTATAGTGCTTGAAATGCCAAATATAGTGTCTGAAATGCCAATTAGAGTGCCTGAAATGTCAATTATAGTGCCTGAAATGCCAAATATAATGTCATAAATGCCAAATATAGTGCCTGAAATGCCAATTTTAGTGCCTGAAATGCGAATTATTATGTCTAAAATGCCAATTATAATGTCTGAAATGCCAATTATAATGTCGGAAATGCCAATTTTAGTGCCTGAAATGCCAAATATAATGTCCCAAATGCCAATTATAGTGCCTGAAATGTCAATTATAGTGTCTGAAATGTCAATTACAGTGTCTGAAATGCTAAATATAATGACACAAATGCCAATTATAGTGCCTGAAATGCAAATTAGAGTGCCTGAAATGTCAATTATAGTGTCTAAAATGTCAATTATAGTGTCTGAAAAGCCAATTATAGTGCCTGAAATGCCAATTATAGTGCCTGAAATGCCAATTTTAGTACCTGAAATGCGAATTATTATGTCTAAAAGGCCAATTATAATGTCTGAAATGCCAATTATAGTGCCTATAATGCCAAATATTATGTCACAAATGGAAAATTTTAGTGCCTGAAATGCCAAATATAATGTCACAAAGGCCAATTATACTGCCTGAAATGTCAATTAGAGTGCCTGAAATGTCAATTATAGTGTCTAAAATGTCAATTATAGTGTCTGAAAAGCCAATTATAGTGCCTGAAATGCCAATTATAGTGCCTGAAATGCCAATTTTAGTGCCTGTAATGAGAATTATTATGTCTAAAATGCCAATTATAATGTCTGAAATGCCAATTATAGTGCCTATAATGCCAAATATTATGTCACAAATGAAAACTTTTAGTGCTTGAAATGCCAAATATAATGTCACAAAGGCCAATTATAGTGCCTGAAATGTCAATTATAGTGTCTGAAATGTCAATTATAGTGTCCGAAATGCGAAATATAATGTCTCAAACGCCAATTTTAGTGCCTGAAATGCCATATATAATGTCACAAAGGCCAATTATAGTGCCTGAAATGTCAATTATAGTGTCTGAAATGTCAATTATAGTGTCTGAAATGCCAACTATAATGACACAAATGCCAATTATAGTGCCTGAAATGCAAATTAGAGTGCCTGAAATGTCAATTATAGTGTCTGAAATGTCAATTATAGTGTCTGAAATGCCAAATATAATGACACAAATGCCAATTATAGTGCCTGAAATGCAAATTAGAGTGCCTGAAATGCCAATTATAGTGCCTGAAATGCCAATTTTAGTGCCTGAAATGCGAATTATTATGTCTAAAATGCCAATTATAATGTCTGAAATGTCAATTATAGTGTCCGAAATGCCAAATATAATGTCACAAATGCCAATTTTAGTGCCTGAAATTCCAAATATAATGTCACAAATGCCAATTATAGTGCCTGAAATGCCAAATATAATGTCATAAATGCCAAATATAGTGCCTGAAATGCCAATTTTAGTACCTGAAATGCGAATTATTATGTCTAAAATGCCAATTATAATGTCTGAAATGCCAATTATAATGTCGGAAATGCCAATTTTAGTGCCTGAAATGCCAAATATAATGTCACAAATGCCAATTATAGTGCCTGAAATGTCAATTATAGTGTCTGAAATGTCAATTACAGTGTCTGAAATGCTAAATATAATGACACAAATGCCAATTATAGTGCCTGAAATGCAAATTAGAGTGCCTGAAATGTCAATTATAGTGTCTAAAATGTCAATTATAGTGTCTGAAAAGCCAATTATAGTGCCTGAAATGCCAATTATAGTGCCTGAAATGCCAATTTTAGTACCTGAAATGCGAATTATTATGTCTAAAAGGCCAATTATAATGTCTGAAATGCCAATTATAGTGCCTAATATGCCAAATATTATGTCACAAATGAAAAATTTTAGTGCCTGAAATGCCATATATAATGTCACAAAGGCCAATTATAGTGCCTGAAATGTCAATTATAGTGTCTGAAATGTCAATTATAGTGTCTGAAATGCCAACTATAATGACACAAATGCCAATTATAGTGCCTGAAATGCAAATTAGAGTGCCTGAAATGTCAATTATAGTGTCTGAAATGTCAATTATAGTGTCTGAAATGCCAAATATAATGACACAAATGCCAATTATAGTGCCTGAAATGCAAATTAGAGTGCCTGAAATGCCAATTATAGTGCCTGAAATGCCAATTTTAGTGCCTGAAATGCGAATTATTATGTCTAAAATGCCAATTATAATGTCTGAAATGTCAATTATAGTGTCCGAAATGCCAAATATAATGTCACAAATGCCAATTTTAGTGCCTGAAATTCCAAATATAATGTCACAAATGCCAATTATAGTGCCTGAAATGCCAAATATAATGTCATAAATGCCAAATATAGTGCCTGAAATGCCAATTTTAGTACCTGAAATGCGAATTATTATGTCTAAAATGCCAATTATAATGTCTGAAATGCCAATTATAATGTCGGAAATGCCAATTTTAGTGCCTGAAATGCCAAATATAATGTCACAAATGCCAATTATAGTGCCTGAAATGTCAATTATAGTGTCTGAAATGTCAATTACAGTGTCTGAAATGCTAAATATAATGACACAAATGCCAATTATAGTGCCTGAAATGCAAATTAGAGTGCCTGAAATGTCAATTATAGTGTCTAAAATGTCAATTATAGTGTCTGAAAAGCCAATTATAGTGCCTGAAATGCCAATTATAGTGCCTGAAATGCCAATTTTAGTACCTGAAATGCGAATTATTATGTCTAAAAGGCCAATTATAATGTCTGAAATGCCAATTATAGTGCCTAATATGCCAAATATTATGTCACAAATGAAAAATTTTAGTGCCTGAAATGCCAAATATAATGTCACAAAGGCCAATTATACTGCCTGAAATGTCAATTAGAGTGCCTGAAATGTCAATTATAGTGTCTAAAATGTCAATTATAGTGTCTGAAAAGCCAATTATAGTGCCTGAAATGCCAATTATAGTGCCTGAAATGCCAATTTTAGTGCCTGTAATGAGAATTATTATGTCTAAAATGCCAATTATAATGTCTGAAATGCCAATTATAGTGCCTATAATGCCAAATATTATGTCACAAATGAAAACTTTTAGTGCTTGAAATGCCAAATATAATGTCACAAAGGCCAATTATAGTGCCTGAAATGTCAATTATAGTGTCTGAAATGTCAATTATAGTGTCCGAAATGCGAAATATAATGTCTCAAACGCCAATTTTAGTGCCTGAAATGCCATATATAATGTCACAAAGGCCAATTATAGTGCCTGAAATGTCAATTATAGTGTCTGAAATGTCAATTATAGTGTCTGAAATGCCAACTATAATGACACAAATGCCAATTATAGTGCCTGAAATGCAAATTAGAGTGCCTGAAATGTGAATTATAGTGTCTGAAATGTCAATTATAGTGTCTGAAATGCCAAATATAATGACACAAATGCCAATTATAGTGCCTGAAATGCAAATTAGAGTGCCTGAAATGCCAATTATAGTGCCTGAAATGCCAATTTTAGTGCCTGAAATGCGAATTATTATGTCTAAAATGCCAATTATAATGTCTGAAATGTCAATTATAGTGTCCGAAATGCCAAATATAATGTCACAAATGCCAATTTTAGTGCCTGAAATTCCAAATATAATGTCACAAATGCCAATTATAGTGCCTGAAATGTCAATTATAGTGTCTGAAATGTCAATTATAGTGTCTGAAATGCCAATTATAGTGAGTGAAATGCCAAATAAGATGCCTGAAATGCCTATTATAATGTCTGAAATGCCAATTATAGTGCCTGAAATGTCAATTATAGTGTCTGAAATGTCAATTATAGTGTCTGAAATGCCAATTATAGTGAGTGAAATGCCAAATAAGATGCCTGAAATGCCTATTATAATGTCTGAAATGCCACTTATAGTGCCTGAAATGCCAAATATTATGTCACAAATGCCAAAAATAGTGCCTGAAATGCCAAATATAATGTCACAAATGCCAAATATAGTGCCTGAAATGCCAATTATAGTGCCTGAAATGCAAATTAGGGTGCCTGAAATGTCAACTATAGTGTCTGAAATGTCAATTATAGTGCCTGAAATGCCAATTATAATGCCTATAATGCCAAATATTATGTCACAAATGCCAATTATAGTGCCTGAAATGTCAATTATAGTGTCTGAAATGTCAATTACAGTGTCTGAAATGCTAAATATAATGACACAAATGCCAATTATAGTGCCTGAAATGCAAATTAGAGTGCCTGAAATGTCAATTATAGTGTCTAAAATGTCAATTATAGTGTCTGAAAAGCCAATTATAGTGCCTGAAATGCCAATTATAGTGCCTGAAATGCCAATTTTAGTACCTGAAATGCGAATTATTATGTCTAAAAGGCCAATTATAATGTCTGAAATGCCAATTATAGTGCCTAATATGCCAAATATTATGTCACAAATGAAAAATTTTAGTGCCTGAAATGCCAAATATAATGTCACAAAGGCCAATTATACTGCCTGAAATGTCAATTAGAGTGCCTGAAATGTCAATTATAGTGTCTAAAATGTCAATTATAGTGTCTGAAAAGCCAATTATAGTGCCTGAAATGCCAATTATAGTGCCTGAAATGCCAATTTTAGTGCCTGTAATGAGAATTATTATGTCTAAAATGCCAATTATAATGTCTGAAATGCCAATTATAGTGCCTATAATGCCAAATATTATGTCACAAATGAAAACTTTTAGTGCTTGAAATGCCAAATATAATGTCACAAAGGCCAATTATAGTGCCTGAAATGTCAATTATAGTGTCTGAAATGTCAATTATAGTGTCCGAAATGCGAAATATAATGTCTCAAACGCCAATTTTAGTGCCTGAAATGCCATATATAATGTCACAAAGGCCAATTATAGTGCCTGAAATGTCAATTATAGTGTCTGAAATGTCAATTATAGTGTCTGAAATGCCAACTATAATGACACAAATGCCAATTATAGTGCCTGAAATGCAAATTAGAGTGCCTGAAATGTGAATTATAGTGTCTGAAATGTCAATTATAGTGTCTGAAATGCCAAATATAATGACACAAATGCCAATTATAGTGCCTGAAATGCAAATTAGAGTGCCTGAAATGCCAATTATAGTGCCTGAAATGCCAATTTTAGTGCCTGAAATGCGAATTATTATGTCTAAAATGCCAATTATAATGTCTGAAATGTCAATTATAGTGTCCGAAATGCCAAATATAATGTCACAAATGCCAATTTTAGTGCCTGAAATTCCAAATATAATGTCACAAATGCCAATTATAGTGCCTGAAATGTCAATTATAGTGTCTGAAATGTCAATTATAGTGTCTGAAATGCCAATTATAGTGAGTGAAATGCCAAATAAGATGCCTGAAATGCCTATTATAATGTCTGAAATGCCAATTATAGTGCCTGAAATGTCAATTATAGTGTCTGAAATGTCAATTATAGTGTCTGAAATGCCAATTATAGTGAGTGAAATGCCAAATAAGATGCCTGAAATGCCTATTATAATGTCTGAAATGCCACTTATAGTGCCTGAAATGCCAAATATTATGTCACAAATGCCAAAAATAGTGCCTGAAATGCCAAATATAATGTCACAAATGCCAAATATAGTGCCTGAAATGCCAATTATAGTGCCTGAAATGCAAATTAGGGTGCCTGAAATGTCAACTATAGTGTCTGAAATGTCAATTATAGTGCCTGAAATGCCAATTATAATGCCTATAATGCCAAATATTATGTCACAAATGAAAAATTTTAGTGCCTGAAATGCAAAATATAATGTCACAAAGGCCAATTATACTGCCTGAAATGTCAATTATAGTGTCTGAAAAGCCAATTATAGTGCCTGAAATGCCAATTATAGTGCCTGAAATGCCAATTTTAGTGCCTGAAATGCCAATTTTAATACCTGAAATGCCAATTTTAGTGCCTGAAATGCCAATTTTAGTGCCTGAAATGCCAATTATTATGTCTAAAATGCCAATTATAATGTCTGAAATGCCAATTATAGTGCCTGAAATGCCAAATATTATGTCACAAATGCCAAAAATAGTGCCTGAAATGCGAATTATTTTGTCTAAAATGCCAATTAGAGTGCCTGAATTGACAATTATAGTGTCTAAAAAGCCAATTAGAGTGCCTGAAATGTCAATTAGAGTGCCTGAAATGCCAAATATAATGTCATAAATGCCAAATATAGTGCCTGAAATGCCAATTTTAGTGCCTGAAATGCGAATTATTATGTCTAAAATGCCAATTATAATGTCTGAAATGCCAATTATAATGTCGGAAATGCCAAATATAATGTCACAAATGCCAATTTTAGTGCCTGAAATGCCAAATATAATGTCTGAAATGTCAATTACAGTGTCTGAAATGCTAAATATAATGACACAAATGCCAATTATAGTGCCTAAAATGCAAATTAGAGTGCCTGAAATGTCAATTATAGTGTCTGAAAAGCCAATTATAGTGCCTGAAATGCCAATTATAGTGCCTGAAATGCCAATTTTAGTACCTGAAATGCGAATTATTATGTCTAAAAGGCCAATTATAATGTTTGAAATGCCAATTATAGTGCCTATAATGCCAAATATTATGTCACAAATGAAAAATTTTAGTGCCTGAAATGCCAAATATAATGTCACAAAGGCCAATTATACTGCCTGAAATGACAAATATAATGTCACAAAGGCCAATTATACTGCCTGAAATGTCAATTAGAGTGCCTGAAATGTCAATTATAGTGCCTGAAATGTCAATTATAGTGTCTGAAATGTCAATTATAGTGTCTGAAATGCCAAATATAATGACACAAATGCCAATTATAGTGCCTGAAATGCATATTAGAGTGCCTGAAATGACAATTATAGTGTCTAAAATGTCAATTATAGTGTCTGAAAAGCCAATTATAGTGCCTGAAATCCCAATTATAGTGCCTGAAATGCCAATTTTAGTGCCCTAAATGCCAATTATAGTGCCTGAAATGCCAATTATAGTGCCTTAAATGCCAATTAAAATGTCTGAATTACTAATTATAGCGCCTGAAATGCCAAATATAGTGCCTGAAATGCCAATTATAATGTCTGAAATTCCAAATATAATGTCACAAATGCCAATTATAGTGAGTGAAATGCCAAATAAGATGCCTGAAATGCCAATTATAATGTCTGAAATGCCAATTATAGTGCCTGAAATGCCAAATATTATGTCACAAATGCCAAAAATAGTGACTGAAATTCCAAATATAATGTCACAAATGCCAAATATAGTGCCTGAAATGCCAATTATAGTGCTTGAAATGCCAAATATAGTGTCTGAAATGCCAATTAGAGTGCCTGAAATGCCAAATATTATGTCACAAATGCCAAAAATAGTGCCTGAAATGCGAATTATTTTGTCTAAAATGCCAATTAGAGTGCCTGAATTGACAATTATAGTGTCTAAAAAGCCAATTAGAGTGCCTGAAATGTCAATTAGAGTGCCTGAAATGCCAAATATAATGTCATAAATGCCAAATATAGTGCCTGAAATGCCAATTTTAGTGCCTGAAATGCGAATTATTATGTCTAAAATGCCAATTATAATGTCTGAAATGCCAATTATAATGTCGGAAATGCCAAATATAATGTCACAAATGCCAATTTTAGTGCCTGAAATGCCAAATATAATGTCTGAAATGTCAATTACAGTGTCTGAAATGCTAAATATAATGACACAAATGCCAATTATAGTGCCTAAAATGCAAATTAGAGTGCCTGAAATGTCAATTATAGTGTCTGAAAAGCCAATTATAGTGCCTGAAATGCCAATTATAGTGCCTGAAATGCCAATTTTAGTACCTGAAATGCGAATTATTATGTCTAAAAGGCCAATTATAATGTTTGAAATGCCAATTATAGTGCCTATAATGCCAAATATTATGTCACAAATGAAAAATTTTAGTGCCTGAAATGCCAAATATAATGTCACAAAGGCCAATTATACTGCCTGAAATGACAAATATAATGTCACAAAGGCCAATTATACTGCCTGAAATGTCAATTAGAGTGCCTGAAATGTTAATTATAGTGCCTGAAATGTCAATTATAGTGTCTGAAATGTCAATTATAGTGTCTGAAATGCCAAATATAATGACACAAATGCCAATTATAGTGCCTGAAATGCAAATTAGAGTGCCTGAAATGTCAATTATAGTGTCTAAAATGTCAATTATAGTGTCTGAAAAGCCAATTATAGTGCCTGAAATCCCAATTATAGTGCCTGAAATGCCAATTTTAGTGCCCTAAATGCCAATTATAGTGCCTGAAATGCCAATTATAGTGCCTTAAATGCCAATTAAAATGTCTGAATTACTAATTATAGCGCCTGAAATGCCAAATATAGTGCCTGAAATGCCAATTATAATGTCTGAAATTCCAAATATAATGTCACAAATGCCAATTATAGTGAGTGAAATGCCAAATAAGATGCCTGAAATGCCAATTATAATGTCTGAAATGCCAATTATAGTGCCTGAAATGCCAAATATTATGTCACAAATGCCAAAAATAGTGACTGAAATTCCAAATATAATGTCACAAATGCCAAATATAGTGCCTGAAATGCCAATTATAGTGCTTGAAATGCCAAATATAGTGTCTGAAATGCCAATTAGAGTGCCTGAAATGTCAATTATAGTGTCTGAAATGTCAATTATAGTGCCTGAAATGCCAAATATAATGTCATAAATGCCAAATATAGTGCCTGAAATGCCAATTTTAGTGCCTGAAATGCGAATTATTATGTCTAAAATGCCAATTATAATGTCTGAAATGCCAATTATAATGTCGGAAATGCCAATTTTAGTGCCTGAAATGCCAAATATAATGTCCCAAATGCCAATTATAGTGCCTGAAATGTCAATTATAGTGTCTGAAATGTCAATTACAGTGTCTGAAATGCTAAATATAATGACACAAATGCCAATTATAGTGCCTGAAATGCAAATTAGAGTGCCTGAAATGTCAATTATAGTGTCTAAAATGTCAATTATAGTGTCTGAAAAGCCAATTATAGTGCCTGAAATGCCAATTATAGTGCCTGAAATGCCAATTTTAGTACCTGAAATGCGAATTATTATGTCTAAAAGGCCAATTATAATGTCTGAAATGCCAATTATAGTGCCTAATATGCCAAATATTATGTCACAAATGAAAAATTTTAGTGCCTGAAATGCCAAATATAATGTCACAAAGGCCAATTATACTGCCTGAAATGTCAATTAGAGTGCCTGAAATGTCAATTATAGTGTCTAAAATGTCAATTATAGTGTCTGAAAAGCCAATTATAGTGCCTGAAATGCCAATTATAGTGCCTGAAATGCCAATTTTAGTGCCTGTAATGAGAATTATTATGTCTAAAATGCCAATTATAATGTCTGAAATGCCAATTATAGTGCCTATAATGCCAAATATTATGTCACAAATGAAAACTTTTAGTGCTTGAAATGCCAAATATAATGTCACAAAGGCCAATTATAGTGCCTGAAATGTCAATTATAGTGTCTGAAATGTCAATTATAGTGTCCGAAATGCGAAATATAATGTCTCAAACGCCAATTTTAGTGCCTGAAATGCCATATATAATGTCACAAAGGCCAATTATAGTGCCTGAAATGTCAATTATAGTGTCTGAAATGTCAATTATAGTGTCTGAAATGCCAACTATAATGACACAAATGCCAATTATAGTGCCTGAAATGCAAATTAGAGTGCCTGAAATGTGAATTATAGTGTCTGAAATGTCAATTATAGTGTCTGAAATGCCAAATATAATGACACAAATGCCAATTATAGTGCCTGAAATGCAAATTAGAGTGCCTGAAATGCCAATTATAGTGCCTGAAATGCCAATTTTAGTGCCTGAAATGCGAATTATTATGTCTAAAATGCCAATTATAATGTCTGAAATGTCAATTATAGTGTCCGAAATGCCAAATATAATGTCACAAATGCCAATTTTAGTGCCTGAAATTCCAAATATAATGTCACAAATGCCAATTATAGTGCCTGAAATGTCAATTATAGTGTCTGAAATGTCAATTATAGTGTCTGAAATGCCAATTATAGTGAGTGAAATGCCAAATAAGATGCCTGAAATGCCTATTATAATGTCTGAAATGCCAATTATAGTGCCTGAAATGTCAATTATAGTGTCTGAAATGTCAATTATAGTGTCTGAAATGCCAATTATAGTGAGTGAAATGCCAAATAAGATGCCTGAAATGCCTATTATAATGTCTGAAATGCCACTTATAGTGCCTGAAATGCCAAATATTATGTCACAAATGCCAAAAATAGTGCCTGAAATGCCAAATATAATGTCACAAATGCCAAATATAGTGCCTGAAATGCCAATTATAGTGCCTGAAATGCAAATTAGGGTGCCTGAAATGTCAACTATAGTGTCTGAAATGTCAATTATAGTGCCTGAAATGCCAATTATAATGCCTATAATGCCAAATATTATGTCACAAATGAAAAATTTTAGTGCCTGAAATGCAAAATATAATGTCACAAAGGCCAATTATACTGCCTGAAATGTCAATTATAGTGTCTGAAAAGCCAATTATAGTGCCTGAAATGCCAATTATAGTGCCTGAAATGCCAATTTTAGTGCCTGAAATGCCAATTTTAATACCTGAAATGCCAATTTTAGTGCCTGAAATGCCAATTTTAGTGCCTGAAATGCCAATTATTATGTCTAAAATGCCAATTATAATGTCTGAAATGCCAATTATAGTGCCTGAAATGCCAAATATTATGTCACAAATGCCAAAAATAGTGCCTGAAATGCGAATTATTTTGTCTAAAATGCCAATTAGAGTGCCTGAATTGACAATTATAGTGTCTAAAAAGCCAATTAGAGTGCCTGAAATGTCAATTAGAGTGCCTGAAATGCCAAATATAATGTCATAAATGCCAAATATAGTGCCTGAAATGCCAATTTTAGTGCCTGAAATGCGAATTATTATGTCTAAAATGCCAATTATAATGTCTGAAATGCCAATTATAATGTCGGAAATGCCAAATATAATGTCACAAATGCCAATTTTAGTGCCTGAAATGCCAAATATAATGTCTGAAATGTCAATTACAGTGTCTGAAATGCTAAATATAATGACACAAATGCCAATTATAGTGCCTAAAATGCAAATTAGAGTGCCTGAAATGTCAATTATAGTGTCTGAAAAGCCAATTATAGTGCCTGAAATGCCAATTATAGTGCCTGAAATGCCAATTTTAGTACCTGAAATGCGAATTATTATGTCTAAAAGGCCAATTATAATGTTTGAAATGCCAATTATAGTGCCTATAATGCCAAATATTATGTCACAAATGAAAAATTTTAGTGCCTGAAATGCCAAATATAATGTCACAAAGGCCAATTATACTGCCTGAAATGACAAATATAATGTCACAAAGGCCAATTATACTGCCTGAAATGTCAATTAGAGTGCCTGAAATGTCAATTATAGTGCCTGAAATGTCAATTATAGTGTCTGAAATGTCAATTATAGTGTCTGAAATGCCAAATATAATGACACAAATGCCAATTATAGTGCCTGAAATGCATATTAGAGTGCCTGAAATGACAATTATAGTGTCTAAAATGTCAATTATAGTGTCTGAAAAGCCAATTATAGTGCCTGAAATCCCAATTATAGTGCCTGAAATGCCAATTTTAGTGCCCTAAATGCCAATTATAGTGCCTGAAATGCCAATTATAGTGCCTTAAATGCCAATTAAAATGTCTGAATTACTAATTATAGCGCCTGAAATGCCAAATATAGTGCCTGAAATGCCAATTATAATGTCTGAAATTCCAAATATAATGTCACAAATGCCAATTATAGTGAGTGAAATGCCAAATAAGATGCCTGAAATGCCAATTATAATGTCTGAAATGCCAATTATAGTGCCTGAAATGCCAAATATTATGTCACAAATGCCAAAAATAGTGACTGAAATTCCAAATATAATGTCACAAATGCCAAATATAGTGCCTGAAATGCCAATTATAGTGCTTGAAATGCCAAATATAGTGTCTGAAATGCCAATTAGAGTGCCTGAAATGCCAAATATTATGTCACAAATGCCAAAAATAGTGCCTGAAATGCGAATTATTTTGTCTAAAATGCCAATTAGAGTGCCTGAATTGACAATTATAGTGTCTAAAAAGCCAATTAGAGTGCCTGAAATGTCAATTAGAGTGCCTGAAATGCCAAATATAATGTCATAAATGCCAAATATAGTGCCTGAAATGCCAATTTTAGTGCCTGAAATGCGAATTATTATGTCTAAAATGCCAATTATAATGTCTGAAATGCCAATTATAATGTCGGAAATGCCAAATATAATGTCACAAATGCCAATTTTAGTGCCTGAAATGCCAAATATAATGTCTGAAATGTCAATTACAGTGTCTGAAATGCTAAATATAATGACACAAATGCCAATTATAGTGCCTAAAATGCAAATTAGAGTGCCTGAAATGTCAATTATAGTGTCTGAAAAGCCAATTATAGTGCCTGAAATGCCAATTATAGTGCCTGAAATGCCAATTTTAGTACCTGAAATGCGAATTATTATGTCTAAAAGGCCAATTATAATGTTTGAAATGCCAATTATAGTGCCTATAATGCCAAATATTATGTCACAAATGAAAAATTTTAGTGCCTGAAATGCCAAATATAATGTCACAAAGGCCAATTATACTGCCTGAAATGACAAATATAATGTCACAAAGGCCAATTATACTGCCTGAAATGTCAATTAGAGTGCCTGAAATGTTAATTATAGTGCCTGAAATGTCAATTATAGTGTCTGAAATGTCAATTATAGTGTCTGAAATGCCAAATATAATGACACAAATGCCAATTATAGTGCCTGAAATGCAAATTAGAGTGCCTGAAATGTCAATTATAGTGTCTAAAATGTCAATTATAGTGTCTGAAAAGCCAATTATAGTGCCTGAAATCCCAATTATAGTGCCTGAAATGCCAATTTTAGTGCCCTAAATGCCAATTATAGTGCCTGAAATGCCAATTATAGTGCCTTAAATGCCAATTAAAATGTCTGAATTACTAATTATAGCGCCTGAAATGCCAAATATAGTGCCTGAAATGCCAATTATAATGTCTGAAATTCCAAATATAATGTCACAAATGCCAATTATAGTGAGTGAAATGCCAAATAAGATGCCTGAAATGCCAATTATAATGTCTGAAATGCCAATTATAGTGCCTGAAATGCCAAATATTATGTCACAAATGCCAAAAATAGTGACTGAAATTCCAAATATAATGTCACAAATGCCAAATATAGTGCCTGAAATGCCAATTATAGTGCTTGAAATGCCAAATATAGTGTCTGAAATGCCAATTAGAGTGCCTGAAATGTCAATTATAGTGTCTGAAATGTCAATTATAGTGCCTGAAATGCCAAATATAATGTCATAAATGCCAAATATAGTGCCTGAAATGCCAATTTTAGTGCCTGAAATGCGAATTATTATGTCTAAAATGCCAATTATAATGTCTGAAATGCCAATTATAATGTCGGAAATGCCAATTTTAGTGCCTGAAATGCCAAATATAATGTCCCAAATGCCAATTATAGTGCCTGAAATGTCAATTATAGTGTCTGAAATGTCAATTACAGTGTCTGAAATGCTAAATATAATGACACAAATGCCAATTATAGTGCCTGAAATGCAAATTAGAGTGCCTGAAATGTCAATTATAGTGTCTAAAATGTCAATTATAGTGTCTGAAAAGCCAATTATAGTGCCTGAAATGCCAATTATAGTGCCTGAAATGCCAATTTTAGTACCTGAAATGCGAATTATTATGTCTAAAAGGCCAATTATAATGTCTGAAATGCCAATTATAGTGCCTATAATGCCAAATATTATGTCACAAATGGAAAATTTTAGTGCCTGAAATGCCAAATATAATGTCACAAAGGCCAATTATACTGCCTGAAATGTCAATTAGAGTGCCTGAAATGTCAATTATAGTGTCTAAAATGTCAATTATAGTGTCTGAAAAGCCAATTATAGTGCCTGAAATGCCAATTATAGTGCCTGAAATGCCAATTTTAGTGCCTGTAATGAGAATTATTATGTCTAAAATGCCAATTATAATGTCTGAAATGCCAATTATAGTGCCTATAATGCCAAATATTATGTCACAAATGAAAACTTTTAGTGCTTGAAATGCCAAATATAATGTCACAAAGGCCAATTATAGTGCCTGAAATGTCAATTATAGTGTCTGAAATGTCAATTATAGTGTCCGAAATGCGAAATATAATGTCTCAAACGCCAATTTTAGTGCCTGAAATGCCATATATAATGTCACAAAGGCCAATTATAGTGCCTGAAATGTCAATTATAGTGTCTGAAATGTCAATTATAGTGTCTGAAATGCCAACTATAATGACACAAATGCCAATTATAGTGCCTGAAATGCAAATTAGAGTGCCTGAAATGTCAATTATAGTGTCTGAAATGTCAATTATAGTGTCTGAAATGCCAAATATAATGACACAAATGCCAATTATAGTGCCTGAAATGCAAATTAGAGTGCCTGAAATGCCAATTATAGTGCCTGAAATGCCAATTTTAGTGCCTGAAATGCGAATTATTATGTCTAAAATGCCAATTATAATGTCTGAAATGTCAATTATAGTGTCCGAAATGCCAAATATAATGTCACAAATGCCAATTTTAGTGCCTGAAATTCCAAATATAATGTCACAAATGCCAATTATAGTGCCTGAAATCCAAATATAATGTCATAAATGCCAAATATAGTGCCTGAAATGCCAATTTTAGTACCTGAAATGCGAATTATTATGTCTAAAATGCCAATTATAATGTCTGAAATGCCAATTATAATGTCGGAAATGCCAATTTTAGTGCCTGAAATGCCAAATATAATGTCACAAATGCCAATTATAGTGCCTGAAATGTCAATTATAGTGTCTGAAATGTCAATTACAGTGTCTGAAATGCTAAATATAATGACACAAATGCCAATTATAGTGCCTGAAATGCAAATTAGAGTGCCTGAAATGTCAATTATAGTGTCTAAAATGTCAATTATAGTGTCTGAAAAGCCAATTATAGTGCCTGAAATGCCAATTATAGTGCCTGAAATGCCAATTTTAGTACCTGAAATGCGAATTATTATGTCTAAAAGGCCAATTATAATGTCTGAAATGCCAATTATAGTGCCTAATATGCCAAATATTATGTCACAAATGAAAAATTTTAGTGCCTGAAATGCCAAATATAATGTCACAAAGGCCAATTATACTGCCTGAAATGTCAATTAGAGTGCCTGAAATGTCAATTATAGTGTCTAAAATGTCAATTATAGTGTCTGAAAAGCCAATTATAGTGCCTGAAATGCCAATTATAGTGCCTGAAATGCCAATTTTAGTGCCTGTAATGAGAATTATTATGTCTAAAATGCCAATTATAATGTCTGAAATGCCAATTATAGTGCCTATAATGCCAAATATTATGTCACAAATGAAAACTTTTAGTGCTTGAAATGCCAAATATAATGTCACAAAGGCCAATTATAGTGCCTGAAATGTCAATTATAGTGTCTGAAATGTCAATTATAGTGTCCGAAATGCGAAATATAATGTCTCAAACGCCAATTTTAGTGCCTGAAATGCCATATATAATGTCACAAAGGCCAATTATAGTGCCTGAAATGTCAATTATAGTGTCTGAAATGTCAATTATAGTGTCTGAAATGCCAACTATAATGACACAAATGCCAATTATAGTGCCTGAAATGCAAATTAGAGTGCCTGAAATGTGAATTATAGTGTCTGAAATGTCAATTATAGTGTCTGAAATGCCAAATATAATGACACAAATGCCAATTATAGTGCCTGAAATGCAAATTAGAGTGCCTGAAATGCCAATTATAGTGCCTGAAATGCCAATTTTAGTGCCTGAAATGCGAATTATTATGTCTAAAATGCCAATTATAATGTCTGAAATGTCAATTATAGTGTCCGAAATGCCAAATATAATGACACAAATGCCAATTATAGTGCCTAAAATGCAAATTAGAGTGCCTGAAATGTCAATTATAGTGTCTGAAAAGCCAATTATAGTGCCTGAAATGCCAATTATAGTGCCTGAAATGCCAATTTTAGTACCTGAAATGCGAATTATTATGTCTAAAAGGCCAATTATAATGTTTGAAATGCCAATTATAGTGCCTATAATGCCAAATATTATGTCACAAATGAAAAATTTTAGTGCCTGAAATGCCAAATATAATGTCACAAAGGCCAATTATACTGCCTGAAATGACAAATATAATGTCACAAAGGCCAATTATACTGCCTGAAATGTCAATTAGAGTGCCTGAAATGTTAATTATAGTGCCTGAAATGTCAATTATAGTGTCTGAAATGTCAATTATAGTGTCTGAAATGCCAAATATAATGACACAAATGCCAATTATAGTGCCTGAAATGCAAATTAGAGTGCCTGAAATGTCAATTATAGTGTCTAAAATGTCAATTATAGTGTCTGAAAAGCCAATTATAGTGCCTGAAATCCCAATTATAGTGCCTGAAATGCCAATTTTAGTGCCCTAAATGCCAATTATAGTGCCTGAAATGCCAATTATAGTGCCTTAAATGCCAATTAAAATGTCTGAATTACTAATTATAGCGCCTGAAATGCCAAATATAGTGCCTGAAATGCCAATTATAATGTCTGAAATTCCAAATATAATGTCACAAATGCCAATTATAGTGAGTGAAATGCCAAATAAGATGCCTGAAATGCCAATTATAATGTCTGAAATGCCAATTATAGTGCCTGAAATGCCAAATATTATGTCACAAATGCCAAAAATAGTGACTGAAATTCCAAATATAATGTCACAAATGCCAAATATAGTGCCTGAAATGCCAATTATAGTGCTTGAAATGCCAAATATAGTGTCTGAAATGCCAATTAGAGTGCCTGAAATGTCAATTATAGTGTCTGAAATGTCAATTATAGTGCCTGAAATGCCAAATATAATGTCATAAATGCCAAATATAGTGCCTGAAATGCCAATTTTAGTGCCTGAAATGCGAATTATTATGTCTAAAATGCCAATTATAATGTCTGAAATGCCAATTATAATGTCGGAAATGCCAATTTTAGTGCCTGAAATGCAAATTAGAGTGCCTGAAATGTCAATTATAGTGTCTAAAATGTCAATTATAGTGTCTGAAAAGCCAATTATAGTGCCTGAAATGCCAATTATAGTGCCTGAAATGCCAATTTTAGTACCTGAAATGCGAATTATTATGTCTAAAAGGCCAATTATAATGTCTGAAATGCCAATTATAGTGCCTATAATGCCAAATATTATGTCACAAATGGAAAATTTTAGTGCCTGAAATGCCAAATATAATGTCACAAAGGCCAATTATACTGCCTGAAATGTCAATTAGAGTGCCTGAAATGTCAATTATAGTGTCTAAAATGTCAATTATAGTGTCTGAAAAGCCAATTATAGTGCCTGAAATGCCAATTATAGTGCCTGAAATGCCAATTTTAGTGCCTGTAATGAGAATTATTATGTCTAAAATGCCAATTATAATGTCTGAAATGCCAATTATAGTGCCTATAATGCCAAATATTATGTCACAAATGAAAACTTTTAGTGCTTGAAATGCCAAATATAATGTCACAAAGGCCAATTATAGTGCCTGAAATGTCAATTATAGTGTCTGAAATGTCAATTATAGTGTCCGAAATGCGAAATATAATGTCTCAAACGCCAATTTTAGTGCCTGAAATGCCATATATAATGTCACAAAGGCCAATTATAGTGCCTGAAATGTCAATTATAGTGTCTGAAATGTCAATTATAGTGTCTGAAATGCCAACTATAATGACACAAATGCCAATTATAGTGCCTGAAATGCAAATTAGAGTGCCTGAAATGTCAATTATAGTGTCTGAAATGTCAATTATAGTGTCTGAAATGCCAAATATAATGACACAAATGCCAATTATAGTGCCTGAAATGCAAATTAGAGTGCCTGAAATGCCAATTATAGTGCCTGAAATGCCAATTTTAGTGCCTGAAATGCGAATTATTATGTCTAAAATGCCAATTATAATGTCTGAAATGTCAATTATAGTGTCCGAAATGCCAAATATAATGTCACAAATGCCAATTTTAGTGCCTGAAATTCCAAATATAATGTCACAAATGCCAATTATAGTGCCTGAAATCCAAATATAATGTCATAAATGCCAAATATAGTGCCTGAAATGCCAATTTTAGTACCTGAAATGCGAATTATTATGTCTAAAATGCCAATTATAATGTCTGAAATGCCAATTATAATGTCGGAAATGCCAATTTTAGTGCCTGAAATGCCAAATATAATGTCACAAATGCCAATTATAGTGCCAGAAATGTCAATTATAGTGTCTGAAATGTCAATTACAGTGTCTGAAATGCTAAATATAATGACACAAATGCCAATTATAGTGCCTGAAATGCAAATTAGAGTGCCTGAAATGTCAATTATAGTGTCTAAAATGTCAATTATAGTGTCTGAAAAGCCAATTATAGTGCCTGAAATGCCAATTATAGTGCCTGAAATGCCAATTTTAGTACCTGAAATGCGAATTATTATGTCTAAAAGGCCAATTATAATGTCTGAAATGCCAATTATAGTGCCTAATATGCCAAATATTATGTCACAAATGAAAAATTTTAGTGCCTGAAATGCCAAATATAATGTCACAAAGGCCAATTATACTGCCTGAAATGTCAATTAGAGTGCCTGAAATGTCAATTATAGTGTCTAAAATGTCAATTATAGTGTCTGAAAAGCCAATTATAGTGCCTGAAATGCCAATTATAGTGCCTGAAATGCCAATTTTAGTGCCTGTAATGAGAATTATTATGTCTAAAATGCCAATTATAATGTCTGAAATGCCAATTATAGTGCCTATAATGCCAAATATTATGTCACAAATGAAAACTTTTAGTGCTTGAAATGCCAAATATAATGTCACAAAGGCCAATTATAGTGCCTGAAATGTCAATTATAGTGTCTGAAATGTCAATTATAGTGTCCGAAATGCGAAATATAATGTCTCAAACGCCAATTTTAGTGCCTGAAATGCCATATATAATGTCACAAAGGCCAATTATAGTGCCTGAAATGTCAATTATAGTGTCTGAAATGTCAATTATAGTGTCTGAAATGCCAACTATAATGACACAAATGCCAATTATAGTGCCTGAAATGCAAATTAGAGTGCCTGAAATGTGAATTATAGTGTCTGAAATGTCAATTATAGTGTCTGAAATGCCAAATATAATGACACAAATGCCAATTATAGTGCCTGAAATGCAAATTAGAGTGCCTGAAATGCCAATTATAGTGCCTGAAATGCCAATTTTAGTGCCTGAAATGCGAATTATTATGTCTAAAATGCCAATTATAATGTCTGAAATGTCAATTATAGTGTCCGAAATGCCAAATATAATGTCACAAATGCCAATTTTAGTGCCTGAAATTCCAAATATAATGTCACAAATGCCAATTATAGTGCCTGAAATGTCAATTATAGTGTCTGAAATGTCAATTATAGTGTCTGAAATGCCAATTATAGTGAGTGAAATGCCAAATAAGATGCCTGAAATGCCTATTATAATGTCTGAAATGCCAATTATAGTGCCTGAAATGTCAATTATAGTGTCTGAAATGTCAATTATAGTGTCTGAAATGCCAATTATAGTGAGTGAAATGCCAAATAAGATGCCTGAAATGCCTATTATAATGTCTGAAATGCCACTTATAGTGCCTGAAATGCCAAATATTATGTCACAAATGCCAAAAATAGTGCCTGAAATGCCAAATATAATGTCACAAATGCCAAATATAGTGCCTGAAATGCCAATTATAGTGCCTGAAATGCAAATTAGGGTGCCTGAAATGTCAACTATAGTGTCTGAAATGTCAATTATAGTGCCTGAAATGCCAATTATAATGCCTATAATGCCAAATATTATGTCACAAATGAAAAATTTTAGTGCCTGAAATGCAAAATATAATGTCACAAAGGCCAATTATACTGCCTGAAATGTCAATTATAGTGTCTAAAATGTCAATTATAGTGTCTGAAAAGCCAATTATAGTGCCTGAAATGCCAATTATAGTGCCTGAAATGCCAATTTTAGTGCCTGAAATGCCAATTTTAATGCCTGAAATGCCAATTTTAGTGCCTGAAATGCCAATTTTAGTGCCTGAAATGCCAATTATTATGTCTAAAATGCCAATTATAATGTCTGAAATGCCAATTATAGTGCCTGAAATGCCAAATATTATATCACAAATGCCAAAAATAGTGCCTGAAATGCGAATTATTTTGTCTAAAATGCCAATTAGAGTGCCTGAATTGACAATTATAGTGTCTAAAAAGCCAATTAGAGTGCCTGAAATGTCAATTAGAGTGCCTGAAATGCCAAATATAATGTCATAAATGCCAAATATAGTGCCTGAAATGCCAATTTTAGTGCCTGAAATGCGAATTATTATGTCTAAAATGCCAATTATAATGTCTGAAATGCCAATTATAATGTCGGAAATGCCAAATATAATGTCACAAATGCCAATTTTAGTGCCTGAAATGCCAAATATAATGTCTGAAATGTCAATTACAGTGTCTGAAATGCTAAATATAATGACACAAATGCCAATTATAGTGTCTGAAATGTCAATTATAGTGTCTGAAATGCCAAATATAAAGACACAAATGCCAATTATAGTGCCTGAAATGCAAATTAGAGTGCCTGAAATGCCAATTATAGTGCCTGAAATGCCAATTTTAGTGCCTGAAATGCGAATTATTATGTCTAAAATGCCAATTATAATGTCTGAAATGTCAATTATAGTGTCCGAAATGCCAAATATAATGTCACAAATGCCAATTTTAGTGCCTGAAATTCCAAATATAATGTCACAAATGCCAATTAGAGTGCCTGAAATGTCAATTATAGTGTCTGAAATGTCAATTATAGTGCCTGAAATGCCAAATATAATGTCATAAATGCCAAATATAGTGCCTGAAATGCCAATTTTAGTGCCTGAAATGCGAATTATTATGTCTAAAATGCCAATTATAATGTCTGAAATGCCAATTATAATGTCGGAAATGCCAATTTTAGTGCCTGAAATGCCAAATATAATGTCCCAAATGCCAATTATAGTGCCTGAAATGTCAATTATAGTGTCTGAAATGTCAATTACAGTGTCTGAAATGCTAAATATAATGACACAAATGCCAATTATAGTGCCTGAAATGCAAATTAGAGTGCCTGAAATGTCAATTATAGTGTCTAAAATGTTAATTATAGTGTCTGAAAAGCCAATTATAGTGCCTGAAATGCCAATTATAGTGCCTGAAATGCCAATTTTAGTACCTGAAATGCGAATTATTATGTCTAAAAGGCCAATTATAATGTCTGAAATGCCAATTATAGTGCCTATAATGCCAAATATTATGTCACAAATGGAAAATTTTAGTGCCTGAAATGCCAAATATAATGTCACAAAGGCCAATTATACTGCCTGAAATGTCAATTAGAGTGCCTGAAATGTCAATTATAGTGTCTAAAATGTCAATTATAGTGTCTGAAAAGCCAATTATAGTGCCTGAAATGCCAATTATAGTGCCTGAAATGCCAATTTTAGTGCCTGTAATGAGAATTATTATGTCTAAAATGCCAATTATAATGTCTGAAATGCCAATTATAGTGCCTATAATGCCAAATATTATGTCACAAATGAAAACTTTTAGTGCTTGAAATGCCAAATATAATGTCACAAAGGCCAATTATAGTGCCTGAAATGTCAATTATAGTGTCTGAAATGTCAATTATAGTGTCCGAAATGCGAAATATAATGTCTCAAACGCCAATTTTAGTGCCTGAAATGCCATATATAATGTCACAAAGGCCAATTATAGTGCCTGAAATGTCAATTATAGTGTCTGAAATGTCAATTATAGTGTCTGAAATGCCAACTATAATGACACAAATGCCAATTATAGTGCCTGAAATGCAAATTAGAGTGCCTGAAATGTCAATTATAGTGTCTGAAATGTCAATTATAGTGTCTGAAATGCCAAATATAATGACACAAATGCCAATTATAGTGCCTGAAATGCAAATTAGAGTGCCTGAAATGCCAATTATAGTGCCTGAAATGCCAATTTTAGTGCCTGAAATGCGAATTATTATGTCTAAAATGCCAATTATAATGTCTGAAATGTCAATTATAGTGTCCGAAATGCCAAATATAATGTCACAAATGCCAATTTTAGTGCCTGAAATTCCAAATATAATGTCACAAATGCCAATTATAGTGCCTGAAATGCCAAATATAATGTCACAAATGCCAAATATAGTGCCTGAAATGCCAATTTTAGTACCTGAAATGCGAATTATTATGTCTAAAATGCCAATTATAATGTCTGAAATGCCAATTATAATGTCGGAAATGCCAATTTTAGTGCCTGAAATGCCAAATATAATGTCACAAATGCCAATTATAGTGCCTGAAATGTCAATTATAGTGTCTGAAATGTCAATTACAGTGTCTGAAATGCTAAATATAATGACACAAATGCCAATTATAGTGCCTGAAATGCAAATTAGAGTGCCTGAAATGTCAATTATAGTGTCTAAAATGTCAATTATAGTGTCTGAAAAGCCAATTATAGTGCCTGAAATGCCAATTATAGTGCCTGAAATGCCAATTTTAGTACCTGAAATGCGAATTATTATGTCTAAAAGGCCAATTATAATGTCTGAAATGCCAATTATAGTGCCTAATATGCCAAATATTATGTCACAAATGAAAAATTTTAGTGCCTGAAATGCCAAATATAATGTCACAAAGGCCAATTATACTGCCTGAAATGTCAATTAGAGTGCCTGAAATGTCAATTATAGTGTCTAAAATGTCAATTATAGTGTCTGAAAAGCCAATTATAGTGCCTGAAATGCCAATTATAGTGCCTGAAATGCCAATTTTAGTGCCTGTAATGAGAATTATTATGTCTAAAATGCCAATTATAATGTCTGAAATGCCAATTATAGTGCCTATAATGCCAAATATTATGTCACAAATGAAAACTTTTAGTGCTTGAAATGCCAAATATAATGTCACAAAGGCCAATTATAGTGCCTGAAATGTCAATTATAGTGTCTGAAATGTCAATTATAGTGTCCGAAATGCGAAATATAATGTCTCAAACGCCAATTTTAGTGCCTGAAATGCCATATATAATGTCACAAAGGCCAATTATAGTGCCTGAAATGTCAATTATAGTGTCTGAAATGTCAATTATAGTGTCTGAAATGCCAACTATAATGACACAAATGCCAATTATAGTGCCTGAAATGCAAATTAGAGTGCCTGAAATGTGAATTATAGTGTCTGAAATGTCAATTATAGTGTCTGAAATGCCAAATATAATGACACAAATGCCAATTATAGTGCCTGAAATGCAAATTAGAGTGCCTGAAATGCCAATTATAGTGCCTGAAATGCCAATTTTAGTGCCTGAAATGCGAATTATTATGTCTAAAATGCCAATTATAATGTCTGAAATGTCAATTATAGTGTCCGAAATGCCAAATATAATGTCACAAATGCCAATTTTAGTGCCTGAAATTCCAAATATAATGTCACAAATGCCAATTATAGTGCCTGAAATGTCAATTATAGTGTCTGAAATGTCAATTATAGTGTCTGAAATGCCAATTATAGTGAGTGAAATGCCAAATAAGATGCCTGAAATGCCTATTATAATGTCTGAAATGCCAATTATAGTGCCTGAAATGTCAATTATAGTGTCTGAAATGTCAATTATAGTGTCTGAAATGCCAATTATAGTGAGTGAAATGCCAAATAAGATGCCTGAAATGCCTATTATAATGTCACAAATGAAAAATTTTAGTGCCTGAAATGCAAAATATAATGTCACAAAGGCCAATTATACTGCCTGAAATGTCAATTATAGTGTCTAAAATGTCAATTATAGTGTCTGAAAAGCCAATTATAGTGCCTGAAATGCCAATTATAGTGCCTGAAATGCCAATTTTAGTGCCTGAAATGCCAATTTTAATGCCTGAAATGCCAATTTTAGTGCCTGAAATGCCAATTTTAGTGCCTGAAATGCCAATTATTATGTCTAAAATGCCAATTATAATGTCTGAAATGCCAATTATAGTGCCTGAAATGCCAAATATTATATCACAAATGCCAAAAATAGTGCCTGAAATGCGAATTATTTTGTCTAAAATGCCAATTAGAGTGCCTGAATTGACAATTATAGTGTCTAAAAAGCCAATTAGAGTGCCTGAAATGTCAATTAGAGTGCCTGAAATGCCAAATATAATGTCATAAATGCCAAATATAGTGCCTGAAATGCCAATTTTAGTGCCTGAAATGCGAATTATTATCTCTAAAATGCCAATTATAATGTCGGAAATGCCAAATATAATGTCACAAATGCCAATTTTAGTGCCTGAAATGCCAAATATAATGTCTGAAATGTCAATTACAGTGTCTGAAATGCTAAATATAATGACACAAATGCCAATTATAGTGCCTAAAATGCAAATTAGAGTGCCTGAAATGTCAATTATAGTGTCTGAAAAGCCAATTATAGTGCCTGAAATGCCAATTATAGTGCCTGAAATGCCAATTTTAGTACCTGAAATGCGAATTATTATGTCTAAAAGGCCAATTATAATGTTTGAAATGCCAATTATAGTGCCTATAATGCCAAATATTATGTCACAAATGAAAAATTTTAGTGCCTGAAATGCCAAATATAATGTCACAAAGGCCAATTATACTGCCTGAAATGTGAATTAGAGTGCCTGAAATGTCAATTATAGTGTCTAAAATGTCAATTATAGTGTCTGAAAAGCCAATTATAGTGCCTGAAATGCCAATTATAGTGCATGAAATGCCAATTTTAGTGCCTGTAATGAGAATTATTATGTCTAAAATGCCAATTATAATGTCTGAAATGCCAATTATAGTGCCTATAATGCCAAATATTATGTCACAAATGAAAACTTTTAGTGCCTGAAATGCCAAATATAATGTCACAAAGGCCAATTATAGTGCCTGAAATGTCAATTATAGTGTCTGAAATGTCAATTATAGTGTCCGAAATGCGAAATATAATGTCACAAACGCCAATTTTAGTGCCTGAAATGCCATATATAATGTCACAAAGGCCAATTATAGTGCCTGAAATGTCAATTATAGTGTCTGAAATGTCAATTATAGTGTCTGAAATGCCAACTATAATGACACAAATGCCAATTATAGTGCCTGAAATGCAAATTAGAGTGCCTGAAATGTCAATTATAGTGTCTGAAATGTCAATTATAGTGTCTGAAATGCCAAATATAATGACACAAATGCCAATTATAGTGCCTGAAATGCAAATTAGAGTGCCTGAAATGTCAATTATAGTGTCTAAAATGTCAATTATAGTGTCTGAAAAGCCAATTATAGTGCCTGAAATGCCAATTTTAGTGCCTGAAATGCCAATTTTAGTGCCTGAAATGCCAATTTTAGTGCCTGAAATGCGAATTATTATGTCTAAAATGCCAATTATAATGTCTGAAATGCCAATTATAGTGCCTGAAATGCCAAATATTATGTCACAAATGCCAAAAATAGTGCCTGAAATGCGAATTATTTTGTCTAAAATGCCAATTAGAGTGCCTGAAATGTCAATTAGAGTGCCTGAAATGCCAAATATAATGTCATAAATGCCAAATATAGTGCCTGAAATGCCAATTTTAGTGCCTGAAATGCGAATTATTATGTCTAAAATGCCAATTATAATGTCTGAAATGCCAATTATAATGTCGGAAATGCCAAATATAATGTCACAAATGCCAATTTTAGTGCCTGAAATGCCAAATATAATGTCACAAATGCCAATTATAGTGCCTGAAATGTCAATTATAGTGTCTGAAATGTCAATTACAGTGTCTGAAATGCTAAATATAATGACACAAATGCCAATTATAGTGCCAAAAATGCAAATTAGAGTGCCTGAAATGTCAATTATAGTGTCTGAAATGTCAATTATAGTGTCCGAAATGCGAAATATAATGTCACAAACGCCAATTTTAGTGCCTGAAATGCCATATATAATGTCACAAAGGCCAATTATAGTGCCTGAAATGTCAATTATAGTGTCTGAAATGTCAATTATAGTGTCCGAAATGCGAAATATAATGTCACAAACGCCAATTTTAGTGCCTGAAATGCCATATATAATGTCACAAAGGCCAATTATAGTGCCTGAAATGTCAATTATAGTGTCTGAAATGTCAATTATAGTGTCTGAAATGCCAAATATAATGTCACAAATGCCAAATATAGTGCCTGAAATGCCAATTATAGTGCCTGAAATGCAAATTAGGGTGCCTGAAATGTCAACTATAGTGTCTGAAATGTCAATTATAGTGCCTGAAAAGCCAATTATAGTGCCTGAAATGCCAATTATAGTGCCTGAAATGCCAATTTTAGTACCTGAAATGCGAATTATTATGTCTAAAAGGCCAATTATAATGTCTGAAATGCCAATTATAGTGCCTAATATGCCAAATATTATGTCACAAATGAAAAATTTTAGTGCCTGAAATGCCAAATATAATGTCACAAAGGCCAATTATACTGCCTGAAATGTCAATTAGAGTGCCTGAAATGTCAATTATAGTGTCTAAAATGTCAATTATAGTGTCTGAAAAGCCAATTATAGTGCCTGAAATGCCAATTATAGTGCCTGAAATGCCAATTTTAGTGCCTGTAATGAGAATTATTATGTCTAAAATGCCAATTATAATGTCTGAAATGCCAATTATAGTGCCTATAATGCCAAATATTATGTCACAAATGAAAACTTTTAGTGCTTGAAATGCCAAATATAATGTCACAAAGGCCAATTATAGTGCCTGAAATGTCAATTATAGTGTCTGAAATGTCAATTATAGTGTCCGAAATGCGAAATATAATGTCTCAAACGCCAATTTTAGTGCCTGAAATGCCATATATAATGTCACAAAGGCCAATTATAGTGCCTGAAATGTCAATTATAGTGTCTGAAATGTCAATTATAGTGTCTGAAATGCCAACTATAATGACACAAATGCCAATTATAGTGCCTGAAAACCAAATTAGAGTGCCTGAAATGTGAATTATAGTGTCTGAAATGTCAATTATAGTGTCTGAAATGCCAAATATAATGACACAAATGCCAATTATAGTGCCTGAAATGCAAATTAGAGTGCCTGAAATGCCAATTATAGTGCCTGAAATGCCAATTTTAGTGCCTGAAATGCGAATTATTATGTCTAAAATGCCAATTATAATGTCTGAAATGTCAATTATAGTGTCCGAAATGCCAAATATAATGTCACAAATGCCAATTTTAGTGCCTGAAATTCCAAATATAATGTCACAAATGCCAATTATAGTGCCTGAAATGTCAATTATAGTGTCTGAAATGTCAATTATAGTGTCTGAAATGCCAATTATAGTGAGTGAAATGCCAAATAAGATGCCTGAAATGCCTATTATAATGTCTGAAATGCCAATTATAGTGCCTGAAATGTCAATTATAGTGTCTGAAATGTCAATTATAGTGTCTGAAATGCCAATTATAGTGAGTGAAATGCCAAATAAGATGCCTGAAAAGCCTATTATAATGTCTGAAATGCCACTTATAGTGCCTGAAATGCCAAATATTATGTCACAAATGCCAAAAATAGTGCCTGAAATGCCAAATATAATGTCACAAATGCCAAATATAGTGCCTGAAATGCCAATTATAGTGCCTGAAATGCAAATTAGGGTGCCTGAAATGTCAACTATAGTGTCTGAAATGTCAATTATAGTGCCTGAAATGCCAATTATAATGCCTATAATGCCAAATATTATGTCACAAATGAAAAATTTTAGTGCCTGAAATGCAAAATATAATGTCACAAAGGCCAATTATACTGCCTGAAATGTCAATTATAGTGTCTAAAATGTCAATTATAGTGTCTGAAAAGCCAATTATAGTGCCTGAAATGCCAATTATAGTGCCTGAAATGCCAATTTTAGTGCCTGAAATGCCAATTTTAATGCCTGAAATGCCAATTTTAGTGCCTGAAATGCCAATTTTAGTGCCTGAAATGCCAATTATTATGTCTAAAATGCCAATTATAATGTCTGAAATGCCAATTATAGTGCCTGAAATGCCAAATATTATATCACAAATGCCAAAAATAGTGCCTGAAATGCGAATTATTTTGTCTAAAATGCCAATTAGAGTGCCTGAATTGACAATTATAGTGTCTAAAAAGCCAATTAGAGTGCCTGAAATGTCAATTAGAGTGCCTGAAATGCCAAATATAATGTCATAAATGCCAAATATAGTGCCTGAAATGCCAATTTTAGTGCCTGAAATGCGAATTATTATGTCTAAAATGCCAATTATAATGTCGGAAATGCCAAATATAATGTCACAAATGCCAATTTTAGTGCCTGAAATGCCAAATATAATGTCTGAAATGTCAATTACAGTGTCTGAAATGCTAAATATAATGACACAAATGCCAACTATAGTGCCTAAAATGCAAATTAGAGTGCCTGAAATGTCAATTATAGTGTCTGAAAAGCCAATTATAGTGCCTGAAATGCCAATTATAGTGCCTGAAATGCCAATTTTAGTACCTGAAATGCGAATTATTATGTCTAAAAGGCCAATTATAATGTTTGAAATGCCAATTATAGTGCCTATAATGCCAAATATTATGTCACAAATGAAAAATTTTAGTGCCTGAAATGCCAAATATAATGTCACAAAGGCCAATTATACTGCCTGAAATGTGAATTAGAGTGCCTGAAATGTCAATTATAGTGTCTAAAATGTCAATTATAGTGTCTGAAAAGCCAATTATAGTGCCTGAAATGCCAATTATAGTGCATGAAATGCCAATTTTAGTGCCTGTAATGAGAATTATTATGTCTAAAATGCCAATTATAATGTCTGAAATGCCAATTATAGTGCCTATAATGCCAAATATTATGTCACAAATGAAAACTTTTAGTGCCTGAAATGCCAAATATAATGTCTGAAATGTCAATTACAGTGTCTGAAATGCTAAATATAATGACACAAATGCCAATTATAGTGCCTAAAATGCAAATTAGAGTGCCTGAAATGTCAATTATAGTGTCTGAAAAGCCAATTATAGTGCCTGAAATGCCAATTATAGTGCCTGAAATGCCAATTTTAGTACCTGAAATGCGAATTATTATGTCTAAAAGGCCAATTATAATGTTTGAAATGCCAATTATAGTGCCTATAATGCCAAATATTATGTCACAAATGAAAAATTTTAGTGCCTGAAATGCCAAATATAATGTCACAAAGGCCAATTATACTGCCTGAAATGTGAATTAGAGTGCCTGAAATGTCAATTATAGTGTCTAAAATGTCAATTATAGTGTCTGAAAAGCCAATTATAGTGCCTGAAATGCCAATTATAGTGCATGAAATGCCAATTTTAGTGCCTGTAATGAGAATTATTATGTCTAAAATGCCAATTATAATGTCTGAAATGCCAATTATAGTGCCTATAATGCCAAATATTATGTCTAAAATGCCAATTATAATGTCTGAAATGCCAATTATAGTGCCTGAAATGCAAATATTATGTCACAAATGCCAAAAATAGTGCCTGAAATGCGAATTATTTTGTCTAAAATGCCAATTAGAGTGCCTGAAATGTCAATTAGAGTGCCTGAAATGCCAAATATAATGTCATAAATGCCAAATATAGTGCCTGAAATGCCAATTTTAGTGCCTGAAATGCGAATTATTATGTCTAAAATGCCAATTATAATGTCTGAAATGCCAATTATAATGTCGGAAATGCCAAATATAATGTCACAAATGCCAATTTTAGTGCCTGAAATGCCAAATATAATGTCACAAATGCCAATTATAGTGCCTGAAATGTCAATTATAGTGTCTGAAATGTCAATTACAGTGTCTGAAATGCTAAATATAATGACACAAATGCCAATTATAGTGCCAAAAATGCAAATTAGAGTGCCTGAAATGTCAATTATAGTGTCTGAAATGTCAATTATAGTGTCCGAAATGCGAAATATAATGTCACAAACGCCAATTTTAGTGCCTGAAATGCCATATATAATGTCACAAAGGCCAATTATAGTGCCTGAAATGTCAATTATAGTGTCTGAAATGTCAATTATAGTGTCCGAAATGCGAAATATAATGTCACAAACGCCAATTTTAGTGCCTGAAATGCCATATATAATGTCACAAAGGCCAATTATAGTGCCTGAAATGTCAATTATAGTGTCTGAAATGTCAATTATAGTGTCTGAAATGCCAAATATAATGTCACAAATGCCAAATATAGTGCCTGAAATGCCAATTATAGTGCCTGAAATGCAAATTAGGGTGCCTGAAATGTCAACTATAGTGTCTGAAATGTCAATTATAGTGCCTGAAATGCCAATTATAATGCCTATAATGCCAAATATTATGTCACAAATGAAAAATTTTAGTGCCTGAAATGCAAAATATAATGTCACAAAGGCCAATTATACTGCCTGAAATGTCAATTATAGTGTCTAAAATGTCAATTATAGTGTCTGAAAAGCCAATTATAGTGCCTGAAATGCCAATTATAGTGCCTGAAATGCCAATTTTAGTGCCTGAAATGCCAATTTTAATGCCTGAAATGCCAATTTTAGTGCCTGAAATGCCAATTTTAGTGCCTGAAATGCCAATTATTATGTCTAAAATGCCAATTATAATGTCTGAAATGCCAATTATAGTGCCTGAAATGCCAAATATTATGTCACAAATGCCAAAAAAAGTGCCTGAAATGCGAATTATTTTGTCTAAAATGCCAATTAGAGTGCCTGAAATGACAATTATAGTGTCTAAAAAGCCAATTAGAGTGCCTGAAATGTCAATTAGAGTGCCTGAAATGCCAAATATAATGTCATAAATGCCAAATATAGTGCCTGAAATGCCAATTTTAGTGCCTGAAATGCGAATTATTATGTCTAAAATGCCAATTATAATGTCTGAAATGCCAATTATAATGTCGGAAATGCCAAATATAATGTCACAAATGCCAATTTTAGTGCCTGAAATGCCAAATATAATGTCTGAAATGTCAATTACAGTGTCTGAAATGCTAAATATAATGACACAAATGCCAATTATAGTGCCTAAAATGCAAATTAGAGTGCCTGAAATGTCAATTATAGTGTCTGAAAAGCCAATTATAGTGCCTGAAATGCCAATTATAGTGCCTGAAATGCCAATTTTAGTACCTGAAATGCGAATTATTATGTCTAAAAGGCCAATTATAATGTTTGAAATGCCAATTATAGTGCCTATAATGCCAAATATTATGTCACAAATGAAAAATTTTAGTGCCTGAAATGCCAAATATAATGTCACAAAGGCCAATTATACTGCCTGAAATGTGAATTAGAGTGCCTGAAATGTCAATTATAGTGTCTAAAATGTCAATTATAGTGTCTGAAAAGCCAATTATAGTGCCTGAAATGCCAATTATAGTGCCTGAAATGCCAATTTTAGTGCCTGTAATGAGAATTATTATGTCTAAAATGCCAATTATAATGTCTGAAATGCCAATTATAGTGCCTATAATGCCAAATATTATGTCACAAATGAAAACTTTTAGTGCCTGAAATGCCAAATATAATGTCACAAAGGCCAATTATAGTGCCTGAAATGTCAATTATAGTGTCTGAAATGTCAATTATAGTGTCCGAAATGCGAAATATAATGTCACAAACGCCAATTTTAGTGCCTGAAATGCCATATATAATGTCACAAAGGCCAATTATAGTGCCTGAAATGTCAATTATAGTGTCTGAAATGTCAATTATAGTGTCTGAAATGCCAACTATAATGACACAAATGCCAATTATAGTGCCTGAAATGCAAATTAGAGTGCCTGAAATGTCAATTATAGTGTCTGAAATGTCAATTATAGTGTCTGAAATGCCAAATATAATGACACAAATGCCAATTATAGTGCCTGAAATGCAAATTAGAGTGCCTGAAATGTCAATTATAGTGTCTAAAATGGCAATTATAGTGTCTGAAAAGCCAATTATAGTGCCTGAAATGCCAATTATAGTGCCTGAAATGCCAATTTTAGTGCCTGAAATGCCAATTTTAGTGCCTGAAATGCCAATTTTAGTGTCTGAAATGCGAATTATTATGTCTAAAATGCCAATTATAATGTCTGAAATGCCAATTATAGTGCCTGAAATGCCAAATATTATGTCACAAATGCCAAAAATAGTGCCTGAAATGCGAATTATTTTGTCTAAAATGCCAATTAGAGTGCCTGAAATGACAATTATAGTGTCTAAAAAGCCAATTAGAGTGCCTGAAATGTCAATTATAGTGTCTAAAATGTCAATTAGAGTGCCTGAAATGCCAAATATAATGTCATAAATGCCAAATATAGTGCCTGAAATGCCAATTTTAGTGCCTGAAATGCGAATTATTATGTCTAAAATGCCAATTATAATGTCTGAAATGCCAATTATAATGTCTGAAATGCCAATTATAATGTCGGAAATGCCAAATATAATGTCACAAATGCCAATTTTAGTGCCTGAAATGCCAAATATAATGTCACAAATGCCAATTATAGTGCCTGAAATGTCAATTATAGTGTCTGAAATGTCAATTACAGTGTCTGAAATGCTAAATATAATGACACAAATGCCAATTATAGTGCCAAAAATGCAAATTAGAGTGCCTGAAATGTCAATTATAGTGTCTGAAATGTCAATTATAGTGTCCGAAATGCGAAATATAATGTCACAAACGCCAATTTTAGTGCCTGAAATGCCATATATAATGTCACAAAGGCCAATTATAGTGCCTGAAATGTCAATTATAGTGTCTGAAATGTCAATTATAGTGTCCGAAATGCGAAATATAATGTCACAAACGCCAATTTTAGTGCCTGAAATGCCATATATAATGTCACAAAGGCCAATTATAGTGCCTGAAATGTCAATTATAGTGTCTGAAATGTCAATTATAGTGTCTGAAATGCCAACTATAATGACACAAATGCCAATTATAGTGCCTGAAATGCAAATTAGAGTGCCTGAAATGTCAATTATAGTGTCTGAAATGTCAATTATAGTGTCTGAAATGCCAAATATAATGACACAAATGCCAATTATAGTGCCTGAAATGCAAATTAGAGTGCCTGAAATGTCAATTATAGTGTCTAAAATGTCAATTATAGTGTCTGAAAAGCCAATTATAGTGCCTGAAATGCCAATTATAGTGCCTGAAATGCCAATTTTAGTGCCTGAAATGCGAATTATTATGTCTAAAATGAAAATTTTAGTGCCTGAAATTCCAAATATAATGTCACAAATGCCAATTATAGTGCCTGAAATGTCAATTATAGTGTCTGAAATGTCAATTATAGTGTCCGAAATGCCAAATATAATGTCACAAATGCCAATTTTAGTGCCTGAAATTCCAAATATAATGTCACAAATGCCAATTATAGTGCCTGAAATGTCAATTATAGTGTCTGAAATGTCAATTATAGTGTCTGAAATGCCAATTATAGTGAGTGAAATGCCAAATAAGATGCCTGAAATGCCTATTATGATGTCTGAAATGCCAATTATAGTGCCTGAAATGTCAATTATAGTGTCTGAAATGTCAATTATAGTGTCTGAAATGCCAATTATAGTGAGTGAAATGCCAAATAAGATGCCTGAAATGCCTATTATAATGTCTGAAATGCCACTTATAGTGCCTGAAATGCCAAATATTACGTCACAAATGCCAAAAATAGTGCCTGAAATGCCAAATATAATGTCACAAATGCCAAATATAGTGCCTGAAATGCCATATATAATGTCACAAAGGCCAATTATAGTGCCTGAAATGTCAATTATAGTGTCTGAAATGTCAATTATAGTGTCTGAAATGCCAACTATAATGACACAAATGCCAATTATAGTGCCTGAAATGCAAATTAGAGTGCCTGAAATGTGAATTATAGTGTCTGAAATGTCAATTATAGTGTCTGAAATGCCAAATATAATGACACAAATGCCAATTATAGTGCCTGAAATGCAAATTAGAGTGCCTGAAATGCCAATTATAGTGCCTGAAATGCCAATTTTAGTGCCTGAAATGCGAATTATTATGTCTAAAATGCCAATTATAATGTCTGAAATGTCAATTATAGTGTCCGAAATGCCAAATATAATGTCACAAATGCCAATTTTAGTGCCTGAAATTCCAAATATAATGTCACAAATGCCAATTATAGTGCCTGAAATGTCAATTATAGTGTCTGAAATGTCAATTATAGTGTCTGAAATGCCAATTATAGTGAGTGAAATGCCAAATAAGATGCCTGAAATGCCTATTATAATGTCTGAAATGCCACTTATAGTGCCTGAAATGCCAAATATTATGTCACAAATGCCAAAAATAGTGCCTGAAATGCCAAATATAATGTCACAAATGCCAAATATAGTGCCTGAAATGCCAATTATAGTGCCTGAAATGCAAATTAGGGTGCCTGAAATGTCAACTATAGTGTCTGAAATGTCAATTATAGTGCCTGAAATGCCAATTATAATGCCTATAATGCCAAATATTATGTCACAAATGAAAAATTTTAGTGCCTGAAATGCAAAATATAATGTCACAAAGGCCAATTATACTGCCTGAAATGTCAATTATAGTGTCTAAAATGTCAATTATAGTGTCTGAAAAGCCAATTATAGTGCCTGAAATGCCAATTATAGTGCCTGAAATGCCAATTTTAGTGCCTGAAATGCCAATTTTAATGCCTGAAATGCCAATTTTAGTGCCTGAAATGCCAATTTTAGTGCCTGAAATGCCAATTATTATGTCTAAAATGCCAATTATAATGTCTGAAATGCCAATTATAGTGCCTGAAATGCCAAATATTATATCACAAATGCCAAAAATAGTGCCTGAAATGCGAATTATTTTGTCTAAAATGCCAATTAGAGTGCCTGAATTGACAATTATAGTGTCTAAAAAGCCAATTAGAGTGCCTGAAATGTCAATTAGAGTGCCTGAAATGCCAAATATAATGTCATAAATGCCAAATATAGTGCCTGAAATGCCAATTTTAGTGCCTGAAATGCGAATTATTATGTCTAAAATGCCAATTATAATGTCGGAAATGCCAAATATAATGTCACAAATGCCAATTTTAGTGCCTGAAATGCCAAATATAATGTCTGAAATGTCAATTACAGTGTCTGAAATGCTAAATATAATGACACAAATGCCAACTATAGTGCCTAAAATGCAAATTAGAGTGCCTGAAATGTCAATTATAGTGTCTGAAAAGCCAATTATAGTGCCTGAAATGCCAATTATAGTGCCTGAAATGCCAATTTTAGTACCTGAAATGCGAATTATTATGTCTAAAAGGCCAATTATAATGTTTGAAATGCCAATTATAGTGCCTATAATGCCAAATATTATGTCACAAATGAAAAATTTTAGTGCCTGAAATGCCAAATATAATGTCACAAAGGCCAATTATACTGCCTGAAATGTGAATTAGAGTGCCTGAAATGTCAATTATAGTGTCTAAAATGTCAATTATAGTGTCTGAAAAGCCAATTATAGTGCCTGAAATGCCAATTATAGTGCATGAAATGCCAATTTTAGTGCCTGTAATGAGAATTATTATGTCTAAAATGCCAATTATAATGTCTGAAATGCCAATTATAGTGCCTATAATGCCAAATATTATGTCACAAATGAAAACTTTTAGTGCCTGAAATGCCAAATATAATGTCTGAAATGTCAATTACAGTGTCTGAAATGCTAAATATAATGACACAAATGCCAATTATAGTGCCTAAAATGCAAATTAGAGTGCCTGAAATGTCAATTATAGTGTCTGAAAAGCCAATTATAGTGCCTGAAATGCCAATTATAGTGCCTGAAATGCCAATTTTAGTACCTGAAATGCGAATTATTATGTCTAAAAGGCCAATTATAATGTTTGAAATGCCAATTATAGTGCCTATAATGCCAAATATTATGTCACAAATGAAAAATTTTAGTGCCTGAAATGCCAAATATAATGTCACAAAGGCCAATTATACTGCCTGAAATGTGAATTAGAGTGCCTGAAATGTCAATTATAGTGTCTAAAATGTCAATTATAGTGTCTGAAAAGCCAATTATAGTGCCTGAAATGCCAATTATAGTGCATGAAATGCCAATTTTAGTGCCTGTAATGAGAATTATTATGTCTAAAATGCCAATTATAATGTCTGAAATGCCAATTATAGTGCCTATAATGCCAAATATTATGTCTAAAATGCCAATTATAATGTCTGAAATGCCAATTATAGTGCCTGAAATGCCAAATATTATGTCACAAATGCCAAAAATAGTGCCTGAAATGCGAATTATTTTGTCTAAAATGCCAATTAGAGTGCCTGAAATGTCAATTAGAGTGCCTGAAATGCCAAATATAATGTCATAAATGCCAAATATAGTGCCTGAAATGCCAATTTTAGTGCCTGAAATGCGAATTATTATGTCTAAAATGCCAATTATAATGTCTGAAATGCCAATTATAATGTCGGAAATGCCAAATATAATGTCACAAATGCCAATTTTAGTGCCTGAAATGCCAAATATAATGTCACAAATGCCAATTATAGTGCCTGAAATGTCAATTATAGTGTCTGAAATGTCAATTACAGTGTCTGAAATGCTAAATATAATGACACAAATGCCAATTATAGTGCCAAAAATGCAAATTAGAGTGCCTGAAATGTCAATTATAGTGTCTGAAATGTCAATTATAGTGTCCGAAATGCGAAATATAATGTCACAAACGCCAATTTTAGTGCCTGAAATGCCATATATAATGTCACAAAGGCCAATTATAGTGCCTGAAATGTCAATTATAGTGTCTGAAATGTCAATTATAGTGTCCGAAATGCGAAATATAATGTCACAAACGCCAATTTTAGTGCCTGAAATGCCATATATAATGTCACAAAGGCCAATTATAGTGCCTGAAATGTCAATTATAGTGTCTGAAATGTCAATTATAGTGTCTGAAATGCCAAATATAATGTCACAAATGCCAAATATAGTGCCTGAAATGCCAATTATAGTGCCTGAAATGCAAATTAGGGTGCCTGAAATGTCAACTATAGTGTCTGAAATGTCAATTATAGTGCCTGAAATGCCAATTATAATGCCTATAATGCCAAATATTATGTCACAAATGAAAAATTTTAGTGCCTGAAATGCAAAATATAATGTCACAAAGGCCAATTATACTGCCTGAAATGTCAATTATAGTGTCTAAAATGTCAATTATAGTGTCTGAAAAGCCAATTATAGTGCCTGAAATGCCAATTATAGTGCCTGAAATGCCAATTTTAGTGCCTGAAATGCCAATTTTAATGCCTGAAATGCCAATTTTAGTGCCTGAAATGCCAATTTTAGTGCCTGAAATGCCAATTATTATGTCTAAAATGCCAATTATAATGTCTGAAATGCCAATTATAGTGCCTGAAATGCCAAATATTATGTCACAAATGCCAAAAAAAGTGCCTGAAATGCGAATTATTTTGTCTAAAATGCCAATTAGAGTGCCTGAAATGACAATTATAGTGTCTAAAAAGCCAATTAGAGTGCCTGAAATGTCAATTAGAGTGCCTGAAATGCCAAATATAATGTCATAAATGCCAAATATAGTGCCTGAAATGCCAATTTTAGTGCCTGAAATGCGAATTATTATGTCTAAAATGCCAATTATAATGTCTGAAATGCCAATTATAATGTCGGAAATGCCAAATATAATGTCACAAATGCCAATTTTAGTGCCTGAAATGCCAAATATAATGTCTGAAATGTCAATTACAGTGTCTGAAATGCTAAATATAATGACACAAATGCCAATTATAGTGCCTAAAATGCAAATTAGAGTGCCTGAAATGTCAATTATAGTGTCTGAAAAGCCAATTATAGTGCCTGAAATGCCAATTATAGTGCCTGAAATGCCAATTTTAGTACCTGAAATGCGAATTATTATGTCTAAAAGGCCAATTATAATGTTTGAAATGCCAATTATAGTGCCTATAATGCCAAATATTATGTCACAAATGAAAAATTTTAGTGCCTGAAATGCCAAATATAATGTCACAAAGGCCAATTATACTGCCTGAAATGTGAATTAGAGTGCCTGAAATGTCAATTATAGTGTCTAAAATGTCAATTATAGTGTCTGAAAAGCCAATTATAGTGCCTGAAATGCCAATTATAGTGCCTGAAATGCCAATTTTAGTGCCTGTAATGAGAATTATTATGTCTAAAATGCCAATTATAATGTCTGAAATGCCAATTATAGTGCCTATAATGCCAAATATTATGTCACAAATGAAAACTTTTAGTGCCTGAAATGCCAAATATAATGTCACAAAGGCCAATTATAGTGCCTGAAATGTCAATTATAGTGTCTGAAATGTCAATTATAGTGTCCGAAATGCGAAATATAATGTCACAAACGCCAATTTTAGTGCCTGAAATGCCATATATAATGTCACAAAGGCCAATTATAGTGCCTGAAATGTCAATTATAGTGTCTGAAATGTCAATTATAGTGTCTGAAATGCCAACTATAATGACACAAATGCCAATTATAGTGCCTGAAATGCAAATTAGAGTGCCTGAAATGTCAATTATAGTGTCTGAAATGTCAATTATAGTGTCTGAAATGCCAAATATAATGACACAAATGCCAATTATAGTGCCTGAAATGCAAATTAGAGTGCCTGAAATGTCAATTATAGTGTCTAAAATGTCAATTATAGTGTCTGAAAAGCCAATTATAGTGCCTGAAATGCCAATTATAGTGCCTGAAATGCCAATTTTAGTGCCTGAAATGCCAATTTTAGTGCCTGAAATGCCAATTTTAGTGTCTGAAATGCGAATTATTATGTCTAAAATGCCAATTATAATGTCTGAAATGCCAATTATAGTGCCTGAAATGCCAAATATTATGTCACAAATGCCAAAAATAGTGCCTGAAATGCGAATTATTTTGTCTAAAATGCCAATTAGAGTGCCTGAAATGACAATTATAGTGTCTAAAAAGCCAATTAGAGTGCCTGAAATGTCAATTATAGTGTCTAAAATGTCAATTAGAGTGCCTGAAATGCCAAATATAATGTCATAAATGCCAAATATAGTGCCTGAAATGCCAATTTTAGTGCCTGAAATGCGAATTATTATGTCTAAAATGCCAATTATAATGTCTGAAATGCCAATTATAATGTCTGAAATGCCAATTATAATGTCGGAAATGCCAAATATAATGTCACAAATGCCAATTTTAGTGCCTGAAATGCCAAATATAATGTCACAAATGCCAATTATAGTGCCTGAAATGTCAATTATAGTGTCTGAAATGTCAATTACAGTGTCTGAAATGCTAAATATAATGACACAAATGCCAATTATAGTGCCAAAAATGCAAATTAGAGTGCCTGAAATGTCAATTATAGTGTCTGAAATGTCAATTATAGTGTCCGAAATGCGAAATATAATGTCACAAACGCCAATTTTAGTGCCTGAAATGCCATATATAATGTCACAAAGGCCAATTATAGTGCCTGAAATGTCAATTATAGTGTCTGAAATGTCAATTATAGTGTCCGAAATGCGAAATATAATGTCACAAACGCCAATTTTAGTGCCTGAAATGCCATATATAATGTCACAAAGGCCAATTATAGTGCCTGAAATGTCAATTATAGTGTCTGAAATGTCAATTATAGTGTCTGAAATGCCAACTATAATGACACAAATGCCAATTATAGTGCCTGAAATGCAAATTAGAGTGCCTGAAATGTCAATTATAGTGTCTGAAATGTCAATTATAGTGTCTGAAATGCCAAATATAATGACACAAATGCCAATTATAGTGCCTGAAATGCAAATTAGAGTGCCTGAAATGTCAATTATAGTGTCTAAAATGTCAATTATAGTGTCTGAAAAGCCAATTATAGTGCCTGAAATGCCAATTATAGTGCCTGAAATGCCAATTTTAGTGCCTGAAATGCGAATTATTATGTCTAAAATGAAAATTTTAGTGCCTGAAATTCCAAATATAATGTCACAAATGCCAATTATAGTGCCTGAAATGTCAATTATAGTGTCTGAAATGTCAATTATAGTGTCCGAAATGCCAAATATAATGTCACAAATGCCAATTTTAGTGCCTGAAATTCCAAATATAATGTCACAAATGCCAATTATAGTGCCTGAAATGTCAATTATAGTGTCTGAAATGTCAATTATAGTGTCTGAAATGCCAATTATAGTGAGTGAAATGCCAAATAAGATGCCTGAAATGCCTATTATGATGTCTGAAATGCCAATTATAGTGCCTGAAATGTCAATTATAGTGTCTGAAATGTCAATTATAGTGTCTGAAATGCCAATTATAGTGAGTGAAATGCCAAATAAGATGCCTGAAATGCCTATTATAATGTCTGAAATGCCACTTATAGTGCCTGAAATGCCAAATATTATGTCACAAATGCCAAAAATAGTGCCTGAAATGCCAAATATAATGTCACAAATGCCAAATATAGTGCCTGAAATGCCAATTATAGTGCCTGAAATGCAATTTAGAGTGCCTGAAATGTCACCTATAGTGTCTGAAATGTCAATTATAGTGCCTGAAATGCCAATTATAGTGCCTATAATGCCAAATATTATGTCACAAATGAAAAATTTTAGTGCCTGAAATGCAAAATATAATGTCACAAAGGCCAATTATACTGCCTGAAATGTCAATTAGAGTGCCTGAAATGTCAATTATAGTGTCTAAAATGTCAATTATAGTGTCTGAAAAGCCAATTATAGTGCCTGAAATGCCAATTATAGTGCCTGAAATGCCAATTTTAGTGCCTGAAATGGCAATTTTAGTGCCTGAAATGCCAATTTTAGTGCCTGAAATGCGAATTATTATGTCTATAATGCCAATTATAATGTCTGAAATGCCAATTATAGTGCCTGAAAGGCGAAATATTATGTCACAAATGCCAAAAATGGTGCCTGAAATGCGAATTATTTTGTCTAAAATGCCAATTAGAGTGCCTGAAATGACAATTATAGTGTCTAAAAAGCCAATTAGAGTGCCTGAAATGTCAATTAGAGTGCCTGAAATGTCAATTATAGTGTCTGAAATGCCAATTATAGTGAGTGAAATGCCAAATATAATGTCATAAATGCCAAATATAGTGCGTTGAAATGACATTTATAGTGCTTGAAATGCCAATTATAATGTCTGAAATGCCAATTATAGTGCCTGAAATACCAATTTTAGTGCCTGAAATGCGAATTATTATGTCTAAAATGCCAATTATAATGTCTGAAATGCCAATTATAGTGCCTGAAATGCCAAATATTATGTCACAAATGCCAAAAATAGTGCCTGAAATGCGAATTATTTTGTCTAAAATGCCAATTAGAGTGCCTGAAATGACAATTATAGTGTCTAAAAAGCCAATTAGAGTGCCTGAAATGTCAATTAGAGTGCCTGAAATGCTAAATATAATGTCATAAATGCCAAATATAGTGCCTGAAATGCCAATTTTAGTGCCTGAAATGCGAATTATTATGTCTAAAATGCCAATTATAATGTCTGAAATGCCAATTATAATGTCGGAAATGCCAAATATAATGTCACAAATGCCAATTTTAGTGCCTGAAATGCCAAATATAATGTCACAAATGCCAATTATAGTGCCTGAAATGTCAATTATAGTGTCTGAAATGTCAATTACAGTGTCTGAAATGCTAAATATAATGACACAAATGCCAATTATAGTGCCTGAAATGCAAATTAGAGTGCCTGAAATGTCAATTATAGTGTCTAAAATGTCAATTATAGTGTCTGAAAAGCCAATTATAGTGCCTGAAATGCCAATTATAGTGCCTGAAATGCAATTTAGAGTGCCTGAAATGTCACCTATAGTGTCTGAAATGTCAATTATAGTGCCTGAAATGCCAATTATAGTGCCTATAATGCCAAATATTATGTCACAAATGAAAAATTTTAGTGCCTGAAATGCAAAATATAATGTCACAAAGGCCAATTATACTGCCTGAAATGTCAATTAGAGTGCCTGAAATGTCAATTATAGTGTCTCAAATGTCAATTATAGTGTCTGAAAAGCCAATTATAGTGCCTGAAATGCCAATTATAGTGCCTGAAATGCCAATTTTAGTGCCTGAAATGGCAATTTTAGTGCCTGAAATGCCAATTTTAGTGCCTGAAATGCGAATTATTATGTCTATAATGCCAATTATAATGTCTGAAATGCCAATTATAGTGCCTGAAAGGCGAAATATTATGTCACAAATGCCAAAAATGGTGCCTGAAATGCGAATTATTTTGTCTAAAATGCCAATTAGAGTGCCTGAAATGACAATTATAGTGTCTAAAAAGCCAATTAGAGTGCCTGAAATGTCAATTAGAGTGCCTGAAATGTCAATTATAGTGTCTGAAATGCCAATTATAGTGAGTGAAATGCCAAATATAATGTCATAAATGCCAAATATAGTGCGTTGAAATGACATTTATAGTGCTTGAAATGCCAATTATAATGTCTGAAATGCCAATTATAGTGCCTGAAATACCAATTTTAGTGCCTGAAATGCGAATTATTATGTCTAAAATGCCAATTATAATGTCTGAAATGCCAATTATAGTGCCTGAAATGCCAAATATTATGTCACAAATGCCAAAAATAGTGCCTGAAATGCGAATTATTTTGTCTAAAATGCCAATTAGAGTGCCTGAAATGACAATTATAGTGTCTAAAAAGCCAATTAGAGTGCCTGAAATGTCAATTAGAGTGCCTGAAATGCCAAATATAATGTCATAAATGCCAAATATAGTGCCTGAAATGCCAATTTTAGTGCCTGAAATGCGAATTATCATGTCTAAAATGCCAATTATAATGTCTGAAATGCCAATTATAATGTCGGAAATGCCAAATATAATGTCACAAATGCCAATTTTAGTGCCTGAAATGCCAAATATAATGTCACAAATGCCAATTATAGTGCCTGAAATGTCAATTATAGTGTCTGAAATGTCAATTACAGTGTCTGAAATGCTAAATATAATGACACAAATGCCAATTATAGTGCCAAAAATGCAAATTAGAGTGCCTGAAATGTCAATTATAGTGTCTAAAATGTCAATTATAGTGTCTGAAAAGCCAATTATAGTGCCTGAAATGCCAATTATAGTGCCTGAAATGCCAATTTTAGTACCTGAAATGCGAATTATTATGTCTAAAAGGCCAATTATAATGTCTGAAATGCCAATTATAGTGCCTATAATGCCAAATATTATGTCACAAATAAAAAAGTTTAGTGCCTGAAATGCCAAATATAATGTCACAAAGGCCAATTATACTGCCTGAAATGTGAATTAGAGTGCCTGAAATGTCAATTATAGTGTCTAAAATGTCAATTATAGTGTCTGAAAAGCCAATTATAGTGCCTGAAATGCCAATTATAGTGCCTGAAATGCCAATTATAGTGCCTGAAATGTCAATTATAGTGTCTGAAATGTCAATTACAGTGTCTGAAATGCTAAATATAATGACACAAATGCCAATTATAGTGCCAAAAATGCAAATTAGAGTGCCTGAAATGTCAATTATAGTGTCTGAAATGTCAATTATAGTGTCCGAAATGCGAAATATAATGTCACAAACGCCAATTTTAGTGCCTGAAATGCCATATATAATGTCACAAAGGCCAATTATAGTGCCTGAAATGTCAATTATAGTGTCTGAAATGACAATTATAGTGTCTGAAATGCCAACTATAATGACACAAATGCCAATTATAGTGCCTGAAATGCAAATTAGAGTGCCTGAAATGTCAATTATAGTGTCTGAAATGTCAATTATAGTGTCTGAAATGCCAAATATAATGACACAAATGCCAATTATAGTGCCTGAAATGCAAATTAGAGTGCCTGAAATGTCAATTATAGTGCCTAAAATGTCAATTATAGTGTCTGAAAAGCCAATTATAGTGCCTGAAATGCCAATTATAGTGCCTGAAATGCCAATTTTAGTGCCTGAAATGCGAATTATTATGTCTAAAATGCCAATTATAATGTCTGAAATGTCAATTATAGTGTCCGAAATGCCAAATATAATGTCACAAATGCCAATTATAGTGCCTGAAATGCAAATTAGAGTGCCTGAAATGCCAAATATAATGTCACAAATGCCAATTATAGTGCCTGAAATGTCAATTATAGAGTCTGAAATGTCAATTACAGTGTCTGAAATGCTAAATATAATGACACAAATGCCAATTATAGTGCCAAAAATGCAAATTAGAGTGCCTGAAATGTCAATTATAGTGTCTAAAATGTCAATTATAGTGTCTGAAAAGCCAATTATAGTGCCTGAAATGCCAATTATAGTGCCTGAAATGCCAATTTTAGTACCTGAAATGCGAATTATTATGTCTAAAAGGCCAATTATAATGTCTGAAATGCCAATTATAGTGCCTATAATGCCAAATATTATGTCACAAATGAAAAATTTTAGTGCCTGAAATGCCAAATATAATGTCACAAAGGCCAATTATACTGCCTGAAATGTAAATTAGAGTGCCTGAAATGTCAATTATAGTGTCTAAAATGTCAATTATAGTGTCTGAAAAGCCAATTATAGTGCCTGAAATGCCAATTATAGTGTCTGAAATGCCAATTTTAGTGCCTGTAATGAGAATTATTATGTCTAAAATGCCAATTATAATGTCTGAAATGCCAATTATAGTGCCTATAATGCCAAATATTATGTCACAAATGAAAACTTTTAGTGCCTGAAATGCAAAATCTAATGTCACAAAGGCCAATTATAGTGCCTGAAATGTCAATTATAGTGTCTGAAATGTCAATTATAGTGTCCGAAATGCGAAATATAATGTCACAAACGCCAATTTTAGTGCCTGAAATGCCATATATAATGTCACAAAGGCCAATTATAGTGCCTGAAATGTCAATTATAGTGTCTGAAATGTCAATTATAGTGTCTGAAATGCCAACTATAATGACACAAATGCCAATTATAGTGCCTGAAATGCAAATTAGAGTGCCTGAAATGTCAATTATAGTGTCTGAAATGTCAATTATAGTGTCTGAAATGCCAAATATAATGACACAAATGCCAATTATAGTGCCTGAAATGCAAATTAGAGTGCCTGAAATGTCAATTATAGTGCCTAAAATGTCAATTATAGTGTCTGAAAAGCCAATTATAGTGCCTGAAATGCCAATTATAGTGCCTGAAATGCCAATTTTAGTGCCTGAAATGCGAATTATTATGTCTAAAATGCCAATTATAATGTCTGAAATGTCAATTATAGTGTCCGAAATGCCAAATATAATGTCACAAATGCCAATTATAGTGCCTGAAATGCAAATTAGAGTGCCTGAAATGCCAAATATAATGTCACAAATGCCAATTATAGTGCCTGAAATGTCAATTATAGAGTCTGAAATGTCAATTACAGTGTCTGAAATGCTAAATATAATGACACAAATGCCAATTATAGTGCCAAAAATGCAAATTAGAGTGCCTGAAATGTCAATTATAGTGTCTAAAATGTCAATTATAGTGTCTGAAAAGCCAATTATAGTGCCTGAAATGCCAATTATAGTGCCTGAAATGCCAATTTTAGTACCTGAAATGCGAATTATTATGTCTAAAAGGCCAATTATAATGTCTGAAATGCCAATTATAGTGCCTATAATGCCAAATATTATGTCACAAATGAAAAATTTTAGTGCCTGAAATGCCAAATATAATGTCACAAAGGCCAATTATACTGCCTGAAATGTAAATTAGAGTGCCTGAAATGTCAATTATAGTGTCTAAAATGTCAATTATAGTGTCTGAAAAGCCAATTATAGTGCCTGAAATGCCAATTATAGTGTCTGAAATGCCAATTTTAGTGCCTGTAATGAGAATTATTATGTCTAAAATGCCAATTATAATGTCTGAAATGCCAATTATAGTGCCTATAATGCCAAATATTATGTCACAAATGAAAACTTTTAGTGCCTGAAATGCAAAATCTAATGTCACAAAGGCCAATTATAGTGCCTGAAATGTCAATTATAGTGTCTGAAATGTCAATTATAGTGTCCGAAATGCGAAATATAATGTCACAAACGCCAATTTTAGTGCCTGAAATGCCATATATAATGTCACAAAGGCCAATTATAGTGCCTGAAATGTCAATTATAGTGTCTGAAATGTCAATTATAGTGTCTGAAATGCCAACTATAATGACACAAATGCCAATTATAGTGCCTGAAATGCAAATTAGAGTGCCTGAAATGTCAATTATAGTGTCTGAAATGTCAATTATAGTGTCTGAAATGCCAAATATAATGACACAAATGCCAATTATAGTGCCTGAAATGCAAATTAGAGTGCCTGAAATGTCAATTATAGTGTCTAAAATGTCAATTATAGTGTCTGAAAAGCCAATTATAGTGCCTGAAATGCCAATTATAGTGCCTGAAATGCCAATTTTAGTGCCTGAAATGCGAATTATTATGTCTAAAATGCCAATTATAATGTCTGAAATGTCAATTATAGTGTCCGAAATGCCAAATATAATGTCACAAATGCCAATTATAGTGCCTGAAATGCAAATTAGAGTGCCTGAAATGCCAAATATAATGTCACAAATGCCAATTATAGTGCCTGAAATGTCAATTATAGTGTCTGAAATGTCAATTACAGTGTCTGAAATGCTAAATATAATGACACAAATGCCAATTATAGTGCCAAAAATGCAAATTAGAGTGCCTGAAATGTCAATTATAGTGTCTAAAATGTCAATTATAGTGTCTGAAAAGCCAATTATAGTGCCTGAAATGCCAATTATAGTGCCTGAAATGCCAATTTTAGTACCTGAAATGCGAATTATTATGTCTAAAAGGCCAATTATAATGTCTGAAATGCCAATTATAGTGCCTATAATGCCAAATATTATGTCACAAATGAAAAATTTTAGTGCCTGAAATGCCAAATATAATGTCACAAAGGCCAATTATACTGCCTGAAATGTAAATTAGAGTGCCTGAAATGTCAATTATAGTGTCTAAAATGTCAATTATAGTGTCTGAAAAGCCAATTATAGTGCCTGAAATGCCAATTATAGTGCCTGAAATGCCAATTTTAGTGCCTGTAATGAGAATTATTATGTCTAAAATGCCAATTATAATGTCTGAAATGCCAATTATAGTGCCTATAATGCCAAATATTATGTCACAAATGAAAACTTTTAGTGCCTGAAATGCAAAATCTAATGTCACAAAGGCCAATTATAGTGCCTGAAATGTCAATTATAGTGTCTGAAATGTCAATTATAGTGTCCGAAATGCGAAATATAATGTCACAAACGCCAATTTTAGTGCCTGAAATGCCATATATAATGTCACAAAGGCCAATTATAGTGCCTGAAATGTCAATTATAGTGTCTGAAATGTCAATTATAGTGTCTGAAATGCCAACTATAATGACACAAATGCCAATTATAGTGCCTGAAATGCAAATTAGAGTGCCTGAAATGTCAATTATAGTGTCTGAAATTTCAATTATAGTGTCTGAAATGCCAAATATAATGACACAAATGCCAATTATAGTGCCTGAAATGCAAATTAGAGTGCCTGAAATGTCAATTATAGTGTCTAAAATGTCAATTATAGTGTCTGAAAAGCCAATTATAGTGCCTGAAATGCCAATTATAGTGCCTGAAATGCCAATTTTAGTGCCCGAAATGCGAATTATTATGTCTAAAATGCCAATTTTAGTGCCTGAAATTCCAAATATAATGTCACAAATGCCAATTATAGTGCCTGAAATGTCAATTATAGTGTCTGAAATGTCAATTATAGTGTCTGAAATGCCAATTATAGTGAGTGAAATGCCAAATAAGATGCCTGAAATGCCTATTATAATGTCTGAAATGCCAATTATAGTGCCTGAAATGTCAATTATAGTGTCTGAAATGTCAATTATAGTGTCTGAAATGCCAATTATAGTGAGTGAAATGCCAAATAAGATGCCTGAAATGCCTATTATAATGTCTGAAATGCCACTTATAGTGCCTGAAATGCCAAATATTATGTCACAAATGCCAAAAATAGTGCCTGAAATGCCAAATATAATGTCACAAATGCCAATTATAGTGCCTGAAATGCAAATTAGAGTGCCTGAAATGTCAATTATAGTGTCTAAAATGTCAATTATAGTGTCTGAAAAGCCAATTATAGTGCCTGAAATGCCAATTATAGTGCCTGAAATGCCAATTTTAGTGCCTGAAATGCGAATTATTATGTCTAAAATGCCAATTATAATGTCTGAAATGTCAATTATAGAGTCCGAAATGCCAAATATAATGTCACAAATGCCAATTATAGTGCCTGAAATGCAAATTAGAGTGCCTGAAATGCCAAATATAATGTCACGAATGCCAATTATAGTGCCTGAAATGTCAATTATAGTGTCTGAAATGTCAATTACAGTGTCTGAAATGCTAAATATAATGACACAAATGCCAATTATAGTGCCAAAAATGCAAATTAGAGTGCCTGAAATGTCAATTATAGTGTCTAAAATATCAATTATAGTGTCTGAAAAGCCAATTATAGTGCCTGAAATGCCAATTATAGTGCCTGAAATGCCAATTTTAGTACCTGAAATGCGAATTATTATGTCTAAAAGGCCAATTATAATGTCTAAAATGCCAATTATAGTGCCTATAATGCCAAATATTATGTCACAAATGAAAAATTTTAGTGCCTGAAATGCCAAATATAATGTCACAAAGGCCAATTATACTGCCTGAAATGTAAATTAGAGTGCCTGAAATGTCAATTATAGTGTCTAAAATGTCAATTATAGTGTCTGAAAAGCCAATTATAGTGCCTGAAATGCCAATTATAGTGCCTGAAATGCCAATTTTAGTGCCTGTAATGAGAATTATTATGTCTAAAATGCCAATTATAATGTCTGAAATGCCAATTATAGTGCCTATAGTGCCAAATATTATGTCACAAATGAAAACTTTTAGTGCCTGAAATGCAAAATCTAATGTCACAAAGGCCAATTATAGTGCCTGAAATGTCAATTATAGTGTCTGAAATGTCAATTATAGTGTCCGAAATGCGAAATATAATGTCACAAACGCCAATTTTAGTGCCTGAAATGCCATATATAATGTCACAAAGGCCAATTATAGTGCCTGAAATGTCAATTATAGTGTCTGAAATGTCAATTATAGTGTCTGAAATGCCAACTATAATGACACAAATGCCAATTATAGTGCCTGAAATGCAAATTAGAGTGCCTGAAATGTCAATTATAGTGTCTGAAATGTCAATAATAGTGTCTGAAATGCCAAATATAATGACACAAATGCCAATTATAGTGCCTGAAATGCAAATTAGAGTGCCTGAAATGTCAATTATAGTGTCTAAAATGTCAATTATAGTGTCTGAAAAGCCAATTATAGTGCCTGAAATGCCAATTATAGTGCCTGAAATGCCAATTTTAGTGCCTGAAATGCGAATTATTATGTCTAAAATGCCAATTATAATGTCTGAAATGTCAATTATAGTGTCCGAAATGCCAAATATAATGTCACAAATGCCAATTATAGTGCCTGAAATGCAAATTAGAGTGCCTGAAATGCCAAATATAATGTCACAAATGCCAATTATAGTGCCTGAAATGTCAATTATAGTGTCTGAAATGTCAATTACAGTGTCTGAAATGCTAAATATAATGACACAAATGCCAATTATAGTGCCAAAAATGCAAATTAGAGTGCCTGAAATGTCAATTATAGTGTCTAAAATGTCAATTATAGTGTCTGAAAAGCCAATTATAGTGCCTGAAATGCCAATTATAGTGCCTGAAATGCCAATTTTAGTACCTGAAATGCCAATTTTAGTACCTGAAATGCGAATTATTATGTCTAAAAGGCCAATTATAATGTCTGAAATGCCAATTATAGTGCCTATAATGCCAAATATTATGTCACAAATGAAAAATTTTAGTGCCTGAAATGCCAAATATAATGTCACAAAGGCCAATTATACTGCCTGAAATGTAAATTAGAGTGCCTGAAATGTCAATTATAGTGTCTAAAATGTCAATTATAGTGTCTGAAAAGCCAATTATAGTGCCTGAAATGCCAATTATAGTGCCTGAAATGCCAATTTTAGTGCCTGTAATGAGAATTATTATGTCTAAAATGCCAATTATAATGTCTGAAATGCCAATTATAGTGCCTATAATGCCAAATATTATGTCACAAATGAAAACTTTTAGTGCCTGAAATGCAAAATCTAATGTCACAAAGGCCAATTATAGTGCCTGAAATGTCAATTATAGTGTCTGAAATGTCAATTATAGTGTCCGAAATGCGAAATATAATGTCACAAACGCCAATTTTAGTGCCTGAAATGCCATATATAATGTCACAAAGGCCAATTATAGTGCCTGAAATGTCAATTATAGTGTCTGAAATGCCAACTATAATGACACAAATGCCAATTTTAGTGCCTGAAATGCGAATTATTATGTCTAAAATGCCAATTATAATGTCTGAAATGCCAATTATAATGTCGGAAATGCCAAATATAATGTCACAAATGCCAATTTTAGTGCCTGAAATGCCAAATATAATGTCACAAATGCCAATTATAGTGCCTGAAATGTCAATTATAGTGTCTGAAATGTCAATTACAGTGTCTGAAATGCTAAATATAATGACACAAATGCCAATTATAGTGCCAAAAATGCAAATTAGAGTGCCTGAAATGTCAATTATAGTGTCTGAAATGTCAATTATAGTGTCCGAAATGCGAAATATAATGTCACAAACGCCAATTTTAGTGCCTGAAATGCCATATATAATGTCACAAAGGCCAATTATAGTGCCTGAAATGTCAATTATAGTGTCTGAAATGTCAATTATAGTGTCCGAAATGCGAAATATAATGTCACAAACGCCAATTTTAGTGCCTGAAATGCCATATATAATGTCACAAAGGCCAATTATAGTGCCTGAAATGTCAATTATAGTGTCTGAAATGTCAATTATAGTGTCTGAAATGCCAAATATAATGTCACAAATGCCAAATATAGTGCCTGAAATGCCAATTATAGTGCCTGAAATGCAAATTAGGGTGCCTGAAATGTCAACTATAGTGTCTGAAATGTCCATTATAGTGCCTGAAATGCCAATTATAATGCCTATAATGCCAAATATTATGTCACAAATGAAAAATTTTAGTGCCTGAAATGCAAAATATAATGTCACAAAGGCCAATTATACTGCCTGAAATGTCAATTATAGTGTCTAAAATGTCAATTATAGTGTCTGAAAAGCCAATTATAGTGCCTGAAATGCCAATTATAGTGCCTGAAATGCCAATTTTAGTGCCTGAAATGCCAATTTTAATGCCTGAAATGCCAATTTTAGTGCCTGAAATGCCAATTTTAGTGCCTGAAATGCCAATTATTATGTCTAAAATGCCAATTATAATGTCTGAAATGCCAATTATAGTGCCTGAAATGCCAAATATTATGTCACAAATGCCAAAAATAGTGCCTGAAATGCGAATTATTTTGTCTAAAATGCCAATTAGAGTGCCTGAAATGACAATTATAGTGTCTAAAAAGCCAATTAGAGTGCCTGAAATGTCAATTAGAGTGCCTGAAATGCCAAATATAATGTCATAAATGCCAAATATAGTGCCTGAAATGCCAATTTTAGTGCCTGAAATGCGAATTATTATGTCTAAAATGCCAATTATAATGTCTGAAATGCCAATTATAATGTCGGAAATGCCAAATATAATGTCACAAATGCCAATTTTAGTGCCTGAAATGCCAAATATAATGTCTGAAATGTCAATTACAGTGTCTGAAATGCTAAATATAATGACACAAATGCCAATTATAGTGCCTAAAATGCAAATTAGAGTGCCTGAAATGTCAATTATAGTGTCTGAAAAGCCAATTATAGTGCCTGAAATGCCAATTATAGTGCCTGAAATGCCAATTTTAGTACCTGAAATGCGAATTATTATGTCTAAAAGGCCAATTATAATGTTTGAAATGCCAATTATAGTGCCTATAATGCCAAATATTATGTCACAAATGAAAAATTTTAGTGCCTGAAATGCCAAATATAATGTCACAAAGGCCAATTATACTGCCTGAAATGTGAATTAGAGTGCCTGAAATGTCAATTATAGTGTCTAAAATGTCAATTTTAGTGTCTGAAAAGCCAATTATAGTGCCTGAAATGCCAATTATAGTGCCTGAAATGCCAATTTTAGTGCCTGTAATGAGAATTATTATGTCTAAAATGCCAATTATAATGTCTGAAATGCCAATTATAGTGCCTATAATGCCAAATATTATGTCACAAATGAAAACTTTTAGTGCCTGAAATGCCAAATATAATGTCACAAAGGCCAATTATAGTGCCTGAAATGTCAATTATAGTGTCTGAAATGTCAATTATAGTGTCCGAAATGCGAAATATAATGTCACAAACGCCAATTTTAGTGCCTGAAATGCCATATATAATGTCACAAAGGCCAATTATAGTGCCTGAAATGTCAATTATAGTGTCTGAAATGTCAATTATAGTGTCTGAAATGCCAACTATAATGACACAAATTACAATTATAGTGCCTGAAATGCAAATTAGAGTGCCTGAAATGTCAATTATAGTGTCTGAAATGTCAATTATAGTGTCTGAAATGCCAAATATAATGACACAAATGCCAATTATAGTGCCTGAAATGCAAATTAGAGTGCCTGAAATGTCAATTATAGTGTCTAAAATGTCAATTATAGTGTCTGAAAAGCCAATTATAGTGCCTGAAATGCCAATTATAGTGCCTGAAATGCCAATTTTAGTGCCTGAAATGCCAATTTTAGTGCCTGAAATGCCAATTTTAGTGCCTGAAATGCGAATTATTATGTCTAAAATGCCAATTATAATGTCTGAAATGCCAATTATAGTGCCTGAAATGCCAAATATTATGTCACAAATGCCAAAAATAGTGCCTGAAATGCGAATTATTTTGTCAAAAATGCCAATTAGAGTGCCTGAAATGACAATTATAGTGTCTAAAAAGCCAATTAGAGTGCCTGAAATGTCAATTATAGTGTCTAAAATGTCAATTAGAGTGCCTGAAATGCCAAATATAATGTCATAAATGCCAAATATAGTGCCTGAAATGCCAATTTTAGTGCCTGAAATGCGAATTATTATGTCTAAAATGCCAATTATAATGTCTGAAATGCCAATTATAATGTCTGAAATGCCAATTATAATGTCGGAAATGCCAAATATAATGTCACAAATGCCAATTTTAGTGCCTGAAATGCCAAATATAATGTCACAAATGCCAATTATAGTGCCTGAAATGTCAATTATAGTGTCTGAAATGTCAATTACAGTGTCTGAAATGCTAAATATAATGACACAAATGCCAATTATAGTGCCAAAAATGCAAATTAGAGTGCCTGAAATGTCAATTATAGTGTCTGAAATGTCAATTATAGTGTCCGAAATGCGAAATATAATGTCACAAACGCCAATTTTAGTGCCTGAAATGCCATATATAATGTCACAAAGGCCAATTATAGTGCCTGAAATGTCAATTATAGTGTCTGAAATGTCAATTATAGTGTCCGAAATGCGAAATATAATGTCACAAACGCCAATTTTAGTGCCTGAAATGCCATATATAATGTCACAAAGGCCAATTATAGTGCCTGAAATGTCAATTATAGTGTCTGAAATGTCAATTATAGTGTCTGAAATGCCAACTATAATGACACAAATGCCAATTATAGTGCCTGAAATGCAAATTAGAGTGCCTGAAATGTCAATTATAGTGTCTGAAATGTCAATTATAGTGTCTGAAATGCCAAATATAATGACACAAATGCCAATTATAGTGCCTGAAATGCAAATTAGAGTGCCTGAAATGTCAATTATAGTGTCTAAAATGTCAATTATAGTGTCTGAAAAGCCAATTATAGTGCCTGAAATGCCAATTATAGTGCCTGAAATGCCAATTTTAGTGCCTGAAATGCGAATTATTATGTCTAAAATGAAAATTTTAGTGCCTGAAATTCCAAATATAATGTCACAAATGCCAATTATAGTGCCTGAAATGTCAATTATAGTGTCTGAAATGTCAATTATAGTGTCCGAAATGCCAAATATAATGTCACAAATGCCAATTTTAGTGCCTGAAATTCCAAATATAATGTCACAAATGCCAATTATAGTGCCTGAAATGTCAATTATAGTGTCTGAAATGTCAATTATAGTGTCTGAAATGCCAATTATAGTGAGTGAAATGCCAAATAAGATGCCTGAAATGCCTATTATAATGTCTGAAATGCCAATTATAGTGCCTGAAATGTCAATTATAGTGTCTGAAATGTCAATTATAGTGTCTGAAATGCCAATTATAGTGAGTGAAATGCCAAATAAGATGCCTGAAATGCCTATTATAATGTCTGAAATGCCACTTATAGTGCCTGAAATGCCAAATATTATGTCACAAATGCCAAAAATAGTGCCTGAAATGCCAAATATAATGTCACAAATGCCAAATATAGTGCCTGAAATGCCAATTATAGTGCCTGAAATGCAATTTAGAGTGCCTGAAATGTCACCTATAGTGTCTGAAATGTCAATTATAGTGCCTGAAATGCCAATTATAGTGCCTATAATGCCAAATATTATGTCACAAATGAAAAATTTTAGTGCCTGAAATGCAAAATATAATGTCACAAAGGCCAATTATACTGCCTGAAATGTCAATTAGAGTGCCTGAAATGTCAATTATAGTGTCTAAAATGTCAATTATAGTGTCTGAAAAGCCAATTATAGTGCCTGAAATGCCAATTATAGTGCCTGAAATGCCAATTTTAGTGCCTGAAATGGCAATTTTAGTGCCTGAAATGCCAATTTTAGTGCCTGAAATGCGAATTATTATGTCTATAATGCCAATTATAATGTCTGAAATGCCAATTATAGTGCCTGAAAGGCGAAATATTATGTCACAAATGCCAAAAATGGTGCCTGAAATGCGAATTATTTTGTCTAAAATGCCAATTAGAGTGCCTGAAATGACAATTATAGTGTCTAAAAAGCCAATTAGAGTGCCTGAAATGTCAATTAGAGTGCCTGAAATGTCAATTATAGTGTCTGAAATGCCAATTATAGTGAGTGAAATGCCAAATATAATGTCATAAATGCCAAATATAGTGCGTTGAAATGACATTTATAGTGCTTGAAATGCCAATTATAATGTCTGAAATGCCAATTATAGTGCCTGAAATACCAATTTTAGTGCCTGAAATGCGAATTATTATGTCTAAAATGCCAATTATAATGTCTGAAATGCCAATTATAGTGCCTGAAATGCCAAATATTATGTCACAAATGCCAAAAATAGTGCCTGAAATGCGAATTATTTTGTCTAAAATGCCAATTAGAGTGCCTAAAATGCAAATTAGAGTGCCTGAAATGTCAATTATAGTGTCTGAAAAGCCAATTATAGTGCCTGAAATGCCAATTATAGTGCCTGAAATGCCAATTTTAGTACCTGAAATGCGAATTATTATGTCTAAAAGGCCAATTATAATGTTTGAAATGCCAATTATAGTGCCTATAATGCCAAATATTATGTCACAAATGAAAAATTTTAGTGCCTGAAATGCCAAATATAATGTCACAAAGGCCAATTATACTGCCTGAAATGTGAATTAGAGTGCCTGAAATGTCAATTATAGTGTCTAAAATGTCAATTTTAGTGTCTGAAAAGCCAATTATAGTGCCTGAAATGCCAATTATAGTGCCTGAAATGCCAATTTTAGTGCCTGTAATGAGAATTATTATGTCTAAAATGCCAATTATAATGTCTGAAATGCCAATTATAGTGCCTATAATGCCAAATATTATGTCACAAATGAAAACTTTTAGTGCCTGAAATGCCAAATATAATGTCACAAAGGCCAATTATAGTGCCTGAAATGTCAATTATAGTGTCTGAAATGTCAATTATAGTGTCCGAAATGCGAAATATAATGTCACAAACGCCAATTTTAGTGCCTGAAATGCCATATATAATGTCACAAAGGCCAATTATAGTGCCTGAAATGTCAATTATAGTGTCTGAAATGTCAATTATAGTGTCTGAAATGCCAACTATAATGACACAAATGCCAATTATAGTGCCTGAAATGCAAATTAGAGTGCCTGAAATGTCAATTATAGTGTCTGAAATGTCAATTATAGTGTCTGAAATGCCAAATATAATGACACAAATGCCAATTATAGTGCCTGAAATGCAAATTAGAGTGCCTGAAATGTCAATTATAGTGTCTAAAATGTCAATTATAGTGTCTGAAAAGCCAATTATAGTGCCTGAAATGCCAATTATAGTGCCTGAAATGCCAATTTTAGTGCCTGAAATGCCAATTTTAGTGCCTGAAATGCCAATTTTAGTGCCTGAAATGCGAATTATTATGTCTAAAATGCCAATTATAATGTCTGAAATGCCAATTATAGTGCCTGAAATGCCAAATATTATGTCACAAATGCCAAAAATAGTGCCTGAAATGCGAATTATTTTGTCTAAAATGCCAATTAGAGTGCCTGAAATGACAATTATAGTGTCTAAAAAGCCAATTAGAGTGCCTGAAATGTCAATTATAGTGTCTAAAATGTCAATTAGAGTGCCTGAAATGCCAAATATAATGTCATAAATGCCAAATATAGTGCCTGAAATGCCAATTTTAGTGCCTGAAATGCGAATTATTATGTCTAAAATGCCAATTATAATGTCTGAAATGCCAATTATAATGTCTGAAATGCCAATTATAATGTCGGAAATGCCAAATATAATGTCACAAATGCCAATTTTAGTGCCTGAAATGCCAAATATAATGTCACAAATGCCAATTATAGTGCCTGAAATGTCAATTATAGTGTCTGAAATGTCAATTACAGTGTCTGAAATGCTAAATATAATGACACAAATGCCAATTATAGTGCCAAAAATGCAAATTAGAGTGCCTGAAATGTCAATTATAGTGTCTGAAATGTCAATTATAGTGTCCGAAATGCGAAATATAATGTCACAAACGCCAATTTTAGTGCCTGAAATGCCATATATAATGTCACAAAGGCCAATTATAGTGCCTGAAATGTCAATTATAGTGTCTGAAATGTCAATTATAGTGTCCGAAATGCGAAATATAATGTCACAAACGCCAATTTTAGTGCCTGAAATGCCATATATAATGTCACAAAGGCCAATTATAGTGCCTGAAATGTCAATTATAGTGTCTGAAATGTCAATTATAGTGTCTGAAATGCCAACTATAATGACACAAATGCCAATTATAGTGCCTGAAATGCAAATTAGAGTGCCTGAAATGTCAATTATAGTGTCTGAAATGTCAATTATAGTGTCTGAAATGCCAAATATAATGACACAAATGCCAATTATAGTGCCTGAAATGCAAATTAGAGTGCCTGAAATGTCAATTATAGTGTCTAAAATGTCAATTATAGTGTCTGAAAAGCCAATTATAGTGCCTGAAATGCCAATTATAGTGCCTGAAATGCCAATTTTAGTGCCTGAAATGCGAATTATTATGTCTAAAATGAAAATTTTAGTGCCTGAAATTCCAAATATAATGTCACAAATGCCAATTATAGTGCCTGAAATGTCAATTATAGTGTCTGAAATGTCAATTATAGTGTCCGAAATGCCAAATATAATGTCACAAATGCCAATTTTAGTGCCTGAAATTCCAAATATAATGTCACAAATGCCAATTATAGTGCCTGAAATGTCAATTATAGTGTCTGAAATGTCAATTATAGTGTCTGAAATGCCAATTATAGTGAGTGAAATGCCAAATAAGATGCCTGAAATGCCTATTATAATGTCTGAAATGCCAATTATAGTGCCTGAAATGTCAATTATAGTGTCTGAAATGTCAATTATAGTGTCTGAAATGCCAATTATAGTGAGTGAAATGCCAAATAAGATGCCTGAAATGCCTATTATAATGTCTGAAATGCCACTTATAGTGCCTGAAATGCCAAATATTATGTCACAAATGCCAAAAATAGTGCCTGAAATGCCAAATATAATGTCACAAATGCCAAATATAGTGCCTGAAATGCCAATTATAGTGCCTGAAATGCAATTTAGAGTGCCTGAAATGTCACCTATAGTGTCTGAAATGTCAATTATAGTGCCTGAAATGCCAATTATAGTGCCTATAATGCCAAATATTATGTCACAAATGAAAAATTTTAGTGCCTGAAATGCAAAATATAATGTCACAAAGGCCAATTATACTGCCTGAAATGTCAATTAGAGTGCCTGAAATGTCAATTATAGTGTCTAAAATGTCAATTATAGTGTCTGAAAAGCCAATTATAGTGCCTGAAATGCCAATTATAGTGCCTGAAATGCCAATTTTAGTGCCTGAAATGGCAATTTTAGTGCCTGAAATGCCAATTTTAGTGCCTGAAATGCGAATTATTATGTCTATAATGCCAATTATAATGTCTGAAATGCCAATTATAGTGCCTGAAAGGCGAAATATTATGTCACAAATGCCAAAAATGGTGCCTGAAATGCGAATTATTTTGTCTAAAATGCCAATTAGAGTGCCTGAAATGACAATTATAGTGTCTAAAAAGCCAATTAGAGTGCCTGAAATGTCAATTAGAGTGCCTGAAATGTCAATTATAGTGTCTGAAATGCCAATTATAGTGAGTGAAATGCCAAATATAATGTCATAAATGCCAAATATAGTGCGTTGAAATGACATTTATAGTGCTTGAAATGCCAATTATAATGTCTGAAATGCCAATTATAGTGCCTGAAATACCAATTTTAGTGCCTGAAATGCGAATTATTATGTCTAAAATGCCAATTATAATGTCTGAAATGCCAATTATAGTGCCTGAAATGCCAAATATTATGTCACAAATGCCAAAAATAGTGCCTGAAATGCGAATTATTTTGTCTAAAATGCCAATTAGAGTGCCTGAAATGACAATTATAGTGTCTAAAAAGCCAATTAGAGTGCCTGAAATGTCAATTAGAGTGCCTGAAATGCCAAATATAATGTCATAAATGCCAAATATAGTGCCTGAAATGCCAATTTTAGTGCCTGAAATGCGAATTATTATGTCTAAAATGCCAATTATAATGTCTGAAATGCCAATTATAATGTCGGAAATGCCAAATATAATGTCACAAATGCCAATTTTAGTGCCTGAAATGCCAAATATAATGTCACAAATGCCAATTATAGTGCCTGAAATGTCAATTATAGTGTCTGAAATGTCAATTACAGTGTCTGAAATGCTAAATATAATGACACAAATGCCAATTATAGTGCCAAAAATGCAAATTAGAGTGCCTGAAATGTCAATTATAGTGTCTAAAATGTCAATTATAGTGTCTGAAAAGCCAATTATAGTGCCTGAAATGCCAATTATAGTGCCTGAAATGCCAATTTTAGTACCTGAAATGCGAATTATTATGTCTAAAAGGCCAATTATAATGTCTGAAATGCCAATTATAGTGCCTATAATGCCAAATATTATGTCACAAATAAAAAATTTTAGTGCCTGAAATGCCAAATATAATGTCACAAAGGCCAATTATACTGCCTGAAATGTGAATTAGAGTGCCTGAAATGTCAATTATAGTGTCTAAAATGTCAATTATAGTGTCTGAAAAGCCAATTATAGTGCCTGAAATGCCAATTATAGTGCCTGAAATGCCAATTATAGTGCCTGAAATGTCAATTATAGTGTCTGAAATGTCAATTACAGTGTCTGAAATGCTAAATATAATGACACAAATGCCAATTATAGTGCCAAAAATGCAAATTAGAGTGCCTGAAATGTCAATTATAGTGTCTAAAATGTCAATTATAGTGTCTGAAAAGCCAATTATAGTGCCTGAAATGCCAATTATAGTGCCTGAAATGCCAATTTTAGTACCTGAAATGCGAATTATTATGTCTAAAAGGCCAATTATAATGTCTGAAATGCCAATTATAGTGCCTATAATGCCAAATATTATGTCACAAATGAAAAATTTTAGTGCCTGAAATGCCAAATATAATGTCACAAAGGCCAATTATACTGCCTGAAATGTGAATTAGAGTGCCTGAAATGTCAATTATAGTGTCTAAAATGTCAATTATAGTGTCTGAAAAGCCAATTATAGTGCCTGAAATGCCAATTATAGTGCCTGAAATGCCAATTTTAGTGCCTGTAATGAGAATTATTATGTCTAAAATGCCAATTATAATGTCTGAAATGCCAATTATAGTGCCTATAATGCAAAATATTATGTCACAAATGAAAACTTTTAGTGCCTGAAATGCCAAATATAATGTCACAAAGGCCAATTATAGTGCCTGAAATGTCAATTATAGTGTCTAAAATGCCAATTTTAGTGCCTGAAATGCCATATATAATGTCACAAAGGCCAATTATAGTGCCTGAAATGTCAATTATAGTGTCTGAAATGACAATTATAGTGTCTGAAATGCCAACTATAATGACACAAATGCCAATTATAGTGCCTGAAATGCAAATTAGAGTGCCTGAAATGTCAATTATAGTGTCTGAAATGTCAATTATAGTGTCTGAAATGCCAAATATAATGACACAAATGCCAATTATAGTGCCTGAAATGCAAATTAGAGTGCCTGAAATGTCAATTATAGTGTCTAAAATGTCAATTATAGTGTCTGAAAAGCCAATTATAGTGCCTGAAATGCCAATTATAGTGCCTGAAATGCCAATTTTAGTGCCTGAAATGCGAATTATTATGTCTAAAATGCCAATTATAATGTCTGAAATGTCAATTATAGTGTCCGAAATGCCAAATATAATGTCACAAATGCCAATTATAGTGCCTGAAATGCAAATTAGAGTGCCTGAAATGCCAAATATAATGTCACAAATGCCAATTATAGTGCCTGAAATGTCAATTATAGAGTCTGAAATGTCAATTACAGTGTCTGAAATGCTAAATATAATGACACAAATGCCAATTATAGTGCCAAAAATGCAAATTAGAGTGCCTGAAATGTCAATTATAGTGTCTAAAATGTCAATTATAGTGTCTGAAAAGCCAATTATAGTGCCTGAAATGCCAATTATAGTGCCTGAAATGCCAATTTTAGTACCTGAAATGCGAATTATTATGTCTAAAAGGCCAATTATAATGTCTGAAATGCCAATTATAGTGCCTATAATGCCAAATATTATGTCACAAATGAAAAATTTTAGTGCCTGAAATGCCAAATATAATGTCACAAAGGCCAATTATACTGCCTGAAATGTAAATTAGAGTGCCTGAAATGTCAATTATAGTGTCTTAAATGTCAATTATAGTGTCTGAAAAGCCAATTATAGTGCCTGAAATGCCAATTATAGTGCCTGAAATGCCAATTTTAGTGCCTGTAATGAGAATTATTATGTCTAAAATGCCAATTATAATGTCTGAAATGCCAATTATAGTGCCTATAATGCCAAATATTATGTCACAAATGAAAACTTTTAGTGCCTGAAATGCAAAATCTAATGTCACAAAGGCCAATTATAGTGCCTGAAATGTCAATTATAGTGTCTGAAATGTCAATTATAGTGTCCGAAATGCGAAATATAATGTCACAAACGCCAATTTTAGTGCCTGAAATGCCATATATAATGTCACAAAGGCCAATTATAGTGCCTGAAATGTCAATTATAGTGTCTGAAATGCCAATTATAGTGAGTGAAATGCCAAATAAGATGCCTGAAATGCCTATTATAATGTCTGAAATGCCATTTATAGTGCCTGAAATGCCAAATATTATGTCACAAATGCCAAAAATAGTGCCTGAAATGCCAAATATAATGTCACAAATGCCAATTATAGTGCCTGAAATGCAAATTAGAGTGCCTGAAATGTCAATTATAGTGTCTAAAATGTCAATTATAGTGTCTGAAAAGCCAATTATAGTGCCTGAAATGCCAATTATAGTGCCTGAAATGCCAATTTTAGTGCCTGAAATGCGAATTATTATGTCTAAAATGCCAATTATAATGTCTGAAATGTCAATTATAGTGTCCGAAATGCCAAATATAATGTCACAAATGCCAATTATAGTGCCTGAAATGCAAATTAGAGTGCCTGAAATGCCAAATATATTGTCACAAATGCCAATTATAGTGCCTGAAATGTCAATTATAGTGTCTGAAATGTCAATTACAGTGTCTGAAATGCTAAATATAATGACACAAATGCCAATTATAGTGCCAAAAATGCAAATTAGAGTGCCTGAAATGTCAATTATAGTGTCTAAAATGTCAATTATAGTGTCTGAAAAGCCAATTATAGTGCCTGAAATGCCAATTATAGTGCCTGAAATGCCAATTTTAGTACCTGAAATGCGAATTATTATGTCTAAAAGGCCAATTATAATGTCTGAAATGCCAATTATAGTGCCTATAATGCCAAATATTATGTCACAAATGAAAAATTTTAGTGCCTGAAATGCCAAATATAATGTCACAAAGGCCAATTATACTGCCTGAAATGTAAATTAGAGTGCCTGAAATGTCAATTATAGTGTCTAAAATGTCAATTATAGTGTCTGGAAAGCCAATTATAGTGCCTGAAATGCCAATTATAGTGCCTGAAATGCCAATTTTAGTGCCTGTAATGAGAATTATTATGTCTAAAATGCCAATTATAATGTCTGAAATGCCAATTATAGTGCCTATAATGCCAAATATTATGTCACAAATGAAAACTTTTAGTGCCTGAAATGCAAAATCTAATGTCACAAAGGCCAATTATAGTGCCTGAAATGCCATATATAATGTCACAAAGGCCAATTATAGTGCCTGAAATGTCAATTATAGTGTCTGAAATGTCAATTATAGTGTCTGAAATGCCAACTATAATGACACAAATGCCAATTATAGTGCCTGAAATGCAAATTAGAGTGCCTGAAATGTCAATTATAGTGTCTGAAATGTCAATTATAGTGTCTGAAATGCCAAATATAATGACACAAATGCAAATTATAGTGCCTGAAATGCAAATTAGAGTGCCTGAAATGTCAATTATAGTGTCTAAAATGTCAATTATAGTGTCTGAAAAGCCAATTATAGTGCCTGAAATGCCAATTATAGTGCCTGAAATGCCAATTTTAGTGCCTGAAATGCGAATTATTATGTCTAAAATGCCAATTTTAGTGCCTGAAATTCCAAATATAATGTCACAAATGCCAATTATAGTGCCTGAAATGTCAATTATAGTGTCTGAAATGTCAATTATAGTGTCCGAAATGCCAAATATAATGTCACAAATGCCAATTTTAGTGCCTGAAATTCCAAATATAATGTCACAAATGCCAATTATAGTGCCTGAAATGTCAATTATAGTGTCTGAAATGTCAATTATAGTGTCTGAAATGCCAATTATAGTGAGTGAAATGCCAAATAAGATGCCTGAAATGCCTATTATAATGTCTGAAATGCCAATTATAGTGCCTGAAATGTCAATTATAGTGTCTGAAATGTCAATTATAGTGTCTGAAATGCCAATTATAGTGAGTGAAATGCCAAATAAGATGCCTGAAATGCCTATTATAATGTCTGAAATGCCACATATAGTGCCTGAAATGCCAAATATTATGTCACAAATGCCAAAAATAGTGCCTGAAATGCCAAATATAATGTCACAAATGCCAATTATAGTGCCTGAAATGCAAATTAGAGTGCCTGAAATGTCAATTATAGTGTCTAAAATGTCAATTATAGTGTCTGAAAAGCCAATTATAGTGCCTGAAATGCCAATTATAGTGCCTGAAATGCCAATTTTAGTGCCTGAAATGCGAATTATTATGTCTAAAATGCCAATTATAATGTCTGAAATGTCAATTATAGTGTCCGAAATGCCAAATATAATGTCACAAATGCCAATTATAGTGCCTGAAATGCAAATTAGAGTGCCTGAAATGCCAAATATAATGTCACAAATGCCAATTATAGTGCCTGAAATGTCAATTATAGTGTCTGAAATGTCAATTACAGTGTCTGAAATGCTAAATATAATGACACAAATGCCAATTATAGTGCCAAAAATGCAAATTAGAGTGCCTGAAATGTCAATTATAGTGTCTAAAATGTCAATTATAGTGTCTGAAAAGCCAATTATAGTGCCTGAAATGCCAATTATAGTGCCTGAAATGCCAATTTTAGTACCTGAAATGCGAATTATTATGTCTAAAAGGCCAATTATAATGTCTAAAATGCCAATTATAGTGCCTATAATGCCAAATATTATGTCACAAATGAAAAATTTTAGTGCCTGAAATGCCAAATATAATGTCACAAAGGCCAATTATACTGCCTGAAATGTAAATTAGAGTGCCTGAAATGTCAATTATAGTGTCTAAAATGTCAATTATAGTGTCTGAAAAGCCAATTATAGTGCCTGAAATGCCAATTATAGTGCCTGAAATGCCAATTTTAGTGCCTGTAATGAGAATTATTATGTCTAAAATGCCAATTATAATGTCTGAAATGCCAATTATAGTGCCTATAATGCCAAATATTATGTCACAAATGAAAACTTTTAGTGCCTGAAATGCAAAATCTAATGTCACAAAGGCCAATTATAGTGCCTGAAATGTCAATTATAGTGTCTGAAATGTCAATTATAGTGTCCGAAATGCGAAATATAATGTCACAATCGCCAATTTTAGTGCCTGAAATGCCATATATAATGTCACAAAGGCCAATTATAGTGCCTGAAATGTCAATTATAGTGTCTGAAATGTCAATTATAGTGTCTGAAATGCCAACTATAATGACACAAATGCCAATTATAGTGCCTGAAATGCAAATTAGAGTGCCTGAAATGTCAATTATAGTGTCTGAAATGTCAATAATAGTGTCTGAAATGCCAAATATAATGACACAAATGCCAATTATAGTGCCTGAAATGCAAATTAGAGTGCCTGAAATGTCAATTATAGTGTCTAAAATGTCAATTATAGTGTCTGAAAAGCCAATTATAGTGCCTGAAATGCCAATTATAGTGCCTGAAATGCCAAGTTTAGTGCCTGAAATGCGAATTATTATGTCTAAAATGCCAATTATAATGTCTGAAATGTCAATTATAGTGTCCGAAATGCCAAATATAATGTCACAAATGCCAATTATAGTGCCTGAAATGCAAATTAGAGTGCCTGAAATGCCAAATATAATGTCACAAATGCCAATTATAGTGCCTATAATGCCAAATATTATGTCACAAATGAAAAATTTTAGTGCCTGAAATGCCAAATATAATGTCACAAAGGCCAATTATACTGCCTGAAATGTAAATTAGAGTGCCTGAAATGTCAATTATAGTGTCTAAAATGTCAATTATAGTGTCTGAAAAGCCAATTATAGTGCCTGAAATGCCAATTATAGTGCCTGAAATGCCAATTTTAGTGCCTGTAATGAGAATTATTATGTCTAAAATGCCAATTATAATGTCTGAAATGCCAATTATAGTGCCTATAATGCCAAATATTATGTCACAAATGAAAACTTTTAGTGCCTGAAATGCAAAATCTAATGTCACAAAGGCCAATTATACTGCCTGAAATGTAAATTAGAGTGCCTGAAATGTCAATTATAGTGTCTAAAATGTCAATTATAGTGTCTGAAAAGCCAATTATAGTGCCTGAAATGCCAATTATAGTGCCTGAAATGCCAATTTTAGTGCCTGTAATGAGAATTATTATGTCTAAAATGCCAATTATAATGTCTGAAATGCCAATTATAGTGCCTATAATGCCAAATATTATGTCACAAATGAAAACTTTTAGTGCCTGAAATGCAAAATCTAATGTCACAAAGGCCAATTATAGTGCCTGAAATGTCAATTATAGTGTCTGAAATGTCAATTATAGTGTCCGAAATGCGAAATATAATGTCACAAACGCCAATTTTAGTGCCTGAAATGCCATATATAATGTCACAAAGGCCAATTATAGTGCCTGAAATGTCAATTATAGTGTCTGAAATGTCAATTATAGTGTCTGAAATGCAAATTAGAGTGCCTGAAATGTCAATTATAGTGTCTGAAATGTCAATTATAGTGTCTGAAATGCCAAATATAATGACACAAATGCCAATTATAGTGCCTGAAATGCAAATTAGAGTGCCTGAAATGTCAATTATAGTGTCTAAAATGTCAATTATAGTGTCTGAAAAGCCAATTATAGTGCCTGAAATGCCAATTATAGTGCCTGAAATGCCAATTTTAGTGCCTGAAATGCGAATTATTATGTCTAAAATGCCAATTTTAGTGCCTGAAATTCCAAATATAATGTCACAAATGCCAATTATAGTGCCTGAAATGTCAATTATAGTGTCTGAAATGTCAATTATAGTGTCCGAAATGCCAAATATAATGTCACAAATGCCAATTTTAGTGCCTGAAATGCGAATTATTTTGTCTAAAATGCCAATTAGAGTGCCTGAATTGACAATTATAGTGTCTAAAAAGCCAATTAGAGTGCCTGAAATGTCAATTAGAGTGCCTGAAATGCCAAATATAATGTCATAAATGCCAAATATAGTGCCTGAAATGCAAAATATAATGTCACAAAGGCCAATTATACTGCCTGAAATGTCAATTATAGTGTCTAAAATGTCAATTATAGTGTCTGAAAAGCCAATTATAGTGCCTGAAATGCCAATTATAGTGCCTGAAATGCCAATTTTAGTGCCTGAAATGCCAATTTTAATGCCTGAAATGCCAATTTTAGTGCCTGAAATGCCAATTTTAGTGCCTGAAATGCCAATTATTATGTCTAAAAGGCCAATTATAATGTCTGAAATGCCAATTATAGTGCCTATAATGCCAAATATTATGTCACAAATGAAAACTTTTAGTGCCTGAAATGCAAAATCTAATGTCACAAAGGCCAATTATAGTGCCTGAAATGTCAATTATAGTGTCTGAAATGTCAATTATAGTGTCCGAAATGCGAAATATAATGTCACAAACGCCAATTTTAGTGCCTGAAATGCCATATATAATGTCACAAAGGCCAATTATAGTGCCTGAAATGTCAATTATAGTGTCTGAAATGTCAATTATAGTGTCTGAAATGCCAACTATAATGACACAAATGCCAATTATAGTGCCTGAAATGCAAATTAGAGTGCCTGAAATGTCAATTATAGTGTCTGAAATGTCAATAATAGTGTCTGAAATGCCAAATATAATGACACAAATGCCAATTATAGTGCCTGAAATGCAAATTAGAGTGCCTGAAATGTCAATTATAGTGTCTAAAATGTCAATTATAGTGTCTGAAAAGCCAATTATAGTGCCTGAAATGCCAATTATAGTGCCTGAAATGCCAATTTTAGTGCCTGAAATGCGAATTATTATGTCTAAAATGCCAATTATAATGTCTGAAATGTCAATTATAGTGTCCGAAATGCCAAATATAATGTCACAAATGCCAATTATAGTGCCTGAAATGCAAATTAGAGTGCCTGAAATGCCAAATATAATGTCACAAATGCCAATTATAGTGCCTGAAATGTCAATTATAGTGTCTGAAATGTCAATTACAGTGTCTGAAATGCTAAATATAATGACACAAATGCCAATTATAGTGCCAAAAATGCAAATTAGAGTGCCTGAAATGTCAATTATAGTGTCTAAAATGTCAATTATAGTGTCTGAAAAGCCAATTATAGTGCCTGAAATGCCAATTATAGTGCCTGAAATGCCAATTTTAGTACCTGAAATGCGAATTATTATGTCTAAAAGGCCAATTATAATGTCTGAAATGCCAATTATAGTGCCTATAATGCCAAATATTATGTCACAAATGAAAAATTTTAGTGCCTGAAATGCCAAATATAATGTCACAAAGGCCAATTATACTGCCTGAAATGTAAATTAGAGTGCCTGAAATGTCAATTATAGTGTCTAAAATGTCAATTATAGTGTCTGAAAAGCCAATTATAGTGCCTGAAATGCCAATTATAGTGCCTGAAATGCCAATTTTAGTGCCTGTAATGAGAATTATTATGTCTAAAATGCCAATTATAATGTCTGAAATGCCAATTATAGTGCCTATAATGCCAAATATTATGTCACAAATGAAAACTTTTAGTGCCTGAAATGCAAAATCTAATGTCACAAAGGCCAATTATACTGCCTGAAATGTAAATTAGAGTGCCTGAAATGTCAATTATAGTGTCTAAAATGTCAATTATAGTGTCTGAAAAGCCAATTATAGTGCCTGAAATGCCAATTATAGTGCCTGAAATGCCAATTTTAGTGCCTGTAATGAGAATTATTATGTCTAAAATGCCAATTATAATGTCTGAAATGCCAATTATAGTGCCTATAATGCCAAATATTATGTCACAAATGAAAACTTTTAGTGCCTGAAATGCAAAATCTAATGTCACAAAGGCCAATTATAGTGCCTGAAATGTCAATTATAGTGTCTGAAATGTCAATTATAGTGTCCGAAATGCGAAATATAATGTCACAAACGCCAATTTTAGTGCCTGAAATGCCATATATAATGTCACAAAGGCCAATTATAGTGCCTGAAATGTCAATTATAGTGTCTGAAATGTCAATTATAGTGTCTGAAATGCAAATTAGAGTGCCTGAAATGTCAATTATAGTGTCTGAAATGTCAATTATAGTGTCTGAAATGCCAAATATAATGACACAAATGCCAATTATAGTGCCTGAAATGCAAATTAGAGTGCCTGAAATGTCAATTATAGTGTCTAAAATGTCAATTATAGTGTCTGAAAAGCCAATTATAGTGCCTGAAATGCCAATTATAGTGCCTGAAATGCCAATTTTAGTGCCTGAAATGCGAATTATTATGTCTAAAATGCCAATTTTAGTGCCTGAAATTCCAAATATAATGTCACAAATGCCAATTATAGTGCCTGAAATGTCAATTATAGTGTCTGAAATGTCAATTATAGTGTCCGAAATGCCAAATATAATGTCACAAATGCCAATTTTAGTGCCTGAAATGCGAATTATTTTGTCTAAAATGCCAATTAGAGTGCCTGAATTGACAATTATAGTGTCTAAAAAGCCAATTAGAGTGCCTGAAATGTCAATTAGAGTGCCTGAAATGCCAAATATAATGTCATAAATGCCAAATATAGTGCCTGAAATGCAAAATATAATGTCACAAAGGCCAATTATACTGCCTGAAATGTCAATTATAGTGTCTAAAATGTCAATTATAGTGTCTGAAAAGCCAATTATAGTGCCTGAAATGCCAATTATAGTGCCTGAAATGCCAATTTTAGTGCCTGAAATGCCAATTTTAATGCCTGAAATGCCAATTTTAGTGCCTGAAATGCCAATTTTAGTGCCTGAAATGCCAATTATTATGTCTAAAAGGCCAATTATAATGTCTGAAATGCCAATTATAGTGCCTATAATGCCAAATATTATGTCACAAATGAAAACTTTTAGTGCCTGAAATGCAAAATCTAATGTCACAAAGGCCAATTATAGTGCCTGAAATGTCAATTATAGTGTCTGAAATGTCAATTATAGTGTCCGAAATGCGAAATATAATGTCACAAACGCCAATTTTAGTGCCTGAAATGCCATATATAATGTCACAAATGCCAATTATAGTGCCTGAAATGTCAATTATAGTGTCTGAAATGTCAATTATAGTGTCTGAAATGCCAACTATAATGACACAAATGCCAATTATAGTGCCTGAAATGCAAATTAGAGTGCCTGAAATGTCAATTATAGTGTCTGAAATGTCAATAATAGTGTCTGAAATGCCAAATATAATGACACAAATGCCAATTATAGTGCCTGAAATGCAAATTAGAGTGCCTGAAATGTCAATTATAGTGTCTAAAATGTCAATTATAGTGTCTGAAAAGCCAATTATAGTGCCTGAAATGCCAATTATAGTGCCTGAAATGCCAATTTTAGTGCCTGAAATGCGAATTATTATGTCTAAAATGCCAATTATAATGTCTGAAATGTCAATTATAGTGTCCGAAATGCCAAATATAATGTCACAAATGCCAATTATAGTGCCTGAAATGCAAATTAGAGTGCCTGAAATGCCAAATATAATGTCACAAATGCCAATTATAGTGCCTGAAATGTCAATTATAGTGTCTGAAATGTCAATTACAGTGTCTGAAATGCTAAATATAATGACACAAATGCCAATTATAGTGCCAAAAATGCAAATTAGAGTGCCTGAAATGTCAATTATAGTGTCTAAAATGTCAATTATAGTGTCTGAAAAGCCAATTATAGTGCCTGAAATGCCAATTATAGTGCCTGAAATGCCAATTTTAGTACCTGAAATGCGAATTATTATGTCTAAAAGGCCAATTATAATGTCTGAAATGCCAATTATAGTGCCTATAATGCCAAATATTATGTCACAAATGAAAAATTTTAGTGCCTGAAATGCCAAATATAATGTCACAAAGGCCAATTATACTGCCTGAAATGTAAATTAGAGTGCCTGAAATGTCAATTATAGTGTCTAAAATGTCAATTATAGTGTCTGAAAAGCCAATTATAGTGCCTGAAATGCCAATTATAGTGCCTGAAATGCCAATTTTAGTGCCTGTAATGAGAATTATTATGTCTAAAATGCCAATTATAATGTCTGAAATGCCAATTATAGTGCCTATAATGCCAAATATTATGTCACAAATGAAAACTTTTAGTGCCTGAAATGCAAAATCTAATGTCACAAAGGCCAATTATAGTGCCTGAAATGTCAATTATAGTGTCTGAAATGTCAATTATAGTGTCCGAAATGCGAAATATAATGTCACAAACGCCAATTTTAGTGCCTGAAATGCCATATATAATGTCACAAAGGCCAATTATAGTGCCTGAAATGTCAATTATAGTGTCTGAAATGTCAATTACAGTGTCTGAATTGCTAAATATAATGACACAAATGCCAATTATAGTGCCAAAAATGCAAATTAGAGTGCCTGAAATGTCAATTATAGTGTCTGAAATGTCAATTATAGTGTCTGAAATGCCAAATATAATGACACAAATGCCAATTATAGTGCCTGAAATGCAAATTAGAGTGCCTGAAATGTCAATTATAGTGTCTAAAATGTCAATTATAGTGTCTGAAAAGCCAATTATAGTGCCTGAAATGCCAATTATAGTGCCTGAAATGCCAATTTTAGTGCCTGAAATGCGAATTATTATGTCTAAAATGCCAATTTTAGTGCCTGAAATTCCAAATATAATGTCACAAATGCCAATTATAGTGCCTGAAATGTCAATTATAGTGTCTGAAATGTCAATTATAGTGTCCGAAATGCCAAATATAATGTCACAAATGCAAATTTTAGTGCCTGAAATGCGAATTATTTTGTCTAAAATGCCAATTAGAGTGCCTGAATTGACAATTATAGTGTCTAAAAAGCCAATTAGAGTGCCTGAAATGTCAATTAGAGTGCCTGAAATGCCAAATATAATGTCATAAATGCCAAATATAGTGCCTGAAATGCAAAATATAATGTCACAAAGGCCAATTATACTGCCTGAAATGTCAATTATAGTGTCTAAAATGTCAATTATAGTGTCTGAAAAGCCAATTATAGTGCCTGAAATGCCAATTATAGTGCCTGAAATGCCAATTTTAGTGCCTGAAATGCCAATTTTAATGCCTGAAATGCCAATTTTAGTGCCTGAAATGCCAATTTTAGTGCCTGAAATGCCAATTATTATGTCTAAAATGCCAATTATAATGTCTGAAATGCCAATTATAGTGCCTGAAATGCCAAATATTATGTCACAAATGCCAAAAATAGTGCCTGAAATGCGAATTATTTTGTCTAAAATGCCAATTAGAGTGCCTGAATTGACAATTATAGTGTCTAAAAAGCCAATTAGAGTGCCTGAAATGTCAATTAGAGTGCCTGAAATGCCAAATATAATGTCATAAATGCCAAATATAGTGCCTGAAATGCCAATTTTAGTGCCTGAAATGCGAATTATTATGTCTAAAATGCCAATTATAATGTCTGAAATGCCAATTATAATGTCGGAAATGCCAAATATAATGTCACAAATGCCAATTTTAGTGCCTGAAATGCCAAATATAATGTCTGAAATGTCAATTACAGTGTCTGAAATGCTAAATATAATGACACAAATGCCAATTATAGTGCCTAAAATGCAAATTAGAGTGCCTGAAATGTCAATTATAGTGCCTGAAAAGCCAATTATAGTGCCTGAAATGCCAATTATAGTGCCTGAAATGCCAATTTTAGTACCTGAAATGCGAATTATTATGTCTAAAAGGCCAATTATAATGTTTGAAATGCCAATTATAGTGCCTATAATGCCAAATATTATGTCACAAATGAAAAATTTTAGTGCCTGAAATGCCAAATATAATGTCACAAAGGCCAATTATACTGCCTGAAATGTGAATTAGAGTGCCTGAAATGTCAATTATAGTGTCTAAAATGTCAATTATAGTGTCTGAAAAGCCAATTATAGTGCCTGAAATGCCAATTATAGTGCCTGAAATGCCAATTTTAGTGCCTGTAATGAGAATTATTATGTCTAAAATGCCAATTATAATGTCTGAAATGCCAATTATAGTGCCTATAATGCCAAATATTATGTCACAAATGAAAACTTTTAGTGCCTGAAATGCCAAATATAATGTCACAAAGGCCAATTATAGTGCCTGAAATGTCAATTATAGTGTCTGAAATGTCAATTATAGTGTCCGAAATGCGAAATATAATGTCACAAACGCCAATTTTAGTGCCTGAAATGCCATATATAATGTCACAAAGGCCAATTATAGTGCCTGAAATGTCAATTATAGTGTCTGAAATGTCAATTATAGTGTCTGAAATGCCAACTATAATGACACAAATGCCAATTATAGTGCCTGAAATGCAAATTAGAGTGCCTGAAATGTCAATTATAGTGTCTGAAATGTCAATTATAGTGTCTGAAATGCCAAATATAATGACACAAATGCCAATTATAGTGCCTGAAATGCAAATTAGAGTGCCTGAAATGTCAATTATAGTGTCTAAAATGTCAATTATAGTGTCTGAAAAGCCAATTATAGTGCCTGAAATGCCAATTATAGTGCCTGAAATGCCAATTTTAGTGCCTGAAATGCCAAGTTTAGTGCCTGAAATGCCAATTTTAGTGCCTGAAATGCGAATTATTATGTCTAAAATGCCAATTATAATGTCTGAAATGCCAATTATAGTGCCTGAAATGCCAAATATTATGTCACAAATGCCAAAAATAGTGCCTGAAATGCGAATTATTTTGTCTAAAATGCCAATTAGAGTGCCTGAAATGACAATTATAGTGTCTAAAAAGCCAATTAGAGTGCCTGAAATGTCAATTAGAGTGCCTGAAATGCTTATTAATATAATGTCATAAATGCCAAATATAGTGCCTGAAATGCCAATTTTAGTGCCTGAAATGCGAATTATTATGTCTAAAATGCCAATTATAATGTCTGAAATGCCAATTATAATGTCGGAAATGCCAAATATAATGTCACAAATGCCAATTTTAGTGCCTGAAATGCCAAATATAATGTCACAAATGCCAATTATAGTGCCTGAAATGTCAATTATAGTGTCTGAAATGTCAATTACAGTGTCTGAAATGCTAAATATAATGACACAAATGCCAATTATAGTGCCAAAAATGCAAATTAGAGTGCCTGAAATGTCAATTATAGTGTCTGAAATGTCAATTATAGTGTCCGAAATGCGAAATATAATGTCACAAACGCCAATTTTAGTGCCTGAAATGCCATATATAATGTCACAAAGGCCAATTATAGTGCCTGAAATGTCAATTATAGTGTCTGAAATGTCAATTATAGTGTCCGAAATGCGAAATATAATGTCACAAACGCCAATTTTAGTGCCTGAAATGCCATATATAATGTCACAAAGGCCAATTATAGTGCCTGAAATGTCAATTATAGTGTCTGAAATGTCAATTATAGTGTCTGAAATGCCAAATATAATGTCACAAATGCCAAATATAGTGCCTGAAATGCCAATTATAGTGCCTGAAATGCAAATTAGGGTGCCTGAAATGTCAACTATAGTGTCTGAAATGTCAATTATAGTGCCTGAAATGCCAATTATAATGCCTATAATGCCAAATATTATGTCACAAATGAAAAATTTTAGTGCCTGAAATGCAAAATATAATGTCACAAAGGCCAATTATACTGCCTGAAATGTCAATTATAGTGTCTAAAATGTCAATTATAGTGTCTGAAAAGCCAATTATAGTGCCTGAAATGCCAATTATAGTGCCTGAAATGCCAATTTTAGTGCCTGAAATGCCAATTTTAATGCCTGAAATGCCAATTTTAGTGCCTGAAATGCCAATTTTAGTGCCTGAAATGCCAATTTTAGTGCCTGAAATGCCAATTATTATGTCTAAAATGCCAATTTTAATGTCTGAAATGCCAATTATAGTGCCTGAAATGCCAAATATTATGTCACAAATGCCAAAAATAGTGCCTGAAATGCGAATTATTTTGTCTAAAATGCCAATTAGAGTGCCTGAAATGACAATTATAGTGTCTAAAAAGCCAATTAGAGTGCCTGAAATGTCAATTAGAGTGCCGGAAATGCCAAATATAATGTCATAAATGCCAAATATAGTGCCTGAAATGCCAATTTTAGTGCCTGAAATGCGAATTATTATGTCTAAAATGCCAATTATAATGTCTGAAATGCCAATTATAATGTCGGAAATGCCAAATATAATGTCACAAATGCCAATTTTAGTGCCTGAAATGCCAAATATAATGTCTGAAATGTCAATTACAGTGTCTGAAATGCTAAATATAATGACACAAATGCCAATTATAGTGCCTAAAATGCAAATTAGAGTGCCTGAAATGTCAATTATAGTGTCTGAAAAGCCAATTATAGTGCCTGAAATGCCAATTATAGTGCCTGAAATGCCAATTTTAGTACCTGAAATGCGAATTATTATGTCTAAAAGGCCAATTATAATGTTTGAAATGCCAATTATAGTGCCTATAATGCCAAATATTATGTCACAAATGAAAAATTTTAGTGCCTGAAATGCCAAATATAATGTCACAAAGGCCAATTATACTGCCTGAAATGTGAATTAGAGTGCCTGAAATGTCAATTATAGTGTCTAAAATGTCAATTATAGTGTCTGAAAAGCCAATTATAGTGCCTGAAATGCCAATTATAGTGCCTGAAATGCCAATTTTAGTGCCAGTAATGAGAATTATTATGTCTAAAATGCCAATTATAATGTCTGAAATGCCAATTATAGTGCCTATAATGCCAAATATTATGTCACAAATGAAAACTTTTAGTGCCTGAAATGCCAAATATAATGTCACAAAGGCCAATTATAGTGCCTGAAATGTCAATTATAGTGTCTGAAATGTCAATTATAGTGTCCGAAATGCGAAATATAATGTCACAAACGCCAATTTTAGTGCCTGAAATGCCATATATAATGTCACAAAGGCCAATTATAGTGCCTGAAATGTCAATTATAGTGTCTGAAATGTCAATTATAGTGTCTGAAATGCCAACTATAATGACACAAATGCCAATTATAGTGCCTGAAATGCAAATTAGAGTGCCTGAAATGTCAATTATAGTGTCTGAAATGTCAATTATAGTGTCTGAAATGCCAAATATAATGACACAAATGCCAATTATAGTGCCTGAAATGCAAATTAGAGTGCCTGAAATGTCAATTATAGTGTCTAAAATGTCAATTATAGTGTCTGAAAAGCCAATTATAGTGCCTGAAATGCCAATTATAGTGCCTGAAATGCCAAATTTAGTGCCTGAAATGCCAATTTTAGTGCCTGAAATGCCAATTTTAGTGCCTGAAATGCGAATTATTATGTCTAAAATGCCAATTATAATGTCTGAAATGCCAATTATAGTGCCTGAAATGCCAAATATTATGTCACAAATGCCAAAAATAGTGCCTGAAATGCGAATTATTTTGTCTAAAATGCCAATTAGAGTGCCTGAAATGACAATTATAGTGTCTAAAAAGCCAATGAGAGTGCCTGAAATGTCAATTAGAGTGCCTGAAATGCCAAATATAATGTCATAAATGCCAAATATAGTTCCTGAAATGCCAATTTTAGTGCCTGAAATGCGAATTATTATGTCTAAAATGCCAATTATAATGTCTGAAATGCCAAATATAATGTCTGAAATGCCAATTATAATGTCGGAAATGCCAAATATAATGTCACAAATGCCAATTTTAGTGCCTGAAATGCCAAATATAATGTCACAAATGCCAATTATAGTGCCTGAAATGTCAATTATAGTGTCTGAAATGTCAATTACAGTGTCTGAAATGCTAAATATAATGACACAAATGCCAATTATAGTGCCAAAAATGCAAATTAGAGTGCCTGAAATGTCAATTATAGTGTCTGAAATGTCAATTATAGTGTCCGAAATGCGAAATATAATGTCACAAACGCCAATTTTAGTGCCTGAAATGCCATATATAATGTCACAAAGGCCAATTATAGTGCCTGAAATGTCAATTATAGTGTCTGAAATGTCAATTATAGTGTCCGAAATGCGAAATATAATGTCACAAACGCCAATTTTAGTGCCTGAAATGCCATATATAATGTCACAAAGGCCAATTATAGTGCCTGAAATGTCAATTATAGTGTCTGAAATGTCAATTATAGTGTCTGAAATGCCAACTATAATGACACAAATGCCAATTATAGTGCCTGAAATGCAAATTAGAATGCCTGAAATGTCAATTATAGTGTCTGAAATGTCAATTATAGTGTCTGAAATGCCAAATATAATGACACAAATGCCAATTATAGTGCCTGAAATGCAAATTAGAGTGCCTGAAATGTCAATTATAGTGTCTAAAATGTCAATTATAGTGTCTGAAAAGCCAATTATAGTGCCTGAAATGCCAATTATAGTGCCTGAAATGCCAATTTTAGTGCCTGAAATGCGAATTATTATGTCTAAAATGAAAATTTTAGTGCCTGAAATTCCAAATATAATGTCACAAATGCCAATTATAGTGCCTGAAATGTCAATTATAGTGTCTGAAATGTCAATTATAGTGTCCGAAATGCCAAATATAATGTCACAAATGCCAATTTTAGTGCCTGAAATTCCAAATATAATGTCACAAATGCCAATTATAGTGCCTGAAATGTCAATTATAGTATCTGAAATGTCAATTATAGTGTCTGAAATGCCAATTATAGTGAGTGAAATGCCAAATAAGATGCCTGAAATGCCTATTATAATGTCTGAAATGCCAATTATAGTGCCTGAAATGTCAATTATAGTGTCTGAAATGCCAATTATAGTGAGTGAAATGCCAAATAAGATGCCTGAAATGCCTATTATAATGTCTGAAATGCCACTTATAGTGCCTGAAATGCCAAATATTATGTCACAAATGCCAAAAATAGTGCCTGAAATGCCAAATATAATGTCACAAATGCCAAATATAGTGCCTGAAATGCCAATTATAGTGCCTGAAATGCAATTTAGAGTGCCTGAAATGTCACCTATAGTGTCTGAAATGTCAATTATAGTGCCTGAAATGCCAATTATAGTGCCTATAATGCCAAATATTATGTCACAAATGAAAAATTTTAGTGCCTGAAATGCAAAATATAATGTCACAAAGGCCAATTATACTGCCTGAAATGTCAATTAGAGTGCCTGAAATGTCAATTATAGTGTCTAAAATGTCAATTATAGTGTCTGAAAAGCCAATTATAGTGCCTGAAATGCCAATTATAGTGCCTGAAATGCCAATTTTAGTGCCTGAAATGGCAATTTTAGTGCCTGAAATGGCAATTTTAGTGCCTGAAATGCCAATTTTAGTGCCTGAAATGCCAATTTTAGTGCCTGAAATGCGAATTATTATGTCTATAATGCCAATTATAATGTCTGAAATGCCAATTATAGTGCCTGAAAGGCGAAATATTATGTCACAAATGCCAAAAATGGTGCCTGAAATGCGAATTATTTTGTCTAAAATGCCAATTAGAGTGCCTGAAATGACAATTATAGTGTCTAAAAAGCCAATTAGAGTGCCTGAAATGTCAATTAGAGTGCCTGAAATGTCAATTATAGTGTCTGAAATGCCAATTATAGTGAGTGAAATGCCAAATATAATGTCATAAATGCCAAATATAGTGCGTTGAAATGACATTTATAGTGCTTGAAATGCCAATTATAATGTCTGAAATGCCAATTATAGTGCCTGAAATGCCAATTTTAGTGCCTGAAATGCGAATTATTATGTCTAAAATGCCAATTATAATGTCTGAAATGCCAATTATAGTGCCTGAAATGCCAAATATTATGTCACAAACGCCAAAAATAGTGCCTGAAATGCGAATTATTTTGTCTAAAATGCCAATTAGAGTGCCTGAAATGACAATTATAGTGTCTAAAAAGCCAATTAGAGTGCCTGAAATGTCAATTAGAGTGCCTGAAATGCCAAATATAATGTCATAAATGCCAAATATAGTGCCTGAAATGCCAATTTTAGTGCCTGAAATGCGAATTATTATGTCTAAAATGCCAATTATAATGTCTGAAATGCCAATTATAATGTCGGAAATGCCAAATATAATGTCACAAATGCCAATTTTAGTGCCTGAAATGCCAAATATAATGTCACAAATGCCAATTATAGTGCCTGAAATGTCAATTATAGTGTCTGAAATGTCAATTACAGTGTCTGAAATGCTAAATATAATGACACAAATGCCAATTATAGTGCCAAAAATGCAAATTAGAGTGCCTGAAATGTCAATTATAGTGTCTAAAATCTCAATGATAGTGTCTGAAAAGCCAATTATAGTGCCTGAAATGCCAATTATAGTGCCTGAAATGCCAATTTTAGTACCTGAAATGCGAATTATTATGTCTAAAAGGCCAATTATAATGTCTGAAATGCCAATTATAGTGCCTATAATGCCAAATATTATGTCACAAATAAAAAATTATAGTGCCTGAAATGCCAATTATAGTGTCTGAAATGCCAATTATAGTGCCTATAATGCCAAATATTATGTCACAAATGAAAAATTTTAGTGCCTGAAATGCCAAATATAATGTCACAAAGGCCAATTATACTGCCTGAAATGTGAATTAGAGTGCCTGAAATGTCAATTATAGTGTCTAAAATGTCAATTATAGTGTCTGAAAAGCCAATTATAGTGCCTGAAATGCCAATTATAGTGCCTGAAATGCCAATTTTAGTACCTGAAATGCGAATTATTATGTCTAAAAGGCCAATTATAATGTCTGAAATGCCAATTATAGTGCCTATAATGCCAAATATTATGTCACAAATGAAAAATTTTAGTGCCTGAAATGCCAAATATAATGTCACAAAGGCCAATTATACTGCCTGAAATGTGAATTAGAGTGCCTGAAATGTCAATTATAGTGTCTAAAATGTCAATTATAGTGTCTGAAAAGCCAATTATAGTGCCTGAAATGCCAATTATAGTGCCTGAAATGCCAATTTTAGTGCCTGTAATGAGAATTATTATGTCTAAAATGCCAATTATAATGTCTGAAATGCCAATTATAGTGCCTATAATGCAAAATATTATGTCACAAATGAAAACTTTTAGTGCCTGAAATGCCAAATATAATGTCACAAAGGCCAATTATAGTGCCTGAAATGTCAATTATAGTGTCTGAAATGTCAATTATAGTGTCCGAAATGCGAAATATAATGTCACAAACGCCAATTTTAGTGCCTGAAATGCCATATATAATGTCACAAAGGCCAATTATAGTGCCTGAAATGTCAATTATAGTGTCTGAAATGACAATTATAGTGTCTGAAATGCCAACTATAATGACACAAATGCCAATTATAGTGCCTGAAATGCAAATTAGAGTGCCTGAAATGTCAATTATAGTGTCACAAATGCCAATTATAGTGCCTGAAATGACATTTATAGTGCTTGAAATGCCAATTATAATGTCTGAAATGCCAATTATAGTGCCTGAAATGCCAATTTTAGTGCCTGAAATGCGAATTATTATGTCTAAAATGCCAATTATAATGTCTGAAATGCCAATTATAGTGCCTGAAATGCCAAATATTATGTCACAAACGCCAAAAATAGTGCCTGAAATGCGAATTATTTTGTCTAAAATGCCAATTAGAGTGCCTGAAATGACAATTATAGTGTCTAAAAAGCCAATTAGAGTGCCTGAAATGTCAATTAGAGTGCCTGAAATGCCAAATATAATGTCATAAATGCCAAATATAGTGCCTGAAATGCCAATTTTAGTGCCTGAAATGCGAATTATTATGTCTAAAATGCCAATTATAATGTCTGAAATGCCAATTATAATGTCGGAAATGCCAAATATAATGTCACAAATGCCAATTTTAGTGCCTGAAATGCCAAATATAATGTCACAAATGCCAATTATAGTGCCTGAAATGTCAATTATAGTGTCTGAAATGTCAATTACAGTGTCTGAAATGCTAAATATAATGACACAAATGCCAATTATAGTGCCAAAAATGCAAATTAGAGTGCCTGAAATGTCAATTATAGTGTCTAAAATCTCAATGATAGTGTCTGAAAAGCCAATTATAGTGCCTGAAATGCCAATTATAGTGCCTGAAATGCCAATTTTAGTACCTGAAATGCGAATTATTATGTCTAAAAGGCCAATTATAATGTCTGAAATGCCAATTATAGTGCCTATAATGCCAAATATTATGTCACAAATAAAAAATTTTAGTGCCTGAAATGCCAAATATAATGTCACAAAGGCCAATTATAGTGCCTGAAATGTCAATTATAGTGTCTGAAATGTCAATTATAGTGTCCGAAAAGCCAATTATAGTGCCTGAAATGCCAATTATAGTGCCTGAAATGCCAATTTTAGTGCCTGAAATGCGAATTATTATGTCTAAAATGCCAATTATAATGTCTGAAATGTCAATTATAGTGTCCGAAATGCCAAATATAATGTCACAAATGCCAATTATAGTGCCTGAAATGCAAATTAGAGTGCCTGAAATGCCAAATATAATGTCACAAATGCCAATTATAGTGCCTGAAATGTCAATTATAGTGTCTGAAATGTCAATTACAGTGTCTGAAATGCTAAATATAATGACACAAATGCCAATTATAGTGCCAAAAATGCAAATTAGAGTGCCTGAAATGTCAATTATAGTGTCTAAAATGTCAATTATAGTGTCTGAAAAGCCAATTATAGTGCCTGAAATGCCAATTATAGTGCCTGAAATGCCAATTTTAGTACCTGAAATGCGAATTATTATGTCTAAAAGGCCAATTATAATGTCTGAAATGCCAATTATAGTGCCTATAATGCCAAATATTATGTCACAAATGAAAAATTTTAGTGCCTGAAATGCCAAATATAATGTCACAAAGGCCAATTATACTGCCTGAAATGTAAATTAGAGTGCCTGAAATGTCAATTATAGTGTCTAAAATGTCAATTATAGTGTCTGAAAAGCCAATTATAGTGCCTGAAATGCCAATTATAGTGCCTGAAATGCCAATTTTAGTGCCTGTAATGAGAATTATTATGTCTAAAATGCCAATTATAATGTCTGAAATGCCAATTATCGTGCCTATAATGCCAAATATTATGTCACAAATGAAAACTTTTAGTGCCTGAAATGCAAAATCTAATGTCACAAAGGCCAATTATAGTGCCTGAAATGTCAATTATAGTGTCTGAAATGTCAATTATAGTGTCCGAAATGCGAAATATAATGTCACAAACGCCAATTTTAGTGCCTGAAATGCCATATATAATGTCACAAAGGCCAATTATAGTGCCTGAAATGTCAATTATAGTGTCTGAAATGTCAATTATAGTGTCTGAAATGCCAACTATAATGACACAAATGCCAATTATAGTGCCTGAAATGCAAATTAGAGTGCCTGAAATGTCAATTATAGTGTCTGAAATGTCAATTAGAGTGTCTGAAATGCCAAATATAATGACACAAATGCCAATTATAGTGCCTGAAATACAAATTAGAGTGCCTGAAATGTCAATTATAGTGTCTAAAATGTCAATTATAGTGTCTGAAAAGCCAATTATAGTGCCTGAAATGCCAATTATAGTGCCTGAAATGCCAATTTTAGTGCCTGAAATGCGAATTATTATGTCTAAAATGCCAATTTTAGTGCCTGAAATTCCAAATATAATGTCACAAATGCCAATTATAGTGCCTGAAATGTCAATTATAGTGTCTGAAATGTCAATTATAGTGTCCGAAATGCCAAATATAATGTCACAAATGCCAATTTTAGTGCCTGAAATTCCAAATATAATGTCACAAATGCCAATTATAGTGCCTGAAATGTCAATTATAGTGTCTGAAATGTCAATTATAGTGTCTGAAATGCCAATTATAGTGAGTGAAATGCCAAATAAGATGCCTGAAATGCCTATTATAATGTCTGAAATGCCAATTATAGTGCCTGAAATGTCAATTATAGTGTCTGAAATGTCAATTATAGTGTCTGAAATGCCAATTATAGTGAGTGAAATGCCAAATAAGATGCCTGAAATGCCTATTATAATGTCTGAAATGCCACTTATAGTGCCTGAAATGCCAAATATTATGTCACAAATGCCAAAAATAGTGCCTGAAATGCCAAATATAATGTCACAAATGCCAATTATAGTGCCTGAAATGCAAATTAGAGTGCCTGAAATGTCAATTATAGTGTCTAAAATGTCAATTATAGTGTCTGAAAAGCCAATTATAGTGCCTGAAATGCCAATTATAGTGCCTGAAATGCCAATTTTAGTGCCTGAAATGCGAATTATTATGTCTAAAATGCCAATTATAATGTCTTAAATGTCAATTATAGTGTCCGAAATGCCAAATATAATGTCACAAATGCCAATTATAGTGCCTGAAATGCAAATTAGAGTGCCTGAAATGCCAAATATAATGTCACAAATGCCAATTATAGTGCCTGAAATGTCAATTATAGTGTCTGAAATGTCAATTACAGTGTCTGAAATGCTAAATATAATGACACAAATGCCAATTATAGTGCCAAAAATGCAAATTAGAGTGCCTGAAATGTCAATTATAGTGTCTAAAATGTCAATTATAGTGTCTGAAAAGCCAATTATAGTGCCTGAAATGCCAATTATAGTGCCTGAAATGCCAATTTTAGTACCTGAAATGCGAATTATTATGTCTAAAAGGCCAATTATAATGTCTGAAATGCCAATTATAGTGCCTATAATGCCAAATATTATGTCACAAATGAAAAATTTTAGTGCCTGAAATGCCAAATATAATGTCACAAAGGCCAATTATACTGCCTGAAATGTAAATTAGAGTGCCTGAAATGTCAATTATAGTGTCTAAAATGTCAATTATAGTGTCTGAAAAGCCAATTATAGTGCCTGAAATGCCAATTATAGTGCCTGAAATGCCAATTTTAGTGCCTGTAATGAGAATTATTATGTCTAAAATGCCAATTATAATGTCTGAAATGCCAATTATAGTGCCTATAATGCCAAATATTATGTCACAAATGAAAACTTTTAGTGCCTGAAATGCAAAATCTAATGTCACAAAGGCCAATTATAGTGCCTGAAATGTCAATTATAGTGTCTGAAATGTCAATTATAGTGTCCGAAATGCGAAATATAATATCACAAACGCCAATTTTAGTGCCTGAAATGCCATATATAATGTCACAAAGGCCAATTATAGTGCCTGAAATGTCAATTATAGTGTCTGAAATGTCAATTATAGTGTCTGAAATGCCAACTATAATGACACAAATGCCAATTATAGTGCCTGAAATGCAAATTAGAGTGCCTGAAATGTCAATTATAGTGTCTGAAATGTCAATAATAGTGTCTGAAATGCCAAATATAATGACACAAATGCCAATTATAGTGCCTGAAATGCAAATTAGAGTGCCTGAAATGTCAATTATAGTGTCTAAAATGTCAATTATAGTGTCTGAAAAGCCAATTATAGTGCCTGAAATGCCAATTATAGTGCCTGAAATGCCAATTTTAGTGCCTGAAATGCGAATTATTATGTCTAAAATGCCAATTATAATGTCTGAAATGTCAATTATAGTGTCCGAAATGCCAAATATAATGTCACAAATGCCAATTATAGTGCCTGAAATGCAAATTAGAGTGCCTGAAATGCCAAATATAATGTCACAAATGCCAATTATAGTGCCTGAAATGTCAATTATAGTGTCTGAAATGTCAATTACAGTGTCTGAAATGCTAAATATAATGACACAAATGCCAATTATAGTGCCAAAAATGCAAATTAGAGTGCCTGAAATGTCAATTATAGTGTCTAAAATGTCAATTATAGTGTCTGAAATGCGAATTATTATGTCTAAAATGCCAATTATAATGTCTGAAATGCCAAATATAATGTCTGAAATGCCAATTATAATGTCGGAAATGCCAAATAAGATGCCTGAAATGCCTATTATAATGTCTGAAATGCCACTTATAGTGCCTGAAATGCCAAATATTATGTCACAAATGCGAAAAATAGTGCCTGAAATGCCAAATATAATGTCACAAATGCCAAATATAGTGCCTGAAATGCCAATTATAGTGCCTGCAATGCAATTTAGAGTGCCTGAAATGTCACCTATAGTGTCTGAAATGTCAATTATAGTGCCTGAAATGCCAATTATAGTGCCTATAATGCCAAATATTATGTCACAAATGAAAAATTTTAGTGCCTGAAATGCAAAATATAATGTCACAAAGGCCAATTATACTGCCTGAAATGTCAATTAGAGTGCCTGAAATGTCAATTATAGTGTCTAAAATGTCAATTATAGTGTCTGAAAATCCAATTATAGTGCCTGAAATGCCAATTATAGTGCCTGAAATGCCAATTTTAGTGCCTGAAATGGCAATTTTAGTGGCTGAAATGCCAATTTTAGTGGCTGAAATGCCAATTTTAGTGCCTGAAATGCCAATTTTAGTGCCTGAAATGCGAATTATTATGTCTATAATGCCAATTATAATGTCTGAAATGCCAATTATAGTGCCTGAAATGCGAAATATTATGTCACAAATGCCAAAAATAGTGCCTGAAATGCGAATTATTTTGTCTAAAATGCCAATTAGAGTGCCTGAAATGACAATTATAGTGTCTAAAAAGCCAATTAGAGTGCCTGAAATGTCAATTATAGTGCCTGAAATGTCAATTATAGTGTCTGAAATGCCAATTATAGTGAGTGAAATGCCAAATATAATGTCATAAATGCCAAATATAGTGCGTTGAAATGACATTTTTAGTGCTTGAAATGCCAATTATAATGTCTGAAATGCCAATTATAGTGCCTGAAATGCCAATTTTAGTGCCTGAAATGCGAATTATTATGTCTAAAATGCCAATTATAATGTCTGAAATGCCAATTATAGTGCCTGAAATGCCAAATATTATGTCACAAATGCCAAAAATAGTGCCTGAAATGCGAATTATTTTGTCTAAAATGCCAATTAGAGTGCCTGAAATGACAATTATAGTGTCTAAAAAGCCAATTAGAGTGCCTGAAATGTCAATTAGAGTGCCTGAAATGCCAAATATAATGTCATAAATGCCAAATATAGTGCCTGAAATGCCAATTTTAGTGCCTGAAATGCGAATTATTATGTCTAAAATGCCAATTATAATGTCTGAAATGCCAATTATAATGTCGGAAATGCCAAATATAATGTCACAAATGCCAATTTTAGTGCCTGAAATGCCAAATATAATGTCACAAATGCCAATTATAGTGCCTGAAATGTCAATTATAGTGTCTGAAATGTCAATTACAGTGTCTGAAATGCTAAATATAATGACACAAATGCCAATTATAGTGCCAAAAATGCAAATTAGAGTGCCTGAAATGTCAATTATAGTGTCTAAAATGTCAATTATAGTGTCTGAAAAGCCAATTATAGTGCCTGAAATGCCAATTATAGTGCCTGAAATGCCAATTTTAGTACCTGAAATGCGAATTATTTTGTCTAAAAGGCCAATTATAATGTCTGAAATGCCAATTATAGTGCCTATAATGCCAAATATTATGTCACAAATGAAAAATTTTAGTGCCTGAAATGCCAAATATAATGTCACAAAGGCCAATTATACTGCCTGAAATGTGAATTAGAGTGCCTGAAATGTCAATTATAGTGTCTAAAATGTCAATTATAGTGTCTGAAAAGCCAATTATAGTGCCTGAAATGCCAATTATAGTGCCTGAAATGCCAATTTTAGTGCCTGTAATGAGAATTATTATGTCTAAAATGCCATTTATAATGTCTGAAATGCCAATTATAGTGCCTATAATGCAAAATATTATGTCACAAATGAAAACTTTTAGTGCCTGAAATGCCAAATATAATGTCACAAAGGCCAATTATAGTGCCTGAAATGTCAATTATAGTGTCTGAAATGTCAATTATAGTGTCCGAAATGCGAAATATAATGTCACAAACGCCAATTTTAGTGCCTGAAATGCCATATATAATGTCACAAAGGCCAATTATAGTGCCTGAAATGTCAATTATAGTGTCTGAAATGTCAATTATAGTGTCTGAAATGCCAACTATAATGACACAAATGCCAATTATAGTGCCTGAAATGCAAATTAGAGTGCCTGAAATGTCAATTATAGTGTCTGAAATGTCAATTATAGTGTCTGAAATGCCAAATATAATGACACAAATGCCAATTATAGTGCCTGAAATGCAAATTAGAGTGCCTGAAATGTCAATTATAGTGTCTAAAATGTCAATTATAGTGTCCGAAAAGCCAATTATAGTGCCTGAAATGCCAATTATAGTGCCTGAAATGCCAATTTTAGTGCCTGAAATGCGAATTATTATGTCTAAAATGCCAATTATAATGTCTGAAATGTCAATTATAGTGTCCGAAATGCCAAATATAATGTCACAAATGCCAATTTTAGTGCCTGAAATTCCAAATATAATGTCACAAATGCCAATTATAGTGCCTGAAATGTCAATTATAGTGTCTGAAATGTCAATTATAGTGTCTGAAATGCCAATTATAGTGAGTGAAATGCCAAATAAGATGCCTGAAATGCCTATTATAATGTCTGAAATGCCAATTATAGTGCCTGAAATGTCAATTATAGTGTCTGAAATGTCAATTATAGTGTCTGAAATGCCAATTATAGTGAGTGAAATGCCAAATAAGATGCCTGAAATGCCTATTATAATGTCTGAAATGCCACTTATAGTGCCTGAAATGCCAAATATTATGTCACAAATGCCAAAAATAGTGCCTGAAATGCCAAATATAATGTCACAAATGCCAAATATAGTGCCTGAAATGCCAATTATAGTGCCTGAAATGCAATTTAGAGTGCCTGAAATGTCAACTATAGTGTCTGAAATGTCAATTATAGTGCCTGAAATGCCAATTATAGTGCCTATAATGCCAAATATTATGTCACAAATGAAAAATTTTAGTGCCTGAAATGCAAAATATAATGTCACAAAGGCCAATTATACTGCCTGAAATGTCAATTAGAGTGCCTGAAATGTCAATTATAGTGTCTAAAATGTCAATTATAGTGTCTGAAAAGCCAATTATAGTGCCTGAAATGCCAATTATAGTGCCTGAAATGCCAATTATAGTGTCTAAAATGTCAATTATAGTGTCTGAAAAGCCAATTATAGTGCCTGAAATGCCAATTATAGTGCCTGAAATGCCAATTTTAGTACCTGAAATGCGAATTATTATGTCTAAAAGGCCAATTATAATGTCTGAAATGCCAATTATAGTGCCTATAATGCCAAATATTATGTCACAAATGAAAAATTTTAGTGCCTGAAATGCCAAATATAATGTCACAAAGGCCAATTATACTGCCTGAAATGTGAATTAGAGTGCCTGAAATGTCAATTATAGTGTCTAAAATGTCAATTATAGTGTCTGAAAAGCCAATTATAGTGCCTGAAATGCCAATTATAGTGCCTGAAATGCCAATTTTAGTGCCTGTAATGAGAATTATTATGTCTAAAATGCCAATTATAATGTCTGAAATGCCAATTATAGTGCCTATAATGCAAAATATTATGTCACAAATGAAAACTTTTAGTGCCTGAAATGCCAAATATAATGTCACAAAGGCCAATTATAGTGCCTGAAATGTCAATTATAGTGTCTGAAATGTCAATTATAGTGTCCGAAATGCGAAATATAATGTCACAAACGCCAATTTTAGTGCCTGAAATGCCATATATAATGTCACAAAGGCCAATTATAGTGCCTGAAATGTCAATTATAGTGTCTGAAATGACAATTATAGTGTCTGAAATGCCAACTATAATGACACAAATGCCAATTATAGTGCCTGAAATGCAAATTAGAGTGCCTGAAATGTCAATTATAGTGTCTGAAATGTCAATTATAGTGTCTGAAATGCCAAATATAATGACACAAATGCCAATTATAGTGCCTGAAATGCAAATTAGAGTGCCTGAAATGTCAATTATAGTGTCTAAAATGTCAATTATAGTGTCTGAAAAGCCAATTATAGTGCCTGAAATGCCAATTATAGTGCCTGAAATGCCAATTTTAGTGCCTGAAATGCGAATTATTATGTCTAAAATGCCAATTATAATGTCTGAAATGTCAATTATAGTGTCCGAAATGCCAAATATAATGTCACAAATGCCAATTATAGTGCCTGAAATGCAAATTAGAGTGCCTGAAATGCCAAATATAATGTCACAAATGCCAATTATAGTGCCTGAAATGTCAATTATAGTGTCTGAAATGTCAATTACAGTGTCTGAAATGCTAAATATAATGACACAAATGCCAATTATAGTGCCAAAAATGCAAATTAGAGTGCCTGAAATGTCAATTATAGTGTCTAAAATGTCAATTATAGTGTCTGAAAAGCCAATTATAGTGCCTGAAATGCCAATTATAGTGCCTGAAATGCCAATTTTAGTGCCTGAAATGGCAATTTTAGTGGCTGAAATGCCAATTTTAGTGGCTGAAATGCCAATTTTAGTGCCTGAAATGCCAATTTTAGTGCCTGAAATGCGAATTATTATGTCTATAATGCCAATTATAATGTCTGAAATGCCAATTATAGTGCCTGAAATGCGAAATATTATGTCACAAATGCCAAAAATAGTGCCTGAAATGCGAATTATTTTGTCTAAAATGCCAATTAGAGTGCCTGAAATGACAATTATAGTGTCTAAAAAGCCAATTAGAGTGCCTGAAATGTCAATTATAGTGCCTGAAATGTCAATTATAGTGTCTGAAATGCCAATTATAGTGAGTGAAATGCCAAATATAATGTCATAAATGCCAAATATAGTGCGTTGAAATGACATTTTTAGTGCTTGAAATGCCAATTATAATGTCTGAAATGCCAATTATAGTGCCTGAAATGCCAATTTTAGTGCCTGAAATGCGAATTATTATGTCTAAAATGCCAATTATAATGTCTGAAATGCCAATTATAGTGCCTGAAATGCCAAATATTATGTCACAAATGCCAAAAATAGTGCCTGAAATGCGAATTATTTTGTCTAAAATGCCAATTAGAGTGCCTGAAATGACAATTATAGTGTCTAAAAAGCCAATTAGAGTGCCTGAAATGTCAATTAGAGTGCCTGAAATGCCAAATATAATGTCATAAATGCCAAATATAGTGCCTGAAATGCCAATTTTAGTGCCTGAAATGCGAATTATTATGTCTAAAATGCCAATTATAATGTCTGAAATGCCAATTATAATGTCGGAAATGCCAAATATAATGTCACAAATGCCAATTTTAGTGCCTGAAATGCCAAATATAATGTCACAAATGCCAATTATAGTGCCTGAAATGTCAATTATAGTGTCTGAAATGTCAATTACAGTGTCTGAAATGCTAAATATAATGACACAAATGCCAATTATAGTGCCAAAAATGCAAATTAGAGTGCCTGAAATGTCAATTATAGTGTCTAAAATGTCAATTATAGTGTCTGAAAAGCCAATTATAGTGCCTGAAATGCCAATTATAGTGCCTGAAATGCCAATTTTAGTACCTGAAATGCGAATTATTTTGTCTAAAAGGCCAATTATAATGTCTGAAATGCCAATTATAGTGCCTATAATGCCAAATATTATGTCACAAATGAAAAATTTTAGTGCCTGAAATGCCAAATATAATGTCACAAAGGCCAATTATACTGCCTGAAATGTGAATTAGAGTGCCTGAAATGTCAATTATAGTGTCTAAAATGTCAATTATAGTGTCTGAAAAGCCAATTATAGTGCCTGAAATGCCAATTATAGTGCCTGAAATGCCAATTTTAGTGCCTGTAATGAGAATTATTATGTCTAAAATGCCATTTATAATGTCTGAAATGCCAATTATAGTGCCTATAATGCAAAATATTATGTCACAAATGAAAACTTTTAGTGCCTGAAATGCCAAATATAATGTCACAAAGGCCAATTATAGTGCCTGAAATGTCAATTATAGTGTCTGAAATGTCAATTATAGTGTCCGAAATGCGAAATATAATGTCACAAACGCCAATTTTAGTGCCTGAAATGCCATATATAATGTCACAAAGGCCAATTATAGTGCCTGAAATGTCAATTATAGTGTCTGAAATGTCAATTATAGTGTCTGAAATGCCAACTATAATGACACAAATGCCAATTATAGTGCCTGAAATGCAAATTAGAGTGCCTGAAATGTCAATTATAGTGTCTGAAATGTCAATTATAGTGTCTGAAATGCCAAATATAATGACACAAATGCCAATTATAGTGCCTGAAATGCAAATTAGAGTGCCTGAAATGTCAATTATAGTGTCTAAAATGTCAATTATAGTGTCCGAAAAGCCAATTATAGTGCCTGAAATGCCAATTATAGTGCCTGAAATGCCAATTTTAGTGCCTGAAATGCGAATTATTATGTCTAAAATGCCAATTATAATGTCTGAAATGTCAATTATAGTGTCCGAAATGCCAAATATAATGTCACAAATGCCAATTTTAGTGCCTGAAATTCCAAATATAATGTCACAAATGCCAATTATAGTGCCTGAAATGTCAATTATAGTGTCTGAAATGTCAATTATAGTGTCTGAAATGCCAATTATAGTGAGTGAAATGCCAAATAAGATGCCTGAAATGCCTATTATAATGTCTGAAATGCCAATTATAGTGCCTGAAATGTCAATTATAGTGTCTGAAATGTCAATTATAGTGTCTGAAATGCCAATTATAGTGAGTGAAATGCCAAATAAGATGCCTGAAATGCCTATTATAATGTCTGAAATGCCACTTATAGTGCCTGAAATGCCAAATATTATGTCACAAATGCCAAAAATAGTGCCTGAAATGCCAAATATAATGTCACAAATGCCAAATATAGTGCCTGAAATGCCAATTATAGTGCCTGAAATGCAATTTAGAGTGCCTGAAATGTCAACTATAGTGTCTGAAATGTCAATTATAGTGCCTGAAATGCCAATTATAGTGCCTATAATGCCAAATATTATGTCACAAATGAAAAATTTTAGTGCCTGAAATGCAAAATATAATGTCACAAAGGCCAATTATACTGCCTGAAATGTCAATTAGAGTGCCTGAAATGTCAATTATAGTGTCTAAAATGTCAATTATAGTGTCTGAAAAGCCAATTATAGTGCCTGAAATGCCAATTATAGTGCCTGAAATGCCAATTATAGTGTCTAAAATGTCAATTATAGTGTCTGAAAAGCCAATTATAGTGCCTGAAATGCCAATTATAGTGCCTGAAATGCCAATTTTAGTACCTGAAATGCGAATTATTATGTCTAAAAGGCCAATTATAATGTCTGAAATGCCAATTATAGTGCCTATAATGCCAAATATTATGTCACAAATGAAAAATTTTAGTGCCTGAAATGCCAAATATAATGTCACAAAGGCCAATTATACTGCCTGAAATGTGAATTAGAGTGCCTGAAATGTCAATTATAGTGTCTAAAATGTCAATTATAGTGTCTGAAAAGCCAATTATAGTGCCTGAAATGCCAATTATAGTGCCTGAAATGCCAATTTTAGTGCCTGTAATGAGAATTATTATGTCTAAAATGCCAATTATAATGTCTGAAATGCCAATTATAGTGCCTATAATGCAAAATATTATGTCACAAATGAAAACTTTTAGTGCCTGAAATGCCAAATATAATGTCACAAAGGCCAATTATAGTGCCTGAAATGTCAATTATAGTGTCTGAAATGTCAATTATAGTGTCCGAAATGCGAAATATAATGTCACAAACGCCAATTTTAGTGCCTGAAATGCCATATATAATGTCACAAAGGCCAATTATAGTGCCTGAAATGTCAATTATAGTGTCTGAAATGACAATTATAGTGTCTGAAATGCCAACTATAATGACACAAATGCCAATTATAGTGCCTGAAATGCAAATTAGAGTGCCTGAAATGTCAATTATAGTGTCTGAAATGTCAATTATAGTGTCTGAAATGCCAAATATAATGACACAAATGCCAATTATAGTGCCTGAAATGCAAATTAGAGTGCCTGAAATGTCAATTATAGTGTCTAAAATGTCAATTATAGTGTCTGAAAAGCCAATTATAGTGCCTGAAATGCCAATTATAGTGCCTGAAATGCCAATTTTAGTGCCTGAAATGCGAATTATTATGTCTAAAATGCCAATTATAATGTCTGAAATGTCAATTATAGTGTCCGAAATGCCAAATATAATGTCACAAATGCCAATTATAGTGCCTGAAATGCAAATTAGAGTGCCTGAAATGCCAAATATAATGTCACAAATGCCAATTATAGTGCCTGAAATGTCAATTATAGTGTCTGAAATGTCAATTACAGTGTCTGAAATGCTAAATATAATGACACAAATGCCAATTATAGTGCCAAAAATGCAAATTAGAGTGCCTGAAATGTCAATTATAGTGTCTAAAATGTCAATTATAGTGTCTGAAAAGCCAATTATAGTGCCTGAAATGCCAATTATAGTGCCTGAAATGCCAATTTTAGTACCTGAAATGCGAATTATTATGTCTAAAAGGCCAATTATAATGTCTGAAATGCCAATTATAGTGCCTATAATGCCAAATATTATGTCACAAATGAAAAATTTTAGTGCCTGAAATGCCAAATATAATGTCACAAAGGCCAATTATACTGCCTGAAATGTAAATTAGAGTGCCTGAAATGTCAATTATAGTGTCTAAAATGTCAATTATAGTGTCTGAAAAGCCAATTATAGTGCCTGAAATGCCAATTATAGTGCCTGAAATGCCAATTATAGTGCCTGAAATGCCAATTTTAGTGCCTGTAATGAGAATTATTATGTCTAAAATGCCAATTATAATGTCTGAAATGCCAATTATAGTGCCTATAATGCCAAATATTATGTCACAAATGAAAACTTTTAGTGCCTGAAATGCAAAATCTAATGTCACAAAGGCCAATTATAGTGCCTGAAATGTCAATTATAGTGTCTGAAATGTCAATTATAGTGTCCGAAATGCGAAATATAATGTCACAAACGCCAATTTTAGTGCCTGAAATGCCATATATAATGTCACAAAGGCCAATTATAGTGCCTGAAATGTCAATTATAGTGTCTGAAATGTCAATTATAGTGTCTGAAATGCCAACTATAATGACACAAATGCCAATTATAGTGCCTGAAATGCAAATTAGAGTGCCTGAAATGTCAATTATAGTGTCTGAAATGTCAATTATAGTGTCTGAAATGCCAAATATAATGACACAAATGCCAATTATAGTGCCTGAAATGCAAATTAGAGTGCCTGAAATGTCAATTATAGTGTCTAAAATGTCAATTATAGTGTCTGAAAAGCCAATTATAGTGCCTGAAATGCCAATTATAGTGCCTGAAATGCCAATTTTAGTGCCTGAAATGCGAATTATTATGTCTAAAATGCCAATTTTAGTGCCTGAAATTCCAAATATAATGTCACAAATGCCAATTATAGTGCCTGAAATGTCAATTATAGTGTCTGAAATGTCAATTATAGTGTCCGAAATGCCAAATATAATGTCACAAATGCCAATTTTAGTGCCTGAAATTCCAAATATAATGTCACAAATGCCAATTATAGTGCCTGAAATGTCAATTATAGTGTCTGAAATGTCAATTATAGTGTCTGAAATGCCAATTATAGTGAGTGAAATGCCAAATAAGATGCCTGAAATGCCTATTATAATGTCTGAAATGCCAATTATAGTGCCTGAAATGTCAATTATAGTGTCTGAAATGTCAATTATAGTGTCTGAAATGCCAATTATAGTGAGTGAAATGCCAAATAAGATGCCTGAAATGCCTATTATAATGTCTGAAATGCCACTTATAGTGCCTGAAATGCCAAATATTATGTCACAAATGCCAAAAATAGTGCCTGAAATGCCAAATATAATGTCACAAATGCCAATTATAGTGCCTGAAATGCAAATTAGAGTGCCTGAAATGTCAATTATAGTGTCTAAAATGTCAATTATAGTGTCTGAAAAGCCAATTATAGTGCCTGAAATGCCAATTATAGTGCCTGAAATGCCAATTTTAGTGCCTGAAATGCGAATTATTATGTCTAAAATGCCAATTATAATGTCTGAAATGTCAATTATAGTGTCCGAAATGCCAAATATAATGTCACAAATGCCAATTATAGTGCCTGAAATGCAAATTAGAGTGCCTGAAATGCCAAATATAATGTCACAAATGCCAATTATAGTGCCTGAAATGTCAATTATAGTGTCTGAAATGTCAATTACAGTGTCTGAAATGCTAAATATAATGACACAAATGCCAATTATAGTGCCAAAAATGCAAATTAGAGTGCCTGAAATGTCAATTATAGTGTCTAAAATGTCAATTATAGTGTCTGAAAAGCCAATTATAGTGCCTGAAATGCCAATTATAGTGCCTGAAATGCCAATTTTAGTACCTGAAATGCGAATTATTATGTCTAAAAGGCCAATTATAATGTCTGAAATGCCAATTATAGTGCCTATAATGCCAAATATTATGTCACAAATGAAAAATTTTAGTGCCTGAAATGCCAAATATAATGTCACAAAGGCCAATTATACTGCCTGAAATGTAAATTAGAGTGCCTGAAATGTCAATTATAGTGTCTAAAATGTCAATTATAGTGTCTGAAAAGCCAATTATAGTGCCTGAAATGCCAATTATAGTGCCTGAAATGCCAATTTTAGTGCCTGTAATGAGAATTATTATGTCTAAAATGCCAATTATAATGTCTGAAATGCCAATTATAGTGCCTATAATGCCAAATATTATGTCACAAATGAAAACTTTTAGTGCCTGAAATGCAAAATCTAATGTCACAAAGGCCAATTATAGTGCCTGAAATGTCAATTATAGTGTCTGAAATGTCAATTATAGTGTCCGAAATGCGAAATATAATGTCACAAACGCCAATTTTAGTGCCTGAAATGCCATATATAATGTCACAAAGGCCAATTATAGTGCCTGAAATGTCAATTATAGTGTCTGAAATGTCAATTATAGTGTCTGAAATGCCAACTATAATGACACAAATGCCAATTATAGTGCCTGAAATGCAAATTAGAGTGCCTGAAATGTCAATTATAGTGTCTGAAATGTCAATAATAGTGTCTGAAATGCCAAATATAATGACACAAATGCCAATTAGAGTGCCTGAAATGTCAATTATAGTGTCTAAAATGTCAATTATAGTGTCTGAAAAGCCAATTATAGTGCCTGAAATGCCAATTATAGTGCCTGAAATGCCAATTTTAGTGCCTGAAATGCGAATTATTATGTCTAAAATGCCAATTATAATGTCTGAAATGTCAATTATAGTGTCCGAAATGCCAAATATAATGTCACAAATGCCAATTATAGTGCCTGAAATGCAAATTAGAGTGCCTGAAATGCCAAATATAATGTCACAAATGCCAATTATAGTGCCTGAAATGTCAATTATAGTGTCTGAAATGTCAATTACAGTGTCTGAAATGCTAAATATAATGACACAAATGCCAATTATAGTGCCAAAAATGCAAATTATAGTGCCTGAAATGCCAATTATAGTGTCTAAAATGTCAATTATAGTGTCTGAAAAGCCAATTATAGTGCCTGAAATGCCAATTATAGTGCCTGAAATGCCAATTTTAGTACCTGAAATGCGAATTATTATGTCTAAAAGGCCAATTATAATGTCTGAAATGCCAATTATAGTGCCTATAATGCCAAATATTATGTCACAAATGAAAAATTTTAGTGCCTGAAATGCCAAATATAATGTCACAAAGGCCAATTATACTGCCTGAAATGTGAATTAGAGTGCCTGAAATGTCAATTATAGTGTCTAAAATGTCAATTATAGTGTCTGAAAAGCCAATTATAGTGCCTGAAATGCCAATTATAGTGCCTGAAATGCCAATTTTAGTGCCTGTAATGAGAATTATTATGTCTAAAATGCCAATTATAATGTCTGAAATGCCAATTATAGTGCCTATAATGCAAAATATTATGTCACAAATGAAAACTTTTAGTGCCTGAAATGCCAAATATAATGTCACAAAGGCCAATTATAGTGCCTGAAATGTCAATTATAGTGTCTGAAATGTCAATTATAGTGTCCGAAATGCGAAATATAATGTCACAAACGCCAATTTTAGTGCCTGAAATGCCATATATAATGTCACAAAGGCCAATTATAGTGCCTGAAATGTCAATTATAGTGTCTGAAATGACAATTATAGTGTCTGAAATGCCAACTATAATGACACAAATGCCAATTATAGTGCCTGAAATGCAAATTAGAGTGCCTGAAATGTCAATTATAGTGTCTGAAATGTCAATTATAGTGTCTGAAATGCCAAATATAATGACACAAATGCCAATTATAGTGCCTGAAATGCAAATTAGAGTGCCTGAAATGTCAATTATAGTGTCTAAAATGTCAATTATAGTGTCTGAAAAGCCAATTATAGTGCCTGAAATGCCAATTATAGTGCCTGAAATGCCAATTTTAGTGCCTGAAATGCGAATTATTATGTCTAAAATGCCAATTATAATGTCTGAAATGTCAATTATAGTGTCCGAAATGCCAAATATAATGTCACAAATGCCAATTATAGTGCCTGAAATGCAAATTAGAGTGCCTGAAATGCCAAATATAATGTCACAAATGCCAATTATAGTGCCTGAAATGTCAATTATAGTGTCTGAAATGTCAATTACAGTGTCTGAAATGCTAAATATAATGACACAAATGCCAATTATAGTGCCAAAAATGCAAATTAGAGTGCCTGAAATGTCAATTATAGTGTCTAAAATGTCAATTATAGTGTCTGAAAAGCCAATTATAGTGCCTGAAATGCCAATTATAGTGCCTGAAATGCCAATTTTAGTACCTGAAATGCGAATTATTATGTCTAAAAGGCCAATTATAATGTCTGAAATGCCAATTATAGTGCCTATAATGCCAAATATTATGTCACAAATGAAAAATTTTAGTGCCTGAAATGCCAAATATAATGTCACAAAGGCCAATTATACTGCCTGAAATGTAAATTAGAGTGCCTGAAATGTCAATTATAGTGTCTAAAATGTCAATTATAGTGTCTGAAAAGCCAATTATAGTGCCTGAAATGCCAATTATAGTGCCTGAAATGCCAATTATAGTGCCTGAAATGCCAATTTTAGTGCCTGTAATGAGAATTATTATGTCTAAAATGCCAATTATAATGTCTGAAATGCCAATTATAGTGCCTATAATGCCAAATATTATGTCACAAATGAAAACTTTTAGTGCCTGAAATGCAAAATCTAATGTCACAAAGGCCAATTATAGTGCCTGAAATGTCAATTATAGTGTCTGAAATGTCAATTATAGTGTCCGAAATGCGAAATATAATGTCACAAACGCCAATTTTAGTGCCTGAAATGCCATATATAATGTCACAAAGGCCAATTATAGTGCCTGAAATGTCAATTATAGTGTCTGAAATGTCAATTATAGTGTCTGAAATGCCAACTATAATGACACAAATGCCAATTATAGTGCCTGAAATGCAAATTAGAGTGCCTGAAATGTCAATTATAGTGTCTGAAATGTCAATTATAGTGTCTGAAATGCCAAATATAATGACACAAATGCCAATTATAGTGCCTGAAATGCAAATTAGAGTGCCTGAAATGTCAATTATAGTGTCTAAAATGTCAATTATAGTGTCTGAAAAGCCAATTATAGTGCCTGAAATGCCAATTATAGTGCCTGAAATGCCAATTTTAGTGCCTGAAATGCGAATTATTATGTCTAAAATGCCAATTTTAGTGCCTGAAATTCCAAATATAATGTCACAAATGCCAATTATAGTGCCTGAAATGTCAATTATAGTGTCTGAAATGTCAATTATAGTGTCCGAAATGCCAAATATAATGTCACAAATGCCAATTTTAGTGCCTGAAATTCCAAATATAATGTCACAAATGCCAATTATAGTGCCTGAAATGTCAATTATAGTGTCTGAAATGTCAATTATAGTGTCTGAAATGCCAATTATAGTGAGTGAAATGCCAAATAAGATGCCTGAAATGCCTATTATAATGTCTGAAATGCCAATTATAGTGCCTGAAATGTCAATTATAGTGTCTGAAATGTCAATTATAGTGTCTGAAATGCCAATTATAGTGAGTGAAATGCCAAATAAGATGCCTGAAATGCCTATTATAATGTCTGAAATGCCACTTATAGTGCCTGAAATGCCAAATATTATGTCACAAATGCCAAAAATAGTGCCTGAAATGCCAAATATAATGTCACAAATGCCAATTATAGTGCCTGAAATGCAAATTAGAGTGCCTGAAATGTCAATTATAGTGTCTAAAATGTCAATTATAGTGTCTGAAAAGCCAATTATAGTGCCTGAAATGCCAATTATAGTGCCTGAAATGCCAATTTTAGTGCCTGAAATGCGAATTATTATGTCTAAAATGCCAATTATAATGTCTGAAATGTCAATTATAGTGTCCGAAATGCCAAATATAATGTCACAAATGCCAATTATAGTGCCTGAAATGCAAATTAGAGTGCCTGAAATGCCAAATATAATGTCACAAATGCCAATTATAGTGCCTGAAATGTCAATTATAGTGTCTGAAATGTCAATTACAGTGTCTGAAATGCTAAATATAATGACACAAATGCCAATTATAGTGCCAAAAATGCAAATTAGAGTGCCTGAAATGTCAATTATAGTGTCTAAAATGTCAATTATAGTGTCTGAAAAGCCAATTATAGTGCCTGAAATGCCAATTATAGTGCCTGAAATGCCAATTTTAGTACCTGAAATGCGAATTATTATGTCTAAAAGGCCAATTATAATGTCTGAAATGCCAATTATAGTGCCTATAATGCCAAATATTATGTCACAAATGAAAAATTTTAGTGCCTGAAATGCCAAATATAATGTCACAAAGGCCAATTATACTGCCTGAAATGTAAATTAGAGTGCCTGAAATGTCAATTATAGTGTCTAAAATGTCAATTATAGTGTCTGAAAAGCCAATTATAGTGCCTGAAATGCCAATTATAGTGCCTGAAATGCTAATTTTAGTGCCTGTAATGAGAATTATTATGTCTAAAATGCCAATTATAATGTCTGAAATGCCAATTATAGTGCCTATAATGCCAAATATTATGTCACAAATGAAAACTTTTAGTGCCTGAAATGCAAAATCTAATGTCACAAAGGCCAATTATAGTGCCTGAAATGTCAATTATAGTGTCTGAAATGTCAATTATAGTGTCCGAAATGCGAAATATAATGTCACAAACGCCAATTTTAGTGCCTGAAATGCCATATATAATGTCACAAAGGCCAATTATAGTGCCTGAAATGTCAATTATAGTGTCTGAAATGTCAATTATAGTGTCTGAAATGCCAACTATAATGACACAAATGCCAATTATAGTGCCTGAAATGCAAATTAGAGTGCCTGAAATGTCAATTATAGTGTCTGAAATGTCAATAATAGTGTCTGAAATGCCAAATATAATGACACAAATGCCAATTATAGTGCCTGAAATGCAAATTAGAGTGCCTGAAATGTCAATTATAGTGTCTAAAATGTCAATTATAGTGTCTGAAAAGCCAATTATAGTGCCTGAAATGCCAATTATAGTGCCTGAAATGCCAATTTTAGTGCCTGAAATGCGAATTATTATGTCTAAAATGCCAATTATAATGTCTGAAATGTCAATTATAGTGTCCGAAATGCCAAATATAATGTCACAAATGCCAATTATAGTGCCTGAAATGCAAATTAGAGTGCCTGAAATGCCAAATATAATGTCACAAATGCCAATTATAGTGCCTGAAATGTCAATTATAGTGTCTGAAATGTCAATTACAGTGTCTGAAATGCTAAATATAATGACACAAATGCCAATTATAGTGCCAAAAATGCAAATTAGAGTGCCTGAAATGTCAATTATAGTGTCTAAAATGTCAATTATAGTGTCTGAAATGCGAATTATTATGTCTAAAATGCCAATTATAATGTCTGAAATGCCAAATATAATGTCTGAAATGCCAATTATAATGTCGGAAATGCCAAATAAGATGCCTGAAATGCCTATTATAATGTCTGAAATGCCACTTATAGTGCCTGAAATGCCAAATATTATGTCACAAATGCGAAAAATAGTGCCTGAAATGCCAAATATAATGTCACAAATGCCAAATATAGTGCCTGAAATGCCAATTATAGTGCCTGCAATGCAATTTAGAGTGCCTGAAATGTCACCTATAGTGTCTGAAATGTCAATTATAGTGCCTGAAATGCCAATTATAGTGCCTATAATGCCAAATATTATGTCACAAATGAAAAATTTTAGTGCCTGAAATGCAAAATATAATGTCACAAAGGCCAATTATACTGCCTGAAATGTCAATTAGAGTGCCTGAAATGTCAATTATAGTGTCTAAAATGTCAATTATAGTGTCTGAAAATCCAATTATAGTGCCTGAAATGCCAATTATAGTGCCTGAAATGCCAATTTTAGTGCCTGAAATGGCAATTTTAGTGGCTGAAATGCCAATTTTAGTGGCTGAAATGCCAATTTTAGTGCCTGAAATGCCAATTTTAGTGCCTGAAATGCGAATTATTATGTCTATAATGCCAATTATAATGTCTGAAATGCCAATTATAGTGCCTGAAATGCGAAATATTATGTCACAAATGCCAAAAATAGTGCCTGAAATGCGAATTATAGTGTCTAAAAAGCCAATTAGAGTGCCTGAAATGTCAATTATAGTGCCTGAAATGTCAATTATAGTGTCTGAAATGCCAATTATAGTGAGTGAAATGCCAAATATAATGTCATAAATGCCAAATATAGTGCGTTGAAATGACATTTTTAGTGCTTGAAATGCCAATTATAATGTCTGAAATGCCAATTATAGTGCCTGAAATGCCAATTTTAGTGCCTGAAATGCGAATTATTATGTCTAAAATGCCAATTATAATGTCTGAAATGCCAATTATAGTGCCTGAAATGCCAAATATTATGTCACAAATGCCAAAAATAGTGCCTGAAATGCGAATTATTTTGTCTAAAATGCCAATTAGAGTGCCTGAAATGACAATTATAGTGTCTAAAAAGCCAATTAGAGTGCCTGAAATGTCAATTAGAGTGCCTGAAATGCCAAATATAATGTCATAAATGCCAAATATAGTGCCTGAAATGCCAATTTTAGTGCCTGAAATGCGAATTATTATGTCTAAAATGCCAATTATAATGTCTGAAATGCCAATTATAATGTCGGAAATGCCAAATATAATGTCACAAATGCCAATTTTAGTGCCTGAAATGCCAAATATAATGTCACAAATGCCAATTATAGTGCCTGAAATGTCAATTATAGTGTCTGAAATGTCAATTACAGTGTCTGAAATGCTAAATATAATGACACAAATGCCAATTATAGTGCCAAAAATGCAAATTAGAGTGCCTGAAATGTCAATTATAGTGTCTAAAATGTCAATTATAGTGTCTGAAAAGCCAATTATAGTGCCTGAAATGCCAATTATAGTGCCTGAAATGCCAATTTTAGTACCTGAAATGCGAATTATTTTGTCTAAAAGGCCAATTATAATGTCTGAAATGGCAATTATAGTGCCTATAATGCCAAATATTATGTCACAAATGAAAAATTTTAGTGCCTGAAATGCCAAATATAATGTCACAAAGGCCAATTATACTGCCTGAAATGTGAATTAGAGTGCCTGAAATGTCAATTATAGTGTCTAAAATGTCAATTATAGTGTCTGAAAAGCCAATTATAGTGCCTGAAATGCCAATTATAGTGCCTGAAATGTCAATTATAGTGTCTGAAATGTCAATTATAGTGTCTGAAATGCCAACTATAATGACACAAATGCCAATTATAGTGCCTGAAATGCAAATTAGAGTGCCTGAAATGTCAATTATAGTGTCTGAAATGTCAATTATAGTGTCTGAAATGCCAAATATAATGACACAAATGCCAATTATAGTGCCTGAAATGCAAATTAGAGTGCCTGAAATGTCAATTATAGTGTCTAAAATGTCAATTATAGTGTCCGAAAAGCCAATTATAGTGCCTGAAATGCCAATTATAGTGCCTGAAATGCCAATTTTAGTGCCTGAAATGCGAATTATTATGTCTAAAATGCCAATTATAATGTCTGAAATGTCAATTATAGTGTCCGAAATGCCAAATATTATGTCACAAATGCGAAAAATAGTGCCTGAAATGCCAAATATAATGTCACAAATGCCAAATATAGTGCCTGAAATGCCAATTATAGTGCCTGCAATGCAATTTAGAGTGCCTGAAATGTCACCTATAGTGTCTGAAATGTCAATTATAGTGCCTGAAATGCCAATTATAGTGCCTGAAATGCCAATTATAGTGCCTATAATGCCAAATATTATGTCACAAATGAAAAATTTTAGTGCCTGAAATGCAAAATATAATGTCACAAAGGCCAATTATACTGCCTGAAATGTCAATTAGAGTGCCTGAAATGTCAATTATAGTGTCTAAAATGTCAATTATAGTGTCTGAAAATCCAATTATAGTGCCTGAAATGCCAATTATAGTGCCTGAAATGCCAATTTTAGTGCCTGAAATGGCAATTTTAGTGGCTGAAATGCCAATTTTAGTGGCTGAAATGCCAATTTTAGTGCCTGAAATGCCAATTTTAGTGCCTGAAATGCGAATTATTATGTCTATAATGCCAATTATAATGTCTGAAATGCCAATTATAGTGCCTGAAATGCGAAATATTATGTCACAAATGCCAAAAATAGTGCCTGAAATGCGAATTATTTTGTCTAAAATGCCAATTAGAGTGCCTGAAATGACAATTATAGTGTCTAAAAAGCCAATTAGAGTGCCTGAAATGTCAATTATAGTGCCTGAAATGTCAATTATAGTGTCTGAAATGCCAATTATAGTGAGTGAAATGCCAAATATAATGTCATAAATGCCAAATATAGTGCGTTGAAATGACATTTTTAGTGCTTGAAATGCCAATTATAATGTCTGAAATGCCAATTATAGTGCCTGAAATGCCAATTTTAGTGCCTGAAATGCGAATTATTATGTCTAAAATGCCAATTATAATGTCTGAAATGCCAATTATAGTGCCTGAAATGCCAAATATTATGTCACAAATGCCAAAAATAGTGCCTGAAATGCGAATTATTTTGTCTAAAATGCCAATTAGAGTGCCTGAAATGACAATTATAGTGTCTAAAAAGCCAATTAGAGTGCCTGAAATGTCAATTAGAGTGCCTGAAATGCCAAATATAATGTCATAAATGCCAAATATAGTGCCTGAAATGCCAATTTTAGTGCCTGAAATGCGAATTATTATGTCTAAAATGCCAATTATAATGTCTGAAATGCCAATTATAATGTCGGAAATGCCAAATATAATGTCACAAATGCCAATTTTAGTGCCTGAAATGCCAAATATAATGTCACAAATGCCAATTATAGTGCCTGAAATGTCAATTATAGTGTCTGAAATGTCAATTACAGTGTCTGAAATGCTAAATATAATGACACAAATGCCAATTATAGTGCCAAAAATGCAAATTAGAGTGCCTGAAATGTCAATTATAGTGTCTAAAATGTCAATTATAGTGTCTGAAAAGCCAATTATAGTGCCTGAAATGCCAATTATAGTGCCTGAAATGCCAATTTTAGTACCTGAAATGCGAATTATTTTGTCTAAAAGGCCAATTATAATGTCTGAAATGCCAATTATAGTGCCTATAATGCCAAATATTATGTCACAAATGAAAAATTTTAGTGCCTGAAATGCCAAATATAATGTCACAAAGGCCAATTATACTGCCTGAAATGTGAATTAGAGTGCCTGAAATGTCAATTATAGTGTCTAAAATGTCAATTATAGTGTCTGAAAAGCCAATTATAGTGCCTGAAATGCCAATTATAGTGCCTGAAATGCCAATTTTAGTGCCTGTAATGAGAATTATTATGTCTAAAATGCCAATTATAATGTCTGAAATGCCAATTATAGTGCCTATAATGCAAAATATTATGTCACAAATGAAAACTTTTAGTGCCTGAAATGCCAAATATAATGTCACAAAGGCCAATTATAGTGCCTGAAATGTCAATTATAGTGTCTGAAATGTCAATTATAGTGTCCGAAATGCGAAATATAATGTCACAAACGCCAATTTTAGTGCCTGAAATGCCATATATAATGTCACAAAGGCCAATTATAGTGCCTGAAATGTCAATTATAGTGTCTGAAATGTCAATTATAGTGTCTGAAATGCCAACTATAATGACACAAATGCCAATTATAGTGCCTGAAATGCAAATTAGAGTGCCTGAAATGTCAATTATAGTGTCTGAAATGTCAATTATAGTGTCTGAAATGCCAAATATAATGACACAAATGCCAATTATAGTGCCTGAAATGCAAATTAGAGTGCCTGAAATGTCAATTATAGTGTCTAAAATGTCAATTATAGTGTCCGAAAAGCCAATTATAGTGCCTGAAATGCCAATTATAGTGCCTGAAATGCCAATTTTAGTGCCTGAAATGCGAATTATTATGTCTAAAATGCCAATTATAATGTCTGAAATGTCAATTATAGTGTCCGAAATGCCAAATATAATGTCACAAATGCCAATTTTAGTGCCTGAAATTCCAAATATAATGTCACAAATGCCAATTATAGTGCCTGAAATGTCAATTATAGTGTCTGAAATGTCAATTATAGTGTCTGAAATGCCAATTATAGTGAGTGAAATGCCAAATAAGATGCCTGAAATGCCTATTATAATGTCTGAAATGCCAATTATAGTGCCTGAAATGTCAATTATAGTGTCTGAAATGTCAATTATAGTGTCTGAAATGCCAATTATAGTGAGTGAAATGCCAAATAAGATGCCTGAAATGCCTATTATAATGTCTGAAATGCCACTTATAGTGCCTGAAATGCCAAATATTATGTCACAAATGCCAAAAATAGTGCCTGAAATGCCAAATATAATGTCACAAATGCCAAATATAGTGCCTGAAATGCCAATTATAGTGCCTGAAATGCAATTTAGAGTGCCTGAAATGTCAACTATAGTGTCTGAAATGTCAATTATAGTGCCTGAAATGCCAATTATAGTGCCTATAATGCCAAATATTATGTCACAAATGAAAAATTTTAGTGCCTGAAATGCAAAATATAATGTCACAAAGGCCAATTATACTGCCTGAAATGTCAATTAGAGTGCCTGAAATGTCAATTATAGTGTCTAAAATGTCAATTATAGTGTCTGAAAAGCCAATTATAGTGCCTGAAATGCCAATTATAGTGCCTGAAATGCCAATTTTAGTGCCTGAAATGCCAATTTTAGTGCCTGAAATGCCAATTTTAGTGCCTGAAATGCGAAGTATTATGTCTATAATGCCAATTATAATGTCTGAAATGCCAATTATAGTGCCTGAAATGCCAAATATTATGTCAAAAATGCCAAAAATAGTGCCTGAAATGCGAATTATTTTGTCTAAAATGCCAATTAGGGTGCCTGAAATGACAATTATAGTGTCTAAAAAGCCGATTAGAGTGCCTGAAATGTCAATTAGAGTGCCTGAAATGTCAATTATAGTGTCTGAAATGCCAATTATAGTGAGTGAAATGCCAAATATAATGTCATAAATGCCAAATATAGTGCGTTGAAATGACATTTATAGTGCCTGTAATGAGAATTATTATGTCTAAAATGCCAATTATAATGTCTGAAATGCCAATTATAGTGCCTATAATGCAAAATATTATGTCACAAATGAAAACTTTTAGTGCCTGAAATGCCAAATATAATGTCACAAAGGCCAATTATAGTGCCTGAAATGTCAATTATAGTGTCTGAAATGTCAATTATAGTGTCCGAAATGCGAAAAATAATGTCACAAACGCCAATTTTAGTGCCTGAAATGCCATATATAATGTCACAAAGGCCAATTATAGTGCCTGAAATGTCAATTATAGTGTCTGAAATGTCAATTATAGTGTCTGAAATGCCAACTATAATGACACAAATGCCAATTATAGTGCCTGAAATGCAAATTAGAGTGCCTGAAATGTCAATTATAGTGTCTGAAATGTCAATTATAGTGTCTGAAATGCCAAATATAATGACACAAATGCCAATTATAGTGCCTGAAATGCATATTAGAGTGCCTGAAATGTCAATTATAGTGTCTAAAATGTCAATTATAGTGTCTGAAAAGCCAATTATAGTGCCTGAAATGCCAATTATAGTGCCTGAAATGCCAATTTTAGTGCGTGAAATGCGAATTATTATGTCTAAAATGCCAATTATAATGTCTGAAATGTCAATTATAGTGTCCGAAATGCCAAATATAATGTCACAAATGCCAATTTTAGTGCCTGAAATTCCAAATATAATGTCACAAATGCCAATTATAGTGCCTGAAATGTCAATTATAGTGTCTGAAATGTCAATTATAGTGTCTGAAATGCCAATTATAGTGAGTGAAATGCCAAATAAGATGCCTGAAATGCTTATTATAATGTCTGAAATGACAATTATAGTGCCTGAAATGTCAATTATAGTGTCTGAAATGTCAATTATAGTGTCTGAAATGCCAATTATAGTGAGTGAAATGCCAAATAAGATGCCTGAAATGCCTATTATAATGTCTGAAATGCCACTTATAGTGCCTGAAATGCCAAATATAATGTCACAAATGCCAAATATAGTGCCTGAAATGCCAATTATAGTGCCTGAAATGCAATTTAGAGTGCCTGAAATGTCAACTATAGTGTCTGAAATGTCAATTATAGTGCCTGAAATGCCAATTATAGTGCCTATAATGCCAAATCTTATGTCACAAATGAAAAATTTTAGTGCCTGAAATGCAAAATATAATGTCACAAAGGCCAATTATACTGCCTGAAATGTCAATTAGAGTGCCTGAAATGTCAATTATAGTGTCTAAAATGTCAATTATAGTGTCTGAAAAGCCAATTAAAGTGCCTGAAATGCCAATTATAGTGCCTGAAATGCCAATTTTAGTGCCTGAAATGCCAAATATTATTTCACAAATGCCAAAAATAGTGCCTGAAATGCGAATTATTTTGTCTAAAATGCCAATTAGAGTGCCTGAAATGACAATTATAGTGTCTAAAAAGCCAATTAGAGTGCCTGAAATGTCAATTAGAGTGCCTGAAATGTCAATTATAGTGTCTGAAATGCCAATTATAGTGAGTGAAATGCCAAATATAATGTCATAAATGCCAAATATAGTGCGTTGAAATGACATTTATAGTGCTTGAAATGCCAATTATAATGTATGAAATGCCAATTATAGTGCCTGAAATGCCAAATATAGTGTCCGAAATGCCAAATATAATGTCACAAATGCCAATTTTAGTGCCTGAAATTCCAAATATAATGTCACAAATGCCAATTATAGTGCCTGAAATGTCAATTATAGTGTCTGAAATGTCAATTATAGTGTCTGAAATGCCAATTATAGTGAGTGAAATGCCAATTATGATGCCTGAAATGCCAATTATAATGTCTGAAATGCCAATTATAGTACCTGAAATGCCAAATATTATGTCACAAATGCCAAAAATAGTGCCTGAAATGCGAATTATTATGTCTAAAATGCCAATTAGAGTGCCTGAAATGACAATTATAGTGTCTAAAATGCCAATTATAGTGCCTGAAATGTCAATTAGAGTGCCTGAAACGTCAATTATAGTGTCACAAAGGCCAAATATAATGTCACAAATGCCAATTATAGTGAGTGAAATGCCAAATATAATGTCATAAATGCCAAATATAGTGCGTTAAAATGCCAACAATAGTGCTTGAAATGCCAATTGTAATGTCTGAAATGCCAATTATAGTTCCTGAAATGCCAAATATAATGTCACAAAGGCCAAATATAATGTCACAAATGCCAATTTTAGTGCCTGAAATGCCAAATATAATGTCACAAAGGACAATTAGAGTGCCTGAAATGTCAATTATAGTGTCTGAAATGTCAAATATAGTGTCCGAAATGCCAAATATAATGTCAAAAATGCCAATTTTAGTGCCTGAAATTCCAAATATAATGTCACAAATGCCTATTATAGTGCCTGAAATGTCAATTATAGTGTCTGAAATGTCAATTATAGTGTCTGAAATGCCAATTATAGTGAGTGAAATGCCAAATAAGATGCCTGAAATGCCTATTATAATGTCTGAAGTGCCAAATATAATGTCATAAATGCCAAATATAGTGCGTTAAAATGCCAACAATAGTGCTTGAAATGCCAATTGTAATGTCTGAAATGCCAATTATAGTTCCTGAAATGCCAAATATAATGTCACAAAGGCCAAATATAATGTCACAAATGCCAATTTTAGTGCCTGAAATGCCAAATATAATGTCACAAAGGACAATTAGAGTGCCTGAAATGTCAATTATAGTGTCTGAAATGTCAAATATAGTGTCCGAAATGCCAAATATAATGTCAAAAATGCCAATTTTAGTGCCTGAAATTCCAAATATAATGTCACAAATGCCAATTATAGTGCCTGAAATGTCAATTATAGTGTCTGAAATGTCAATTATAGTGTCTGAAATACCAATTATAGTGAGTGAAATGCCAAATAAGATGCCTGAAATGCCTATTATAATGTCTGAAATGCCAATTATAGTGCCTGAAATGCCAATTTTAGTGCCTATAATGCCAAATATTATGTCACAAATGAAAAATTTTAGTGCCTGAAATGCAAAATATAATGTCACAAAGGCCAATTATACTGCCTGAAATGTCAATTAGAGTGCCTGAAATGTCAATTATAGTGTCTAAAATGTCAATTATAGTGTCTGAAAAGCCAATTATAGTGCCTGAAATGCCAATTATAGTGCCTGAAATGCCAATTTTAGTGCCTGAAATGCGAATTATTATGTCTAAAATGCCAATTATAATGTCTGAAATGTCAATTATAATGTCACAAAGGCCAAATATAATGTCACAAATGCCAATTTTAGTGCCTGAAATGCCAAATATAATGTCACAAAGGACAATTAGAGTGCCTGAAATGTCAATTATAGTGTCTGAAATGTCAAATATAGTGTCCGAAATGCCAAATATAATGTCAAAAATGCCAATTTTAGTGCCTGAAATTCCAAATATAATGTCACAAATGCCAATTATAGTTCCTGAAATGTCAATTATAGTGTCTGAAATGTCAATTATAGTGTCTGAAATGCCAATTATAGTGAGTGAAATGCCAAATAAGATGCCTGAAATGCCTATTATAATGTCTGAAATGCCAATTATAGTGCCTGAAATGCCAATTATAGTGCCTATAATGCCAAATATTATGTCACAAATGAAAAATTTTAGTGCCTGAAATGCAAAATATAATGTCACAAAGGCCAATTATACTGCCTGAAATGTCAATTAGAGTGCCTGAAATGTCAATTATAGTGTCTAAAATGTCAATTATAGTGTCTGAAAAGCCAATTATAGTGCCTGAAATGCCAATTATAGTGCCTGAAATGCCAATTTTAGTGCCTGAAATGCGAATTATTATGTCTAAAATGCCAATTATAATGTCTGAAATGTCAATTATAGTGTCCGAAATGCCAAATATAATGTCACAAATGCCAATTTTAGTGCCTGAAATTCCAAATATAATGTCACAAATGCCAATTATAGTGCCTGAAATGTCAATTATAGTGTCTGAAATGTCAATTATAGTGTCTGAAATGCCAATTATAGTGAGTGAAATGCCAAATAAGATGCCTGAAATGACTATTATAATGTCTGAAATGCCAATTATAGTGCCTGAAATGTCAATTATAGTGTCTGAAATGTCAATTATAGTGTCCGAAATGCGAAATATAATGTCACAAACGCCAATTTTAGTGCCTATAATGCAAAATATTATGTCACAAATGAAAACTTTTAGTGCCTGAAATGCCAAATATAATGTCACAAAGGCCAATTATAGTGCCTGAAATGTCAATTATAGTGTCTGAAATGTCAATTATAGTGTCCGAAATGCGAAATATAATGTCACAAACGCCAATTTTAGTGCCTGAAATGCCATATATAATGTCACAAAGGCCAATTATAGTGCCTGAAATGTCAATTATAGTGTCTGAAATGTCAATTATACTGTCTGAAATGCCAACTATAATGACACAAATGCCAATTATAGTGCCTGAAATGCAAATTAGAGTGCCTGAAATGTCAATTATAGTGTCTGAAATGTCAATTATAGTGTCTGAAATGCCAAATATAATGACACAAATGCCAATTATAGTGCCTGAAATGCAAATTAGAGTGCCTGAAATGTCAATTATAGTGTCTAAAATGTCAATTATAGTGTCTGAAAAGCCAATTATAGTGCCTGAAATGCCAATTATAGTGCCTGAAATGCCAATTTTAGTGCCTGAAATGCGAATTATTATGTCTAAAATGCCAATTATAATGTCTGAAATGTCAATTATAGTGTCCGAAATGCCAAATATAATGTCACAAATGCCAATTTTAGTGCCTGAAATTCCAAATATAATGTCACAAATGCCAATTATAGTGCCTGAAATGTCAATTATAGTGTTTGAAATGTCAATTATAGTGTCTGAAATGCCAATTATAGTGAGTGAAATGCCAAATAAGATGCCTGAAATGCCTATTATAATGTCTGAAATGCCAATTATAGTGCCTGAAATGTCAATTATGGTGTCTGAAATGTCAATTATAGTGTCTGAAATGCCAATTATAGTGAGTGAAATGCCAAATAAGATGCCTGAAATGCCTATTATAATGTCTGAAATGCCACTTATAGTGCCTGAAATGCCAAATATTATGTCACAAATGCCAAAAATAGTTCCTGAAATGCCAAATATAATGTCACAAATGCCAAATATAGTGCCTGAAATGCCAATTATAGTGCCTGAAATGCAATTTAGAGTGCCTGAAATGTCAACTATAGTGTCTGAAATGTCAATTATAGTGCCTGAAATGCCAATTATAGTGCCTATAATGCCAAATCTTATGTCACAAATGAAAAATTTTAGTGCCTGAAATGCAAAATATAATGTCACAAAGGCCAATTATACTGCCTGAAATGTCAATTAGAGTGCCTGAAATGTCAATTATAGTGTCTAAAATGTCAATTATAGTGTCTGAAAAGACAATTATAGTGCCTGAAATGCCAATTATAGTGCCTGAAATGCCAATTTTAGTGCCTGAAATGCCAATTTTAGTGCCTGAAATGCCAATTTTAGTGCCTGAAATGCGAATTATTATGTCTATAATGCCAATTATAATGTCTGAAATGCCAATTATAGTGCCTGAAATGCCAAATATTATGTCACAAATGCCAAAAATAGTGCCTGAAATGCGAATTATTTTGTCTAAAATGCCAATTAGAGTGCCTGAAATGACAATTATAGTGTCTAAAAAGCCAATTAGAGTGCCTGAAATGTCAATTAGAGTGCCTGAAATGTCAATTATAGTGTCTGAAATGCCAATTATAGTGAGTGAAATGCCAAATATAATGTCATAAATGCCAAATATAGTGCGTTGAAATGACATTTATAGTGCTTGAAATGCCAATTATAATGTCTGAAATGCCAATTATAGTGCCTGAAATGCCAAATATAGTGTCCGAAATGCCAAATATAATGTCACAAATGCCAATTTTAGTGCCTGAAATTCCAAATATAATGTCACAAATGCCAATTATAGTGCCTGAAATGTCAATTATAGTGTCTGAAATGTCAATTATAGTGTCTGAAATGCCAATTATAGTGCGTAAAAATGCCAACAATAGTGCTTGAAATGCCAATTGTAATGTCTGAAATGCCAATTATAGTTCCTGAAATGCCAAATATAATGTCACAAAGGCCAAATATAATGTCACAAATGCCAATTTTAGTGCCTGAAATGCCAAATATAATGTCACAAAGGACAATTAGAGTGCCTGAAATGTCAATTATAGTGTCTGAAATGTCAAATATAGTGTCCGAAATGCCAAATATAATGTCAAAAATGCCAATTTTAGTGCCTGAAATTCCAAATATAATGTCACGAATGCCAATTATAGTGCCTGAAATGTCAATTATAGTGTCTGAAATGTCAATTATAGTGTCTGAAATGCCAATTATAGTGAGTGAAATGCCAAATAAGATGCCTGAAATGCCTATTATAATGTCTGAAATGCCAATTATAGTGCCTGAAATGTCAATTATGGTGTCTGAAATGTCAATTATAGTGTCTGAAATGCCAATTATAGTGAGTGAAATGCCAAATAAGATGCCTGAAATGCCTATTATAATGTCTGAAATGCCACTTATAGTGCCTGAAATGCCAAATATTATGTCACAAATGCCAAAAATAGTTCCTGAAATGCCAAATATAATGTCACAAATGCCAAATATAGTGCCTGAAATGCCAATTATAGTGCCTGAAATGCAATTTAGAGTGCCTGAAATGTCAACTATAGTGTCTGAAATGTCAATTATAGTGCCTGAAATGCCAATTATAGTGCCTATAATGCCAAATCTTATGTCACAAATGAAAAATTTTAGTGCCTGAAATGCAAAATATAATGTCACAAAGGCCAATTATACTGCCTGAAATGTCAATTAGAGTGCCTGAAATGTCAATTATAGTGTCTAAAATGTCAATTATAGTGTCTGAAAAGACAATTATAGTGCCTGAAATGCCAATTATAGTGCCTGAAATGCCAATTTTAGTGCCTGAAATGCCAATTTTAGTGCCTGAAATGCCAATTTTAGTGCCTGAAATGCGAATTATTATGTCTATAATGCCAATTATAATGTCTGAAATGCCAATTATAGTGCCTGAAATGCCAAATATTATGTCACAAATGCCAAAAATAGTGCCTGAAATGCGAATTATTTTGTCTAAAATGCCAATTAGAGTGCCTGAAATGACAATTATAGTGTCTAAAAAGCCAATTAGAGTGCCTGAAATGTCAATTAGAGTGCCTGAAATGTCAATTATAGTGTCTGAAATGCCAATTATAGTGAGTGAAATGCCAAATATAATGTCATAAATGCCAAATATAGTGCGTTGAAATGACATTTATAGTGCTTGAAATGCCAATTATAATGTCTGAAATGCCAATTATAGTGCCTGAAATGCCAAATATAGTGTCCGAAATGCCAAATATAATGTCACAAATGCCAATTTTAGTGCCTGAAATTCCAAATATAATGTCACAAATGCCAATTATAGTGCCTGAAATGTCAATTATAGTGTCTGAAATGTCAATTATAGTGTCTGAAATGCCAATTATAGTGCGTAAAAATGCCAACAATAGTGCTTGAAATGCCAATTGTAATGTCTGAAATGCCAATTATAGTTCCTGAAATGCCAAATATAATGTCACAAAGGCCAAATATAATGTCACAAATGCCAATTTTAGTGCCTGAAATGCCAAATATAATGTCACAAAGGACAATTAGAGTGCCTGAAATGTCAATTATAGTGTCTGAAATGTCAAATATAGTGTCCGAAATGCCAAATATAATGTCAAAAATGCCAATTTTAGTGCCTGAAATTCCAAATATAATGTCACGAATGCCAATTATAGTGCCTGAAATGTCAATTATAGTGTCTGAAATGTCAATTATAGTGTCTGAAATGCCAATTATAGTGAGTGAAATGCCAAATAAGATGCCTGAAATGCCTATTATAATGTCTGAAATGCCAAATATAATGTCATAAATGCCAAATATAGTGCGTTAAAATGCCAACAATAGTGCTTGAAATGCCAATTGTAATGTCTGAAATGCCAATTATAGTTCCTGAAATGCCAAATATAATGTCACAAAGGCCAAATATAATGTCACAAATGCCAATTTTAGTGCCTGAAATGCCAAATATAATGTCACAAAGGACAATTAGAGTGCCTGAAATGTCAATTATAGTGTCTGAAATGTCAAATATAGTGTCCGAAATGCCAAATATAATGTCAAAAATGCCAATTTTAGTGCCTGAAATTCCAAATATAATGTCACAAATGCCAATTATAGTGCCTGAAATGTCAATTATAGTGTCTGAAATGTCAATTATAGTGTCTGAAATGCCAATTATAGTGAGTGAAATGCCAAATAAGATGCCTGAAATGCCTATTATAATGTCTGAAATGCCAATTATAGTGCCTGAAATGCCAATTATAGTGCCTATAATGCCAAATATTATGTCACAAATGAAAAATTTTAGTGCCTGAAATGCAAAATATAATGTCACAAAGGCCAATTATACTGCCTGAAATGTCAATTAGAGTGCCTGAAATGTCAATTATAGTGTCTAAAATGTCAATTATAGTGTCTGAAAAGCCAATTATAGTGCCTGAAATGCCAATTATAGTGCCTGAAATGCCAATTTTAGTGCCTGAAATGCGAATTATTATGTCTAAAATGCCAATTATAATGTCTGAAATGTCAATTATAGTGTCCGAAATGCCAAATATAATGTCACAAATGCCAATTTTAGTGCCTGAAATTCCAAATATAATGTCACAAATGCCAATTATAGTGCCTGAAATGTCAATTATAGTGTCTGAAATGCCAATTATAGTGAGTGAAATGCAAATAAGATGCCTGAAATGCCTATTATAATGTCTGAAATGCCAATTATAGTGCCTGAAATGTCAATTATAGTGTCTGAAATGTCAATTATAGTGTCTGAAATGCCAATTATAGTGAGTGAAATGCCAAATAAGATGCCTGAAATGCCTATTATAATGTCTGAAATGCCACTTATAGTGCCTGAAATGCCAAATATTATGTCACAAATGCCAAAAATAGTGCCTGAAATGCCAAATATAATGTCACAAATGCCAAATATAGTGCCTGAAATGCCAATTATAGTGCCTGAAATGCAATTTAGAGTGCCTGAAATGTCAACTATAGTGTCTGAAATGTCAATTATAGTGCCTGAAATGCCAATTATAGTGCCTATAATGCCAAATATTATGTCACAAATGAAAAATTTTAGTGCCTGAAATGCAAAATATAATGTTACAAAGGCCAATTATACTGCCTGAAATGTCAATTAGAGTGCCTGAAATGTCAATTATAGTGTCTAAAATGTCAATTATAGTGTCTGAAAAGCCAATTATAGTGCCTGAAATGCCAATTATAGTGCCTGAAATGCCAATTTTAGTGCCTGAAATGCCAATTTTAGTGCCTGAAATGCCAATTTTAGTGCCTGAAATGCCAATTTTAGTGCCTGAAATGCGAATTATTATGTCTATAATGCCAATTATAATGTCTGAAATGCCAATTATAGTGCCTGAAATGCCAAATATTATGACACAAATGCCAAAAATAGTGCCTGAAATGCGAATTATTTTGTCTAAAATGCCAATTAGAGTGCCTGAAATGACAATTATAGTGTCTAAAAAGCCAATTAGAGTGCCTGAAATGTCAATTAGAGTGCCTGAAATGTCAATTATAGTGTCTGAAATGCCAATTATAGTGAGTGAAATGCCAAATATAATGTCATAAATGCCAAATATAGTGCGTTGAAATGACATTTATAGTGCTTGAAATGCCAATTATAATGTCTGAAATGCCAATTATAGTGCCTGAAATGCCAAATATAGTGTCCGAAATGCCAAATATAATGTCACAAATGCCAATTTTAGTGCCTGAAATTCCAAATATAATGTCACAAATGCCAATTATAGTGCCTGAAATGTCAATTATAGTGTCTGAAATGTCAATTTTAGTGCCTGAAATGCCAATTTTAGTGCCTGAAATGCGAATTATTATGTCTATAATGCCAATTATAATGTCTGAAATGCCAATTATAGTGCCTGAAATGCCAAATATTATGTCACAAATGCCAAAAATAGTGCCTGAAATGCGAATTATTTTGTCTAAAATGCCAATTAGAGTGCCTGAAATGACAATTATAGTGTCTAAAAAGCCAATTAGAGTGCCTGAAATGTCAATTAGAGTGCCTGAAATGTCAATTATAGTGTCTGAAATGCCAATTATAGTGAGTGAAATGCCAAATATAATGTCATAAATGCCAAATATAGTGCGTTGAAATGACATTTATAGTGCTTGAAATGCCAATTATAATGTCTGAAATGCCAATTATAGTGCCTGAAATGCCAAATATAGTGTCCGAAATGCCAAATATAATGTCACAAATGCCAATTTTAGTGCCTGAAATTCCAAATATAATGTCACAAATGCCAATTATAGTGCCTGAAATGTCAATTATAGTGTCTGAAATGTCAATTATAGTGTCTGAAATGCCAATTATAGTGCGTAAAAATGCCAACAATAGTGCTTGAAATGCCAATTGTAATGTCTGAAATGCCAATTATAGTTCCTGAAATGCCAAATATAATGTCACAAAGGCCAAATATAATGTCACAAATGCCAATTTTAGTGCCTGAAATGCCAAATATAATGTCACAAAGGACAATTAGAGTGCCTGAAATGTCAATTATAGTGTCTGAAATGTCAAATATAGTGTCCGAAATGCCAAATATAATGTCAAAAATGCCAATTTTAGTGCCTGAAATTCCAAATATAATGTCACGAATGCCAATTATAGTGCCTGAAATGTCAATTATAGTGTCTGAAATGTCAATTATAGTGTCTGAAATGCCAATTATAGTGAGTGAAATGCCAAATAAGATGCCTGAAATGCCTATTATAATGTCTGAAATGCCAAATATAATGTCATAAATGCCAAATATAGTGCGTTAAAATGCCAACAATAGTGCTTGAAATGCCAATTGTAATGTCTGAAATGCCAATTATAGTTCCTGAAATGCCAAATATAATGTCACAAAGGCCAAATATAATGTCACAAATGCCAATTTTAGTGCCTGAAATGCCAAATATAATGTCACAAAGGACAATTAGAGTGCCTGAAATGTCAATTATAGTGTCTGAAATGTCAAATATAGTGTCCGAAATGCCAAATATAATGTCAAAAATGCCAATTTTAGTGCCTGAAATTCCAAATATAATGTCACAAATGCCAATTATAGTGCCTGAAATGTCAATTATAGTGTCTGAAATGTCAATTATAGTGTCTGAAATGCCAATTATAGTGAGTGAAATGCCAAATAAGATGCCTGAAATGCCTATTATAATGTCTGAAATGCCAATTATAGTGCCTGAAATGCCAATTATAGTGCCTATAATGCCAAATATTATGTCACAAATGAAAAATTTTAGTGCCTGAAATGCAAAATATAATGTCACAAAGGCCAATTATACTGCCTGAAATGTCAATTAGAGTGCCTGAAATGTCAATTATAGTGTCTAAAATGTCTATTATAGTGTCTGAAAAGCCAATTATAGTGCCTGAAATGCCAATTATAGTGCCTGAAATGCCAATTTTAGTGCCTGAAATGCGAATTATTATGTCTAAAATGCCAATTATAATGTCTGAAATGTCAATTATAGTGTCCGAAATGCCAAATATAATGTCACAAATGCCAATTTTAGTGCCTGAAATTCCAAATATAATGTCACAAATGCCAATTATAGTGCCTGAAATGTCAATTATAGTGTCTGAAATGCCAATTATAGTGAGTGAAATGCAAATAAGATGCCTGAAATGCCTATTATAATGTCTGAAATGCCAATTATAGTGCCTGAAATGTCAATTATAGTGTCTGAAATGTCAATTATAGTGTCTGAAATGCCAATTATAGTGAGTGAAATGACAAATAAGATGCCTGAAATGCCTATTATAATGTCTGAAATGCCACTTATAGTGCCTGAAATGCCAAATATTATGTCACAAATGCCAAAAATAGTGCCTGAAATGCCAAATATAATGTCACAAATGCCAAATATAGTGCCTGAAATGCCAATTATAGTGCCTGAAATGCAATTTAGAGTGCCTGAAATGTCAACTATAGTGTCTGAAATGTCAATTATAGTGCCTGAAATGCCAATTATAGTGCCTATAATGCCAAATATTATGTCACAAATGAAAAATTTTAGTGCCTGAAATGCAAAATATAATGTTACAAAGGCCAATTATACTGCCTGAAATGTCAATTAGAGTGCCTGAAATGTCAATTATAGTGTCTAAAATGTCAATTATAGTGTCTGAAAAGCCAATTATAGTGCCTGAAATGCCAATTATAGTGCCTGAAATGCCAATTATAGTGCCTGAAATGCCAATTTTAGTGCCTGAAATGCCAATTTTAGTGCCTGAAATGCCAATTTTAGTGCCTGAAATGCCAATTTTAGTGCCTGAAATGCGAATTATTATGTCTATAATGCCAATTATAATGTCTGAAATGCCAATTATAGTGCCTGAAATGCCAAATATTATGACACAAATGCCAAAAATAGTGCCTGAAATGCGAATTATTTTGTCTAAAATGCCAATTAGAGTGCCTGAAATGACAATTATAGTGTCTAAAAAGCCAATTAGAGTGCCTGAAATGTCAATTAGAGTGCCTGAAATGTCAATTATAGTGTCTGAAATGCCAATTATAGTGAGTGAAATGCCAAATATAATGTCATAAATGCCAAATATAGTGCGTTGAAATGACATTTATAGTGCTTGAAATGCCAATTATAATGTCTGAAATGCCAATTATAGTGCCTGAAATGCCAAATATAGTGTCCGAAATGCCAAATATAATGTCACAAATGCCAATTTTAGTGCCTGAAATTCCAAATATAATGTCACAAATGCCAATTATAGTGCCTGAAATGTCAATTATAGTGTCTGAAATGTCAATTATAGTGTCTGAAATGCCAATTATAGTGAGTGAAATGCCAAATATGATGCCTGAAATGCCAATTATAATGTCTGAAATGCCAATTATAGTACCTGAAATGCCAAATATTATGTCACAAATGCCAAAAATAGTGCCTGAAATGCGAATTATTATGTCTAAAATGCCAATTAGAGTGCCTGAAATGACAATTATAGTGTCTAAAATGCCAATTATAGTGCCTGAAATGTCAATTAGAGTGCCTGAAACGTCAATTATAGTGTCACAAAGGCCAAATATAATGTCACAAATGCCAATTATAGTGAGTGAAATGCCAAATATAGTGCGTTAAAATACCAACAATAGTGCTTGAAATGCCAATTGTAATGTCTGAAATGCCAATTATAGTTCCTGAAATGCCAAATATAATGTCACAAAGGCCAATTTTAGTGCCTGAAATGCCAAATATAATGTCACAAAGGACAATTAGAGTGCCTGAAATGTCAATTATAGTGTCTGAAATGTCAAATATAGTGTCCGAAATGCCAAATATAATGTCAAAAATGCCAATTTTAGTGCCTGAAATTCCAAATATAATGTCACAAATGCCAATTATAGTGCCTGAAATGTCAATTATAGTGTCTGAAATGTCAATTATAGTGTCTGAAATGCCAATTATAGTGAGTGAAATGCCAAATAAGATGCCTGAAATGCCTATTATAATGTCTGAAATGCCAAATATAATGTCATAAATGCCAAATATAGTGCGTTAAAATGCCAACAATAGTGCTTGAAATGCCAATTGTAATGTCTGAAATGTCAAATATAGTGTCCGAAATGCCAAATATAATGTCAAAAATGCCAATTTTAGTGCCTGAAATTCCAAATATAATGTCACAAATGCCAATTATAGTGTCTGAAATGTCAATTATAGTGTCTGAAATGTCAATTATAGTGTCTGAAATGCCAATTATAGTGAGTGAAATGCCAAATATAGTGCCTATAATGCCAAATATTATGTCACAAATGAAAAATTTTAGTGCCTGAAATGCAAAATATAATGTCACAAAGGCCAATTATACTGCCTGAAATGTCAATTAGAGTGCCTGAAATGTCAATTATAGTGTCTAAAATGTCAATTATAGTGTCTGAAAAGCCAATTATAGTGCCTGAAATGCCAATTATAGTGCCTGAAATGCCAATTTTAGTGCCTGAAATGCGATTTATTATGTCTAAAATGCCAATTATAATGTCTGAAATGTCAATTATAGTTTCCGAAATGCCAAATATAATGTCACAAATGCCAATTTTAGTGCCTGAAATTCCAAATATAATGTCACAAATGCCAATTATAGTGACTGAAATGTCAATTATAGTGTCTGAAATGTCAATTATAGTGTCTGAAATGCCCATTATAGTGAGTGAAATGCCAAATAAGATGCCTGAAATGCCTATTATAATGTCTGAAATGCCAATTATAGTGCCTGAAATGTCAATTATAGTGTCTGAAATGTCAATTATAGTGTCTGAAATGCCAATTATAGTGAGTGAAATGCCAAACAAGATGCCTGAAATGCCTATTATAATGTCTGAAATGCCACTTATAGTGCCTGAAATGCCAAATATTATGTCACAAATGCCAAAAATAGTGCCTGAAATGCCAAATATAATGTCACAAATGCCAAATATAGTGCCTGAAATGCCAATTATAGTGCCTGAAATGCAATTTAGAGTGCCTGAAATGTCAACTATAGTGTCTGAAATGTCAATTATAGTGCCTGAAATGCCAATTATAGTGCCTATAATGCCAAATATTATGTCACAAATGAAAAATTTTAGTGCCTGAAATGCAAAATATAATGTCACAAAGGCCAATTATACTGCCTGAAATGTCAATTAGAGTGCCTGAAATGTCAATTATAGTGTCTAAAATGTCAATTATAGTGTCTGAAAATCCAATTATAGTGCCTGAAATGCCAATTATAGTGCCTGAAATGCCAATTTTAGTGCCTGAAATGCCAATTTTAGTGCCTGAAATGCCAATTTTAGTGCCTGAAATGCCAATTTTAGTGCCTGAAATGCGAATTATTATGTCTATAATGCCAATTATAATGTCTGAAATGCCAATTATAGTGCCTGAAATGCCAAATATTATGTCACAAATGCCAAAAATAGTGCCTGAAATGCGAATTATTTTGTCTAAAATGCCAATTAGAGTGCCTGAAATGACAATTATAGTGTCTAAAAAGCCAATTAGAGTGCCTGAAATGTCAATTAGAGTGCCTGAAATGTCAATTATAGTGTCTGAAATGCCAATTATAGTGAGTGAAATGCCAAATATAATGTCATAAATGCCAAATATAGTGCGTTGAAATGACATTTATAGTGCTTGAAATGCCAATTATAATGTCTGAAATGCCAATTATAGTGCCTGAAATGCCAAATATAGTGTCCGAAATGCCAAATATAATGTCACAAATGCCAATTTTAGTGCCTGAAATTCCAAATATAATGTCACAAATGCCAATTATAGTGCCTGAAATGTCAATTATAGTGTCTGAAATGTCAATTATAGTGTCTGAAATGCCAATTATAGTGAGTGAAATGCCAAATATGATGCCTGAAATGCCAATTATAATGTCTGAAATGCCAATTATAGTACCTGAAATGCCAAATATTATGTCACAAATGCCAAAAATAGTGCCTGAAATGCGAATTATTATGTCTAAAATGCCAATTAGAGTGCCTGAAATGACAATTATAGTGTCTAAAATGCCAATTATAGTGCCTGAAATGTCAATTAGAGTGCCTGAAACGTCAATTATAGTGTCACAAAGGCCAAATATAATGTCACAAATGCCAATTATAGTGAGTGAAATGCCAAATATAATGTCATAAATGCCAAATATAGTGCGTTAAAATGCCAACAATAGTGCTTGAAATGCCAATTGTAATGTCTGAAATGCCAATTATAGTTCCTGAAATGCCAAATATAATGTCACAAAGGCCAAATATAATGCGTTAAAATGCCAACAATAGTGCTTGAAATGCCAATTGTAATGTCTGAAATGCCAATTTTAGTGCCTGAAATGCCAAATATAATGTCACAAAGGACAATTAGAGTGCCTGAAATGTCAATTATAGTGTCTGAAATGCCAAATATAGTGTCCGAAATGCCAAATATAATGTCAAAAATGCCAATTTTAGTGCCTGAAATTCCAAATATAATGTCACAAATGCCAATTATAGTGCCTGAAATGTCAATTATAGTGTCTGAAATGTCAATTATAGTGTCTGAAATGCCAATTATAGTGAGTGAAATGCCAAATAAGATGCCTGAAATGCCTATTATAATGTCTGAAATGCCAAATATAATGTCATAAATGCCAAATATAGTGCGTTAAAATGCCAACAATAGTGCTTGAAATGCCAATTGTAATGTCTGAAATGCCAATTATAGTTCCTGAAATGCCAAATATAATGTCACAAAGGCCAAATATAATGTCACAAATGCCAATTTTAGTGCCTGAAATGCCAAATATAATGTCACAAAGGACAATTAGAGTGCCTGAAATGTCAATTATAGTGTCTGAAATGTCAAATATAGTGTCCGAAATGCCAAATATAATGTCAAAAATGCCAATTTTAGTGCCTGAAATTCCAAATATAATGTCACAAATGCCAATTATAGTGCCTGAAATGCCAATTTTAGTGCCTGAAATGCGAATTATTATGTCTATAATGCCAATTACAATGTCTGAAATGCCAATTATAGTGCCTGAAATGCGAAATATTATGTCACAAATGCCAAAAATAGTGCCTGAAATGCGAATTATTTTGTCTAAAATGCCAATTAGAGTGCCTGAAATGACAATTATAGTGTCTAAAAAGCCAATTAGAGTGCCTGAAATGTCAATTAGAGTGCCTGAAATGTCAATTATAGTGTCTGAAATGCCAATTATAGTGAGTGAAATGCCAAATATAATGTCATAAATGCCAAATATAGTGCGTTGAAATGCAAATTAGAGTGCCTGAAATGTCAATTATAGTGTCTGAAAAGCCAATTATAGTGCCTGAAATGCCAATTATAGTGCCTGAAATGCCAATTTTAGTACCTGAAATGCGAATTATTATGTCTAAAATGCCAATTATAATGTCTGAAATGCCAATTATAGTGCCTGAAATCCCAAATATTATGTCACAAATGCCAAAAATAGTGCCTGAAATGCGAATTATTTTGTCTAAAATGCCAATTAGAGTGCCTGAAATGACAATTATAGTGTCTAAAAAGCCAATTAGAGTGCCTGAAATGTCAATTAGAGTGCCTGAAATGCCAAATATAATGTCATAAATGCCAAATATAGTGCCTGAAATGCGAATTATTATGTCTAAAATGCCAATTATAATGTCTGAAATGCCAATTATAATGTCGGAAATGCCAAATATAATGTCACAAATGCCAATTTTAGTGCCTGAAATGCCAATTATAGTGCCTGAAATGCCAATTATAGTGCCTGAAATGCCAATATTAGTGCCTGAAATGCCAATTTTAGTGCCTGAAATGCCAATTTTAGTGCCTGAAATGCCAATTTTAGTGCCTGAAATGCGAATTATTATGTCTATAATGCCAATTATAATGTCTGAAATGCCAATTATAGTGCCTGAAATGCCAAATATTATGTCACAAATGCCAAAAATAGTGCCTGAAATGCGAATTATTTTGTCTAAAATGCCAATTAGAGTGCCTGAAATGACAATTATAGTGTCTAAAAAGCCAATTAGAGTGCCTGAAATGTCAATTAGAGTGCCTGAAATGTCAATTATAGTGTCTAAAATGCCAATTATAGTGAGTGAAATGCCAAATATAATGTCATAAATGCCAAATATAGTGCGTTGAAATGACATTTATAGTGCTTGAAATGCCAATTATAATGTCTGAAATGCCAATTATAGTGCCTGAAATGCCAAATATAGTGTCCGAAATGCCAAATATAATGTCACAAATGCCAATTTTAGTGCCTGAAATTCCAAATATAATGTCACAAATGCCAATTATAGTGCCTGAAATGTCAATTATAGTGTCTGAAATGTCAATTATAGTGTCTGAAATGCCAATTATAGTGAGTGAAATGCCAAATATGATGCCTGAAATGCCAATTATAATGTCTGAAATGCCAATTATAGTACCTGAAATGCCAAATATTATGTCACAAATGCCAAAAATAGTGCCTGAAATGCGAATTATTATGTCTAAAATGCCAATTAGTGTGCCTGAAATGACAATTATAGTGTCTAAAATGCCAATTATAGTGCCTGAAATGTCAATTATAGTGTCTGAAAAGCCAATTATAGTGCCTGAAATGCCAATTATAGTGCCTGAAATGCCAATTTTAGTGCCTGTAATGAGAATTATTATGTCTAAAATGCCAATTATAATGTCTGAAATGCCAATTATAGTGCCTATAATGCCAAATATTATGTAACAAATGAAAACTTTTAGTGCCTGAAATGCGAAATATAATGTCACAAAGGCCAATTATAGTGCCTGAAATGTCAATTATAGTGTCTGAAATGTCAATTATAGTGTCCGAAATGCGAAATATAATGTCACAAACGCCAATTTTAGTGCCTGAAATGCCATATATAATGTCACAAAGGCCAATTATAGTGCCTGAAATGTCAATTATAGTGTCTGAAATGTCAATTATAGTGTCTGAAATGTCAATTATAGTGTCTGAAATGCCAACTATAATGACACAAATGCCAATTATAGTGCCTGAAATGCAAATTAGAGTGCCTGAAATGTCAATTATAGTGTCTGAAATGTCATTTATAGTGTCTGAAATGCCAAATATAATGACACAAATGCCAATTATAGTGCCTGAAATGCAAATTAGAGTGCCTGAAATGTCAACTATAGTGTCTAAAATGTCAATTATAGTGTCTGAAAAGCCAATTATAGTGCCTGAAATGCCAATTATAGTGCCTGAAATGCCAAATATAGTGTCCGAAATGCCAAATATAATGTCACAAATGCCAATTTTAGTGCCTGAAATTCCAAATATAATGTCACAAATGCCAATTATAGTGCCTGAAATGTCAATTATAGTGTCTGAAATGTCAATTATAGTGTCTGAAATGCCAATTATAGTGCGTTAAAATGCCAACAATAGTGCTTGAAATGCCAATTGTAATGTCTGAAATGCCAATTATAGTTCCTGAAATGCCAAATATAATGTCACAAAGGCCAAATATAATGTCACAAATGCCAAATTTAGTGCCTGAAATGCCAAATATAATGTCACAAAGGACAATTAGAGTGCCTGAAATGTCAATTATAGTGTCTGAAATGTCAAATATAGTGTCCGAAATGCCAAATATAATGTCAAAAATGCCAATTTTAGTGCCTGAAATTCCAAATATAATGTCACGAATGCCAATTATAGTGCCTGAAATGTCAATTATAGTGTCTGAAATGTCAATTATAGTGTCTGAAATGCCAATTATAGTGAGTGAAATGCCAAATAAGATGCCTGAAATGCCTATTATAATGTCTGAAATGCCAAATATAATGTCATAAATGCCAAATATAGTGCGTTAAAATGCCAACAATAGTGCTTGAAATGCCAATTGTAATGTCTGAAATGCCAATTATAGTTCCTGAAATGCCAAATATAATGTCACAAAGGCCAAATATAATGTCACAAATGCCAATTTTAGTGCCTGAAATGCCAAATATAATGTCACAAAGGACAATTAGAGTGCCTGAAATGTCAATTATAGTGTCTGAAATGTCAAATATAGTGTCCGAAATGCCAAATATAATGTCAAAAATGCCAATTTTAGTGCCTGAAATTCCAAATATAATGTCACAAATGCCAATTATAGTGCCTGAAATGTCAATTATAGTGTCTGAAATGTCAATTATAGTGTTTGAAATGCCAATTATAGTGAGTGAAATGCCAAATAAGATGCCTGAAATGCCTATTATAATGTCTGAAATGCCAATTATAGTGCCTGAAATGCCAATTATAGTGCCTATAATGCCAAATATTATGTCACAAATGAAAAATTTTAGTGCCTGAAATGCAAAATATAATGTCACAAAGGCCAATTATACTGCCTGAAATGTCAATTAGAGTGCCTGAAATGTCAATTATAGTGTCTAAAATGTCAATTATAGTGTCTGAAAAGCCAATTATAGTGCCTGAAATGCCAATTATAATGCCTGAAATGCCAATTTTAGTGCCTGAAATGCGAATTATTATGTCTAAAATGCCAATTATAATGTCTGAAATGTCAATTATAGTGTCCGAAATGCCAAATATAATGTCACAAATGCCAATTTTAGTGCCTGAAATTCCAAATATAATGTCACAAATGCCAATTATAGTGCCTGAAATGTCAATTATAGTGTCTGAAATGCCAATTATAGTGAGTGAAATGCCAAATAAGATGCCTGAAATGCCTATTATAATGTCTGAAATGCCAATTATAGTGCCTGAAATGTCAATTATAGTGTCTTAAATGTCAATTATAGTGTCTGAAATGCCAATTATAGTGAGTGAAATGCCAAATAAGATGCCTGAAATGCCTATTATAATGTCTGAAATGCCACTTATAGTGCCTGAAATGCCAAATATTATGTCACAAATGCCAAAAATAGTGCCTGAAATGCCAAATATAATGTCACAAATGCCAAATATAGTGCCTGAAATGCCAATTATAGTGCCTGAAATGCAATTTAGAGTGCCTAAAATGTCAACTATAGTGTCTGAAATGTCAATTATAGTGCCTGAAATGCCAATTATAGTGCCTATAATGCCAAATATTATGTCACAAATGAAAAATTTTAGTGCCTGAAATGCAAAATATAATGTTACAAAGGCCAATTATACTGCCTGAAATGTCAATTAGAGTGCCTGAAATGTCAATTATAGTGTCTAAAATGTCAATTATAGTGTCTGAAAAGCCAATTATAGTGCCTGAAATGCCAATTATAGTGCCTGAAATGCCAATTTTAGTGCCTGAAATGCCAATTTTAGTGCCTGAAATGCCAATTTTAGTGCCTGAAATGCCAATTTTAGTGCCTGAAATGCGAATTATTATGTCTATAATGCCAATTATAATGTCTGAAATGCCAATTATAGTGCCTGAAATGCCAAATATTATGTCACAAATGCCAAAAATAGTGCCTGAAATGCGAATTATTTTGTCTAAAATGCCAATTAGAGTGCCTGAAATGACAATTATAGTGTCTAAAAAGCCAATTAGAGTGCCTGAAATGTCAATTAGAGTGCCTGAAATGTCAATTATAGTGTCTGAAATGCCAATTATAGTGAGTGAAATGCCAAATATAATGTCATAAATGCCAAATATAGTGCGTTGAAATGACATTTATAGTGCTTGAAATGCCAATTATAATGTCTGAAATGCCAATTATAGTGCCTGAAATGCCAAATATAGTGTCCGAAATGCCAAATATAATGTCACAAATGCCAATTTTAGTGCCTGAAATTCCAAATATAATGTCACAAATGCCAATTATAGTGCCTGAAATGTCAATTATAGTGTCTGAAATGTCAATTATAGTGTCTGAAATGCCAATTATAGTGAGTGAAATGCCAAATATGATGCCTGAAATGCCAATTATAATGTCTGAAATGCCAATTATAGTACCTGAAATGCCAAATATTATGTCACAAATGCCAAAAATAGTGCCTGAAATGCGAATTATTATGTCTAAAATGCCAATTAGAGTGCCTGAAATGACAATTATAGTGTCTAAAATGCCAATTATAGTGCCTGAAATGTCAATTAGAGTGCCTGAAACGTCAATTATAGTGTCACAAAGGCCAAATATAATGTCACAAATGCCAATTATAGTGAGTGAAATGCCAAATATAGTGCGTTAAAATGCCAACAATAGTGCTTGAAATGCCAATTGTAATGTCTGAAATGCCAATTATAGTTCCTGAAATGCCAAATATAATGTCACAAAGGCCAAATATAATGTCACAAATGCCAATTTTAGTGCCTGAAATGCCAAATATAATGTCACAAAGGACAATTAGAGTGCCTGAAATGTCAATTATAGTGTCTGAAATGTCAAATATAGTGTCCGAAATGCCAAATATAATGTCAAAAATGCCAATTTTAGTGCCTGAAATTCCAAATATAATGTCACAAATGCCAATTATAGTGCCTGAAATGTCAATTATAGTGTCTGAAATGTCAATTATAGTGTCTGAAATGCCAATTATAGTGAGTGAAATGCCAAATAAGATGCCTGAAATGCCTATTATAATGTCTGAAATGCCAAATATAATGTCATAAATGCCAAATATAGTGCGTTAAAATGCCAACAATAGTGCTTGAAATGCCAATTGTAATGTCTGAAATGCCAATTATAGTTCCTGAAATGCCAAATATAAAGTCACAAAGGCCAAATATAATGTCACAAATGCCAATTTTAGTGCCTGAAATGCCAAATATAATGTCACAAAGGACAATTAGAGTGCCTGAAATGTCAATTATAGTGTCTGAAATGTCAAATATAGTGTCCGAAATGCCAAATATAATGTCAAAAATGCCAATTTTAGTGCCTGAAATTTCAAATATAATGTCACAAATGCCAATTATAGTGCCTGAAATGTCAATTATAGTGTCTGAAATGTCAATTATAGTGTCTGAAATGCCAATTATAGTGAGTGAAATGCCAAATAAGATGCCTGAAATGCCTATTATAATGTCTGAAATGCCAATTATAGTGCCTGAAATGCCAATTATAGTGCCTATAATGCCAAATATTATGTCACAAATGAAAAATTTTAGTGCCTGAAATGCAAAATATAATGTCACAAAGGCCAATTATACTGCCTGAAATGTCAATTAGAGTGCCTGAAATGTCAATTATAGTGTCTAAAATGTCAATTATAGTGTCTGAAAAGCCAATTATAGTGCCTGAAATGCCAATTATAGTGCCTGAAATGCCAATTTTAGTGCCTGAAATGCGAATTATTATGTCTAAAATGCCAATTATAATGTCTGAAATGTCAATTATAGTTTCCGAAATGCCAAATATAATGTCACAAATGCCAATTTTAGTGCCTGAAATTCCAAATATAATGTCACAAATGTCAATTATAGTGTCTGAAATGTCAATTATAGTGTCTGAAATGCCAATTATAGTGAGTGAAATGCCAAATATGATGCCTGAAATGCCAATTATAATGTCTGAAATGCCAATTATAGTACCTGAAATGCCAAATATTATGTCACAAATGCCAAAAATAGTGCCTGAAATGCGAATTATTATGTCTAAAATGCCAATTAGAGTGCCTGAAATGACAATTATAGTGTCTAAAATGCCAATTATAGTGCCTGAAATGTCAATTAGAGTGCCTGAAACGTCAATTATAGTGTCACAAAGGCCAAATATAATGTCACAAATGCCAATTATAGTGAGTGAAATGCCAAATATAGTGCGTTAAAATGCCAACAATAGTGCTTGAAATGCCAATTGTAATGTCTGAAATGCCAATTATAGTTCCTGAAATGCCAAATATAATGTCACAAAGGCCAAATATAATGTCACAAATGCCAATTTTAGTGCCTGAAATGCCAAATATAATGTCACAAAGGACAATTAGAGTGCCTGAAATGTCAATTATAGTGTCTGAAATGTCAAATATAGTGTCCGAAATGCCAAATATAATGTCAAAAATGCCAATTTTAGTGCCTGAAATTCCAAATATAATGTCACAAATGCCAATTATAGTGCCTGAAATGTCAATTATAGTGTCTGAAATGTCAATTATAGTGTCTGAAATGCCAATTATAGTGAGTGAAATGCCAAATAAGATGCCTGAAATGCCTATTATAATGTCTGAAATGCCAAATATAATGTCATAAATGCCAAATATAGTGCGTTAAAATGCCAACAATAGTGCTTGAAATGCCAATTGTAATGTCTGAAATGCCAATTATAGTTCCTGAAATGCCAAATATAAAGTCACAAAGGCCAAATATAATGTCACAAATGCCAATTTTAGTGCCTGAAATGCCAAATATAATGTCACAAAGGACAATTAGAGTGCCTGAAATGTCAATTATAGTGTCTGAAATGTCAAATATAGTGTCCGAAATGCCAAATATAATGTCAAAAATGCCAATTATAGTGCCTGAAATGTCAATTATAGTGTCTGAAATGTCAATTATAGTGTCTGAAATGCCAATTATAGTGAGTGAAATGCCAAATAAGATGCCTGAAATGCCTATTATAATGTCTGAAATGCCAATTATAGTGCCTGAAATGCCAATTATAGTGCCTATAATGCCAAATATTATGTCACAAATGAAAAATTTTAGTGCCTGAAATGCAAAATATAATGTCACAAAGGCCAATTATACTGCCTGAAATGTCAATTAGAGTGCCTGAAATGTCAATTATAGTGTCTAAAATGTCAATTATAGTGTCTGAAAAGCCAATTATAGTGCCTGAAATGCCAATTATAGTGCCTGAAATGCCAATTTTAGTGCCTGAAATGCGAATTATTATGTCTAAAATGCCAATTATAATGTCTGAAATGTCAATTATAGTTTCCGAAATGCCAAATATAATGTCACAAATGCCAATTTTAGTGCCTGAAATTCCAAATATAATGTCACAAATGCCAATTATAGTGCCTGAAATGTCAATTATAGTGTCTGAAATGTCAATTATAGTGTCTGAAATGCCCATTATAGTGAGTGAAATGCCAAATAAGATGCCTGAAATGCCTATTATAATGTCTGAAATGCCAATTATAGTGCCTGAAATGTCAATTATAGTGTCTGAAATGTCAATTATAGTGTCTGAAATGCCAATTATAGTGAGTGAAATGCCAAATAAGATGCCTGAAATGCCTATTATAATGTCTGAAATGCCACTTATAGTGCCTGAAATGCCAAATATTATGTCACAAATGCCAAAAATAGTGCCTGAAATGCCAAATATAATGTCATAAATGCCAAATATAGTGCCTGAAATGCCAATTATAGTGCCTAAAATGCAATTTAGAGTGCCTGAAATGTCAACTATAGTGTCTGAAATGTCAATTATAGTGCCTGAAATGCCAATTATAGTGCCTATAATGCCAAATATTATGTCACAAATGAAAAATTTTAGTGCCTGAAATGCAAAATATAATGTCACAAAGGCCAATTATACTGCCTGAAATGTCAATTAGAGTGCCTGAAATGTCAATTATAGTGTCTAAAATGTCAATTATAGTGTCTGAAAATCCAATTATAGTGCCTGAAATGCCAATTATAGTGCCTGAAATGCCAATTTTAGTGCCTGAAATGCCAATTTTAGTGCCTGAAATGCCAATTTTAGTGCCTGAAATGCCAATTTTAGTGCCTGAAATGCGAATTATTATGTCTATAATGCCAATTATAATGTCTGAAATGCCAATTATAGTGCCTGAAATGCCAAATATTATGTCACAAATGCCAAAAATAGTGCCTGAAATGCGAATTATTTTGTCTAAAATGCCAATTAGAGTGCCTGAAATGACAATTATAGTGTCTAAAAAGCCAATTAGAGTGCCTGAAATGTCAATTAGAGTGCCTGAAATGTCAATTATAGTGTCTGAAATGCCAATTATAGTGAGTGAAATGCCAAATATAATGTCATAAATGCCAAATATAGTGCGTTGAAATGACATTTATAGTGCTTGAAATGCCAATTATAATGTCTGAAATGCCAATTATAGTGCCTGAAATGCCAAATATAGTGTCCGAAATGCCAAATATAATGTCACAAATGCCAATTTTAGTGCCTGAAATTCCAAATATAATGTCACAAATGCCAATTATAGTGCCTGAAATGTCAATTATAGTGTCTGAAATGTCAATTATAGTGTCTGAAATGCCAATTATAGTGAGTGAAATGCCAAATATGATGCCTGAAATGCCAATTATAATGTCTGAAATGCCAATTATAGTACCTGAAATGCCAAATATTATGTCACAAATGCCAAAAATAGTGCCTGAAATGCGAATTATTATGTCTAAAATGCCAATTAGAGTGCCTGAAATGACAATTATAGTGTCTAAAATGCCAATTATAGTGCCTGAAATGTCAATTAGAGTGCCTGAAACGTCAATTATAGTGTCACAAAGGCCAAATATAATGTCACAAATGCCAATTATAGTGAGTGAAATGCCAAATATAATGTCATAAATGCCAAATATAGTGCGTTAAAATGCCAACAATAGTGCTTGAAATGCCAATTGTAATGTCTGAAATGCCAATTATAGTTCCTGAAATGCCAAATATAATGTCACAAAGGCCAAATATAATGCGTTAAAATGCCAACAATAGTGCTTGAAATGCCAATTGTAATGTCTGAAATGCCAATTTTAGTGCCTGAAATGCCAAATATAATGTCACAAAGGACAATTAGAGTGCCTGAAATGTCAATTATAGTGTCTGAAATGTCAAATATAGTGTCCGAAATGCCAAATATAATGTCAAAAATGCCAATTTTAGTGCCTGAAATTCCAAATATAATGTCACAAATGCCAATTATAGTGCCTGAAATGTCAATTATAGTGTCTGAAATGTCAATTATAGTGTCTGAAATGCCAATTATAGTGAGTGAAATGCCAAATAAGATGCCTGAAATGCCTATTATAATGTCTGAAATGCCAAATATAATGTCATAAATGCCAAATATAATGCGTTAAAATGCCAACAATAGTGCTTGATATGCCAATTGTAATGTCTGAAATGCCAATTATAGTTCCTGAAATGCCAAATATAATGTCACAAAGGCCAAATATAATGTCACAAATGCCAATTTTAGTGCCTGAAATGCCAAATATAATGTCACAAAGGACAATTAGAGTGCCTGAAATGTCAATTATAGTGTCTGAAATGTCAAATATAGTGTCCGAAATGCCAAATATAATGTCAAAAATGCCAATTTTAGTGCCTGAAATTCCAAATATAATGTCACAAATGCCAATTATAGTGCCTGAAATGTCAATTATAGTGTCTGAAATGTCAATTATAGTGTCTGAAATGCCAATTATAGTGAGTGAAATGCCAAATAAGATGCCTGAAATGCCTATTATAATGTCTGAAATGCCAATTATAGTGCCTGAAATGCCAATTATAGTGCCTATAATGCCAAATATTATGTCACAAATGAAAAATTTTAGTGCCTGAAATGCAAAATATAATGTCACAAAGGCCAATTATACTGCCTGAAATGTCAATTAGAGTGCCTGAAATGTCAATTATAGTGTCTAAAATGTCAATTATAGTGTCTGAAAAGCCAATTATAGTGCCTGAAGTGCCAATTATAGTGCCTGAAATGCCAATTTTAGTGCCTGAAATGCCAATTTTAGTGCCTGAAATGCCAATTTTAGTGCCTGAAATGCGAATTATTATGTCTATAATGCCAATTACAATGTCTGAAATGCCAATTATAGTGCCTGAAATGCGAAATATTATGTCACAAATGCCAAAAATAGTGCCTGAAATGCGAATTATTTTGTCTAAAATGCCAATTAGAGTGCCTGAAATGACAATTATAGTGTCTAAAAAGCCAATTAGAGTGCCTGAAATGTCAATTAGAGTGCCTGAAATGTCAATTATAGTGTCTGAAATGCCAATTATAGTGAGTGAAATGCCAAATATAATGTCATAAATGCCAAATATAGTGCGTTGAAATGACATTTATAGTGCTTGAAATGCCAATTATAATGTCTGAAATGCCAATTATAGTGCCTGAAATGCCAATTTTAGTGCCTGAAATGCGAATTATTATGTCTAAAATGCCAATTATAATGTCTGAAAAGCCAATTATAGTGCCTGAAATCCCAAATATTATGTCACAAATGCCAAAAATAGTGCCTGAAATGCGAATTATTTTGTCTAAAATGCCAATTAGAGTGCCTGAAATGACAATTATAGTGTCTAAAAAGCCAATTAGAGTGCCTGAAATGTCAATTAGAGTGCCTGAAATGCCAAATATAATGTCATAAATGCCAAATATAGTGCCTGAAATGCGAATTATTATGTCTAAAATGCCAATTATAATGTCTGAAATGCCAATTATAATGTCGGAAATGCCAAATATAATGTCACAAATGCCAATTTTAGTGCCTGAAATGCCAATTATAGTGCCTGAAATGCCAATTATAGTGCCTGAAATGCCAATTTTAGTGCCTGAAATGCCAATTTTAGTGCCTGAAATGCCAATTTTAGTGCCTGAAATGCCAATTTTAGTGCCTGAAATGCGAATTATTATGTCTATAATGCCAATTATAATGTCTGAAATGCCAATTATAGTGCCTGAAATGCCAAATATTATGTCACAAATGCAAAAATAGTGCCTGAAATGCGAATTATTTTGTCTAAAATGCCAATTAGAGTGCCTGAAATGACAATTATAGTGTCTAAAAAGCCAATTAGAGTGCCTGAAATGTCAATTAGAGTGCCTGAAATGTCAATTATAGTGTCTGAAATGCCAATTATAGTGAGTGAAATGCCAAATATAATGTCATAAATGCCAAATATAGTGCGTTGAAATGACATTTATAGTGCTTGAAATGCCAATTATAATGTCTGAAATGCCAATTATAGTGCCTGAAATGCCAAATATAGTGTCCGAAATGCCAAATATAATGTCACAAATGCCAATTTTAGTGCCTGAAATTCCAAATATAATGTCACAAATGCCAATTATAGTGCCTGAAATGTCAATTATAGTGTCTGAAATGTCAATTATACTGTCTGAAATGCCAATTATAGTGAGTGAAATGCCAAATATGATGCCTGAAATGCCAATTATAATGTCTGAAATGCCAATTATAGTACCTGAAATGCCAAATATTATGTCACAAATGCCAAAAATAGTGCCTGAAATGCGAATTATTATGTCTAAAATGCCAATTAGTGTGCCTGAAATGACAATTATAGTGTCTAAAATGCCAATTATAGTGCCTGAAATGTCAATTATAGTGTCTGAAAAGCCAATTATAGTGCCTGAAATGCCAATTATAGTGCCTGAAATGCCAATTTTAGTGCCTGTAATGAGAATTATTATGTCTAAAATGCCAATTATAATGTCTGAAATGCCAATTATAGTGCCTATAATGCCAAATATTATGTCACAAATGAAAACTTTTAGTGCCTGAAATGCGAAATATAATGTCACAAAGGCCAATTATAGTGCCTGAAATGTCAATTATAGTGTCTGAAATGTCAATTATAGTGTCCGAAATGCGAAATATAATGTCACAAACGCCAATTTTAGTGCCTGAAATGCCATATATAATGTCACAAAGGCCAATTATAGTGCCTGAAATGTCAATTATAGTGTCTGAAATGTCAATTATAGTGTCTGAAATGTCAATTATAGTGTCTGAAATGCCAACTATAATGACACAAATGCCAATTATAGTGCCTGAAATGCAAATTAGAGTGCCTGAAATGTCAATTATAGTGTCTGAAATGTCAATTATAGTGTCTGAAATGCAAATTAGAGTGCCTGAAATGTCAACTATAGTGTCTAAAATGTCAATTATAGTGTCTGAAAAGCCAATTATAGTGCCTGAAATGCCAATTATAGTGCCTGAAATGCCAATTTTAGTGCCTGAAATGCGAATTATTATGTCTAAAATGCCAATTATAATGTCTGAAATGTCAATTATAGTGTCCGAAATGCCAAATATAATGTCACAAATGCCAATTTTAGTGCCTGAAATTCCAAATATAATGTCACAAATGCCAATTATAGTGCCTGAAATGTCAATTATAGTGTCTGAAATGTCAATTATAGTGTCTGAAATGCCAATTATAGTGAGTGAAATGCCAAATAAGATGCCTGAAATGCCTATTATAATGTCTGAAATGCCAATTATAGTGCCTGAAATGTCAATTATAGTGTCTGAAATGTCAATTATAGTGTCTGAAATGCCAATTATAGTGAGTGAAATGCCAAATAAGATGCCTGAAATGCCTATTATAATGTCTGAAATGCCACTTATAGTGCCTGAAATGCCAAATATTATGTCACAAATGCCAAAAATAGTGCCTGAAATGCTAAATATAATGTCACAAATGCCAAATATAGTGCCTGAAATGCCAATTATAGTGCCTGAAATGCAATTTAGAGTGCCTGAAATGTCAACTATAGTGTCTGAAATGTCAATTATAGTGCCTGAAATGCCAATTATAGTGCCTATAATGCCAAATATTATGTCACAAATAAAAAATTTTAGTGCCTGAAATGCAAAATATAATGTCACAAAGGCCAATTATACTGCCTGAAATGTCAATTAGAGTGCCTTAAATGTCAATTATAGTGTCTAAAATGTCAATTATAGTGTCTGAAAAGCCAATTATAGTGCCTGAAATGCCAATTATAGTGCCTGAAATGCCAATTTTAGTGCCTGAAATGCCAATTTTAGTGCCTGAAATGCCAATTTTAGTGCCTGAAATGCCAATTTTAGTGCCTGAAATGCGAATTATTATGTCTATAATGCCAATTATAATGTCTGAAATGCCAATTATAGGGCCTGAAATGCCAAATATTATGTCACAAATGCCAAAAATAGTGCCTGAAATGCGAATTATTTTGTCTAAAATGCCAATTAGAGTGCCTGAAATGACAATTATAGTGTCTAAAAAGCCAATTAGAGTGCCTGAAATGTCAATTAGAGTGCCTGAAATGTCAATTATAGTGTCTGAAATGCCAATTATAGTGGGTGAAATGCCAAATATAATGTCATAAATGCCAAATATAGTGCGTTGAAATGACATTTATAGTGCTTGAAATGCCAATTATAATGTCTGAAATGCCAATTATAGTGCCTGAAATGCCAAATATAGTGTCCGAAATGCCAAATATAATGTCACAAATGCCAATTTTAGTGCCTGAAATTCCAAATATAATGTCACAAATGCCAATTATAGTGCCTGAAATGACAATTATAGTGTCTAAAATGCCAATTATAGTGCCTGAAATGTCAATTAGAGTGCCTGAAACGTCAATTATAGTGTCACAAAGGCCAAATATAATGTCACAAATGCCAATTATAGTGAGTGAAATGCCAAATATAATGTCACAAATGCCAAATATAGTGCGTTAAAATGCCAACAATAGTGCTTGAAATGCCAATTGTAATGTCTGAAATGCCAATTATAGTTCCTGAAATGCCAAATATAATGTCACAAAGGCCAAATATAATGTAACAAATGCCAATTTTAGTGCCTGAAATGCCAAATATAATGTCACAAAGGACAATTAGAGTGCCTGAAATGTCAATTATAGTGTCTGAAATGTCAAATATAGTGTCCGAAATGCCAAATATAATGTCAAAAATGCCAATTTTAGTGCCTGAAATTCCAAATATAATGTCACAAATGCCAATTATAGTGCCTGAAATGTCAATTATAGTGTCTGAAATGTCAATTATAGTGTCTGAAATGCCAATTATAGTGAGTGAAATGCCAAATAAGATGCTAGAAATGCCTATTATAATGTCTGAAATGCCAATTATAGTGCCTGATATGCCAAATATAATGTCACAAATGCCAAATATAGTGCCTGAAATGCCAATTATAGTGCTTGAAATGCCAAATATAGTGCCTGAAATGCCAATTAGAGTGCCTAAAATGTCAATTATAGTGTCTGAAATGTCAATTATAGTGCCTGAAATGCCAAATATAATGTCATAAATGCCAAATATAGTGCCTGAAATGCCAATTTTAGTGCCTGAAATGCGAATTATTATGTCTAAAATGCCAATTATAATGTCTGAAATGCCAATTATAGTGTCGGAAATGCCAAATATAATGTCACAAATGCCAATTTTAGTGCCTGAAATGCCAAATATAAGGTCACAAATGCCAATTATAGTGCCTGAAATGTCAATTATAGTGTCTGAAATGTCAATTACAGTGTCTGAAATGCTAAATATAATGACACAAATGCCAATTATAGTGCCTGAAATGCAAATTAGAGTGCCTGAAATGTCAATTATAGTGTCTAAAATGTCAATTATAGTGTCTGAAAAGCCAATTATAGTGCCTGAAATGCCAATTATAGTGCCTGAAATGCCAATTTTAGTACCTGAAATGCGAATTATTATGTCTAAAAGGCCAATTATAATGTCTGACATGCCAATTATAGTGCCTATAATGCCAAATATTATGTCTCAAATCAAAAATTTTAGTGCCTGAAATGCCAAATATAATGTCACAAAGGCCAATTATACTGCCTGAAATGTCAATTAGAGTGCCTGTAATGTCAATTATAGTGTCTAAAATGTCAATTATAGTGCCTATAATGCCAAATTTTATGTCACAAATGAAAACTTTTAGTGCCTGAAATGCCAAATATAATGTCACAAAGGCCAATTATAGTGCCTGAAATGTCAATTATAGTGTCTGAAATGCCAATTATAGTGTCCGAAATGCGAAATATAATGTCACAAATGCCAATTTTACTGCCTGAAATGCCAAATATAATGTCACAAATGCCAATTTTAGTGCCTGAAATGCCATATATAATGTCACAAAGGCCAATTATAGTGCCTGAAATGTCACTTATAGTGTCTGAAATGTCAATTATAGTGTCTGAAATGCCAACTATAATGACACAAATGCCAATTATAGTGCCTGAAATGTCAATTATAGTGTCTGAAATGTCAATTATAGTGTCTGAAATGCCAATTATAGTGAGTGAAATGCCAAATAAGATGCCTGAAATGCCTATTATAATGTCTGAAATGCCAATTATAGTGCCTGAAATGCCAATTATAGTGCCTATAATGCCAAATATTATGTCACAAATGAAAAATTTTAGTGCCTGAAATGCAAAATATAATGTCACAAAGGCCAATTATACTGCCTGAAATGTCAATTAGAGTGCCTGAAATGTCAATTATAGTGTCTAAAATGTCAATTATAGTGTCTGAAAAGCCAATTATAGTGCCTGAAATGCCAATTATAGTGCCTGAAATGCCAATTTTAGTGCCTGAAATGCGATTTATTATGTCTAAAATGCCAATTATAATGTCTGAAATGTCAATTATAGTTTCCGAAATGCCAAATATAATGTCACAAATGCCAATTTTAGTGCCTGAAATTCCAAATATAATGTCACAAATGCCAATTATAGTGCCTGAAATGTCAATTATAGTGTCTGAAATGTCAATTATAGTGTCTGAAATGCCCATTATAGTGAGTGAAATGCCAAATAAGATGCCTGAAATGCCTATTATAATGTCTGAAATGCCAATTATAGTGCCTGAAATGTCAATTATAGTGTCTGAAATGTCAATTATAGTGTCTGAAATGCCAATTATAGTGAGTGAAATGCCAAACAAGATGCCTGAAATGCCTATTATAATGTCTGAAATGCCACTTATAGTGCCTGAAATGCCAAATATTATGTCACAAATGCCAAAAATAGTGCCTGAAATGCCAAATATAATGTCACAAATGCCAAATATAGTGCCTGAAATGCCAATTATAGTGCCTGAAATGCCAATTTTAGTGCCTGAAATGCCAATTTTAGTGCCTGAAATGCCAATTTTAGTGCCTGAAATGCCAATTTTAGTGCCTGAAATGCGAATTATTATGTCTATAATGCCAATTATAATGTCTGAAATGCCAATTATAGTGCCTGAAATGCCAAATATTATGTCACAAATGCCAAAAATAGTGCCTGAAATGCGAATTATTTTGTCTAAAATGCCAATTAGAGTGCCTGAAATGACAATTATAGTGTCTAAAAAGCCAATTAGAGTGCCTGAAATGTCAATTAGAGTGCCTGAAATGTCAATTATAGTGTCTGAAATGCCAATTATAGTGAGTGAAATGCCAAATATAATGTCATAAATGCCAAATATAGTGCGTTGAAATGACATTTATAGTGCTTGAAATGCCAATTATAATGTCTGAAATGCCAATTATAGTGCCTGAAATGCCAAATATAGTGTCCGAAATGCCAAATATAATGTCACAAATGCCAATTTTAGTGCCTGAAATTCCAAATATAATGTCACAAATGCCAATTATAGTGCCTGAAATGTCAATTATAGTGTCTGAAATGTCAATTATAGTGTCTGAAATGCCAATTATAGTGAGTGAAATGCCAAATATGATGCCTGAAATGCCAATTATAATGTCTGAAATGCCAATTATAGTACCTGAAATGCCAAATATTATGTCACAAATGCCAAAAATAGTGCCTGAAATGCGAATTATTATGTCTAAAATGCCAATTAGAGTGCCTGAAATGACAATTATAGTGTCTAAAATGCCAATTATAGTGCCTGAAATGTCAATTAGAGTGCCTGAAACGTCAATTATAGTGTCACAAAGGCCAAATATAATGTCACAAATGCCAATTATAGTGAGTGAAATGCCAAATATAATGTCATAAATGCCAAATATAGTGCGTTAAAATGCCAACAATAGTGCTTGAAATGCCAATTGTAATGTCTGAAATGCCAATTATAGTTCCTGAAATGCCAAATATAATGTCACAAAGGCCAAATATAATGCGTTAAAATGCCAACAATAGTGCTTGAAATGCCAATTGTAATGTCTGAAATGCCAATTTTAGTGCCTGAAATGCCAAATATAATGTCACAAAGGACAATTAGAGTGCCTGAAATGTCAATTATAGTGTCTGAAATGTCAAATATAGTGTCCGAAATGCCAAATATAATGTCAAAAATGCCAATTTTAGTGCCTGAAATTCCAAATATAATGTCACAAATGCCAATTATAGTGCCTGAAATGTCAATTATAGTGTCTGAAATGTCAATTATAGTGTCTGAAATGCCAATTATAGTCAGTGAAATGCCAAATAAGATGCCTGAAATGCCTATTATAATGTCTGAAATGCCAAATATAATGTCATAAATGCCAAATATAGTGCGTTAAAATGCCAACAATAGTGCTTGAAATGCCAATTGTAATGTCTGAAATGCCAATTATAGTTCCTGAAATGCCAAATATAATGTCACAAAGGCCAAATATAATGTCACAAATGCCAATTTTAGTGCCTGAAATGCCAAATATAATGTCACAAAGGACAATTAGAGTGCCTGAAATGTCAATTATAGTGTCTGAAATGTCAAATATAGTGTCCGAAATGCCAAATATAATGTCAAAAATGCCAATTTTAGTGCCTGAAATTCCAAATATAATGTCACAAATGCCAATTATAGTGCCTGAAATGCCAATTTTAGTGCCTGAAATGCGAATTATTATGTCTATAATGCCAATTACAATGTCTGAAATGCCAATTATAGTGCCTGAAATGCGAAATATTATGTCACAAATGCCAAAAAAAGTGCCTGAAATGCGAATTATTTTGTCTAAAATGCCAATTAGAGTGCCTGAAATGACAATTATAGTGTCTAAAAAGCCAATTAGAGTGCCTGAAATGTCAATTATAGTGTCTGAAATGCCAATTATAGTGAGTGAAATGCCAAATATAATGTCATAAATGCCAAATATAGTGCGTTGAAATGCAAATTAGAGTGCCTGAAATGTCAATTATAGTGTCTGAAAAGCCAATTATAGTGCCTGAAATGCCAATTATAGTGCCTGAAATGCCAATTTTAGTACCTGAAATGCGAATTATTATGTCTAAAATGCCAATTATAATGTCTGAAATGCCAATTATAGTGCCTGAAATCCCAAATATTATGTCACAAATGCCAAAAATAGTGCCTGAAATGCGAATTATTTTGTCTAAAATGCCAATTAGAGTGCCTGAAATGACAATTATAGTGTCTAAAAAGCCAATTAGAGTGCCTGAAATGTCAATTAGAGTGCCTGAAATGCCAAATATAATGTCATAAATGCCAAATATAGTGCCTGAAATGCGAATTATTATGTCTAAAATGCCAATTATAATGTCTGAAATGCCAATTATAATGTCGGAAATGCCAAATATAATGTCACAAATGCCAATTTTAGTGCCTGAAATTCCAAATATAATGTCACAAATGCCAATTATAGTGCCTGAAATGACAATTATAGTGTCTAAAATGCCAATTATAGTGCCTGAAATGTCAATTAGAGTGCCTGAAACGTCAATTATAGTGTCACAAAGGCCAAATATAATGTCACAAATGCCAATTATAGTGAGTGAAATGCCAAATATAATGTCACAAATGCCAAATATAGTGCGTTAAAATGCCAACAATAGTGCTTGAAATGCCAATTGTAATGTCTGAAATGCCAATTATAGTTCCTGAAATGCCAAATATAATGTCACAAAGGCCAAATATAATGTAACAAATGCCAATTTTAGTGCCTGAAATGCCAAATATAATGTCACAAAGGACAATTAGAGTGCCTGAAATGTCAATTATAGTGTCTGAAATGTCAAATATAGTGTCCGAAATGCCAAATATAATGTCAAAAATGCCAATTTTAGTGCCTGAAATTCCAAATTTAATGTCACAAATGCCAATTATAGTGCCTGAAATGTCAATTATAGTGTCTGAAATGTCAATTATAGTGTCTGAAATGCCAATTATAGTGAGTGAAATGACAAATAAGATGCCTGAAATGCCTATTATAATGTCTGAAATGCCAATTATAGTGCCTGATATGCCAAATATAATGTCACAAATGCCAAATATAGTGCCTGAAATGCCAATTATAGTGCTTGAAATGCCAAATATAGTGCCTGAAATGCCAATTAGAGTGCCTAAAATGTCAATTATAGTGTCTGAAATGTCAATTATAGTGCCTGAAATGCCAAATATAATGTCATAAATGCCAAATATAGTGCCTGAAATGCCAATTTTAGTGCCTGAAATGCGAATTATTATGTCTAAAATGCCAATTATAATGTCTGAAATGCCAATTATAGTGTCGGAAATGCCAAATATAATGTCACAAATGCCAATTTTAGTGCCTGAAATGCCAAATATAAGGTCACAAATGCCAATTATAGTGCCTGAAATGTCAATTATAGTGTCTGAAATGTCAATTACAGTGTCTGAAATGCTAAATATAATGACACAAATGCCAATTATAGTGCCTGAAATGCAAATTAGAGTGCCTGAAATGTCAATTATAGTGTCTAAAATGTCAATTATAGTGTCTGAAAAGCCAATTATAGTGCCTGAAATGCCAATTATAGTGCCTGAAATGCCAATTTTAGTACTTGAAATGCGAATTATTATGTCTAAAAGGCCAATTATAATGTCTGACATGCCAATTATAGTGCCTATAATGCCAAATATTATGTCACAAATCAAAAATTTTAGTGCCTGAAATGCCAAATATAATGTCACAAAGGCCAATTATACTGCCTGAAATGTCAATTAGAGTGCCTGTAATGTCAATTATAGTGTCTAAAATGTCAATTATAGTGCCTATAATGCCAAATTTTATGTCACAAATGAAAACTTTTAGTGCCTGAAATGCCAAATATAATGTCACAAAGGCCAATTATAGTGCCTGAAATGTCAATTATAGTGTCTGAAATGCCAATTATAGTGTCCGAAATGCGAAATATAATGTCACAAATGCCAATTTTACTGCCTGAAATGCCAAATATAATGTCACAAATGCTAATTTTAGTGCCTGAAATGCCATATATAATGTCACAAAGGCCAATTATAGTGCCTGAAATGTCACTTATAGTGTCTGAAATGTCAATTATAGTGTCTGAAATGCCAACTATAATGACACAAATGCCAATTATAGTGCCTGAAATGTCAATTATAGTGTCTGAAATGTCAATTATAGTGTCTGAAATGCCAATTATAGTGAGTGAAATGCCAAATAAGATGCCTGAAATGCCTATTATAATGTCTGAAATGCCAATTATAGTGCCTGAAATGCCAATTATAGTGCCTATAATGCCAAATATTATGTCACAAATGAAAAATTTTAGTGCCTTAAATGCAAAATATAATGTCACAAAGGCCAATTATACTGCCTGAAATGTCAATTAGAGTGCCTGAAATGTCAATTATAGTGTCTAAAATGTCAATTATAGTGTCTGAAAAGCCAATTATAGTGCCTGAAATGCCAATTATAGTGCCTGAAATGCCAATTTTAGTGCCTGAAATGCGATTTATTATGTCTAAAATGCCAATTATAATGTCTGAAATGTCAATTATAGTTTCCGAAATGCCAAATATAATGTCACAAATGCCAATTTTAGTGCCTGAAATTCCAAATATAATGTCACAAATGCCAATTATAGTGCCTGAAATGTCAATTATAGTGTCTGAAATGTCAATTATAGTGTCTGAAATGCCCATTATAGTGAGTGAAATGCCAAATAAGATGCCTGAAATGCCTATTATAATGTCTGAAATGCCAATTATAGTGCCTGAAATGTCAATTATAGTGTCTGAAATGTCAATTATAGTGTCTGAAATGCCAATTATAGTGAGTGAAATGCCAAACAAGATGCCTGAAATGCCTATTATAATGTCTGAAATGCCACTTATAGTGCCTGAAATGCCAAATATTATGTCACAAATGCCAAAAATAGTGCCTGAAATGCCAAATATAATGTCACAAATGCCAAATATAGTGCCTGAAATGCCAATTATAGTGCCTGAAATGCAATTTAGAGTGCCTGAAATGTCAACTATAGTGTCTGAAATGTCAATTATAGTGCCTGAAATGCCAATTATAGTGCCTATAATGCCAAATATTATGTCACAAATGAAAAATTTTAGTGCCTGAAATGCAAAATATAATGTCACAAAGGCCAATTATACTGCCTGAAATGTCAATTAGAGTGCCTGAAATGTCAATTATAGTGTCTAAAATGTCAATTATAGTGTCTGAAAATCCAATTATAGTGCCTGAAATGCCAATTATAGTGCCTGAAATGCCAATTTTAGTGCCTGAAATGCCAATTTTAGTGCCTGAAATGCCAATTTTAGTGCCTGAAATGCCAATTTTAGTGCCTGAAATGCGAATTATTATGTCTATAATGCCAATTATAATGTCTGAAATGCCAATTATAGTGCCTGAAATGCCAAATATTATGTCACAAATGCCATAAATAGTGCCTGAAATGCGAATTATTTTGTCTAAAATGCCAATTAGAGTGCCTGAAATGACAATTATAGTGTCTAAAAAGCCAATTAGAGTGCCTGAAATGTCAATTAGAGTGCCTGAAATGTCAATTATAGTGTCTGAAATGCCAATTATAGTGAGTGAAATGCCAAATATAATGTCATAAATGCCAAATATAGTGCGTTGAAATGACATTTATAGTGCTTGAAATGCCAATTATAATGTCTGAAATGCCAATTATAGTGCCTGAAATGCCAAATATAGTGTCCGAAATGCCAAATATAATGTCACAAATGCCAATTTTAGTGCCTGAAATTCCAAATATAATGTCACAAATGCCAATTATAGTGCCTGAAATGTCAATTATAGTGTCTGAAATGTCAATTATAGTGTCTGAAATGCCAATTATAGTGAGTGAAATGCCAAATATGATGCCTGAAATGCCAATTATAATGTCTGAAATGCCAATTATAGTACCTGAAATGCCAAATATTATGTCACAAATGCCAAAAATAGTGCCTGAAATGCGAATTATTATGTCTAAAATGCCAATTAGAGTGCCTGAAATGACAATTATAGTGTCTAAAATGCCAATTATAGTGCCTGAAATGTCAATTAGAGTGCCTGAAACGTCAATTATAGTGTCACAAAGGCCAAATATAATGTCACAAATGCCAATTATAGTGAGTGAAATGCCAAATATAATGTCATAAATGCCAAATATAGTGCGTTAAAATGCCAACAATAGTGCTTGAAATGCCAATTGTAATGTCTGAAATGCCAATTATAGTTCCTGAAATGCCAAATATAATGTCACAAAGGCCAAATATAATGCGTTAAAATGCCAACAATAGTGCTTGAAATGCCAATTGTAATGTCTGAAATGCCAATTTTAGTGCCTGAAATGCCAAATATAATGTCACAAAGGACAATTAGAGTGCCTGAAATGTCAATTATAGTGTCTGAAATGTCAAATATAGTGTCCGAAATGCCAAATATAATGTCAAAAATGCCAATTTTAGTGCCTGAAATTCCAAATATAATGTCACAAATGCCAATTATAGTGCCTGAAATGTCAATTATAGTGTCTGAAATGTCAATTATAGTGTCTGAAATGCCAATTATAGTCAGTGAAATGCCAAATAAGATGCCTGAAATGCCTATTATAATGTCTGAAATGCCAAATATAATGTCATAAATGCCAAATATAGTGCGTTAAAATGCCAACAATAGTGCTTGAAATGCCAATTGTAATGTCTGAAATGCCAATTATAGTTCCTGAAATGCCAAATATAATGTCACAAAGGCCAAATATAATGTCACAAATGCCAATTTTAGTGCCTGAAATGCCAAATATAATGTCACAAAGGACAATTAGAGTGCCTGAAATGTCAATTATAGTGTCTGAAATGTCAAATATAGTGTCCGAAATGCCAAATATAATGTCAAAAATGCCAATTTTAGTGCCTGAAATTCCAAATATAATGTCACAAATGCCAATTATAGTGCCTGAAATGCCAATTTTAGTGCCTGAAATGCGAATTATTATGTCTATAATGCCAATTACAATGTCTGAAATGCCAATTATAGTGCCTGAAATGCGAAATATTATGTCACAAATGCCAAAAAAAGTGCCTGAAATGCGAATTATTTTGTCTAAAATGCCAATTAGAGTGCCTGAAATGACAATTATAGTGTCTAAAAAGCCAATTAGAGTGCCTGAAATGTCAATTATAGTGTCTGAAATGCCAATTATAGTGAGTGAAATGCCAAATATAATGTCATAAATGCCAAATATAGTGCGTTGAAATGCAAATTAGAGTGCCTGAAATGTCAATTATAGTGTCTGAAAAGCCAATTATAGTGCCTGAAATGCCAATTATAGTGCCTGAAATGCCAATTTTAGTACCTGAAATGCGAATTATTATGTCTAAAATGCCAATTATAATGTCTGAAATGCCAATTATAGTGCCTGAAATCCCAAATATTATGTCACAAATGCCAAAAATAGTGCCTGAAATGCGAATTATTTTGTCTAAAATGCCAATTAGAGTGCCTGAAATGACAATTATAGTGTCTAAAAAGCCAATTAGAGTGCCTGAAATGTCAATTAGAGTGCCTGAAATGCCAAATATAATGTCATAAATGCCAAATATAGTGCCTGAAATGCGAATTATTATGTCTAAAATGCCAATTATAATGTCTGAAATGCCAATTATAATGTCGGAAATGCCAATTATAGTGCCTGAAATGCCAATTAAAGTGCCTGAAATGCCAATTATAGTGCCTGAAATGCCAATTATAGTGCCTGAAATGCCAATTTTAGTGCCTGAAATGCCAATTTTAGTGCCTGAAATGCCAATTTTAGTGCCTGAAATGCCAATTTTAGTGCCTGAAATGCGAATTATTATGTCTATAATGCCAATTATAATGTCTGAAATGCCAATTATAGTGCCTGAAATGCCAAATATTATGTCACAAATGCCAAAAATAGTGCCTGAAATGCGAATTATTTTGTCTAAAATGCCAATTAGAGTGCCTGAAATGACAATTATAGTGTCTAAAAAGCCAATTAGAGTGCCTGAAATGTCAATTAGAGTGCCTGAAATGTCAATTATAGTGTCTGAAATGCCAATTATAGTGAGTGAAATGCCAAATATAATGTCATAAATGCCAAATATAGTGCGTTGAAATGACATTTATAGTGCTTGAAATGCCAATTATAATGTCTGAAATGCCAATTATAGTGCCTGAAATGCCAAATATAGTGTCCGAAATGCCAAATATAATGTCACAAATGCTAATTTTAGTGCCTGAAATTCCAAATATAATGTCACAAATGCCAATTATAGTGCCTGAAATGTCAATTATAGTGTCTGAAATGTCAATTATAGTGTCTGAAATGCCAATTATAGTGAGTGAAATGCCAAATATGATGCCTGAAATGCCAATTATAATGTCTGAAATGCCAATTATAGTACCTGAAATGCCAAATATTATGTCACAAATGCCAAAAATAGTGCCTGAAATGCGAATTATTATGTCTAAAATGCCAATTAGTGTGCCTGAAATGACAATTATAGTGTCTAAAATGCCAATTATAGTGCCTGAAATGTCAATTATAGTGTCTGAAAAGCCAATTATAGTGCCTGAAATGCCAATTATAGTGCCTGAAATGCCAATATTAGTGCCTGTAATGAGAATTATTATGTCTAAAATGCCAATTATAATGTCTGAAATGCCAATTATAGTGCCTATAATGCCAAATATTATGTAACAAATGAAAACTTTTAGTGCCTGAAATGCGAAATATAATGTCACAAAGGCCAATTATAGTGCCTGAAATGTCAATTATAGTGTCTGAAATGTCAATTATAGTGTCCGAAATGCGAAATATAATGTCACAAACGCCAATTTTAGTGCCTGAAATGCCATATATAATGTCACAAAGGCCAATTATAGTGCCTGAAATGTCAATTATAGTGTCTGAAATGTCAATTATAGTGTCTGAAATGCCAACTATAATGACACAAATGCCAATTATAGTGCCTGAAATGCAAATTAGAGTGCCTGAAATGTCAATTATAGTGTCTGAAATGTCATTTATAGTGTCTGAAATGCCAAATATAATGACACAAATGCCAATTATAGTGCCTGAAATGCAAATTAGAGTGCCTGAAATGTCAACTATAGTGTCTAAAATGTCAATTATAGTGTCTGAAAAGCCAATTATAGTGCCTGAAATGCCAATTATAGTGCCTGAAATGCCAAATATAGTGTCCGAAATGCCAAATATAATGTCACAAATGCCAATTTTAGTGCCTGAAATTCCAAATATAATGTCACAAATGCCAATTATAGTGCCTGAAATGTCAATTATAGTGTCTGAAATGTCAATTATAGTGTCTGAAATGCCAATTATAGTGCGTTAAAATGCCAACAATAGTGCTTGAAATGCCAATTGTAATGTCTGAAATGCCAATCATAGTTCCTGAAATGCCAAATATAATGTCACAAAGGCCAAATATAATGTCACAAATGCCAATTTTAGTGCCTGAAATGCCAAATATAATGTCACAAAGGACAATTAGAGTGCCTGAAATGTCAATTATAGTGTCTGAAATGTCAAATATAGTGTCCGAAATGCCAAATATAATGTCAAAAATGCCAATTTTAGTGCCTGAAATTCCAAATATAATGTCACGAATGCCAATTATAGTGCCTGAAATGTCAATTATAGTGTCTGAAATGTCAATTATAGTGTCTGAAATGTCAATTATAGTGTCTGAAATGCCAATTATAGTGAGTGAAATGCCAAATAAGATGCCTGAAATGCCTATTATAATGTCTGAAATGCCAAATATAATGTCATAAATGCCAAATATAGTGCGTTAAAATGCCAACAATAGTGCTTGAAATGCCAATTGTAATGTCTGAAATGCCAATTATAGTTCCTGAAATGCCAAATATAATGTCACAAAGGCCAAATATAATGTCACAAATGCCAATTTTAGTGCCTGAAATGCCAAATATAATGTCACAAAGGACAATTAGAGTGCCTGAAATGTCAATTATAGTGTCTGAAATGTCAAATATAGTGTCCGAAATGCCAAATATAATGTCAAAAATGCCAATTTTAGTGCCTGAAATTCCAAATATAATGTCACAAATGCCAATTATAGTGCCTGAAATGTCAATTATAGTGTCTGAAATGTCAATTATAGTGTTTGAAATGCCAATTATAGTGAGTGAAATGCCAAATAAGATGCCTGAAATGCCTATTATAATGTCTGAAATGCCAATTATAGTGCCTGAAATGCCAATTATAGTGCCTATAATGCCAAATATTATGTCACAAATGAAAAATTTTAGTGCCTGAAATGCAAAATATAATGTCACAAAGGCCAATTATACTGCCTGAAATGTCAATTAGAGTGCCTGAAATGTCAATTATAGTGTCTAAAATGTCAATTATAGTGTCTGAAAAGCCAATTATAGTGCCTGAAATGCCAATTATAGTGCCTGAAATGCCAATTTTAGTGCCTGAAATGCGAATTATTATGTCTAAAATGCCAATTATAATGTCTGAAATGTCAATTATAGTGTCCGAAATGCCAAATATAATGTCACAAATGCCAATTTTAGTGCCTGAAATTCCAAATATAATGTCACAAATGCCAATTATAGTGCCTGAAATGTCAATTATAGTGTCTGAAATGCCAATTATAGTGAGTGAAATGCCAAATAAGATGCCTGAAATGCCTATTATAATGTCTGAAATGCCAATTATAGTGCCTGAAATGTCAATTATAGTGTCTGAAATGTCAATTATAGTGTCTGAAATGCCAATTATAGTGAGTGAAATGCCAAATAAGATGCCTGAAATGCCTATTATAATGTCTGAAATGCCACTTATAGTGCCTGAAATGCCAAATATTATGTCACAAATGCCAAAAATAGTGCCTGAAATGCCAAATATAATGTCACAAATGCCAAATATAGTGCCTGAAATGCCAATTATAGTGCCTGAAATGCAATTTAGAGTGCCTGAAATGTCAACTATAGTGTCTGAAATGTCAATTATAGTGCCTGAAATGCCAATTATAGTGCCTATAATGCCAAATATTATGTCACAAATGAAAAATTTTAGTGCCTGAAATGCAAAATATAATGTTACAAAGGCCAATTATACTGCCTGAAATGTCAATTAGAGTGCCTGAAATGTCAATTATAGTGTCTAAAATGTCAATTATAGTGTCTGAAAAGCCAATTATAGTGCCTGAAATGCCAATTATAGTGCCTGAAATGCCAATTTTAGTGCCTGAAATGCCAATTTTAGTGCCTGAAATGCCAATTTTAGTGCCTGAAATGCCAATTTTAGTGCCTGAAATGCGAATTATTATGTCTATAATGCCAATTATAATGTCTGAAATGCCAATTATAGTGCCTGAAATGCCAAATATTATGTCACAAATGCCAAAAATAGTGCCTGAAATGCGAATTATTTTGTCTAAAATGCCAATTAGAGTGCCTGAAATGACAATTATAGTGTCTAAAAAGCCAATTAGAGTGCCTGAAATGTCAATTAGAGTGCCTGAAATGTCAATTATAGTGTCTGAAATGCCAATTATAGTGAGTGAAATGCCAAATATAATGTCATAAATGCCAAATATAGTGCGTTGAAATGACATTTATAGTGCTTGAAATGCCAATTATAATGTCTGAAATGCCAATTATAGTGCCTGAAATGCCAAATATAGTGTCCGAAATGCCAAATATAATGTCACAAATGCCAATTTTAGTGCCTGAAATTCCAAATATAATGTCACAAATGCCAATTATAGTGCCTGAAATGTCAATTATAGTGTCTGAAATGTCAATTATAGTGTCTGAAATGCCAATTATAGTGAGTGAAATGCCAAATATGATGCCTGAAATGCCAATTATAATGTCTGAAATGCCAATTATAGTACCTGAAATGCCAAATATTATGTCACAAATGCCAAAAATAGTGCCTGAAATGCGAATTATTATGTCTAAAATGCCAATTAGAGTGCCTGAAATGACAATTATAGTGTCTAAAATGCCAATTATAGTGCCTGAAATGTCAATTAGAGTGCCTGAAACGTCAATTATAGTGTCACAAAGGCCAAATATAATGTCACAAATGCCAATTATAGTGAGTGAAATGCCAAATATAGTGCGTTAAAATGCCAACAATAGTGCTTGAAATGCCAATTGTAATGTCTGAAATGCCAATTATAGTTCCTGAAATGCCAAATACAATGTCACAAAGGCCAAATATAATGTCACAAATGCCAATTTTAGTGCCTGAAATGCCAAATATAATGTCACAAAGGACAATTAGAGTGCCTGAAATGTCAATTATAGTGTCTGAAATGTCAAATATAGTGTCCGAAATGCCAAATATAATGTCAAAAATGCCAATTTTAGTGCCTGAAATTCCAAATATAATGTCACAAATGCCAATTATAGTGCCTGAAATGTCAATTATAGTGTCTGAAATGTCAATTATAGTGTCTGAAATACCAATTATAGTGAGTGAAATGCCAAATAAGATGCCTGAAATGCCTATTATAATGTCTGAAATGCCAAATATAATGTCATAAATGCCAAATATAGTGCGTTAAAATGCCAACAATAGTGCTTGAAATGCCAATTGTAATGTCTGAAATGCCAATTATAGTTCCTGAAATGCCAAATATAAAGTCACAAAGGCCAAATATAATGTCACAAATGCCAATTTTAGTGCCTGAAATGCCAAATATAATGTCACAAAGGACAATTAGAGTGCCTGAAATGTCAATTATAGTGTCTGAAATGTCAAATATAGTGTCCGAAATGCCAAATATAATGTCAAAAATGCCAATTTTAGTGCCTGAAATTTCAAATATAATGTCACAAATGCCAATTATAGTGCCTGAAATGTCAATTATAGTGTCTGAAATGTCAATTATAGTGTCTGAAATGCCAATTATAGTGAGTGAAATGCCAAATAAGATGCCTGAAATGCCTATTATAATGTCTGAAATGCCAATTATAGTGCCTGAAATGCCAATTATAGTGCCTATAATGCCAAATATTATGTCACAAATGAAAAATTTTAGTGCCTGAAACGCAAAATATAATGTCACAAAGGCCAATTATACTGCCTGAAATGTCAATTAGAGTGCCTGAAATGTCAATTATAGTGTCTAAAATGTCAATTATAGTGTCTGAAAAGCCAATTATAGTGCGTGAAATGCCAATTATAGTGCCTGAAATGCCAATTTTAGTGCCTGAAATGCGAATTATTATGTCTAAAATGCCAATTATAATGTCTGAAATGTCAATTATAGTTTCCGAAATGCCAAATATAATGTCACAAATGCCAATTTTAGTGCCTGAAATTCCAAATATAATGTCACAAATGCCAATTATAGTGCCTGAAATGTCAATTATAGTGTCTGAAATGTCAATTATAGTGTCTGAAATGCCCATTATAGTGAGTGAAATGCCAAATAAGATGCCTGAAATGCCTATTATAATGTCTGAAATGCCAATTATAGTGCCTGAAATGTCAATTATAGTGTCTGAAATGTCAATTATAGTGTCTGAAATGCCAATTATAGTGAGTGAAATGCCAAATAAGATGCCTGAAATGCCTATTATAATGTCTGAAATGCCACTTATAGTGCCTGAAATGCCAAATATTATGTCACAAATGCCAAAAATAGTGCCTGAAATGCCAAATATAATGTCACAAATGCCAAATATAGTGCCTGAAATGCCAATTATACTGCCTGAAATGTCAATTATAGTGTCTAAAATGTCAATTATAGTGTCTGAAAATCCAATTATAGTGCCTGAAATGCCAATTATAGTGCCTGAAATGCCAATTTTAGTGCCTGAAATGCCAATTTTAGTGCCTGAAATGCCAATTTTAGTGCCTGAAATGCCAATTTTAGTGCCTGAAATGCGAATTATTATGTCTATAATGCCAATTATAATGTCTGAAATGCCAATTATAGTGCCTGAAATGCCAAATATTATGTCACAAATGCCAAAAATAGTGCCTGAAATGCGAATTATTTTGTCTAAAATGCCAATTAGAGTGCCTGAAATGACAATTATAGTGTCTAAAAAGCCAATTAGAGTGCCTGAAATGTCAATTAGAGTGCCTGAAATGTCAATTATAGTGTCTGAAATGCCAATTATAGTGAGTGAAATGCCAAATATAATGTCATAAATGCCAAATATAGTGCGTTGAAATGACATTTATAGTGCTTGAAATGCCAATTATAATGTCTGAAATGCCAATTATAGTGCCTGAAATGCCAAATATAGTGTCCGAAATGCCAAATATAATGTCACAAATGCCAATTTTAGGGCCTGAAATTCCAAATATAATGTCACAAATGCCAATTATAGTGCCTGAAATGTCAATTATAGTGTCTGAAATGTCAATTATAGTGTCTGAAATGCCAATTATAGTGAGTGAAATGCCAAATATGATGCCTGAAATGCCAATTATAATGTCTGAAATGCCAACAATAGTGCTTGAAATGCCAATTGTAATGTCTGAAATGCCAATTATAGTTCCTGAAATGCCAAATATAATGTCATAAATGCCAAATATAGTGCGTTAAAATGCCAACAATAGTGCTTGAAATGCCAATTGTAATGTCTGAAATGCCAATTATAGTTCCTGAAATGCCAAATATAAAGTCACAAAGGCCAAATATAATGTCACAAATGCCAATTTTAGTGCCTGAAATGCCAAATATAATGTCACAAAGGACAATTAGAGTGCCTGAAATGTCAACAATAGTGCTTGAAATGCCAATTGTAATGTCTGAAATGCCAATTATAGTTCCTGAAATGCCAAATATAATGTCACAAAGGCCAAATATAATGCGTTAAAATGCCAACAATAGTGCTTGAAATGCCAATTGTAATGTCTGAAATGCCAATTTTAGTGCCTGAAATGCCAAATATAATGTCACAAAGGACAATTAGAGTGCCTGAAATGTCAATTATAGTGTCTGAAATGTCAAATATAGTGTCCGAAATGCCAAATATAATGTCAAAAATGCCAATTTTAGTGCCTGAAATTCCAAATATAATGTCACAAATGCCAATTATAGTGCCTGAAATGTCAATTATAGTGTCTGAAATGTCAATTATAGTGTCTGAAATGCCAATTATAGTGAGTGAAATGCCAAATAAGATGCCTGAAATGCCTATTATAATGTCTGAAATGCCAAATATAATGTCATAAATGCCAAATATAATGCGTTAAAATGCCAACAATAGTGCTTGAAATGCCAATTGTAATGTCTGAAATGCCAATTATAGTTCCTGAAATGCCAAATATAATGTCACAAAGGCCAAATATAATGTCACAAATGCCAATTTTAGTGCCTGAAATGCCAAATATAATGTCACAAAGGACAATTAGAGTGCCTGAAATGTCAATTATAGTGTCTGAAATGTCAAATATAGTGTCCGAAATGCCAAATATAATGTCAAAAATGCCAATTTTAGTGCCTGAAATTCCAAATATAATGTCACAAATGCCAATTATAGTGCCTGAAATGTCAATTATAGTGTCTGAAATGTCAATTATAGTGTCTGAAATGCCAATTATAGTGAGTGAAATGCCAAATAAGATGCCTGAAATGCCTATTATAATGTCTGAAATGCCAATTATAGTGCCTGAAATGCCAATTATAGTGCCTATAATGCCAAATATTATGTCACAAATGAAAAATTTTAGTGCCTGAAATGCAAAATATAATGTCACAAAGGCCAATTATACTGCCTGAAATGTCAATTAGAGTGCCTGAAATGTCAATTATAGTGTCTAAAATGTCAATTATAGTGTCGTAAAAGCCAATTATAGTGCCTGAAGTGCCAATTATAGTGCCTGAAATGCCAATTTTAGTGCCTGAAATGCCAATTTTAGTGCCTGAAATGCCAATTTTAGTGCCTGAAATGCGAATTATTATGTCTATAATGCCAATTACAATGTCTGAAATGCCAATTATAGTGCCTGAAATGCGAAATATTATGTCACAAATGCCAAAAATAGTGCCTGAAATGCGAATTATTTTGTCTAAAATGCCAATTAGAGTGCCTGAAATGACAATTATAGTGTCTAAAAAGCCAATTAGAGTGCCTGAAATGTCAATTAGAGTGCCTGAAATGTCAATTATAGTGTCTGAAATGCCAATTATAGTGAGTGAAATGCCAAATATAATGTCATAAATGCCAAATATAGTGCGTTGAAATGACATTTATAGTGCTTGAAATGCCAATTATAATGTCTGAAATGCCAATTATAGTGCCTGAAATGCCAATTTTAGTGCCTGAAATGCGAATTATTATGTCTAAAATGCCAATTATAATGTCTGAAAAGCCAATTATAGTGCCTGAAATCCCAAATATTATGTCACAAATGCCAAAAATAGTGCCTGAAATGCGAATTATTTTGTCTAAAATGCCAATTAGAGTGCCTGAAATGACAATTATAGTGTCTAAAAAGCCAATTAGAGTGCCTGAAATGTCAATTAGAGTGCCTGAAATGCCAAATATAATGTCATAAATGCCAAATATAGTGCCTGAAATGCGAATTATTATGTCTAAAATGCCAATTATAATGTCTGAAATGCCAATTATAATGTCGGAAATGCCAATTTTAGTGCCTGAAATGCCAATTATAGTGCCTGAAATGCCAAATATAGTGTCCGAAATGCCAAATATAATGTCACAAATGCCAATTTTAGTGCCTGAAATTCCAAATATAATGTCACAAATGCCAATTATAGTGCCTGAAATGTCAATTATAGTGTCTGAAATGTCAATTATACTGTCTGAAATGCCAATTATAGTGAGTGAAATGCCAAATATGATGCCTGAAATGCCAATTATAATGTCTGAAATGCCAATTATAGTACCTGAAATGCCAAATATTATGTCACAAATGCCAAAAATAGTGCCTGAAATGCGAATTATTATGTCTAAAATGCCAATTAGTGTGCCTGAAATGACAATTATAGTGTCTAAAATGCCAATTATAGTGCCTGAAATGTCAATTATAGTGTCTGAAAAGCCAATTATAGTGCCTGAAATGCCAATTATAGTGCCTGAAATGCCAATTTTAGTGCCTGTAATGAGAATTATTATGTCTAAAATGCCAATTATAATGTCTGAAATGCCAATTATAGTGCCTATAATGCCAAATATTATGTCACAAATGAAAACTTTTAGTGCCTGAAATGCGAAATATAATGTCACAAAGGCCAATTATAGTGCCTGAAATGTCAATTATAGTGTCTGAAATGTCAATTATAGTGTCCGAAATGCGAAATATAATGTCACAAACGCCAATTTTAGTGCCTGAAATGCCAATTATAGTGCCTGAAATGCAAATTAGAGTGCCTGAAATGTCAATTATAGTGTCTGAAATGTCAATTATAGTGTCTGAAATGCCAAATATAATGACACAAATGCCAATTATAGTGCCTGAAATGCAAATTAGAGTGCCTGAAATGTCAACTATAGTGTCTAAAATGTCAATTATAGTGTCTGAAAAGCCAATTATAGTGCCTGAAATGCCAATTATAGTGCCTGAAATGCCAATTTTAGTGCCTGAAATGCGAATTATTATGTCTAAAATGCCAATTATAATGTCTGAAATGTCAATTATAGTGTCCGAAATGCCAAATATAATGTCACAAATGCCAATTTTAGTGCCTGAAATTCCAAATATAATGTCACAAATGCCAATTATAGTGCCTGAAATGTCAATTATAGTGTCTGAAATGTCAATTATAGTGTCTGAAATGCCAATTATAGTGAGTGAAATGCCAAATAAGATGCCTGAAATGCCTATTATAATGTCTGAAATGCCAATTATAGTGCCTGAAATGTCAATTATAGTGTCTGAAATGTCAATTATAGTGTCTGAAATGCCAATTATAGTGAGTGAAATGCCAAATAAGATGCCTGAAATGCCTATTATAATGTCTGAAATGCCACTTATAGTGCCTGAAATGCCAAATATTATGTCACAAATGCCAAAAATAGTGCCTGAAATGCTAAATATAATGTCACAAATGCCAAATATAGTGCCTGAAATGCCAATTATAGTGCCTGAAATGCAATTTAGAGTGCCTGAAATGTCAACTATAGTGTCTGAAATGTCAATTATAGTGCCTGAAATGCCAATTATAGTGCCTATAATGCCAAATATTATGTCACAAATAAAAAATTTTAGTGCCTGAAATGCAAAATATAATGTCACAAAGGCCAATTATACTGCCTGAAATGTCAATTAGAGTGCCTTAAATGTCAATTATAGTGTCTAAAATGTCAATTATAGTGTCTGAAAAGCCAATTATAGTGCCTGAAATGCCAATTATAGTGCCTGAAATGCCAATTTTAGTGCCTGAAATGCCAATTTTAGTGCCTGAAATGCCAATTTTAGTGCCTGAAATGCCAATTTTAGTGCCTGAAATGCGAATTATTATGTCTATAATGCCAATTATAATGTCTGAAATGCCAATTATAGGGCCTGAAATGCCAAATATTATGTCACAAAGGCCAATTATACTGCCTGAAATGTCAATTAGAGTGCCTGAAATGTCAATTATAGTGTCTAAAATGTCAATTATAGTGTCTGAAAATCCAATTATAGTGCCTGAAATGCCAATTATAGTGCCTGAAATGCCAATTTTAGTGCCTGAAATGCCAATTTTAGTGCCTGAAATGCCAATTTTAGTGCCTGAAATGCCAATTTTAGTGCCTGAAATGCGAATTATTATGTCTATAATGCCAATTATAATGTCTGAAATGCCAATTATAGTGCCTGAAATGCCAAATATTATGTCACAAATGCCATAAATAGTGCCTGAAATGCGAATTATTTTGTCTAAAATGCCAATTAGAGTGCCTGAAATGACAATTATAGTGTCTAAAAAGCCAATTAGAGTGCCTGAAATGTCAATTAGAGTGCCTGAAATGTCAATTATAGTGTCTGAAATGCCAATTATAGTGAGTGAAATGCCAAATATAATGTCATAAATGCCAAATATAGTGCGTTGAAATGACATTTATAGTGCTTGAAATGCCAATTATAATGTCTGAAATGCCAATTATAGTGCCTGAAATGCCAAATATAGTGTCCGAAATGCCAAATATAATGTCACAAATGCCAATTTTAGTGCCTGAAATTCCAAATATAATGTCACAAATGCCAATTATAGTGCCTGAAATGTCAATTATAGTGTCTGAAATGTCAATTATAGTGTCTGAAATGCCAATTATAGTGAGTGAAATGCCAAATATGATGCCTGAAATGCCAATTATAATGTCTGAAATGCCAATTATAGTACCTGAAATGCCAAATATTATGTCACAAATGCCAAAAATAGTGCCTGAAATGCGAATTATTATGTCTAAAATGCCAATTAGAGTGCCTGAAATGACAATTATAGTGTCTAAAATGCCAATTATAGTGCCTGAAATGTCAATTAGAGTGCCTGAAACGTCAATTATAGTGTCACAAAGGCCAAATATAATGTCACAAATGCCAATTATAGTGAGTGAAATGCCAAATATAATGTCATAAATGCCAAATATAGTGCGTTAAAATGCCAACAATAGTGCTTGAAATGCCAATTGTAATGTCTGAAATGCCAATTATAGTTCCTGAAATGCCAAATATAATGTCACAAAGGCCAAATATAATGCGTTAAAATGCCAACAATAGTGCTTGAAATGCCAATTGTAATGTCTGAAATGCCAATTTTAGTGCCTGAAATGCCAAATATAATGTCACAAAGGACAATTAGAGTGCCTGAAATGTCAATTATAGTGTCTGAAATGTCAAATATAGTGTCCGAAATGCCAAATATAATGTCAAAAATGCCAATTTTAGTGCCTGAAATTCCAAATATAATGTCACAAATGCCAATTATAGTGCCTGAAATGTCAATTATAGTGTCTGAAATGTCAATTATAGTGTCTGAAATGCCAATTATAGTCAGTGAAATGCCAAATAAGATGCCTGAAATGCCTATTATAATGTCTGAAATGCCAAATATAATGTCATAAATGCCAAATATAGTGCGTTAAAATGCCAACAATAGTGCTTGAAATGCCAATTGTAATGTCTGAAATGCCAATTATAGTTCCTGAAATGCCAAATATAATGTCACAAAGGCCAAATATAATGTCACAAATGCCAATTTTAGTGCCTGAAATGCCAAATATAATGTCACAAAGGACAATTAGAGTGCCTGAAATGTCAATTATAGTGTCTGAAATGTCAAATATAGTGTCCGAAATGCCAAATATAATGTCAAAAATGCCAATTTTAGTGCCTGAAATTCCAAATATAATGTCACAAATGCCAATTATAGTGCCTGAAATGCCAATTTTAGTGCCTGAAATGCGAATTATTATGTCTATAATGCCAATTACAATGTCTGAAATGCCAATTATAGTGCCTGAAATGCGAAATATTATGTCACAAATGCCAAAAAAAGTGCCTGAAATGCGAATTATTTTGTCTAAAATGCCAATTAGAGTGCCTGAAATGACAATTATAGTGTCTAAAAAGCCAATTAGAGTGCCTGAAATGTCAATTATAGTGTCTGAAATGCCAATTATAGTGAGTGAAATGCCAAATATAATGTCATAAATGCCAAATATAGTGCGTTGAAATGCAAATTAGAGTGCCTGAAATGTCAATTATAGTGTCTGAAAAGCCAATTATAGTGCCTGAAATGCCAATTATAGTGCCTGAAATGCCAATTTTAGTACCTGAAATGCGAATTATTATGTCTAAAATGCCAATTATAATGTCTGAAATGCCAATTATAGTGCCTGAAATCCCAAATATTATGTCACAAATGCCAAAAATAGTGCCTGAAATGCGAATTATTTTGTCTAAAATGCCAATTAGAGTGCCTGAAATGACAATTATAGTGTCTAAAAAGCCAATTAGAGTGCCTGAAATGTCAATTAGAGTGCCTGAAATGCCAAATATAATGTCATAAATGCCAAATATAGTGCCTGAAATGCGAATTATTATGTCTAAAATGCCAATTATAATGTCTGAAATGCCAATTATAATGTCGGAAATGCCAAATATAATGTCACAAATGCCAATTTTAGTGCCTGAAATGCCAATTATAGTGCCTGAAATGCCAATTATAGTGCCTGAAATGCCAATTTTAGTGCCTGAAATGCCAATTTTAGTGCCTGAAATGCCAATTTTAGTGCCTGAAATGCCAATTTTAGTGCCTGAAATGCGAATTATTATGTCTATAATGCCAATTATAATGTCTGAAATGCCAATTATAGTGCCTGAAATGCCAAATATTATGTCACAAATGCCAAAAATAGTGCCTGAAATGCGAATTATTTTGTCTAAAATGCCAATTAGAGTGCCTGAAATGACAATTATAGTGTCTAAAAAGCCAATTAGAGTGCCTGAAATGTCAATTAGAGTGCCTGAAATGTCAATTATAGTGTCTGAAATGCCAATTATAGTGAGTGAAATGCCAAATATAATGTCATAAATGCCAAATATAGTGCGTTGAAATGACATTTATAGTGCTTGAAATGCCAATTATAATGTCTGAAATGCCAATTATAGTGCCTGAAATGCCAAATATAGTGTCCGAAATGCCAAATATAATGTCACAAATGCCAATTTTAGTGCCTGAAATTCCAAATATAATGTCACAAATGCCAATTATAGTGCCTGAAATGTCAATTATAGTGTCTGAAATGTCAATTATAGTGTCTGAAATGCCAATTATAGTGAGTGAAATGCCAAATATGATGCCTGAAATGCCAATTATAATGTCTGAAATGCCAATTATAGTACCTGAAATGCCAAATATTATGTCACAAATGCCAAAAATAGTGCCTGAAATGCGAATTATTATGTCTAAAATGCCAATTAGTGTGCCTGAAATGACAATTATAGTGTCTAAAATGCCAATTATAGTGCCTGAAATGTCAATTATAGTGTCTGAAAAGCCAATTATAGTGCCTGAAATGCCAATTATAGTGCCTGAAATGCCAATTTTAGTGCCTGTAATGAGAATTATTATGTCTAAAATGCCAATTATAATGTCTGAAATGCCAATTATAGTGCCTATAATGCCAAATATTATGTAACAAATGAAAACTTTTAGTGCCTGAAATGCGAAATATAATGTCACAAAGGCCAATTATAGTGCCTGAAATGTCAATTATAGTGTCTGAAATGTCAATTATAGTGTCCGAAATGCGAAATATAATGTCACAAACGCCAATTTTAGTGCCTGAAATGCCATATATAATGTCACAAAGGCCAATTATAGTGCCTGAAATGTCAATTATAGTGTCTGAAATGTCAATTATAGTGTCTGAAATGTCAATTATAGTGTCTGAAATGCCAACTATAATGACACAAATGCCAATTATAGTGCCTGAAATGCAAATTAGAGTGCCTGAAATGTCAATTATAGTGTCTGAAATGTCATTTATAGTGTCTGAAATGCCAAATATAATGACACAAATGCCAATTATAGTGCCTGAAATGCAAATTAGAGTGCCTGAAATGTCAACTATAGTGTCTAAAATGTCAATTATAGTGTCTGAAAAGCCAATTATAGTGCCTGAAATGCCAATTATAGTGCCTGAAATGCCAAATATAGTGTCCGAAATGCCAAATATAATGTCACAAATGCCAATTTTAGTGCCTGAAATTCCAAATATAATGTCACAAATGCCAATTATAGTGCCTGAAATGTCAATTATAGTGTCTGAAATGTCAATTATAGTGTCTGAAATGCCAATTATAGTGCGTTAAAATGCCAACAATAGTGCTTGAAATGCCAATTGTAATGTCTGAAATGCCAATTATAGTTCCTGAAATGCCAAATATAATGTCACAAAGGCCAAATATAATGTCACAAATGCCAATTTTAGTGCCTGAAATGCCAAATATAATGTCACAAAGGACAATTAGAGTGCCTGAAATGTCAATTATAGTGTCTGAAATGTCAAATATAGTGTCCGAAATGCCAAATATAATGTCAAAAATGCCAATTTTAGTGCCTGAAATTCCAAATATAATGTCACGAATGCCAATTATAGTGCCTGAAATGTCAATTATAGTGTCTGAAATGTCAATTATAGTGTCTGAAATGTCAATTATAGTGTCTGAAATGCCAATTATAGTGAGTGAAATGCCAAATAAGATGCCTGAAATGCCTATTATAATGTCTGAAATGCCAAATATAATGTCATAAATGCCAAATATAGTGCGTTAAAATGCCAACAATAGTGCTTGAAATGCCAATTGTAATGTCTGAAATGCCAATTATAGTTCCTGAAATGCCAAATATAATGTCACAAAGGCCAAATATAATGTCACAAATGCCAATTTTAGTGCCTGAAATGCCAAATATAATGTCACAAAGGACAATTAGAGTGCCTGAAATGTCAATTATAGTGTCTGAAATGTCAAATATAGTGTCCGAAATGCCAAATATAATGTCAAAAATGCCAATTTTAGTGCCTGAAATTCCAAATATAATGTCACAAATGCCAATTATAGTGCCTGAAATGTCAATTATAGTGTCTGAAATGTCAATTATAGTGTTTGAAATGCCAATTATAGTGAGTGAAATGCCAAATAAGATGCCTGAAATGCCTATTATAATGTCTGAAATGCCAATTATAGTGCCTGAAATGCCAATTATAGTGCCTATAATGCCAAATATTATGTCACAAATGAAAAATTTTAGTGCCTGAAATGCAAAATATAATGTCACAAAGGCCAATTATACTGCCTGAAATGTCAATTAGAGTGCCTGAAATGTCAATTATAGTGTCTAAAATGTCAATTATAGTGTCTGAAAAGCCAATTATAGTGCCTGAAATGCCAATTATAGTGCCTGAAATGCCAATTTTAGTGCCTGAAATGCGAATTATTATGTCTAAAATGCCAATTATAGTGTCTGAAATGTCAATTATAGTGTCTGAAATGTCAATTATAGTGTCTGAAATGCCAATTATAGTGAGTGAAATGCCAAATAAGATGCCTGAAATGCCTATTATAATGTCTGAAATGCCAAATATAATGTCATAAATGCCAAATATAGTGCGTTAAAATGCCAACAATAGTGCTTGAAATGCCAATTGTAATGTCTGAAATGCCAATTATAGTTCCTGAAATGCCAAATATAATGTCACAAAGGCCAAATATAATGTCACAAATGCCAATTTTAGTGCCTGAAATGCCAAATATAATGTCACAAAGGACAATTAGAGTGCCTGAAATGTCAATTATAGTGTCTGAAATGTCAAATATAGTGTCCGAAATGCCAAATATAATGTCAAAAATGCCAATTTTAGTGCCTGAAATTCCAAATATAATGTCACAAATGCCAATTATAGTGCCTGAAATGTCAATTATAGTGTCTGAAATGTCAATTATAGTGTTTGAAATGCCAATTATAGTGAGTGAAATGCCAAATAAGATGCCTGAAATGCCTATTATAATGTCTGAAATGCCAATTATAGTGCCTGAAATGCCAATTATAGTGCCTATAATGCCAAATATTATGTCACAAATGAAAAATTTTAGTGCCTGAAATGCAAAATATAATGTCACAAAGGCCAATTATACTGCCTGAAATGTCAATTAGAGTGCCTGAAATGTCAATTATAGTGTCTAAAATGTCAATTATAGTGTCTGAAAAGCCAATTATAGTGCCTGAAATGCCAATTATAGTGCCTGAAATGCCAATTTTAGTGCCTGAAATGCGAATTATTATGTCTAAAATGCCAATTATAATGTCTGAAATGTCAATTATAGTGTCCGAAATGCCAAATATAATGTCACAAATGCCAATTTTAGTGCCTGAAATTCCAAATATAATGTCACAAATGCCAATTATAGTGCCTGAAATGTCAATTATAGTGTCTGAAATGCCAATTATAGTGAGTGAAATGCCAAATAAGATGCCTGAAATGCCTATTATAATGTCTGAAATGCCAATTATAGTGCCTGAAATGTCAATTATAGTGTCTGAAATGTCAATTATAGTGTCTGAAATGCCAATTATAGTGAGTGAAATGCCAAATAAGATGCCTGAAATGCCTATTATAATGTCTGAAATGCCACTTATAGTGCCTGAAATGCCAAATATTATGTCACAAATGCCAAAAATAGTGCCTGAAATGCCAAATATAATGTCACAAATGCCAAATATAGTGCCTGAAATGCCAATTATAGTGCCTGAAATGCAATTTAGAGTGCCTGAAATGTCAACTATAGTGTCTGAAATGTCAATTATAGTGCCTGAAATGCCAATTATAGTGCCTATAATGCCAAATATTATGTCATAAATGAAAAATTTTAGTGCCTGAAATGCAAAATATAATGTTACAAAGGCCAATTATACTGCCTGAAATGTCAATTAGAGTGCCTGAAATGTCAATTATAGTGTCTAAAATGTCAATTATAGTGTCTGAAAAGCCAATTATAGTGCCTGAAATGCCAATTATAGTGCCTGAAATGCCAATTTTAGTGCCTGAAATGCCAATTTTAGTGCCTGAAATGCCAATTTTAGTGCCTGAAATGCCAATTTTAGTGCCTGAAATGCGAATTATTATGTCTATAATGCCAATTATAATGTCTGAAATGCCAATTATAGTGCCTGAAATGCCAAATATTATGTCACAAATGCCAAAAATAGTGCCTGAAATGCGAATTATTTTGTCTAAAATGCCAATTAGAGTGCCTGAAATGCCAAATATTATGTCACAAATGCCAAAAATAGTGCCTGAAATGCCAAATATAATGTCACAAATGCCAAATATAGTGCCTGAAATGCCAATTATACTGCCTGAAATGTCAATTATAGTGTCTAAAATGTCAATTATAGTGTCTGAAAATCCAATTATAGTGCCTGAAATGCCAATTATAGTGCCTGAAATGCCAATTTTAGTGCTTGAAATGCCAATTTTAGTGCCTGAAATGCCAATTTTAGTGCCTGAAATGCCAATTTTAGTGCCTGAAATGCCAATTTTAGTGCCTGAAATGCGAATTATTATGTCTATAATGCCAATTATAATGTCTGAAATGCCAATTATAGTGCCTGAAATGCCAAATATTATGTCACAAATGCCAAAAATAGTGCCTGAAATGCGAATTATTTTGTCTAAAATGCCAATTAGAGTGCCTGAAATGACAATTATAGTGTCTAAAAAGCCAATTAGAGTGCCTGAAATGTCAATTAGAGTGCCTGAAATGTCAATTATAGTGTCTGAAATGCCAATTATAGTGAGTGAAATGCCAAATATAATGTCATAAATGCCAAATATAGTGCGTTGAAATGACATTTATAGTGCTTGAAATGCCAATTATAATGTCTGAAATGCCAATTATAGTGCCTGAAATGCCAAATATAGTGTCCGAAATGCCAAATATAATGTCACAAATGCCAATTTTAGGGCCTGAAATTCCAAATATAATGTCACAAATGCCAATTATAGTGCCTGAAATGTCAATTATAGTGTCTGAAATGTCAATTATAGTGTCTGAAATGCCAATTATAGTGAGTGAAATGCCAAATATGATGCCTGAAATGCCAATTATAATGTCTGAAATGCCAACAATAGTGCTTGAAATGCCAATTGTAATGTCTGAAATGCCAATTATAGTTCCTGAAATGCCAAATATAATGTCATAAATGCCAAATATAGTGCGTTAAAATGCCAACAATAGTGCTTGAAATGCCAATTGTAATGTCTGAAATGCCAATTATAGTTCCTGAAATGCCAAATATAAAGTCACAAAGGCCAAATATAATGTCACAAATGCCAATTTTAGTGCCTGAAATGCCAAATATAATGTCACAAAGGACAATTAGAGTGCCTGAAATGTCAACAATAGTGCTTGAAATGCCAATTGTAATGTCTGAAATGCCAATTATAGTTCCTGAAATGCCAAATATAATGTCACAAAGGCCAAATATAATGCGTTAAAATGCCAACAATAGTGCTTGAAATGCCAATTGTAATGTCTGAAATGCCAATTTTAGTGCCTGAAATGCCAAATATAATGTCACAAAGGACAATTAGAGTGCCTGAAATGTCAATTATAGTGTCTGAAATGTCAAATATAGTGTCCGAAATGCCAAATATAATGTCAAAAATGCCAATTTTAGTGCCTGAAATTCCAAATATAATGTCACAAATGCCAATTATAGTGCCTGAAATGTCAATTATAGTGTCTGAAATGTCAATTATAGTGTCTGAAATGCCAATTATAGTGAGTGAAATGCCAAATAAGATGCCTGAAATGCCTATTATAATGTCTGAAATGCCAAATATAATGTCATAAATGCCAAATATAATGCGTTAAAATGCCAACAATAGTGCTTGAAATGCCAATTGTAATGTCTGAAATGCCAATTATAGTTCCTGAAATGCCAAATATAATGTCACAAAGGCCAAATATAATGTCACAAATGCCAATTTTAGTGCCTGAAATGCCAAATATAATGTCACAAAGGACAATTAGAGTGCCTGAAATGTCAATTATAGTGTCTGAAATGTCAAATATAGTGTCCGAAATGCCAAATATAATGTCAAAAATGCCAATTTTAGTGCCTGAAATTCCAAATATAATGTCACAAATGCCAATTATAGTGCCTGAAATGTCAATTATAGTGTCTGAAATGTCAATTATAGTGTCTGAAATGCCAATTATAGTGAGTGAAATGCCAAATAAGATGCCTGAAATGCCTATTATAATGTCTGAAATGCCAATTATAGTGCCTGAAATGCCAATTATAGTGCCTATAATGCCAAATATTATGTCACAAATGAAAAATTTTAGTGCCTGAAATGCAAAATATAATGTCACAAAGGCCAATTATACTGCCTGAAATGTCAATTAGAGTGCCTGAAATGTCAATTATAGTGTCTAAAATGTCAATTATAGTGTCTGAAAAGCCAATTATAGTGCCTGAAGTGCCAATTATAGTGCCTGAAATGCCAATTTTAGTGCCTGAAATGCCAATTTTAGTGCCTGAAATGCCAATTTTAGTGCCTGAAATGCGAATTATTATGTCTATAATGCCAATTACAATGTCTGAAATGCCAATTATAGTGCCTGAAATGCGAAATATTATGTCACAAATGCCAAAAATAGTGCCTGAAATGCGAATTATTTTGTCTAAAATGCCAATTAGAGTGCCTGAAATGACAATTATAGTGTCTAAAAAGCCAATTAGAGTGCCTGAAATGTCAATTAGAGTGCCTGAAATGTCAATTATAGTGTCTGAAATGCCAATTATAGTGAGTGAAATGCCAAATATAATGTCATAAATGCCAAATATAGTGCGTTGAAATGACATTTATAGTGCTTGAAATGCCAATTATAATGTCTGAAATGCCAATTATAGTGCCTGAAATGCCAATTTTAGTGCCTGAAATGCGAATTATTATGTCTAAAATGCCAATTATAATGTCTGAAAAGCCAATTATAGTGCCTGAAATCCCAAATATTATGTCACAAATGCCAAAAATAGTGCCTGAAATGCGAATTATTTTGTCTAAAATGCCAATTAGAGTGCCTGAAATGACAATTATAGTGTCTAAAAAGCCAATTAGAGTGCCTGAAATGTCAATTAGAGTGCCTGAAATGCCAAATATAATGTCATAAATGCCAAATATAGTGCCTGAAATGCGAATTATTATGTCTAAAATGCCAATTATAATGTCTGAAATGCCAATTATAATGTCGGAAATGCCAATTTTAGTGCCTGAAATGCCAATTATAGTGCCTGAAATGCCAAATATAGTGTCCGAAATGCCAAATATAATGTCACAAATGCCAATTTTAGTGCCTGAAATTCCAAATATAATGTCACAAATGCCAATTATAGTGCCTGAAATGTCAATTATAGTGTCTGAAATGTCAATTATACTGTCTGAAATGCCAATTATAGTGAGTGAAATGCCAAATATGATGCCTGAAATGCCAATTATAATGTCTGAAATGCCAATTATAGTACCTGAAATGCCAAATATTATGTCACAAATGCCAAAAATAGTGCCTGAAATGCGAATTATTATGTCTAAAATGCCAATTAGTGTGCCTGAAATGACAATTATAGTGTCTAAAATGCCAATTATAGTGCCTGAAATGTCAATTATAGTGTCTGAAAAGCCAATTATAGTGCCTGAAATGCCAATTATAGTGCCTGAAATGCCAATTTTAGTGCCTGTAATGAGAATTATTATGTCTAAAATGCCAATTATAATGTCTGAAATGCCAATTATAGTGCCTATAATGCCAAATATTATGTCACAAATGAAAACTTTTAGTGCCTGAAATGCGAAATATAATGTCACAAAGGCCAATTATAGTGCCTGAAATGTCAATTATAGTGTCTGAAATGTCAATTATAGTGTCCGAAATGCGAAATATAATGTCACAAACGCCAATTTTAGTGCCTGAAATGCCAATTATAGTGCCTGAAATGCAAATTAGAGTGCCTGAAATGTCAATTATAGTGTCTGAAATGTCAATTATAGTGTCTGAAATGCCAAATATAATGACACAAATGCCAATTATAGTGCCTGAAATGCAAATTAGAGTGCCTGAAATGTCAACTATAGTGTCTTAAATGTCAATTATAGTGTCTGAAAAGCCAATTATAGTGCCTGAAATGCCAATTATAGTGCCTGAAATGCCAATTTTAGTGCCTGAAATGCGAATTATTATGTCTAAAATGCCAATTATAATGTCTGAAATGTCAATTATAGTGTCCGAAATGCCAAATATAATGTCACAAATGCCAATTTTAGTGCCTGAAATTCCAAATATAATGTCACAAATGCCAATTATAGTGCCTGAAATGTCAATTATAGTGTCTGAAATGTCAATTATAGTGTCTGAAATGCCAATTATAGTGAGTGAAATGCCAAATAAGATGCCTGAAATGCCTATTATAATGTCTGAAATGCCAATTATAGTGCCTGAAATGTCAATTATAGTGTCTGAAATGTCAATTATAGTGTCTGAAATGCCAATTATAGTGAGTGAAATGCCAAATAAGATGCCTGAAATGCCTATTATAATGTCTGAAATGCCACTTATAGTGCCTGAAATGCCAAATATTATGTCACAAATGCCAAAAATAGTGCCTGAAATGCTAAATATAATGTCACAAATGCCAAATATAGTGCCTGAAATGCCAATTATAGTGCCTGAAATGCAATTTAGAGTGCCTGAAATGTCAACTATAGTGTCTGAAATGTCAATTATAGTGCCTGAAATGCCAATTATAGTGCCTATAATGCCAAATATTATGTCACAAATAAAAAATTTTAGTGCCTGAAATGCAAAATATAATGTCACAAAGGCCAATTATACTGCCTGAAATGTCAATTAGAGTGCCTTAAATGTCAATTATAGTGTCTAAAATGTCAATTATAGTGTCTGAAAAGCCAATTATAGTGCCTGAAATGCCAATTATAGTGCCTGAAATGCCAATTTTAGTGCCTGAAATGCCAATTTTAGTGCCTGAAATGCCAATTTTAGTGCCTGAAATGCCAATTTTAGTGCCTGAAATGCGAATTATTATGTCTATAATGCCAATTATAATGTCTGAAATGCCAATTATAGGGCCTGAAATGCCAAATATTATGTCACAAAGGCCAATTATACTGCCTGAAATGTCAATTAGAGTGCCTGAAATGTCAATTATAGTGTCTAAAATGTCAATTATAGTGTCTGAAAATCCAATTATAGTGCCTGAAATGCCAATTATAGTGCCTGAAATGCCAATTTTAGTGCCTGAAATGCCAATTTTAGTGCCTGAAATGCCAATTTTAGTGCCTGAAATGCGAATTATTATGTCTATAATGCCAATTATAATGTCTGAAATGCCAATTATAGTGCCTGAAATGCCAAATATTATGTCACAAATGCCATAAATAGTGCCTGAAATGCGAATTATTTTGTCTAAAATGCCAATTAGAGTGCCTGAAATGACAATTATAGTGTCTAAAAAGCCAATTAGAGTGCCTGAAATGTCAATTAGAGTGCCTGAAATGTCAATTATAGTGTCTGAAATGCCAATTATAGTGAGTGAAATGCCAAATATAATGTCATAAATGCCAAATATAGTGCGTTGAAATGACATTTATAGTGCTTGAAATGCCAATTATAATGTCTGAAATGCCAATTATAGTGCCTGAAATGCCAAATATAGTGTCCGAAATGCCAAATATAATGTCACAAATGCCAATTTTAGTGCCTGAAATTCCAAATATAATGTCACAAATGCCAATTATAGTGCCTGAAATGTCAATTATAGTGTCTGAAATGTCAATTATAGTGTCTGAAATGCCAATTATAGTGAGTGAAATGCCAAATATGATGCCTGAAATGCCAATTATAATGTCTGAAATGCCAATTATAGTACCTGAAATGCCAAATATTATGTCACAAATGCCAAAAATAGTGCCTGAAATGCGAATTATTATGTCTAAAATGCCAATTAGAGTGCCTGAAATGACAATTATAGTGTCTAAAATGCCAATTATAGTGCCTGAAATGTCAATTAGAGTGCCTGAAACGTCAATTATAGTGTCACAAAGGCCAAATATAATGTCACAAATGCCAATTATAGTGAGTGAAATGCCAAATATAATGTCATAAATGCCAAATATAGTGCGTTAAAATGCCAACAATAGTGCTTGAAATGCCAATTGTAATGTCTGAAATGCCAATTATAGTTCCTGAAATGCCAAATATAATGTCACAAAGGCCAAATATAATGCGTTAAAATGCCAACAATAGTGCTTGAAATGCCAATTGTAATGTCTGAAATGCCAATTTTAGTGCCTGAAATGCCAAATATAATGTCACAAAGGACAATTAGAGTGCCTGAAATGTCAATTATAGTGTCTGAAATGTCAAATATAGTGTCCGAAATGCCAAATATAATGTCAAAAATGCCAATTTTAGTGCCTGAAATTCCAAATATAATGTCACAAATGCCAATTATAGTGCCTGAAATGTCAATTATAGTGTCTGAAATGTCAATTATAGTGTCTGAAATGCCAATTATAGTCAGTGAAATGCCAAATAAGATGCCTGAAATGCCTATTATAATGTCTGAAATGCCAAATATAATGTCATAAATGCCAAATATAGTGCGTTAAAATGCCAACAATAGTGCTTGAAATGCCAATTGTAATGTCTGAAATGCCAATTATAGTTCCTGAAATGCCAAATATAATGTCACAAAGGCCAAATATAATGTCACAAATGCCAATTTTAGTGCCTGAAATGCCAAATATAATGTCACAAAGGACAATTAGAGTGCCTGAAATGTCAATTATAGTGTCTGAAATGTCAAATATAGTGTCCGAAATGCCAAATATAATGTCAAAAATGCCAATTTTAGTGCCTGAAATTCCAAATATAATGTCACAAATGCCAATTATAGTGCCTGAAATGCCAATTTTAGTGCCTGAAATGCGAATTATTATGTCTATAATGCCAATTACAATGTCTGAAATGCCAATTATAGTGCCTGAAATGCGAAATATTATGTCACAAATGCCAAAAAAAGTGCCTGAAATGCGAATTATTTTGTCTAAAATGCCAATTAGAGCGCCTGAAATGACAATTATAGTGTCTAAAAAGCCAATTAGAGTGCCTGAAATGTCAATTATAGTGTCTGAAATGCCAATTATAGTGAGTGAAATGCCAAATATAATGTCATAAATGCCAAATATAGTGCGTTGAAATGCAAATTAGAGTGCCTGAAATGTCAATTATAGTGTCTGAAAAGCCAATTATAGTGCCTGAAATGCCAATTATAGTGCCTGAAATGCCAATTTTAGTACCTGAAATGCGAATTATTATGTCTAAAATGCCAATTATAATGTCTGAAATGCCAATTATAGTGCCTGAAATCCCAAATATTATGTCACAAATGCCAAAAATAGTGCCTGAAATGCGAATTATTTTGTCTAAAATGCCAATTAGAGTGCCTGAAATGACAATTATAGTGTCTAAAAAGCCAATTAGAGTGCCTGAAATGTCAATTAGAGTGCCTGAAATGCCAAATATAATGTCATAAATGCCAAATATAGTGCCTGAAATGCGAATTATTATGTCTAAAATGCCAATTATAATGTCTGAAATGCCAATTATAATGTCGGAAATGCCAAATATAATGTCACAAATGCCAATTTTTGGTGCCTGAAATGCCAATTATAGTGCCTGAAATGCCAATTATAGTGCCTGAAATGCCAATTTTAGTGCCTGAAATGCCAATTTTAGTGCCTGAAATGCCAATTTTAGTGCCTGAAATGCCAATTTTAGTGCCTGAAATGCGAATTATTATGTCTATAATGCCAATTATAATGTCTGAAATGCCAATTATAGTGCCTGAAATGCCAAATATTATGTCACAAATGCCAAAAATAGTGCCTGAAATGCGAATTATTTTGTCTAAAATGCCAATTAGAGTGCCTGAAATGACAATTATAGTGTCTAAAAAGCCAATTAGAGTGCCTGAAATGTCAATTAGAGTGCCTGAAATGTCAATTATAGTGTCTGAAATGCCAATTATAGTGAGTGAAATGCCAAATATAATGTCATAAATGCCAAATATAGTGCGTTGAAATGACATTTATAGTGCTTGAAATGCCAATTATAATGTCTGAAATGCCAATTATAGTGCCTGAAATGCCAAATATAGTGTCCGAAATGCCAAATATAATGTCACAAATGCCAATTTTAGTGCCTGAAATTCCAAATATAATGTCACAAATGCCAATTATAGTGCCTGAAATGTCAATTATAGTGTCTGAAATGTCAATTATAGTGTCTGAAATGCCAATTATAGTGAGTGAAATGCCAAATATGATGCCTGAAATGCCAATTATAATGTCTGAAATGCCAATTATAGTACCTGAAATGCCAAATATTATGTCACAAATGCCAAAAATAGTGCCTGAAATGCGAATTATTATGTCTAAAATGCCAATTAGTGTGCCTGAAATGACAATTATAGTGTCTAAAATGCCAATTATAGTGCCTGAAATGTCAATTATAGTGTCTGAAAAGCCAATTATAGTGCCTGAAATGCCAATTATAGTGCCTGAAATGCCAATTTTAGTGCCTGTAATGAGAATTATTATGTCTAAAATGCCAATTATAATGTCTGAAATGCCAATTATAGTGCCTATAATGCCAAATATTATGTAACAAATGAAAACTTTTAGTGCCTGAAATGCGAAATATAATGTCACAAAGGCCAATTATAGTGCCTGAAATGTCAATTATAGTGTCTGAAATGTCAATTATAGTGTCCGAAATGCGAAATATAATGTCACAAACGCCAATTTTAGTGCCTGAAATGCCATATATAATGTCACAAAGGCCAATTATAGTGCCTGAAATGTCAATTATAGTGTCTGAAATGTCAATTATAGTGTCTGAAATGTCAATTATAGTGTCTGAAATGCCAACTATAATGACACAAATGCCAATTATAGTGCCTGAAATGCAAATTAGAGTGCCTGAAATGTCAATTATAGTGTCTGAAATGTCATTTATAGTGTCTGAAATGCCAAATATAATGACACAAATGCCAATTATAGTGCCTGAAATGCAAATTAGAGTGCCTGAAATGTCAACTATAGTGTCTAAAATGTCAATTATAGTGTCTGAAAAGCCAATTATAGTGCCTGAAATGCCAATTATAGTGCCTGAAATGCCAAATATAGTGTCCGAAATGCCAAATATAATGTCACAAATGCCAATTTTAGTGCCTGAAATTCCAAATATAATGTCACAAATGCCAATTATAGTGCCTGAAATGTCAATTATAGTGTCTGAAATGTCAATTATAGTGTCTGAAATGCCAATTATAGTGCGTTAAAATGCCAACAATAGTGCTTGAAATGCCAATTGTAATGTCTGAAATGCCAATTATAGTTCCTGAAATGCCAAATATAATGTCACAAAGGCCAAATATAATGTCACAAATGCCAATTTTAGTGCCTGAAATGCCAAATATAATGTCACAAAGGACAATTAGAGTGCCTGAAATGTCAATTATAGTGTCTGAAATGTCAAATATAGTGTCCGAAATGCCAAATATAATGTCAAAAATGCCAATTTTAGTGCCTGAAATTCCAAATATAATGTCACGAATGCCAATTATAGTGCCTGAAATGTCAATTATAGTGTCTGAAATGTCAATTATAGTGTCTGAAATGTCAATTATAGTGTCTGAAATGCCAATTATAGTGAGTGAAATGCCAAATAAGATGCCTGAAATGCCTATTATAATGTCTGAAATGCCAAATATAATGTCATAAATGCCAAATATAGTGCGTTAAAATGCCAACAATAGTGCTTGAAATGCCAATTGTAATGTCTGAAATGCCAATTATAGTTCCTGAAATGCCAAATATAATGTCACAAAGGCCAAATATAATGTCACAAATGCCAATTTTAGTGCCTGAAATGTCAAATATAATGTCACAAAGGACAATTAGAGTGCCTGAAATGTCAATTATAGTGTCTGAAATGTCAAATATAGTGTCCGAAATGCCAAATATAATGTCAAAAATGCCAATTTTAGTGCCTGAAATTCCAAATATAATGTCACAAATGCCAATTATAGTGCCTGAAATGTCAATTATAGTGTCTGAAATGTCAATTATAGTGTTTGAAATGCCAATTATAGTGAGTGAAATGCCAAATAAGATGCCTGAAATGCCTATTATAATGTCTGAAATGCCAATTATAGTGCCTGAAATGCCAATTATAGTGCCTATAATGCCAAATATTATGTCACAAATGAAAAATTTTAGTGCCTGAAATGCAAAATATAATGTCACAAAGGCCAATTATACTGCCTGAAATGTCAATTAGAGTGCCTGAAATGTCAATTATAGTTTCTAAAATGTCAATTATAGTGTCTGAAAAGCCAATTATAGTGCCTGAAATGCCAATTATAGTGCCTGAAATGCCAATTTTAGTGCCTGAAATGCGAATTATTATGTCTAAAATGCCAATTATAATGTCTGAAATGTCAATTATAGTGTCCGAAATGCCAAATATAATGTCACAAATGCCAATTTTAGTGCCTGAAATTCCAAATATAATGTCACAAATGCCAATTATAGTGCCTGAAATGTCAATTATAGTGTCTGAAATGCCAATTATAGTGAGTGAAATGCCAAATAAGATGCCTGAAATGCCTATTATAATGTCTGAAATGCCAATTATAGTGCCTGAAATGTCAATTATAGTGTCTGAAATGTCAATTATAGTGTCTGAAATGCCAATTATAGTGAGTGAAATGCCAAATAAGATGCCTGAAATGCCTATTATAATGTCTGAAATGCCACTTATAGTGCCTGAAATGCCAAATATTATGTCACAAATGCCAAAAATAGTGCCTGAAATGCCAAATATAATGTCACAAATGCCAAATATAGTGCCTGAAATGCCAATTATAGTGCCTGAAATGCAATTTAGAGTGCCTGAAATGTCAACTATAGTGTCTGAAATGTCAATTATAGTGCCTGAAATGCCAATTATAGTGCCTATAATGCCAAATATTATGTCACAAATGAAAAATTTTAGTGCCTGAAATGCAAAATATAATGTTACAAAGGCCAATTATACTGCCTGAAATGTCAATTAGAGTGCCTGAAATGTCAATTATAGTGTCTAAAATGTCAATTATAGTGTCTGAAAAGCCAATTATAGTGCCTGAAATGCCAATTATAGTGCCTGAAATGCCAATTTTAGTGCCTGAAATGCCAATTTAAGTGCCTGAAATGCCAATTTTAGTGCCTGAAATGCCAATTTTAGTGCCTGAAATGCGAATTATTATGTCTATAATGCCAATTATAATGTCTGAAATGCCAATTATAGTGCCTGAAATGCCAAATATTATGTCACAAATGCCAAAAATAGTGCCTGAAATGCGAATTATTTTGTCTAAAATGCCAATTAGAGTGCCTGAAATGACAATTATAGTGTCTAAAAAGCCAATTAGAGTGCCTGAAATGTCAATTAGAGTGCCTGAAATGTCAATTATAGTGTCTGAAATGCCAATTATAGTGAGTGAAATGCCAAATATAATGTCATAAATGCCAAATATAGTGCGTTGAAATGACATTTATAGTGCTTGAAATGCCAATTATAATGTCTGAAATGCCAATTATAGTGCCTGAAATGCCAAATATAGTGTCCGAAATGCCAAATATAATGTCACAAATGCCAATTTTAGTGCCTGAAATTCCATATATAATGTCACAAATGCCAATTATAGTGCCTGAAATGTCAATTATAGTGTCTGAAATGTCAATTATAGTGTCTGAAATGCCAATTATAGTGAGTGAAATGCCAAATATGATGCCTGAAATGCCAATTATAATGTCTGAAATGCCAATTATAGTACCTGAAATGCCAAATATTATGTCACAAATGCCAAAAATAGTGCCTGAAATGCGAATTATTATGTCTAAAATGCCAATTAGAGTGCCTGAAATGACAATTATAGTGTCTAAAATGCCAATTATAGTGCCTGAAATGTCAATTAGAGTGCCTGAAACGTCAATTATAGTGTCACAAAGGCCAAATATAATGTCACAAATGCCAATTATAGTGAGTGAAATGCCAAATATAGTGCGTTAAAATGCCAACAATAGTGCTTGAAATGCCAATTGTAATGTCTGAAATGCCAATTATAGTTCCTGAAATGCCAAATACAATGTCACAAAGGCCAAATATAATGTCACAAATGCCAATTTTAGTGCCTGAAATGCCAAATATAATGTCACAAAGGACAATTAGAGTGCCTGAAATGTCAATTATAGTGTCTGAAATGTCAAATATAGTGTCCGAAATGCCAAATATAATGTCAAAAATGCCAATTTTAGTGCCTGAAATTCCAAATATAATGTCACAAATTCCAATTATAGTGCCTGAAATGTCAATTATAGTGTCTGAAATGTCAATTATAGTGTCTGAAATACCAATTATAGTGAGTGAAATGCCAAATAAGATGCCTGAAATGCCTATTATAATGTCTGAAATGCCAAATATAATGTCATAAATGCCAAATATAGTGCGTTAAAATGCCAACAATAGTGCTTGAAATGCCAATTGTAATGTCTGAAATGCCAATTATAGTTCCTGAAATGCCAAATATAAAGTCACAAAGGCCAAATATAATGTCACAAATGCCAATTTTAGTGCCTGAAATGCCAAATATAATGTCACAAAGGACAATTAGAGTGCCTGAAATGTCAATTATAGTGTCTGAAATGTCAAATATAGTGTCCGAAATGCCAAATATAATGTCAAAAATGCCAATTTTAGTGCCTGAAATTTCAAATATAATGTCACAAATGCCAATTATAGTGCCTGAAATGTCAATTATAGTGTCTGAAATGTCAATTATAGTGTCTGAAATGCCAATTATAGTGAGTGAAATGCCAAATAAGATGCCTGAAATGCCTATTATAATGTCTGAAATGCCAATTATAGTGCCTGAAATGCCAATTATAGTGCCTATAATGCCAAATATTATGTCACAAATGAAAAATTTTAGTGCCTGAAATGCAAAATATAATGTCACAAAGGCCAATTATACTGCCTGAAATGTCAATTAGAGTGCCTGAAATGTCAATTATAGTGTCTAAAATGTCAATTATAGTGTCTGAAAAGCCAATTATAGTGCGTGAAATGCCAATTATAGTGCCTGAAATGCCAATTTTAGTGCCTGAAATGCGAATTATTATGTCTAAAATGCCAATTATAATGTCTGAAATGTCAATTATAGTTTCCGAAATGCCAAATATAATGTCACAAATGCCAATTTTAGTGCCTGAAATTCCAAATATAATGTCACAAATGCCAATTATAGTGCCTGAAATGTCAATTATAGTGTCTGAAATGTCAATTATAGTGTCTGAAATGCCCATTATAGTGAGTGAAATGCCAAATAAGATGCCTGAAATGCCTATTATAATGTCTGAAATGCCAATTATAGTGCCTGAAATGTCAATTATAGTGTCTGAAATGTCAATTATAGTGTCTGAAATGCCAATTATAGTGAGTGAAATGCCAAATAAGATGCCTGAAATGCCTATTATAATGTCTGAAATGCCACTTATAGTGCCTGAAATGCCAAATATTATGTCACAAATGCTAAAAATAGTGCCTGAAATGCCAAATATAATGTCACAAATGCCAAATATAGTGCCTGAAATGCAATTTAGAGTGCCTGAAATGTCAACTATAGTGTCTGAAATGTCAATTATAGTGCCTGAAATGCCAATTATAGTGCCTATAATGCCAAATATTATGTCACAAATGAAAAATTTTAGTGCCTGAAATGCAAAATATAATGTCACAAAGGCCAATTATACTGCCTGAAATGTCAATTAGAGTGCCTGAAATGTCAATTATAGTGTCTAAAATGTCAATTATAGTGTCTGAAAATCCAATTATAGTGCCTGAAATGCCAATTATAGTGCCTGAAATGCCAATTTTAGTGCCTGAAATGCCAATTTTAGTGCCTGAAATGCCAATTTTAGTGCCTGAAATGCCAATTTTAGTGCCTGAAATGCCAATTTTAGTGCCTGAAATGCGAATTATTATGTCTATAATGCCAATTATAATGTCTGAAATGCCAATTATAGTGCCTGAAATGCCAAATATTATGTCACAAATGCCAAAAATAGTGCCTGAAATGCGAATTATTTTGTCTAAAATGCCAATTAGAGTGCCTGAAATGACAATTATAGTGTCTAAAAAGCCAATTAGAGTGCCTGAAATGTCAATTAGAGTGCCTGAAATGTCAATTATAGTGTCTGAAATGCCAATTATAGTGAGTGAAATGCCAAATATAATGTCATAAATGCCAAATATAGTGCGTTGAAATGACATTTATAGTGCTTGAAATGCCAATTATAATGTCTGAAATGCCAATTATAGTGCCTGAAATGCCAAATATAGTGTCCGAAATGCCAAATATAATGTCACAAATGCCAATTTTAGTGCCTGAAATTCCAAATATAATGTCACAAATGCCAATTATAGTGCCTGAAATGTCAATTATAGTGTCTGAAATGTCAATTATAGTGTCTGAAATGCCAATTATAGTGAGTGAAATGCCAAATATGATGCCTGAAATGCCAATTATAATGTCTGAAATGCCAACAATAGTGCTTGAAATGCCAATTGTAATGTCTGAAATGCCAATTATAGTTCCTGAAATGCCAAATATAATGTCATAAATGCCAAATATAGTGCGTTAAAATGCCAACAATAGTGCTTGAAATGCCAATTGTAATGTCTGAAATGCCAATTATAGTTCCTGAAATGCCAAATATAAAGTCACAAAGGCCAAATATAATGTCACAAATGCCAATTTTAGTGCCTGAAATGCCAAATATAATGTCACAAAGGACAATTAGAGTGCCTGAAATGTCAACAATAGTGCTTGAAATGCCAATTGTAATGTCTGAAATGCCAATTATAGTTCCTGAAATGCCAAATATAATGTCACAAAGGCCAAATATAATGCGTTAAAATGCCAACAATAGTGCTTGAAATGCCAATTGTAATGTCTGAAATGCCAATTTTAGTGCCTGAAATGCCAAATATAATGTCACAAAGGACAATTAGAGTGCCTGAAATGTCAATTATAGTGTCTGAAATGTCAAATATAGTGTCCGAAATGCCAAATATAATGTCAAAAATGCCAATTTTAGTGCCTGAAATTCCAAATATAATGTCACAAATGCCAATTATAGTGCCTGAAATGTCAATTATAGTGTCTGAAATGTCAATTATAGTGTCTGAAATGCCAATTATAGTGAGTGAAATGCCAAATAAGATGCCTGAAATGCCTATTATAATGTCTGAAATGCCAAATATAATGTCATAAATGCCAAATATAATGCGTTAAAATGCCAACAATAGTGCTTGAAATGCCAATTGTAATGTCTGAAATGCCAATTATAGTTCCTGAAATGCCAAATATAATGTCACAAAGGCCAAATATAATGTCACAAATGCCAATTTTAGTGCCTGAAATGCCAATTTTAGTGCCTGAAATGCCAATTTTAGTGCCTGAAATGCCAATTTTAGTGCCTGAAATGCCAATTTTAGTGCCTGAAATGCCAATTTTAGTGCCTGAAATGCGAATTATTATGTCTATAATGCCAATTATAATGTCTGAAATGCCAATTATAGTGCCTGAAATGCCAAATATTATGTCACAAATGCCAAAAATAGTGCCTGAAATGCGAATTATTTTGTCTAAAATGCCAATTAGAGTGCCTGAAATGACAATTATAGTGTCTAAAAAGCCAATTAGAGTGCCTGAAATGTCAATTAGAGTGCCTGAAATGTCAATTATAGTGTCTGAAATGCCAATTATAGTGAGTGAAATGCCAAATATAATGTCATAAATGCCAAATATAGTGCGTTGAAATGACATTTATAGTGCTTGAAATGCCAATTATAATGTCTGAAATGCCAATTATAGTGCCTGAAATGCCAAATATAGTGTCCGAAATGCCAAATATAATGTCACAAATGCCAATTTTAGTGCCTGAAATTCCAAATATAATGTCACAAATGCCAATTATAGTGCCTGAAATGTCAATTATAGTGTCTGAAATGTCAATTATAGTGTCTGAAATGCCAATTATAGTGAGTGAAATGCCAAATATGATGCCTGAAATGCCAATTATAATGTCTGAAATGCCAACAATAGTGCTTGAAATGCCAATTGTAATGTCTGAAATGCCAATTATAGTTCCTGAAATGCCAAATATAAAGTCACAAAGGCCAAATATAATGTCACAAATGCCAATTTTAGTGCCTGAAATGCCAAATATAATGTCACAAAGGACAATTAGAGTGCCTGAAATGTCAACAATAGTGCTTGAAATGCCAATTGTAATGTCTGAAATGCCAATTATAGTTCCTGAAATGCCAAATATAATGTCACAAAGGCCAAATATAATGCGTTAAAATGCCAACAATAGTGCTTGAAATGCCAATTGTAATGTCTGAAATGCCAATTTTAGTGCCTGAAATGCCAAATATAATGTCACAAAGGACAATTAGAGTGCCTGAAATGTCAATTATAGTGTCTGAAATGTCAAATATAGTGTCCGAAATGCCAAATATAATGTCAAAAATGCCAATTTTAGTGCCTGAAATTCCAAATATAATGTCACAAATGCCAATTATAGTGCCTGAAATGCCAAATATAATGTCAAAAATGCCAATTTTAGTGCCTGAAATTCCAAATATAATGTCACAAATGCCAATTATAGTGCCTGAAATGTCAATTATAGTGTCTGAAATGTCAATTATAGTGTCTGAAATGCCAATTATAGTGAGTGAAATGCCAAATAAGATGCCTGAAATGCCTATTATAATGTCTGAAATGCCAATTATAGTGCCTGAAATGCCAATTATAGTGCCTATAATGCCAAATATTATGTCACAAATGAAAAATTTTAGTGCCTGAAATGCAAAATATAATGTCACAAAGGCCAATTATACTGCCTGAAATGTCAATTAGAGTGCCTGAAATGTCAATTATAGTGTCTAAAATGTCAATTATAGTGTCTGAAAAGCCAATTATAGTGCCTGAAGTGCCAATTATAGTGCCTGAAATGCCAATTTTAGTGCCTGAAATGCCAATTTTAGTGCCTGAAATGCCAATTTTAGTGCCTGAAATGCGAATTATTATGTCTATAATGCCAATTACAATGTCTGAAATGCCAATTATAGTGCCTGAAATGCGAAATATTATGTCACAAATGCCAAAAATAGTGCCTGAAATGCGAATTATTTTGTCTAAAATGCCAATTAGAGTGCCTGAAATGACAATTATAGTGTCTAAAAAGCCAATTAGAGTGCCTGAAATGTCAATTAGAGTGCCTGAAATGTCAATTATAGTGTCTGAAATGCCAATTATAGTGAGTGAAATGCCAAATATAATGTCATAAATGCCAAATATAGTGCGTTGAAATGACATTTATAGTGCTTGAAATGCCAATTATAATGTCTGAAATGCCAATTATAGTGCCTGAAATGCCAATTTTAGTGCCTGAAATGCGAATTATGATGTCTAAAATGCCAATTATAATGTCTGAAAAGCCAATTATAGTGCCTGAAATCCCAAATATTATGTCACAAATGCCAAAAATAGTGCCTGAAATGCGAATTATTTTGTCTAAAATGCCAATTAGAGTGCCTGAAATGACAATTATAGTGTCTAAAAAGCCAATTAGAGTGCCTGAAATGTCAATTAGAGTGCCTGAAATGCCAAATATAATGTCATAAATGCCAAATATAGTGCCTGAAATGCGAATTATTATGTCTAAAATGCCAATTATAATGTCTGAAATGCCAATTATAATGTCGGAAATGCCAAATATAATGTCACAAATGCCAATTTTAGTGCCTGAAATGCCAATTATAGTGCCTGAAATGCCAATTATAGTGCCTGAAATGCCAATTTTAGTGCCTGAAATGCCAATTTTAGTGCCTGAAATGCCAATTTTAGTGCCTGAAATGCCAATTTTAGTGCCTGAAATGCCAATTTTAGTGCCTGAAATGCGAATTATTATGTCTATAATGCCAATTATAATGTCTGAAATGCCAATTATAGTGCCTGAAATGCCAAATATTATGTCACAAATGCAAAAATAGTGCCTGAAATGCGAATTATTTTGTCTAAAATGCCAATTAGAGTGCCTGAAATGACAATTATAGTGTCTAAAAAGCCAATTAGAGTGCCTGAAATGTCAATTAGAGTGCCTGAAATGTCAATTATAGTGTCTGAAATGCCAATTATAGTGAGTGAAATGCCAAATATAATGTCATAAATGCCAAATATAGTGCGTTGAAATGACATTTATAGTGCTTGAAATGCCAATTATAATGTCTGAAATGCCAATTATAGTGCCTGAAATGCCAAATATAGTGTCCGAAATGCCAAATATAATGTCACAAATGCCAATTTTAGTGCCTGAAATTCCAAATATAATGTCACAAATGCCAATTATAGTGCCTGAAATGTCAATTATAGTGTCTGAAATGTCAATTATACTGTCTGAAATGCCAATTATAGTGAGTGAAATGCCAAATATGATGCCTGAAATGCCAATTATAATGTCTGAAATTCCAATTATAGTACCTGAAATGCCAAATATTATGTCACAAATGCCAAAAATAGTGCCTGAAATGCGAATTATTATGTCTAAAATGCCAATTAGTGTGCCTGAAATGACAATTATAGTGTCTAAAATGCCAATTATAGTGCCTGAAATGTCAATTATAGTGTCTGAAAAGCCAATTATAGTGCCTGAAATGCCAATTATAGTGCCTGAAATGCCAATTTTAGTGCCTGTAATGAGAATTATTATGTCTAAAATGCCAATTATAATGTCTGAAATGCCAATTATAGTGCCTATAATGCCAAATATTATGTCACAAATGAAAACTTTTAGTGCCTGAAATGCGAAATATAATGTCACAAAGGCCAATTATAGTGCCTGAAATGTCAATTATAGTGTCTGAAATGTCAATTATAGTGTCCGAAATGCGAAATATAATGTCACAAACGCCAATTTTAGTGCCTGAAATGCCAATTATAGTGCCTGAAATGCAAATTAGAGTGCCTGAAATGTCAATTATAGTGTCTGAAATGTCAATTATAGTGTCTGAAATGCCAAATATAATGACACAAATGCCAATTATAGTGCCTGAAATGCAAATTAGAGTGCCTGAAATGTCAACTATAGTGTCTAAAATGTCAATTATAGTGTCTGAAAAGCCAATTATAGTGCCTGAAATGCCAATTATAGTGCCTGAAATGCCAATTTTAGTGCCTGAAATGCGAATTATTATGTCTAAAATGCCAATTATAATGTCTGAAATGTCAATTATAGTGTCCGAAATGCCAAATATAATGTCACAAATGCCAATTTTAGTGCCTGAAATTCCAAATATAATGTCACAAATGCCAATTATAGTGCCTGAAATGTCAATTATAGTGTCTGAAATGTCAATTATAGTGTCTGAAATGCCAATTATAGTGAGTGAAATGCCAAATAAGATGCCTGAAATGCCTATTATAATGTCTGAAATGCCAATTATAGTGCCTGAAATGTCAATTATAGTGTCTGAAATGTCAATTATAGTGTCTGAAATGCCAATTATAGTGAGTGAAATGCCAAATAAGATGCCTGAAATGCCTATTATAATGTCTGAAATGCCACTTATAGTGCCTGAAATGCCAAATATTATGTCACAAATGCCAAAAATAGTGCCTGAAATGCTAAATATAATGTCACAAATGCCAAATATAGTGCCTGAAATGCCAATTATAGTGCCTGAAATGCAATTTAGAGTGCCTGAAATGTCAACTATAGTGTCTGAAATGTCAATTATAGTGCCTGAAATGCCAATTATAGTGCCTATAATGCCAAATATTATGTCACAAATAAAAAATTTTAGTGCCTGAAATGCAAAATATAATGTCACAAAGGCCAATTATACTGCCTGAAATGTCAATTAGAGTGCCTTAAATGTCAATTATAGTGTCTAAAATGTCAATTATAGTGTCTGAAAAGCCAATTATAGTGCCTGAAATGCCAATTATAGTGCCTGAAATGCCAATTTTAGTGCCTGAAATGCCAATTTTAGTGCCTGAAATGCCAATTTTAGTGCCTGAAATGCGAATTATTATGTCTATAATGCCAATTATAATGTCTGAAATGCCAATTATAGGGCCTGAAATGCCAAATATTATGTCACAAATGCCAAAAATAGTGCCTGAAATGCGAATTATTTTGTCTAAAATGCCAATTAGAGTGCCTGAAATGACAATTATAGTGTCTAAAAAGCCAATTAGAGTGCCTGAAATGTCAATTAGAGTGCCTGAAATGTCAATTATAGTGTCTGAAATGCCAATTATAGTGAGTGAAATGCCAAATATAATGTCATAAATGCCAAATATAGTGCGTTGAAATGACATTTATAGTGCTTGAAATGCCAATTATAATGTCTGAAATGCCAATTATAGTGCCTGAAATGCCAAATATAGTGTCCGAAATGCCAAATATAATGTCACAAATGCCAATTTTAGTGCCTGAAATTCCAAATATAATGTCACAAATGCCAATTATAGTGCCTGAAATGACAATTATAGTGTCTAAAATGCCAATTATAGTGCCTGAAATGTCAATTAGAGTGCCTGAAACGTCAATTATAGTGTCACAAAGGCCAAATATAATGTCACAAATGCCAATTATAGTGAGTGAAATGCCAAATATAATGTCACAAATGCCAAATATAGTGCGTTAAAATGCCAACAATAGTGCTTGAAATGCCAATTGTAATGTCTGAAATGCCAATTATAGTTCCTGAAATGCCAAATATAATGTCACAAAGGCCAAATATAATGTAACAAATGCCAATTTTAGTGCCTGAAATGCCAAATATAATGTCACAAAGGACAATTAGAGTGCCTGAAATGTCAATTATAGTGTCTGAAATGTCAAATATAGTGTCCGAAATGCCAAATATAATGTCAAAAATGCCAATTTTAGTGCCTGAAATTCCAAATATAATGTCACAAATGCCAATTATAGTGCCTGAAATGTCAATTATAGTGTCTGAAATGTCAATTATAGTGTCTGAAATGCCAATTATAGTGAGTGAAATGCCAAATAAGATGCCTGAAATGCCTATTTTAATGTCTGAAATGCCAATTATAGTGCCTGATATGCCAAATATAATGTCACAAATGCCAAATATAGTGCCTGAAATGCCAATTATAGTGCTTGAAATGCCAAATATAGTGCCTGAAATGCCAATTAGAGTGCCTAAAATGTCAATTATAGTGTCTGAAATGTCAATTATAGTGCCTGAAATGCCAAATATAATGTCATAAATGCCAAATATAGTGCCTGAAATGCCAATTTTAGTGCCTGAAATGCGAATTATTATGTCTAAAATGGCAATTATAATGTCTGAAATGCCAATTATAGTGTCGGAAATGCCAAATATAATGTCACAAATGCCAATTTTAGTGCCTGAAATGCCAAATATAAGGTCACAAATGCCAATTATAGTGCCTGAAATGTCAATTATAGTGTCTGAAATGTCAATTACAGTGTCTGAAATGCTAAATATAATGACACAAATGCCAATTATAGTGCCTGAAATGCAAATTAGAGTGCCTGAAATGTCAATTATAGTGTCTAAAATGTCAATTATAGTGTCTGAAAAGCCAATTATAGTGCCTGAAATGCCAATTATAGTGCCTGAAATGCCAATTTTAGTACCTGAAATGCGAATTATTATGTCTAAAAGGCCAATTATAATGTCTGACATGCCAATTATAGTGCCTATAATGCCAAATATTATGTCACAAATCAAAAATTTTAGTGCCTGAAATGCCAAATATAATGTCACAAAGGCCAATTATACTGCCTGAAATGTCAATTAGAGTGCCTGTAATGTCAATTATAGTGTCTAAAATGTCAATTATAGTGCCTATAATGCCAAATTTTATGTCAAAAATGAAAACTTTTAGTGCCTGAAATGCCAAATATAATGTCACAAAGGCCAATTATAGTGCCTGAAATGTCAATTATAGTGTCTGAAATGCCAATTATAGTGTCCGAAATGCGAAATATAATGTCACAAATGCCAATTTTACTGCCTGAAATGCCAAATATAATGTCACAAATGCCAATTTTAGTGCCTGAAATGCCATATATAATGTCACAAAGGCCAATTATAGTGCCTGAAATGTCACTTATAGTGTCTGAAATGTCAATTATAGTGTCTGAAATGCCAACTATAATGACACAAATGCCAATTATAGTGCCTGAAATGCAAATTAGAGTGCCTGAAATGTCAATTATAGTGTCTGAAAAGCCAATTATAGTGCCTGAAATGCCAATTATAGTGCCTGAAATGCCAATTTTAGTGCCGGAAATGCGAATTATTATGTCTAAAATGCCAATTATAATGTCTGAAATGCCAATTATAGTGCTTGAAATGCCAAATATTATGTCACAAATGCCAAAAATAGTGCCTGAAATGCGAATTATTTTGTCTAAAATGCCAATTAGAGTGCCTGAAATGACAATTATAGTGTCTAAAATGCCAATTTGAGTGCCTGAAATGTCAATTAGAGTGCCTGAAATGTCAATTATAGTGTCTGAAAAGCCAATTATAGTGCCTGAAATGCCAATTATAGTGCCTGAAATGCCAATTATAGTGCTTGAAATGCCAAATATAGTGCCTGAAATGCCAATTAGAGTGCCTGAAATGCCAATTATAGTGCTTGAAATGCCAAATATAATGTCACACATGCCAATTATAGTGCTTGAAATGTCAATTATAGTGTCTGAAATGTCAATTATAGTGTCTGAAATGCCAAATATAATGACACAAATGCCAATTATAGTGCCTAAAATGCAAATTAGAGTGCCTGAAATGTCAATTATAGTGTCTAAAATGTCAATTATAGTGTCTGAAAAGCCAATTTTAGTGCCAGAAATGCCAATTATAGTGCCTGAAATGCCAATTTTAGTGCCTGAAATGCGAATTATTATGTCTAAAATGCCAATTATAATGTGTGAAATGCCAATTATAGTGAGTGAAATGCCAAATATAATGTCACAAATGCCAAATATAGTGCGTTGAAATGCCATTTATAGTGCTTGAAATGCCAATTATAATGTCTGAAATGCCAATTATAGTGCCTGAAATTCCAAATATAATGTCACAAATGCCAAATATAGTGCCTGAAATGCCAATTATAGTGTCTGAAATGTCAATTATAGTGTCTGAAAAGCCAATTATAGTGCCTGAAATACAAATTATAGTGCCTGAAATGCCAATTATAGTGCCTGAAATGCCAATTATAGTGCTTGAAATGCCAAACATAGTGCCTGAAATGCCAATTAGAGTGCCTGAAATGCCAATTATAGTGCTTGAAATGCCAAATATAATGTCACACATGCCAATTATAGTGCCTGAAATGTCAATTATAGTGTCTGAAATGTCAATTATAGTGTCTGAAAAGCCAATTATAGTGCCTAAAATGCAAATTATAGTGCCTGAAATGCCAATTATAGTGCCTGAAATGCGAATTATGTTGTCTAAAATGCCAATTAGAGTGCCTGAAATGACAATTATAGTGTCTAAAATGCCAATTAGAGTGCCTGAAATGTCAATTAGAGTGCCTGAAATGTCAATTATAGTGTCTAAAATGTCAATTATAGTGTCTGAAAAGCCAATTATAGTGCCTGAAATGCCAATTATAGTGCCTGAAATGCCAATTTTAGTGCCTGAAATGCGAATTATTATGTCTAAAATGCCAATTATAATGTCTGAAATGCCAATTATAGTGAGTGAAATGCCAAATATAATGTCACAAATGCCAAATATAGTGCGTTGAAATGCCATTTATAGTGCTTGAAATGCCAATTATAATGTCTGAAATGCCAATAATAGTGCCTGAAATTCCAAATATAATGTCACAAATGCCAAATATAGTGCCTGAAATGCCAATTATAGTGTCTGAAATGCCAAATATAATGACACAAATGCCAATTATAGTGCCTGAAATGCAAATTAGAGTGCCTGAAATGTCAAGTGTGAAAATGAAGTGTCTAAAATGTCAATTATAGTGTCTGAAAAGCCAATTATAGTGCCTGAAATGCCAATTATAGAGCCTGAAATGCCAATTTTAGTGCCTGAAATGCGAATTATTATGTCTAAAATGCCAATTATAATGTCTGAAATGCCAATTATAGTGCCTGAAATGCCAAATATTATGTCACAAACGCCAAAAATGGTGCCTGAAATGCGAATTATTATGTCTTAAATGCCAATTAGAGTGCCTGAAATGACAATTATAGTGTCTAAAATGCCAATTAGAGTGCCTGAAATGTCAATTAGAGTGCCTGAAATGTCAATTACAGTGTCTGAAATGCCAATTATAGTGAGTGAAATGCCAAATATAATGTCACAAATGCCAAATATAGTGCGTTGAAATGCCATTTATAGTGCTTGAAATGCCAATTATAATGTCTGAAATGCCAATTATAGTGCCTGAAATGCCAAATATAATGTCTCAAATGCCAAATATAATGTCACAAATGCCAATTATAGTGCCTGAAATGCCAAATATAATGTCACAAAGGCCAATTATAGTGCCTGAAATGTCAATTATAGTGTCTGAAATGTCAATTATAGTGTCCGAAATGCCAAATATAATGTCACAAATGCCAACTTTGGTGCCTGAAATTCCAAATATAATGTCACAAATGCCAATTATAGTGCCTGAAATGTCAATTATAGTGTCTGAAATGCCAATTATAGTGCCTGAAATGCCAATTTTAGTGCCTGAAATGCGAATTATTATGTCTAAAATGCCAATTATAATGTCTGAAATGCCAATTATAGTGAGTGAAATGGCAAATATAATGTCACAAATGCCAAATATAGTGCGTTGAAATGCCATTTATAGTGCTTGAAATGCCAATTATAATGTCTGAAATGCCAATAATAGTGCCTGAAATTCCAAATATAATGTCACAAATGCCAAATATAGTGCCTGAAATGCCAATTAGAGTGCCTGAAATGTCAATTATAGTGTCTGAAATGTCAATTATAGTGTCTGAAAAGCCAATTATAGTGTCTGAAATGCCAATTATAGTGAGTGAAATGCCAAATAAGATGCCTGAAATGCCTATTATAATGTCTGAAATGCCAATTATAGTGCCTGATATGCCAAATATAATGTCACAAATGCCAAATATAGTGCCTGAAATGCCAATTATAGTGCTTGAAATGCCAAATATAGTGCCTGAAATGCCAATTATAGTGCCTGAAATGTCAATTATAGTGTCTAAAATGTCAATTATAGTTCCTATAATGCCAAATTTTATGTCACAAATGAAAACGTTTAGTGCCTGAAATGCCAAATATAATGTCACAAAGGCCAATTATAGTGCCTGAAATGTCAATTATAGTGTCTGAAATGCCAATTATAGTGTCCGAAATGCGAAATATAATGTCACAAATGCCAATTTTAGTGTCTGAAATGTCAATTATAGTGTCTGAAATGCCAACTATAATGACACAAATGCCAATTATAGTGCCTGAAATGCAAATTAGAGTGCCTGAAATGTCAATTATAGTGTCTAAAATGTCAATTATAGTGTCTGAAAAGCCAATTATAGTGCCTGAAATGCCAATTATAGTGCCTGAAATGCCAAATATTATGTCACAAATGCCAAAAATAGTGCCTGAAATGACAATTATAGTGTCTAAAATGCCAATTTGAGTGCCTGAAATGTCAATTAGAGTGCCTGAAATGTCAATTATAGTGTCTGAAAAGCCAATTATAGTGCCTGAAATGCCAATTATAGTGCCTGAAATACCAATTATAGTGCTTGAAATGCCAAATATAGTGCCTGAAATGCCAATTAGAGTGCCTGAAATGCCAATTATAGTGCTTGAAATGCCAAATATAATGTCACACATGCCAATTATAGTGCTTGAAATGTCAATTATAGTGTCTGAAATGTCAATTATAGTGTCTGAAATGCCAAATATAATGACACAAATGCCAATTATAGTGCCTAAAATGCAAATTAGAGTGCCTGAAATGTCAATTATAGTGTCTAAAATGTCAATTATAGTGTCTGAAAAGCCAATTATAGTGCCTGAAATGCCAATTATAGTGCCTGAAATGCCAATTTTAGTGCCTGAAATGCGAATTATTATGTCTAAAATGCCAATTATAATGTGTGAAATGCCAATTATAGTGAGTGAAATGCCAAATATAATGTCACAAATGCCAAATATAGTGCGTTGAAATGCCATTTATAGTGCTTGAAATGCCAATTATAATGTCTGAAATGCCAATTATAGTGCCTGAAATTCCAAATATAATGTCACAAATGCCAAATATAGTGCCTGAAATGCCAATTATAGTGTCTGAAATGTCAATTATAGTGTCTGAAAAGCCAATTATAGTGCCTGAAATGCAAATTATAGTGCCTGAAATGCCAATTATAGTGCCTGAAATGCCAATTATAGTGCTTGAAATGCCAAATATAATGTCACACATGCCAATTAAAGTGCCTGAAATGTCAATTATAGTGTCTGAAATGTCAATTATAGTGTCTGAAAAGCCAATTTTAGTGCCTGAAATGCAAATTATAGTGCCTGAAATGCCAATTATAGTGCCTGAAATGCGAATTATGTTGTCTAAAATGCCAATTAGAGTGCCTGAAATGACAATTATAGTGTCTAAAATGCCAATTAGAGTGCCTGAAATGTCAATTAGAGTGCCTGAAATGTCAATTATAGTGTCTAAAATGTCAATTATAGTGTCTGAAAAGCCAATTATAGTGCCTGAAATGCCAATTATATTGCCTGAAATGCCAATTTTAGTGCCTGAAATGCGAATTATTATGTCTAAAATGCCAATTATAATGTCTGAAATGCCAATTATAGTGAGTGAAAAGCCAATTATAGTGTCTGAAATGCCAATTATAGTGAGTGAAATGCCAAATAAGATGCCTGAAATGCCTATTATAATGTCTGAAATGCCAATTATAGTGCCTGAAATGCCAATTATAGTGCCTGAAATGCCAATTTTAGTGCCTGTAATGAGAATTATTATGTCTAAAATGCCAATTATAATGTCTGAAATGCCAATTATAGTGCCTATAATGCCAAATATTATGTCACAAATGAAAACTTTTAGTGCCTGAAATGCGAAATATAATGTCACAAAGGCCAATTATAGTGCCTGAAATGTCAATTATAGTGTCTGAAATGTCAATTATAGTGTCCGAAATGCGAAATATAATGTCACAAACGCCAATTTTAGTGCCTGAAATGCCAATTATAGTGCCTGAAATGCAAATTAGAGTGCCTGAAATGTCAATTATAGTGTCTGAAATGTCAATTATAGTGTCTGAAATGCCAAATATAATGACACAAATGCCAATTATAGTGCCTGAAATGCAAATTAGAGTGCCTGAAATGTCAACTATAGTGTCTAAAATGTCAATTATAGTGTCTGAAAAGCCAATTATAGTGCCTGAAATGCCAATTATAGTGCCTGAAATGCCAATTTTAGTGCCTGAAATGCGAATTATTATGTCTAAAATGCCAATTATAATGTCTGAAATGTCAATTATAGTGTCCGAAATGCCAAATATAATGTCACAAATGCCAATTTTAGTGCCTGAAATTCCAAATATAATGTCACAAATGCCAATTATAGTGCCTGAAATGTCAATTATAGTGTCTGAAATGTCAATTATAGTGTCTGAAATGCCAATTATAGTGAGTGAAATGCCAAATAAGATGCCTGAAATGCCTATTATAATGTCTGAAATGCCAATTATAGTGCCTGAAATGTCAATTATAGTGTCTGAAATGTCAATTATAGTGTCTGAAATGCCAATTATAGTGAGTGAAATGCCAAATAAGATGCCTGAAATGCCTATTATAATGTCTGAAATGCCACTTATAGTGCCTGAAATGCCAAATATTATGTCACAAATGCCAAAAATAGTGCCTGAAATGCTAAATATAATGTCACAAATGCCAAATATAGTGCCTGAAATGCCAATTATAGTGCCTGAAATGCAATTTAGAGTGCCTGAAATGTCAACTATAGTGTCTGAAATGTCAATTATAGTGCCTGAAATGCCAATTATAGTGCCTATAATGCCAAATATTATGTCACAAATAAAAAATTTTAGTGCCTGAAATGCAAAATATAATGTCACAAAGGCCAATTATACTGCCTGAAATGTCAATTAGAGTGCCTTAAATGTCAATTATAGTGTCTAAAATGTCAATTATAGTGTCTGAAAAGCCAATTATAGTGCCTGAAATGCCAATTATAGTGCCTGAAATGCCAATTTTAGTGCCTGAAATGCCAATTTTAGTGCCTGAAATGCCAATTTTAGTGCCTGAAATGCGAATTATTATGTCTATAATGCCAATTATAATGTCTGAAATGCCAATTATAGGGCCTGAAATGCCAAATATTATGTCACAAATGCCAAAAATAGTGCCTGAAATGCGAATTATTTTGTCTAAAATGCCAATTAGAGTGCCTGAAATGACAATTATAGTGTCTAAAAAGCCAATTAGAGTGCCTGAAATGTCAATTAGAGTGCCTGAAATGTCAATTATAGTGTCTGAAATGCCAATTATAGTGAGTGAAATGCCAAATATAATGTCATAAATGCCAAATATAGTGCGTTGAAATGACATTTATAGTGCTTGAAATGCCAATTATAATGTCTGAAATGCCAATTATAGTGCCTGAAATGCCAAATATAGTGTCCGAAATGCCAAATATAATGTCACAAATGCCAATTTTAGTGCCTGAAATTCCAAATATAATGTCACAAATGCCAATTATAGTGCCTGAAATGACAATTATAGTGTCTAAAATGCCAATTATAGTGCCTGAAATGTCAATTAGAGTGCCTGAAACGTCAATTATAGTGTCACAAAGGCCAAATATAATGTCACAAATGCCAATTATAGTGAGTGAAATGCCAAATATAATGTCACAAATGCCAAATATAGTGCGTTAAAATGCCAACAATAGTGCTTGAAATGCCAATTGTAATGTCTGAAATGCCAATTATAGTTCCTGAAATGCCAAATATAATGTCACAAAGGCCAAATATAATGTAACAAATGCCAATTTTAGTGCCTGAAATGCCAAATATAATGTCACAAAGGACAATTAGAGTGCCTGAAATGTCAATTATAGTGTCTGAAATGTCAAATATAGTGTCCGAAATGCCAAATATAATGTCAAAAATGCCAATTTTAGTGCCTGAAATTCCAAATATAATGTCACAAATGCCAATTATAGTGCCTGAAATGTCAATTATAGTGTCTGAAATGTCAATTATAGTGTCTGAAATGCCAATTATAGTGAGTGAAATGCCAAATAAGATGCCTGAAATGCCTATTTTAATGTCTGAAATGCCAATTATAGTGCCTGATATGCCAAATATAATGTCACAAATGCCAAATATAGTGCCTGAAATGCCAATTATAGTGCTTGAAATGCCAAATATAGTGCCTGAAATGCCAATTAGAGTGCCTAAAATGTCAATTATAGTGTCTGAAATGTCAATTATAGTGCCTGAAATGCCAAATATAATGTCATAAATGCCAAATATAGTGCCTGAAATGCCAATTTTAGTGCCTGAAATGCGAATTATTATGTCTAAAATGGCAATTATAATGTCTGAAATGCCAATTATAGTGTCGGAAATGCCAAATATAATGTCACAAATGCCAATTTTAGTGCCTGAAATGCCAAATATAAGGTCACAAATGCCAATTATAGTGCCTGAAATGTCAATTATAGTGTCTGAAATGTCAATTACAGTGTCTGAAATGCTAAATATAATGACACAAATGCCAATTATAGTGCCTGAAATGCAAATTAGAGTGCCTGAAATGTCAATTATAGTGTCTAAAATGTCAATTATAGTGTCTGAAAAGCCAATTATAGTGCCTGAAATGCCAATTATAGTGCCTGAAATGCCAATTTTAGTACCTGAAATGCGAATTATTATGTCTAAAAGGCCAATTATAATGTCTGACATGCCAATTATAGTGCCTATAATGCCAAATATTATGTCACAAATCAAAAATTTTAGTGCCTGAAATGCCAAATATAATGTCACAAAGGCCAATTATACTGCCTGAAATGTCAATTAGAGTGCCTGTAATGTCAATTATAGTGTCTAAAATGTCAATTATAGTGCCTATAATGCCAAATTTTATGTCAAAAATGAAAACTTTTAGTGCCTGAAATGCCAAATATAATGTCACAAAGGCCAATTATAGTGCCTGAAATGTCAATTATAGTGTCTGAAATGCCAATTATAGTGTCCGAAATGCGAAATATAATGTCACAAATGCCAATTTTACTGCCTGAAATGCCAAATATAATGTCACAAATGCCAATTTTAGTGCCTGAAATGCCATATATAATGTCACAAAGGCCAATTATAGTGCCTGAAATGTCACTTATAGTGTCTGAAATGTCAATTATAGTGTCTGAAATGCCAACTATAATGACACAAATGCCAATTATAGTGCCTGAAATGCAAATTAGAGTGCCTGAAATGTCAATTATAGTGTCTGAAAAGCCAATTATAGTGCCTGAAATGCCAATTATAGTGCCTGAAATGCCAATTTTAGTGCCGGAAATGCGAATTATTATGTCTAAAATGCCAATTATAATGTCTGAAATGCCAATTATAGTGCTTGAAATGCCAAATATTATGTCACAAATGCCAAAAATAGTGCCTGAAATGCGAATTATTTTGTCTAAAATGCCAATTAGAGTGCCTGAAATGACAATTATAGTGTCTAAAATGCCAATTTGAGTGCCTGAAATGTCAATTAGAGTGCCTGAAATGTCAATTATAGTGTCTGAAAAGCCAATTATAGTGCCTGAAATGCCAATTATAGTGCCTGAAATGCCAATTATAGTGCTTGAAATGCCAAATATAGTGCCTGAAATGCCAATTAGAGTGCCTGAAATGCCAATTATAGTGCTTGAAATGCCAAATATAATGTCACACATGCCAATTATAGTGCTTGAAATGTCAATTATAGTGTCTGAAATGTCAATTATAGTGTCTGAAATGCCAAATATAATGACACAAATGCCAATTATAGTGCCTAAAATGCAAATTAGAGTGCCTGAAATGTCAATTATAGTGTCTAAAATGTCAATTATAGTGTCTGAAAAGCCAATTTTAGTGCCAGAAATGCCAATTATAGTGCCTGAAATGCCAATTTTAGTGCCTGAAATGCGAATTATTATGTCTAAAATGCCAATTATAATGTGTGAAATGCCAATTATAGTGAGTGAAATGCCAAATATAATGTCACAAATGCCAAATATAGTGCGTTGAAATGCCATTTATAGTGCTTGAAATGCCAATTATAATGTCTGAAATGCCAATTATAGTGCCTGAAATTCCAAATATAATGTCACAAATGCCAAATATAGTGCCTGAAATGCCAATTATAGTGTCTGAAATGTCAATTATAGTGTCTGAAAAGCCAATTATAGTGCCTGAAATACAAATTATAGTGCCTGAAATGCCAATTATAGTGCCTGAAATGCCAATTATAGTGCTTGAAATGCCAAACATAGTGCCTGAAATGCCAATTAGAGTGCCTGAAATGCCAATTATAGTGCTTGAAATGCCAAATATAATGTCACACATGCCAATTATAGTGCCTGAAATGTCAATTATAGTGTCTGAAATGTCAATTATAGTGTCTGAAAAGCCAATTATAGTGCCTAAAATGCAAATTATAGTGCCTGAAATGCCAATTATAGTGCCTGAAATGCGAATTATGTTGTCTAAAATGCCAATTAGAGTGCCTGAAATGACAATTATAGTGTCTAAAATGCCAATTAGAGTGCCTGAAATGTCAATTAGAGTGCCTGAAATGTCAATTATAGTGTCTAAAATGTCAATTATAGTGTCTGAAAAGCCAATTATAGTGCCTGAAATGCCAATTATAGTGCCTGAAATGCCAATTTTAGTGCCTGAAATGCGAATTATTATGTCTAAAATGCCAATTATAATGTCTGAAATGCCAATTATAGTGAGTGAAATGCCAAATATAATGTCACAAATGCCAAATATAGTGCGTTGAAATGCCATTTATAGTGCTTGAAATGCCAATTATAATGTCTGAAATGCCAATAATAGTGCCTGAAATTCCAAATATAATGTCACAAATGCCAAATATAGTGCCTGAAATGCCAATTATAGTGTCTGAAATGCCAAATATAATGACACAAATGCCAATTATAGTGCCTGAAATGCAAATTAGAGTGCCTGAAATGTCAAGTGTGAAAATGAAGTGTCTAAAATGTCAATTATAGTGTCTGAAAAGCCAATTATAGTGCCTGAAATGCCAATTATAGAGCCTGAAATGCCAATTTTAGTGCCTGAAATGCGAATTATTATGTCTAAAATGCCAATTATAATGTCTGAAATGCCAATTATAGTGCCTGAAATGCCAAATATTATGTCACAAACGCCAAAAATGGTGCCTGAAATGCGAATTATTATGTCTTAAATGCCAATTAGAGTGCCTGAAATGACAATTATAGTGTCTAAAATGCCAATTAGAGTGCCTGAAATGTCAATTAGAGTGCCTGAAATGTCAATTACAGTGTCTGAAATGCCAATTATAGTGAGTGAAATGCCAAATATAATGTCACAAATGCCAAATATAGTGCGTTGAAATGCCATTTATAGTGCTTGAAATGCCAATTATAATGTCTGAAATGCCAATTATAGTGCCTGAAATGCCAAATATAATGTCTCAAATGCCAAATATAATGTCACAAATGCCAATTATAGTGCCTGAAATGCCAAATATAATGTCACAAAGGCCAATTATAGTGCCTGAAATGTCAATTATAGTGTCTGAAATGTCAATTATAGTGTCCGAAATGCCAAATATAATGTCACAAATGCCAACTTTGGTGCCTGAAATTCCAAATATAATGTCACAAATGCCAATTATAGTGCCTGAAATGTCAATTATAGTGTCTGAAATGCCAATTATAGTGCCTGAAATGCCAATTTTAGTGCCTGAAATGCGAATTATTATGTCTAAAATGCCAATTATAATGTCTGAAATGCCAATTATAGTGAGTGAAATGGCAAATATAATGTCACAAATGCCAAATATAGTGCGTTGAAATGCCATTTATAGTGCTTGAAATGCCAATTATAATGTCTGAAATGCCAATAATAGTGCCTGAAATTCCAAATATAATGTCACAAATGCCAAATATAGTGCCTGAAATGCCAATTAGAGTGCCTGAAATGTCAATTATAGTGTCTGAAATGTCAATTATAGTGTCTGAAAAGCCAATTATAGTGTCTGAAATGCCAATTATAGTGAGTGAAATGCCAAATAAGATGCCTGAAATGCCTATTATAATGTCTGAAATGCCAATTATAGTGCCTGATATGCCAAATATAATGTCACAAATGCCAAATATAGTGCCTGAAATGCCAATTATAGTGCTTGAAATGCCAAATATAGTGCCTGAAATGCCAATTATAGTGCCTGAAATGTCAATTATAGTGTCTAAAATGTCAATTATAGTTCCTATAATGCCAAATTTTATGTCACAAATGAAAACGTTTAGTGCCTGAAATGCCAAATATAATGTCACAAAGGCCAATTATAGTGCCTGAAATGTCAATTATAGTGTCTGAAATGCCAATTATAGTGTCCGAAATGCGAAATATAATGTCACAAATGCCAATTTTAGTGTCTGAAATGTCAATTATAGTGTCTGAAATACCAACTATAATGACACAAATGCCAATTATAGTGCCTGAAATGCAAATTAGAGTGCCTGAAATGTCAATTATAGTGTCTAAAATGTCAATTATAGTGTCTGAAAAGCCAATTATAGTGCCTGAAATGCCAATTATAGTGCCTGAAATGCCAAATATTATGTCACAAATGCCAAAAATAGTGCCTGAAATGACAATTATAGTGTCTAAAATGCCAATTTGAGTGCCTGAAATGTCAATTAGAGTGCCTGAAATGTCAATTATAGTGTCTGAAAAGCCAATTATAGTGCCTGAAATGCCAATTATAGTGCCTGAAATACCAATTATAGTGCTTGAAATGCCAAATATAGTGCCTGAAATGCCAATTAGAGTGCCTGAAATGCCAATTATAGTGCTTGAAATGCCAAATATAATGTCACACATGCCAATTATAGTGCTTGAAATGTCAATTATAGTGTCTGAAATGTCAATTATAGTGTCTGAAATGCCAAATATAATGACACAAATGCCAATTATAGTGCCTAAAATGCAAATTAGAGTGCCTGAAATGTCAATTATAGTGTCTAAAATGTCAATTATAGTGTCTGAAAAGCCAATTATAGTGCCTGAAATGCCAATTATAGTGCCTGAAATGCCAATTTTAGTGCCTGAAATGCGAATTATTATGTCTAAAATGCCAATTATAATGTGTGAAATGCCAATTATAGTGAGTGAAATGCCAAATATAATGTCACAAATGCCAAATATAGTGCGTTGAAATGCCATTTATAGTGCTTGAAATGCCAATTATAATGTCTGAAATGCCAATTATAGTGCCTGAAATTCCAAATATAATGTCACAAATGCCAAATATAGTGCCTGAAATGCCAATTATAGTGTCTGAAATGTCAATTATAGTGTCTGAAAAGCCAATTATAGTGCCTGAAATGCAAATTATAGTGCCTGAAATGCCAATTATAGTGCCTGAAATGCCAATTATAGTGCTTGAAATGCCAAATATAATGTCACACATGCCAATTAAAGTGCCTGAAATGTCAATTATAGTGTCTGAAATGTCAATTATAGTGTCTGAAAAGCCAATTTTAGTGCCTGAAATGCAAATTATAGTGCCTGAAATGCCAATTATAGTGCCTGAAATGCGAATTATGTTGTCTAAAATGCCAATTAGAGTGCCTGAAATGACAATTATAGTGTCTAAAATGCCAATTAGAGTGCCTGAAATGTCAATTAGAGTGCCTGAAATGTCAATTATAGTGTCTAAAATGTCAATTATAGTGTCTGAAAAGCCAATTATAGTGCCTGAAATGCCAATTATATTGCCTGAAATGCCAATTTTAGTGCCTGAAATGCGAATTATTATGTCTAAAATGCCAATTATAATGTCTGAAATGCCAATTATAGTGAGTGAAAAGCCAATTATAGTGTCTGAAATGCCAATTATAGTGAGTGAAATGCCAAATAAGATGCCTGAAATGCCTATTATAATGTCTGAAATGCCAATTATAGTGCCTGATATGCCAAATATAATGTCACAAATGCCAAATATAGTGCCTGAAATGCCAATTATAGTGCTTGAAATGCCAAATATAGTGCCTGAAATGCCAATTATAGTGCCTGAAATGTCAATTATAGTGTCTAAAATGTCAATTATAGTTCCTATAATGCCAAATTTTATGTCACAAATGAAAACGTTTAGTGCCTGAAATGCCAAATATAATGTCACAAAGGCCAATTATAGTGCCTGAAATGTCAATTATAGTGTCTGAAATACCAATTATAGTGCTTGAAATGCCAAATATAGTGCCTGAAATGCCAATTAGAGTGCCTGAAATGCCAATTATAGTGCTTGAAATGCCAAATATAATGTCACACATGCCAATTATAGTGCTTGAAATGTCAATTATAGTGTCTGAAATGTCAATTATAGTGTCTGAAATGCCAAATATAATGACACAAATGCCAATTATAGTGCCTAAAATGCAAATTAGAGTGCCTGAAATGTCAATTATAGTGTCTAAAATGTCAATTATAGTGTCTGAAAAGCCAATTATAGTGCCTGAAATGCCAATTATAGTGCCTGAAATGCCAATTTTAGTGCCTGAAATGCGAATTATTATGTCTAAAATGCCAATTATAATGTGTGAAATGCCAATTATAGTGAGTGAAATGCCAAATATAATGTCACAAATGCCAAATATAGTGCGTTGAAATGCCATTTATAGTGCTTGAAATGCCAATTATAATGTCTGAAATGCCAATTATAGTGCCTGAAATTCCAAATATAATGTCACAAATGCCAAATATAGTGCCTGAAATGCCAATTATAGTGTCTGAAATGTCAATTATAGTGTCTGAAAAGCCAATTATAGTGCCTGAAATGCAAATTATAGTGCCTGAAATGCCAATTATAGTGCCTGAAATGCCAATTATAGTGCTTGAAATGCCAAATATAATGTCACACATGCCAATTAAAGTGCCTGAAATGTCAATTATAGTGTCTGAAATGTCAATTATAGTGTCTGAAAAGCCAATTTTAGTGCCTGAAATGCAAATTATAGTGCCTGAAATGCCAATTATAGTGCCTGAAATGCGAATTATGTTGTCTAAAATGCCAATTAGAGTGCCTGAAATGACAATTATAGTGTCTAAAATGCCAATTAGAGTGCCTGAAATGTCAATTAGAGTGCCTGAAATGTCAATTATAGTGTCTAAAATGTCAATTATAGTGTCTGAAAAGCCAATTATAGTGCCTGAAATGCCAATTATATTGCCTGAAATGCCAATTTTAGTGCCTGAAATGCGAATTATTATGTCTAAAATGCCAATTATAATGTCTGAAATGCCAATTATAGTGAGTGAAAAGCCAATTATAGTGTCTGAAATGCCAATTATAGTGAGTGAAATGCCAAATAAGATGCCTGAAATGCCTATTATAATGTCTGAAATGCCAATTATAGTGCCTGATATGCCAAATATAATGTCACAAATGCCAAATATAGTGCCTGAAATGCCAATTATAGTGCTTGAAATGCCAAATATAGTGCCTGAAATGCCAATTATAGTGCCTGAAATGTCAATTATAGTGTCTAAAATGTCAATTATAGTTCCTATAATGCCAAATTTTATGTCACAAATGAAAACGTTTAGTGCCTGAAATGCCAAATATAATGTCACAAAGGCCAATTATAGTGCCTGAAATGTCAATTATAGTGTCTGAAATGCCAATTATAGTGTCCGAAATGCGAAATATAATGTCACAAATGCCAATTTTAGTGTCTGAAATGTCAATTATAGTGTCTGAAATGCCAACTATAATGACACAAATGCCAATTATAGTGCCTGAAATGCAAATTAGAGTGCCTGAAATGTCAATTATAGTGTCTAAAATGTCAATTATAGTGTCTGAAAAGCCAATTATAGTGCCTGAAATGCCAATTATAGTGCCTGAAATGCCAAATATTATGTCACAAATGCCAAAAATAGTGCCTGAAATGACAATTATAGTGTCTAAAATGCCAATTTGAGTGCCTGAAATGTCAATTAGAGTGCCTGAAATGTCAATTATAGTGTCTGAAAAGCCAATTATAGTGCCTGAAATGCCAATTATAGTGCCTGAAATACCAATTATAGTGCTTGAAATGCCAAATATAGTGCCTGAAATGCCAATTAGAGTGCCTGAAATGCCAATTATAGTGCTTGAAATGCCAAATATAATGTCACACATGCCAATTATAGTGCTTGAAATGTCAATTATAGTGTCTGAAATGTCAATTATAGTGTCTGAAATGCCAAATATAATGACACAAATGCCAATTATAGTGCCTAAAATGCAAATTAGAGTGCCTGAAATGTCAATTATAGTGTCTAAAATGTCAATTATAGTGTCTGAAAAGCCAATTATAGTGCCTGAAATGCCAATTATAGTGCCTGAAATGCCAATTTTAGTGCCTGAAATGCGAATTATTATGTCTAAAATGCCAATTATAATGTGTGAAATGCCAATTATAGTGAGTGAAATGCCAAATATAATGTCACAAATGCCAAATATAGTGCGTTGAAATGCCATTTATAGTGCTTGAAATGCCAATTATAATGTCTGAAATGCCAATTATAGTGCCTGAAATTCCAAATATAATGTCACAAATGCCAAATATAGTGCCTGAAATGCCAATTATAGTGTCTGAAATGTCAATTATAGTGTCTGAAAAGCCAATTATAGTGCCTGAAATGCAAATTATAGTGCCTGAAATGCCAATTATAGTGCCTGAAATGCCAATTATAGTGCTTGAAATGCCAAATATAATGTCACACATGCCAATTAAAGTGCCTGAAATGTCAATTATAGTGTCTGAAATGTCAATTATAGTGTCTGAAAAGCCAATTTTAGTGCCTGAAATGCAAATTATAGTGCCTGAAATGCCAATTATAGTGCCTGAAATGCGAATTATGTTGTCTAAAATGCCAATTAGAGTGCCTGAAATGACAATTATAGTGTCTAAAATGCCAATTAGAGTGCCTGAAATGTCAATTAGAGTGCCTGAAATGTCAATTATAGTGTCTAAAATGTCAATTATAGTGTCTGAAAAGCCAATTATAGTGCCTGAAATGCCAATTATATTGCCTGAAATGCCAATTTTAGTGCCTGAAATGCGAATTATTATGTCTAAAATGCCAATTATAATGTCTGAAATGCCAATTATAGTGAGTGAAATGCCAAATATAATGTCACAAATGCCAAATATAGTGCGTTGAAATGCCATTTATAGTGCTTGAAATGCCAATTATAATGTCTGAAATGCCAATAATAGTGCCTGAAATTCCAAATATAATGTCACAAATGCCAAATATAGTGCCTGAAATGCCAATTAGAGTGCCTGAAATGTCAATTATAGTGTCTGAAATGTCAATTATAGTGTCTGAAAAGCCAATTATAGTGAGTGAAATGCCAAATATAATGTCACAAATGCCAAATATAGTGCGTTGAAATGCCATTTATAGTGCTTGAAATGCCAATTATAATGTCTGAAATGCCAATTATAGTGCCTGAAATTCCAAATATAATGTCACAAATGCCAAATATAGTGCCTGAAATGCCAATTAGAGTGCCTGAAATGTCAATTATAGTGTCTGAAATGTCAATTATAGTGTCTGAAAAGCCAATTATAGTGAGTGAAATGCCAAATATAATGTCACAAATGCCAAATATAGTGCGTTGAAATGCCATTTATAGTGCTTGAAATGCCAATTATAATGTCTGAAATGCCAATTATAGTGCCTGAAATTCCAAATATAATGTCACAAATGCCAAATATAGTGCCTGAAATGCCAATTAGAGTGCCTGAAATGTCAATTATAGTGTCTGAAATGTCAATTATAGTGTCTGAAATGCCAATTATAGTGCCTGAAATGCCAATTATAGTGCCTGAAATGCCAATTATAGTGCTTGAAATGCCAAACATAGTGCCTGAAATGCCAATTAGAGTGCCTGAAATGCCAATTATAGTGCTTGAAATGCCAAATATAATGTCACACATGCCAATTATAGTGCCTGAAATGTCAATTATAGTGTCTGAAATGTCAATTATAGTGTCTGAAATGCCAAATATAATGACACAAATGCCAATTATAGTGCCTGAAATGAAAATTAGAGTGCCTGAAATGTCAAGTGTGAAAATGAAGTGTCTAAAATGTCAATTATAGTGTCTGAAAAGCCAATTATAGTGCCTGAAATGCCAATTATAGAGCCTGAAATGCCAATTTTAGTGCCTGAAATGCGAATTATTATGTCTAAAATGCCAATTATAATGTCTGAAATGCCAATTAGAGTGCCTGAAATGACAATTATAGTGTCTAAAATGCCAATTAGAGTGCCTGAAATGTCAATTAGAGTGCCTGAAATGTCAATTACAGTGTCTGAAATGCCAATTATAGTGAGTGAAATGCCAAATATAATGTCACAAATGCCAAATATAGTGCGTTGAAATGCCATTTATAGTGCTTGAAATGCCAATTATAATGTCTGAAATGCCAATTATAGTGCCTGAAATGCCAAATATAATGTCTCAAATGCCAAATATAATGTCACAAATGCCAATTATAGTGCCTGAAATGCCAAATATAATGTCACAAAGGCCAATTATAGTGCCTGAAATGTCAATTATAGTGTCTGAAATGTCAATTATAGTGTCCGAAATGCCAAATATAATGTCACAAATGCCAATTTTGGTGCCTGAAGTTCCAAATATAATGTCACAAATGCCAATTATAGTGCCTGAAATGTCAATTATAGTGTCTGAAATGCCAATTATAGTGCCTGAAATGCCAATTTTAGTGCCTGAAATGCGAATTATTATGTCTAAAATGCCAATTATAATGTCTGAAATGCCAATTATAGTGAGTGAAATGCCAAATATAATGTCACAAATGCCAAATATAGTGCGTTGAAATGCCATTTATAGTGCTTGAAATGCCAATTATAATGTCTGAAATGCCAATAATAGTGCCTGAAATTCCAAATATAATGTCACAAATGCCAAATATAGTGCCTGAAATGCCAATTAGAGTGCCTGAAATGTCAATTATAGTGTCTGAAATGTCAATTATAGTGTCTGAAAAGCCAATTATAGTGTCTGAAATGCCAATTATAGTGAGTGAAATGCCAAATAAGATGCCTGAAATGCCTATTATAATGTCTGAAATGCCAATTATAGTGCCTGATATGCCAAATATAATGTCACAAATGCCAAATATAGTGCCTGAAATGCCAATTATAGTGCTTGAAATGCCAAATATAGTGCCTGAAATGCCAATTAGAGTGCCTGAAATGTCAATTATAGTGTCTGAAATGTCAATTATAGTGCCTGAAATGCCAAATATAATGTCATAAATGCCAAATATGGTGCCTGAAATGCCAATTTTAGTGCCTGAAATGCGAATTATTATGTCTAAAATGCCAATTATAATGTCTGAAATGCCAATTATAGTGTCGGAAATGCCAAATATAATGTCACAAATGCCAATTTTAGTGCCTGAAATGCCAAATATAATGTCACAAATGCCAATTATAGTGCCTGAAATGTCAATTATAGTGTCTGAAATGTCAATTACAGTGTCTGAAATGCTAAATATAATGACACAAATGCCAATTATAGTGCCTGAAATGCAAATTAGAGTGCCTGAAATGTCAATTATAGTGTCTAAAATGTCAATTATAGTGTCTGAAAAGCCAATTATAGTGCCTGAAATGCCAATTATAGTGCCTGAAATGCCAATTTTAGTACCTGAAATGCGAATTATTATGTCTAAAAGGCCAATTATAATGTCTGACATGCCAATTATAGTGCCTATAATGCCAAATATTATGTCACAAATCAAAAATATTAGTGCCTGAAATGCCAAATATAATGTCACAAAGGCCAATTATACTGCCTGAAATGTCAATTAGAGTGCCTGAAATGTCAATTATAGTGTCTAAAATGTCAATTATAGTGCCTATAATGCCAAATTTTATGTCACAAATGAAAACTTTTAGTGCCTGAAATGCCAAATATAATGTCACAAAGGCCAATTTTAGTGCCTGAAATGTCAATTATAGTGTCTGAAATGCCAATTATAGTGTCCGAAATGCGAAATATAATGTCACAAATGCCAATTTTAGTGCCTGAAATGCCAAATATAATGTCACAAATGCCAATTTTAGTGCCTGAAATGCCATATATAATGTCACAAAGGCCAATTATAGTGCCTGAAATGTCAATTATAGTGTCTGAAATGTCAATTATAGTGTCTGAAATGCCAACTATAAAGACACAAATGCCAATTATAGTGCCTGAAATGCAAATTAGAGTGCCTGAAATGTCAATTATAGTGTCTAAAATGTCAATTATAGTGTCTGAAAAGCCAATTATAGTGCCTGAAATGCCAATTATAGTGCCTGAAATGCCAATTTTAGTGCCGGAAATGCGAATTATTATGTCTAAAATGCCAATTATAATGTCTGAAATGCCAATTATAGTGCCTGAAATGCCAAATATTATGTCACAAATGCCAAAAATAGTGCCTGAAATGCGAATTATTTTGTCTAAAATGCCAATTAGAGTGCCTGAAATGACAATTATAGTGTCTAAAATGCCAATTTGAGTGCCTGAAATGTCAATTAGAGTGCCTGAAATGTCAATTATAGTGTCTGAAAAGCCAATTATAGTGCCTGAAATGCCAATTATAGTGCCTGAAATGCCAATTATAGTGCTTGAAATGCCAAATATAGTGCCTGAAATGCCAATTAGAGTGCCTAAAATGCCAATTATAGTGCTTGAAATGCCAAATATAATGTCACACATGCCAATTATAGTGCTTGAAATGTCAATTATAGTGTCTGAAATGTCAATTATAGTGTCTGAAATGCCAAATATAATGACACAAATGCCAATTATAGTGCCTAAAATGCAAATTAGAGTGTCTGAAATGTCAATTATAGTTTCTAAAATGTCAATTATAGTGTCTGAAAAGCCAATTATAGTGCCTGAAATGCCAATTTTAGTGCCTGAAATGCCAATTTTAGTGCCTGTAATGAGAATTATAATGTGTGAAATGCCAATTATAGTGAGTGAAATGCCAAATATAATGTCACAAATGCCAAATATAGTGCGTTGAAATGCCATTTATAGTGCTTGAAATGCCAATTATAATGTCTGAAATGCCAATTATAGTGCCTGAAATTCCAAATATAATGTCACAAATGCCAAATATAGTGCCTGAAATGCCAATTATAGTGTCTGAAATGTCAATTATAGTGTCTGAAAAGCCAATTATAGTGCCTGAAATGCAAATTATAGTGCCTGAAATGCCAATTATAGTGCCTGAAATGCCAATTATAGTGCTTGAAATGCCAAACATAGTGCCTGAAATGCCAATTAGAGTGCCTGAAATGCCAATTATAGTGCTTGAAATGCCAAATATAATGTCACACATGCCAATTATAGTGCCTGAAATGTCAATTATAGTGTCTGAAATGTCAATTATAGTGTCTGAAAAGCCAATTATAGTGCCTGAAATGCAAATTATAGTGCCTGAAATGCCAATTATAGTGCCTGAAATGTCAATTATAGTGTCTAAAATGTCAATTATAGTGTCTGAAAAGCCAATTATAGTGCCTGAAATGCCAATTATAGTGCCTGAAATGCCAATTTTAGTACCTGAAATGCGAATTATTATGTCTAAAAGGCCAATTATAATGTCTGAAATGCCAATTATAGTGCCTATAATGCCAAATATTATGTCACAAATGGAAAATTTTAGTGCCTGAAATGCCAAATATAATGTCACAAAGGCCAATTATACTGCCTGAAATGCAAATTAGAGTGCCTGAAATGTCAAGTGTGAAAATGAAGTGTCTAAAATGTCAATTATAGTGTCTGAAAAGCCAATTATAGTGCCTGAAATGTCAATTATAGTGTCTGAAATGTCAATTATAGTGTCTGAAATGTCAATTATAGTTTCTAAAATGTCAATTATAGTGTCTGAAAAGCCAATTATAGTGCCTGAAATGCCAATTATAGTGCCTGAAATGCCAATTTTAGTGCCTGTAATGAGAATTATTATGTCTAAAATGCCAATTATAATGTCTGAAATGCCAATTATAGTGCCTATAATGCCAAATATTATGTCACAAATGAAAACTTTTAGTGCTTGAAATGCCAAATATAATGTCACAAAGGCCAATTATAGTGCCTGAAATGTCAATTATAGTGTCTGAAATGTCAATTATAGTGTCCGAAATGCGAAATATAATGTCTCAAACGCCAATTTTAGTGCCTGAAATGCCATATATAATATCACAAAGGCCAATTATAGTGCCTGAAATGTCAATTATAGTGTCTGAAATGTCAATTATAGTGTCTGAAATGCCAACTATAATGACACAAATGCCAATTATAGTGCCTGAAATGCAAATTAGAGTGCCTGAAATGTCAATTATAGTGTCTGAAATGTCAATTATAGTGTCTGAAATGCCAAATATAATGACACAAATGCCAATTATAGTGCCTGAAATGCAAATTAGAGTGCCTGAAATGCCAATTATAGTGCCTGAAATGCCAATTTTAGTGCCTGAAATGCGAATTATTATGTCTAAAATGCCAATTATAATGTCTGAAATGTCAATTATAGTGTCCGAAATGCCAAATATAATGTCACAAATGCCAATTTTAGTGCCTGAAATTCCAAATATAATGTCACAAATGCCAATTATAGTGCCTGAAATGCCAAATATAATGTCATAAATGCCAAATATAGTGCCTGAAATGCCAATTTTAGTACCTGAAATGCGAATTATTATGTCTAAAATGCCAATTATAATGTCTGAAATGCCAATTATAATGTCGGAAATGCCAATTTTAGTGCCTGAAATGCCAAATATAATGTCACAAATGCCAATTATAGTGCCTGAAATGTCAATTATAGTGTCTGAAATGTCAATTACAGTGTCTGAAATGCTAAATATAATGACACAAATGCCAATTATAGTGCCTGAAATGCAAATTAGAGTGCCTGAAATGTCAATTATAGTGTCTAAAATGTCTATTATAGTGTCTGAAAAGCCAATTATAGTGCCTGAAATGCCAATTATAGTGCCTGAAATGCCAATTTTAGTACCTGAAATGCGAATTATTATGTCTAAAAGGCCAATTATAATGTCTGAAATGCCAATTATAGTGCCTAATATGCCAAATATTATGTCACAAATGAAAAATTTTAGTGCCTGAAATGCCAAATATAATGTCACAAAGGCCAATTATACTGCCTGAAATGTCAATTAGAGTGCCTGAATTGTCAATTATAGTGTCTAAAATGTCAATTATAGTGTCTGAAAAGCCAATTATAGTGCCTGAAATGCCAATTATAGTGCCTGAAATGCCAATTTTAGTGCCTGTAATGAGAATTATTATGTCTAAAATGCCAAATATAATGTCTGAAATGCCAATTATAGTGCCTATAATGCCAAATATTATGTCACAAATGAAAACTTTTAGTGCTTGAAATGCCAAATATAATGTCACAAAGGCCAATTATAGTGCCTGAAATGTCAATTATAGTGTCTGAAATGTCAATTATAGTGTCCGAAATGCGAAATATAATGTCTCAAACGCCAATTTTAGTGCCTGAAATGCCATATATAATGTCACAAAGGCCAATTATAGTGCCTGAAATGTCAATTATAGTGTCTGAAATGTCAATTATAGTGTCTGAAATGCCAACTATAATGACACAAATGCCAATTATAGTGCCTGAAATGCAAATTAGAGTGCCTGAAATGTCAATTATAGTGTCTGAAATGTCAATTATAGTGTCTGAAATGCCAAATATAATGACACAAATGCCAATTATAGTGCCTGAAATGCAAATTAGAGTGCCTGAAATGCCAATTATAGTGCCTGAAATGCCAATTTTAGTGCCTGAAATGCGAATTATTATGTCTAAAATGCCAATTATAATGTCTGAAATGTCAATTATAGTGTCCGAAATGCCAAATATAATGTCACAAATGCCAATTTTAGTGCCTGAAATTCCAAATATAATGTCACAAATGCCAATTATAGTGCCTGAAATGTCAATTATAGTGTCTGAAATGTCAATTATAGTGTCTGAAATGCCAATTATAGTGAGTGAAATGCCAAATAAGATGCCTGAAATGCCAATTATAGTGAGTGAAATGCCAAATAAGATGCCTGAAATGCCAATTATTATGTCTAAAATGCCAATTATAATGTCTGAAATGCAAATTATAGTGTCGGAAATGCCAAATATAATGTCACAAATGCCAATTTTAGTGCCTGAAATGCCAAATATAATGTCACAAATGCCAATTATAGTGCCTGAAATGTCAATTATAGTATCTGAAATGTCAATTATAGTATCTGAAATGTCAGTTACAGTGTCTGAAATGCTAAATATAATGACACAAATGCCAATTATAGTGCCTGAAATGCAAATTAGAGTGCCTGAAATGTCAATTATAGTGTCTAAAATGTCAATTATAGTGTCTGAAAAGCCAATTATAGTGCCTGAAATGCCAATTATAGTGCCTGAAATGCAATTTTAGTACCTGAAATGCGAATTATTATGTCTAAAAGGCCAATTATAATGTCTGAAATGCCAATTATAGTGCCTATAATGCCAAATATTATGTCACAAATGAAAAATTTTAGTGCCTGAAATGCCAAATATAATGTCACAAAGGCCAATTATACTGCCTGAAATGTCAATTAGAGTGCCTGAAATGTCAATTATAGTGTCTAAAATGTCAATTATAGTGTCTGAAAAGCCAATTATAGTGCCTGAAATGCCAATTATAGTGCCTGAAATGCCAATTTTAGTGCCTGTAATGAGAATTATTATGTCTAAAATGCCAATTATAATGTCTGAAATGCCAATTATAGTGCCTATAATGCCAAATATTATGTCACAAATGAAAACTTTTAGTGCCTGAAATGCCAAATATAATGTCACAAAGGCCAATTATAGTGCCTGAAATGTCAATTATAGTGTCTGAAATGTCAATTATAGTGTCCGAAATGCGAAATATAATGTCTCAAACGCCAATTTTAGTGCCTGAAATGCCATATATAATGTCACAAAGGCCAATTATAGTGCCTGAAATGTCAATTATAGTGTCTGAAATGTCAATTATAGTGTCTGAAATGCCAAATATAATGACACAAATGCCAATTATAGTGCCTGAAATGCAAATTAGAGTGCCTGAAATGCCAATTATAGTGCCTGAAATGCCAATTTTAGTGCCTGAAATGCGAATTATTATGTCTAAAATGCCAATTATAATGTCTGAAATGTCAATTATAGTGTCCGAAATGCCAAATATAATGTCACAAATGCCAATTTTAGTGCCTGAAATTCCAAATATAATGTCACAAATGCCAATTATAGTGCCTGAAATGCCAAATATAATGTCATAAATGCCAAATATAGTGCCTGAAATGCCAATTTTAGTACCTGAAATGCCTATTATAATGTCTGAAATGCCACTTATAGTGCCTGAAATGCCAAATATTATGTCACAAATGCCAAAAATAGTGCCTGAAATGCCAAATATAATGTCACAAATGCCAAATATAGTGCCTGAAATGCCAATTATAGCGCCTGAAATGCAAATTAGAGTGCCTGAAATGTCAATTATAGTGTCTGAAATGTCAATTATAGTGTCTGAAATGCCAAATATAATGACACAAATGCCAATTATAGTGCCTGAAATGCAAATTAGAGTGCCTGAAATGTCAATTATAGTGTCTAAAATGTCAATTATAGTGTCTGAAAAGCCAATTATAGTGCCTGAAATGCCAATTATAGTGCCTGAAATGCCAATTATAGTGCCTATAATGCCAAATATTATGTCACAAATGAAAAATTTTAGTGCCTGAAATGACAAATATAATGTCACAAAGGCCAATTATACTGCCTGAAATGTCAAGTAGAGTGCCTGAAATGTCAATTATAGTGCCTGAAATGTCAATTATAGTGCCTGAAATGTCAATTATAGTGTCTGAAATGTCAATTATAGTGTCTGAAATGCCAAATATAATGACACAAATGCCAATTATAGTGCCTGAAATGCCAATTATAGTGCTTGAAATGCCAAATATAGTGTCTGAAATGCCAATTAGAGTGCCTGAAATGTCAATTATAGTGTCTGAAATGTCAATTATAGTGCCTGAAATGCCAAATATAATGTCATAAATGCCAAATATAGTGCCTGAAATGCCAATTTTAGTGCCTGAAATGCGAATTATTATGTCTAAAATGCCAATTATAATGTCTGAAATGCCAATTATAATGTCGGAAATGCCAATTTTAGTGCCTGAAATGCCAAATATAATGTCCCAAATGCCAATTATAGTGCCTGAAATGTCAATTATAGTGTCTGAAATGTCAATTACAGTGTCTGAAATGCTAAATATAATGACACAAATGCCAATTATAGTGCCTGAAATGCAAATTAGAGTGCCTGAAATGTCAATTATAGTGTCTAAAATGTCAATTATAGTGTCTGAAAAGCCAATTATAGTGCCTGAAATGCCAATTATAGTGCCTGAAATGCCAATTTTAGTACCTGAAATGCGAATTATTATGTCTAAAAGGCCAATTATAATGTCTGAAATGCCAATTATAGTGCCTATAATGCCAAATATTATGTCACAAATGGAAAATTTTAGTGCCTGAAATGCCAAATATAATGTCACAAAGGCCAATTATACTGCCTGAAATGCAAATTAGAGTGCCTGAAATGTCAAGTGTGAAAATGAAGTGTCTAAAATGTCAATTATAGTGTCTGAAAAGCCAATTATAGTGCCTGAAATGTCAATTATAGTGTCTGAAATGTCAATTATAGTGTCTGAAATGTCAATTATAGTTTCTAAAATGTCAATTATAGTGTCTGAAAAGCCAATTATAGTGCCTGAAATGCCAATTATAGTGCCTGAAATGCCAATTTTAGTGCCTGTAATGAGAATTATTATGTCTAAAATGCCAATTATAATGTCTGAAATGCCAATTATAGTGCCTATAATGCCAAATATTATGTCACAAATGAAAACTTTTAGTGCTTGAAATGCCAAATATAATGTCACAAAGGCCAATTATAGTGCCTGAAATGTCAATTATAGTGTCTGAAATGTCAATTATAGTGTCCGAAATGCGAAATATAATGTCTCAAACGCCAATTTTAGTGCCTGAAATGCCATATATAATGTCACAAAGGCCAATTATAGTGCCTGAAATGTCAATTATAGTGTCTGAAATGTCAATTATAGTGTCTGAAATGCCAACTATAATGACACAAATGCCAATTATAGTGCCTGAAATGCAAATTAGAGTGCCTGAAATGTCAATTATAGTGTCTGAAATGTCAATTATAGTGTCTGAAATGCCAAATATAATGACACAAATGCCAATTATAGTGCCTGAAATGCAAATTAGAGTGCCTGAAATGCCAATTATAGTGCCTGAAATGCCAATTTTAGTGCCTGAAATGCGAATTATTATGTCTAAAATGCCAATTATAATGTCTGAAATGTCAATTATAGTGTCCGAAATGCCAAATATAATGTCACAAATGCCAATTTTAGTACCTGAAATTCCAAATATAATGTCACAAATGCCAATTATAGTGCCTGAAATGCCAAATATAATGTCATAAATGCCAAATATAGTGCCTGAAATGCCAATTTTAGTACCTGAAATGCGAATTATTATGTCTAAAATGCCAATTATAATGTCTGAAATGCCAATTATAATGTCGGAAATGCCAATTTTAGTGCCTGAAATGCCAAATATAATGTCACAAATGCCAATTATAGTGCCTGAAATGTCAATTATAGTGTCTGAAATGTCAATTACAGTGTCTGAAATGCTAAATATAATGACACAAATGCCAATTATAGTGCCTGAAATGCAAATTAGAGTGCCTGAAATGTCAATTATAGTGTCTAAAATGTCTATTATAGTGTCTGAAAAGCCAATTATAGTGCCTGAAATGCCAATTATAGTGCCTGAAATGCCAATTTTAGTACCTGAAATGCGAATTATTATGTCTAAAAGGCCAATTATAATGTCTGAAATGCCAATTATAGTGCCTAATATGCCAAATATTATGTCACAAATGAAAAATTTTAGTGCCTGAAATGCCAAATATAATGTCACAAAGGCCAATTATACTGCCTGAAATGTCAATTAGAGTGCCTGAATTGTCAATTATAGTGTCTAAAATGTCAATTATAGTGTCTGAAAAGCCAATTATAGTGCCTGAAATGCCAATTATAGTGCCTGAAATGCCAATTTTAGTGCCTGTAATGAGAATTATTATGTCTAAAATGCCAAATATAATGTCTGAAATGCCAATTATAGTGCCTATAATGCCAAATATTATGTCACAAATGAAAACTTTTAGTGCTTGAAATGCCAAATATAATGTCACAAAGGCCAATTATAGTGCCTGAAATGTCAATTATAGTGTCTGAAATGTCAATTATAGTGTCCGAAATGCGAAATATAATGTCTCAAACGCCAATTTTAGTGCCTGAAATGCCATATATAATGTCACAAAGGCCAATTATAGTGCCTGAAATGTCAATTATAGTGTCTGAAATGTCAATTATAGTGTCTGAAATGCCAACTATAATGACACAAATGCCAATTATAGTGCCTGAAATGCAAATTAGAGTGCCTGAAATGTCAATTATAGTGTCTGAAATGTCAATTATAGTGTCTGAAATGCCAAATATAATGACACAAATGCCAATTATAGTGCCTGAAATGCAAATTAGAGTGCCTGAAATGCCAATTATAGTGCCTGAAATGCCAATTTTAGTGCCTGAAATGCGAATTATTATGTCTAAAATGCCAATTATAATGTCTGAAATGTCAATTATAGTGTCCGAAATGCCAAATATAATGTCACAAATGCCAATTTTAGTGCCTGAAATTCCAAATATAATGTCACAAATGCCAATTATAGTGCCTGAAATGTCAATTATAGTGTCTGAAATGTCAATTATAGTGTCTGAAATGCCAATTATAGTGAGTGAAATGCCAAATAAGATGCCTGAAATGCCAATTATAGTGAGTGAAATGCCAAATAAGATGCCTGAAATGCCAATTATTATGTCTAAAATGCCAATTATAATGTCTGAAATGCAAATTATAGTGTCGGAAATGCCAAATATAATGTCACAAATGCCAATTTTAGTGCCTGAAATGCCAAATATAATGTCACAAATGCCAATTATAGTGCCTGAAATGTCAATTATAGTATCTGAAATGTCAATTATAGTATCTGAAATGTCAGTTACAGTGTCTGAAATGCTAAATATAATGACACAAATGCCAATTATAGTGCCTGAAATGCAAATTAGAGTGCCTGAAATGTCAATTATAGTGTCTAAAATGTCAATTATAGTGTCTGAAAAGCCAATTATAGTGCCTGAAATGCCAATTATAGTGCCTGAAATGCAATTTTAGTACCTGAAATGCGAATTATTATGTCTAAAAGGCCAATTATAATGTCTGAAATGCCAATTATAGTGCCTATAATGCCAAATATTATGTCACAAATGAAAAATTTTAGTGCCTGAAATGCCAAATATAATGTCACAAAGGCCAATTATACTGCCTGAAATGTCAATTAGAGTGCCTGAAATGTCAATTATAGTGTCTAAAATGTCAATTATAGTGTCTGAAAAGCCAATTATAGTGCCTGAAATGCCAATTATAGTGCCTGAAATGCCAATTTTAGTGCCTGTAATGAGAATTATTATGTCTAAAATGCCAATTATAATGTCTGAAATGCCAATTATAGTGCCTATAATGCCAAATATTATGTCACAAATGAAAACTTTTAGTGCCTGAAATGCCAAATATAATGTCACAAAGGCCAATTATAGTGCCTGAAATGTCAATTATAGTGTCTGAAATGTCAATTATAGTGTCCGAAATGCGAAATATAATGTCTCAAACGCCAATTTTAGTGCCTGAAATGCCATATATAATGTCACAAAGGCCAATTATAGTGCCTGAAATGTCAATTATAGTGTCTGAAATGTCAATTATAGTGTCTGAAATGCCAAATATAATGACACAAATGCCAATTATAGTGCCTGAAATGCAAATTAGAGTGCCTGAAATGCCAATTATAGTGCCTGAAATGCCAATTTTAGTGCCTGAAATGCGAATTATTATGTCTAAAATGCCAATTATAATGTCTGAAATGTCAATTATAGTGTCCGAAATGCCAAATATAATGTCACAAATGCCAATTTTAGTGCCTGAAATTCCAAATATAATGTCACAAATGCCAATTATAGTGCCTGAAATGCCAAATATAATGTCATAAATGCCAAATATAGTGCCTGAAATGCCAATTTTAGTACCTGAAATGCCTATTATAATGTCTGAAATGCCACTTATAGTGCCTGAAATGCCAAATATTATGTCACAAATGCCAAAAATAGTGCCTGAAATGCCAAATATAATGTCACAAATGCCAAATATAGTGCCTGAAATGCCAATTATAGCGCCTGAAATGCAAATTAGAGTGCCTGAAATGTCAATTATAGTGTCTGAAATGTCAATTATAGTGTCTGAAATGCCAAATATAATGACACAAATGCCAATTATAGTGCCTGAAATGCAAATTAGAGTGCCTGAAATGTCAATTATAGTGTCTAAAATGTCAATTATAGTGTCTGAAAAGCCAATTATAGTGCCTGAAATGCCAATTATAGTGCCTGAAATGCCAATTATAGTGCCTATAATGCCAAATATTATGTCACAAATGAAAAATTTTAGTGCCTGAAATGACAAATATAATGTCACAAAGGCCAATTATACTGCCTGAAATGTCAATTAGAGTGCCTGAAATGTCAATTATAGTGCCTGAAATGTCAATTATAGTGCCTGAAATGTCAATTATAGTGTCTGAAATGTCAATTATAGTGTCTGAAATGCCAAATATAATGACACAAATGCCAATTATAGTGCCTGAAATGCCAATTATAGTGCTTGAAATGCCAAATATAGTGTCTGAAATGCCAATTAGAGTGCCTGAAATGTCAATTATAGTGTCTGAAATGTCAATTATAGTGCCTGAAATGCCAAATATAATGTCATAAATGCCAAATATAGTGCCTGAAATGCCAATTTTAGTGCCTGAAATGCGAATTATTATGTCTAAAATGCCAATTATAATGTCTGAAATGCCAATTATAATGTCGGAAATGCCAATTTTAGTGCCTGAAATGCCAAATATAATGTCCCAAATGCCAATTATAGTGCCTGAAATGTCAATTATAGTGTCTGAAATGTCAATTACAGTGTCTGAAATGCTAAATATAATGACACAAATGCCAATTATAGTGCCTGAAATGCAAATTAGAGTGCCTGAAATGTCAATTATAGTGTCTAAAATGTCAATTATAGTGTCTGAAAAGCCAATTATAGTGCCTGAAATGCCAATTATAGTGCCTGAAATGCCAATTTTAGTACCTGAAATGCGAATTATTATGTCTAAAAGGCCAATTATAATGTCTGAAATGCCAATTATAGTGCCTATAATGCCAAATATTATGTCACAAATGGAAAATTTTAGTGCCTGAAATGCCAAATATAATGTCACAAAGGCCAATTATACTGCCTGAAATGCAAATTAGAGTGCCTGAAATGTCAAGTGTGAAAATGAAGTGTCTAAAATGTCAATTATAGTGTCTGAAAAGCCAATTATAGTGCCTGAAATGCCAATTATAGTGCCTGAAATGCCAATTTTAGTGCCTGTAATGAGAATTATTATGTCTAAAATGCCAATTATAATGTCTGAAATGCCAATTATAGTGCCTATAATGCCAAATATTATGTCACAAATGAAAACTTTTAGTGCTTGAAATGCCAAATATAATGTCACAAAGGCCAATTATAGTGCCTGAAATGTCAATTATAGTGTCTGAAATGTCAATTATAGTGTCCGAAATGCGAAATATAATGTCTCAAACGCCAATTTTAGTGCCTGAAATGCCATATATAATGTCACAAAGGCCAATTATAGTGCCTGAAATGTCAATTATAGTGTCTGAAATGTCAATTATAGTGTCTGAAATGCCAACTATAATGACACAAATGCCAATTATAGTGCCTGAAATGCAAATTAGAGTGCCTGAAATGTCAATTATAGTGTCTGAAATGTCAATTATAGTGTCTGAAATGCCAAATATAATGACACAAATGCCAATTATAGTGCCTGAAATGCAAATTAGAGTGCCTGAAATGCCAATTATAGTGCCTGAAATGCCAATTTTAGTGCCTGAAATGCGAATTATTATGTCTAAAATGCCAATTATAATGTCTGAAATGTCAATTATAGTGTCCGAAATGCCAAATATAATGTCACAAATGCCAATTTTAGTGCCTGAAATTCCAAATATAATGTCACAAATGCCAATTATAGTGCCTGAAATGCCAAATATAATGTCATAAATGCCAAATATAGTGCCTGAAATGCCAATTTTAGTACCTGAAATGCGAATTATTATGTCTAAAATGCCAATTATAATGTCTGAAATGCCAATTATAATGTCGGAAATGCCAATTTTAGTGCCTGAAATGCCAAATATAATGTCACAAATGCCAATTATAGTGCCTGAAATGTCAATTATAGTGTCTGAAATGTCAATTACAGTGTCTGAAATGCTAAATATAATGACACAAATGCCAATTATAGTGCCTGAAATGCAAATTAGAGTGCCTGAAATGTCAATTATAGTGTCTAAAATGTCTATTATAGTGTCTGAAAAGCCAATTATAGTGCCTGAAATGCCAATTATAGTGCCTGAAATGCTAATTTTAGTACCTGAAATGCGAATTATTATGTCTAAAAGGCCAATTATAATGTCTGAAATGCCAATTATAGTGCCTAATATGCCAAATATTATGTCACAAATGAAAAATTTTAGTGCCTGAAATGCCAAATATAATGTCACAAAGGCCAATTATACTGCCTGAAATGTCAATTAGAGTGCCTGAATTGTCAATTATAGTGTCTAAAATGTCAATTATAGTGTCTGAAAAGCCAATTATAGTGCCTGAAATGCCAATTATAGTGCCTGAAATGCCAATTTTAGTGCCTGTAATGAGAATTATTATGTCTAAAATGCCAAATATAATGTCTGAAATGCCAATTATAGTGCCTATAATGCCAAATATTATGTCACAAATGAAAACTTTTAGTGCTTGAAATGCCAAATATAATGTCACAAAGGCCAATTATAGTGCCTGAAATGTCAATTATAGTGTCTGAAATGTCAATTATAGTGTCCGAAATGCGAAATATAATGTCTCAAACGCCAATTTTAGTGCCTGAAATGCCATATATAATGTCACAAAGGCCAATTATAGTGCCTGAAATGTCAATTATAGTGTCTGAAATGTCAATTATAGTGTCTGAAATGCCAACTATAATGACACAAATGCCAATTATAGTGCCTGAAATGCAAATTAGAGTGCCTGAAATGTCAATTATAGTGTCTGAAATGTCAATTATAGTGTCTGAAATGCCAAATATAATGACACAAATGCCAATTATAGTGCCTGAAATGCAAATTAGAGTGCCTGAAATGCCAATTATAGTGCCTGAAATGCCAATTTTAGTGCCTGAAATGCGAATTATTATGTCTAAAATGCCAATTATAATGTCTGAAATGTCAATTATAGTGTCCGAAATGCCAAATATAATGTCACAAATGCCAATTTTAGTGCCTGAAATTCCAAATATAATGTCACAAATGCCAATTATAGTGCCTGAAATGTCAATTATAGTGTCTGAAATGTCAATTATAGTGTCTGAAATGCCAATTATAGTGAGTGAAATGCCAAATAAGATGCCTGAAATGCCAATTATAGTGAGTGAAATGCCAAATAAGATGCCTGAAATGCCAATTATTATGTCTAAAATGCCAATTATAATGTCTGAAATGCAAATTATAGTGTCGGAAATGCCAAATATAATGTCACAAATGCCAATTTTAGTGCCTGAAATGCCAAATATAATGTCACAAATGCCAATTATAGTGCCTGAAATGTCAATTATAGTATCTGAAATGTCAATTATAGTATCTGAAATGTCAGTTACAGTGTCTGAAATGCTAAATATAATGACACAAATGCCAATTATAGTGCCTGAAATGCAAATTAGAGTGCCTGAAATGTCAATTATAGTGTCTAAAATGTCAATTATAGTGTCTGAAAAGCCAATTATAGTGCCTGAAATGCCAATTATAGTGCCTGAAATGCAATTTTAGTACCTGAAATGCGAATTATTATGTCTAAAAGGCCAATTATAATGTCTGAAATGCCAATTATAGTGCCTATAATGCCAAATATTATGTCACAAATGAAAAATTTTAGTGCCTGAAATGCCAAATATAATGTCACAAAGGCCAATTATACTGCCTGAAATGTCAATTAGAGTGCCTGAAATGTCAATTATAGTGTCTAAAATGTCAATTATAGTGTCTGAAAAGCCAATTATAGTGCCTGAAATGCCAATTATAGTGCCTGAAATGCCAATTTTAGTGCCTGTAATGAGAATTATTATGTCTAAAATGCCAATTATAATGTCTGAAATGCCAATTATAGTGCCTATAATGCCAAATATTATGTCACAAATGAAAACTTTTAGTGCCTGAAATGCCAAATATAATGTCACAAAGGCCAATTATAGTGCCTGAAATGTCAATTATAGTGTCTGAAATGTCAATTATAGTGTCCGAAATGCGAAATATAATGTCTCAAACGCCAATTTTAGTGCCTGAAATGCCATATATAATGTCACAAAGGCCAATTATAGTGCCTGAAATGTCAATTATAGTGTCTGAAATGTCAATTATAGTGTCTGAAATGCCAAATATAATGACACAAATGCCAATTATAGTGCCTGAAATGCAAATTAGAGTGCCTGAAATGCCAATTATAGTGCCTGAAATGCCAATTTTAGTGCCTGAAATGCGAATTATTATGTCTAAAATGCCAATTATAATGTCTGAAATGTCAATTATAGTGTCCGAAATGCCAAATATAATGTCACAAATGCCAATTTTAGTGCCTGAAATTCCAAATATAATGTCACAAATGCCAATTATAGTGCCTGAAATGCCAAATATAATGTCATAAATGCCAAATATAGTGCCTGAAATGCCAATTTTAGTACCTGAAATGCCTATTATAATGTCTGAAATGCCACTTATAGTGCCTGAAATGCCAAATATTATGTCACAAATGCCAAAAATAGTGCCTGAAATGCCAAATATAATGTCACAAATGCCAAATATAGTGCCTGAAATGCCAATTATAGCGCCTGAAATGCAAATTAGAGTGCCTGAAATGTCAATTATAGTGTCTGAAATGTCAATTATAGTGTCTGAAATGCCAAATATAATGACACAAATGCCAATTATAGTGCCTGAAATGCAAATTAGAGTGCCTGAAATGTCAATTATAGTGTCTAAAATGTCAATTATAGTGTCTGAAAAGCCAATTATAGTGCCTGAAATGCCAATTATAGTGCCTGAAATGCCAATTATAGTGCCTATAATGCCAAATATTATGTCACAAATGAAAAATTTTAGTGCCTGAAATGACAAATATAATGTCACAAAGGCCAATTATACTGCCTGAAATGTCAATTAGAGTGCCTGAAATGTCAATTATAGTGCCTGAAATGTCAATTATAGTGCCTGAAATGTCAATTATAGTGTCTGAAATGTCAATTATAGTGTCTGAAATGCCAAATATAATGACACAAATGCCAATTATAGTGCCTGAAATGCCAATTATAGTGCTTGAAATGCCAAATATAGTGTCTGAAATGCCAATTAGAGTGCCTGAAATGTCAATTATAGTGTCTGAAATGTCAATTATAGTGCCTGAAATGCCAAATATAATGTCATAAATGCCAAATATAGTGCCTGAAATGCCAATTTTAGTGCCTGAAATGCGAATTATTATGTCTAAAATGCCAATTATAATGTCTGAAATGCCAATTATAATGTCGGAAATGCCAATTTTAGTGCCTGAAATGCCAAATATAATGTCCCAAATGCCAATTATAGTGCCTGAAATGTCAATTATAGTGTCTGAAATGTCAATTACAGTGTCTGAAATGCTAAATATAATGACACAAATGCCAATTATAGTGCCTGAAATGCAAATTAGAGTGCCTGAAATGTCAATTATAGTGTCTAAAATGTCAATTATAGTGTCTGAAAAGCCAATTATAGTGCCTGAAATGCCAATTATAGTGCCTGAAATGCCAATTTTAGTACCTGAAATGCGAATTATTATGTCTAAAAGGCCAATTATAATGTCTGAAATGCCAATTATAGTGCCTATAATGCCAAATATTATGTCACAAATGGAAAATTTTAGTGCCTGAAATGCCAAATATAATGTCACAAAGGCCAATTATACTGCCTGAAATGCAAATTAGAGTGCCTGAAATGTCAAGTGTGAAAATGAAGTGTCTAAAATGTCAATTATAGTGTCTGAAAAGCCAATTATAGTGCCTGAAATGTCAATTATAGTGTCTGAAATGTCAATTATAGTGTCTGAAATGTCAATTATAGTTTCTAAAATGTCAATTATAGTGTCTGAAAAGCCAATTATAGTGCCTGAAATGCCAATTATAGTGCCTGAAATGCCAATTTTAGTGCCTGTAATGAGAATTATTATGTCTAAAATGCCAATTATAATGTCTGAAATGCCAATTATAGTGCCTATAATGCCAAATATTATGTCACAAATGAAAACTTTTAGTGCTTGAAATGCCAAATATAATGTCACAAAGGCCAATTATAGTGCCTGAAATGTCAATTATAGTGTCTGAAATGTCAATTATAGTGTCCGAAATGCGAAATATAATGTCTCAAACGCCAATTTTAGTGCCTGAAATGCCATATATAATGTCACAAAGGCCAATTATAGTGCCTGAAATGTCAATTATAGTGTCTGAAATGTCAATTATAGTGTCTGAAATGCCAACTATAATGACACAAATGCCAATTATAGTGCCTGAAATGCAAATTAGAGTGCCTGAAATGTCAATTATAGTGTCTGAAATGTCAATTATAGTGTCTGAAATGCCAAATATAATGACACAAATGCCAATTATAGTGCCTGAAATGCAAATTAGAGTGCCTGAAATGCCAATTATAGTGCCTGAAATGCCAATTTTAGTGCCTGAAATGCGAATTATTATGTCTAAAATGCCAATTATAATGTCTGAAATGTCAATTATAGTGTCCGAAATGCCAAATATAATGTCACAAATGCCAATTTTAGTGCCTGAAATTCCAAATATAATGTCACAAATGCCAATTATAGTGCCTGAAATGCCAAATATAATGTCATAAATGCCAAATATAGTGCCTGAAATGCCAATTTTAGTACCTGAAATGCGAATTATTATGTCTAAAATGCCAATTATAATGTCTGAAATGCCAATTATAATGTCGGAAATGCCAATTTTAGTGCCTGAAATGCCAAATATAATGTCACAAATGCCAATTATAGTGCCTGAAATGTCAATTATAGTGTCTGAAATGTCAATTACAGTGTCTGAAATGCTAAATATAATGACACAAATGCCAATTATAGTGCCTGAAATGCAAATTAGAGTGCCTGAAATGTCAATTATAGTGTCTAAAATGTCTATTATAGTGTCTGAAAAGCCAATTATAGTGCCTGAAATGCCAATTATAGTGCCTGAAATGCCAATTTTAGTACCTGAAATGCGAATTATTATGTCTAAAAGGCCAATTATAATGTCTGAAATGCCAATTATAGTGCCTAATATGCCAAATATTATGTCACAAATGAAAAATTTTAGTGCCTGAAATGCCAAATATAATGTCACAAAGGCCAATTATACTGCCTGAAATGTCAATTAGAGTGCCTGAATTGTCAATTATAGTGTCTAAAATGTCAATTATAGTGTCTGAAAAGCCAATTATAGTGCCTGAAATGCCAATTATAGTGCCTGAAATGCCAATTTTAGTGCCTGTAATGAGAATTATTATGTCTAAAATGCCAAATATAATGTCTGAAATGCCAATTATAGTGCCTATAATGCCAAATATTATGTCACAAATGAAAACTTTTAGTGCTTGAAATGCCAAATATAATGTCACAAAGGCCAATTATAGTGCCTGAAATGTCAATTATAGTGTCTGAAATGTCAATTATAGTGTCCGAAATGCGAAATATAATGTCTCAAACGCCAATTTTAGTGCCTGAAATGCCATATATAATGTCACAAAGGCCAATTATAGTGCCTGAAATGTCAATTATAGTGTCTGAAATGTCAATTATAGTGTCTGAAATGCCAACTATAATGACACAAATGCCAATTATAGTGCCTGAAATGCAAATTAGAGTGCCTGAAATGTCAATTATAGTGTCTGAAATGTCAATTATAGTGTCTGAAATGCCAAATATAATGACACAAATGCCAATTATAGTGCCTGAAATGCAAATTAGAGTGCCTGAAATGCCAATTATAGTGCCTGAAATGCCAATTTTAGTGCCTGAAATGCGAATTATTATGTCTAAAATGCCAATTATAATGTCTGAAATGTCAATTATAGTGTCCGAAATGCCAAATATAATGTCACAAATGCCAATTTTAGTGCCTGAAATTCCAAATATAATGTCACAAATGCCAATTATAGTGCCTATAATGCCAAATATTATGTCACAAATGAAAACTTTTAGTGCTTGAAATGCCAAATATAATGTCACAAAGGCCAATTATAGTGCCTGAAATGCCATATATAATGTCACAAAGGCCAATTATAGTGCCTGAAATGTCAATTATAGTGTCTGAAATGTCAATTATAGTGTCTAAAATGCCAAATATAATGTCTGAAATGCCAATTATAGTGCCTATAATGCCAAATATTATGTCACAAATGAAAACTTTTAGTGCTTGAAATGCCAAATATAATGTCACAAAGGCCAATTTTAGTGCCTGAAATGCCATATATAATGTCACAAAGGCCAATTATAGTGCCTGAAATGTCAATTATAGTGTCTGAAATGTCAATTATAGTGTCTGAAATGCCAACTATAATGACACAAATGCCAATTATAGTGCCTGAAATGCAAATTAGAGTGCCTGAAATGTCAATTATAGTGTCTGAAATGTCAATTATAGTGTCTGAAATGCCAAATATAATGACACAAATGCCAATTATAGTGCCTGAAATGCAAATTAGAGTGCCTGAAATGCCAATTATAGTGCCTGAAATGCCAATTTTAGTGCCTGAAATGCGAATTATTATGTCTAAAATGCCAATTATAATGTCTGAAATGTCAATTATAGTGTCCGAAATGCCAAATATAATGTCACAAATGCCAATTTTAGTGCCTGAAATTCCAAATATAATGTCACAAATGCCAATTATAGTGCCTGAAATGTCAATTATAGTGTCTGAAATGTCAATTATAGTGTCTGAAATGCCAATTATAGTGAGTGAAATGCCAAATAAGATGCCTGAAATGCCAATTATAGTGAGTGAAATGCCAAATAAGATGCCTGAAATGCCAATTATTATGTCTAAAATGCCAATTATAATGTCTGAAATGCAAATTATAGTGTCGGAAATGCCAAATATAATGTCACAAATGCCAATTTTAGTGCCTGAAATGCCAAATATAATGTCACAAATGCCAATTATAGTGCCTGAAATGTCAATTATAGTATCTGAAATGTCAATTATAGTATCTGAAATGTCAGTTACAGTGTCTGAAATGCTAAATATAATGACACAAATGCCAATTATAGTGCCTGAAATGCAAATTAGAGTGCCTGAAATGTCAATTATAGTGTCTAAAATGTCAATTATAGTGTCTGAAAAGCCAATTATAGTGCCTGAAATGCCAATTATAGTGCCTGAAATGCAATTTTAGTACCTGAAATGCGAATTATTATGTCTAAAAGGCCAATTATAATGTCTGAAATGCCAATTATAGTGCCTATAATGCCAAATATTATGTCACAAATGAAAAATTTTAGTGCCTGAAATGCCAAATATAATGTCACAAAGGCCAATTATACTGCCTGAAATGTCAATTAGAGTGCCTGAAATGTCAATTATAGTGTCTAAAATGTCAATTATAGTGTCTGAAAAGCCAATTATAGTGCCTGAAATGCCAATTATAGTGCCTGAAATGCCAATTTTAGTGCCTGTAATGAGAATTATTATGTCTAAAATGCCAATTATAATGTCTGAAATGCCAATTATAGTGCCTATAATGCCAAATATTATGTCACAAATGAAAACTTTTAGTGCCTGAAATGCCAAATATAATGTCACAAAGGCCAATTATAGTGCCTGAAATGTCAATTATAGTGTCTGAAATGTCAATTATAGTGTCCGAAATGCGAAATATAATGTCTCAAACGCCAATTTTAGTGCCTGAAATGCCATATATAATGTCACAAATGAAAACTTTTAGTGCCTGAAATGCCAAATATAATGTCACAAAGGCCAATTATAGTGCCTGAAATGTCAATTATAGTGTCTGAAATGTCAATTATAGTGTCCGAAATAAGAAATATAATGTCACAAATGCCAATTTTAGTGCCTGAAATGCCAAATATAATGTCACAAATGCCAATTTTAGTGCCTGAAATGCCAAATATAATGTCACAAATGCCAATTATAGTGCCTGAAATGTCAATTATAGTGTCTGAAATGTCAATTATAGTGTCTGAAATGCCAACTATAATGACTTAAATGCCAATTATAGTGCCTGAAATGCAAATTAGAGTGCCTGAAATGTCAATTATAGTGTCTGAAATGTCAATTATAGTGTCTGAAATGCCCAATATAATGACACAAATGCCAATTATAGTGCCTGAAATGCAAATTAGAGTGCCTGAAATGTCAATTATAGTGTCTAAAATGTCAATTCTAGTGTCTGAAAAGCCAATTATAGTGCCTGAAATGCCAATTATAGTGCCTGAAATGCGAATTATTATGCCTAAAATGCCAATTATAATGTCTGAAATGCCAATTATAGTGCCTGAAATGCCAAATATTATGTCACAAATGCCAAAAATAGTGCCTAAAATGCGAATTATTTTGTCTAAAATGCCAATTAGAGTGCCTGAAATGACAATTATAGTGTCAAAAATGCCAATTAGAGTGCCTGAAATGTCAATTAGAGTGCCTGAAATGTCAATTATAGTGTCTAAAATGTCAATTATAGTGTCTGAAAAGCCAATTATAGTGCCTGAAATGCCAATTATAGTGCCTGAAATGCCAATTTTAGTGCCTGAAATGCGAATTATTATGTCTGAAATGCCAATTATAATGTCTGAAATGCCAATTATAGTGCCTGAAATGCCAAATATTATGTCACAAACGCCAAAAATAGTGCCTGAAATGCGAATTATGTCTTAAATGCCAATTAGAGTGCCTGAAATGACAATTATAGTGTCTAAAATGCCAATTAGAGTGCCTGAAATGTCAATTAGAGTGCCTGAAATGTCAATTACAGTGTCTGAAATGCCAATTATAGTGAGTGAAATGCCAAATATAATGTCACAAATGCCAAATATAGTGCGTTGAAATGCCATTTATAGTGCTTGAAATGCCAATTATAATGTCTGAAATGCCAATTATAGTGCCTGAAATGCCAAATATAATGTCTCAAATGCCAAATATAATGTCACAAATGCCAATTTTAGTGCCTGAAATGCCAAATATAATGTCACAAAGGCCAATTATAGTGCCTGAAATGTCAATTATAGTGCCTGAAATGTCAATTATAGTGTCTAAAATGTCAATTCTAGTGTCTGAAAAGCCAATTATAGTGCCTGAAATGCCAATTATAGTGCCTGAAATGCGAATTATTATGCCTAAAATGCCAATTATAATGTCTGAAATGCCAATTATAGTGCCTGAAATGCCAAATATTATGTCACAAATGCCAAAAATAGTGCCTAAAATGCCAATTATTATGTCTAAAATGCCAATTATAATGTCTGAAATGCCAATTATAGTGTCGGAAATGCCAAATATAATGTCACAAATGCCAATTTTAGTGCCTGAAATGCCAAATATAATGTCACAAATGCCAATTATAGTGCCTGAAATGTCAATTATAGTGTCTGAAATGTCAATTACAGTGTCTGAAATGCTAAATATAATGACACAAATGCCAATTATAGTGCCTGAAATGTCAATTAGAGTGCCTGAAATGTCAATTACAGTGTCTGAAATGTCAATTATAGTGCCTGAAATGGCAAATATAATGTCATAAATGCCAAATATAGTGCCTGAAATGCCAATTTTAGTGCCTGAAATGCCAATTATAGTGCTTGAAATGCCAAACATAGTGCCTGAAATGCCAATTAGAGTGCCTGAAATGCCAATTATAGTGCTTGAAATGCCAAATATAATGTCACACATGCCAATTATAGTGCCTGAAATGTCAATTATAGTGTCTGAAATGTCAATTATAGTGTCTGAAATGCCAAATATTATGACACAAATGCCAATTATAGTGCCTCAAATGCAAATTAGAGTGCCTGAAATGTCAAGTGTGAAAATGAAGTGTCTAAAATGTCAATTATAGTGTCTGAAAAGCCAATTATAGTGCCTGAAATGCCAATTATAGTGCCTGAAATGCCAATTTTAGTGCTTGAAATGCCAATTTTAGTGCCTGAAATGCGAATTATTATGTCTAAAATGCCAATTATAATGTCTGAAATGCCAATTATAGTGCCTGAAATGCCAAATATCAACTCACAAATGCCAAAAATAGTGCCTGAAATGCGAATTATTATGTCTTAAATGCCAATTAGAGTTCCTGAAATGACAATCATAGTGTCTAAAATGCCAATTAGAGTGCCTGAAATGTCAATTAGAGTGCCTGAAATGTCAATTACAGTGTCTGAAATGCCAATTATAGTGAGTGAAATGCCAAATATAATGTCACAAATGCCAAATATAGTGCGTTGAAATGCCATTTATAGTGCCTGAAATGCCAATTATAATGTTTGAAATGCCAATTATAGTGCCTGAAATGCCAAATATAATGTCTCAAATGCCAAATATAATGTCACAAATGCCAATTTTAGTGCCTGAAATGCCAAATATAATGTCACAAAGGCCAATTATAGTGCCTGAAATGTCAATTATAGTGTCTGAAATGTCAATTATAGTGTCCGAAATGCCAAATATAATGTCACAAATGCCAATTTTGGTGCCTGAAATTCCAAATATAATGTCACAAATGTCAATTATAGTGCCTGAAATGTCAATTATAGTGTCTGAAATGTCAATTATAGTGTCTGAAATGCCAATTATAGTGAGTGAAATGCCAAATAAGATGCCTGAAATGCCAATTATAATGTCTGAAATGCCAATTATAGTGCCTGAAATGCCAAATATTATGTCACAAATGCCAAAAATAGTGCCTGAAATGCCAAATATAATGTCACAAATGCCAAATATAGTGCCTGAAATGCCAATTATAGTGCTTGAAATGCCAATTAGAGTGCCTGAAATGTCAATTATAGTGTCTGAAATGTCAATTATAGTGCCTGAAATGCCAAATATAATGTCATAAATGCCAAATATAGTGCCTGAAATGCCAATTTTAGTGCCTGAAATGCGAATTATTATGTCTAAAATGCCAATTAAAATGTCTGAAATGCCAATTATAGTGTCGGAAATGCCAAATATAATGTCACAAATGCCAATTTTAGAGCCTGAAATGCCAAATATAATGTCACAAATGCCAATTATAGTGACTGAAATGTCAATTAAAGTGTCTGAAATGTCAATTACAGTGTTTGAAATGCTAAATATAGTGACACAAATGCCAATTATAGTGCCTGAAATGTCAATTATAGTGCCTGAAATGTCAATTATAGTGTCTAAAATGTCAATTATAGTGTCTGAAAAGCCAATTATAGTGCCTGAAATCCCAATTATAGTGCCTGAAATGCCAATTTTAGTACCTGAAATGCGAATTATTATGTCTAAAAGGCCAATTATAATGTCTGACATGCCAATTATAGTGCCTATAATGCCAAATATTATGTCACAAATGAAAAATTTTAGTGCCTGAAATGCCAAATATAATGTCACAAAGGCCAATTATACTGCCTGAAATGTCAATTAGAGTGCCTGAAATGTCAATTATAGTGTCTAAAATGTCAATTATAGTGTCTGAAAAGCCAATTATAGTGCCTGAAATGCCAATTATAGTGCCTGAAATGCCAATTTTAGTGCCTGTAATGAGAATTATTATGTCTAAAATGCCAATCATAATGTCTGAAATGCCAATTATAGTGCCTATAATGCCAAATATTATGTCACAAATGAAAACTTTTAGTGCCTGAAATGCCAAATATAATGTCACAAAGGCCAATTATAGTGCCTGAAATGTCAATTATAGTGTCTGAAATGTCAATTATAGTGTCCGAAATGCGAAATATAATGTCACAAATGCCAATTTTAGTGCCTGAAATGCCATATATAATGTCACAAAGGCCAATTATAGTGCCTGAAATGCCAATTTTAGTACCTGAAATGCGAATTATTATGTCTAAAAGGCCAATTATAATGTCTGACATGCCAATTATAGTGCCTATAATGCCAAATATTATGTCACAAATGAAAAATTTTAGTGCCTGAAATGCCAAATATAATGTCACAAAGGCCAATTATACTGCCTGAAATGTCAATTAGAGTGCCTGAAATGTCAATTATAGTGTCTAAAATGTCAATTATAGTGTCTGAAAAGCCAATTATAGTGCCTGAAATGCCAATTATAGTGCCTGAAATGCCAATTTTAGTGCCTGTAATGAGAATTATTATGTCTAAAATGCCAATCATAATGTCTGAAATGCCAATTATAGTGCCTATAATGCCAAATATTATGTCACAAATGAAAACTTTTAGTGCCTGAAATGCCAAATATAATGTCACAAAGGCCAATTATAGTGCCTGAAATGTCAATTATAGTGTCTGAAATGTCAATTATAGTGTCCGAAATGCGAAATATAATGTCACAAATGCCAATTTTAGTGCCTGAAATGCCATATATAATGTCACAAAGGCCAATTATAGTGCCTGAAATGCCAATTTTAGTACCTGAAATGCGAATTATTATGTCTAAAAGGCCAATTATAATGTCTGACATGCCAATTATAGTGCCTATAATGCCAAATATTATGTCACAAAGGCCAATTATACTGCCTGAAATGTCAATTAGAGTGCCTGAAATGTCAATTATAGTGTCTAAAATGTCAATTATAGTGTCTGAAATGCCAATTATAGTGTCGGAAATGCCAAATATAATGTCACAAATGTCAATTTTAGTGCCTGAAATGCCAAATATAATGTCACAAATGCCAATTATAGTGCCTGAAATGTCAATTATAGTGTCTGAAATGTCAATTACAGTGTCTGAAATGCTAAATATAATGACACAAATGCCAATTATAGTGCCTGAAATGTCAATTAGAGTGCCTGAAATGTCAATTACAGTGTCTGAAATGTCAATTATAGTGCCTGAAATGGCAAATATAATGTCATAAATGCCAAATATAGTGCCTGAAATGCCAATTATAGTGCCTGAAATGCCAATTATAGTGCCTGTAATGAGAATTATTATGTCTAAAATGCCAATCATAATGTCTGAAATGCCAATTATAGTGCCTATAATGCCAAATATTATGTCACAAATGAAAACTTTTAGTGCCTGAAATGCCAAATATAATGTCACAAAGGCCAATTATAGTGCCTGAAATGTCAATTATAGTGTCTGAAATGTCAATTATAGTGTCCGAAATGCGAAATATAATGTCACAAATGCCAATTTTAGTGCCTGAAATGCCATATATAATGTCACAAAGGCCAATTATAGTGCCTGAAATGCCAATTTTAGTACCTGAAATGCGAATTATTATGTCTAAAAGGCCAATTATAATGTCTGACATGCCAATTATAGTGCCTATAATGCCAAATATTATGTCACAAATGAAAAATTTTAGTGCCTGAAATGCCAAATATAATGTCACAAAGGCCAATTATACTGCCTGAAATGTCAATTAGAGTGCCTGAAATGTCAATTATAGTGTCTAAAATGTCAATTATAGTGTCTGAAAAGCCAATTATAGTGCCTGAAATGCCAATTATAGTGCCTGAAATGGCAATTTTAGTGCCTGTAATGCGAATTATTATGTCTAAAATGCCAATTATAATGTCTGAAATGCCAATTATAGTGCCTATAATGCCAAATATTATGTCACAAATGAAAACTTTTAGTGCCTGAAATGCCAAATATAATGTCACAAAGGCCAATTATAGTGCCTGAAATGTCAATTATAGTGTCTGAAATGTCAATTATAGTGTCCGAAATGCGAAATATAATGTCACAAATGCCAATTTTAGTGCCTGAAATGCCATATATAATGTCACAAAGGCCAATTATAGTGCCTGAAATGTCAATTATAGTGTCTGAAATGTCAATTATAGTGTCTGAAATGCCCAATATAATGACACAAATGCCAATTATAGTGCCTGAAATGCAAATTAGAGTGCCTGAAATGTCAATTATAGTGTCTAAAATGTCAATTCTAGTGTCTGAAAAGCCAATTATAGTGCCTGAAATGCCAATTATAGTGCCTGAAATGCGAATTATTATGCCTAAAATGCCAATTATAATGTCTGAAATGCCAATTATAGTGCCTGAAATGCCAAATATTATGTCACAAATGCCAAAAATAGTGCCTAAAATGCGAATTATTTTGTCTAAAATGCCAATTAGAGTGCCTGAAATGACAATTATAGTGTCTAAAATGCCAATTAGAGTGCCTGAAATGTCAATTAGAGTGCCTGAAATGTCAATTATAGTGTCTAAAATGTCAATTATAGTGTCTGAAAAGCCAATTATAGTGCCTGAAATGCCAATTATAGTGCCTGAAATGCCAATTTTAGTGCCTGAAATGCGAATTATTATGTCTGAAATGCCAATTATAATGTCTGAAATGCCAATTATAGTGCCTGAAATGCCAAATATTATGTCACAAACGCCAAAAATAGTGCCTGAAATGCGAATTATGTCTTAAATGCCAATTAGAGTGCCTGAAATGACAATTATAGTGTCTAAAATGCCAATTAGAGTGCCTGAAATGTCAATTAGAGTGCCTGAAATGTCAATTACAGTGTCTGAAATGCCAATTATAGTGAGTGAAATGCCAAATATAATGTCACAAATGCCAAATATAGTGCGTTGAAATGCCATTTATAGTGCTTGAAATGCCAATTATAATGTCTGAAATGCCAATTATAGTGCCTGAAATGCCAAATATAATGTCTCAAATGCCAAATATAATGTCACAAATGCCAATTTTAGTGCCTGAAATGCCAAATATAATGTCACAAAGGCCAATTATAGTGCCTGAAATGTCAATTATAGTGCCTGAAATGTCAATTATAGTGTCTAAAATGTCAATTCTAGTGTCTGAAAAGCCAATTATAGTGCCTGAAATGCCAATTATAGTGCCTGAAATGCGAATTATTATGCCTAAAATGCCAATTATAATGTCTGAAATGCCAATTATAGTGCCTGAAATGCCAAATATTATGTCACAAATGCCAAAAATAGTGCCTAAAATGCCAATTATTATGTCTAAAATGCCAATTATAATGTCTGAAATGCCAATTATAGTGTCGGAAATGCCAAATATAATGTCACAAATGCCAATTTTAGTGCCTGAAATGCCAAATATAATGTCACAAATGCCAATTATAGTGCCTGAAATGTCAATTATAGTGTCTGAAATGTCAATTACAGTGTCTGAAATGCTAAATATAATGACACAAATGCCAATTATAGTGCCTGAAATGTCAATTAGAGTGCCTGAAATGTCAATTACAGTGTCTGAAATGTCAATTATAGTGCCTGAAATGGCAAATATAATGTCATAAATGCCAAATATAGTGCCTGAAATGCCAATTTTAGTGCCTGAAATGCCAATTATAGTGCTTGAAATGCCAAACATAGTGCCTGAAATGCCAATTAGAGTGCCTGAAATGCCAATTATAGTGCTTGAAATGCCAAATATAATGTCACACATGCCAATTATAGTGCCTGAAATGTCAATTATAGTGTCTGAAATGTCAATTATAGTGTCTGAAATGCCAAATATTATGACACAAATGCCAATTATAGTGCCTCAAATGCAAATTAGAGTGCCTGAAATGTCAAGTGTGAAAATGAAGTGTCTAAAATGTCAATTATAGTGTCTGAAAAGCCAATTATAGTGCCTGAAATGCCAATTATAGTGCCTGAAATGCCAATTTTAGTTCTTGAAATGCCAATTTTAGTGCCTGAAATGCGAATTATTATGTCTAAAATGCCAATTATAATGTCTGAAATGCCAATTATAGTGCCTGAAATGCCAAATATCAACTCACAAATGCCAAAAATAGTGCCTGAAATGCGAATTATTATGTCTTAAATGCCAATTAGAGTTCCTGAAATGACAATCATAGTGTCTAAAATGCCAATTAGAGTGCCTGAAATGTCAATTAGAGTGCCTGAAATGTCAATTACAGTGTCTGAAATGCCAATTATAGTGAGTGAAATGCCAAATATAATGTCACAAATGCCAAATATAGTGCGTTGAAATGCCATTTATAGTGCCTGAAATGCCAATTATAATGTTTGAAATGCCAATTATAGTGCCTGAAATGCCAAATATAATGTCTCAAATGCCAAATATAATGTCACAAATGCCAATTTTAGTGCCTGAAATGCCAAATATAATGTCACAAAGGCCAATTATAGTGCCTGAAATGTCAATTATAGTGTCTGAAATGTCAATTATAGTGTCCGAAATGCCAAATATAATGTCACAAATGCCAATTTTGGTGCCTGAAATTCCAAATATAATGTCACAAATGTCAATTATAGTGCCTGAAATGTCAATTATAGTGTCTGAAATGTCAATTATAGTGTCTGAAATGCCAATTATAGTGAGTGAAATGCCAAATAAGATGCCTGAAATGCCAATTATAATGTCTGAAATGCCAATTATAGTGCCTGAAATGCCAAATATTATGTCACAAATGCCAAAAATAGTGCCTGAAATGCCAAATATAATGTCACAAATGCCAAATATAGTGCCTGAAATGCCAATTATAGTGCTTGAAATGCCAATTAGAGTGCCTGAAATGTCAATTATAGTGTCTGAAATGTCAATTATAGTGCCTGAAATGCCAAATATAATGTCATAAATGCCAAATATAGTGCCTGAAATGCCAATTTTAGTGCCTGAAATGCGAATTATTATGTCTAAAATGCCAATTAAAATGTCTGAAATGCCAATTATAGTGTCGGAAATGCCAAATATAATGTCACAAATGCCAATTTTAGAGCCTGAAATGCCAAATATAATGTCACAAATTCCAATTATAGTGACTGAAATGTCAATTATAGTGTCTGAAATGTCAATTACAGTGTTTGAAATGCTAAATATAGTGACACAAATGCCAATTATAGTGCCTGAAATGTCAATTATAGTGCCTGAAATGTCAATTATAGTGTCTAAAATGTCAATTATAGTGTCTGAAAAGCCAATTATAGTGCCTGAAATCCCAATTATAGTGCCTGAAATGCCAATTTTAGTACCTGAAATGCGAATTATTATGTCTAAAAGGCCAATTATAATGTCTGACATGCCAATTATAGTGCCTATAATGCCAAATATTATGTCACAAATGAAAAATTTTAGTGCCTGAAATGCCAAATATAATGTCACAAAGGCCAATTATACTGCCTGAAATGTCAATTAGAGTGCCTGAAATGTCAATTATAGTGTCTAAAATGTCAATTATAGTGTCTGAAAAGCCAATTATAGTGCCTGAAATGCCAATTATAGTGCCTGAAATGCCAATTTTAGTGCCTGTAATGAGAATTATTATGTCTAAAATGCCAATCATAATGTCTGAAATGCCAATTATAGTGCCTATAATGCCAAATATTATGTCACAAATGAAAACTTTTAGTGCCTGAAATGCCAAATATAATGTCACAAAGGCCAATTATAGTGCCTGAAATGTCAATTATAGTGTCTGAAATGTCAATTATAGTGTCCGAAATGCGAAATATAATGTCACAAATGCCAATTTTAGTGCCTGAAATGCCATATATAATGTCACAAAGGCCAATTATAGTGCCTGAAATGCCAATTTTAGTACCTGAAATGCGAATTATTATGTCTAAAAGGCCAATTATAATGTCTGACATGCCAATTATAGTGCCTATAATGCCAAATATTATGTCACAAATGAAAAATTTTAGTGCCTGAAATGCCAAATATAATGTCACAAAGGCCAATTATACTGCCTGAAATGTCAATTAGAGTGCCTGAAATGTCAATTATAGTGTCTAAAATGTCAATTATAGTGTCTGAAAAGCCAATTATAGTGCCTGAAATGCCAATTATAGTGCCTGAAATGCCAATTTTAGTGCCTGTAATGAGAATTATTATGTCTAAAATGCCAATCATAATGTCTGAAATGCCAATTATAGTGCCTATAATGCCAAATATTATGTCACAAATGAAAACTTTTAGTGCCTGAAATGCCAAATATAATGTCACAAAGGCCAATTATAGTGCCTGAAATGTCAATTATAGTGTCTGAAATGTCAATTATAGTGTCCGAAATGCGAAATATAATGTCACAAATGCCAATTTTAGTGCCTGAAATGCCATATATAATGTCACAAAGGCCAATTATAGTGCCTGAAATGCCAATTTTAGTACCTGAAATGCGAATTATTATGTCTAAAAGGCCAATTATAATGTCTGACATGCCAATTATAGTGCCTATAATGCCAAATATTATGTCACAAATGAAAAATTTTAGTGCCTGAAATGCCAAATATAATGTCACAAAGGCCAATTATACTGCCTGAAATGTCAATTAGAGTGCCTGAAATGTCAATTATAGTGTCTAAAATGTCAATTATAGTGTCTGAAATGCCAATTATAGTGTCGGAAATGCCAAATATAATGTCACAAATGTCAATTTTAGTGCCTGAAATGCCAAATATAATGTCACAAATGCCAATTATAGTGCCTGAAATGTCAATTATAGTGTCTGAAATGTCAATTACAGTGTCTGAAATGCTAAATATAATGACACAAATGCCAATTATAGTGCCTGAAATGTCAATTAGAGTGCCTGAAATGTCAATTACAGTGTCTGAAATGTCAATTATAGTGCCTGAAATGGCAAATATAATGTCATAAATGCCAAATATAGTGCCTGAAATGCCAATTTTAATGCCTGAAATGCCAATTATAGTGCTTGAAATGCCAAACATAGTGCCTGAAATGCCAATTAGAGTGCCTGAAATGCCAATTATAGTGCTTGAAATGCCAAATATAATGTCACACATGCCAATTATAGTGCCTGAAATGTCAATTATAGTGTCTGAAATGTCAATTATAGTGTCTGAAATGCCAAATATTATGACACAAATGCCAATTATAGTGCCTCAAATGCAAATTAGAGTGCCTGAAATGTCAAGTGTGAAAATGAAGTGTCTAAAATGTCAATTATAGTGTCTGAAAAGCCAATTATAGTGCCTGAAATGCCAATTATAGTGCCTGAAATGCCAATTTTAGTGCTTGAAATGCCAATTTTAGTGCCTGAAATGCGAATTATTATGTCTAAAATGCCAATTATAATGTCTGAAATGCCAATTATAGTGCCTGAAATGCCAAATATCAACTCACAAATGCCAAAAATAGTGCCTGAAATGCGAATTATTATGGCTTAAATGCCAATTAGAGTTCCTGAAATGACAATCATAGTGTCTAAAATGCCAATTAGAGTGCCTGAAATGTCAATTAGAGTGCCTGAAATGTCAATTACAGTGTCTGAAATGCCAATTATAGTGAGTGAAATGCCAAATATAATGTCACAAATGCCAAATATAGTGCGTTGAAATGCCATTTATAGTGCCTGAAATGCCAATTATAATGTTTGAAATGCCAATTATAGTGCCTGAAATGCCAAATATAATGTCTCAAATGCCAAATATAATGTCACAAATGCCAATTTTAGTGCCTGAAATGCCAAATATAATGTCACAAAGGCCAATTATAGTGCCTGAAATGTCAATTATAGTGTCTGAAATGTCAATTATAGTGTCCGAAATGCCAAATATAATGTCACAAATGCCAATTTTGGTGCCTGAAATTCCAAATATAATGTCACAAATGTCAATTATAGTGCCTGAAATGTCAATTATAGTGTCTGAAATGTCAATTATAGTGTCTGAAATGCCAATTATAGTGAGTGAAATGCCAAATAAGATGCCTGAAATGCCAATTATAATGTCTGAAATGCCAATTATAGTGCCTGAAATGCCAAATATTATGTCACAAATGCCAAAAATAGTGCCTGAAATGCCAAATATAATGTCACAAATGCCAAATATAGTGCCTGAAATGCCAATTATAGTGCTTGAAATGCCAATTAGAGTGCCTGAAATGTCAATTACAGTGTCTGAAATGCCAATTATAGTGCCTGAAATGCCAAATATAATGTCATAAATGCCAAATATAGTGCCTGAAATGCCAATTTTAGTGCCTGAAATGCGAATTATTATGTCTAAAATGCCAATTAAAATGTCTGAAATGCCAATTATAGTGTCGGAAATGCCAAATATAATGTCACAAATGCCAATTTTAGAGCCTGAAATGCCAAATATAATGTCACAAATGCCAATTATAGTGACTGAAATGTCAATTATAGTGTCTGAAATGTCAATTACAGTGTCTGAAATGCTAAATATAGTGACACAAATGCCAATTATAGTGCCTGAAATGTCAATTATAGTGCCTGAAATGTCAATTATAGTGTCTAAAATGTCAATTATAGTGTCTGAAAAGCCAATTATAGTGCCTGAAATCCCAATTATAGTGCCTGAAATGCCAATTTTAGTACCTGAAATGCGAATTATTATGTCTAAAAGGCCAATTATAATGTCTGACATGCCAATTATAGTGCCTATAATGCCAAATATTATGTCACAAATGAAAAATTTTAGTGCCTGAAATGCCAAATATAATGTCACAAAGGCCAATTATACTGCCTGAAATGTCAATTAGGGTGCCTGAAATGTCAATTATAGTGTCTAAAATGTCAATTATAGTGTCTGAAAAGCCAATTATAGTGCCTGAAATGCCAATTATAGTGCCTGAAATGCCAATTTTAGTGCCTGTAATGAGAATTATTATGTCTAAAATGCCAATCATAATGTCTGAAATGCCAATTATAGTGCCTATAATGCCAAATATTATGTCACAAATGAAAACTTTTAGTGCCTGAAATGCCAAATATAATGTCACAAAGGCCAATTATAGTGCCTGAAATGTCAATTATAGTGTCTGAAATGTCAATTATAGTGTCCGAAATGCGAAATATAATGTCACAAATGCCAATTTTAGTGCCTGAAATGCCATATATAATGTCACAAAGGCCAATTATAGTGCCTGAAATGCCAATTTTAGTACCTGAAATGCGAATTATTATGTCTAAAAGGCCAATTATAATGTCTGACATGCCAATTATAGTGCCTATAATGCCAAATATTATGTCACAAATGAAAAATTTTAGTGCCTGAAATGCCAAATATAATGTCACAAAGGCCAATTATACTGCCTGAAATGTCAATTAGAGTGCCTGAAATGTCAATTATAGTGTCTAAAATGTCAATTATAGTGTCTGAAAAGCCAATTATAGTGCCTGAAATGCCAATTATAGTGCCTGTAATGAGAATTATTATGTCTAAAATGCCAATCATAATGTCTGAAATGCCAATTATAGTGCCTATAATGCCAAATATTATGTCACAAATGAAAACTTTTAGTGCCTGAAATGCCAAATATAATGTCACAAAGGCCAATTATAGTGCCTGAAATGTCAATTATAGTGTCTGAAATGTCAATTATAGTGTCCGAAATGCGAAATATAATGTCACAAATGCCAATTTTAGTGCCTGAAATGCCATATATAATGTCACAAAGGCCAATTATAGTGCCTGAAATGCCAATTTTAGTACCTGAAATGCGAATTATTATGTCTAAAAGGCCAATTATAATGTCTGACATGCCAATTATAGTGCCTATAATGCCAAATATTATGTCACAAATGAAAAATTTTAGTGCCTGAAATGCCAAATATAATGTCACAAAGGCCAATTATACTGCCTGAAATGTCAATTAGAGTGCCTGAAATGTCAATTATAGTGTCTAAAATGTCAATTATAGTGTCTGAAAAGCCAATTATAGTGCCTGAAATGCCAATTATAGTGCCTGAAATGGCAATTTTAGTGCCTGTAATGCGAATTATTATGTCTAAAATGCCAATTATAATGTCTGAAATGCCAATTATAGTGCCTATAATGCCAAATATTATGTCACAAATGAAAACTTTTAGTGCCTGAAATGCCAAATATAATGTCACAAAGGCCAATTATAGTGCCTGAAATGTCAATTATAGTGTCTGAAATGTCAATTATAGTGTCCGAAATGCGAAATATAATGTCACAAATGCCAATTTTAGTGCCTGAAATGCCATATATAATGTCACAAAGGCCAATTATAGTGCCTGAAATGTCAATTATAGTGTCTGAAATGTCAATTATAGTGTCTGAAATGCCAACTATAATGACACAAATGCCAATTATAGTGCCTGAAATGCAAATTAGAGTGCCTGAAATGTCAATTATAGTGTCTGAAATGTCAATTATAGTGTCTGAAATGCCAAATATAATGACACAAATGCCAATTATAGTGCCTGAAATGCAAATTAGAGTGCCTGAAATGTCAATTATAGAGTCTAAAATGTCAATTATAGTGTCTGAAAAGCCAATTATAGTGCCTGAAATGCCAATTATAGTGCCTGAAATGCCAATTTTAGTGCCAGAAATGCGAATTATTATGTCTAAAATGCCAATTATAATGTCTGAAATGCCAATTATAGTGCCTGAAATGCCAAATATAATGTCACAAATGCCAATTTTAGTGCCTGAAATTCCAAATATAATGTCACAAATGCCAATTATAGTGCCTGAAATGTCAATTATAGTGTCTGAAATGTCAATTATAGTGTCTGAAATGCCAATTATAGTGTCTGAAATGCCAATTATAGTGAGTGAAATGCCAAATATTATGTCACAAATGCCAAAAATAGTGCCTGAAATGCCAAATATAATGTCACAAATGCCAAATATAGTGCCTGAAATGCCAATTATAGCGCCTGAAATGCAAATTAGAGTGCCTGAAATGTCAATTATAGTGTCTGAAATGTCAATTATAGTGTCTGAAATGCCAAATATAATGACACAAATGCCAATTATAGTGCCTGAAATGCAAATTAGAGTGCCTGAAATGTCAATTATAGTGTCTAAAATGTCAATTATAGTGTCTGAAAAGCCAATTATAGTGCCTGAAATGCCAATTATAGTGCCTGAAATGCCAATTATAGTGCCTATAATGCCAAATATTATGTCACAAATGAAAAATTTTAGTGCCTGAAATGACAAATATAATGTCACAAAGGCCAATTATACTGCCTGAAATGTCAATTAGAGTGCCTGAAATGTCAATTATAGTGCCTGAAATGTCAATTATAGTGTCTGAAATGTCAATTATAGTGTCTGAAATGCCAAATATAATGACACAAATGCCAATTATAGTGCCTGAAATGCAAATTAGAGTGCCTGAAATGTCAATTATAGTGTCTAAAATGTCAATTATAGTGTCTGAAAAGCCAATTATAGTGCCTGAAATGCCAATTATAGTGCCTGAAATGCCAATTTTAGTGCCCTAAATGCCAATTATAGTGCCTGAAATGCCAATTATAGTGCCTTAAATGCCAATTAAAATGTCTGAATTACTAATTATAGCGCCTGAAATGCCAAATATAGTGCCTGAAATGCCAATTATAATGTCTGAAATTCCAAATATAATGTCACAAATGCCAATTATAGTGAGTGAAATGCCAAATAAGATGCCTGAAATGCCAATTATAATGTCTGAAATGCCAATTATAGTGCCTGAAATGCCAAATATTATGTCACAAATGCCAAAAATAGTGACTGAAATTCCAAATATAATGTCACAAATGCCAAATATAGTGCCTGAAATGCCAATTATAGTGCTTGAAATGCCAAATATAGTGTCTGAAATGCCAATTAGAGTGCCTGAAATGTCAATTATAGTGCCTGAAATGCCAAATATAATGTCATAAATGCCAAATATAGTGCCTGAAATGCCAATTTTAGTGCCTGAAATGCGAATTATTATGTCTAAAATGCCAATTATAATGTCTGAAATGCCAATTATAATGTCGGAAATGCCAATTTTAGTGCCTGAAATGCCAAATATAATGTCCCAAATGCCAATTATAGTGCCTGAAATGTCAATTATAGTGTCTGAAATGTCAATTACAGTGTCTGAAATGCTAAATATAATGACACAAATGCCAATTATAGTGCCTGAAATGCAAATTAGAGTGCCTGAAATGTCAATTATAGTGTCTAAAATGTCAATTATAGTGTCTGAAAAGCCAATTATAGTGCCTGAAATGCCAATTATAGTGCCTGAAATGCCAATTTTTGTACCTGAAATGCGAATTATTATGTCTAAAAGGCCAATTATAATGTCTGAAATGCCAATTATAGTGCCTATAATGCCAAATATTATGTCACAAATGGAAAATTTTAGTGCCTGAAATGCCAAATATAATGTCACAAAGGCCAATTATACTGCCTGAAATGTCAATTAGAGTGCCTGAAATGTCAATTATAGTGTCTAAAATGTCAATTATAGTGTCTGAAAAGCCAATTATAGTGCCTGAAATGCCAATTATAGTGCCTGAAATGCCAATTTTAGTGCCTGTAATGAGAATTATTATGTCTAAAATGCCAATTATAATGTCTGAAATGCCAATTATAGTGCCTATAATGCCAAATATTATGTCACAAATGAAAACTTTTAGTGCTTGAAATGCCAAATATAATGTCACAAAGGCCAATTATAGTGCCTGAAATGTCAATTATAGTGTCTGAAATGTCAATTATAGTGTCCGAAATGCGAAATATAATGTCTCAAACGCCAATTTTAGTGCCTGAAATGCCATATATAATGTCACAAAGGCCAATTATAGTGCCTGAAATGTCAATTATAGTGTCTGAAATGTCAATTATAGTGTCTGAAATGCCAACTATAATGACACAAATGCCAATTATAGTGCCTGAAATGCAAATTAGAGTGCCTGAAATGTCAATTATAGTGTCTGAAATGTCAATTATAGTGTCTGAAATGCCAAATATAATGACACAAATGCCAATTATAGTGCCTGAAATGCAAATTAGAGTGCCTGAAATGCCAATTATAGTGCCTGAAATGCCAATTTTAGTGCCTGAAATGCGAATTATTATGTCTAAAATGCCAATTATAATGTCTGAAATGTCAATTATAGTGTCCGAAATGCCAAATATAATGTCACAAATGCCAATTTTAGTGCCTGAAATTCCAAATATAATGTCACAAATGCCAATTATAGTGCCTGAAATGCCAAAAATAATGTCATAAATGCCAAATATAGTGCCTGAAATGCCAATTTTAGTACCTGAAATGCGAATTATTATGTCTAAAATGCCAATTATAATGTCTGAAATGCCAATTATAATGTCGGAAATGCCAATTTTAGTGCCTGAAATGCCAAATATAATGTCACAAATGCCAATTATAGTGCCTGAAATGTCAATTATAGTGTCTGAAATGTCAATTACAGTGTCTGAAATGCTAAATATAATGACACAAATGCCAATTATAGTGCCTGAAATGCAAATTAGAGTGCCTGAAATGTCAATTATAGTGTCTAAAATGTCAATTATAGTGTCTGAAAAGCCAATTATAGTGCCTGAAATGCCAATTATAGTGCCTGAAATGCCAATTTTAGTACCTGAAATGCGAATTATTATGTCTAAAAGGCCAATTATAATGTCTGAAATGCCAATTATAGTGCCTAATATGCCAAATATTATGTCACAAATGAAAAATTTTAGTGCCTGAAATGCCAAATATAATGTCACAAAGGCCAATTATACTGCCTGAAATGTCAATTAGAGTGCCTGAAATGTCAATTATAGTGTCTAAAATGTCAATTATAGTGTCTGAAAAGCCAATTATAGTGCCTGAAATGCCAATTATAGTGCCTGAAATGCCAATTTTAGTGCCTGTAATGAGAATTATTATGTCTAAAATGCCAATTATAATGTCTGAAATGCCAATTATAGTGCCTATAATGCCAAATATTATGTCACAAATGAAAACTTTTAGTGCTTGAAATGCCAAATATAATGTCACAAAGGCCAATTATAGTGCCTGAAATGTCAATTATAGTGTCTGAAATGTCAATTATAGTGTCCGAAATGCGAAATATAATGTCTCAAACGCCAATTTTAGTGCCTGAAATGCCATATATAATGTCACAAAGGCCAATTATAGTGCCTGAAATGTCAATTATAGTGTCTGAAATGTCAATTATAGTGTCTGAAATGCCAACTATAATGACACAAATGCCAATTATAGTGCCTGAAATGCAAATTAGAGTGCCTGAAATGTGAATTATAGTGTCTGAAATGTCAATTATAGTGTCTGAAATGCCAAATATAATGACACAAATGCCAATTATAGTGCCTGAAATGCAAATTAGAGTGCCTGAAATGCCAATTATAGTGCCTGAAATGCCAATTTTAGTGCCTGAAATGCGAATTATTATGTCTAAAATGCCAATTATAATGTCTGAAATGTCAATTATAGTGTCCGAAATGCCAAATATAATGTCACAAATGCCAATTTTAGTGCCTGAAATTCCAAATATAATGTCACAAATGCCAATTATAGTGCCTGAAATGTCAATTATAGTGTCTGAAATGTCAATTATAGTGTCTGAAATGCCAATTATAGTGAGTGAAATGCCAAATAAGATGCCTGAAATGCCTATTATAATGTCTGAAATGCCAATTATAGTGCCTGAAATGTCAATTATAGTGTCTGAAATGTCAATTATAGTGTCTGAAATGCCAATTATAGTGAGTGAAATGCCAAATAAGATGCCTGAAATGCCTATTATAATGTCTGAAATGCCACTTATAGTGCCTGAAATGCCAAATATTATGTCACAAATGCCAAAAATAGTGCCTGAAATGCCAAATATAATGTCACAAATGCCAAATATAGTGCCTGAAATGCCAATTATAGTGCCTGAAATGCAAATTAGGGTGCCTGAAATGTCAACTATAGTGTCTGAAATGTCAATTATAGTGCCTGAAATGCCAATTATAATGCCTATAATGCCAAATATTATGTCACAAATGAAAAATTTTAGTGCCTGAAATGCAAAATATAATGTCACAAAGGCCAATTATACTGCCTGAAATGTCAATTATAGTGTCTGAAAAGCCAATTATAGTGCCTGAAATGCCAATTATAGTGCCTGAAATGCCAATTTTAGTGCCTGAAATGCCAATTTTAATACCTGAAATGCCAATTTTAGTGCCTGAAATGCCAATTTTAGTGCCTGAAATGCCAATTATTATGTCTAAAATGCCAATTATAATGTCTGAAATGCCAATTATAGTGCCTGAAATGCCAAATATTATGTCACAAATGCCAAAAGTAGTGCCTGAAATGCGAATTATTTTGTCTAAAATGCCAATTAGAGTGCCTGAATTGACAATTATAGTGTCTAAAAAGCCAATTAGAGTGCCTGAAATGTCAATTAGAGTGCCTGAAATGCCAAATATAATGTCATAAATGCCAAATATAGTGCCTGAAATGCCAATTTTAGTGCCTGAAATGCGAATTATTATGTCTAAAATGCCAATTATAATGTCTGAAATGCCAATTATAATGTCGGAAATGCCAAATATAATGTCACAAATGCCAATTTTAGTGCCTGAAATGCCAAATATAATGTCTGAAATGTCAATTACAGTGTCTGAAATGCTAAATATAATGACACAAATGCCAATTATAGTGCCTAAAATGCAAATTAGAGTGCCTGAAATGTCAATTATAGTGTCTGAAAAGCCAATTATAGTGCCTGAAATGCCAATTATAGTGCCTGAAATGCCAATTTTAGTACCTGAAATGCGAATTATTATGTCTAAAAGGCCAATTATAATGTTTGAAATGCCAATTATAGTGCCTATAATGCCAAATATTATGTCACAAATGAAAAATTTTAGTGCCTGAAATGCCAAATATAATGTCACAAAGGCCAATTATACTGCCTGAAATGACAAATATAATGTCACAAAGGCCAATTATACTGCCTGAAATGTCAATTAGAGTGCCTGAAATGTCAATTATAGTGCCTGAAATGTCAATTATAGTGTCTGAAATGTCAATTATAGTGTCTGAAATGCCAAATATAATGACACAAATGCCAATTATAGTGCCTGAAATGCAAATTAGAGTGCCTGAAATGACAATTATAGTGTCTAAAATGTCAATTATAGTGTCTGAAAAGCCAATTATAGTGCCTGAAATCCCAATTATAGTGCCTGAAATGCCAATTTTAGTGCCCTAAATGCCAATTATAGTGCCTGAAATGCCAATTATAGTGCCTTAAATGCCAATTAAAATGTCTGAATTACTAATTATAGCGCCTGAAATGCCAAATATAGTGCCTGAAATGCCAATTATAATGTCTGAAATTCCAAATATAATGTCACAAATGCCAATTATAGTGAGTGAAATGCCAAATAAGATGCCTGAAATGCCAATTATAATGTCTGAAATGCCAATTATAGTGCCTGAAATGCCAAATATTATGTCACAAATGCCAAAAATAGTGACTGAAATTCCAAATATAATGTCACAAATGCCAAATATAGTGCCTGAAATGCCAATTATAGTGCTTGAAATGCCAAATATAGTGTCTGAAATGCCAATTAGAGTGCCTGAAATGCCAAATATTATGTCACAAATGCCAAAAATAGTGCCTGAAATGCGAATTATTTTGTCTAAAATGCCAATTAGAGTGCCTGAATTGACAATTATAGTGTCTAAAAAGCCAATTAGAGTGCCTGAAATGTCAATTAGAGTGCCTGAAATGCCAAATATAATGTCATAAATGCCAAATATAGTGCCTGAAATGCCAATTTTAGTGCCTGAAATGCGAATTATTATGTCTAAAATGCCAATTATAATGTCTGAAATGCCAATTATAATGTCGGAAATGCCAAATATAATGTCACAAATGCCAATTTTAGTGCCTGAAATGCCAAATATAATGTCTGAAATGTCAATTACAGTGTCTGAAATGCTAAATATAATGACACAAATGCCAATTATAGTGCCTAAAATGCAAATTAGAGTGCCTGAAATGTCAATTATAGTGTCTGAAAAGCCAATTATAGTGCCTGAAATGCCAATTATAGTGCCTGAAATGCCAATTTTAGTACCTGAAATGCGAATTATTATGTCTAAAAGGCCAATTATAATGTTTGAAATGCCAATTATAGTGCCTATAATGCCAAATATTATGTCACAAATGAAAAATTTTAGTGCCTGAAATGCCAAATATAATGTCACAAAGGCCAATTATACTGCCTGAAATGACAAATATAATGTCACAAAGGCCAATTATACTGCCTGAAATGTCAATTAGAGTGCCTGAAATGTTAATTATAGTGCCTGAAATGTCAATTATAGTGTCTGAAATGTCAATTATAGTGTCTGAAATGCCAAATATAATGACACAAATGCCAATTATAGTGCCTGAAATGCAAATTAGAGTGCCTGAAATGTCAATTATAGTGTCTAAAATGTCAATTATAGTGTCTGAAAAGCCAATTATAGTGCCTGAAATCCCAATTATAGTGCCTGAAATGCCAATTTTAGTGCCCTAAATGCCAATTATAGTGCCTGAAATGCCAATTATAGTGCCTTAAATGCCAATTAAAATGTCTGAATTACTAATTATAGCGCCTGAAATGCCAAATATAGTGCCTGAAATGCCAATTATAATGTCTGAAATTCCAAATATAATGTCACAAATGCCAATTATAGTGAGTGAAATGCCAAATAAGATGCCTGAAATGCCAATTATAATGTCTGAAATGCCAATTATAGTGCCTGAAATGCCAAATATTATGTCACAAATGCCAAAAATAGTGACTGAAATTCCAAATATAATGTCACAAATGCCAAATATAGTGCCTGAAATGCCAATTATAGTGCTTGAAATGCCAAATATAGTGTCTGAAATGCCAATTAGAGTGCCTGAAATGTCAATTATAGTGTCTGAAATGTCAATTATAGTGCCTGAAATGCCAAATATAATGTCATAAATGCCAAATATAGTGCCTGAAATGCCAATTTTAGTGCCTGAAATGCGAATTATTATGTCTAAAATGCCAATTATAATGTCTGAAATGCCAATTATAATGTCGGAATTGCCAATTTTAGTGCCTGAAATGCCAAATATAATGTCCCAAATGCCAATTATAGTGCCTGAAATGTCAATTATAGTGTCTGAAATGTCAATTACAGTGTCTGAAATGCTAAATATAATGACACAAATGCCAATTATAGTGCCTGAAATGCAAATTAGAGTGCCTGAAATGTCAATTATAGTGTCTAAAATGTCAATTATAGTGTCTGAAAAGCCAATTATAGTGCCTGAAATGCCAATTATAGTGCCTGAAATGCCAATTTTAGTACCTGAAATGCGAATTATTATGTCTAAAAGGCCAATTATAATGTCTGAAATGCCAATTATAGTGCCTATAATGCCAAATATTATGTCACAAATGGAAAATTTTAGTGCCTGAAATGCCAAATATAATGTCACAAAGGCCAATTATACTGCCTGAAATGTCAATTAGAGTGCCTGAAATGTCAATTATAGTGTCTAAAATGTCAATTATAGTGTCTGAAAAGCCAATTATAGTGCCTGAAATGCCAATTATAGTGCCTGAAATGCCAATTTTAGTGCCTGTAATGAGAATTATTATGTCTAAAATGCCAATTATAATGTCTGAAATGCCAATTATAGTGCCTATAATGCCAAATATTATGTCACAAATGAAAACTTTTAGTGCTTGAAATGCCAAATATAATGTCACAAAGGCCAATTATAGTGCCTGAAATGTCAATTATAGTGTCTGAAATGTCAATTATAGTGTCCGAAATGCGAAATATAATGTCTCAAACGCCAATTTTAGTGCCTGAAATGCCATATATAATGTCACAAAGGCCAATTATAGTGCCTGAAATGTCAATTATAGTGTCTGAAATGTCAATTATAGTGTCTGAAATGCCAACTATAATGACACAAATGCCAATTATAGTGCCTGAAATGCAAATTAGAGTGCCTGAAATGTCAATTATAGTGTCTGAAATGTCAATTATAGTGTCTGAAATGCCAAATATAATGACACAAATGCCAATTATAGTGCCTGAAATGCAAATTAGAGTGCCTGAAATGCCAATTATAGTGCCTGAAATGCCAATTTTAGTGCCTGAAATGCGAATTATTATGTCTAAAATGCCAATTATAATGTCTGAAATGTCAATTATAGTGTCCGAAATGCCAAATATAATGTCACAAATGCCAATTTTAGTGCCTGAAATTCCAAATATAATGTCACAAATGCCAATTATAGTGCCTGAAATCCAAATATAATGTCATAAATGCCAAATATAGTGCCTGAAATGCCAATTTTAGTACCTGAAATGCGAATTATTATGTCTAAAATGCCAATTATAATGTCTGAAATGCCAATTATAATGTCGGAAATGCCAATTTTAGTGCCTGAAATGCCAAATATAATGTCACAAATGCCAATTATAGTGCCTGAAATGTCAATTATAGTGTCTGAAATGTCAATTACAGTGTCTGAAATGCTAAATATAATGACACAAATGCCAATTATAGTGCCTGAAATGCAAATTAGAGTGCCTGAAATGTCAATTATAGTGTCTAAAATGTCAATTATAGTGTCTGAAAAGCCAATTATAGTGCCTGAAATGCCAATTATAGTGCCTGAAATGCCAATTTTAGTACCTGAAATGCGAATTATTATGTCTAAAAGGCCAATTATAATGTCTGAAATGCCAATTATAGTGCCTAATATGCCAAATATTATGTCACAAATGAAAAATTGTAGTGCCTGAAATGCACAATATAATGTCACAAAGGCCAATTATACTGCCTGAAATGTCAATTAGAGTGCCTGAAATGTCAATTATAGTGTCTAAAATGTCAATTATAGTGTCTGAAAAGCCAATTATAGTGCCTGAAATGCCAATTATAGTGCCTGAAATGCCAATTTTAGTGCCTGTAATGAGAATTATTATGTCTAAAATGCCAATTATAATGTCTGAAATGCCAATTATAGTGCCTATAATGCCAAATATTATGTCACAAATGAAAACTTTTAGTGCTTGAAATGCCAAATATAATGTCACAAAGGCCAATTATAGTGCCTGAAATGTCAATTATAGTGTCTGAAATGTCAATTATAGTGTCCGAAATGCGAAATATAATGTCTCAAACGCCAATTTTAGTGCCTGAAATGCCATATATAATGTCACAAAGGCCAATTATAGTGCCTGAAATGTCAATTATAGTGTCTGAAATGTCAATTATAGTGTCTGAAATGCCAACTATAATGACACAAATGCCAATTATAGTGCCTGAAATGCAAATTAGAGTGCCTGAAATGTGAATTATAGTGTCTGAAATGTCAATTATAGTGTCTGAAATGCCAAATATAATGACACAAATGCCAATTATAGTGCCTGAAATGCAAATTAGAGTGCCTGAAATGCCAATTATAGTGCCTGAAATGCCAATTTTAGTGCCTGAAATGCGAATTATTATGTCTAAAATGCCAATTATAATGTCTGAAATGTCAATTATAGTGTCCGAAATGCCAAATATAATGTCACAAATGCCAATTTTAGTGCCTGAAATTCCAAATATAATGTCACAAATGCCAATTATAGTGCCTGAAATGTCAATTATAGTGTCTGAAATGTCAATTATAGTGTCTGAAATGCCAATTATAGTGAGTGAAATGCCAAATAAGATGCCTGAAATGCCTATTATAATGTCTGAAATGCCAATTATAGTGCCTGAAATGTCAATTATAGTGTCTGAAATGTCAATTATAGTGTCTGAAATGCCAATTATAGTGAGTGAAATGCCAAATAAGATGCCTGAAATGCCTATTATAATGTCTGAAATGCCACTTATAGTGCCTGAAATGCCAAATATTATGTCACAAATGCCAAAAATAGTGCCTGAAATGCCAAATATAATGTCACAAATGCCAAATATAGTGCCTGAAATGCCAATTATAGTGCCTGAAATGCAAATTAGGGTGCCTGAAATGTCAACTATAGTGTCTGAAATGTCAATTATAGTGCCTGAAATGCCAATTATAATGCCTATAATGCCAAATATTATGTCACAAATGAAAAATTTTAGTGCCTGAAATGCAAAATATAATGTCACAAAGGCCAATTATACTGCCTGAAATGTCAATTATAGTGTCTAAAATGTCAATTATAGTGTCTGAAAAGCCAATTATAGTGCCTGAAATGCCAATTATAGTGCCTGAAATGCCAATTTTAGTGCCTGAAATGCCAATTTTAATGCCTGAAATGCCAATTTTAGTGCCTGAAATGCCAATTTTAGTGCCTGAAATGCCAATTATTATGTCTAAAATGCCAATTATAATGTCTTAAATGCCAATTATAGTGCCTGAAATGCCAAATATTATATCACAAATGCCAAAAATAGTGCCTGAAATGCGAATTATTTTGTCTAAAATGCCAATTAGAATGCCTGAATTGACAATTATAGTGTCTAAAAAGCCAATTAGAGTGCCTGAAATGTCAATTAGAGTGCCTGAAATGCCAAATATAATGTCATAAATGCCAAATATAGTGCCTGAAATGCCAATTTTAGTGCCTGAAATGCGAATTATTATGTCTAAAATGCCAATTATAATGTCTGAAATGCCAATTATAATGTCGGAAATGCCAAATATAATGTCACAAATGCCAATTTTAGTGCCTGAAATGCCAAATATAATGTCTGAAATGTCAATTACAGTGTCTGAAATGCTAAATATAATGACACAAATGCCAATTATAGTGCCTAAAATGCAAATTAGAGTGCCTGAAATGTCAATTATAGTGTCTGAAAAGCCAATTATAGTGCCTGAAATGCCAATTATAGTGCCTGAAATGCCAATTTTAGTACCTGAAATGCGAATTATTATGTCTAAAAGGCCAATTATAATGTTTGAAATGCCAATTATAGTGCCTATAATGCCAAATATTATGTCACAAATGAAAAATTTTAGTGCCTGAAATGCCAAATATAATGTCACAAAGGCCAATTATACTGCCTGAAATGTGAATTAGAGTGCCTGAAATGTCAATTATAGTGTCTAAAATGTCAATTATAGTGTCTGAAAAGCCAATTATAGTGCCTGAAATGCCAATTATAGTGCATGAAATGCCAATTTTAGTGCCTGTAATGAGAATTATTATGTCTAAAATGCCAATTATAATGTCTGAAATGCCAATTATAGTGCCTATAATGCCAAATATTATGTCACAAATGAAAACATTTAGTGCCTGAAATGCCAAATATAATGTCACAAAGGCCAATTATAGTGCCTGAAATGTCAATTATAGTGTCTGAAATGTCAATTATAGTGTCCGAAATGCGAAATATAATGTCACAAACGCCAATTTTAGTGCCTGAAATGCCATATATAATGTCACAAAGGCCAATTATAGTGCCTGAAATGTCAATTATAGTGTCTGAAATGTCAATTATAGTGTCTGAAATGCCAACTATAATGACACAAATGCCAATTATAGTGCCTGAAATGCAAATTAGAGTGCCTGAAATGTCAATTATAGTGCCTGAAATGTCAATTATAGTGTCTGAAATGTCAATTATAGTGTCTGAAATGCCAAATATAATGACACAAATGCCAATTATAGTGCCTGAAATGCAAATTAGAGTGCCTGAAATGTCAATTATAGTGTCTAAAATGTCAATTATAGTGTCTGAAAAGCCAATTATAGTGCCTGAAATCCCAATTATAGTGCCTGAAATGCCAATTTTAGTGCCCTAAATGCCAATTATAGTGCCTGAAATGCCAATTATAGTGCCTTAAATGCCAATTAAAATGTCTGAATTACTAATTATAGCGCCTGAAATGCCAAATATAGTGCCTGAAATGCCAATTATAATGTCTGAAATTCCAAATATAATGTCACAAATGCCAATTATAGTGAGTGAAATGCCAAATAAGATGCCTGAAATGCCAATTATAATGTCTGAAATGCCAATTATAGTGCCTGAAATGCCAAATATTATGTCACAAATGCCAAAAATAGTGACTGAAATTCCAAATATAATGTCACAAATGCCAAATATAGTGCCTGAAATGCCAATTATAGTGCTTGAAATGCCAAATATAGTGTCTGAAATGCCAATTAGAGTGCCTGAAATGCCAAATATTATGTCACAAATGCCAAAAATAGTGCCTGAAATGCGAATTATTTTGTCTAAAATGCCAATTAGAGTGCCTGAATTGACAATTATAGTGTCTAAAAAGCCAATTAGAGTGCCTGAAATGTCAATTAGAGTGCCTGAAATGCCAAATATAATGTCATAAATGCCAAATATAGTGCCTGAAATGCCAATTTTAGTGCCTGAAATGCGAATTATTATGTCTAAAATGCCAATTATAATGTCTGAAATGCCAATTATAATGTCGGAAATGCCAAATATAATGTCACAAATGCCAATTTTAGTGCCTGAAATGCCAAATATAATGTCTGAAATGTCAATTACAGTGTCTGAAATGCTAAATATAATGACACAAATGCCAATTATAGTGCCTAAAATGCAAATTAGAGTGCCTGAAATGTCAATTATAGTGTCTGAAAAGCCAATTATAGTGCCTGAAATGCCAATTATAGTGCCTGAAATGCCAATTTTAGTACCTGAAATGCGAATTATTATGTCTAAAAGGCCAATTATAATGTTTGAAATGCCAATTATAGTGCCTATAATGCCAAATATTATGTCACAAATGAAAAATTTTAGTGCCTGAAATGCCAAATATAATGTCACAAAGGCCAATTATACTGCCTGAAATGACAAATATAATGTCACAAAGGCCAATTATACTGCCTGAAATGTCAATTAGAGTGCCTGAAATGTTAATTATAGTGCCTGAAATGTCAATTATAGTGTCTGAAATGTCAATTATAGTGTCTGAAATGCCAAATATAATGACACAAATGCCAATTATAGTGCCTGAAATGCAAATTAGAGTGCCTGAAATGTCAATTATAGTGTCTAAAATGTCAATTATAGTGTCTGAAAAGCCAATTATAGTGCCTGAAATCCCAATTATAGTGCCTGAAATGCCAATTTTAGTGCCCTAAATGCCAATTATAGTGCCTGAAATGCCAATTATAGTGCCTTAAATGCCAATTAAAATGTCTGAATTACTAATTATAGCGCCTGAAATGCCAAATATAGTGCCTGAAATGCCAATTATAATGTCTGAAATTCCAAATATAATGTCACAAATGCCAATTATAGTGAGTGAAATGCCAAATAAGATGCCTGAAATGCCAATTATAATGTCTGAAATGCCAATTATAGTGCCTGAAATGCCAAATATTATGTCACAAATGCCAAAAATAGTGACTGAAATTCCAAATATAATGTCACAAATGCCAAATATAGTGCCTGAAATGCCAATTATAGTGCTTGAAATGCCAAATATAGTGTCTGAAATGCCAATTAGAGTGCCTGAAATGTCAATTATAGTGTCTGAAATGTCAATTATAGTGCCTGAAATGCCAAATATAATGTCATAAATGCCAAATATAGTGCCTGAAATGCCAATTTTAGTGCCTGAAATGCGAATTATTATGTCTAAAATGCCAATTATAATGTCTGAAATGCCAATTATAATGTCGGAAATGCCAATTTTAGTGCCTGAAATGCCAAATATAATGTCCCAAATGCCAATTATAGTGCCTGAAATGTCAATTATAGTGTCTGAAATGTCAATTACAGTGTCTGAAATGCTAAATATAATGACACAAATGCCAATTATAGTGCCTGAAATGCAAATTAGAGTGCCTGAAATGTCAATTATAGTGTCTAAAATGTTAATTATAGTGTCTGAAAAGCCAATTATAGTGCCTGAAATGCCAATTATAGTGCCTGAAATGCCAATTTTAGTACCTGAAATGCGAATTATTATGTCTAAAAGGCCAATTATAATGTCTGAAATGCCAATTATAGTGCCTATAATGCCAAATATTATGTCACAAATGGAAAATTTTAGTGCCTGAAATGCCAAATATAATGTCACAAAGGCCAATTATACTGCCTGAAATGTCAATTAGAGTGCCTGAAATGTCAATTATAGTGTCTAAAATGTCAATTATAGTGTCTGAAAAGCCAATTATAGTGCCTGAAATGCCAATTATAGTGCCTGAAATGCCAATTTTAGTGCCTGTAATGAGAATTATTATGTCTAAAATGCCAATTATAATGTCTGAAATGCCAATTATAGTGCCTATAATGCCAAATATTATGTCACAAATGAAAACTTTTAGTGCTTGAAATGCCAAATATAATGTCACAAAGGCCAATTATAGTGCCTGAAATGTCAATTATAGTGTCTGAAATGTCAATTATAGTGTCCGAAATGCGAAATATAATGTCTCAAACGCCAATTTTAGTGCCTGAAATGCCATATATAATGTCACAAAGGCCAATTATAGTGCCTGAAATGTCAATTATAGTGTCTGAAATGTCAATTATAGTGTCTGAAATGCCAACTATAATGACACAAATGCCAATTATAGTGCCTGAAATGCAAATTAGAGTGCCTGAAATGTCAATTATAGTGTCTGAAATGTCAATTATAGTGTCTGAAATGCCAAATATAATGACACAAATGCCAATTATAGTGCCTGAAATGCAAATTAGAGTGCCTGAAATGCCAATTATAGTGCCTGAAATGCCAATTTTAGTGCCTGAAATGCGAATTATTATGTCTAAAATGCCAATTATAATGTCTGAAATGTCAATTATAGTGTCCGAAATGCCAAATATAATGTCACAAATGCCAATTTTAGTGCCTGAAATTCCAAATATAATGTCACAAATGCCAATTATAGTGCCTGAAATGCCAAATATAATGTCATAAATGCCAAATATAGTGCCTGAAATGCCAATTTTAGTACCTGAAATGCGAATTATTATGTCTAAAATGCCAATTATAATGTCTGAAATGCCAATTATAATGTCGGAAATGCCAATTTTAGTGCCTGAAATGCCAAATATAATGTCACAAATGCCAATTATAGTGCCTGAAATGTCAATTATAGTGTCTGAAATGTCAATTACAGTGTCTGAAATGCTAAATATAATGACACAAATGCCAATTATAGTGCCTGAAATGCAAATTAGAGTGCCTGAAATGTCAATTATAGTGTCTAAAATGTCAATTATAGTGTCTGAAAAGCCAATTATAGTGCCTGAAATGCCAATTATAGTGTCTGAAATGCCAATTTTAGTACCTGAAATGCGAATTATTATGTCTAAAAGGCCAATTATAATGTCTGAAATGCCAATTATAGTGCCTAATATGCCAAATATTATGTCACAAATGAAAAATTTTAGTGCCTGAAATGCCAAATATAATGTCACAAAGGCCAATTATACTGCCTGAAATGTCAATTAGAGTGCCTGAAATGTCAATTATAGTGTCTAAAATGTCAATTATAGTGTCTGAAAAGCCAATTATAGTGCCTGAAATGCCAATTATAGTGCCTGAAATGCCAATTTTAGTGCCTGTAATGAGAATTATTATGTCTAAAATGCCAATTATAATGTCTGAAATGCCAATTATAGTGCCTATAATGCCAAATATTATGTCACAAATGAAAACTTTTAGTGCCTGAAATTCCAAATATAATGTCACAAATGCCAATTATAGTGCCTGAAATGTCAATTATAGTGTCTGAAATGTCAATTATAGTGTCTGAAATGCCAATTATAGTGAGTGAAATGCCAAATAAGATGCCTGAAATGCCTATTATAATGTCTGAAATGCCAATTATAGTGCCTGAAATGTCAATTATAGTGTCTGAAATGTCAATTATAGTGTCTGAAATGCCAATTATAGTGAGTGAAATGCCAAATAAGATGCCTGAAATGCCTATTATAATGTCTGAAATGCCACTTATAGTGCCTGAAATGCCAAATATTATGTCACAAATGCCAAAAATAGTGCCTGAAATGCCAAATATAATGTCACAAATGCCAAATATAGTGCCTGAAATGCCAATTATAGTGCCTGAAATGCAAATTAGGGTGCCTGAAATGTCAACTATAGTGTCTGAAATGTCAATTATAGTGCCTGAAATGCCAATTATAATGCCTATAATGCCAAATATTATGTCACAAATGAAAAATTTTAGTGCCTGAAATGCAAAATATAATGTCACAAAGGCCAATTATACTGCCTGAAATGTCAATTATAGTGTCTAAAATGTCAATTATAGTGTCTGAAAAGCCAATTATAGTGCCTGAAATGCCAATTATAGTGCCTGAAATGCCAATTTTAGTGCCTGAAATGCCAATTTTAATGCCTGAAATGCCAATTTTAGTGCCTGAAATGCCAATTTTAGTGCCTGAAATGCCAATTATTATGTCTAAAATGCCAATTATAATGTCTGAAATGCCAATTATAGTGCCTGAAATGCCAAATATTATATCACAAATGCCAAAAATAGTGCCTGAAATGCGAATTATTTTGTCTAAAATGCCAATTAGAGTGCCTGAATTGACAATTATAGTGTCTAAAAAGCCAATTAGAGTGCCTGAAATGTCAATTAGAGTGCCTGAAATGCCAAATATAATGTCATAAATGCCAAATATAGTGCCTGAAATGCCAATTTTAGTGCCTGAAATGCGAATTATTATGTCTAAAATGCCAATTATAATGTCGGAAATGCCAAATATAATGTCACAAATGCCAATTTTAGTGCCTGAAATGCCAAATATAATGTCTGAAATGTCAATTACAGTGTCTGAAATGCTAAATATAATGACACAAATGCCAATTATAGTGCCTAAAATGCAAATTAGAGTGCCTGAAATGTCAATTATAGTGTCTGAAAAGCCAATTATAGTGCCTGAAATGCCAATTATAGTGCCTGAAATGCCAATTTTAGTACCTGAAATGCGAATTATTATGTCTAAAAGGCCAATTATAATGTTTGAAATGCCAATTATAGTGCCTATAATGCCAAATATTATGTCACAAATGAAAAATTTTAGTGCCTGAAATGCCAAATATAATGTCACAAAGGCCAATTATACTGCCTGAAATGTGAATTAGAGTGCCTGAAATGTCAATTATAGTGTCTAAAATGTCAATTATAGTGTCTGAAAAGCCAATTATAGTGCCTGAAATGCCAATTATAGTGCATGAAATGCCAATTTTAGTGCCTGTAATGAGAATTATTATGTCTAAAATGCCAATTATAATGTCTGAAATGCCAATTATAGTGCCTATAATGCCAAATATTATGTCACAAATGAAAACTTTTAGTGCCTGAAATGCCAAATATAATGTCACAAAGGCCAATTATAGTGCCTGAAATGTCAATTATAGTGTCTGAAATGTCAATTATAGTGTCCGAAATGCGAAATATAATGTCACAAACGCCAATTTTAGTGCCTGAAATGCCATATATAATGTCACAAAGGCCAATTATAGTGCCTGAAATGTCAATTATAGTGTCTGAAATGTCAATTATAGTGTCTGAAATGCCAACTATAATGACACAAATGCCAATTATAGTGCCTGAAATGCAAATTAGAGTGCCTGAAATGTCAATTATAGTGTCTGAAATGTCAATTATAGTGTCTGAAATGCCAAATATAATGACACAAATGCCAATTATAGTGCCTGAAATGCAAATTAGAGTGCCTGAAATGTCAATTATAGTGTCTAAAATGTCAATTATAGTGTCTGAAAAGCCAATTATAGTGCCTGAAATGCCAATTATAGTGCCTGAAATGCCAATTTTAGTGCCTGAAATGCCAATTTTAGTGCCTGAAATGCCAATTTTAGTGCCTGAAATGCGAATTATTATGTCTAAAATGCCAATTATAATGTCTGAAATGCCAATTATAGTGCCTGAAATGCCAAATATTATGTCACAAATGCCAAAAATAGTGCCTGAAATGCGAATTATTTTGTCTAAAATGCCAATTAGAGTGCCTGAAATGTCAATTAGAGTGCCTGAAATGCCAAATATAATGTCATAAATGCCAAATATAGTGCCTGAAATGCCAATTTTAGTGCCTGAAATGCGAATTATTATGTCTAAAATGCCAATTATAATGTCTGAAATGCCAATTATAATGTCGGAAATGCCAAATATAATGTCACAAATGCCAATTTTAGTGCCTGAAATGCCAAATATAATGTCACAAATGCCAATTATAGTGCCTGAAATGTCAATTATAGTGTCTGAAATGTCAATTACAGTGTCTGAAATGCTAAATATAATGACACAAATGCCAATTATAGTGCCAAAAATGCAAATTAGAGTGCCTGAAATGTCAATTATAGTGTCTGAAATGTCAATTATAGTGTCCGAAATGCGAAATATAATGTCACAAACGCCAATTTTAGTGCCTGAAATGCCATATATAATGTCACAAAGGCCAATTATAGTGCCTGAAATGTCAATTATAGTGTCTGAAATGTCAATTATAGTGTCCGAAATGCGAAATATAATGTCACAAACGCCAATTTTAGTGCCTGAAATGCCATATATAATGTCACAAAGGCCAATTATAGTGCCTGAAATGTCAATTATAGTGTCTGAAATGTCAATTATAGTGTCTGAAATGCCAAATATAATGTCACAAATGCCAAATATAGTGCCTGAAATGCCAATTATAGTGCCTGAAATGCAAATTAGGGTGCCTGAAATGTCAACTATAGTGTCTGAAATGTCAATTATAGTGCCTGAAAAGCGAATTATAGTGCCTGAAATGCCAATTATAGTGCCTGAAATGCCAATTTTAGTACCTGAAATGCGAATTATTATGTCTAAAAGGCCAATTATAATGTCTGAAATGCCAATTATAGTGCCTAATATGCCAAATATTATGTCACAAATGAAAAATTTTAGTGCCTGAAATGCCAAATATAATGTCACAAAGGCCAATTATACTGCCTGAAATGTCAATTAGAGTGCCTGAAATGTCAATTATAGTGTCTAAAATGTCAATTATAGTGTCTGAAAAGCCAATTATAGTGCCTGAAATGCCAATTATAGTGCCTGAAATGCCAATTTTAGTGCCTGTAATGAGAATTATTATGTCTAAAATGCCAATTATAATGTCTGAAATGCCAATTATAGTGCCTATAATGCCAAATATTATGTCACAAATGAAAACTTTTAGTGCTTGAAATGCCAAATATAATGTCACAAAGGCCAATTATAGTGCCTGAAATGTCAATTATAGTGTCTGAAATGTCAATTATAGTGTCCGAAATGCGAAATATAATGTCTCAAACGCCAATTTTAGTGCCTGAAATGCCATATATAATGTCACAAAGGCCAATTATAGTGCCTGAAATGTCAATTATAGTGTCTGAAATGTCAATTATAGTGTCTGAAATGCCAACTATAATGACACAAATGCCAATTATAGTGCCTGAAATGCAAATTAGAGTGCCTGAAATGTGAATTATAGTGTCTGAAATGTCAATTATAGTGTCTGAAATGCCAAATATAATGACACAAATGCCAATTATAGTGCCTGAAATGCAAATTAGAGTGCCTGAAATGCCAATTATAGTGCCTGAAATGCCAATTTTAGTGCCTGAAATGCGAATTATTATGTCTAAAATGCCAATTATAATGTCTGAAATGTCAATTATAGTGTCCGAAATGCCAAATATAATGTCACAAATGCCAATTTTAGTGCCTGAAATTCCAAATATAATGTCACAAATGCCAATTATAGTGCCTGAAATGTCAATTATAGTGTCTGAAATGTCAATTATAGTGTCTGAAATGCCAATTATAGTGAGTGAAATGCCAAATAAGATGCCTGAAATGCCTATTATAATGTCTGAAATGCCAATTATAGTGCCTGAAATGTCAATTATAGTGTCTGAAATGTCAATTATAGTGTCTGAAATGCCAATTATAGTGAGTGAAATGCCAAATAAGATGCCTGAAATGCCTATTATAATGTCTGAAATGCCACTTATAGTGCCTGAAATGCCAAATATTATGTCACAAATACCAAAAATAGTGCCTGAAATGCCAAATATAATGTCACAAATGCCAAATATAGTGCCTGAAATGCCAATTATAGTGCCTGAAATGCAAATTAGGGTGCCTGAAATGTCAACTATAGTGTCTGAAATGTCAATTATAGTGCCTGAAATGCCAATTATAATGCCTATAATGCCAAATATTATGTCACAAATGAAAAATTTTAGTGCCTGAAATGCAAAATATAATGTCACAAAGGCCAATTATACTGCCTGAAATGTCAAATATAGTGTCTAAAATGTCAATTATAGTGTCTGAAAAGCCAATTATAGTGCCTGAAATGCCAATTATAGTGCCTGAAATGCCAATTTTAGTGCCTGAAATGCCAATTTTAATGCCTGAAATGCCAATTTTAGTGCCTGAAATGCCAATTTTAGTGCCTGAAATGCCAATTATTATGTCTAAAATGCCAATTATAATGTCTGAAATGCCAATTATAGTGCCTGAAATGCCAAATATTATATCACAAATGCCAAAAATAGTGCCTGAAATGCGAATTATTTTGTCTAAAATGCCAATTAGAGTGCCTGAATTGACAATTATAGTGTCTAAAAAGCCAATTAGAGTGCCTGAAATGTCAATTAGAGTGCCTGAAATGCCAAATATAATGTCATAAATGCCAAATATAGTGCCTGAAATGCCAATTTTAGTGCCTGAAATGCGAATTATTATGTCTAAAATGCCAATTATAATGTCGGAAATGCCAAATATAATGTCACAAATGCCAATTTTAGTGCCTGAAATGCCAAATATAATGTCTGAAATGTCAATTACAGTGTCTGAAATGCTAAATATAATGACACAAATGCCAACTATAGTGCCTAAAATGCAAATTAGAGTGCCTGAAATGTCAATTATAGTGTCTGAAAAGCCAATTATAGTGCCTGAAATGCCAATTATAGTGCCTGAAATGCCAATTTTAGTACCTGAAATGCGAAAAATTATGTCTAAAAGGCCAATTATAATGTTTGAAATGCCAATTATAGTGCCTATAATGCCAAATATTATGTCACAAATGAAAAATTTTAGTGCCTGAAATGCCAAATATAATGTCACAAAGGCCAATTATACTGCCTGAAATGTGAATTAGAGTGCCTGAAATGTCAATTATAGTGTCTAAAATGTCAATTATAGTGTCTGAAAAGCCAATTATAGTGCCTGAAATGCCAATTATAGTGCATGAAATGCCAATTTTAGTGCCTGTAATGAGAATTATTATGTCTAAAATGCCAATTATAATGTCTGAAATGCCAATTATAGTGCCTATAATGCCAAATATTATGTCACAAATGAAAACTTTTAGTGCCTGAAATGCCAAATATAATGTCTGAAATGTCAATTACAGTGTCTGAAATGCTAAATATAATGACACAAATGCCAATTATAGTGCCTAAAATGCAAATTAGAGTGCCTGAAATGTCAATTATAGTGTCTGAAAAGCCAATTATAGTGCCTGAAATGCCAATTATAGTGCCTGAAATGCCAATTTTAGTACCTGAAATGCGAATTATTATGTCTAAAAGGCCAATTATAATGTTTGAAATGCCAATTATAGTGCCTATAATGCCAAATATTATGTCACAAATGAAAAATTTTAGTGCCTGAAATGCCAAATATAATGTCACAAAGGCCAATTATACTGCCTGAAATGTGAATTAGAGTGCCTGAAATGTCAATTATAGTGTCTAAAATGTCAATTATAGTGTCTGAAAAGCCAATTATAGTGCCTGAAATGCCAATTATAGTGCATGAAATGCCAATTTTAGTGCCTGTAATGAGAATTATTATGTCTAAAATGCCAATTATAATGTCTGAAATGCCAATTATAGTGCCTATAATGCCAAATATTATGTCTAAAATGCCAATTATAATGTCTGAAATGCCAATTATAGTGCCTGAAATGCCAAATATTATGTCACAAATGCCAAAAATAGTGCCTGAAATGCGAATTATTTTGTCTAAAATGCCAATTAGAGTGCCTGAAATGTCAATTAGAGTGCCTGAAATGCCAAATATAATGTCATAAATGCCAAATATAGTGCCTGAAATGCCAATTTTAGTGCCTGAAATGCGAATTATTATGTCTAAAATGCCAATTATAATGTCTGAAATGCCAATTATAATGTCGGAAATGCCAAATATAATGTCACAAATGCCAATTTTAGTGCCTGAAATGCCAAATATAATGTCACAAATGCCAATTATAGTGCCTGAAATGTCAATTATAGTGTCTGAAATGTCAATTACAGTGTCTGAAATGCTAAATATAATGACACAAATGCCAATTATAGTGCCAAAAATGCAAATTAGAGTGCCTGAAATGTCAATTATAGTGTCTGAAATGTCAATTATAGTGTCCGAAATGCGAAATATAATGTCACAAACGCCAATTTTAGTGCCTGAAATGCCATATATAATGTCACAAAGGCCAATTATAGTGCCTGAAATGTCAATTATAGTGTCTGAAATGTCAATTATAGTGTCCGAAATGCGAAATATAATGTCACAAACGCCAATTTTAGTGCCTGAAATGCCATATATAATGTCACAAAGGCCAATTATAGTGCCTGAAATGTCAATTATAGTGTCTGAAATGTCAATTATAGTGTCTGAAATGCCAAATATAATGTCACAAATGCCAAATATAGTGCCTGAAATGCCAATTATAGTGCCTGAAATGCAAATTAGGGTGCCTGAAATGTCAACTATAGTGTCTGAAATGTCAATTATAGTGCCTGAAATGCCAATTATAATGCCTATAATGCCAAATATTATGTCACAAATGAAAAATTTTAGTGCCTGAAATGCAAAATATAATGTCACAAAGGCCAATTATACTGCCTGAAATGTCAATTATAGTGTCTAAAATGTCAATTATAGTGTCTGAAAAGCCAATTATAGTGCCTGAAATGCCAATTATAGTGCCTGAAATGCCAATTTTAGTGCCTGAAATGCCAATTTTAATGCCTGAAATGCCAATTTTAGTGCCTGAAATGCCAATTTTAGTGCCTGAAATGCCAATTATTATGTCTAAAATGCCAATTATAATGTCTGAAATGCCAATTATAGTGCCTGAAATGCCAAATATTATGTCACAAATGCCAAAAAAAGTGCCTGAAATGCGAATTATTTTGTCTAAAATGCCAATTAGAGTGCCTGAAATGACAATTATAGTGTCTAAAAAGCCAATTAGAGTGCCTGAAATGTCAATTAGAGTGCCTGAAATGCCAAATATAATGTCATAAATGCCAAATATAGTGCCTGAAATGCCAATTTTAGTGCCTGAAATGCGAATTATTATGTCTAAAATGCCAATTATAATGTCTGAAATGCCAATTATAATGTCGGAAATGCCAAATATAATGTCACAAATGCCAATTTTAGTGCCTGAAATGCCAAATATAATGTCTGAAATGTCAATTACAGTGTCTGAAATGCTAAATATAATGACACAAATGCCAATTATAGTGCCTAAAATGCAAATTAGAGTGCCTGAAATGTCAATTATAGTGTCTGAAAAGCCAATTATAGTGCCTGAAATGCCAATTATAGTGCCTGAAATGCCAATTTTAGTACCTGAAATGCGAATTATTATGTCTAAAAGGCCAATTATAATGTTTGAAATGCCAATTATAGTGCCTATAATGCCAAATATTATGTCACAAATGAAAAATTTTAGTGCCTGAAATGCCAAATATAATGTCACAAAGGCCAATTATACTGCCTGAAATGTGAATTAGAGTGCCTGAAATGTCAATTATAGTGTCTAAAATGTCAATTATAGTGTCTGAAAAGCCAATTATAGTGCCTGAAATGCCAATTATAGTGCCTGAAATGCCAATTTTAGTGCCTGTAATGAGAATTATTATGTCTAAAATGCCAATTATAATGTCTGAAATGCCAATTATAGTGCCTATAATGCCAAATATTATGTCACAAATGAAAACTTTTAGTGCCTGAAATGCCAAATATAATGTCACAAAGGCCAATTATAGTGCCTGAAATGTCAATTATAGTGTCTGAAATGTCAATTATAGTGTCCGAAATGCGAAATATAATGTCACAAACGCCAATTTTAGTGCCTGAAATGCCATATATAATGTCACAAAGGCCAATTATAGTGCCTGAAATGTCAATTATAGTGTCTGAAATGTCAATTATAGTGTCTGAAATGCCAACTATAATGACACAAATGCCAATTATATTGCCTGAAATGCAAATTAGAGTGCCTGAAATGTCAATTATAGTGTCTGAAATGTCAATTATAGTGTCTGAAATGCCAAATATAATGACACAAATGCCAATTATAGTGCCTGAAATGCAAATTAGAGTGCCTGAAATGTCAATTATAGTGTCTAAAATGTCAATTATAGTGTCTGAAAAGCCAATTATAGTGCCTGAAATGCCAATTATAGTGCCTGAAATGCCAATTTTAGTGCCTGAAATGCCAATTTTAGTGCCTGAAATGCCAATTTTAGTGTCTGAAATGCGAATTATTATGTCTAAAATGCCAATTATAATGTCTGAAATGCCAATTATAGTGCCTGAAATGCCAAATATTATGTCACAAATGCCAAAAATAGTGCCTGAAATGCGAATTATTTTGTCTAAAATGCCAATTAGAGTGCCTGAAATGACAATTATAGTGTCTAAAAAGCCAATTAGAGTGCCTGAAATGTCAATTATAGTGTCTAAAATGTCAATTAGAGTGCCTGAAATGCCAAATATAATGTCATAAATGCCAAATATAGTGCCTGAAATGCCAATTTTAGTGCCTGAAATGCGAATTATTATGTCTAAAATGCCAATTATAATGTCTGAAATGCCAATTATAATGTCTGAAATGCCAATTATAATGTCGGAAATGCCAAATATAATGTCACAAATGCCAATTTTAGTGCCTGAAATGCCAAATATAATGTCACAAATGCCAATTATAGTGCCTGAAATGTCAATTATAGTGTCTGAAATGTCAATTACAGTGTCTGAAATGCTAAATATAATGACACAAATGCCAATTATAGTGCCAAAAATGCAAATTAGAGTGCCTGAAATGTCAATTATAGTGTCTGAAATGTCAATTATAGTGTCCGAAATGCGAAATATAATGTCACAAACGCCAATTTTAGTGCCTGAAATGCCATATATAATGTCACAAAGGCCAATTATAGTGCCTGAAATGTCAATTATAGTGTCTGAAATGTCAATTATAGTGTCCGAAATGCGAAATATAATGTCACAAACGCCAATTTTAGTGCCTGAAATGCCATATATAATGTCACAAAGGCCAATTATAGTGCCTGAAATGTCAATTATAGTGTCTGAAATGTCAATTATAGTGTCTGAAATGCCAACTATAATGACACAAATGCCAATTATAGTGCCTGAAATGCAAACTAGAGTGCCTGAAATGTCAATTATAGTGTCTGAAATGTCAATTATAGTGTCTGAAATGCCAAATATAATGACACAAATGCCAATTATAGTGCCTGAAATGCAAATTAGAGTGCCTGAAATGTCAATTATAGTGTCTAAAATGTCAATTATAGTGTCTGAAAAGCCAATTATAGTGCCTGAAATGCCAATTATAGTGCCTGAAATGCCAATTTTAGTGCCTGAAATGCGAATTATTATGTCTAAAATGAAAATTTTAGTGCCTGAAATTCCAAATATAATGTCACAAATGCCAATTATAGTGCCTGAAATGTCAATTATAGTGTCTGAAATGTCAATTATAGTGTCCGAAATGCCAAATATAATGTCACAAATGCCAATTTTAGTGCCTGAAATTCCAAATATAATGTCACAAATGCCAATTATAGTGCCTGAAATGTCAATTATAGTGTCTGAAATGTCAATTATAGTGTCTGAAATGCCAATTATAGTGAGTGAAATGCCAAATAAGATGCCTGAAATGCCTATTATGATGTCTGAAATGCCAATTATAGTGCCTGAAATGTCAATTATAGTGTCTGAAATGTCAATTATAGTGTCTGAAATGCCAATTATAGTGAGTGAAATGCCAAATAAGATGCCTGAAATGCCTATTATAATGTCTGAAATGCCACTTATAGTGCCTGAAATGCCAAATATTATGTCACAAATGCCAAAAATAGTGCCTGAAATGCCAAATATAATGTCACAAATGCCAAATATAGTGCCTGAAATGCCAATTATAGTGCCTGAAATGCAATTTAGAGTGCCTGAAATGTCACCTATAGTGTCTGAAATGTCAATTATAGTGCCTGAAATGCCAATTATAGTGCCTATAATGCCAAATATTATGTCACAAATGAAAAATTTTAGTGCCTGAAATGCAAAATATAATGTCACAAAGGCCAATTATACTGCCTGAAATGTCAATTAGAGTGCCTGAAATGTCAATTATAGTGTCTAAAATGTCAATTATAGTGTCTGAAAAGCCAATTATAGTGCCTGAAATGCCAATTATAGTGCCTGAAATGCCAATTTTAGTGCCTGAAATGGCAATTTTAGTGCCTGAAATGCCAATTTTAGTGCCTGAAATGCGAATTATTATGTCTATAATGCCAATTATAATGTCTGAAATGCCAATTATAGTGCCTGAAAGGCGAAATATTATGTCACAAATGCCAAAAATGGTGCCTGAAATGCGAATTATTTTGTCTAAAATGCCAATTAGAGTGCCTGAAATGACAATTATAGTGTCTAAAAAGCCAATTAGAGTGCCTGAAATGTCAATTAGAGTGCCTGAAATGTCAATTATAGTGTCTGAAATGCCAATTATAGTGAGTGAAATGCCAAATATAATGTCATAAATGCCAAATATAGTGCGTTGAAATGACATTTATAGTGCTTGAAATGCCAATTATAATGTCTGAAATGCCAATTATAGTGCCTGAAATACCAATTTTAGTGCCTGAAATGCGAATTATTATGTCTAAAATGCCAATTATAATGTCTGAAATGCCAATTATAGTGCCTGAAATGCCAAATATTATGTCACAAATGCCAAAAATAGTGCCTGAAATGCGAATTATTTTGTCTAAAATGCCAATTAGAGTGCCTGAAATGACAATTATAGTGTCTAAAAAGCCAATTAGAGTGCCTGAAATGTCAATTAGAGTGCCTGAAATGCCAAATATAATGTCATAAATGCCAAATATAGTGCCTGAAATGCCAATTTTAGTGCCTGAAATGCGAATTATTATGTCTAAAATGCCAATTATAATGTCTGAAATGCCAATTATAATGTCGGAAATGCCAAATATAATGTCACAAATGCCAATTTTAGTGCCTGAAATGCCAAATATAATGTCACAAATGCCAATTATAGTGCCTGAAATGTCAATTATAGTGTCTGAAATGTCAATTACAGTGTCTGAAATGCTAAATATAATGACACAAATGCCAATTATAGTGCCTGAAATGCAAATTAGAGTGCCTGAAATGTCAATTATAGTGTCTAAAATGTCAATTATAGTGTCTGAAAAGCCAATTATAGTGCCTGAAATGCCAATTATAGTGCCTGAAATGCCAATTTTAGTGCCTGAAATGGCAATTTTAGTGCCTGAAATGCCAATTTTAGTGCCTGAAATGCGAATTATTATGTCTATAATGCCAATTATAATGTCTGAAATGCCAATTATAGTGCCTGAAAGGCGAAATATTATGTCACAAATGCCAAAAATGGTGCCTGAAATGCGAATTATTTTGTCTAAAATGCCAATTAGAGTGCCTGAAATGACAATTATAGTGTCTAAAAAGCCAATTAGAGTGCCTGAAATGTCAATTAGAGTGCCTGAAATGTCAATTATAGTGTCTGAAATGCCAATTATAGTGAGTGAAATGCCAAATATAATGTCATAAATGCCAAATATAGTGCGTTGAAATGACATTTATAGTGCTTGAAATGCCAATTATAATGTCTGAAATGCCAATTATAGTGCCTGAAATACCAATTTTAGTGCCTGAAATGCGAATTATTATGTCTAAAATGCCAATTATAATGTCTGAAATGCCAATTATAGTGCCTGAAATGCCAAATATTATGTCACAAATGCCAAAAATAGTGCCTGAAATGCGAATTATTTTGTCTAAAATGCCAATTAGAGTGCCTGAAATGACAATTATAGTGTCTAAAAAGCCAATTAGAGTGCCTGAAATGTCAATTAGAGTGCCTGAAATGCCAAATATAATGTCATAAATGCCAAATATAGTGCCTGAAATGCCAATTTTAGTGCCTGAAATGCGAATTATCATGTCTAAAATGCCAATTATAATGTCTGAAATGCCAATTATAATGTCGGAAATGCCAAAAATAATGTCACAAATGCCAATTTTAGTGCCTGAAATGCCAAATATAATGTCACAAATGCCAATTATAGTGCCTGAAATGTCAATTATAGTGTCTGAAATGTCAATTACAGTGTCTGAAATGCTAAATATAATGACACAAATGCCAATTATAGTGCCAAAAATGCAAATTAGAGTGCCTGAAATGTCAATTATAGTGTCTAAAATGTCAATTATAGTGTCTGAAAAGCCAATTATAGTGCCTGAAATGCCAATTATAGTGCCTGAAATGCCAATTTTAGTACCTGAAATGCGAATTATTATGTCTAAAAGGCCAATTATAATGTCTGAAATGCCAATTATAGTGCCTATAATGCCAAATATTATGTCACAAATAAAAAAGTTTAGTGCCTGAAATGCCAAATATAATGTCACAAAGGCCAATTATACTGCCTGAAATGTGAATTAGAGTGCCTGAAATGTCAATTATAGTGTCTAAAATGTCAATTATAGTGTCTGAAAAGCCAATTATAGTGCCTGAAATGCCAATTATAGTGCCTGAAATGCCAATTATAGTGCCTGAAATGTCAATTATAGTGTCTGAAATGTCAATTACAGTGTCTGAAATGCTAAATATAATGACACAAATGCCAATTATAGTGCCAAAAATGCAAATTAGAGTGCCTGAAATGTCAATTATAGTGTCTGAAATGTCAATTATAGTGTCCGAAATGCGAAATATAATGTCACAAACGCCAATTTTAGTGCCTGAAATGCCATATATAATGTCACAAAGGCCAATTATAGTGCCTGAAATGTCAATTATAGTGTCTGAAATGACAATTATAGTGTCTGAAATGCCAACTATAATGACACAAATGCCAATTATAGTGCCTGAAATGCAAATTAGAGTGCCTGAAATGTCAATTATAGTGTCTGAAATGTCAATTATAGTGTCTGAAATGCCAAATATAATGACACAAATGCCAATTATAGTGCCTGAAATGCAAATTAGAGTGCCTGAAATGTCAATTATAGTGCCTAAAATGTCAATTATAGTGTCTGAAAAGCCAATTATAGTGCCTGAAATGCCAATTATAGTGCCTGAAATGCCAATTTTAGTGCCTGAAATGCGAATTATTATGTCTAAAATGCCAATTATAATGTCTGAAATGTCAATTATAGTGTCCGAAATGCCAAATATAATGTCACAAATGCCAATTATAGTGCCTGAAATGCAAATTAGAGTGCCTGAAATGCCAAATATAATGTCACAAATGCCAATTATAGTGCCTGAAATGTCAATTATAGAGTCTGAAATGTCAATTACAGTGTCTGAAATGCTAAATATAATGACACAAATGCCAATTATAGTGCCAAAAATGCAAATTAGAGTGCCTGAAATGTCAATTATAGTGTCTAAAATGTCAATTATAGTGTCTGAAAAGCCAATTATAGTGCCTGAAATGCCAATTATAGTGCCTGAAATGCCAATTTTAGTACCTGAAATGCGAATTATTATGTCTAAAAGGCCAATTATAATGTCTGAAATGCCAATTATAGTGCCTATAATGCCAAATATTATGTCACAAATGAAAAATTTTAGTGCCTGAAATGCCAAATATAATGTCACAAAGGCCAATTATACTGCCTGAAATGTAAATTAGAGTGCCTGAAATGTCAATTATAGTGTCTAAAATGTCAATTATAGTGTCTGAAAAGCCAATTATAGTGCCTGAAATGCCAATTATAGTGTCTGAAATGCCAATTTTAGTGCCTGTAATGAGAATTATTATGTCTAAAATGCCAATTATAATGTCTGAAATGCCAATTATAGTGCCTATAATGCCAAATATTATGTCACAAATGAAAAATTTTAGTGCCTGAAATGCCAAATCTAATGTCACAAAGGCCAATTATAGTGCCTGAAATGTCAATTATAGTGTCTGAAATGTCAATTATAGTGTCCGAAATGCGAAATATAATGTCACAAACGCCAATTTTAGTGCCTGAAATGCCATATATAATGTCACAAAGGCCAATTATAGTGCCTGAAATGTCAATTATAGTGTCTGAAATGTCAATTATAGTGTCTGAAATGCCAACTATAATGACACAAATGCCAATTATAGTGCCTGAAATGCAAATTAGAGTGCCTGAAATGTCAATTATAGTGTCTGAAATGTCAATTATAGTGTCTGAAATGCCAAATATAATGACACAAATGCCAATTATAGTGCCTGAAATGCAAATTAGAGTGCCTGAAATGTCAATTATAGTGTCTAAAATGTCAATTATAGTGTCTGAAAAGCCAATTATAGTGCCTGAAATGCCAATTATAGTGCCTGAAATGCCAATTTTAGTGCCTGAAATGCGAATTATTATGTCTAAAATGCCAATTATAATGTCTGAAATGTCAATTATAGTGTCCGAAATGCCAAATATAATGTCACAAATGCCAATTATAGTGCCTGAAATGCAAATTAGAGTGCCTGAAATGCCAAATATAATGTCACAAATGCCAATTATAGTGCCTGAAATGTCAATTATAGTGTCTGAAATGTCAATTACAGTGTCTGAAATGCTAAATATAATGACACAAATGCCAATTATAGTGCCAAAAATGCAAATTAGAGTGCCTGAAATGTCAATTATAGTGTCTAAAATGTCAATTATAGTGTCTGAAAAGCCAATTATAGTGCCTGAAATGCCAATTATAGTGCCTGAAATGCCAATTTTAGTACCTGAAATGCGAATTATTATGTCTAAAAGGCCAATTATAATGTCTGAAATGCCAATTATAGTGCCTATAATGCCAAATATTATGTCACAAATGAAAAATTTTAGTGCCTGAAATGCCAAATATAATGTCACAAAGGCCAATTATACTGCCTGAAATGTAAATTAGAGTGCCTGAAATGTCAATTATAGTGTCTAAAATGTCAATTATAGTGTCTGAAAAGCCAATTATAGTGCCTGAAATGCCAATTATAGTGCCTGAAATGCCAATTTTAGTGCCTGTAATGAGAATTATTATGTCTAAAATGCCAATTATAATGTCTGAAATGCCAATTATAGTGCCTATAATGCCAAATATTATGTCACAAATGAAAACTTTTAGTGCCTGAAATGCAAAATCTAATGTCACAAAGGCCAATTATAGTGCCTGAAATGTCAATTATAGTGTCTGAAATGTCAATTATAGTGTCCGAAATGCGAAATATAATGTCACAAACGCCAATTTTAGTGCCTGAAATGCCATATATAATGTCACAAAGGCCAATTATAGTGCCTGAAATGTCAATTATAGTGTCTGAAATGTCAATTATAGTGTCTGAAATGCCAACTATAATGACACAAATGCCAATTATAGTGCCTGAAATGCAAATTAGAGTACCTGAAATGTCAATTATAGTGTCTGAAATTTCAATTATAGTGTCTGAAATGCCAAATATAATGACACAAATGCCAATTATAGTGCCTGAAATGCAAATTAGAGTGCCTGAAATGTCAATTATAGTGTCTAAAATGTCAATTATAGTGTCTGAAAAGCCAATTATAGTGCCTGAAATGCCAATTATAGTGCCTGAAATGCCAATTTTAGTGCCCGAAATGCGAATTATTATGTCTAAAATGCCAATTTTAGTGCCTGAAATTCCAAATATAATGTCACAAATGCCAATTATAGTGCCTGAAATGTCAATTATAGTGTCTGAAATGTCAATTATAGTGTCTGAAATGCCAATTATAGTGAGTGAAATGCCAAATAAGATGCCTGAAATGCCTATTATAATGTCTGAAATGCCAATTATAGTGCCTGAAATGTCAATTATAGTGTCTGAAATGTCAATTATAGTGTCTGAAATGCCAATTATAGTGAGTGAAATGCCAAATAAGATGCCTGAAATGCCTATTATAATGTCTGAAATGCCACTTATAGTGCCTGAAATGCCAAATATTATGTCACAAATGCCAAAAATAGTGCCTGAAATGCCAAATATAATGTCACAAATGCCAATTATAGTGCCTGAAATGCAAATTAGAGTGCCTGAAATGTCAATTATAGTGTCTAAAATGTCAATTATAGTGTCTGAAAAGCCAATTATAGTGCCTGAAATGCCAATTATAGTGCCTGAAATGCCAATTTTAGTGCCTGAAATGCGAATTATTATGTCTAAAATGCCAATTATAATGTCTGAAATGTCAATTATAGAGTCCGAAATGCCAAATATAATGTCACAAATGCCAATTATAGTGCCTGAAATGCAAATTAGAGTGCCTGAAATGCCAAATATAATGTCACGAATGCCAATTATAGTGCCTGAAATGTCAATTATAGTGTCTGAAATGTCAATTACAGTGTCTGAAATGCTAAATATAATGACACAAATGCCAATTATAGTGCCAAAAATGTCAATTATAGTGTCTAAAATGTCAATTATAGTGTCTGAAAAGCCAATTATAGTGCCTGAAATGCCAATTATAGTGCCTGAAATGCCAATTTTAGTACCTGAAATGCCAATTTTAGTACCTGAAATGCGAATTATTATGTCTAAAAGGCCAATTATAATGTCTGAAATGCCAATTATAGTGCCTATAATGCCAAATATTATGTCACAAATGAAAAATTTTAGTGCCTGAAATGCCAAATATAATGTCACAAAGGCCAATTATACTGCCTGAAATGTAAATTAGAGTGCCTGAAATGTCAATTATAGTGTCTAAAATGTCAATTATAGTGTCTGAAAAGCCAATTATAGTGCCTGAAATGCCAATTATAGTGCCTGAAATGCCAATTTTAGTGCCTGTAATGAGAATTATTATGTCTAAAATGCCAATTATAATGTCTGAAATGCCAATTATAGTGCCTATAATGCCAAATATTATGTCACAAATGAAAACTTTTAGTGCCTGAAATGCAAAATCTAATGTCACAAAGGCCAATTATAGTGCCTGAAATGTCAATTATAGTGTCTGAAATGTCAATTATAGTGTCCGAAATGCGAAATATAATGTCACAAACGCCAATTTTAGTGCCTGAAATGCCATATATAATGTCACAAAGGCCAATTATAGTGCCTGAAATGTCAATTATAGTGTCTGAAATGCCAACTATAATGACACAAATACCAATTTTAGTGCCTGAAATGCGAATTATTATGTCTAAAATGCCAATTATAATGTCTGAAATGCCAATTATAATGTCGGAAATGCCAAATATAATGTCACAAATGCCAATTTTAGTGCCTGAAATGCCAAATATAATGTCACAAATGCCAATTATAGTGCCTGAAATGTCAATTATAGTGTCTGAAATGTCAATTACAGTGTCTGAAATGCTAAATATAATGACACAAATGCCAATTATAGTGCCAAAAATGCAAATTAGAGTGCCTGAAATGTCAATTATAGTGTCTGAAATGTCAATTATAGTGTCCGAAATGCGAAATATAATGTCACAAACGCCAATTTTAGTGCCTGAAATGCCATATATAATGTCACAAAGGCCAATTATAGTGCCTGAAATGTCAATTATAGTGTCTGAAATGTCAATTATAGTGTCCGAAATGCGAAATATAATGTCACAAACGCCAATTTTAGTGCCTGAAATGCCATATATAATGTCACAAAGGCCAATTATAGTGCCTGAAATGTCAATTATAGTGTCTGAAATGTCAATTATAGTGTCTGAAATGCCAAATATAATGTCACAAATGCCAAATATAGTGCCTGAAATGCCAATTATAGTGCCTGAAATGCAAATTAGGGTGCCTGAAATGTCAACTATAGTGTCTGAAATGTCCATTATAGTGCCTGAAATGCCAATTATAATGCCTATAATGCCAAATATTATGTCACAAATGAAAAATTTTAGTGCCTGAAATGCAAAATATAATGTCACAAAGGCCAATTATACTGCCTGAAATGTCAATTATAGTGTCTAAAATGTCAATTATAGTGTCTGAAAAGCCAATTATAGTGCCTGAAATGCCAATTATAGTGCCTGAAATGCCAATTTTAGTGCCTGAAATGCCAATTTTAATGCCTGAAATGCCAATTTTAGTGCCTGAAATGCCAATTTTAGTGCCTGAAATGCCAATTATTATGTCTAAAATGCCAATTATAATGTCTGAAATGCCAATTATAGTGCCTGAAATGCCAAATATTATGTCACAAATGCCAAAAATAGTGCCTGAAATGCGAATTATTTTGTCTAAAATGCCAATTAGAGTGCCTGAAATGACAATTATAGTGTCTAAAAAGCCAATTAGAGTGCCTGAAATGTCAATTAGAGTGCCTGAAATGCCAAATATAATGTCATAAATGCCAAATATAGTGCCTGAAAATCCAATTTTAGTGCCTGAAATGCGAATTATTATGTCTAAAATGCCAATTATAATGTCTGAAATGCCAATTATAATGTCGGAAATGCCAAATATAATGTCACAAATGCCAATTTTAGTGCCTGAAATGCCAAATATAATGTCTGAAATGTCAATTACAGTGTCTGAAATGCTAAATATAATGACACAAATGCCAATTATAGTGCCTAAAATGCAAATTAGAGTGCCTGAAATGTCAATTATAGTGTCTGAAAAGCCAATTATAGTGCCTGAAATGCCAATTATAGTGCCCGAAATGCCAATTTTAGTACCTGAAATGCGAATTATTATGTCTAAAAGGCCAATTATAATGTTTGAAATGCCAATTATAGTGCCTATAATGCCAAATATTATGTCACAAATGAAAAATTTTAGTGCCTGAAATGCCAAATATAATGTCACAAAGGCCAATTATACTGCCTGAAATGTGAATTAGAGTGCCTGAAATGTCAATTATAGTGTCTAAAATGTCAATTTTAGTGTCTGAAAAGCCAATTATAGTGCCTGAAATGCCAATTATAGTGCCTGAAATGCCAATTTTAGTGCCTGTAATGAGAATTATTATGTCTAAAATGCCAATTATAATGTCTGAAATGCCAATTATAGTGCCTATAATGCCAAATATTATGTCACAAATGAAAACTTTTAGTGCCTGAAATGCCAAATATAATGTCACAAAGGCCAATTATAGTGCCTGAAATGTCAATTATAGTGTCTGAAATGTCAATTATAGTGTCCGAAATGCGAAATATAATGTCACAAACGCCAATTTTAGTGCCTGAAATGCCATATATAATGTCACAAAGGCCAATTATAGTGCCTGAAATGTCAATTATAGTGTCTGAAATGTCAATTATAGTGTCTGAAATGCCAACTATAATGACACAAATGCCAATTATAGTGCCTGAAATGCAAATTAGAGTGCCTGAAATGTCAATTATAGTGTCTGAAATGTCAATTATAGTGTCTGAAATGCCAAATATAATGACACAAATGCCAATTATAGTGCCTGAAATGCAAATTAGAGTGCCTGAAATGTCAATTATAGTGTCTAAAATGTCAATTATAGTGTCTGAAAAGCCAATTATAGTGCCTGAAATGCCAATTATAGTGCCTGAAATGCCAATTTTAGTGCCTGAAATGCCAATTTTAGTGCCTGAAATGCCAATTTTAGTGCCTGAAATGCGAATTATTATGTCTAAAATGCCAATTATAATGTCTGAAATGCCAATTATAGTGCCTGAAATGCCAAATATTATGTCACAAATGCCAAAAATAGTGCCTGAAATGCGAATTATTTTGTCTAAAATGCCAATTAGAGTGCCTGAAATGACAATTATAGTGTCTAAAAAGCCAATTAGAGTGCCTGAAATGTCAATTATAGTGTCTAAAATGTCAATTAGAGTGCCTGAAATGCCAAATATAATGTCATAAATGCCAAATATAGTGCCTGAAATGCCAATTTTAGTGCCTGAAATGCGAATTATTATGTCTAAAATGCCAATTATAATGTCTGAAATGCCAATTATAATGTCTGAAATGCCAATTATAATGTCGGAAATGCCAAATATAATGTCACAAATGCCAATTTTAGTGCCTGAAATGCCAAATATAATGTCACAAATGCCAATTATAGTGCCTGAAATGTCAATTATAGTGTCTGAAATGTCAATTACAGTGTCTGAAATGCTAAATATAATGACACAAATGCCAATTATAGTGCCAAAAATGCAAATTAGAGTGCCTGAAATGTCAATTATAGTGTCTGAAATGTCAATTATAGTGTCCGAAATGCGAAATATAATGTCACAAACGCCAATTTTAGTGCCTGAAATGCCATATATAATGTCACAAAGGCCAATTATAGTGCCTGAAATGTCAATTATAGTGTCTGAAATGTCAATTATAGTGTCCGAAATGCGAAATATAATGTCACAAACGCCAATTTTAGTGCCTGAAATGCCATATATAATGTCACAAAGGCCAATTATAGTGCCTGAAATGTCAATTATAGTGTCTGAAATGTCAATTATAGTGTCTGAAATGCCAACTATAATGACACAAATGCCAATTATAGTGCCTGAAATGCAAATTAGAGTGCCTGAAATGTCAATTATAGTGTCTGAAATGTCAATTATAGTGTCTGAAATGCCAAATATAATGACACAAATGCCAATTATAGTGCCTGAAATGCAAATTAGAGTGCCTGAAATGTCAATTATAGTGTCTAAAATGTCAATTATAGTGTCTGAAAAGCCAATTATAGTGCCTGAAATGCCAATTATAGTGCCTGAAATGCCAATTTTAGTGCCTGAAATGCGAATTATTATGTCTAAAATGAAAATTTTAGTGCCTGAAATTCCAAATATAATGTCACAAATGCCAATTATAGTGCCTGAAATGTCAATTATAGTGTCTGAAATGTCAATTATAGTGTCCGAAATGCCAAATATAATGTCACAAATGCCAATTTTAGTGCCTGAAATTCCAAATATAATGTCACAAATGCCAATTATAGTGCCTGAAATGTCAATTATAGTGTCTGAAATGTCAATTATAGTGTCTGAAATGCCAATTATAGTGAGTGAAATGCCAAATAAGATGCCTGAAATGCCTATTATAATGTCTGAAATGCCAATTATAGTGCCTGAAATGTCAATTATAGTGTCTGAAATGTCAATTATAGTGTCTGAAATGCCAATTATAGTGAGTGAAATGCCAAATAAGATGCCTGAAATGCCTATTATAATGTCTGAAATGCCACTTATAGTGCCTGAAATGCCAAATATTATGTCACAAATGCCAAAAATAGTGCCTGAAATGCCAAATATAATGTCACAAATGCCAAATATAGTGCCTGAAATGCCAATTATAGTGCCTGAAATGCAATTTAGAGTGCCTGAAATGTCACCTATAGTGTCTGAAATGTCAATTATAGTGCCTGAAATGCCAATTATAGTGCCTATAATGCCAAATATTATGTCACAAATGAAAAATTTTAGTGCCTGAAATGCAAAATATAATGTCACAAAGGCCAATTATACTGCCTGAAATGTCAATTAGAGTGCCTGAAATGTCAATTATAGTGTCTAAAATGTCAATTATAGTGTCTGAAAAGCCAATTATAGTGCCTGAAATGCCAATTATAGTGCCTGAAATGCCAATTTTAGTGCCTGAAATGGCAATTTTAGTGCCTGAAATGCCAATTTTAGTGCCTGAAATGCGAATTATTATGTCTATAATGCCAATTATAATGTCTGAAATGCCAATTATAGTGCCTGAAAGGCGAAATATTATGTCACAAATGCCAAAAATGGTGCCTGAAATGCGAATTATTTTGTCTAAAATGCCAATTAGAGTGCCTGAAATGACAATTATAGTGTCTAAAAAGCCAATTAGAGTGCCTGAAATGTCAATTAGAGTGCCTGAAATGTCAATTATAGTGTCTGAAATGCCAATTATAGTGAGTGAAATGCCAAATATAATGTCATAAATGCCAAATATAGTGCGTTGAAATGACATTTATAGTGCTTGAAATGCCAATTATAATGTCTGAAATGCCAATTATAGTGCCTGAAATACCAATTTTAGTGCCTGAAATGCGAATTATTATGTCTAAAATGCCAATTATAATGTCTGAAATGCCAATTATAGTGCCTGAAATGCCAAATATTATGTCACAAATGCCAAAAATAGTGCCTGAAATGCGAATTATTTTGTCTAAAATGCCAATTAGAGTGCCTGAAATGACAATTATAGTGTCTAAAAAGCCAATTAGAGTGCCTGAAATGTCAATTAGAGTGCCTGAAATGCCAAATATAATGTCATAAATGCCAAATATAGTGCCTGAAATGCCAATTTTAGTGCCTGAAATGCGAATTATTATGTCTAAAATGCCAATTATAATGTCTGAAATGCCAATTATAATGTCGGAAATGCCAAATATAATGTCACAAATGCCAATTTTAGTGCCTGAAATGCCAAATATAATGTCACAAATGCCAATTATAGTGCCTGAAATGTCAATTATAGTGTCTGAAATGTCAATTACAGTGTCTGAAATGCTAAATATAATGACACAAATGCCAATTATAGTGCCAAAAATGCAAATTAGAGTGCCTGAAATGTCAATTATAGTGTCTAAAATGTCAATTATAGTGTCTGAAAAGCCAATTATAGTGCCTGAAATGCCAATTATAGTGCCTGAAATGCCAATTTTAGTACCTGAAATGCGAATTATTATGTCTAAAAGGCCAATTATAATGTCTGAAATGCCAATTATAGTGCCTATAATGCCAAATATTATGTCACAAATAAAAAATTTTAGTGCCTGAAATGCCAAATATAATGTCACAAAGGCCAATTATACTGCCTGAAATGTGAATTAGAGTGCCTGAAATGTCAATTATAGTGTCTAAAATGTCAATTATAGTGTCTGAAAAGCCAATTATAGTGCCTGAAATGCCAATTATAGTGCCTGAAATGCCAATTATAGTGCCTGAAATGTCAATTATAGTGTCTGAAATGTCAATTACAGTGTCTGAAATGCTAAATATAATGACACAAATGCCAATTATAGTGCCAAAAATGCCAATTATAGTGCCTATAATGCCAAATATTATGTCACAAATGAAAAATTTTAGTGCCTGAAATGCCAAATATAATGTCACAAAGGCCAATTATACTGCCTGAAATGTGAATTAGAGTGCCTGAAATGTCAATTATAGTGTCTAAAATGTCAATTATAGTGTCTGAAAAGCCAATTATAGTGCCTGAAATGTCAATTATAGTGTCTGAAATGTCAATTATAGTGTCTGAAATGCCAATTATAGTGAGTGAAATGCCAAATAAGATGCCTGAAATGCCTATTATAATGTCTGAAATGCCACTTATAGTGCCTGAAATGCCAAATATTATGTCACAAATGCCAAAAATAGTGCCTGAAATGCCAAATATAATGTCACAAATGCCAAATATAGTGCCTGAAATGCCAATTATAGTGCCTGAAATGCAATTTAGAGTGCCTGAAATGTCACCTATAGTGTCTGAAATGTCAATTATAGTGCCTGAAATGCCAATTATAGTGCCTATAATGCCAAATATTATGTCACAAATGAAAAATTTTAGTGCCTGAAATGCAAAATATAATGTCACAAAGGCCAATTATACTGCCTGAAATGTCAATTAGAGTGCCTGAAATGTCAATTATAGTGTCTAAAATGTCAATTATAGTGTCTGAAAAGCCAATTATAGTGCCTGAAATGCCAATTATAGTGCCTGAAATGCCAATTTTAGTGCCTGAAATGGCAATTTTAGTGCCTGAAATGCCAATTTTAGTGCCTGAAATGCGAATTATTATGTCTATAATGCCAATTATAATGTCTGAAATGCCAATTATAGTGCCTGAAAGGCGAAATATTATGTCACAAATGCCAAAAATGGTGCCTGAAATGCGAATTATTTTGTCTAAAATGCCAATTAGAGTGCCTGAAATGACAATTATAGTGTCTAAAAAGCCAATTAGAGTGCCTGAAATGTCAATTAGAGTGCCTGAAATGTCAATTATAGTGTCTGAAATGCCAATTATAGTGAGTGAAATGCCAAATATAATGTCATAAATGCCAAATATAGTGCGTTAAAATGACATTTATAGTGCTTGAAATGCCAATTATAATGTCTGAAATGCCAATTATAGTGCCTGAAATACCAATTTTAGTGCCTGAAATGCGAATTATTATGTCTAAAATGCCAATTATAATGTCTGAAATGCCAATTATAGTGCCTGAAATGCCAAATATTATGTCACAAATGCCAAAAATAGTGCCTGAAATGCGAATTATTTTGTCTAAAATGCCAATTAGAGTGCCTGAAATGACAATTATAGTGTCTAAAAAGCCAATTAGAGTGCCTGAAATGTCAATTAGAGTGCCTGAAATGCCAAATATAATGTCATAAATGCCAAATATAGTGCCTGAAATGCCAATTTTAGTGCCTGAAATGCGAATTATTATGTCTAAAATGCCAATTATAATGTCTGAAATGCCAATTATAATGTCGGAAATGCCAAATATAATGTCACAAATGCCAATTTTAGTGCCTGAAATGCCAAATATAATGTCACAAATGCCAATTATAGTGCCTGAAATGTCAATTATAGTGTCTGAAATGTCAATTACAGTGTCTGAAATGCTAAATATAATGACACAAATGCCAATTATAGTGCCAAAAATGCAAATTAGAGTGCCTGAAATGTCAATTATAGTGTCTAAAATGTCAATTATAGTGTCTGAAAAGCCAATTATAGTGCCTGAAATGCCAATTATAGTGCCTGAAATGCCAATTTTAGTACCTGAAATGCGAATTATTATGTCTAAAAGGCCAATTATAATGTCTGAAATGCCAATTATAGTGCCTATAATGCCAAATATTATGTCACAAATAAAAAATTTTAGTGCCTGAAATGCCAAATATAATGTCACAAAGGCCAATTATACTGCCTGAAATGTGAATTAGAGTGCCTGAAATGTCAATTATAGTGTCTAAAATGTCAATTATAGTGTCTGAAAAGCCAATTATAGTGCCTGAAATGCCAATTATAGTGCCTGAAATGCCAATTATAGTGCCTGAAATGTCAATTATAGTGTCTGAAATGTCAATTACAGTGTCTGAAATGCTAAATATAATGACACAAATGCCAATTATAGTGCCAAAAATGCAAATTAGAGTGCCTGAAATGTCAATTATAGTGTCTAAAATGTCAATTATAGTGTCTGAAAAGCCAATTATAGTGCCTGAAATGCCAATTATAGTGCCTGAAATGCCAATTTTAGTACCTGAAATGCGAATTATTATGTCTAAAAGGCCAATTATAATGTCTGAAATGCCAATTATAGTGCCTATAATGCCAAATATTATGTCACAAATGAAAAATTTTAGTGCCTGAAATGCCAAATATAATGTCACAAAGGCCAATTATACTGCCTGAAATGTGAATTAGAGTGCCTGAAATGTCAATTATAGTGTCTAAAATGTCAATTATAGTGTCTGAAAAGCCAATTATAGTGCCTGAAATGCCAATTATAGTGCCTGAAATGCCAATTTTAGTGCCTGTAATGAGAATTATTATGTCTAAAATGCCAATTATAATGTCTGAAATGCCAATTATAGTGCCTATAATGCAAAATATTATGTCACAAATGAAAACTTTTAGTGCCTGAAATGCCAAATATAATGTCACAAAGGCCAATTATAGTGCCTGAAATGTCAATTATAGTGTCTGAAATGTCAATTATAGTGTCCGAAATGCGAAATATAATGTCACAAACGCCAATTTTAGTGCCTGAAATGCCATATATAATGTCACAAAGGCCAATTATAGTGCCTGAAATGTCAATTATAGTGTCTGAAATGACAATTATAGTGTCTGAAATGCCAACTATAATGACACAAATGCCAATTATAGTGCCTGAAATGCAAATTAGAGTGCCTGAAATGTCAATTATAGTGTCTGAAATGTCAATTATAGTGTCTGAAATGCCAAATATAATGACACAAATGCCAATTATAGTGCCTGAAATGCAAATTAGAGTGCCTGAAATGTCAATTATAGTGTCTAAAATGTCAATTATAGTGTCTGAAAAGCCAATTATAGTGCCTGAAATGCCAATTATAGTGCCTGAAATGCCAATTTTAGTGCCTGAAATGCGAATTATTATGTCTAAAATGCCAATTATAATGTCTGAAATGTCAATTATAGTGTCCGAAATGCCAAATATAATGTCACAAATGCCAATTATAGTGCCTGAAATGCAAATTAGAGTGCCTGAAATGCCAAATATAATGTCACAAATGCCAATTATAGTGCCTGAAATGTCAATTATAGAGTCTGAAATGTCAATTACAGTGTCTGAAATGCTAAATATAATGACACAAATGCCAATTATAGTGCCAAAAATGCAAATTAGAGTGCCTGAAATGTCAATTATAGTGTCTAAAATGTCAATTATAGTGTCTGAAAAGCCAATTATAGTGCCTGAAATGCCAATTATAGTGCCTGAAATGCCAATTTTAGTACCTGAAATGCGAATTATTATGTCTAAAAGGCCAATTATAATGTCTGAAATGCCATTATAGTGCCTATAATGCCAAATATTATGTCACAAATGAAAAATTTTAGTGCCTGAAATGCCAAATATAATGTCACAAAGGCCAATTATACTGCCTGAAATGTAAATTAGAGTGCCTGAAATGTCAATTATAGTGTCTTAAATGTCAATTATAGTGTCTGAAAAGCCAATTATAGTGCCTGAAATGCCAATTATAGTGCCTGAAATGCCAATTTTAGTGCCTGTAATGAGAATTATTATGTCTAAAATGCCAATTATAATGTCTGAAATGCCAATTATAGTGCCTATAATGCCAAATATTATGTCACAAATGAAAACTTTTAGTGCCTGAAATGCAAAATCTAATGTCACAAAGGCCAATTATAGTGCCTGAAATGTCAATTATAGTGTCTGAAATGTCAATTATAGTGTCCGAAATGCGAAATATAATGTCACAAACGCCAATTTTAGTGCCTGAAATGCCATATATAATGTCACAAAGGCCAATTATAGTGCCTGAAATGTCAATTATAGTGTCTGAAATGCCAATTATAGTGAGTGAAATGCCAAATAAGATGCCTGAAATGCCTATTATAATGTCTGAAATGCCACTTATAGTGCCTGAAATGCCAAATATTATGTCACAAATGCCAAAAATAGTGCCTGAAATGCCAAATATAATGTCACAAATGCCAATTATAGTGCCTGAAATGCAAATTAGAGTGCCTGAAATGTCAATTATAGTGTCTAAAATGTCAATTATAGTGTCTGAAAAGCCAATTATAGTGCCTGAAATGCCAATTATAGTGCCTGAAATGCCAATTTTAGTGCCTGAAATGCGAATTATTATGTCTAAAATGCCAATTATAATGTCTGAAATGTCAATTATAGTGTCCGAAATGCCAAATATAATGTCACAAATGCCAATTATAGTGCCTGAAATGCAAATTAGAGTGCCTGAAATGCCAAATATAATGTCACAAATGCCAATTATAGTGCCTGAAATGTCAATTATAGTGTCTGAAATGTCAATTACAGTGTCTGAAATGCTAAATATAATGACACAAATGCCAATTATAGTGCCAAAAATGCAAATTAGAGTGCCTGAAATGTCAATTATAGTGTCTAAAATGTCAATTATAGTGTCTGAAAAGCCAATTATAGTGCCTGAAATGCCAATTATAGTGCCTGAAATGCCAATTTTAGTACCTGAAATGCGAATTATTATGTCTAAAAGGCCAATTATAATGTCTGAAATGCCAATTATAGTGCCTATAATGCCAAATATTATGTCACAAATGAAAAATTTTAGTGCCTGAAATGCCAAATATAATGTCACAAAGGCCAATTATACTGCCTGAAATGTAAATTAGAGTGCCTGAAATGTCAATTATAGTGTCTAAAATGTCAATTATAGTGTCTGGAAAGCCAATTATAGTGCCTGAAATGCCAATTATAGTGCCTGAAATGCCAATTTTAGTGCCTGTAATGAGAATTATTATGTCTAAAATGCCAATTATAATGTCTGAAATGCCAATTATAGTGCCTATAATGCCAAATATTATGTCACAAATGAAAACTTTTAGTGCCTGAAATGCAAAATCTAATGTCACAAAGGCCAATTATAGTGCCTGAAATGCCATATATAATGTCACAAAGGCCAATTATAGTGCCTGAAATGTCAATTATAGTGTCTGAAATGTCAATTATAGTGTCTGAAATGCCAACTATAATGACACAAATGCCAATTATAGTGCCTGAAATGCAAATTAGAGTGCCTGAAATGTCAATTATAGTGTCTGAAATGTCAATTATAGTGTCTGAAATGCCAAATATAATGACACAAATGCAAATTATAGTGCCTGAAATGCAAATTAGAGTGCCTGAAATGTCAATTATAGTGTCTAAAATGTCAATTATAGTGTCTGAAAAGCCAATTATAGTGCCTGAAATGCCAATTATAGTGCCTGAAATGCCAATTTTAGTGCCTGAAATGCGAATTATTATGTCTAAAATGCCAATTTTAGTGCCTGAAATTCCAAATATAATGTCACAAATGCCAATTATAGTGCCTGAAATGTCAATTATAGTGTCTGAAATGTCAATTATAGTGTCCGAAATGCCAAATATAATGTCACAAATGCCAATTTTAGTGCCTGAAATTCCAAATATAATGTCACAAATGCCAATTATAGTGCCTGAAATGTCAATTATAGTGTCTGAAATGTCAATTATAGTGTCTGAAATGCCAATTATAGTGAGTGAAATGCCAAATAAGATGCCTGAAATGCCTATTATAATGTCTGAAATGCCAATTATAGTGCCTGAAATGTCAATTATAGTGTCTGAAATGTCAATTATAGTGTCTGAAATGCCAATTATAGTGAGTGAAATGCCAAATAAGATGCCTGAAATGCCTATTATAATGTCTGAAATGCCACATATAGTGCCTGAAATGCCAAATATTATGTCACAAATGCCAAAAATAGTGCCTGAAATGCCAAATATAATGTCACAAATGCCAATTATAGTGCCTGAAATGCAAATTAGAGTGCCTGAAATGTCAATTATAGTGTCTAAAATGTCAATTATAGTGTCTGAAAAGCCAATTATAGTGCCTGAAATGCCAATTATAGTGCCTGAAATGCCAATTTTAGTGCCTGAAATGCGAATTATTATGTCTAAAATGCCAATTATAATGTCTGAAATGTCAATTATAGTGTCCGAAATGCCAAATATAATGTCACAAATGCCAATTATAGTGCCTGAAATGCAAATTAGAGTGCCTGAAATGTCAATTATAGTGTCTAAAATGTCAATTATAGTGTCTGAAAAGCCAATTATAGTGCCTGAAATGCCAATTATAGTGCCTGAAATGCCAATTTTAGTACCTGAAATGCGAATTATTATGTCTAAAAGGCCAATTATAATGTCTAAAATGCCAATTATAGTGCCTATAATGCCAAATATTATGTCACAAATGCCAAAAATAGTGCCTGAAATGCCAAATATAATGTCACAAATGCCAATTATAGTGCCTGAAATGCAAATTAGAGTGCCTGAAATGTCAATTATAGTGTCTAAAATGTCAATTATAGTGTCTGAAAAGCCAATTATAGTGCCTGAAATGCCAATTATAGTGCCTGAAATGCCAAATATAATGTCACAAATGCCAATTATAGTGCCTGAAATGTCAATTATAGTGTCTGAAATGTCAATTACAGTGTCTGAAATGCTAAATATAATGACACAAATGCCAATTATAGTGCCAAAAATGCAAATTAGAGTGCCTGAAATGTCAATTATAGTGTCTAAAATGTCAATTATAGTGTCTGAAAAGCCAATTATAGTGCCTGAAATGCCAATTATAGTGCCTGAAATGCCAATTTTAGTACCTGAAATGCGAATTATTATGTCTAAAAGGCCAATTATAATGTCTAAAATGCCAATTATAGTGCCTATAATGCCAAATATTATGTCACAAATGAAAAATTTTAGTGCCTGAAATGCCAAATATAATGTCACAAAGGCCAATTATACTGCCTGAAATGTAAATTAGAGTGCCTGAAATGTCAATTATAGTGTCTAAAATGTCAATTATAGTGTCTGAAAAGCCAATTATAGTGCCTGAAATGCCAATTATAGTGCCTGAAATGCCAATTTTAGTGCCTGTAATGAGAATTATTATGTCTAAAATGCCAATTATAATGTCTGAAATGCCAATTATAGTGCCTATAATGCCAAATATTATGTCACAAATGAAAACTTTTAGTGCCTGAAATGCAAAATCTAATGTCACAAAGGCCAATTATAGTGCCTGAAATGTCAATTATAGTGTCTGAAATGTCAATTATAGTGTCCGAAATGCGAAATATAATGTCACAAACGCCAATTTTAGTGTCTAAAATGTCAATTATAGTGTCTGAAAAGCCAATTATAGTGCCTGAAATGCCAATTATAGTGCCTGAAATGCCAAGTTTAGTGCCTGAAATGCGAATTATTATGTCTAAAATGCCAATTATAATGTCTGAAATGTCAATTATAGTGTCCGAAATGCCAAATATAATGTCACAAATGCCAATTATAGTGCCTGAAATGCAAATTAGAGTGCCTGAAATGCCAAATATAATGTCACAAATGCCAATTATAGTGCCTGAAATGTCAATTATAGTGTCTGAAATGTCAATTACAGTGTCTGAAATGCTAAATATAATGACACAAATGCCAATTATAGTGCCAAAAATGCAAATTAGAGTGCCTGAAATGTCAATTATAGTGTCTAAAATGTCAATTATAGTGTCTGAAAAGCCAATTATAGTGCCTGAAATGCCAATTATAGTGCCTGAAATGCCAATTTTAGTACCTGAAATGCGAATTATTATGTCTAAAAGGCCAATTATAATGTCTGAAATGCCAATTATAGTGCCTATAATGCCAAATATTATGTCACAAATGAAAAATTTTAGTGCCTGAAATGCCAAATATAATGTCACAAAGGCCAATTATACTGCCTGAAATGTAAATTAGAGTGCCTGAAATGTCAATTATAGTGTCTAAAATGTCAATTATAGTGTCTGAAAAGCCAATTATAGTGCCTGAAATGCCAATTATAGTGCCTGAAATGCCAATTTTAGTGCCTGTAATGAGAATTATTATGTCTAAAATGCCAATTATAATGTCTGAAATGCCAATTATAGTGCCTATAATGCCAAATATTATGTCACAAATGAAAACTTTTAGTGCCTGAAATGCAAAATCTAATGTCACAAAGGCCAATTATAGTGCCTGAAATGTCAATTATAGTGTCTGAAATGTCAATTATAGTGTCCGAAATGCGAAATATAATGTCACAAACGCCAATTTTAGTGCCTGAAATGCCATATATAATGTCACAAAGGCCAATTATAGTGCCTGAAATGTCAATTATAGTGTCTGAAATGTCAATTATAGTGTCTGAAATGCAAATTAGAGTGCCTGAAATGTCAATTATAGTGTCTGAAATGTCAATTATAGTGTCTGAAATGCCAAATATAATGACACAAATGCCAATTATAGTGCCTGAAATGCAAATTAGAGTGCCTGAAATGTCAATTATAGTGTCTAAAATGTCAATTATAGTGTCTGAAAAGCCAATTATAGTGCCTGAAATGCCAATTATAGTGCCTGAAATGCCAATTTTAGTGCCTGAAATGCGAATTATTATGTCTAAAATGCCAATTTTAGTGCCTGAAATTCCAAATATAATGTCACAAATGCCAATTATAGTGCCTGAAATGTCAATTATAGTGTCTGAAATGTCAATTATAGTGTCCGAAATGCCAAATATAATGTCACAAATGCCAATTTTAGTGCCTGAAATGCGAATTATTTTGTCTAAAATGCCAATTAGAGTGCCTGAATTGACAATTATAGTGTCTAAAAAGCCAATTAGAGTGCCTGAAATGTCAATTAGAGTGCCTGAAATGCCAAATATAATGTCATAAATGCCAAATATAGTGCCTGAAATGCAAAATATAATGTCACAAAGGCCAATTATACTGCCTGAAATGTCAATTATAGTGTCTAAAATGTCAATTATAGTGTCTGAAAAGCCAATTATAGTGCCTGAAATGCCAATTATAGTGCCTGAAATGCCAATTTTAGTGCCTGAAATGCCAATTTTAATGCCTGAAATGCCAATTTTAGTGCCTGAAATGCCAATTTTAGTGCCTGAAATGCCAATTTTAGTGCCTGAAATGCCAATTATTATGTCTAAAAGGCCAATTATAATGTCTGAAATTCCAATTATAGTGCCTATAATGCCAAATATTATGTCACAAATGAAAACTTTTAGTGCCTGAAATGCAAAATCTAATGTCACAAAGGCCAATTATAGTGCCTGAAATGTCAATTATAGTGTCTGAAATGTCAATTATAGTGTCCGAAATGCGAAATATAATGTCACAAACGCCAATTTTAGTGCCTGAAATGCCATATATAATGTCACAAAGGCCAATTATAGTGCCTGAAATGTCAATTATAGTGTCTGAAATGTCAATTATAGTGTCTGAAATGCCAACTATAATGACACAAATGCCAATTATAGTGCCTGAAATGCAAATTAGAGTGCCTGAAATGTCAATTATAGTGTCTGAAATGTCAATAATAGTGTCTGAAATGCCAAATATAATGACACAAATGCCAATTATAGTGCCTGAAATGCAAATTAGAGTGCCTGAAATGTCAATTATAGTGTCTAAAATGTCAATTATAGTGTCTGAAAAGCCAATTATAGTGCCTGAAATGCCAATTATAGTGCCTGAAATGCCAATTTTAGTGCCTGAAATGCGAATTATTATGTCTAAAATGCCAATTATAATGTCTGAAATGTCAATTATAGTGTCCGAAATGCCAAATATAATGTCACAAATGCCAATTATAGTGCCTGAAATGCAAATTAGAGTGCCTGAAATGCCAAATATAATGTCACAAATGCCAATTATAGTGCCTGAAATGTCAATTATAGTGTCTGAAATGTCAATTACAGTGTCTGAAATGCTAAATATAATGACACAAATGCCAATTATAGTGCCAAAAATGCAAATTAGAGTGCCTGAAATGTCAATTATAGTGTCTAAAATGTCAATTATAGTGTCTGAAAAGCCAATTATAGTGCCTGAAATGCCAATTATAGTGCCTGAAATGCCAATTTTAGTACCTGAAATGCGAATTATTATGTCTAAAAGGCCAATTATAATGTCTGAAATGCCAATTATAGTGCCTATAATGCCAAATATTATGTCACAAATGAAAAATTTTAGTGCCTGAAATGCCAAATATAATGTCACAAAGGCCAATTATACTGCCTGAAATGTAAATTAGAGTGCCTGAAATGTCAATTATAGTGTCTAAAATGTCAATTATAGTGTCTGAAAAGCCAATTATAGTGCCTGAAATGCCAATTATAGTGCCTGAAATGCCAATTTTAGTGCCTGTAATGAGAATTATTATGTCTAAAATGCCAATTATAATGTCTGAAATGCCAATTATAGTGCCTATAATGCCAAATATTATGTCACAAATGAAAACTTTTAGTGCCTGAAATGCAAAATCTAATGTCACAAAGGCCAATTATAGTGCCTGAAATGTCAATTATAGTGTCTGAAATGTCAATTATAGTGTCCGAAATGCGAAATATAATGTCACAAACGCCAATTTTAGTGCCTGAAATGCCATATATAATGTCACAAAGGCCAATTATAGTGCCTGAAATGTCAATTATAGTGTCTGAAATGTCAATTACAGTGTCTGAATTGCTAAATATAAAGACACAAATGCCAATTATAGTGCCAAAAATGCAAATTAGAGTGCCTGAAATGTCAATTATAGTGTCTGAAATGTCAATTATAGTGTCTGAAATGCCAAATATAATGACACAAATGCCAATTATAGTGCCTGAAATGCAAATTAGAGTGCCTGAAATGTCAATTATAGTGTCTAAAATGTCAATTATAGTGTCTGAAAAGCCAATTATAGTGCCTGAAATGCCAATTATAGTGCCTGAAATGCCAATTTTAGTGCCTGAAATGCGAATTATTATGTCTAAAATGCCAATTTTAGTGCCTGAAATTCCAAATATAATGTCACAAATGCCAATTATAGTGCCTGAAATGTCAATTATAGTGTCTGAAATGTCAATTATAGTGTCGGAAATGCCAAATATAATGTCACAAATGCCAATTTTAGTGCCTGAAATGCGAATTATTTTGTCTAAAATGCCAATTAGAGTGCCTGAATTGACAATTATAGTGTCTAAAAAGCCAATTAGAGTGCCTGAAATGTCAATTAGAGTGCCTGAAATGCCAAATATAATGTCATAAATGCCAAATATAGTGCCTGAAATGCAAAATATAATGTCACAAAGGCCAATTATACTGCCTGAAATGTCAATTATAGTGTCTAAAATGTCAATTATAGTGTCTGAAAAGCCAATTATAGTGCCTGAAATGCCAATTATAGTGCCTGAAATGCCAATTTTAGTGCCTGAAATGCCAATTTTAATGCCTGAAATGCCAATTTTAGTGCCTGAAATGCCAATTTTAGTGCCTGAAATGCCAATTATTATGTCTAAAATGCCAATTATAATGTCTGAAATGCCAATTATAGTGCCTGAAATGCCAAATATTATGTCACAAATGCCAAAAATAGTGCCTGAAATGCGAATTATTTTGTCTAAAATGCCAATTAGAGTGCCTGAATTGACAATTATAGTGTCTAAAAAGCCAATTAGAGTGCCTGAAATGTCAATTAGAGTGCCTGAAATGCCAAATATAATGTCATAAATGCCAAATATAGTGCCTGAAATGCCAATTTTAGTGCCTGAAATGCGAATTATTATGTCTAAAATGCCAATTATAATGTCTGAAATGCCAATTATAATGTCGGAAATGCCAAATATAATGTCACAAATGCCAATTTTAGTGCCTGAAATGCCAAATATAATGTCTGAAATGTCAATTACAGTGTCTGAAATGCTAAATATAATGACACAAATGCCAATTATAGTGCCTAAAATGCAAATTAGAGTGCCTGAAATGTCAATTATAGTGTCTGAAAAGCCAATTATAGTGCCTGAAATGCCAATTATAGTGCCTGAAATGCCAATTTTAGTACCTGAAATGCGAATTATTATGTCTAAAAGGCCAATTATAATGTTTGAAATGCCAATTATAGTGCCTATAATGCCAAATATTATGTCACAAATGAAAAATTTTAGTGCCTGAAATGCCAAATATAATGTCACAAAGGCCAATTATACTGCCTGAAATGTGAATTAGAGTGCCTGAAATGTCAATTATAGTGTCTAAAATGTCAATTATAGTGTCTGAAAAGCCAATTATAGTGCCTGAAATGCCAATTATAGTGCCTGAAATGCCAATTTTAGTGCCTGTAATGAGAATTATTATGTCTAAAATGCCAATTATAATGTCTGAAATGCCAATTATAGTGCCTATAATGCCAAATATTATGTCACAAATGAAAACTTTTAGTGCCTGAAATGCCAAATATAATGTCACAAAGGCCAATTATAGTGCCTGAAATGTCAATTATAGTGTCTGAAATGTCAATTATAGTGTCCGAAATGCGAAATATAATGTCACAAACGCCAATTTTAGTGCCTGAAATGCCATATATAATGTCACAAAGGCCAATTATAGTGCCTGAAATGTCAATTATAGTGTCTGAAATGTCAATTATAGTGTCTGAAATGCCAACTATAATGACACAAATGCCAATTATAGTGCCTGAAATGCAAATTAGAGTGCCTGAAATGTCAATTATAGTGTCTGAAATGTCAATTATAGTGTCTGAAATGCCAAATATAATGACACAAATGCCAATTATAGTGCCTGAAATGCAAATTAGAGTGCCTGAAATGTCAATTATAGTGTCTAAAATGTCAATTATAGTGTCTGAAAAGCCAATTATAGTGCCTGAAATGCCAATTATAGTGCCTGAAATGCCAATTTTAGTGCCTGAAATGCCAAGTTTAGTGCCTGAAATGCCAATTTTAGTGCCTGAAATGCGAATTATTATGTCTAAAATGCCAATTATAATGTCTGAAATGCCAATTATAGTGCCTGAAATGCCAAATATTATGTCACAAATGCCAAAAATAGTGCCTGAAATGCGAATTATTTTGTCTAAAATGCCAATTAGAGTGCCTGAAATGACAATTATAGTGTCTAAAAAGCCAATTAGAGTGCCTGAAATGTCAATTAGAGTGCCTGAAATGCTTATTAATATAATGTCATAAATGCCAAATATAGTGCCTGAAATGCCAATTTTAGTGCCTGAAATGCGAATTATTATGTCTAAAATGCCAATTATAATGTCTGAAATGCCAATTATAATGTCGGAAATGCCAAATATAATGTCACAAATGCCAATTTTAGTGCCTGAAATGCCAAATATAATGTCACAAATGCCAATTATAGTGCCTGAAATGTCAATTATAGTGTCTGAAATGTCAATTACAGTGTCTGAAATGCTAAATATAATGACACAAATGCCAATTATAGTGCCAAAAATGCAAATTAGAGTGCCTGAAATGTCAATTATAGTGTCTGAAATGTCAATTATAGTGTCCGAAATGCGAAATATAATGTCACAAACGCCAATTTTAGTGCCTGAAATGCCATATATAATGTCACAAAGGCCAATTATAGTGCCTGAAATGTCAATTATAGTGTCTGAAATGTCAATTATAGTGTCCGAAATGCGAAATATAATGTCACAAACGCCAATTTTAGTGCCTGAAATGCCATATATAATGTCACAAAGGCCAATTATAGTGCCTGAAATGTCAATTATAGTGTCTGAAATGTCAATTATAGTGTCTGAAATGCCAAATATAATGTCACAAATGCCAAATATAGTGCCTGAAATGCCAATTATAGTGCCTGAAATGCAAATTAGGGTGCCTGAAATGTCAACTATAGTGTCTGAAATGTCAATTATAGTGCCTGAAATGCCAATTATAATGCCTATAATGCCAAATATTATGTCACAAATGAAAAATTTTAGTGCCTGAAATGCAAAATATAATGTCACAAAGGCCAATTATACTGCCTGAAATGTCAATTATAGTGTCTAAAATGTCAATTATAGTGTCTGAAAAGCCAATTATAGTGCCTGAAATGCCAATTATAGTGCCTGAAATGCCAATTTTAGTGCCTGAAATGCCAATTTTAATGCCTGAAATGCCAATTTTAGTGCCTGAAATGCCAATTTTAGTGCCTGAAATGCCAATTATTATGTCTAAAATGCCAATTATAATGTCTGAAATGCCAATTATAGTGCCTGAAATGCCAAATATTATGTCACAAATGCCAAAAATAGTGCCTGAAATGCGAATTATTTTGTCTAAAATGCCAATTAGAGTGCCTGAAATGACAATTATAGTGTCTAAAAAGCCAATTAGAGTGCCTGAAATGTCAATTAGAGTGCCGGAAATGCCAAATATAATGTCATAAATGCCAAATATAGTGCCTGAAATGCCAATTTTAGTGCCTGAAATGCGAATTATTATGTCTAAAATGCCAATTATAATGTCTGAAATGCCAATTATAATGTCGGAAATGCCAAATATAATGTCACAAATGCCAATTTTAGTGCCTGAAATGCCAAATATAATGTCTGAAATGTCAATTACAGTGTCTGAAATGCTAAATATAATGACACAAATGCCAATTATAGTGCCTAAAATGCAAATTAGAGTGCCTGAAATGTCAATTATAGTGTCTGAAAAGCCAATTATAGTGCCTGAAATGCCAATTATAGTGCCTGAAATGCCAATTTTAGTACCTGAAATGCGAATTATTATGTCTAAAAGGCCAATTATAATGTTTGAAATGCCAATTATAGTGCCTATAATGCCAAATATTATGTCACAAATGAAAAATTTTAGTGCCTGAAATGCCAAATATAATGTCACAAAGGCCAATTATACTGCCTGAAATGTGAATTAGAGTGCCTGAAATGTCAATTATAGTGTCTAAAATGTCAATTATAGTGTCTGAAAAGCCAATTATAGTGCCTGAAATGCCAATTATAGTGCCTGAAATGCCAATTTTAGTGCCTGTAATGAGAATTATTATGTCTAAAATGCCAATTATAATGTCTGAAATGCCAATTATAGTGCCTATAATGCCAAATATTATGTCACAAATGAAAACTTTTAGTGCCTGAAATGCCAAATATAATGTCACAAAGGCCAATTATAGTGCCTGAAATGTCAATTATAGTGTCTGAAATGTCAATTATAGTGTCCGAAATGCGAAATATAATGTCACAAACGCCAATTTTAGTGCCTGAAATGCCATATATAATGTCACAAAGGCCAATTATAGTGCCTGAAATGTCAATTATAGTGTCTGAAATGTCAATTATAGTGTCTGAAATGCCAACTATAATGACACAAATGCCAATTATAGTGCCTGAAATGCAAATTAGAGTGCCTGAAATGTCAATTATAGTGTCTGAAATGTCAATTATAGTGTCTGAAATGCCAAATATAATGACACAAATGCCAATTATAGTGCCTGAAATGCAAATTAGAGTGCCTGAAATGTCAATTATAGTGTCTAAAATGTCAATTATAGTGTCTGAAAAGCCAATTATAGTGCCTGAAATGCCAATTATAGTGCCTGAAATGCCAAATTTAGTGCCTGAAATGCCAATTTTAGTGCCTGAAATGCCAATTTTAGTGCCTGAAATGCGAATTATTATGTCTAAAATGCCAATTATAATGTCTGAAATGCCAATTATAGTGCCTGAAATGCCAAATATTATGTCACAAATGCCAAAAATAGTGCCTGAAATGCGAATTATTTTGTCTAAAATGCCAATTAGAGTGCCTGAAATGACAATTATAGTGTCTAAAAAGCCAATGAGAGTGCCTGAAATGTCAATTAGAGTGCCTGAAATGCCAAATATAATGTCATAAATGCCAAATATAGTTCCTGAAATGCCAATTTTAGTGCCTGAAATGCGAATTATTATGTCTAAAATGCCAATTATAATGTCTGAAATGCCAAATATAATGTCTGAAATGCCAATTATAATGTCGGAAATGCCAAATATAATGTCACAAATGCCAATTTTAGTGCCTGAAATGCCAAATATAATGTCACAAATGCCAATTATAGTGCCTGAAATGTCAATTATAGTGTCTGAAATGTCAATTACAGTGTCTGAAATGCTAAATATAATGTCACAAATGCCAATTATAGTGCCAAAAATGCAAATTAGAGTGCCTGAAATGTCAATTATAGTGTCTGAAATGTCAATTATAGTGTCCGAAATGCGAAATATAATGTCACAAACGCCAATTTTAGTGCCTGAAATGCCATATATAATGTCACAAAGGCCAATTATAGTGCCTGAAATGTCAATTATAGTGTCTGAAATGTCAATTATAGTGTCCGAAATGCGAAATATAATGTCACAAACGCCAATTTTAGTGCCTGAAATGCCATATATAATGTCACAAAGGCCAATTATAGTGCCTGAAATGTCAATTATAGTGTCTGAAATGTCAATTATAGTGTCTGAAATGCCAACTATAATGACACAAATGCCAATTATAGTGCCTGAAATGCAAATTAGAATGCCTGAAATGTCAATTATAGTGTCTGAAATGTCAATTATAGTGTCTGAAATGCCAAATATAATGACACAAATGCCAATTATAGTGCCTGAAATGCAAATTAGAGTGCCTGAAATGTCAATTATAGTGTCTAAAATGTCAATTATAGTGTCTGAAAAGCCAATTATAGTGCCTGAAATGCCAATTATAGTGCCTGAAATGCCAATTTTAGTGCCTGAAATGCGAATTATTATGTCTAAAATGAAAATTTTAGTGCCTGAAATTCCAAATATAATGTCACAAATGCCAATTATAGTGCCTGAAATGTCAATTATAGTGTCTGAAATGTCAATTATAGTGTCCGAAATGCCAAATATAATGTCACAAATGCCAATTTTAGTGCCTGAAATTCCAAATATAATGTCACAAATGCCAATTATAGTGCCTGAAATGTCAATTATAGTATCTGAAATGTCAATTATAGTGTCTGAAATGCCAATTATAGTGAGTGAAATGCCAAATAAGATGCCTGAAATGCCTATTATAATGTCTGAAATGCCAATTATAGTGCCTGAAATGTCAATTATAGTGTCTGAAATGCCAATTATAGTGAGTGAAATGCCAAATAAGATGCCTGAAATGCCTATTATAATGTCTGAAATGCCACTTATAGTGCCTGAAATGCCAAATATTATGTCACAAATGCCAAAAATAGTGCCTGAAATGCCAAATATAATGTCACAAATGCCAAATATAGTGCCTGAAATGCCAATTATAGTGCCTGAAATGCAATTTAGAGTGCCTGAAATGTCACCTATAGTGTCTGAAATGTCAATTATAGTGCCTGAAATGCCAATTATAGTGCCTATAATGCCAAATATTATGTCACAAATGAAAAATTTTAGTGCCTGAAATGCAAAATATAATGTCACAAAGGCCAATTATACTGCCTGAAATGTCAATTAGAGTGCCTGAAATGTCAATTATAGTGTCTAAAATGTCAATTATAGTGTCTGAAAAGCCAATTATAGTGCCTGAAATGCCAATTATAGTGCCTGAAATGCCAATTTTAGTGCCTGAAATGGCAATTTTAGTGCCTGAAATGCCAATTTTAGTGCCTGAAATGCCAATTTTAGTGCCTGAAATGCGAATTATTATGTCTATAATGCCAATTATAATGTCTGAAATGCCAATTATAGTGCCTGAAAGGCGAAATATTATGTCACAAATGCCAAAAATGGTGCCTGAAATGCGAATTATTTTGTCTAAAATGCCAATTAGAGTGCCTGAAATGACAATTATAGTGTCTAAAAAGCCAATTAGAGTGCCTGAAATGTCAATTAGAGTGCCTGAAATGTCAATTATAGTGTCTGAAATGCCAATTATAGTGAGTGAAATGCCAAATATAATGTCATAAATGCCAAATATAGTGCGTTGAAATGACATTTATAGTGCTTGAAATGCCAATTATAATGTCTGAAATGCCAATTATAGTGCCTGAAATGCCAATTTTAGTGCCTGAAATGCGAATTATTATGTCTAAAATGCCAATTATAATGTCTGAAATGCCAATTATAGTGCCTGAAATGCCAAATATTATGTCACAAACGCCAAAAATAGTGCCTGAAATGCGAATTATTTTGTCTAAAATGCCAATTAGAGTGCCTGAAATGACAATTATAGTGTCTAAAAAGCCAATTAGAGTGCCTGAAATGTCAATTAGAGTGCCTGAAATGCCAAATATAATGTCATAAATGCCAAATATAGTGCCTGAAATGCCAATTTTAGTGCCTGAAATGCGAATTATTATGTCTAAAATGCCAATTATAATGTCTGAAATGCCAATTATAATGTCGGAAATGCCAAATATAATGTCACAAATGCCAATTTTAGTGCCTGAAATGCAAAATATAATGTCACAAATGCCAATTATAGTGCCTGAAATGTCAATTATAGTGTCTGAAATGTCAATTACAGTGTCTGAAATGCTAAATATAATGACACAAATGCCAATTATAGTGCCAAAAATGCAAATTAGAGTGCCTGAAATGTCAATTATAGTGTCTAAAATGTCAATGATAGTGTCTGAAAAGCCAATTATAGTGCCTGAAATGCCAATTATAGTGCCTGAAATGCCAATTTTAGTACCTGAAATGCGAATTATTATGTCTAAAAGGCCAATTATAATGTCTGAAATGCCAATTATAGTGCCTATAATGCCAAATATTATGTCACAAATAAAAAATTTTAGTGCCTGAAATGCCAAATATAATGTCACAAAGGCCAATTATACTGCCTGAAATGTGAATTAGAGTGCCTGAAATGTCAATTATAGTGTCTAAAATGTCAATTATAGTGTCTGAAAAGCCAATTATAGTGCCTGAAATGCCAATTATAGTGCCTGAAATGCCAATTATAGTGCCTGAAATGTCAATTATAGTGTCTGAAATGTCAATTACAGTGTCTGAAATGCTAAATATAATGACACAAATGCCAATTATAGTGCCAAAAATGCAAATTAGAGTGCCTGAAATGTCAATTATAGTGTCTAAAATGTCAATTATAGTGTCTGAAAAGCCAATTATAGTGCCTGAAATGCCAATTATAGTGCCTGAAATGCCAATTTTAGTACCTGAAATGCGAATTATTATGTCTAAAAGGCCAATTATAATGTCTGAAATGCCAATTATAGTGCCTATAATGCCAAATATTATGTCACAAATGAAAAATTTTAGTGCCTGAAATGCCAAATATAATGTCACAAAGGCCAATTATACTGCCTGAAATGTGAATTAGAGTGCCTGAAATGTCAATTATAGTGTCTAAAATGTCAATTATAGTGTCTGAAAAGCCAATTATAGTGCCTGAAATGCCAATTATAGTGCCTGAAATGCCAATTTTAGTGCCTGTAATGAGAATTATTATGTCTAAAATGCCAATTATAATGTCTGAAATGCCAATTATAGTGCCTATAATGCAAAATATTATGTCACAAATGAAAACTTTTAGTGCCTGAAATGCCAAATATAATGTCACAAAGGCCAATTATAGTGCCTGAAATGTCAATTATAGTGTCTGAAATGTCAATTATAGTGTCCGAAATGCGAAATATAATGTCACAAACGCCAATTTTAGTGCCTGAAATGCCATATATAATGTCACAAAGGCCAATTATAGTGCCTGAAATGTCAATTATAGTGTCTGAAATGACAATTATAGTGTCTGAAATGCCAACTATAATGACACAAATGCCAATTATAGTGCCTGAAATGCAAATTAGAGTGCCTGAAATGTCAATTATAGTGTCTGAAATGTCAATTATAGTGTCTGAAATGCCAAATATAATGACACAAATGCCAATTATAGTGCCTGAAATGCAAATTAGAGTGCCTGAAATGTCAATTATAGTGTCTAAAATGTCAATTATAGTGTCTGAAAAGCCAATTATAGTGCCTGAAATGCCAATTATAGTGCCTGAAATGCCAATTTTAGTGCCTGAAATGCGAATTATTATGTCTAAAATGCCAATTATAATGTCTGAAATGTCAATTATAGTGTCCGAAATGCCAAATATAATGTCACAAATGCCAATTATAGTGCCTGAAATGCAAATTAGAGTGCCTGAAATGCCAAATATAATGTCACAAATGCCAATTATAGTGCCTGAAATGTCAATTATAGTGTCTGAAATGTCAATTACAGTGTCTGAAATGCTAAATATAATGACACAAATGCCAATTATAGTGCCAAAAATGCAAATTAGAGTGCCTGAAATGTCAATTATAGTGTCTAAAATGTCAATTATAGTGTCTGAAAAGCCAATTATAGTGCCTGAAATGCCAATTATAGTGCCTGAAATGCCAATTTTAGTACCTGAAATGCGAATTATTATGTCTAAAAGGCCAATTATAATGTCTGAAATGCCAATTATAGTGCCTATAATGCCAAATATTATGTCACAAATGAAAAATTTTAGTGCCTGAAATGCCAAATATAATGTCACAAAGGCCAATTATACTGCCTGAAATGTAAATTAGAGTGCCTGAAATGTCAATTATAGTGTCTAAAATGTCAATTATAGTGTCTGAAAAGCCAATTATAGTGCCTGAAATGCCAATTATAGTGCCTGAAATGCCAATTTTAGTGCCTGTAATGAGAATTATTATGTCTAAAATGCCAATTATAATGTCTGAAATGCCAATTATAGTGCCTATAATGCCAAATATTATGTCACAAATGAAAACTTTTAGTGCCTGAAATGCAAAATCTAATGTCACAAAGGCCAATTATAGTGCCTGAAATGTCAATTATAGTGTCTGAAATGTCAATTATAGTGTCCGAAATGCGAAATATAATGTCACAAACGCCAATTTTAGTGCCTGAAATGCCATATATAATGTCACAAAGGCCAATTATAGTGCCTGAAATGTCAATTATAGTGTCTGAAATGTCAATTATAGTGTCTGAAATGCCAACTATAATGACACAAATGCCAATTATAGTGCCTGAAATGCAAATTAGAGTGCCTGAAATGTCAATTATAGTGTCTGAAATGTCAATTATAGTGTCTGAAATGCCAAATATAATGACACAAATGCCAATTATAGTGCCTGAAATGCAAATTAGAGTGCCTGAAATGTCAATTATAGTGTCTAAAATGTCAATTATAGTGTCTGAAAAGCCAATTATAGTGCCTGAAATGCCAATTATAGTGCCTGAAATGCCAATTTTAGTGCCTGAAATGCGAATTATTATGTCTAAAATGCCAATTTTAGTGCCTGAAATTCCAAATATAATGTCACAAATGCCAATTATAGTGCCTGAAATGTCAATTATAGTGTCTGAAATGTCAATTATAGTGTCCGAAATGCCAAATATAATGTCACAAATGCCAATTTTAGTGCCTGAAATTCCAAATATAATGTCACAAATGCCAATTATAGTGCCTGAAATGTCAATTATAGTGTCTGAAATGTCAATTATAGTGTCTGAAATGCCAATTATAGTGAGTGAAATGCCAAATAAGATGCCTGAAATGCCTATTATAATGTCTGAAATGCCAATTATAGTGCCTGAAATGTCAATTATAGTGTCTGAAATGTCAATTATAGTGTCTGAAATGCCAATTATAGTGAGTGAAATGCCAAATAAGATGCCTGAAATGCCTATTATAATGTCTGAAATGCCACTTATAGTGCCTGAAATGCCAAATATTATGTCACAAATGCCAAAAATAGTGCCTGAAATGCCAAATATAATGTCACAAATGCCAATTATAGTGCCTGAAATGCAAATTAGAGTGCCTGAAATGTCAATTATAGTGTCTAAAATGTCAATTATAGTGTCTGAAAAGCCAATTATAGTGCCTGAAATGCCAATTATAGTGCCTGAAATGCCAATTTTAGTGCCTGAAATGCGAATTATTATGTCTAAAATGCCAATTATAATGTCTGAAATGTCAATTATAGTGTCCGAAATGCCAAATATAATGTCACAAATGCCAATTATAGTGCCTGAAATGCAAATTAGAGTGCCTGAAATGCCAAATATAATGTCACAAATGCCAATTATAGTGCCTGAAATGTCAATTATAGTGTCTGAAATGTCAATTACAGTGTCTGAAATGCTAAATATAATGACACAAATGCCAATTATAGTGCCAAAAATGCAAATTAGAGTGCCTGAAATGTCAATTATAGTGTCTAAAATGTCAATTATAGTGTCTGAAAAGCCAATTATAGTGCCTGAAATGCCAATTATAGTGCCTGAAATGCCAATTTTAGTACCTGAAATGCGAATTATTATGTCTAAAAGGCCAATTATAATGTCTGAAATGCCAATTATAGTGCCTATAATGCCAAATATTATGTCACAAATGAAAAATTTTAGTGCCTGAAATGCCAAATATAATGTCACAAAGGCCAATTATACTGCCTGAAATGTAAATTAGAGTGCCTGAAATGTCAATTATAGTGTCTAAAATGTCAATTATAGTGTCTGAAAAGCCAATTATAGTGCCTGAAATGCCAATTATAATGTCTGAAATGCCAAATATAATGTCTGAAATGCCAATTATAATGTCGGAAATGCCAAATAAGATGCCTGAAATGCCTATTATAATGTCTGAAATGCCACTTATAGTGCCTGAAATGCCAAATATTATGTCACAAATGCGAAAAATAGTGCCTGAAATGCCAAATATAATGTCACAAATGCCAAATATAGTGCCTGAAATGCCAATTATAGTGCCTGCAATGCAATTTAGAGTGCCTGAAATGTCACCTATAGTGTCTGAAATGTCAATTATAGTGCCTGAAATGCCAATTATAGTGCCTATAATGCCAAATATTATGTCACAAATGAAAAATTTTAGTGCCTGAAATGCAAAATATAATGTCACAAAGGCCAATTATACTGCCTGAAATGTCAATTAGAGTGCCTGAAATGTCAATTATAGTGTCTAAAATGTCAATTATAGTGTCTGAAAATCCAATTATAGTGCCTGAAATGCCAATTATAGTGCCTGAAATGCCAATTTTAGTGCCTGAAATGGCAATTTTAGTGGCTGAAATGCCAATTTTAGTGGCTGAAATGCCAATTTTAGTGCCTGAAATGCCAATTTTAGTGCCTGAAATGCGAATTATTATGTCTATAATGCCAATTATAATGTCTGAAATGCCAAATATAATGTCTGAAATGCCAATTATAATGTCGGAAATGCCAAATAAGATGCCTGAAATGCCTATTATAATGTCTGAAATGCCACTTATAGTGCCTGAAATGCCAAATATTATGTCACAAATGCGAAAAATAGTGCCTGAAATGCCAAATATAATGTCACAAATGCCAAATATAGTGCCTGAAATGCCAATTATAGTGCCTGCAATGCAATTTAGAGTGCCTGAAATGTCACCTATAGTGTCTGAAATGTCAATTATAGTGCCTGAAATGCCAATTATAGTGCCTATAATGCCAAATATTATGTCACAAATGAAAAATTTTAGTGCCTGAAATGCAAAATATAATGTCACAAAGGCCAATTATACTGCCTGAAATGTCAATTAGAGTGCCTGAAATGTCAATTATAGTGTCTAAAATGTCAATTATAGTGTCTGAAAATCCAATTATAGTGCCTGAAATGCCAATTATAGTGCCTGAAATGCCAATTTTAGTGCCTGAAATGGCAATTTTAGTGGCTGAAATGCCAATTTTAGTGGCTGAAATGCCAATTTTAGTGCCTGAAATGCCAATTTTAGTGCCTGAAATGCGAATTATTATGTCTATAATGCCAATTATAATGTCTGAAATGCCAATTATAGTGCCTGAAATGCGAAATATTATGTCACAAATGCCAAAAATAGTGCCTGAAATGCGAATTATTTTGTCTAAAATGCCAATTAGAGTGCCTGAAATGACAATTATAGTGTCTAAAAAGCCAATTAGAGTGCCTGAAATGTCAATTATAGTGCCTGAAATGTCAATTATAGTGTCTGAAATGCCAATTATAGTGAGTGAAATGCCAAATATAATGTCATAAATGCCAAATATAGTGCGTTGAAATGACATTTTTAGTGCTTGAAATGCCAATTATAATGTCTGAAATGCCAATTATAGTGCCTGAAATGCCAATTTTAGTGCCTGAAATGCGAATTATTATGTCTAAAATGCCAATTAGAGTGCCTGAAATGACAATTATAGTGTCTAAAAAGCCAATTAGAGTGCCTGAAATGTCAATTAGAGTGCCTGAAATGCCAAATATAATGTCATAAATGCCAAATATAGTGCCTGAAATGCCAATTTTAGTGCCTGAAATGCGAATTATTATGTCTAAAATGCCAATTATAATGTCTGAAATGCCAATTATAATGTCGGAAATGCCAAATATAATGTCACAAATGCCAATTTTAGTGCCTGAAATGCCAAATATAATGTCACAAATGCCAATTATAGTGCCTGAAATGTCAATTATAGTGTCTGAAATGTCAATTACAGTGTCTGAAATGCTAAATATAATGACACAAATGCCAATTATAGTGCCAAAAATGCAAATTAGAGTGCCTGAAATGTCAATTATAGTGTCTAAAATGTCAATTATAGTGTCTGAAAAGCCAATTATAGTGCCTGAAATGCCAATTATAGTGCCTGAAATGCCAATTTTAGTACCTGAAATGCGAATTATTTTGTCTAAAAGGCCAATTATAATGTCTGAAATGCCAATTATAGTGCCTATAATGCCAAATATTATGTCACAAATGAAAAATTTTAGTGCCTGAAATGCCAAATATAATGTCACAAAGGCCAATTATACTGCCTGAAATGTGAATTAGAGTGCCTGAAATGTCAATTATAGTGTCTAAAATGTCAATTATAGTGTCTGAAAAGCCAATTATAGTGCCTGAAATGCCAATTATAGTGCCTGAAATGCCAATTTTAGTGCCTGTAATGAGAATTATTATGTCTAAAATGCCAATTATAATGTCTGAAATGCCAATTATAGTGCCTATAATGCAAAATATTATGTCACAAATGAAAACTTTTAGTGCCTGAAATGCCAAATATAATGTCACAAAGGCCAATTATAGTGCCTGAAATGTCAATTATAGTGTCTGAAATGTCAATTATAGTGTCCGAAATGCGAAATATAATGTCACAAACGCCAATTTTAGTGCCTGAAATGCCATATATAATGTCACAAAGGCCAATTATAGTGCCTGAAATGTCAATTATAGTGTCTGAAATGTCAATTATAGTGTCTGAAATGCCAACTATAATGACACAAATGCCAATTATAGTGCCTGAAATGCAAATTAGAGTGCCTGAAATGTCAATTATAGTGTCTGAAATGTCAATTATAGTGTCTGAAATGCCAAATATAATGACACAAATGCCAATTATAGTGCCTGAAATGCAAATTAGAGTGCCTGAAATGTCAATTATAGTGTCTAAAATGTCAATTATAGTGTCCGAAAAGCCAATTATAGTGCCTGAAATGCCAATTATAGTGCCTGAAATGCCAATTTTAGTGCCTGAAATGCGAATTATTATGTCTAAAATGCCAATTATAATGTCTGAAATGTCAATTATAGTGTCCGAAATGCCAAATATAATGTCACAAATGCCAATTTTAGTGCCTGAAATTCCAAATATAATGTCACAAATGCCAATTATAGTGCCTGAAATGTCAATTATAGTGTCTGAAATGTCAATTATAGTGTCTGAAATGCCAATTATAGTGAGTGAAATGCCAAATAAGATGCCTGAAATGCCTATTATAATGTCTGAAATGCCAATTATAGTGCCTGAAATGTCAATTATAGTGTCTGAAATGTCAATTATAGTGTCTGAAATGCCAATTATAGTGAGTGAAATGCCAAATAAGATGCCTGAAATGCCTATTATAATGTCTGAAATGCCACTTATAGTGCCTGAAATGCCAAATATTATGTCACAAATGCCAAAAATAGTGCCTGAAATGCCAAATATAATGTCACAAATGCCAAATATAGTGCCTGAAATGCCAATTATAGTGCCTGAAATGCAATTTAGAGTGCCTGAAATGTCAACTATAGTGTCTGAAATGTCAATTATAGTGCCTGAAATGCCAATTATAGTGCCTATAATGCCAAATATTATGTCACAAATGAAAAATTTTAGTGCCTGAAATGCCAAATATAATGTCACAAATGCCAATTATAGTGCCTGAAATGTCAATTATAGTGTCTGAAATGTCAATTACAGTGTCTGAAATGCTAAATATAATGACACAAATGCCAATTATAGTGCCAAAAATGCAAATTAGAGTGCCTGAAATGTCAATTATAGTGTCTAAAATGTCAATTATAGTGTCTGAAAAGCCAATTATAGTGCCTGAAATGCCAATTATAGTGCCTGAAATGCCAATTTTAGTACCTGAAATGCGAATTATTTTGTCTAAAAGGCCAATTATAATGTCTGAAATGCCAATTATAGTGCCTATAATGCCAAATATTATGTCACAAATGAAAAATTTTAGTGCCTGAAATGCCAAATATAATGTCACAAAGGCCAATTATACTGCCTGAAATGTGAATTAGAGTGCCTGAAATGTCAATTATAGTGTCTAAAATGTCAATTATAGTGTCTGAAAAGCCAATTATAGTGCCTGAAATGCCAATTATAGTGCCTGAAATGCCAATTTTAGTGCCTGTAATGAGAATTATTATGTCTAAAATGCCAATTATAATGTCTGAAATGCCAATTATAGTGCCTATAATGCAAAATATTATGTCACAAATGAAAACTTTTAGTGCCTGAAATGCCAAATATAATGTCACAAAGGCCAATTATAGTGCCTGAAATGTCAATTATAGTGTCTGAAATGTCAATTATAGTGTCCGAAATGCGAAATATAATGTCACAAACGCCAATTTTAGTGCCTGAAATGCGAAGTATTATGTCTATAATGCCAATTATAATGTCTGAAATGCCAATTATAGTGCCTGAAATGCCAAATATTATGTCAAAAATGCCAAAAATAGTGCCTGAAATGCGAATTATTTTGTCTAAAATGCCAATTAGGGTGCCTGAAATGACAATTATAGTGTCTAAAAAGCCGATTAGAGTGCCTGAAATGTCAATTAGAGTGCCTGAAATGTCAATTATAGTGTCTGAAATGCCAATTATAGTGAGTGAAATGCCAAATATAATGTCATAAATGCCAAATATAGTGCGTTGAAATGACATTTATAGTGCCTGTAATGAGAATTATTATGTCTAAAATGCCAATTATAATGTCTGAAATGCCAATTATAGTGCCTATAATGCAAAATATTATGTCACAAATGAAAACTTTTAGTGCCTGAAATGCCAAATATAATGTCACAAAGGCCAATTATAGTGCCTGAAATGTCAATTATAGTGTCTGAAATGTCAATTATAGTGTCCGAAATGCGAAATATAATGTCACAAACGCCAATTTTAGTGCCTGAAATGCCATATATAATGTCACAAAGGCCAATTATAGTGCCTGAAATGTCAATTATAGTGTCTGAAATGTCAATTATAGTGTCTGAAATGCCAACTATAATGACACAAATGCCAATTATAGTGCCTGAAATGCAAATTAGAGTGCCTGAAATGTCAATTATAGTGTCTGAAATGTCAATTATAGTGTCTGAAATGCCAAATATAATGACACAAATGCCAATTATAGTGCCTGAAATGCAAATTAGAGTGCCTGAAATGTCAATTATAGTGTCTAAAATGTCAATTATAGTGTCTGAAAAGCCAATTATAGTGCCTGAAATGCCAATTATAGTGCCTGAAATGCCAATTTTAGTGCGTGAAATGCGAATTATTATGTCTAAAATGCCAATTATAATGTCTGAAATGTCAATTATAGTGTCCGAAATGCCAAATATAATGTCACAAATGCCAATTTTAGTGCCTGAAATTCCAAATATAATGTCACAAATGCCAATTATAGTGCCTGAAATGTCAATTATAGTGTCTGAAATGTCAATTATAGTGTCTGAAATGCCAATTATAGTGAGTGAAATGCCAAATAAGATGCCTGAAATGCTTATTATAATGTCTGAAATGACAATTATAGTGCCTGAAATGTCAATTATAGTGTCTGAAATGTCAATTATAGTGTCTGAAATGCCAATTATAGTGAGTGAAATGCCAAATAAGATGCCTGAAATGCCTATTATAATGTCTGAAATGCCACTTATAGTGCCTGAAATGCCAAATATAATGTCACAAATGCCAAATATAGTGCCTGAAATGCCAATTATAGTGCCTGAAATGCAATTTAGAGTGCCTGAAATGTCAACTATAGTGTCTGAAATGTCAATTATAGTGCCTGAAATGCCAATTATAGTGCCTATAATGCCAAATCTTATGTCACAAATGAAAAATTTTAGTGCCTGAAATGCAAAATATAATGTCACAAAGGCCAATTATACTGCCTGAAATGTCAATTAGAGTGCCTGAAATGTCAATTATAGTGTCTAAAATGTCAATTATAGTGTCTGAAAAGCCAATTAAAGTGCCTGAAATGCCAATTATAGTGCCTGAAATGCCAATTTTAGTGCCTGAAATGCCAAATATTATGTCACAAATGCCAAAAATAGTGCCTGAAATGCGAATTATTTTGTCTAAAATGCCAATTAGAGTGCCTGAAATGACAATTATAGTGTCTAAAAAGCCAATTAGAGTGCCTGAAATGTCAATTAGAGTGCCTGAAATGTCAATTATAGTGTCTGAAATGCCAATTATAGTGAGTGAAATGCCAAATATAATGTCATAAATGCCAAATATAGTGCGTTGAAATGACATTTATAGTGCTTGAAATGCCAATTATAATTTATGAAATGCCAATTATAGTGCCTGAAATGCCAAATATAGTGTCCGAAATGCCAAATATAATGTCACAAATGCCAATTTTAGTGCCTGAAATTCCAAATATAATGTCACAAATGCCAATTATAGTGCCTGAAATGTCAATTATAGTGTCTGAAATGTCAATTATAGTGTCTGAAATGCCAATTATAGTGAGTGAAATGCCAATTATGATGCCTGAAATGCCAATTATAATGTCTGAAATGCCAATTATAGTACCTGAAATGCCAAATATTATGTCACAAATGCCAAAAATAGTGCCTGAAATGCGAATTATTATGTCTAAAATGCCAATTAGAGTGCCTGAAATGACAATTATAGTGTCTAAAATGCCAATTATAGTGCCTGAAATGTCAATTAGAGTGCCTGAAACGTCAATTATAGTGTCACAAAGGCCAAATATAATGTCACAAATGCCAATTATAGTGAGTGAAATGCCAAATATAATGTCATAAATGCCAAATATAGTGCGTTAAAATGCCAACAATAGTGCTTGAAATGCCAATTGTAATGTCTGAAATGCCAATTATAGTTCCTGAAATGCCAAATATAATGTCACAAAGGCCAAATATAATGTCACAAATGCCAATTTTAGTGCCTGAAATGCCAAATATAATGTCACAAAGGACAATTAGAGTGCCTGAAATGTCAATTATAGTGTCTGAAATGTCAAATATAGTGTCCGAAATGCCAAATATAATGTCAAAAATGCCAATTTTAGTGCCTGAAATTCCAAATATAATGTCACAAATGCCTATTATAGTGCCTGAAATGTCAATTATAGTGTCTGAAATGTCAATTATAGTGTCTGAAATGCCAATTATAGTGAGTGAAATGCCAAATAAGATGCCTGAAATGCCTATTATAATGTCTGAAGTGCCAAGTATAATGTCATAAATGCCAAATATAGTGCGTTAAAATGCCAACAATAGTGCTTGAAATGCCAATTGTAATGTCTGAAATGCCAATTATAGTTCCTGAAATGCCAAATATAATGTCACAAAGGCCAAATATAATGTCACAAATGCCAATTTTAGTGCCTGAAATGCCAAATATAATGTCACAAAGGACAATTAGAGTGCCTGAAATGTCAATTATAGTGTCTGAAATGTCAAATATAGTGTCCGAAATGCCAAATATAATGTCAAAAATGCCAATTTTAGTGCCTGAAATTCCAAATATAATGTCACAAATGCCAATTATAGTGCCTGAAATGTCAATTATAGTGTCTGAAATGTCAATTATAGTGTCTGAAATGCCAATTATAGTGAGTGAAATGCCAATTATGATGCCTGAAATGCCAATTATAATGTCTGAAATGCCAATTATAGTACCTGAAATGCCAAATATTATGTCACAAATGCCAAAAATAGTGCCTGAAATGCGAATTACTATGTCTAAAATGCCAATTAGAGTGCCTGAAATGACAATTATAGTGTCTAAAATGCCAATTATAGTGCCTGAAATGTCAATTAGAGTGCCTGAAACGTCAATTATAGTGTCACAAAGGCCAAATATAATGTCACAAATGCCAATTATAGTGAGTGAAATGCCAAATATAATGTCATAAATGCCGAATATAGTGCGTTAAAATGCCAACAATAGTGCTTGAAATGCCAATTGTAATGTCTGAAATGCCAATTATAGTTCCTGAAATGCCAAATATAATGTCACAAAGGCCAAATATAATGTCACAAATGCCAATTTTAGTGCCTGAAATGCCAAATATAATGTCACAAAGGACAATTAGAGTGCCTGAAATGTCAATTATAGTGTCTGAAATGTCAAATATAGTGTCCGAAATGCCAAATATAATGTCAAAAATGCCAATTTTAGTGCCTGAAATTCCAAATATAATGTCACAAATGCCAATTATAGTGCCTGAAATGTCAATTATAGTGTCTGAAATGTCAATTATAGTGTCTGAAATGCCAATTATAGTGAGTGAAATGCCAAATAAGATGCCTGAAATGCCTATTATAATGTCTGAAGTGCCAAATATAATGTCATAAATGCCAAATATAGTGCGTTAAAATGCCAACAATAGTGCTTGAAATGCCAATTGTAATGTCTGAAATGCCAATTATAGTTCCTGAAATGCCAAATATAATGTCACAAAGGCCAAATATAATGTCACAAATGCCAATTTTAGTGCCTGAAATGCCAAATATAATGTCACAAAGGACAATTAGAGTGCCTGAAATGTCAATTATAGTGTCTGAAATGTCAAATATAGTGTCCGAAATGCCAAATATAATGTCAAAAATGCCAATTTTAGTGCCTGAAATTCCAAATATAATGTCACAAATGCCAATTATAGTGCCTGAAATGTCAATTATAGTGTCTGAAATGTCAATTATAGTGTCTGAAATGCCAATTATAGTGAGTGAAATGCCAAATAAGATGCCTGAAATGCCTATTATAATGTCTGAAATGCCAATTATAGTGCCTGAAATGCCAATTTTAGTGCCTATAATGCCAAATATTATGTCACAAATGAAAAATTTTAGTGCCTGAAATGCAAAATATAATGTCACAAAGGCCAATTATACTGCCTGAAATGTCAATTAGAGTGCCTGAAATGTCAATTATAGTGTCTAAAATGTTAATTATAGTGTCTGAAAAGCCAATTATAGTGCCTGAAATGCCAATTATAGTGCCTGAAATGCCAATTTTAGTGCCTGAAATGCGAATTATTATGTCTAAAATGCCAATTATAATGTCTGAAATGTCAATTATAATGTCACAAAGGCCAAATATAATGTCACAAATGCCAATTTTAGTGCCTGAAATGCCAAATATAATGTCACAAAGGACAATTAGAGTGCCTGAAATGTCAATTATAGTGTCTGAAATGTCAAATATAGTGTCCGAAATGCCAAATATAATGTCAAAAATGCCAATTTTAGTGCCTGAAATTCCAAATATAATGTCACAAATGCCAATTATAGTTCCTGAAATGTCAATTATAGTGTCTGAAATGTCAATTATAGTGTCTGAAATGCCAATTATAGTGAGTGAAATGCCAAATAAGATGCCTGAAATGCCTATTATAATGTCTGAAATGCCAATTATAGTGCCTGAAATGCCAATTATAGTGCCTATAATGCCAAATATTATGTCACAAATGAAAAATTTTAGTGCCTGAAATGCAAAATATAATGTCACAAAAGCCAATTATACTGCCTGAAATGTCAATTAGAGTGCCTGAAATGTCAATTATAGTGTCTAAAATGTCAATTATAGTGTCTGAAAAGCCAATTATAGTGCCTGAAATGCCAATTATAGTGCCTGAAATGCCAATTTTAGTGCCTGAAATGCGAATTATTATGTCTAAAATGCCAATTATAATGTCTGAAATGTCAATTATAGTGTCCGAAATGCCAAATATAATGTCACAAATGCCAATTTTAGTGCCTGAAATTCCAAATATAATGTCACAAATGCCAATTATAGTGCCTGAAATGTCAATTATAGTGTCTGAAATGTCAATTATAGTGTCTGAAATGCCAACTATAATGACACAAATGCCAAATAAGATGCCTGAAATGACTATTATAATGTCTGAAATGCCAATTATAGTGCCTGAAATGTCAATTATAGTGTCTGAAATGTCAATTATAGTGTCCGAAATGCGAAATATAATGTCACAAACGCCAATTTTAGTGCCTATAATGCAAAATATTATGTCACAAATGAAAACTTTTAGTGCCTGAAATGCCAAATATAATGTCACAAAGGCCAATTTTAGTGCCTGAAATGTCAATTATAGTGTCTGAAATGTCAATTATAGTGTCCGAAATGCGAAATATAATGTCACAAACGCCAATTTTAGTGCCTGAAATGCCATATATAATGTCACAAAGGCCAATTATAGTGCCTGAAATGTCAATTATAGTGTCTGAAATGTCAATTATACTGTCTGAAATGCCAACTATAATGACACAAATGCCAATTATAGTGCCTGAAATGCAAATTAGAGTGCCTGAAATGTCAATTATAGTGTCTGAAATGTCAATTATAGTGTCTGAAATGCCAAATATAATGACACAAATGCCAATTATAGTGCCTGAAATGCAAATTAGAGTGCCTGAAATGTCAATTATAGTGTCTAAAATGTCAATTATAGTGTCTGAAAAGCCAATTATAGTGCCTGAAATGCCAATTATAGTGCCTGAAATGCCAATTTTAGTGCCTGAAATGCGAATTATTATGTCTAAAATGCCAATTATAATGTCTGAAATGTCAATTATAGTGTCCGAAATGCCAAATATAATGTCACAAATGCCAATTTTAGTGCCTGAAATTCCAAATATAATGTCACAAATGCCAATTATAGTGCCTGAAATGTCAATTATAGTGTTTGAAATGTCAATTATAGTGTCTGAAATGCCAATTATAGTGAGTGAAATGCCAAATAAGATGCCTGAAATGCCTATTATAATGTCTGAAATGCCAATTATAGTGCCTGAAATGTCAATTATGGTGTCTGAAATGTCAATTATAGTGTCTGAAATGCCAATTATAGTGAGTGAAATGCCAAATAAGATGCCTGAAATGCCTATTATAATGTCTGAAATGCCACTTATAGTGCCTGAAATGCCAAATATTATGTCACAAATGCCAAAAATAGTTCCTGAAATGCCAAATATAATGTCACAAATGCCAAATATAGTGCCTGAAATGCCAATTATAGTGCCTGAAATGCAATTTAGAGTGCCTGAAATGTCAACTATAGTGTCTGAAATGTCAATTATAGTGCCTGAAATGCCAATTATAGTGCCTATAATGCCAAATCTTATGTCACAAATGAAAAATTTTAGTGCCTGAAATGCAAAATATAATGTCACAAAGGCCAATTATACTGCCTGAAATGTCAATTAGAGTGCCTGAAATGTCAATTATAGTGTCTAAAATGTCAATTATAGTGTCTGAAAAGACAATTATAGTGCCTGAAATGCCAATTATAGTGCCTGAAATGCCAATTTTAGTGCCTGAAATGCCAATTTTAGTGCCTGAAATGCCAATTTTAGTGCCTGAAATGCGAATTATTATGTCTATAATGCCAATTATAATGTCTGAAATGCCAATTATAGTGCCTGAAATGCCAAATATTATGTCACAAATGCCAAAAATAGTGCCTGAAATGCGAATTATTTTGTCTAAAATGCCAATTAGAGTGCCTGAAATGACAATTATAGTGTCTAAAAAGCCAATTAGAGTGCCTGAAATGTCAATTAGAGTGCCTGAAATGTCAATTATAGTGTCTGAAATGCCAATTATAGTGAGTGAAATGCCAAATATAATGTCATAAATGCCAAATATAGTGCGTTGAAATGACATTTATAGTGCTTGAAATGCCAATTATAATGTCTGAAATGCCAATTATAGTGCCTGAAATGCCAAATATAGTGTCCGAAATGCCAAATATAATGTCACAAATGCCAATTTTAGTGCCTGAAATTCCAAATATAATGTCACAAATGCCAATTATAGTGCCTGAAATGTCAATTATAGTGTCTGAAATGTCAATTATAGTGTCTGAAATGCCAATTATAGTGCGTAAAAATGCCAACAATAGTGCTTGAAATGCCAATTGTAATGTCTGAAATGCCAATTATAGTTCCTGAAATGCCAAATATAATGTCACAAAGGCCAAATATAATGTCACAAATGCCAATTTTAGTGCCTGAAATGCCAAATATAATGTCACAAAGGACAATTAGAGTGCCTGAAATGTCAATTATAGTGTCTGAAATGTCAAATATAGTGTCCGAAATGCCAAATATAATGTCAAAAATGCCAATTTTAGTGCCTGAAATTCCAAATATAATGTCACGAATGCCAATTATAGTGCCTGAAATGTCAATTATAGTGTCTGAAATGTCAATTATAGTGTCTGAAATGCCAATTATAGTGAGTGAAATGCCAAATAAGATGCCTGAAATGCCTATTATAATGTCTGAAATGCCAAATATAATGTCATAAATGCCAAATATAGTGCGTTAAAATGCCAACAATAGTGCTTGAAATGCCAATTGTAATGTCTGAAATGCCAATTATAGTTCCTGAAATGCCAAATATAATGTCACAAAGGCCAAATATAATGTCACAAATGCCAATTTTAGTGCCTGAAATGCCAAATATAATGTCACAAAGGACAATTAGAGTGCCTGAAATGTCAATTATAGTGTCTGAAATGTCAAATATAGTGTCCGAAATGCCAAATATAATGTCAAAAATGCCAATTTTAGTGCCTGAAATTCCAAATATAATGTCACAAATGCCAATTATAGTGCCTGAAATGTCAATTATAGTGTCTGAAATGTCAATTATAGTGTCTGAAATGCCAATTATAGTGAGTGAAATGCCAAATAAGATGCCTGAAATGCCTATTATAATGTCTGAAATGCCAATTATAGTGCCTGAAATGCCAATTATAGTGCCTATAATGCCAAATATTATGTCACAAATGAAAAATTTTAGTGCCTGAAATGCAAAATATAATGTCACAAAGGCCAATTATACTGCCTGAAATGTCAATTAGAGTGCCTGAAATGTCAATTATAGTGTCTAAAATGTCAATTATAGTGTCTGAAAAGCCAATTATAGTGCCTGAAATGCCAATTATAGTGCCTGAAATGCCAATTTTAGTGCCTGAAATGCGAATTATTATGTCTAAAATGCCAATTATAATGTCTGAAATGTCAATTATAGTGTCCGAAATGCCAAATATAATGTCACAAATGCCAATTTTAGTGCCTGAAATTCCAAATATAATGTCACAAATGCCAATTATAGTGCCTGAAATGTCAATTATAGTGTCTGAAATGCCAATTATAGTGAGTGAAATGCAAATAAGATGCCTGAAATGCCTATTATAATGTCTGAAATGCCAATTATAGTGCCTGAAATGTCAATTATAGTGTCTGAAATGTCAATTATAGTGTCTGAAATGCCAATTATAGTGAGTGAAATGCCAAATAAGATGCCTGAAATGCCTATTATAATGTCTGAAATGCCACTTATAGTGCCTGAAATGCCAAATATTATGTCACAAATGCCAAAAATAGTGCCTGAAATGCCAAATATAATGTCACAAATGCCAAATATAGTGCCTGAAATGCCAATTATAGTGCCTGAAATGCAATTTAGAGTGCCTGAAATGTCAACTATAGTGTCTGAAATGTCAATTATAGTGCCTGAAATGCCAATTATAGTGCCTATAATGCCAAATATTATGTCACAAATGAAAAATTTTAGTGCCTGAAATGCAAAATATAATGTTACAAAGGCCAATTATACTGCCTGAAATGTCAATTAGAGTGCCTGAAATGTCAATTATAGTGTCTAAAATGTCAATTATAGTGTCTGAAAAGCCAATTATAGTGCCTGAAATGCCAATTATAGTGCCTGAAATGCCAATTTTAGTGCCTGAAATGCCAATTTTAGTGCCTGAAATGCCAATTTTAGTGCCTGAAATGCGAATTATTATGTCTATAATGCCAATTATAATGTCTGAAATGCCAATTATAGTGCCTGAAATGCCAAATATTATGACACAAATGCCAAAAATAGTGCCTGAAATGCGAATTATTTTGTCTAAAACGCCAATTAGAGTGCCTGAAATGACAATTATAGTGTCTAAAAAGCCAATTAGAGTGCCTGAAATGTCAATTAGAGTGCCTGAAATGTCAATTATAGTGTCTGAAATGCCAATTATAGTGAGTGAAATGCCAAATATAATGTCATAAATGCCAAATATAGTGCGTTGAAATGACATTTATAGTGCTTGAAATGCCAATTATAATGTCTGAAATGCCAATTATAGTGCCTGAAATGCCAAATATAGTGTCCGAAATGCCAAATATAATGTCACAAATGCCAATTTTAGTGCCTGAAATTCCAAATATAATGTCACAAATGCCAATTATAGTGCCTGAAATGTCAATTATAGTGTCTGAAATGTCAATTTTAGTGCCTGAAATGCCAATTTTAGTGCCTGAAATGCGAATTATTATGTCTATAATGCCAATTATAATGTCTGAAATGCCAATTATAGTGCCTGAAATGCCAAATATTATGTCACAAATGCCAAAAATAGTGCCTGAAATGCGAATTATTTTGTCTAAAATGCCAATTAGAGTGCCTGAAATGACAATTATAGTGTCTAAAAAGCCAATTAGAGTGCCTGAAATGTCAATTAGAGTGCCTGAAATGTCAATTATAGTGTCTGAAATGCCAATTATAGTGAGTGAAATGCCAAATATAATGTCATAAATGCCAAATATAGTGCGTTGAAATGACATTTATAGTGCTTGAAATGCCAATTATAATGTCTGAAATGCCAATTATAGTGCCTGAAATGCCAAATATAGTGTCCGAAATGCCAAATATAATGTCACAAATGCCAATTTTAGTGCCTGAAATTCCAAATATAATGTCACAAATGCCAATTATAGTGCCTGAAATGTCAATTATAGTGTCTGAAATGTCAATTATAGTGTCTGAAATGCCAATTATAGTGCGTAAAAATGCCAACAATAGTGCTTGAAATGCCAATTGTAATGTCTGAAATGCCAATTATAGTTCCTGAAATGCCAAATATAATGTCACAAAGGCCAAATATAATGTCACAAATGCCAATTTTAGTGCCTGAAATGCCAAATATAATGTCACAAAGGACAATTAGAGTGCCTGAAATGTCAATTATAGTGTCTGAAATGTCAAATATAGTGTCCGAAATGCCAAATATAATGTCAAAAATGCCAATTTTAGTGCCTGAAATTCCAAATATAATGTCACGAATGCCAATTATAGTGCCTGAAATGTCAATTATAGTGTCTGAAATGTCAATTATAGTGTCTGAAATGCCAATTATAGTGAGTGAAATGCCAAATAAGATGCCTGAAATGCCTATTATAATGTCTGAAATGCCAAATATAATGTCATAAATGCCAAATATAGTGCGTTAAAATGCCAACAATAGTGCTTGAAATGCCAATTGTAATGTCTGAAATGCCAATTATAGTTCCTGAAATGCCAAATATAATGTCACAAAGGCCAAATATAATGTCACAAATGCCAATTTTAGTGCCTGAAATGCCAAATATAATGTCACAAAGGACAATTAGAGTGCCTGAAATGTCAATTATAGTGTCTGAAATGTCAAATATAGTGTCCGAAATGCCAAATATAATGTCAAAAATGCCAATTTTAGTGCCTGAAATTCCAAATATAATGTCACAAATGCCAATTATAGTGCCTGAAATGTCAATTATAGTGTCTGAAATGTCAATTATAGTGTCTGAAATGCCAATTATAGTGAGTGAAATGCCAAATAAGATGCCTGAAATGCCTATTATAATGTCTGAAATGCCAATTATAGTGCCTGAAATGCCAATTATAGTGCCTATAATGCCAAATATTATGTCACAAATGAAAAATTTTAGTGCCTGAAATGCAAAATATAATGTCACAAAGGCCAATTATACTGCCTGAAATGTCAATTAGAGTGCCTGAAATGTCAATTATAGTGTCTAAAATGTCAATTATAGTGTCTGAAAAGCCAATTATAGTGCCTGAAATGCCAATTATAGTGCCTGAAATGCCAATTTTAGTGCCTGAAATGCGAATTATTATGTCTAAAATGCCAATTATAATGTCTGAAATGTCAATTATAGTGTCCGAAATGCCAAATATAATGTCACAAATGCCAATTTTAGTGCCTGAAATTCCAAATATAATGTCACAAATGCCAATTATAGTGCCTGAAATGTCAATTATAGTGTCTGAAATGCCAATTATAGTGAGTGAAATGCAAATAAGATGCCTGAAATGCCTATTATAATGTCTGAAATGCCAATTATAGTGCCTGAAATGTCAATTATAGTGTCTGAAATGTCAATTATAGTGTCTGAAATGCCAATTATAGTGAGTGAAATGCCAAATAAGATGCCTGAAATGCCTATTATAATGTCTGAAATGCCACTTATAGTGCCTGAAATGCCAAATATTATGTCACAAATGCCAAAAATAGTGCCTGAAATGCCAAATATAATGTCACAAATGCCAAATATAGTGCCTGAAATGCCAATTATAGTGCCTGAAATGCAATTTAGAGTGCCTGAAATGTCAACTATAGTGTCTGAAATGTCAATTATAGTGCCTGAAATGCCAATTATAGTGCCTATAATGCCAAATATTATGTCACAAATGAAAAATTTTAGTGCCTGAAATGCAAAATATAATGTTACAAAGGCCAATTATACTGCCTGAAATGTCAATTAGAGTGCCTGAAATGTCAATTATAGTGTCTAAAATGTCAATTATAGTGTCTGAAAAGCCAATTATAGTGCCTGAAATGCCAATTATAGTGCCTGAAATGCCAATTTTAGTGCCTGAAATGCCAATTTTAGTGCCTGAAATGCCAATTTTAGTGCCTGAAATGCCAATTTTAGTGCCTGAAATGCGAATTATTATGTCTATAATGCCAATTATAATGTCTGAAATGCCAATTATAGTGCCTGAAATGCCAAATATTATGACACAAATGCCAAAAATAGTGCCTGAAATGCGAATTATTTTGTCTAAAATGCCAATTAGAGTGCCTGAAATGACAATTATAGTGTCTAAAAAGCCAATTAGAGTGCCTGAAATGTCAATTAGAGTGCCTGAAATGTCAATTATAGTGTCTGAAATGCCAATTATAGTGAGTGAAATGCCAAATATAATGTCATAAATGCCAAATATAGTGCGTTGAAATGACATTTATAGTGCTTGAAATGCCAATTATAATGTCTGAAATGCCAATTATAGTGCCTGAAATGCCAAATATAGTGTCCGAAATGCCAAATATAATGTCACAAATGCCAATTTTAGTGCCTGAAATTCCAAATATAATGTCACAAATGCCAATTATAGTGCCTGAAATGTCAATTATAGTGTCTGAAATGTCAATTATAGTGTCTGAAATGCCAATTATAGTGAGTGAAATGCCAAATATGATGCCTGAAATGCCAATTATAATGTCTGAAATGCCAATTATAGTACCTGAAATGCCAAATATTATGTCACAAATGCCAAAAATAGTGCCTGAAATGCGAATTATTATGTCTAAAATGCCAATTAGAGTGCCTGAAATGACAATTATAGTGTCTAAAATGCCAATTATAGTGCCTGAAATGTCAATTAGAGTGCCTGAAACGTCAATTATAGTGTCACAAAGGCCAAATATAATGTCACAAATGCCAATTATAGTGAGTGAAATGCCAAATATAGTGCGTTAAAATGCCAACAATAGTGCTTGAAATGCCAATTGTAATGTCTGAAATGCCAATTATAGTTCCTGAAATGCCAAATATAATGTCACAAAGGCCAATTTTAGTGCCTGAAATGCCAAATATAATGTCACAAAGGACAATTAGAGTGCCTGAAATGTCAATTATAGTGTCTGAAATGTCAAATATAGTGTCCGAAATGCCAAATATAATGTCAAAAATGCCAATTTTAGTGCCTGAAATTCCAAATATAATGTCACAAATGCCAATTATAGTGCCTGAAATGTCAATTATAGTGTCTGAAATGTCAATTATAGTGTCTGAAATGCCAATTATAGTGAGTGAAATGCCAAATAAGATGCCTGAAATGCCTATTATAATGTCTGAAATGCCAAATATAATGTCATAAATGCCAAATATAGTGCGTTAAAATGCCAACAATAGTGCTTGAAATGCCAATTGTAATGTCTGAAATGCCAATTATAGTTCCTGAAATGCCAAATATAAAGTCACAAAGGCCAAATATAATGTCACAAATGCCAATTTTAGTGCCTGAAATGCCAAATATAATGTCACAAAGGACAATTAGAGTGCCTGAAATGTCAATTATAGTGTCTGAAATGTCAAATATAGTGTCCGAAATGCCAAATATAATGTCAAAAATGCCAATTTTAGTGCCTGAAATTCCAAATATAATGTCACAAATGCCAATTATAGTGTCTGAAATGTCAATTATAGTGTCTGAAATGTCAATTATAGTGTCTGAAATGCCAATTATAGTGAGTGAAATGCCAAATATAGTGCCTATAATGCCAAATATTATGTCACAAATGAAAAATTTTAGTGCCTGAAATGCAAAATATAATGTCACAAAGGCCAATTATACTGCCTGAAATGTCAATTAGAGTGCCTGAAATGTCAATTATAGTGTCTAAAATGTCAATTATAGTGTCTGAAAAGCCAATTATAGTGCCTGAAATGCCAATTATAGTGCCTGAAATGCCAATTTTAGTGCCTGAAATGCGATTTATTATGTCTAAAATGCCAATTATAATGTCTGAAATGTCAATTATAGTTTCCGAAATGCCAAATATAATGTCACAAATGCCAATTTTAGTGCCTGAAATTCCAAATATAATGTCACAAATGCCAATTATAGTGACTGAAATGTCAATTATAGTGTCTGAAATGTCAATTATAGTGTCTGAAATGCCCATTATAGTGAGTGAAATGCCAAATAAGATGCCTGAAATGCCTATTATAATGTCTGAAATGCCAATTATAGTGCCTGAAATGTCAATTATAGTGTCTGAAATGTCAATTATAGTGTCTGAAATGCCAATTATAGTGAGTGAAATGCCAAACAAGATGCCTGAAATGCCTATTATAATGTCTGAAATGCCACTTATAGTGCCTGAAATGCCAAATATTATGTCACAAATGCCAAAAATAGTGCCTGAAATGCCAAATATAATGTCACAAATGCCAAATATAGTGCCTGAAATGCCAATTATAGTGCCTGAAATGCAATTTAGAGTGCCTGAAATGTCAACTATAGTGTCTGAAATGTCAATTATAGTGCCTGAAATGCCAATTATAGTGCCTATAATGCCAAATATTATGTCACAAATGAAAAATTTTAGTGCCTGAAATGCAAAATATAATGTCACAAAGGCCAATTATACTGCCTGAAATGTCAATTAGAGTGCCTGAAATGTCAATTATAGTGTCTAAAATGTCAATTATAGTGTCTGAAAATCCAATTATAGTGCCTGAAATGCCAATTATAGTGCCTGAAATGCCAATTTTAGTGCCTGAAATGCCAATTTTAGTGCCTGAAATGCCAATTTTAGTGCCTGAAATGCCAATTTTAGTGCCTGAAATGCGAATTATTATGTCTATAATGCCAATTATAATGTCTGAAATGCCAATTATAGTGCCTGAAATGCCAAATATTATGTCACAAATGCCAAAAATAGTGCCTGAAATGCGAATTATTTTGTCTAAAATGCCAATTAGAGTGCCTGAAATGACAATTATAGTGTCTAAAAAGCCAATTAGAGTGCCTGAAATGTCAATTAGAGTGCCTGAAATGTCAATTATAGTGTCTGAAATGCCAATTATAGTGAGTGAAATGCCAAATATAATGTCATAAATGCCAAATATAGTGCGTTGAAATGACATTTATAGTGCTTGAAATGCCAATTATAATGTCTGAAATGCCAATTATAGTGCCTGAAATGCCAAATATAGTGTCCGAAATGCCAAATATAATGTCACAAATGCCAATTTTAGTGCCTGAAATTCCAAATATAATGTCACAAATGCCAATTATAGTGCCTGAAATGTGAATTATAGTGTCTGAAATGTCAATTATAGTGTCTGAAATGCCAATTATAGTGAGTAATATGCCAAATATGATGCCTGAAATGCCAATTATAATGTCTGAAATGCCAATTATAGTACCTGAAATGCCAAATATTATGTCACAAATGCCAAAAATAGTGCCTGAAATGCGAATTATTATGTCTAAAATGCCAATTAGAGTGCCTGAAATGACAATTATAGTGTCTAAAATGCCAATTATAGTGCCTGAAATGTCAATTAGAGTGCCTGAAACGTCAATTATAGTGTCACAAAGGCCAAATATAATGTCACAAATGCCAATTATAGTGAGTGAAATGCCAAATATAATGTCATAAATGCCAAATATAGTGCGTTAAAATGCCAACAATAGTGCTTGAAATGCCAATTGTAATGTCTGAAATGCCAATTATAGTTCCTGAAATGCCAAATATAATGTCACAAAGGCCAAATATAATGCGTTAAAATGCCAACAATAGTGCTTGAAATGCCAATTGTAATGTCTGAAATGCCAATTTTAGTGCCTGAAATGCCAAATATAATGTCACAAAGGACAATTAGAGTGCCTGAAATGTCAATTATAGTGTCTGAAATGTCAAATATAGTGTCCGAAATGCCAAATATAATGTCAAAAATGCCAATTTTAGTGCCTGAAATTCCAAATATAATGTCACAAATGCCAATTATAGTGCCTGAAATGTCAATTATAGTGTCTGAAATGTCAATTATAGTGTCTGAAATGCCAATTATAGTGAGTGAAATGCCAAATAAGATGCCTGAAATGCCTATTATAATGTCTGAAATGCCAAATATAATGTCATAAATGCCAAATATAGTGCGTTAAAATGCCAACAATAGTGCTTGAAATGCCAATTGTAATGTCTGAAATGCCAATTATAGTTCCTGAAATGCCAAATATAATGTCACAAAGGCCAAATATAATGTCACAAATGCCAATTTTAGTGCCTGAAATGCCAAATATAATGTCACAAAGGACAATTAGAGTGCCTGAAATGTCAATTATAGTGTCTGAAATGTCAAATATAGTGTCCGAAATGCCAAATATAATGTCAAAAATGCCAATTTTAGTGCCTGAAATTCCAAATATAATGTCACAAATGCCAATTATAGTGCCTGAAATGCCAATTTTAGTGCCTGAAATGCGAATTATTATGTCTATAATGCCAATTACAATGTCTGAAATGCCAATTATAGTGCCTGAAATGCGAAATATTATGTCACAAATGCCAAAAATAGTGCCTGAAATGCGAATTATTTTGTCTAAAATGCCAATTAGAGTGCCTGAAATGACAATTATAGTGTCTAAAAAGCCAATTAGAGTGCCTGAAATGTCAATTAGAGTGCCTGAAATGTCAATTATAGTGTCTGAAATGCCAATTATAGTGAGTGAAATGCCAAATATAATGTCATAAATGCCAAATATAGTGCGTTGAAATGCAAATTAGAGTGCCTGAAATGTCAATTATAGTGTCTGAAAAGCCAATTATAGTGCCTGAAATGCCAATTATAGTGCCTGAAATGCCAATTTTAGTACCTGAAATGCGAATTATTATGTCTAAAATGCCAATTATAATGTCTGAAATGCCAATTATAGTGCCTGAAATCCCAAATATTATGTCACAAATGCCAAAAATAGTGCCTGAAATGCGAATTATTTTGTCTAAAATGCCAATTAGAGTGCCTGAAATGACAATTATAGTGTCTAAAAAGCCAATTAGAGTGCCTGAAATGTCAATTAGAGTGCCTGAAATGCCAAATATAATGTCATAAATGCCAAATATAGTGCCTGAAATGCGAATTATTATGTCTAAAATGCCAATTATAATGTCTGAAATGCCAATTATAATGTCGGAAATGCCAAATATAATGTCACAAATGCCAATTTTAGTGCCTGAAATGCCAATTATAGTGCCTGAAATGCCAATTATAGTGCCTGAAATGCCAATATTAGTGCCTGAAATGCCAATTTTAGTGCCTGAAATGCCAATTTTAGTGCCTGAAATGCCAATTTTAGTGCCTGAAATGCGAATTATTATGTCTATAATGCCAATTATAATGTCTGAAATGCCAATTATAGTGCCTGAAATGCCAAATATTATGTCACAAATGCCAAAAATAGTGCCTGAAATGCGAATTATTTTGTCTAAAATGCCAATTAGAGTGCCTGAAATGACAATTATAGTGTCTAAAAAGCCAATTAGAGTGCCTGAAATGTCAATTAGAGTGCCTGAAATGTCAATTATAGTGTCTGAAATGCCAATTATAGTGAGTGAAATCCCAAATATAATGTCATAAATGCCAAATATAGTGCGTTGAAATGACATTTATAGTGCTTGAAATGCCAATTATAATGTCTGAAATGCCAATTATAGTGCCTGAAATGCCAAATATAGTGTCCGAAATGCCAAATATAATGTCACAAATGCCAATTTTAGTGCCTGAAATTCCAAATATAATGTCACAAATGCCAATTATAGTGCCTGAAATGTCAATTATAGTGTCTGAAATGTCAATTATAGTGTCTGAAATGCCAATTATAGTGAGTGAAATGCCAAATATGATGCCTGAAATGCCAATTATAATGTCTGAAATGCCAATTATAGTACCTGAAATGCCAAATATTATGTCACAAATGCCAAAAATAGTGCCTGAAATGCGAATTATTATGTCTAAAATGCCAATTAGTGTGCCTGAAATGACAATTATAGTGTCTAAAATGCCAATTATAGTGCCTGAAATGTCAATTATAGTGTCTGAAAAGCCAATTATAGTGCCTGAAATGCCAATTATAGTGCCTGAAATGCCAATTTTAGTGCCTGTAATGAGAATTATTATGTCTAAAATGCCAATTATAATGTCTGAAATGCCAATTATAGTGCCTATAATGCCAAATATTATGTAACAAATGAAAACTTTTAGTGCCTGAAATGCGAAATATAATGTCACAAAGGCCAATTATAGTGCCTGAAATGTCAATTATAGTGTCTGAAATGTCAATTATAGTGTCCGAAATGCGAAATATAATGTCACAAACGCCAATTTTAGTGCCTGAAATGCCATATATAATGTCACAAAGGCCAATTATAGTGCCTGAAATGTCAATTATAGTGTCTGAAATGTCAATTATAGTGTCTGAAATGTCAATTATAGTGTCTGAAATGCCAACTATAATGACACAAATGCCAATTATAGTGCCTGAAATGCAAATTAGAGTGCCTGAAATGTCAATTATAGTGTCTGAAATGTCATTTATAGTGTCTGAAATGCCAAATATAATGACACAAATGCCAATTATAGTGCCTGAAATGCAAATTAGAGTGCCTGAAATGTCAACTATAGTGTCTAAAATGTCAATTATAGTGTCTGAAAAGCCAATTATAGTGCCTGAAATGCCAATTATAGTGCCTGAAATGCCAAATATAGTGTCCGAAATGCCAAATATAATGTCACAAATGCCAATTTTAGTGCCTGAAATTCCAAATATAATGTCACAAATGCCAATTATAGTGCCTGAAATGTCAATTATAGTGTCTGAAATGTCAATTATAGTGTCTGAAATGCCAATTATAGTGCGTTAAAATGCCAACAATAGTGCTTGAAATGCCAATTGTAATGTCTGAAATGCCAATTATAGTTCCTGAAATGCCAAATATAATGTCACAAAGGCCAAATATAATGTCACAAATGCCAAATTTAGTGCCTGAAATGCCAAATATAATGTCACAAAGGACAATTAGAGTGCCTGAAATGTCAATTATAGTGTCTGAAATGTCAAATATAGTGTCCGAAATGCCAAATATAATGTCAAAAATGCCAATTTTAGTGCCTGAAATTCCAAATATAATGTCACGAATGCCAATTATAGTGCCTGAAATGTCAATTATAGTGTCTGAAATGTCAATTATAGTGTCTGAAATGCCAATTATAGTGAGTGAAATGCCAAATAAGATGCCTGAAATGCCTATTATAATGTCTGAAATGCCAAATATAATGTCATAAATGCCAAATATAGTGCGTTAAAATGCCAACAATAGTGCTTGAAATGCCAATTGTAATGTCTGAAATGCCAATTATAGTTCCTGAAATGCCAAATATAATGTCACAAAGGCCAAATATAATGTCACAAATGCCAATTTTAGTGCCTGAAATGCCAAATATAATGTCACAAAGGACAATTAGAGTGCCTGAAATGTCAATTATAGTGTCTGAAATGTCAAATATAGTGTCCGAAATGCCAAATATAATGTCAAAAATGCCAATTTTAGTGCCTGAAATTCCAAATATAATGTCACAAATGCCAATTATAGTGCCTGAAATGTCAATTATAGTGTCTGAAATGTCAATTATAGTGTTTGAAATGCCAATTATAGTGAGTGAAATGCCAAATAAGATGCCTGAAATGCCTATTATAATGTCTGAAATGCCAATTATAGTGCCTGAAATGCCAATTATAGTGCCTATAATGCCAAATATTATGTCACAAATGAAAAATTTTAGTGCCTGAAATGCAAAATATAATGTCACAAAGGCCAATTATACTGCCTGAAATGTCAATTAGAGTGCCTGAAATGTCAATTATAGTGTCTAAAATGTCAATTATAGTGTCTGAAAAGCCAATTATAGTGCCTGAAATGCCAATTATAGTGCCTGAAATGCCAATTTTAGTGCCTGAAATGCGAATTATTATGTCTAAAATGCCAATTATAATGTCTGAAATGTCAATTATAGTGTCCGAAATGCCAAATATAATGTCACAAATGCCAATTTTAGTGCCTGAAATTCCAAATATAATGTCACAAATGCCAATTATAGTGCCTGAAATGTCAATTATAGTGTCTGAAATGCCAATTATAGTGAGTGAAATGCCAAATAAGATGCCTGAAATGCCTATTATAATGTCTGAAATGCCAATTATAGTGCCTGAAATGTCAATTATAGTGTCTGAAATGTCAATTATAGTGTCTGAAATGCCAATTATAGTGAGTGAAATGCCAAATAAGATGCCTGAAATGCCTATTATAATGTCTGAAATGCCACTTATAGTGCCTGAAATGCCAAATATTATGTCACAAATGCCAAAAATAGTGCCTGAAATGCCAAATATAATGTCACAAATGCCAAATATAGTGCCTGAAATGCCAATTATAGTGCCTGAAATGCAATTTAGAGTGCCTGAAATGTCAACTATAGTGTCTGAAATGTCAATTATAGTGCCTGAAATGCCAATTATAGTGCCTATAATGCCAAATATTATGTCACAAATGAAAAATTTTAGTGCCTGAAATGCAAAATATAATGTTACAAAGGCCAATTATACTGCCTGAAATGTCAATTAGAGTGCCTGAAATGTCAATTATAGTGTCTAAAATGTCAATTATAGTGTCTGAAAAGCCAATTATAGTGCCTGAAATGCCAATTATAGTGCCTGAAATGCCAATTTTAGTGCCTGAAATGCCAATTTTAGTGCCTGAAATGCCAATTTTAGTGCCTGAAATGCCAATTTTAGTGCCTGAAATGCGAATTATTATGTCTATAATGCCAATTATAATGTCTGAAATGCCAATTATAGTGCCTGAAATGCCAAATATTATGTCACAAATGCCAAAAATAGTGCCTGAAATGCGAATTATTTTGTCTAAAATGCCAATTAGAGTGCCTGAAATGACAATTATAGTGTCTAAAAAGCCAATTAGAGTGCCTGAAATGTCAATTAGAGTGCCTGAAATGTCAATTATAGTGTCTGAAATGCCAATTATAGTGAGTGAAATGCCAAATATAATGTCATAAATGCCAAATATAGTGCGTTGAAATGACATTTATAGTGCTTGAAATGCCAATTATAATGTCTGAAATGCCAATTATAGTGCCTGAAATGCCAAATATAGTGTCCGAAATGCCAAATATAATGTCACAAATGCCAATTTTAGTGCCTGAAATTCCAAATATAATGTCACAAATGCCAATTATAGTGCCTGAAATGTCAATTATAGTGTCTGAAATGTCAATTATAGTGTCTGAAATGCCAATTATAGTGAGTGAAATGCCAAATATGATGCCTGAAATGCCAATTATAATGTCTGAAATGCCAATTATAGTACCTGAAATGCCAAATATTATGTCACAAATGCCAAAAATAGTGCCTGAAATGCGAATTATTATGTCTAAAATGCCAATTAGAGTGCCTGAAATGACAATTATAGTGTCTAAAATGCCAATTATAGTGCCTGAAATGTCAATTAGAGTGCCTGAAACGTCAATTATAGTGTCACAAAGGCCAAATATAATGTCACAAATGCCAATTATAGTGAGTGAAATGCCAAATATAGTGCGTTAAAATGCCAACAATAGTGCTTGAAATGCCAATTGTAATGTCTGAAATGCCAATTATAGTTCCTGAAATGCCAAATATAATGTCACAAAGGCCAAATATAATGTCACAAATGCCAATTTTAGTGCCTGAAATGCCAAATATAATGTCACAAAGGACAATTAGAGTGCCTGAAATGTCAATTATAGTGTCTGAAATGTCAAATATAGTGTCCGAAATGCCAAATATAATGTCAAAAATGCCAATTTTAGTGCCTGAAATTCCAAATATAATGTCACAAATGCCAATTATAGTGCCTGAAATGTCAATTATAGTGTCTGAAATGTCAATTATAGTGTCTGAAATGCCAATTATAGTGAGTGAAATGCCAAATAAGATGCCTGAAATGCCTATTATAATGTCTGAAATGCCAAATATAATGTCATAAATGCCAAATATAGTGCGTTAAAATGCCAACAATAGTGCTTGAAATGCCAATTGTAATGTCTGAAATGCCAATTATAGTTCCTGAAATGCCAAATATAAAGTCACAAAGGCCAAATATAATGTCACAAATGCCAATTTTAGTGCCTGAAATGCCAAATATAATGTCACAAAGGACAATTAGAGTGCCTGAAATGTCAATTATAGTGTCTGAAATGTCAAATATAGTGTCCGAAATGCCAAATATAATGTCAAAAATGCCAATTTTAGTGCCTGAAATTTCAAATATAATGTCACAAATGCCAATTATAGTGCCTGAAATGTCAATTATAGTGTCTGAAATGTCAATTATAGTGTCTGAAATGCCAATTATAGTGAGTGAAATGACAAATAAGATGCCTGAAATGCCTATTATAATGTCTGAAATGCCAATTATAGTGCCTGAAATGCCAATTATAGTGCCTATAATGCCAAATATTATGTCACAAATGAAAAATTTTAGTGCCTGAAATGCAAAATATAATGTCACAAAGGCCAATTATACTGCCTGAAATGTCAATTAGAGTGCCTGAAATGTCAATTATAGTGTCTAAAATGTCAATTATAGTGTCTGAAAAGCCAATTATAGTGCCTGAAATGCCAATTATAGTGCCTGAAATGCCAATTTTAGTGCCTGAAATGCGAATTATTATGTCTAAAATGCCAATTATAATGTCTGAAATGTCAATTATAGTTTCCGAAATGCCAAATATAATGTCACAAATGCCAATTTTAGTGCCTGAAATTCCAAATATAATGTCACAAATGCCAATTATAGTGCCTGAAATGTCAATTATAGTGTCTGAAATGTCAATTATAGTGTCTGAAATGCCCATTATAGTGAGTGAAATGCCAAATAAGATGCCTGAAATGCCTATTATAATGTCTGAAATGCCAATTATAGTGCCTGAAATGTCAATTATAGTGTCTGAAATGTCAATTATAGTGTCTGAAATGCCAATTATAGTGAGTGAAATGCCAAATAAGATGCCTGAAATGCCTATTATAATGTCTGAAATGCCACTTATAGTGCCTGAAATGCCAAATATTATGTCACAAATGCCAAAAATAGTGCCTGAAATGCCAAATATAATGTCATAAATGCCAAATATAGTGCCTGAAATGCCAATTATAGTGCCTGAAATGCAATTTAGAGTGCCTGAAATGTCAACTATAGTGTCTGAAATGTCAATTATAGTGCCTGAAATGCCAATTATAGTGCCTATAATGCCAAATATTATGTCACAAATGAAAAATTTTAGTGCCTGAAATGCAAAATATAATGTCACAAAGGCCAATTATACTGCCTGAAATGTCAATTAGAGTGCCTGAAATGTCAATTATAGTGTCAAAAATGCCAATTTTAGTGCCTGAAATTCCAAATATAATGTCACAAATGCCAATTATAGTGCCTGAAATGTCAATTATAGTGTCTGAAATGTCAATTATAGTGTCTGAAATGCCAATTATAGTGAGTGAAATGCCAAATAAGATGCCTGAAATGCCTATTATAATGTCTGAAATGCCAATTATAGTGCCTGAAATGCCAATTATAGTGCCTATAATGCCAAATATTATGTCACAAATGAAAAATTTTAGTGCCTGAAATGCAAAATATAATGTCACAAAGGCCAATTATACTGCCTGAAATGTCAATTAGAGTGCCTGAAATGTCAATTATAGTGTCTAAAATGTCAATTATAGTGTCTGAAAAGCCAATTATAGTGCCTGAAGTGCCAATTATAGTGCCTGAAATGCCAATTTTAGTGCCTGAAATGCCAATTTTAGTGCCTGAAATGCCAATTTTAGTGCCTGAAATGCGAATTATTATGTCTATAATGCCAATTACAATGTCTGAAATGCCAATTATAGTGCCTGAAATGCGAAATATTATGTCACAAATGCCAAAAATAGTGCCTGAAATGCGAATTATTTTGTCTAAAATGCCAATTAGAGTGCCTGAAATGACAATTATAGTGTCTAAAAAGCCAATTAGAGTGCCTGAAATGTCAATTAGAGTGCCTGAAATGTCAATTATAGTGTCTGAAATGCCAATTATAGTGAGTGAAATGCCAAATATAATGTCATAAATGCCAAATATAGTGCGTTGAAATGACATTTATAGTGCTTGAAATGCCAATTATAATGTCTGAAATGCCAATTATAGTGCCTGAAATGCCAATTTTAGTGCCTGAAATGCGAATTATTATGTCTAAAATGCCAATTATAATGTCTGAAAAGCCAATTATAGTGCCTGAAATCCCAAATATTATGTCACAAATGCCAAAAATAGTGCCTGAAATGCGAATTATTTTGTCTAAAATGCCAATTAGAGTGCCTGAAATGACAATTATAGTGTCTAAAAAGCCAATTAGAGTGCCTGAAATGTCAATTAGAGTGCCTGAAATGCCAAATATAATGTCATAAATGCCAAATATAGTGCCTGAAATGCGAATTATTATGTCTAAAATGCCAATTATAATGTCTGAAATGCCAATTATAATGTCGGAAATGCCAAATATAATGTCACAAATGCCAATTTTAGTGCCTGAAATGCCAATTATAGTGCCTGAAATGCCAATTATAGTGCCTGAAATGCCAATTTTAGTGCCTGAAATGCCAATTTTAGTGCCTGAAATGCCAATTTTAGTGCCTGAAATGCCAATTTTAGTGCCTGAAATGCGAATTATTATGTCTATAATGCCAATTATAATGTCTGAAATGCCAATTATAGTGCCTGAAATGCCAAATATTATGTCACAAATGCAAAAATAGTGCCTGAAATGCGAATTATTTTGTCTAAAATGCCAATTAGAGTGCCTGAAATGACAATTATAGTGTCTAAAAAGCCAATTAGAGTGCCTGAAATGTCAATTAGAGTGCCTGAAATGTCAATTATAGTGTCTGAAATGCCAATTATAGTGAGTGAAATGCCAAATATAATGTCATAAATGCCAAATATAGTGCGTTGAAATGACATTTATAGTGCTTGAAATGCCAATTATAATGTCTGAAATGCCAATTATAGTGCCTGAAATGCCAAATATAGTGTCCGAAATGCCAAATATAATGTCACAAATGCCAATTTTAGTGCCTGAAATTCCAAATATAATGTCACAAATGCCAATTATAGTGCCTGAAATGTCAATTATAGTGTCTGAAATGTCAATTATACTGTCTGAAATGCCAATTATAGTGAGTGAAATGCCAAATATGATGCCTGAAATGCCAATTATAATGTCTGAAATGCCAATTATAGTACCTGAAATGCCAAATATTATGTCACAAATGCCAAAAATAGTGCCTGAAATGCGAATTATTATGTCTAAAATGCCAATTAGTGTGCCTGAAATGACAATTATAGTGTCTAAAATGCCAATTATAGTGCCTGAAATGTCAATTATAGTGTCTGAAAAGCCAATTATAGTGCCTGAAATGCCAATTATAGTGCCTGAAATGCCAATTTTAGTGCCTGTAATGAGAATTATTATGTCTAAAATGCCAATTATAATGTCTGAAATGCCAATTATAGTGCCTATAATGCCAAATATTATGTCACAAATGAAAACTTTTAGTGCCTGAAATGCGAAATATAATGTCACAAAGGCCAATTATAGTGCCTGAAATGTCAATTATAGTGTCTGAAATGTCAATTATAGTGTCCGAAATGCGAAATATAATGTCACAAACGCCAATTTTAGTGCCTGAAATGCCATATATAATGTCACAAAGGCCAATTATAGTGCCTGAAATGTCAATTATAGTGTCTGAAATGTCAATTATAGTGTCTGAAATGTCAATTATAGTGTCTGAAATGCCAACTATAATGACACAAATGCCAATTATAGTGCCTGAAATGCAAATTAGAGTGCCTGAAATGTCAATTATAGTGTCTGAAATGTCAATTATAGTGTCTGAAATGCAAATTAGAGTGCCTGAAATGTCAACTATAGTGTCTAAAATGTCAATTATAGTGTCTGAAAAGCCAATTATAGTGCCTGAAATGCCAATTATAGTGCCTGAAATGCCAATTTTAGTGCCTGAAATGCGAATTATTATGTCTAAAATGCCAATTATAATGTCTGAAATGTCAATTATAGTGTCCGAAATGCCAAATATAATGTCACAAATGCCAATTTTAGTGCCTGAAATTCCAAATATAATGTCACAAATGCCAATTATAGTGCCTGAAATGTCAATTATAGTGTCTGAAATGTCAATTATAGTGTCTGAAATGCCAATTATAGTGAGTGAAATGCCAAATAAGATGCCTGAAATGCCTATTATAATGTCTGAAATGCCAATTATAGTGCCTGAAATGTCAATTATAGTGTCTGAAATGTCAATTATAGTGTCTGAAATGCCAATTATAGTGAGTGAAATGCCAAATAAGATGCCTGAAATGCCTATTATAATGTCTGAAATGCCACTTATAGTGCCTGAAATGCCAAATATTATGTCACAAATGCCAAAAATAGTGCCTGAAATGCTAAATATAATGTCACAAATGCCAAATATAGTGCCTGAAATGCCAATTATAGTGCCTGAAATGCAATTTAGAGTGCCTGAAATGTCAACTATAGTGTCTGAAATGTCAATTATAGTGCCTGAAATGCCAATTATAGTGCCTATAATGCCAAATATTATGTCACAAATAAAAAATTTTAGTGCCTGAAATGCAAAATATAATGTCACAAAGGCCAATTATACTGCCTGAAATGTCAATTAGAGTGCCTTAAATGTCAATTATAGTGTCTAAAATGTCAATTATAGTGTCTGAAAAGCCAATTATAGTGCCTGAAATGCCAATTATAGTGCCTGAAATGCCAATTTTAGTGCCTGAAATGCCAATTTTAGTGCCTGAAATGCCAATTTTAGTGCCTGAAATGCCAATTTTAGTGCCTGAAATGCGAATTATTATGTCTATAATGCCAATTATAATGTCTGAAATGCCAATTATAGGGCCTGAAATGCCAAATATTATGTCACAAATGCCAAAAATAGTGCCTGAAATGCGAATTATTTTGTCTAAAATGCCAATTAGAGTGCCTGAAATGACAATTATAGTGTCTAAAAAGCCAATTAGAGTGCCTGAAATGTCAATTAGAGTGCCTGAAATGTCAATTATAGTGTCTGAAATGCCAATTATAGTGGGTGAAATGCCAAATATAATGTCATAAATGCCAAATATAGTGCGTTGAAATGACATTTATAGTGCTTGAAATGCCAATTATAATGTCTGAAATGCCAATTATAGTGCCTGAAATGCCAAATATAGTGTCCGAAATGCCAAATATAATGTCACAAATGCCAATTTTAGTGCCTGAAATTCCAAATATAATGTCACAAATGCCAATTATAGTGCCTGAAATGACAATTATAGTGTCTAAAATGCCAATTATAGTGCCTGAAATGTCAATTAGAGTGCCTGAAACGTCAATTATAGTGTCACAAAGGCCAAATATAATGTCACAAATGCCAATTATAGTGAGTGAAATGCCAAATATAATGTCACAAATGCCAAATATAGTGCGTTAAAATGCCAACAATAGTGCTTGAAATGCCAATTGTAATGTCTGAAATGCCAATTATAGTTCCTGAAATGCCAAATATAATGTCACAAAGGCCAAATATAATGTAACAAATGCCAATTTTAGTGCCTGAAATGCCAAATATAATGTCACAAAGGACAATTAGAGTGCCTGAAATGTCAATTATAGTGTCTGAAATGTCAAATATAGTGTCCGAAATGCCAAATATAATGTCAAAAATGCCAATTTTAGTGCCTGAAATTCCAAATATAATGTCACAAATGCCAATTATAGTGCCTGAAATGTCAATTATAGTGTCTGAAATGTCAATTATAGTGTCTGAAATGCCAATTATAGTGAGTGAAATGCCAAATAAGATGCCTGAAATGCCTATTATAATGTCTGAAATGCCAATTATAGTGCCTGATATGCCAAATATAATGTCACAAATGCCAAATATAGTGCCTGAAATGCCAATTATAGTGCTTGAAATGCCAAATATAGTGCCTGAAATGCCAATTAGAGTGCCTAAAATGTCAATTATAGTGTCTGAAATGTCAATTATAGTGCCTGAAATGCCAAATATAATGTCATAAATGCCAAATATAGTGCCTGAAATGCCAATTTTAGTGCCTGAAATGCGAATTATTATGTCTAAAATGCCAATTATAATGTCTGAAATGCCAATTATAGTGTCGGAAATGCCAAATATAATGTCACAAATGCCAATTTTAGTGCCTGAAATGCCAAATATAAGGTCACAAATGCCAATTATAGTGCCTGAAATGTCAATTATAGTGTCTGAAATGTCAATTACAGTGTCTGAAATGCTAAATATAATGACACAAATGCCAATTATAGTGCCTGAAATGCAAATTAGAGTGCCTGAAATGTCAATTATAGTGTCTAAAATGTCAATTATAGTGTCTGAAAAGCCAATTATAGTGCCTGAAATGCCAATTATAGTGCCTGAAATGCCAATTTTAGTACCTGAAATGCGAATTATTATGTCTAAAAGGCCAATTATAATGTCTGACATGCCAATTATAGTGCCTATAATGCCAAATATTATGTCACAAATCAAAAATTTTAGTGCCTGAAATGCCAAATATAATGTCACAAAGGCCAATTATACTGCCTGAAATGTCAATTAGAGTGCCTGTAATGTCAATTATAGTGTCTAAAATGTCAATTATAGTGCCTATAATGCCAAATTTTATGTCACAAATGAAAACTTTTAGTGCCTGAAATGCCAAATATAATGTCACAAAGGCCAATTATAGTGCCTGAAATGTCAATTATAGTGTCTGAAATGCCAATTATAGTGTCCGAAATGCGAAATATAATGTCACAAATGCCAATTTTACTGCCTGAAATGCCAAATATAATGTCACAAATGCCAATTTTAGTGCCTGAAATGCCATATATAATGTCACAAAGGCCAATTATAGTGCCTGAAATGTCACTTATAGTGTCTGAAATGTCAATTATAGTGTCTGAAATGCCAACTATAATGACACAAATGCCAATTATAGTGCCTGAAATGTCAATTATAGTGTCTGAAATGTCAATTATAGTGTCTGAAATGCCAATTATAGTGAGTGAAATGCCAAATAAGATGCCTGAAATGCCTATTATAATGTCTGAAATGCCAATTATAGTGCCTGAAATGCCAATTATAGTGCCTATAATGCCAAATATTATGTCACAAATGAAAAATTTTAGTGCCTGAAATGCAAAATATAATGTCACAAAGGCCAATTATACTGCCTGAAATGTCAATTAGAGTGCCTGAAATGTCAATTATAGTGTCTAAAATGTCAATTATAGTGTCTGAAAAGCCAATTATAGTGCCTGAAATGCCAATTATAGTGCCTGAAATGCCAATTTTAGTGCCTGAAATGCGATTTATTATGTCTAAAATGCCAATTATAATGTCTGAAATGTCAATTATAGTTTCCGAAATGCCAAATATAATGTCACAAATGCCAATTTTAGTGCCTGAAATTCCAAATATAATGTCACTAATGCCAATTATAGTGCCTGAAATGTCAATTATAGTGTCTGAAATGTCAATTATAGTGTCTGAAATGCCCATTATAGTGAGTGAAATGCCAAATAAGATGCCTGAAATGCCTATTATAATGTCTGAAATGCCAATTATAGTGCCTGAAATGTCAATTATAGTGTCTGAAATGTCAATTATAGTGTCTGAAATGCCAATTATAGTGAGTGAAATGCCAAACAAGATGCCTGAAATGCCTATTATAATGTCTGAAATGCCACTTATAGTGCCTGAAATGCCAAATATTATGTCACAAATGCCAAAAATAGTGCCTGAAATGCCAAATATAATGTCACAAATGCCAAATATAGTGCCTGAAATGCCAATTATAGTGCCTGAAATGCAATTTAGAGTGCCTGAAATGTCAACTATAGTGTCTGAAATGTCAATTATAGTGCCTGAAATGCCAATTATAGTGCCTATAATGCCAAATATTATGTCACAAATGAAAAATTTTAGTGCCTGAAATGCAAAATATAATGTCACAAAGGCCAATTATACTGCCTGAAATGTCAATTAGAGTGCCTGAAATGTCAATTATAGTGTCTAAAATGTCAATTATAGTGTCTGAAAATCCAATTATAGTGCCTGAAATGCCAATTATAGTGCCTGAAATGCCAATTTTAGTGCCTGAAATGCCAATTTTAGTGCCTGAAATGCCAATTTTAGTGCCTGAAATGCCAATTTTAGTGCCTGAAATGCGAATTATTATGTCTATAATGCCAATTATAATGTCTGAAATGCCAATTATAGTGCCTGAAATGCCAAATATTATGTCACAAATGCCAAAAATAGTGCCTGAAATGCGAATTATTTTGTCTAAAATGCCAATTAGAGTGCCTGAAATGACAATTATAGTGTCTAAAAAGCCAATTAGAGTGCCGGAAATGTCAATTAGAGTGCCTGAAATGTCAATTATAGTGTCTGAAATGCCAATTATAGTGAGTGAAATGCCAAATATAATGTCATAAATGCCAAATATAGTGCGTTGAAATGACATTTATAGTGCTTGAAATGCCAATTATAATGTCTGAAATGCCAATTATAGTGCCTGAAATGCCAAATATAGTGTCCGAAATGCCAAATATAATGTCACAAATGCCAATTTTAGTGCCTGAAATTCCAAATATAATGTCACAAATGCCAATTATAGTGCCTGAAATGTCAATTATAGTGTCTGAAATGTCAATTATAGTGTCTGAAATGCCAATTATAGTGAGTGAAATGCCAAATATGATGCCTGAAATGCCAATTATAATGTCTGAAATGCCAATTATAGTACCTGAAATGCCAAATATTATGTCACAAATGCCAAAAATAGTGCCTGAAATGCGAATTATTATGTCTAAAATGCCAATTAGAGTGCCTGAAATGACAATTATAGTGTCTAAAATGCCAATTATAGTGCCTGAAATGTCAATTAGAGTGCCTGAAACGTCAATTATAGTGTCACAAAGGCCAAATATAATGTCACAAATGCCAATTATAGTGAGTGAAATGCCAAATATAATGTCATAAATGCCAAATATAGTGCGTTAAAATGCCAACAATAGTGCTTGAAATGCCAATTGTAATGTCTGAAATGCCAATTATAGTTCCTGAAATGCCAAATATAATGTCACAAAGGCCAAATATAATGCGTTAAAATGCCAACAATAGTGCTTGAAATGCCAATTGTAATGTCTGAAATGCCAATTTTAGTGCCTGAAATGCCAAATATAATGTCACAAAGGACAATTAGAGTGCCTGAAATGTCAATTATAGTGTCTGAAATGTCAAATATAGTGTCCGAAATGCCAAATATAATGTCAAAAATGCCAATTTTAGTGCCTGAAATTCCAAATATAATGTCACAAATGCCAATTATAGTGCCTGAAATGTCAATTATAGTGTCTGAAATGTCAATTATAGTGTCTGAAATGCCAATTATAGTCAGTGAAATGCCAAATAAGATGCCTGAAATGCCTATTATAATGTCTGAAATGCCAAATATAATGTCATAAATGCCAAATATAGTGCGTTAAAATGCCAACAATAGTGCTTGAAATGCCAATTGTAATGTCTGAAATGCCAATTATAGTTCCTGAAATGCCAAATATAATGTCACAAAGGCCAAATATAATGTCACAAATGCCAATTTTAGTGCCTGAAATGCCAAATATAATGTCACAAAGGACAATTAGAGTGCCTGAAATGTCAATTATAGTGTCTGAAATGTCAAATATAGTGTCCGAAATGCCAAATATAATGTCAAAAATGCCAATTTTAGTGCCTGAAATTCCAAATATAATGTCACAAATGCCAATTATAGTGCCTGAAATGCCAATTTTAGTGCCTGAAATGCGAATTATTATGTCTATAATGCCAATTACAATGTCTGAAATGCCAATTATAGTGCCTGAAATGCGAAATATTATGTCACAAATGCCAAAAAAAGTGCCTGAAATGCGAATTATTTTGTCTAAAATGCCAATTAGAGTGCCTGAAATGACAATTATAGTGTCTAAAAAGCCAATTAGAGTGCCTGAAATGTCAATTATAGTGTCTGAAATGCCAATTATAGTGAGTGAAATGCCAAATATAATGTCATAAATGCCAAATATAGTGCGTTGAAATGCAAATTAGAGTGCCTGAAATGTCAATTATAGTGTCTGAAAAGCCAATTATAGTGCCTGAAATGCCAATTATAGTGCCTGAAATGCCAATTTTAGTACCTGAAATGCGAATTATTATGTCTAAAATGCCAATTATAATGTCTGAAATGCCAATTATAGTGCCTGAAATCCCAAATATTATGTCACAAATGCCAAAAATAGTGCCTGAAATGCGAATTATTTTGTCTAAAATGCCAATTAGAGTGCCTGAAATGACAATTATAGTGTCTAAAAAGCCAATTAGAGTGCCTGAAATGTCAATTAGAGTGCCTGAAATGCCAAATATAATGTCATAAATGCCAAATATAGTGCCTGAAATGCGAATTATTATGTCTAAAATGCCAATTATAATGTCTGAAATGCCAATTATAATGTCGGAAATGCCAAATATAATGTCACAAATGCCAATTTTAGTGCCTGAAATTCCAAATATAATGTCACAAATGCCAATTATAGTGCCTGAAATGACAATTATAGTGTCTAAAATGCCAATTATAGTGCCTGAAATGTCAATTAGAGTGCCTGAAACGTCAATTATAGTGTCACAAAGGCCAAATATAATGTCACAAATGCCAATTATAGTGAGTGAAATGCCAAATATAATGTCACAAATGCCAAATATAGTGCGTTAAAATGCCAACAATAGTGCTTGAAATGCCAATTGTAATGTCTGAAATGCCAATTATAGTTCCTGAAATGCCAAATATAATGTCACAAAGGCCAAATATAATGTAACAAATGCCAATTTTAGTGCCTGAAATGCCAAATATAATGTCACAAAGGACAATTAGAGTGCCTGAAATGTCAATTATAGTGTCTGAAATGTCAAATATAGTGTCCGAAATGCCAAATATAATGTCAAAAATGCCAATTTTAGTGCCTGAAATTCCAAATATAATGTCACAAATGCCAATTATAGTGCCTGAAATGTCAATTATAGTGTCTGAAATGTCAATTATAGTGTCTGAAATGCCAATTATAGTGAGTGAAATGACAAATAAGATGCCTGAAATGCCTATTATAATGTCTGAAATGCCAATTATAGTGCCTGATATGCCAAATATAATGTCACAAATGCCAAATATAGTGCCTGAAATGCCAATTATAGTGCTTGAAATGCCAAATATAGTGCCTGAAATGCCAATTAGAGTGCCTAAAATGTCAATTATAGTGTCTGAAATGTCAATTATAGTGCCTGAAATGCCAAATATAATGTCATAAATGCCAAATATAGTGCCTGAAATGCCAATTTTAGTGCCTGAAATGCGAATTATTATGTCTAAAATGCCAATTATAATGTCTGAAATGCCAATTATAGTGTCGGAAATGCCAAATATAATGTCACAAATGCCAATTTTAGTGCCTGAAATGCCAAATATAAGGTCACAAATGCCAATTATAGTGCCTGAAATGTCAATTATAGTGTCTGAAATGTCAATTACAGTGTCTGAAATGCTAAATATAATGACACAAATGCCAATTATAGTGCCTGAAATGCAAATTAGAGTGCCTGAAATGTCAATTATAGTGTCTAAAATGTCAATTATAGTGTCTGAAAAGCCAATTATAGTGCCTGAAATGCCAATTATAGTGCCTGAAATGCCAATTTTAGTACCTGAAATGCGAATTATTATGTCTAAAAGGCCAATTATAATGTCTGACATGCCAATTATAGTGCCTATAATGCCAAATATTATGTCACAAATCAAAAATTTTAGTGCCTGAAATGCCAAATATAATGTCACAAAGGCCAATTATACTGCCTGAAATGTCAATTAGAGTGCCTGTAATGTCAATTATAGTGTCTAAAATGTCAATTATAGTGCCTATAATGCCAAATTTTATGTCACAAATGAAAACTTTTAGTGCCTGAAATGCCAAATATAATGTCACAAAGGCCAATTATAGTGCCTGAAATGTCAATTATAGTGTCTGAAATGCCAATTATAGTGTCCGAAATGCGAAATATAATGTCACAAATGCCAATTTTACTGCCTGAAATGCCAAATATAATGTCACAAATGCCAATTTTAGTGCCTGAAATGCCATATATAATGTCACAAAGGCCAATTATAGTGCCTGAAATGTCACTTATAGTGTCTGAAATGTCAATTATAGTGTCTGAAATGCCAACTATAATGACACAAATGCCAATTATAGTGCCTGAAATGTCAATTATAGTGTCTGTAATGTCAATTATAGTGTCTGAAATGCCAATTATAGTGAGTGAAATGCCAAATAAGATGCCTGAAATGCCTATTATAATGTCTGAAATGCCAATTATAGTGCCTGAAATGCCAATTATAGTGCCTATAATGCCAAATATTATGTCACAAATGAAAAATTTTAGTGCCTTAAATGCAAAATATAATGTCACAAAGGCCAATTATACTGCCTGAAATGTCAATTAGAGTGCCTGAAATGTCAATTATAGTGTCTAAAATGTCAATTATAGTGTCTGAAAAGCCAATTATAGTGCCTGAAATGCCAATTATAGTGCCTGAAATGCCAATTTTAGTGCCTGAAATGCGATTTATTATGTCTAAAATGCCAATTATAATGTCTGAAATGTCAATTATAGTTTCCGAAATGCCAAATATAATGTCACAAATGCCAATTTTAGTGCCTGAAATTCCAAATATAATGTCACAAATGCCAATTATAGTGCCTGAAATGTCAATTATAGTGTCTGAAATGTCAATTATAGTGTCTGAAATGCCCATTATAGTGAGTGAAATGCCAAATAAGATGCCTGAAATGCCTATTATAATGTCTGAAATGCCAATTATAGTGCCTGAAATGTCAATTATAGTGTCTGAAATGTCAATTATAGTGTCTGAAATGCCAATTATAGTGAGTGAAATGCCAAACAAGATGCCTGAAATGCCTATTATAATGTCTGAAATGCCACTTATAGTGCCTGAAATGCCAAATATTATGTCACAAATGCCAAAAATAGTGCCTGAAATGCCAAATATAATGTCACAAATGCCAAATATAGTGCCTGAAATGCCAATTATAGTGCCTGAAATGCAATTTAGAGTGCCTGAAATGTCAACTATAGTGTCTGAAATGTCAATTATAGTGCCTGAAATGCCAATTATAGTGCCTATAATGCCAAATATTATGTCACAAATGAAAAATTTTAGTGCCTGAAATGCAAAATATAATGTCACAAAGGCCAATTATACTGCCTGAAATGTCAATTAGAGTGCCTGAAATGTCAATTATAGTGTCTAAAATGTCAATTATAGTGTCTGAAAATCCAATTATAGTGCCTGAAATGCCAATTATAGTGCCTGAAATGCCAATTTTAGTGCCTGAAATGCCAATTTTAGTGCCTGAAATGCCAATTTTAGTGCCTGAAATGCCAATTTTAGTGCCTGAAATGCGAATTATTATGTCTATAATGCCAATTATAATGTCTGAAATGCCAATTATAGTGCCTGAAATGCCAAATATTATGTCACAAATGCCATAAATAGTGCCTGAAATGCGAATTATTTTGTCTAAAATGCCAATTAGAGTGCCTGAAATGACAATTATAGTGTCTAAAAAGCCAATTAGAGTGCCTGAAATGTCAATTAGAGTGCCTGAAATGTCAATTATAGTGTCTGAAATGCCAATTATAGTGAGTGAAATGCCAAATATAATGTCATAAATGCCAAATATAGTGCGTTGAAATGACATTTATAGTGCTTGAAATGCCAATTATAATGTCTGAAATGCCAATTATAGTGCCTGAAATGCCAAATATAGTGTCCGAAATGCCAAATATAATGTCACAAATGCCAATTTTAGTGCCTGAAATTCCAAATATAATGTCACAAATGCCAATTATAGTGCCTGAAATGTCAATTATAGTGTCTGAAATGTCAATTATAGTGTCTGAAATGCCAATTATAGTGAGTGAAATGCCAAATATGATGCCTGAAATGCCAATTATAATGTCTGAAATGCCAATTATAGTACCTGAAATGCCAAATATTATGTCACAAATGCCAAAAATAGTGCCTGAAATGCGAATTATTATGTCTAAAATGCCAATTAGAGTGCCTGAAATGACAATTATAGTGTCTAAAATGCCAATTATAGTGCCTGAAATGTCAATTAGAGTGCCTGAAACGTCAATTATAGTGTCACAAAGGCCAAATATAATGTCACAAATGCCAATTATAGTGAGTGAAATGCCAAATATAATGTCATAAATGCCAAATATAGTGCGTTAAAATGCCAACAATAGTGCTTGAAATGCCAATTGTAATGTCTGAAATGCCAATTATAGTTCCTGAAATGCCAAATATAATGTCACAAAGGCCAAATATAATGCGTTAAAATGCCAACAATAGTGCTTGAAATGCCAATTGTAATGTCTGAAATGCCAATTTTAGTGCCTGAAATGCCAAATATAATGTCACAAAGGACAATTAGAGTGCCTGAAATGTCAATTATAGTGTCTGAAATGTCAAATATAGTGTCCGAAATGCCAAATATAATGTCAAAAATGCCAATTTTAGTGCCTGAAATTCCAAATATAATGTCACAAATGCCAATTATAGTGCCTGAAATGTCAATTATAGTGTCTGAAATGTCAATTATAGTGTCTGAAATGCCAATTATAGTCAGTGAAATGCCAAATAAGATGCCTGAAATGCCTATTATAATGTCTGAAATGCCAAATATAATGTCATAAATGCCAAATATAGTGCGTTAAAATGCCAACAATAGTGCTTGAAATGCCAATTGTAATGTCTGAAATGCCAATTATAGTTCCTGAAATGCCAAATATAATGTCACAAAGGCCAAATATAATGTCACAAATGCCAATTTTAGTGCCTGAAATGCCAAATATAATGTCACAAAGGACAATTAGAGTGCCTGAAATGTCAAATATAGTGTCCGAAATGCCAAATATAATGTCAAAAATGCCAATTTTAGTGCCTGAAATTCCAAATATAATGTCACAAATGCCAATTATAGTGCCTGAAATGCCAATTTTAGTGCCTGAAATGCGAATTATTATGTCTATAATGCCAATTACAATGTCTGAAATGCCAATTATAGTGCCTGAAATGCGAAATATTATGTCACAAATGCCAAAAAAAGTGCCTGAAATGCGAATTATTTTGTCTAAAATGCCAATTAGAGTGCCTGAAATGACAATTATAGTGTCTAAAAAGCCAATTAGAGTGCCTGAAATGTCAATTATAGTGTCTGAAATGCCAATTATAGTGAGTGAAATGCCAAATATAATGTCATAAATGCCAAATATAGTGCGTTGAAATGCAAATTAGAGTGCCTGAAATGTCAATTATAGTGTCTGAAAAGCCAATTATAGTGCCTGAAATGCCAATTATAGTGCCTGAAATGCCAATTTTAGTACCTGAAATGCGAATTATTATGTCTAAAATGCCAATTATAATGTCTGAAATGCCAATTATAGTGCCTGAAATCCCAAATATTATGTCACAAATGCCAAAAATAGTGCCTGAAATGCGAATTATTTTGTCTAAAATGCCAATTAGAGTGCCTGAAATGACAATTATAGTGTCTAAAAAGCCAATTAGAGTGCCTGAAATGTCAATTAGAGTGCCTGAAATGCCAAATATAATGTCATAAATGCCAAATATAGTGCCTGAAATGCGAATTATTATGTCTAAAATGCCAATTATAATGTCTGAAATGCCAATTATAATGTCGGAAATGCCAAATATAATGTCACAAATGCCAATTTTAGTGCCTGAAATGCCAATTATAGTGCCTGAAATGCCAATTATAGTGCCTGAAATGCCAATTTTAGTGCCTGAAATGCCAATTTTAGTGCCTGAAATGCCAATTTTAGTGCCTGAAATGCCAATTTTAGTGCCTGAAATGCGAATTATTATGTCTATAATGCCAATTATAATGTCTGAAATGCCAATTATAGTGCCTGAAATGCCAAATATTATGTCACAAATGCCAAAAATAGTGCCTGAAATGCGAATTATTTTGTCTAAAATGCCAATTAGAGTGCCTGAAATGACAATTATAGTGTCTAAAAAGCCAATTAGAGTGCCTGAAATGTCAATTAGAGTGCCTGAAATGTCAATTATAGTGTCTGAAATGCCAATTATAGTGAGTGAAATGCCAAATATAATGTCATAAATGCCAAATATAGTGCGTTGAAATGACATTTATAGTGCTTGAAATGCCAATTATAATGTCTGAAATGCCAATTATAGTGCCTGAAATGCCAAATATAGTGTCCGAAATGCCAAATATAATGTCACAAATGCCAATTTTAGTGCCTGAAATTCCAAATATAATGTCACAAATGCCAATTATAGTGCCTGAAATGTCAATTATAGTGTCTGAAATGTCAATTATAGTGTCTGAAATGCCAATTATAGTGAGTGAAATGCCAAATATGATGCCTGAAATGCCAATTATAATGTCTGAAATGCCAATTATAGTACCTGAAATGCCAAATATTATGTCACAAATGCCAAAAATAGTGCCTGAAATGCGAATTATTATGTCTAAAATGCCAATTAGTGTGCCTGAAATGACAATTATAGTGTCTAAAATGCCAATTATAGTGCCTGAAATGTCAATTATAGTGTCTGAAAAGCCAATTATAGTGCCTGAAATGCCAATTATAGTGCCTGAAATGCCAATATTAGTGCCTGTAATGAGAATTATTATGTCTAAAATGCCAATTATAATGTCTGAAATGCCAATTATAGTGCCTATAATGCCAAATATTATGTAACAAATGAAAACTTTTAGTGCCTGAAATGCGAAATATAATGTCACAAAGGCCAATTATAGTGCCTGAAATGTCAATTATAGTGTCTGAAATGTCAATTATAGTGTCCGAAATGCGAAATATAATGTCACAAACGCCAATTTTAGTGCCTGAAATGCCATATATAATGTCACCAAGGCCAATTATAGTGCCTGAAATGTCAATTATAGTGTCTGAAATGTCAATTATAGTGTCTGAAATGTCAATTATAGTGTCTGAAATGCCAAATATAATGACACAAATGCCAATTATAGTGCCTGAAATGCAAATTAGAGTGCCTGAAATGTCAACTATAGTGTCTAAAATGTCAATTATAGTGTCTGAAAAGCCAATTATAGTGCCTGAAATGCCAATTATAGTGCCTGAAATGCCAAATATAGTGTCCGAAATGCCAAATATAATGTCACAAATGCCAATTTTAGTGCCTGAAATTCCAAATATAATGTCACAAATGCCAATTATAGTGCCTGAAATGTCAATTATAGTGTCTGAAATGTCAATTATAGTGTCTGAAATGCCAATTATAGTGCGTTAAAATGCCAACAATAGTGCTTGAAATGCCAATTGTAATGTCTGAAATGCCAATTATAGTTCCTGAAATGCCAAATATAATGTCACAAAGGCCAAATATAATGTCACAAATGCCAATTTTAGTGCCTGAAATGCCAAATATAATGTCACAAAGGACAATTAGAGTGCCTGAAATGTCAATTATAGTGTCTGAAATGTCAAATATAGTGTCCGAAATGCCAAATATAATGTCAAAAATGCCAATTTTAGTGCCTGAAATTCCAAATATAATGTCACGAATGCCAATTATAGTGCCTGAAATGTCAATTATAGTGTCTGAAATGTCAATTATAGTGTCTGAAATGTCAATTATAGTGTCTGAAATGCCAATTATAGTGAGTGAAATGCCAAATAAGATGCCTGAAATGCCTATTATAATGTCTGAAATGCCAAATATAATGTCATAAATGCCAAATATAGTGCGTTAAAATGCCAACAATAGTGCTTGAAATGCCAATTGTAATGTCTGAAATGCCAATTATAGTTCCTGAAATGCCAAATATAATGTCACAAAGGCCAAATATAATGTCACAAATGCCAATTTTAGTGCCTGAAATGCCAAATATAATGTCACAAAGGACAATTAGAGTGCCTGAAATGTCAATTATAGTGTCTGAAATGTCAAATATAGTGTCCGAAATGCCAAATATAATGTCAAAAATGCCAATTTTAGTGCCTGAAATTCCAAATATAATGTCACAAATGCCAATTATAGTGCCTGAAATGTCAATTATAGTGTCTGAAATGTCAATTATAGTGTTTGAAATGCCAATTATAGTGAGTGAAATGCCAAATAAGATGCCTGAAATGCCTATTATAATGTCTGAAATGCCAATTATAGTGCCTATAATGCCAAATATTATGTCACAAATGAAAAATTTTAGTGCCTGAAATGCAAAATATAATGTCACAAAGGCCAATTATACTGCCTGAAATGTCAATTAGAGTGCCTGAAATGTCAATTATAGTGTCTAAAATGTCAATTATAGTGTCTGAAAAGCCAATTATAGTGCCTGAAATGCCAATTATAGTGCCTGAAATGCCAATTTTAGTGCCTGAAATGCGAATTATTATGTCTAAAATGCCAATTATAATGTCTGAAATGTCAATTATAGTGTCCGAAATGCCAAATATAATGTCACAAATGCCAATTTTAGTGCCTGAAATTCCAAATATAATGTCACAAATGCCAATTATAGTGCCTGAAATGTCAATTATAGTGTCTGAAATGCCAATTATAGTGAGTGAAATGCCAAATAAGATGCCTGAAATGCCTATTATAATGTCTGAAATGCCAATTATAGTGCCTGAAATGTCAATTATAGTGTCTGAAATGTCAATTATAGTGTCTGAAATGCCAATTATAGTGAGTGAAATGCCAAATAAGATGCCTGAAATGCCTATTATAATGTCTGAAATGCCACTTATAGTGCCTGAAATGCCAAATATTATGTCACAAATGCCAAAAATAGTGCCTGAAATGCCAAATATAATGTCACAAATGCCAAATATAGTGCCTGAAATGCCAATTATAGTGCCTGAAATGCAATTTAGAGTGCCTGAAATGTCAACTATAGTGTCTGAAATGTCAATTATAGTGCCTGAAATGCCAATTATAGTGCCTATAATGCCAAATATTATGTCACAAATGAAAAATTTTAGTGCCTGAAATGCAAAATATAATGTTACAAAGGCCAATTATACTGCCTGAAATGTCAATTAGAGTGCCTGAAATGTCAATTATAGTGTCTAAAATGTCAATTATAGTGTCTGAAAAGCCAATTATAGTGCCTGAAATGCCAATTATAGTGCCTGAAATGCCAATTTTAGTGCCTGAAATGCCAATTTTAGTGCCTGAAATGCGAATTATTATGTCTAAAATGCCAATTAGAGTGCCTGAAATGACAATTATAGTGTCTAAAATGCCAATTATAGTGCCTGAAATGTCAATTAGAGTGCCTGAAACGTCAATTATAGTGTCACAAAGGCCAAATATAATGTCACAAATGCCAATTATAGTGAGTGAAATGCCAAATATAGTGCGTTAAAATGCCAACAATAGTGCTTGAAATGCCAATTGTAATGTCTGAAATGCCAATTATAGTTCCTGAAATGCCAAATACAATGTCACAAAGGCCAAATATAATGTCACAAATGCCAATTTTAGTGCCTGAAATGCCAAATATAATGTCACAAAGGACAATTAGAGTGCCTGAAATGTCAATTATAGTGTCTGAAATGTCAAATATAGTGTCCGAAATGCCAAATATAATGTCAAAAATGCCAATTTTAGTGCCTGAAATTCCAAATATAATGTCACAAATGCCAATTATAGTGCCTGAAATGTCAATTATAGTGTCTGAAATGTCAATTATAGTGTCTGAAATACCAATTATAGTGAGTGAAATGCCAAATAAGATGCCTGAAATGCCTATTATAATGTCTGAAATGCCAAATATAATGTCATAAATGCCAAATATAGTGCGTTAAAATGCCAACAATAGTGCTTGAAATGCCAATTGTAATGTCTGAAATGCCAATTATAGTTCCTGAAATGCCAAATATAAAGTCACAAAGGCCAAATATAATGTCACAAATGCCAATTTTAGTGCCTGAAATGCCAAATATAATGTCACAAAGGACAATTAGAGTGCCTGAAATGTCAATTATAGTGTCTGAAATGTCAAATATAGTGTCCGAAATGCCAAATATAATGTCAAAAATGCCAATTTTAGTGCCTGAAATTTCAAATATAATGTCACAAATGCCAATTATAGTGCCTGAAATGTCAATTATAGTGTCTGAAATGTCAATTATAGTGTCTGAAATGCCAATTATAGTGAGTGAAATGCCAAATAAGATGCCTGAAATGCCTATTATAATGTCTGAAATGCCAATTATAGTGCCTGAAATGCCAATTATAGTGCCTATAATGCCAAATATTATGTCACAAATGAAAAATTTTAGTGCCTGAAACGCAAAATATAATGTCACAAAGGCCAATTATACTGCCTGAAATGTCAATTAGAGTGCCTGAAATGTCAATTATAGTGTCTAAAATGTCAATTATAGTGTCTGAAAAGCCAATTATAGTGCGTGAAATGCCAATTATAGTGCCTGAAATGCCAATTTTAGTGCCTGAAATGCGAATTATTATGTCTAAAATGCCAATTATAATGTCTGAAATGTCAATTATAGTTTCCGAAATGCCAAATATAATGTCACAAATGCCAATTTTAGTGCCTGAAATTCCAAATATAATGTCACAAATGCCAATTATAGTGCCTGAAATGTCAATTATAGTGTCTGAAATGTCAATTATAGTGTCTGAAATGCCCATTATAGTGAGTGAAATGCCAAATAAGATGCCTGAAATGCCTATTATAATGTCTGAAATGCCAATTATAGTGCCTGAAATGTCAATTATAGTGTCTGAAATGTCAATTATAGTGTCTGAAATGCCAATTATAGTGAGTGAAATGCCAAATAAGATGCCTGAAATGCCTATTATAATGTCTGAAATGCCACTTATAGTGCCTGAAATGCCAAATATTATGTCACAAATGCCAAAAATAGTGCCTGAAATGCCAAATATAATGTCACAAATGCCAAATATAGTGCCTGAAATGCCAATTATACTGCCTGAAATGTCAATTATAGTGTCTAAAATGTCAATTATAGTGTCTGAAAATCCAATTATAGTGCCTGAAATGCCAATTATAGTGCCTGAAATGCCAATTTTAGTGCCTGAAATGCCAATTTTAGTGCCTGAAATGCCAATTTTAGTGCCTGAAATGCCAATTTTAGTGCCTGAAATGCGAATTATTATGTCTATAATGCCAATTATAATGTCTGAAATGCCAATTATAGTGCCTGAAATGCCAAATATTATGTCACAAATGCCAAAAATAGTGCCTGAAATGCGAATTATTTTGTCTAAAATGCCAATTAGAGTGCCTGAAATGACAATTATAGTGTCTAAAAAGCCAATTAGAGTGCCTGAAATGTCAATTAGAGTGCCTGAAATGTCAATTATAGTGTCTGAAATGCCAATTATAGTGAGTGAAATGCCAAATATAATGTCATAAATGCCAAATATAGTGCGTTGAAATGACATTTATAGTGCTTGAAATGCCAATTATAATGTCTGAAATGCCAATTATAGTGCCTGAAATGCCAAATATAGTGTCCGAAATGCCAAATATAATGTCACAAATGCCAATTTTAGGGCCTGAAATTCCAAATATAATGTCACAAATGCCAATTATAGTGCCTGAAATGTCAATTATAGTGTCTGAAATGTCAATTATAGTGTCTAAAATGCCAATTATAGTGAGTGAAATGCCAAATATGATGCCTGAAATGCCAATTATAATGTCTGAAATGCCAACAATAGTGCTTGAAATGCCAATTGTAATGTCTGAAATGCCAATTATAGTTCCTGAAATGCCAAATATAATGTCATAAATGCCAAATATAGTGCGTTAAAATGCCAACAATAGTGCTTGAAATGCCAATTGTAATGTCTGAAATGCCAATTATAGTTCCTGAAATGCCAAATATAAAGTCACAAAGGCCAAATATAATGTCACAAATGCCAATTTTAGTGCCTGAAATGCCAAATATAATGTCACAAAGGACAATTAGAGTGCCTGAAATGTCAACAATAGTGCTTGAAATGCCAATTGTAATGTCTGAAATGCCAATTATAGTTCCTGAAATGCCAAATATAATGTCACAAAGGCCAAATATAATGCGTTAAAATGCCAACAATAGTGCTTGAAATGCCAATTGTAATGTCTGAAATGCCAATTTTAGTGCCTGAAATGCCAAATATAATGTCACAAAGGACAATTAGAGTGCCTGAAATGTCAATTATAGTGTCTGAAATGTCAAATATAGTGTCCGAAATGCCAAATATAATGTCAAAAATGCCAATTTTAGTGCCTGAAATTCCAAATATAATGTCACAAATGCCAATTATAGTGCCTGAAATGTCAATTATAGTGTCTGAAATGTCAATTATAGTGTCTGAAATGCCAATTATAGTGAGTGAAATGCCAAATAAGATGCCTGAAATGCCTATTATAATGTCTGAAATGCCAAATATAATGTCATAAATGCCAAATATAATGCGTTAAAATGCCAACAATAGTGCTTGAAATGCCAATTGTAATGTCTGAAATGCCAATTATAGTTCCTGAAATGCCAAATATAATGTCACAAAGGCCAAATATAATGTCACAAATGCCAATTTTAGTGCCTGAAATGCCAAATATAATGTCACAAAGGACAATTAGAGTGCCTGAAATGTCAATTATAGTGTCTGAAATGTCAAATATAGTGTCCGAAATGCCAAATATAATGTCAAAAATGCCAATTTTAGTGCCTGAAATTCCAAATATAATGTCACAAATGCCAATTATAGTGCCTGAAATGTCAATTATAGTGTCTGAAATGTCAATTATAGTGTCTGAAATGCCAATTATAGTGAGTGAAATGCCAAATAAGATGCCTGAAATGCCTATTATAATGTCTGAAATGCCAATTATAGTGCCTGAAATGCCAATTATAGTGCCTATAATGCCAAATATTATGTCACAAATGAAAAATTTTAGTGCCTGAAATGCAAAATATAATGTCACAAAGGCCAATTATACTGCCTGAAATGTCAATTAGAGTGCCTGAAATGTCAATTATAGTGTCTAAAATGTCAATTATAGTGTCTGAAAAGCCAATTATAGTGCCTGAAGTGCCAATTATAGTGCCTGAAATGCCAATTTTAGTGCCTGAAATGCCAATTTTAGTGCCTGAAATGCCAATTTTAGTGCCTGAAATGCGAATTATTATGTCTATAATGCCAATTACAATGTCTGAAATGCCAATTATAGTGCCTGAAATGCGAAATATTATGTCACAAATGCCAAAAATAGTGCCTGAAATGCGAATTATTTTGTCTAAAATGCCAATTAGAGTGCCTGAAATGACAATTATAGTGTCTAAAAAGCCAATTAGAGTGCCTGAAATGTCAATTAGAGTGCCTGAAATGTCAATTATAGTGTCTGAAATGCCAATTATAGTGAGTGAAATGCCAAATATAATGTCATAAATGCCAAATATAGTGCGTTGAAATGACATTTATAGTGCTTGAAATGCCAATTATAATGTCTGAAATGCCAATTATAGTGCCTGAAATGCCAATTTTAGTGCCTGAAATGCGAATTATTATGTCTAAAATGCCAATTATAATGTCTGAAAAGCCAATTATAGTGCCTGAAATCCCAAATATTATGTCACAAATGCCAAAAATAGTGCCTGAAATGCGAATTATTTTGTCTAAAATGCCAATTAGAGTGCCTGAAATGACAATTATAGTGTCTAAAAAGCCAATTAGAGTGCCTGAAATGTCAATTAGAGTGCCTGAAATGCCAAATATAATGTCATAAATGCCAAATATAGTGCCTGAAATGCGAATTATTATGTCTAAAATGCCAATTATAATGTCTGAAATGCCAATTATAATGTCGGAAATGCCAATTTTAGTGCCTGAAATGCCAATTATAGTGCCTGAAATGCCAAATATAGTGTCCGAAATGCCAAATATAATGTCACAAATGCCAATTTTAGTGCCTGAAATTCCAAATATAATGTCACAAATGCCAATTATAGTGCCTGAAATGTCAATTATAGTGTCTGAAATGTCAATTATACTGTCTGAAATGCCAATTATAGTGAGTGAAATGCCAAATATGATGCCTGAAATGCCAATTATAATGTCTGAAATGCCAATTATAGTACCTGAAATGCCAAATATTATGTCACAAATGCCAAAAATAGTGCCTGAAATGCGAATTATTATGTCTAAAATGCCAATTAGTGTGCCTGAAATGACAATTATAGTGTCTAAAATGCCAATTATAGTGCCTGAAATGTCAATTATAGTGTCTGAAAAGCCAATTATAGTGCCTGAAATGCCAATTATAGTGCCTGAAATGCCAATTTTAGTGCCTGTAATGAGAATTATTATGTCTAAAATGCCAATTATAATGTCTGAAATGCCAATTATAGTGCCTATAATGCCAAATATTATGTCACAAATGAAAACTTTTAGTGCCTGAAATGCGAAATATAATGTCACAAAGGCCAATTATAGTGCCTGAAATGTCAATTATAGTGTCTGAAATGTCAATTATAGTGTCCGAAATGCGAAATATAATGTCACAAACGCCAATTTTAGTGCCTGAAATGCCAATTATAGTGCCTGAAATGCAAATTAGAGTGCCTGAAATGTCAATTATAGTGTCTGAAATGTCAATTATAGTGTCTGAAATGCCAAATATAATGACACAAATGCCAATTATAGTGCCTGAAATGCAAATTAGAGTGCCTGAAATGTCAACTATAGTGTCTAAAATGTCAATTATAGTGTCTGAAAAGCCAATTATAGTGCCTGAAATGCCAATTATAGTGCCTGAAATGCCAATTTTAGTGCCTGAAATGCGAATTATTATGTCTAAAATGCCAATTATAATGTCTGAAATGTCAATTATAGTGTCCGAAATGCCAAATATAATGTCACAAATGCCAATTTTAGTGCCTGAAATTCCAAATATAATGTCACAAATGCCAATTATAGTGCCTGAAATGTCAATTATAGTGTCTGAAATGTCAATTATAGTGTCTGAAATGCCAATTATAGTGAGTGAAATGCCAAATAAGATGCCTGAAATGCCTATTATAATGTCTGAAATGCCAATTATAGTGCCTGAAATGTCAATTATAGTGTCTGAAATGTCAATTATAGTGTCTGAAATGCCAATTATAGTGAGTGAAATGCCAAATAAGATGCCTGAAATGCCTATTATAATGTCTGAAATGCCACTTATAGTGCCTGAAATGCCAAATATTATGTCACAAATGCCAAAAATAGTGCCTGAAATGCTAAATATAATGTCACAAATGCCAAATATAGTGCCTGAAATGCCAATTATAGTGCCTGAAATGCAATTTAGAGTGCCTGAAATGTCAACTATAGTGTCTGAAATGTCAATTATAGTGCCTGAAATGCCAATTATAGTGCCTATAATGCCAAATATTATGTCACAAATAAAAAATTTTAGTGCCTGAAATGCAAAATATAATGTCACAAAGGCCAATTATACTGCCTGAAATGTCAATTAGAGTGCCTTAAATGTCAATTATAGTGTCTAAAATGTCAATTATAGTGTCTGAAAAGCCAATTATAGTGCCTGAAATGCCAATTATAGTGCCTGAAATGCAAATTTTAGTGCCTGAAATGCCAATTTTAGTGCCTGAAATGCCAATTTTAGTGCCTGAAATGCCAATTTTAGTGCCTGAAATGCGAATTATTATGTCTATAATGCCAATTATAATGTCTGAAATGCCAATTATAGGGCCTGAAATGCCAAATATTATGTCACAAAGGCCAATTATACTGCCTGAAATGTCAATTAGAGTGCCTGAAATGTCAATTATAGTGTCTAAAATGTCAATTATAGTGTCTGAAAATCCAATTATAGTGCCTGAAATGCCAATTATAGTGCCTGAAATGCCAATTTTAGTGCCTGAAATGCCAATTTTAGTGCCTGAAATGCCAATTTTAGTGCCTGAAATGCCAATTTTAGTGCCTGAAATGCGAATTATTATGTCTATAATGCCAATTATAATGTCTGAAATGCCAATTATAGTGCCTGAAATGCCAAATATTATGTCACAAATGCCATAAATAGTGCCTGAAATGCGAATTATTTTGTCTAAAATGCCAATTAGAGTGCCTGAAATGACAATTATAGTGTCTAAAAAGCCAATTAGAGTGCCTGAAATGTCAATTAGAGTGCCTGAAATGTCAATTATAGTGTCTGAAATGCCAATTATAGTGAGTGAAATGCCAAATATAATGTCATAAATGCCAAATATAGTGCGTTGAAATGACATTTATAGTGCTTGAAATGCCAATTATAATGTCTGAAATGCCAATTATAGTGCCTGAAATGCCAAATATAGTGTCCGAAATGCCAAATATAATGTCACAAATGCCAATTTTAGTGCCTGAAATTCCAAATATAATGTCACAAATGCCAATTATAGTGCCTGAAATGTCAATTATAGTGTCTGAAATGTCAATTATAGTGTCTGAAATGCCAATTATAGTGAGTGAAATGCCAAATATGATGCCTGAAATGCCAATTATAATGTCTGAAATGCCAATTATAGTACCTGAAATGCCAAATATTATGTCACAAATGCCAAAAATAGTGCCTGAAATGCGAATTATTATGTCTAAAATGCCAATTAGAGTGCCTGAAATGACAATTATAGTGTCTAAAATGCCAATTATAGTGCCTGAAATGTCAATTAGAGTGCCTGAAACGTCAATTATAGTGTCACAAAGGCCAAATATAATGTCACAAATGCCAATTATAGTGAGTGAAATGCCAAATATAATGTCATAAATGCCAAATATAGTGCGTTAAAATGCCAACAATAGTGCTTGAAATGCCAATTGTAATGTCTGAAATGCCAATTATAGTTCCTGAAATGCCAAATATAATGTCACAAAGGCCAAATATAATGCGTTAAAATGCCAACAATAGTGCTTGAAATGCCAATTGTAATGTATGAAATGCCAATTTTAGTGCCTGAAATGCCAAATATAATGTCACAAAGGACAATTAGAGTGCCTGAAATGTCAATTATAGTGTCTGAAATGTCAAATATAGTGTCCGAAATGCCAAATATAATGTCAAAAATGCCAATTTTAGTGCCTGAAATTCCAAATATAATGTCACAAATGCCAATTATAGTGCCTGAAATGTCAATTATAGTGTCTGAAATGTCAATTATAGTGTCTGAAATGCCAATTATAGTCAGTGAAATGCCAAATAAGATGCCTGAAATGCCTATTATAATGTCTGAAATGCCAAATATAATGTCATAAATGCCAAATATAGTGCGTTAAAATGCCAACAATAGTGCTTGAAATGCCAATTGTAATGTCTGAAATGCCAATTATAGTTCCTGAAATGCCAAATATAATGTCACAAAGGCCAAATATAATGTCACAAATGCCAATTTTAGTGCCTGAAATGCCAAATATAATGTCACAAAGGACAATTAGAGTGCCTGAAATGTCAATTATAGTGTCTGAAATGTCAAATATAGTGTCCGAAATGCCAAATATAATGTCAAAAATGCCAATTTTAGTGCCTGAAATTCCAAATATAATGTCACAAATGCCAATTATAGTGCCTGAAATGCCAATTTTAGTGCCTGAAATGCGAATTATTATGTCTATAATGCCAATTACAATGTCTGAAATGCCAATTATAGTGCCTGAAATGCGAAATATTATGTCACAAATGCCAAAAAAAGTGCCTGAAATGCGAATTATTTTGTCTAAAATGCCAATTAGAGTGCCTGAAATGACAATTATAGTGTCTAAAAAGCCAATTAGAGTGCCTGAAATGTCAATTATAGTGTCTGAAATGCCAATTATAGTGAGTGAAATGCCAAATATAATGTCATAAATGCCAAATATAGTGCGTTGAAATGCAAATTAGAGTGCCTGAAATGTCAATTATAGTGTCTGAAAAGCCAATTATAGTGCCTGAAATGCCAATTATAGTGCCTGAAATGCCAATTTTAGTACCTGAAATGCGAATTATTATGTCTAAAATGCCAATTATAATGTCTGAAATGCCAATTATAGTGCCTGAAATCCCAAATATTATGTCACAAATGCCAAAAATAGTGCCTGAAATGCGAATTATTTTGTCTAAAATGCCAATTAGAGTGCCTGAAATGACAATTATAGTGTCTAAAAAGCCAATTAGAGTGCCTGAAATGTCAATTAGAGTGCCTGAAATGCCAAATATAATGTCATAAATGCCAAATATAGTGCCTGAAATGCGAATTATTATGTCTAAAATGCCAATTATAATGTCTGAAATGCCAATTATAATGTCGGAAATGCCAAATATAATGTCACAAATGCCAATTTTAGTGCCTGAAATGCCAATTATAGTGCCTGAAATGCCAATTATAGTGCCTGAAATGCCAATTTTAGTGCCTGAAATGCCAATTTTAGTGCCTGAAATGCCAATTTTAGTGCCTGAAATGCCAATTTTAGTGCCTGAAATGCGAATTATTATGTCTATAATGCCAATTATAATGTCTGAAATGCCAATTATAGTGCCTGAAATGCCAAATATTATGTCACAAATGCCAAAAATAGTGCCTGAAATGCGAATTATTTTGTCTAAAATGCCAATTAGAGTGCCTGAAATGACAATTATAGTGTCTAAAAAGCCAATTAGAGTGCCTGAAATGTCAATTAGAGTGCCTGAAATGTCAATTATAGTGTCTGAAATGCCAATTATAGTGAGTGAAATGCCAAATATAATGTCATAAATGCCAAATATAGTGCGTTGAAATGACATTTATAGTGCTTGAAATGCCAATTATAATGTCTGAAATGCCAATTATAGTGCCTGAAATGCCAAATATAGTGTCCGAAATGCCAAATATAATGTCACAAATGCCAATTTTAGTGCCTGAAATTCCAAATATAATGTCACAAATGCCAATTATAGTGCCTGAAATGTCAATTATAGTGTCTGAAATGTCAATTATAGTGTCTGAAATGCCAATTATAGTGAGTGAAATGCCAAATATGATGCCTGAAATGCCAATTATAATGTCTGAAATGCCAATTATAGTACCTGAAATGCCAAATATTATGTCACAAATGCCAAAAATAGTGCCTGAAATGCGAATTATTATGTCTAAAATGCCAATTAGTGTGCCTGAAATGACAATTATAGTGTCTAAAATGCCAATTATAGTGCCTGAAATGTCAATTATAGTGTCTGAAAAGCCAATTATAGTGCCTGAAATGCCAATTATAGTGCCTGAAATGCCAATTTTAGTGCCTGTAATGAGAATTATTATGTCTAAAATGCCAATTATAATGTCTGAAATGCCAATTATAGTGCCTATAATGCCAAATATTATGTAACAAATGAAAACTTTTAGTGCCTGAAATGCCAATTATAGTGCCTGAAATGCCAATTTTAGTGCCTGTAATGAGAATTATTATGTCTAAAATGCCAATTATAATGTCACAAAGGCCAATTATAGTGCCTGAAATGTCAATTATAGTGTCTGAAATGTCAATTATAGTGTCCGAAATGCGAAATATAATGTCACAAACGCCAATTTTAGTGCCTGAAATGCCATATATAATGTCACAAAGGCCAATTATAGTGCCTGAAATGTCAATTATAGTGTCTGAAATGTCAATTATAGTGTCTGAAATGTCAATTATAGTGTCTGAAATGCCAACTATAATGACACAAATGCCAATTATAGTGCCTGAAATGCAAATTAGAGTACCTGAAATGTCAATTATAGTGTCTGAAATGTCATTTATAGTGTCTGAAATGCCAAATATAATGACACAAATGCCAATTATAGTGCCTGAAATGCAAATTAGAGTGCCTGAAATGTCAACTATAGTGTCTAAAATGTCAATTATAGTGTCTGAAAAGCCAATTATAGTGCCTGAAATGCCAATTATAGTGCCTGAAATGCCAAATATAGTGTCCGAAATGCCAAATATAATGTCACAAATGCCAATTTTAGTGCCTGAAATTCCAAATATAATGTCACAAATGCCAATTATAGTGCCTGAAATGTCAATTATAGTGTCTGAAATGTCAATTATAGTGTCTGAAATGCCAATTATAGTGCGTTAAAATGCCAACAATAGTGCTTGAAATGCCAATTGTAATGTCTGAAATGCCAATTATAGTTCCTGAAATGCCAAATATAATGTCACAAAGGCCAAATATAATGTCACAAATGCCAATTTTAGTGCCTGAAATGCCAAATATAATGTCACAAAGGACAATTAGAGTGCCTGAAATGTCAATTATAGTGTCTGAAATGTCAAATATAGTGTCCGAAATGCCAAATATAATGTCAAAAATGCCAATTTTAGTGCCTGAAATTCCAAATATAATGTCACGAATGCCAATTATAGTGCCTGAAATGTCAATTATAGTGTCTGAAATGTCAATTATAGTGTCTGAAATGTCAATTATAGTGTCTGAAATGCCAATTATAGTGAGTGAAATGCCAAATAAGATGCCTGAAATGCCTATTATAATGTCTGAAATGCCAAATATAATGTCATAAATGCCAAATATAGTGCGTTAAAATGCCAACAATAGTGCTTGAAATGCCAATTGTAATGTCTGAAATGCCAATTATAGTTCCTGAAATGCCAAATATAATGTCACAAAGGCCAAATATAATGTCACAAATGCCAATTTTAGTGCCTGAAATGCCAAATATAATGTCACAAAGGACAATTAGAGTGCCTGAAATGTCAATTATAGTGTCTGAAATGTCAAATATAGTGTCCGAAATGCCAAATATAATGTCAAAAATGCCAATTTTAGTGCCTGAAATTCCAAATATAATGTCACAAATGCCAATTATAGTGCCTGAAATGTCAATTATAGTGTCTGAAATGTCAATTATAGTGTTTGAAATGCCAATTATAGTGAGTGAAATGCCAAATAAGATGCCTGAAATGCCTATTATAATGTCTGAAATGCCAATTATAGTGCCTGAAATGCCAATTATAGTGCCTATAATGCCAAATATTATGTCACAAATGAAAAATTTTAGTGCCTGAAATGCAAAATATAATGTCACAAAGGCCAATTATACTGCCTGAAATGTCAATTAGAGTGCCTGAAATGTCAATTATAGTGTCTAAAATGTCAATTATAGTGTCTGAAAAGCCAATTATAGTGGCTGAAATGCCAATTATAGTGCCTGAAATGCCAATTTTAGTGCCTGAAATGCGAATTATTATGTCTAAAATGCCAATTATAATGTCTGAAATGTCAATTATAGTGTCCGAAATGCCAAATATAATGTCTGAAATGTCAATTATAGTGTCCGAAATGCCAAATATAATGTCACAAATGCCAATTTTAGTGCCTGAAATTCCAAATATAATGTCACAAATGCCAATTATAGTGCCTGAAATGTCAATTATAGTGTCTGAAATGCCAATTATAGTGAGTGAAATGCCAAATAAGATGCCTGAAATGCCTATTATAATGTCTGAAATGCCAATTATAGTGCCTGAAATGTCAATTATAGTGTCTGAAATGTCAATTATAGTGTCCGAAATGCCAAATATAATGTCAAAAATGCCAATTTTAGTGCCTGAAATTCCAAATATAATGTCACGAATGCCAATTATAGTGCCTGAAATGTCAATTATAGTGTCTGAAATGTCAATTATAGTGTCTGAAATGTCAATTATAGTGTCTGAAATGCCAATTATAGTGAGTGAAATGACAAATAAGATGCCTGAAATGCCTATTATAATGTCTGAAATGCCAAATATAATGTCATAAATGCCAAATATAGTGCGTTAAAATGCCAACAATAGTGCTTGAAATGCCAATTGTAATGTCTGAAATGCCAATTATAGTTCCTGAAATGCCAAATATAATGTCACAAAGGCCAAATATAATGTCACAAATGCCAATTTTAGTGCCTGAAATGCCAAATATAATGTCACAAAGGACAATTAGAGTGCCTGAAATGTCAATTATAGTGTCTGAAATGTCAAATATAGTGTCCGAAATGCCAAATATAATGTCAAAAATGCCAATTTTAGTGCCTGAAATTCCAAATATAATGTCACAAATGCCAATTATAGTGCCTGAAATGTCAATTATAGTGTCTGAAATGTCAATTATAGTGTTTGAAATGCCAATTATAGTGAGTGAAATGCCAAATAAGATGCCTGAAATGCCTATTATAATGTCTGAAATGCCAATTATAGTGCCTGAAATGCCAATTATAGTGCCTATAATGCCAAATATTATGTCACAAATGAAAAATTTTAGTGCCTGAAATGCAAAATATAATGTCACAAAGGCCAATTATACTGCCTGAAATGTCAATTAGAGTGCCTGAAATGTCAATTATAGTGTCTAAAATGTCAATTATAGTGTCTGAAAAGCCAATTATAGTGCCTGAAATGCCAATTATAGTGCCTGAAATGCCAATTTTAGTGCCTGAAATGCGAATTATTATGTCTAAAATGCCAATTATAATGTCTGAAATGTCAATTATAGTGTCCGAAATGCCAAATATAATGTCTGAAATGTCAATTATAGTGTCCGAAATGCCAAATATAATGTCACAAATGCCAATTTTAGTGCCTGAAATTCCAAATATAATGTCACAAATGCCAATTATAGTGCCTGAAATGTCAATTATAGTGTCTGAAATGCCAATTATAGTGAGTGAAATGCCAAATAAGATGCCTGAAATGCCTATTATAATGTCTGAAATGCCAATTATAGTGCCTGAAATGTCAATTATAGTGTCTGAAATGTCAATTATAGTGTCTGAAATGCCAATTATAGTGAGTGAAATGCCAAATAAGATGCCTGAAATGCCTATTATAATGTCTGAAATGCCACTTATAGTGCCTGAAATGCCAAATATTATGTCACAAATGCCAAAAATAGTGCCTGAAATGCCAAATATAATGTCACAAATGCCAAATATAGTGCCTGAAATGCAATTTAGAGTGCCTGAAATGTCAACTATAGTGTCTGAAATGTCAATTATAGTGCCTGAAATGCCAATTATAGTGCCTATAATGCCAAATATTATGTCACAAAGGCCAATTATACTGCCTGAAATGTCAATTAGAGTGCCTGAAATGTCAATTATAGTGTCTAAAATGTCAATTATAGTGTCTGAAAAGCCAATTATAGTGCCTGAAATGCCAATTATAGTGCCTGAAATGCCAATTTTAGTGCCTGAAATGCCAATTTTAGTGCCTGAAATGCCAATTTTAGGTCCTGAAATGCAAATTTTAGTGCCTGAAATGCGAATTATTATGTCTATAATGCCAATTATAATGTCTGAAATGCCAATTATAGTGCCTGAAATGCCAAATATTATGTCACAAATGCCAAAAATAGTGCCTGAAATGCGAATTATTTTGTCTAAAATGCCAATTAGAGTGCCTGAAATGACAATTATAGTGTCTAAAAAGCCAATTAGAGTGCCTGAAATGTCAATTAGAGTGCCTGAAATGTCAATTATAGTGTCTGAAATGCCAATTATAGTGTGTGAAATGCCAAATATAATGTCATAAATGCCAAATATAGTGCGTTGAAATGACATTTATAGTGCTTGAAATGCCAATTATAATGTCTGAAATGCCAATTATAGTGCCTGAAATGCCAAATATAGTGTCCGAAATGCCAAATATAATGACACAAATGCCAATTTTAGTGCCTGAAATTCCAAATATAATGTCACAAATGCCAATTATAGTGCCTGAAATGTCAATTATAGTGTCTGAAATGTCAATTATAGTGTCTGAAATGCCAATTATAGTGAGTGAAATGCCAAATATGATGCCTGAAATGCCAATTATAATGTCTGAAATGCCAATTATAGTACCTGAAATGCCAAATATTATGTCACAAATGCCAAAAATAGTGCCTGAAATGCGAATTATTATGTCTAAAATGCCAATTAGAGTGCCTGAAATGACAATTATAGTGTCTAAAATGCCAATTATAGTGCCTGAAATGTCAATTAGAGTGCCTGAAACGTCAATTATAGTGTCACAAAGGCCAAATATAATGTCACAAATGCCAATTATAGTGAGTGAAATGCCAAATATAGTGCGTTAAAATGCCAACAATAGTGCTTGAAATGCCAATTGTAATGTCTGAAATGCCAATTATAGTTCCTGAAATGCCAAATACAATGTCACAAAGGCCAAATATAATGTCACAAATGCCAATTTTAGTGCCTGAAATGCCAAATATAATGTCACAAAGGACAATTAGAGTGCCTGAAATGTCAATTATAGTGTCTGAAATGTCAAATATAGTGTCCGAAATGCCAAATATAATGTCAAAAATGCCAATTTTAGTGCCTGAAATTCCAAATATAATGTCACAAATGCCAATTATAGTGCCTGAAATGTCAATTATAGTGTCTGAAATGTCAATTATAGTGTCTGAAATACCAATTATAGTGAGTGAAATGCCAAATAAGATGCCTGAAATGCCTATTATAATGTCTGAAATGCCAAATATAATGTCATAAATGCCAAATATAGTGCGTTAAAATGCCAACAATAGTGCTTGAAATGCCAATTGTAATGTCTGAAATGCCAATTATAGTTCCTGAAATGCCAAATATAAAGTCACAAAGGCCAAATATAATGTCACAAATGCCAATTTTAGTGCCTGAAATGCCAAATATAATGTCACAAAGGACAATTAGAGTGCCTGAAATGTCAATTATAGTGTCTGAAATGTCAAATATAGTGTCCGAAATGCCAAATATAATGTCAAAAATGCCAATTTTAGTGCCTGAAATTTCAAATATAATGTCACAAATGCCAATTATAGTGCCTGAAATGTCAATTATAGTGTCTGAAATGTCAATTATAGTGTCTGAAATGCCAATTATAGTGAGTGAAATGCCAAATAAGATGCCTGAAATGCCTATTATAATGTCTGAAATGCCAATTATAGTGCCTGAAATGCCAATTATAGTGCCTATAATGCCAAATATTATGTCACAAATGAAAAATTTTAGTGCCTGAAATGCAAAATATAATGTCACAAAGGCCAATTATACTGCCTGAAATGTCAATTAGAGTGCCTGAAATGTCAATTATAGTGTCTAAAATGTCAATTATAGTGTCTGAAAAGCCAATTATAGTGCGTGAAATGCCAATTATAGTGCCTGAAATGCCAATTTTAGTGCCTGAAATGCGAATTATTATGTCTAAAATGCCAATTATAATGTCTGAAATGTCAATTATAGTTTCCGAAATGCCAAATATAATGTCACAAATGCCAATTTTAGTGCCTGAAATTCCAAATATAATGTCACAAATGCCAATTATAGTGCCTGAAATGTCAATTATAGTGTCTGAAATGTCAATTATAGTGTCTGAAATGCCCATTATAGTGAGTGAAATGCCAAATAAGATGCCTGAAATGCCTATTATAATGTCTGAAATGCCAATTATAGTGCCTGAAATGTCAATTATAGTGTCTGAAATGTCAATTATAGTGTCTGAAATGCCAATTATAGTGAGTGAAATGCCAAATAAGATGCCTGAAATGCCTATTATAATGTCTGAAATGCCACTTATAGTGCCTGAAATGCCAAATATTATGTCACAAATGCTAAAAATAGTGCCTGAAATGCCAAATATAATGTCACAAATGCCAAATATAGTGCCTGAAATGCCAATTATAGTGCCTGAAATGCAATTTAGAGTGCCTGAAATGTCAACTATAGTGTCTGAAATGTCAATTATAGTGCCTGAAATGCCAATTATAGTGCCTATAATGCCAAATATTATGTCACAAATGAAAAATTTTAGTGCCTGAAATGCAAAATATAATTTCACAAAGGCCAATTATACTGCCTGAAATGTCAATTAGAGTGCCTGAAATGTCAATTATAGTGTCTAAAATGTCAATTATAGTGTCTGAAAATCCAATTATAGTGCCTGAAATGCCAATTATAGTGCCTGAAATGCCAATTTTAGTGCCTGAAATGCCAATTTTAGTGCCTGAAATGCCAATTTTAGTGCCTGAAATGCCAATTTTAGTGCCTGAAATGCCAATTTTAGTGCCTGAAATGCGAATTATTATGTCTATAATGCCAATTATAATGTCTGAAATGCCAATTATAGGGCCTGAAATGCCAAATATTATGTCACAAATGCCAAAAATAGTGCCTGAAATGCGAATTATTTTGTCTAAAATGCCAATTAGAGTGCCTGAAATGACAATTATAGTGTCTAAAAAGCCAATTAGAGTGCCTGAAATGTCAATTAGAGTGCCTGAAATGTCAATTATAGTGTCTGAAATGCCAATTATAGTGAGTGAAATGCCAAATATAATGTCATAAATGCCAAATATAGTGCGTTGAAATGACATTTATAGTGCTTGAAATGCCAATTATAATGTCTGAAATGCCAATTATAGTGCCTGAAATGCCAAATATAGTGTCCGAAATGCCAAATATAATGTCACAAATGCCAATTTTAGTGCCTGAAATTCCAAATATAATGTCACAAATGCCAATTATAGTGCCTGAAATGTCAATTATAGTGTCTGAAATGTCAATTATAGTGTCTGAAATGCCAATTATAGTGAGTGAAATGCCAAATATGATGCCTGAAATGCCAATTATGATGTCTGAAATGCCAACAATAGTGCTTGAAATGCCAATTGTAATGTCTGAAATGCCAATTATAGTTCCTGAAATGCCAAATATAATGTCATAAATGCCAAATATAGTGCGTTAAAATGCCAACAATAGTGCTTGAAATGCCAATTGTAATGTCTGAAATGCCAATTATAGTTCCTGAAATGCCAAATATAAAGTCACAAAGGCCAAATATAATGTCACAAATGCCAATTTTAGTGCCTGAAATGCCAAATATAATGTCACAAAGGACAATTAGAGTGCCTGAAATGTCAACAATAGTGCTTGAAATGCCAATTGTAATGTCTGAAATGCCAATTATAGTTCCTGAAATGCCAAATATAATGTCACAAAGGCCAAATATAATGCGTTAAAATGCCAACAATAGTGCTTGAAATGCCAATTGTAATGTCTGAAATGCCAATTTTAGTGCCTGAAATGCCAAATATAATGTCACAAAGGACAATTAGAGTGCCTGAAATGTCAATTATAGTGTCTGAAATGTCAAATATAGTGTCCGAAATGCCAAATATAATGTCAAAAATGCCAATTTTAGTGCCTGAAATTCCAAATATAATGTCACAAATGCCAATTATAGTGCCTGAAATGTCAATTATAGTGTCTGAAATGTCAATTATAGTGTCTGAAATGCCAATTATAGTGAGTGAAATGCCAAATAAGATGCCTGAAATGCCTATTATAATGTCTGAAATGCCAAATATAATGTCATAAATGCCAAATATAATGCGTTAAAATGCCAACAATAGTGCTTGAAATGCCAATTGTAATGTCTGAAATGCCAATTATAGTTCCTGAAATGCCAAATATAATGTCACAAAGGCCAAATATAATGTCACAAATGCCAATTTTAGTGCCTGAAATGCCAATTTTAGTGCCTGAAATGCCAATTTTAGTGCCTGAAATGCCAATTTTAGTGCCTGAAATGCCAATTTTAGTGCCTGAAATGCGAATTATTATGTCTATAATGCCAATTATAATGTCTGAAATGCCAATTATAGTGCCTGAAATGCCAAATATTATGTCACAAATGCCAAAAATAGTGCCTGAAATGCGAATTATTTTGTCTAAAATGCCAATTAGAGTGCCTGAAATGACAATTATAGTGTCTAAAAAGCCAATTAGAGTGCCTGAAATGTCAATTAGAGTGCCTGAAATGTCAATTATAGTGTCTGAAATGCTAATTATAGTGAGTGAAATGCCAAATATAATGTCATAAATGCCAAATATAGTGCGTTGAAATGACATTTATAGTGCTTGAAATGCCAATTATAATGTCTGAAATGCCAATTATAGTGCCTGAAATGCCAAATATAGTGTCCGAAATGCCAAATATAATGTCACAAATGCCAATTTTAGTGCCTGAAATTCCAAATATAATGTCACAAATGCCAATTATAGTGCCTGAAATGTCAATTATAGTGTCTGAAATGTCAATTATAGTGTCTGAAATGCCAATTATAGTGAGTGAAATGCCAAATATGATGCCTGAAATGCCAATTATAATGTCTGAAATGCCAACAATAGTGCTTGAAATGCCAATTGTAATGTCTGAAATGCCAATTATAGTTCCTGAAATGCCAAATATAATGTCATAAATGCCAAATATAGTGCGTTAAAATGCCAACAATAGTGCTTGAAATGCCAATTGTAATGTCTGAAATGCCAATTATAGTTCCTGAAATGCCAAATATAAAGTCACAAAGGCCAAATATAATGTCACAAATGCCAATTTTAGTGCCTGAAATGCCAAATATAATGTCACAAAGGACAATTAGAGTGCCTGAAATGTCAACAATAGTGCTTGAAATGCCAATTGTAATGTCTGAAATGCCAATTATAGTTCCTGAAATGCCAAATATAATGTCACAAAGGCCAAATATAATGCGTTAAAATGCCAACAATAGTGCTTGAAATGCCAATTGTAATGTCTGAAATGCCAATTTTAGTGCCTGAAATGCCAAATATAATGTCACAAAGGACAATTAGAGTGCCTGAAATGTCAATTATAGTGTCTGAAATGTAAAATATAGTGTCCGAAATGCCAAATATAATGTCAAAAATGCCAATTTTAGTGCCTGAAATTCCAAATATAATGTCACAAATGCCAATTATAGTGCCTGAAATGTCAATTATAGTGTCTGAAATGTCAATTATAGTGTCTGAAATGCCAATTATAGTGAGTGAAATGCCAAATAAGATGCCTGAAATGCCTATTATAATGTCTGAAATGCCAAATATAATGTCATAAATGCCAAATATAATGCGTTAAAATGCCAACAATAGTGCTTGAAATGCCAATTGTAATGTCTGAAATGCCAATTATAGTTCCTGAAATGCCAAATATAATGTCACAAAGGCCAAATATAATGTCACAAATGCCAATTTTAGTGCCTGAAATGCCAAATATAATGTCACAAAGGACAATTAGAGTGCCTGAAATGTCAATTATAGTGTCTGAAATGTCAAATATAGTGTCCGAAATGCCAAATATAATGTCAAAAATGCCAATTTTAGTGCCTGAAATTCCAAATATAATGTCACAAATGCCAATTATAGTGCCTGAAATGTCAATTATAGTGTCTGAAATGTCAATTATAGTGTCTGAAATGCCAATTATAGTGAGTGAAATGCCAAATAAGATGCCTGAAATGCCTATTATAATGTCTGAAATGCCAATTATAGTGCCTGAAATGCCAATTATAGTGCCTATAATGCCAAATATTATGTCACAAATGAAAAATTTTAGTGCCTGAAATGCAAAATATAATGTCACAAAGGCCAATTATACTGCCTGAAATGTCAATTAGAGTGCCTGAAATGTCAATTATAGTGTCTAAAATGTCAATTATAGTGTCTGAAAAGCCAATTATAGTGCCTGAAGTGCCAATTATAGTGCCTGAAATGCCAATTTTAGTGCCTGAAATGCCAATTTTAGTGCCTGAAATGCCAATTTTAGTGCCTGAAATGCGAATTATTATGTCTATAATGCCAATTACAATGTCTGAAATGCCAATTATAGTGCCTGAAATGCGAAATATTATGTCACAAATGCCAAAAATAGTGCCTGAAATGCGAATTATTTTGTCTAAAATGCCAATTAGAGTGCCTGAAATGACAATTATAGTGTCTAAAAAGCCAATTAGAGTGCCTGAAATGTCAATTAGAGTGCCTGAAATGTCAATTATAGTGTCTGAAATGCCAATTATAGTGAGTGAAATGCCAAATATAATGTCATAAATGCCAAATATAGTGCGTTGAAATGACATTTATAGTGCTTGAAATGCCAATTATAATGTCTGAAATGCCAATTATAGTGCCTGAAATGCCAATTTTAGTGCCTGAAATGCGAATTATTATGTCTAAAATGCCAATTATAATGTCTGAAAAGCAAATTATAGTGCCTGAAATCCCAAATATTATGTCACAAATGCCAAAAATAGTGCCTGAAATGCGAATTATTTTGTCTAAAATGCCAATTAGAGTGCCTGAAATGACAATTATAGTGTCTAAAAAGCCAATTAGAGTGCCTGAAATGTCAATTAGAGTGCCTGAAATGCCAAATATAATGTCATAAATGCCAAATATAGTGCCTGAAATGCGAATTATTATGTCTAAAATGCCAATTATAATGTCTGAAATGCCAATTATAATGTCGGAAATGCCAAATATAATGTCACAAATGCCAATTTTAGTGCCTGAAATGCCAATTATAGTGCCTGAAATGCCAATTATAGTGCCTGAAATGCCAATTTTAGTGCCTGAAATGCCAATTTTAGTGCCTGAAATGCCAATTTTAGTGCCTGAAATGCCAATTTTAGTGCCTGAAATGCGAATTATTATGTCTATAATGCCAATTATAATGTCTGAAATGCCAATTATAGTGCCTGAAATGCCAAATATTATGTCACAAATGCAAAAATAGTGCCTGAAATGCGAATTATTTTGTCTAAAATGCCAATTAGAGTGCCTGAAATGACAATTATAGTGTCTAAAAAGCCAATTAGAGTGCCTGAAATGTCAATTAGAGTGCCTGAAATGTCAATTATAGTGCCTGAAATGTCAATTATAGTGTCTGAAATGCCAATTATAGTGAGTGAAATGCCAAATATAATGTCATAAATGCCAAATATAGTGCGTTGAAATGACATTTATAGTGCTTGAAATGCCAATTATAATGTCTGAAATGCCAATTATAGTGCCTGAAATGCCAAATATAGTGTCCGAAATGCCAAATATAATGTCACAAATGCCAATTTTAGTGCCTGAAATTCCAAATATAATGTCACAAATGCCAATTATAGTGCCTGAAATGTCAATTATAGTGTCTGAAATGTCAATTATACTGTCTGAAATGCCAATTATAGTGAGTGAAATGCCAAATATGATGCCTGAAATGCCAATTATAATGTCTGAAATTCCAATTATAGTACCTGAAATGCCAAATATTATGTCACAAATGCCAAAAATAGTGCCTGAAATGCGAATTATTATGTCTAAAATGCCAATTAGTGTGCCTGAAATGACAATTATAGTGTCTAAAATGCCAATTATAGTGCCTGAAATGTCAATTATAGTGTCTGAAAAGCCAATTATAGTGCCTGAAATGCCAATTATAGTGCCTGAAATGCCAATTTTAGTGCCTGTAATGAGAATTATTATGTCTAAAATGCCAATTATAATGTCTGAAATGCCAATTATAGTGCCTATAATGCCAAATATTATGTCACAAATGAAAACTTTTAGTGCCTGAAATGCGAAATATAATGTCACAAAGGCCAATTATAGTGCCTGAAATGTCAATTATAGTGTCTGAAATGTCAATTATAGTGTCCGAAATGCGAAATATAATGTCACAAACGCCAATTTTAGTGCCTGAAATGCCAATTATAGTGCCTGAAATGCAAATTAGAGTGCCTGAAATGTCAATTATAGTGTCTGAAATGTCAATTATAGTGTCTGAAATGCCAAATATAATGACACAAATGCCAATTATAGTGCCTGAAATGCAAATTAGAGTGCCTGAAATGTCAACTATAGTGTCTAAAATGTCAATTATAGTGTCTGAAAAGCCAATTATAGTGCCTGAAATGCCAATTATAGTGCCTGAAATGCCAATTTTAGTGCCTGAAATGCGAATTATTATGTCTAAAATGCCAATTATAATGTCTGAAATGTCAATTATAGTGTCCGAAATGCCAAATATAATGTCACAAATGCCAATTTTAGTGCCTGAAATTCCAAATATAATGTCACAAATGCCAATTATAGTGCCTGAAATGTCAATTATAGTGTCTGAAATGTCAATTATAGTGTCTGAAATGCCAATTATAGTGAGTGAAATGCCAAATAAGATGCCTGAAATGCCTATTATAATGTCTGAAATGCCAATTATAGTGCCTGAAATGTCAATTATAGTGTCTGAAATGTCAATTATAGTGTCTGAAATGCCAATTATAGTGAGTGAAATGCCAAATAAGATGCCTGAAATGCCTATTATAATGTCTGAAATGCCACTTATAGTGCCTGAAATGCCAAATATTATGTCACAAATGCCAAAAATAGTGCCTGAAATGCTAAATATAATGTCACAAATGCCAAATATAGTGCCTGAAATGCCAATTATAGTGCCTGAAATGCAATTTAGAGTGCCTGAAATGTCAACTATAGTGTCTGAAATGTCAATTATAGTGCCTGAAATGCCAATTATAGTGCCTATAATGCCAAATATTATGTCACAAATAAAAAATTTTAGTGCCTGAAATGCAAAATATAATGTCACAAAGGCCAATTATACTGCCTGAAATGTCAATTAGAGTGCCTTAAATGTCAATTATAGTGTCTAAAATGTCAATTATAGTGTCTGAAAAGCCAATTATAGTGCCTGAAATGCCAATTATAGTGCCTGAAATGCCAATTTTAGTGCCTGAAATGCCAATTTTAGTGCCTGAAATGCCAATTTTAGTGCCTGAAATGCCAATTTTAGTGCCTGAAATGCGAATTATTATGTCTATAATGCCAATTATAATGTCTGAAATGCCAATTATAGGGCCTGAAATGCCAAATATTATGTCACAAATGCCAAAAATAGTGCCTGAAATGCGAATTATTTTGTCTAAAATGCCAATTAGAGTGCCTGAAATGACAATTATAGTGTCTAAAAAGCCAATTAGAGTGCCTGAAATGTCAATTAGAGTGCCTGAAATGTCAATTATAGTGTCTGAAATGCCAATTATAGTGAGTGAAATGCCAAATATAATGTCATAAATGCCAAATATAGTGCGTTGAAATGACATTTATAGTGCTTGAAATGCCAATTATAATGTCTGAAATGCCAATTATAGTGCCTGAAATGCCAAATATAGTGTCCGAAATGCCAAATATAATGTCACAAATGCCAATTTTAGTGCCTGAAATTCCAAATATAATGTCACAAATGCCAATTATAGTGCCTGAAATGACAATTATAGTGTCTAAAATGCCAATTATAGTGCCTGAAATGTCAATTAGAGTGCCTGAAACGTCAATTATAGTGTCACAAAGGCCAAATATAATGTCACAAATGCCAATTATAGTGAGTGAAATGCCAAATATAATGTCACAAATGCCAAATATAGTGCGTTAAAATGCCAACAATAGTGCTTGAAATGCCAATTGTAATGTCTGAAATGCCAATTATAGTTCCTGAAATGCCAAATATAATGTCACAAAGGCCAAATATAATGTAACAAATGCCAATTTTAGTGCCTGAAATGCCAAATATAATGTCACAAAGGACAATTAGAGTGCCTGAAATGTCAATTATAGTGTCTGAAATGTCAAATATAGTGTCCGAAATGCCAAATATAATGTCAAAAATGCCAATTTTAGTGCCTGAAATTCCAAATATAATGTCACAAATGCCAATTATAGTGCCTGAAATGTCAATTATAGTGTCTGAAATGTCAATTATTGTGTCTGAAATGCCAATTATAGTGAGTGAAATGCCAAATAAGATGCCTGAAATGCCTATTATAATGTCTGAAATGCCAATTATAGTGCCTGATATGCCAAATATAATGTCACAAATGCCAAATATAGTGCCTGAAATGCCAATTATAGTGCTTGAAATGCCAAATATAGTGCCTGAAATGCCAATTAGAGTGCCTAAAATGTCAATTATAGTGTCTGAAATGTCAATTATAGTGCCTGAAATGCCAAATATAATGTCATAAATGCCAAATATAGTGCCTGAAATGCCAATTTTAGTGCCTGAAATGCGAATTATTATGTCTAAAATGGCAATTATAATGTCTGAAATGCCAATTATAGTGTCGGAAATGCCAAATATAATGTCACAAATGCCAATTTTAGTGCCTGAAATGCCAAATATAAGGTCACAAATGCCAATTATAGTGCCTGAAATGTCAATTATAGTGTCTGAAATGTCAATTACAGTGTCTGAAATGCTAAATATAATGACACAAATGCCAATTATAGTGCCTGAAATGCAAATTAGAGTGCCTGAAATGTCAATTATAGTGTCTAAAATGTCAATTATAGTGTCTGAAAAGCCAATTATAGTGCCTGAAATGCCAATTATAGTGCCTGAAATGCCAATTTTAGTACCTGAAATGCGAATTATTATGTCTAAAAGGCCAATTATAATGTCTGACATGCCAATTATAGTGCCTATAATGCCAAATATTATGTCACAAATCAAAAATTTTAGTGCCTGAAATGCCAAATATAATGTCACAAAGGCCAATTATACTGCCTGAAATGTCAATTAGAGTGCCTGTAATGTCAATTATAGTGTCTAAAATGTCAATTATAGTGCCTATAATGCCAAATTTTATGTCACAAATGAAAACTTTTAGTGCCTGAAATGCCAAATATAATGTCACAAAGGCCAATTATAGTGCCTGAAATGTCAATTATAGTGTCTGAAATGCCAATTATAGTGTCCGAAATGCGAAATATAATGTCACAAATGCCAATTTTACTGCCTGAAATGCCAAATATAATGTCACAAATGCCAATTTTAGTGCCTGAAATGCCATATATAATGTCACAAAGGCCAATTATAGTGCCTGAAATGTCACTTATAGTGTCTGAAATGTCAATTATAGTGTCTGAAATGCCAACTATAATGACACAAATGCCAATTATAGTGCCTGAAATGCAAATTAGAGTGCCTGAAATGTCAATTATAGTGTCTGAAAAGCCAATTATAGTGCCTGAAATGCCAATTATAGTGCCTGAAATGCCAATTTTAGTGCCGGAAATGCGAATTATTATGTCTAAAATGCCAATTATAATGTCTGAAATGCCAATTATAGTGCTTGAAATGCCAAATATTATGTCACAAATGCCAAAAATAGTGCCTGAAATGCGAATTATTTTGTCTAAAATGCCAATTAGAGTGCCTGAAATGACAATTATAGTGTCTAAAATGCCAATTTGAGTGCCTGAAATGTCAATTAGAGTGCCTGAAATGTCAATTATAGTGTCTGAAAAGCCAATTATAGTGCCTGAAATGCCAATTATAGTGCCTGAAATGCCAATTATAGTGCTTGAAATGCCAAATATAGTGCCTGAAATGCCAATTAGAGTGCCTGAAATGCCAATTATAGTGCTTGAAATGCCAAATATAATGTCACACATGCCAATTATAGTGCTTGAAATGTCAATTATAGTGTCTGAAATGTCAATTATAGTGTCTGAAATGCCAAATATAATGACACAAATGCCAATTATAGTGCCTAAAATGCAAATTAGAGTGCCTGAAATGTCAATTATAGTGTCTAAAATGTCAATTATAGTGTCTGAAAAGCCAATTTTAGTGCCTGAAATGCCAATTATAGTGCCTGAAATGCCAATTTTAGTGCCTGAAATGCGAATTATTATGTCTAAAATGCCAATTATAATGTGTGAAATGCCAATTATAGTGAGTGAAATGCCAAATATAATGTCACAAATGCCAAATATAGTGCGTTGAAATGCCATTTATAGTGCTTGAAATGCCAATTATAATGTCTGAAATGCCAATTATAGTGCCTGAAATTCCAAATATAATGTCACAAATGCCAAATATAGTGCCTGAAATGCCAATTATAGTGTCTGAAATGTCAATTATAGTGTCTGAAAAGCCAATTATAGTGCCTGAAATACAAATTATAGTGCCTGAAATGCCAATTATAGTGCCTGAAATGCCAATTATAGTGCTTGAAATGCCAAACATAGTGCCTGAAATGCCAATTAGAGTGCCTGAAATGCCAATTATAGTGCTTGAAATGCCAAATATAATGTCACACATGCCAATTATAGTGCCTGAAATGTCAATTATAGTGTCTGAAATGTCAATTATAGTGTCTGAAAAGCCAATTATAGTGCCTAAAATGCAAATTATAGTGCCTGAAATGCCAATTATAGTGCCTGAAATGCGAATTATGTTGTCTAAAATGCCAATTAGAGTGCCTGAAATGACAATTATAGTGTCTAAAATGCCAATTAGAGTGCCTGAAATGTCAATTAGAGTGCCTGAAATGTCAATTATAGTGTCTAAAATGTCAATTATAGTGTCTGAAAAGCCAATTATAGTGCCTGAAATGCCAATTATAGTGCCTGAAATGCCAATTTTAGTGCCTGAAATGCGAATTATTATGTCTAAAATGCCAATTATAATGTCTGAAATGCCAATTATAGTGAGTGAAATGCCAAATATAATGTCACAAATGCCAAATATAGTGCGTTGAAATGCCATTTATAGTGCTTGAAATGCCAATTATAATGTCTGAAATGCCAATAATAGTGCCTGAAATTCCAAATATAATGTCACAAATGCCAAATATAGTGCCTGAAATGCCAATTATAGTGTCTGAAATGCCAAATATAATGACACAAATGCCAATTATAGTGCCTGAAATGCAAATTAGAGTGCCTGAAATGTCAAGTGTGAAAATGAAGTGTCTAAAATGTCAATTATAGTGTCTGAAAAGCCAATTATAGTGCCTGAAATGCCAATTATAGAGCCTGAAATGCCAATTTTAGTGCCTGAAATGCGAATTATTATGTCTAAAATGCCAATTATAATGTCTGAAATGCCAATTATAGTGCCTGAAATGCCAAATATTATGTCACAAACGCCAAAAATGGTGCCTGAAATGCGAATTATTATGTCTTAAATGCCAATTAGAGTGCCTGAAATGACAATTATAGTGTCTAAAATGCCAATTAGAGTGCCTGAAATGTCAATTAGAGTGCCTGAAATGTCAATTACAGTGTCTGAAATGCCAATTATAGTGAGTGAAATGCCAAATATAATGTCACAAATGCCAAATATAGTGCGTTGAAATGCCATTTATAGTGCTTGAAATGCCAATTATAATGTCTGAAATGCCAATTATAGTGCCTGAAATGCCAAATATAATGTCTCAAATGCCAAATATAATGTCACAAATGCCAATTATAGTGCCTGAAATGCCAAATATAATGTCACAAAGGCCAATTATAGTGCCTGAAATGTCAATTATAGTGTCTGAAATGTCAATTATAGTGTCCGAAATGCCAAATATAATGTCACAAATGCCAATTTTGGTGCCTGAAATTCCAAATATAATGTCACAAATGCCAATTATAGTGCCTGAAATGTCAATTATAGTGTCTGAAATGCCAATTATAGTGCCTGAAATGCCAATTTTAGTGCCTGAAATGCGAATTATTATGTCTAAAATGCCAATTATAATGTCTGAAATGCCAATTATAGTGAGTGAAATGGCAAATATAATGTCACAAATGCCAAATATAGTGCGTTGAAATGCCATTTATAGTGCTTGAAATGCCAATTATAATGTCTGAAATGCCAATAATAGTGCCTGAAATTCCAAATATAATGTCACAAATGCCAAATATAGTGCCTGAAATGCCAATTAGAGTGCCTGAAATGTCAACTATAGTGTCTGAAATGTCAATTATAGTGTCTGAAAAGCCAATTATAGTGTCTGAAATGCCAATTATAGTGAGTGAAATGCCAAATAAGATGCCTGAAATGCCTATTATAATGTCTGAAATGCCAATTATAGTGCCTGATATGCCAAATATAATGTCACAAATGCCAAATATAGTGCCTGAAATGCCAATTATAGTGCTTGAAATGCCAAATATAGTGCCTGAAATGCCAATTATAGTGCCTGAAATGTCAATTATAGTGTCTAAAATGTCAATTATAGTTCCTATAATGCCAAATTTTATGTCACAAATGAAAACGTTTAGTGCCTGAAATGCCAAATATAATGTCACAAAGGCCAATTATAGTGCCTGAAATGTCAATTATAGTGTCTGAAATGCCAATTATAGTGTCCGAAATGCGAAATATAATGTCACAAATGCCAATTTTAGTGTCTGAAATGTCAATTATAGTGTCTGAAATGCCAACTATAATGACACAAATGCCAATTATAGTGCCTGAAATGCAAATTAGAGTGCCTGAAATGTCAATTATAGTGTCTAAAATGTCAATTATAGTGTCTGAAAAGCCAATTATAGTGCCTGAAATGCCAATTATAGTGCCTGAAATGCCAAATATTATGTCACAAATGCCAAAAATAGTGCCTGAAATGACAATTATAGTGTCTAAAATGCCAATTTGAGTGCCTGAAATGTCAATTAGAGTGCCTGAAATGTCAATTATAGTGTCTGAAAAGCCAATTATAGTGCCTGAAATGCCAATTATAGTGCCTGAAATACCAATTATAGTGCTTGAAATGCCAAATATAGTGCCTGAAATGCCAATTAGAGTGCCTGAAATGCCAATTATAGTGCTTGAAATGCCAAATATAATGTCACACATGCCAATTATAGTGCTTGAAATGTCAATTATAGTGTCTGAAATGTCAATTATAGTGTCTGAAATGCCAAATATAATGACACAAATGCCAATTATAGTGCCTAAAATGCAAATTAGAGTGCCTGAAATGTCAATTATAGTGTCTAAAATGTCAATTATAGTGTCTGAAAAGCCAATTATAGTGCCTGAAATGCCAATTATAGTGCCTGAAATGCCAATTTTAGTGCCTGAAATGCGAATTATTATGTCTAAAATGCCAATTATAATGTGTGAAATGCCAATTATAGTGAGTGAAATGCCAAATATAATGTCACAAATGCCAAATATAGTGCGTTGAAATGCCATTTATAGTGCTTGAAATGCCAATTATAATGTCTGAAATGCCAATTATAGTGCCTGAAATTCCAAATATAATGTCACAAATGCCAAATATAGTGCCTGAAATGCCAATTATAGTGTCTGAAATGTCAATTATAGTGTCTGAAAAGCCAATTATAGTGCCTGAAATGCAAATTATAGTGCCTGAAATGCCAATTATAGTGCCTGAAATGCCAATTATAGTGCTTGAAATGCCAAATATAATGTCACACATGCCAATTAAAGTGCCTGAAATGTCAATTATAGTGTCTGAAATGTCAATTATAGTGTCTGAAAAGCCAATTTTAGTGCCTGAAATGCAAATTATAGTGCCTGAAATGCCAATTATAGTGCCTGAAATGCGAATTATGTTGTCTAAAATGCCAATTAGAGTGCCTGAAATGACAATTATAGTGTCTAAAATGCCAATTAGAGTGCCTGAAATGTCAATTATAGTGTCTGAAAAGCCAATTATAGTGCCTGAAATGCCAATTATAGTGCCTGAAATACCAATTATAGTGCTTGAAATGCCAAATATAGTGCCTGAAATGCCAATTAGAGTGCCTGAAATGCCAATTATAGTGCTTGAAATGCCAAATATAATGTCACACATGCCAATTATAGTGCTTGAAATGTCAATTATAGTGTCTGAAATGTCAATTATAGTGTCTGAAATGCCAAATATAATGACACAAATGCCAATTATAGTGCCTAAAATGCAAATTAGAGTGCCTGAAATGTCAATTATAGTGTCTAAAATGTCAATTATAGTGTCTGAAAAGCCAATTATAGTGCCTGAAATGCCAATTATAGTGCCTGAAATGCCAATTTTAGTGCCTGAAATGCGAATTATTATGTCTAAAATGCCAATTATAATGTGTGAAATGCCAATTATAGTGAGTGAAATGCCAAATATAATGTCACAAATGCCAAATATAGTGCGTTGAAATGCCATTTATAGTGCTTGAAATGCCAATTATAATGTCTGAAATGCCAATTATAGTGCCTGAAATTCCAAATATAATGTCACAAATGCCAAATATAGTGCCTGAAATGCCAATTATAGTGTCTGAAATGTCAATTATAGTGTCTGAAAAGCCAATTATAGTGCCTGAAATGCAAATTATAGTGCCTGAAATGCCAATTATAGTGCCTGAAATGCCAATTATAGTGCTTGAAATGTCAAATATAATGTCACACATGCCAATTAAAGTGCCTGAAATGTCAATTATAGTGTCTGAAATGTCAATTATAGTGTCTGAAAAGCCAATTTTAGTGCCTGAAATGCAAATTATAGTGCCTGAAATGCCAATTATAGTGCCTGAAATGCGAATTATGTTGTCTAAAATGCCAATTAGAGTGCCTGAAATGACAATTATAGTGTCTAAAATGCCAATTAGAGTGCCTGAAATGTCAATTAGAGTGCCTGAAATGTCAATTATAGTGTCTAAAATGTCAATTATAGTGTCTGAAAAGCCAATTATAGTGCCTGAAATGCCAATTATATTGCCTGAAATGCCAATTTTAGTGCCTGAAATGCGAATTATTATGTCTAAAATGCCAATTATAATGTCTGAAATGCCAATTATAGTGAGTGAAAAGCCAATTATAGTGTCTGAAATGCCAATTATAGTGAGTGAAATGCCAAATAAGATGCCTGAAATGCCTATTATAATGTCTGAAATGCCAATTATAGTGCCTGATATGCCAAATATAATGTCACAAATGCCAAATATAGTGCCTGAAATGCCAATTATAGTGCTTGAAATGCCAAATATAGTGCCTGAAATGCCAATTATAGTGCCTGAAATGTCAATTATAGTGTCTAAAATGTCAATTATAGTTCCTATAATGCCAAATTTTATGTCACAAATGAAAACGTTTAGTGCCTGAAATGCCAAATATAATGTCACAAAGGCCAATTATAGTGCCTGAAATGTCAATTATAGTGTCTGAAATGCCAATTATAGTGTCCGAAATGCGAAATATAATGTCACAAATGCCAATTTTAGTGTCTGAAATGTCAATTATAGTGTCTGAAATGCAAATTAGAGTGCCTGAAATGTCAATTATAGTGTCTAAAATGTCAATTATAGTGTCTGAAAAGCCAATTATAGTGCCTGAAATGCCAATTATAGTGCCTGAAATGCCAAATATTATGTCACAAATGCCAAAAATAGTGCCTGAAATGACAATTATAGTGTCTAAAATGCCAATTTGAGTGCCTGAAATGTCAATTAGAGTGCCTGAAATGTCAATTATAGTGTCTGAAAAGCCAATTATAGTGCCTGAAATGCCAATTATAGTGCCTGAAATACCAATTATAGTGCTTGAAATGCCAAATATAGTGCCTGAAATGCCAATTAGAGTGCCTGAAATGCCAATTATAGTGCTTGAAATGCCAAATATAATGTCACACATGCCAATTATAGTGCTTGAAATGTCAATTATAGTGTCTGAAATGTCAATTATAGTGTCTGAAATGCCAAATATAATGACACAAATGCCAATTATAGTGCCTAAAATGCAAATTAGAGTGCCTGAAATGTCAATTATAGTGTCTAAAATGTCAATTATAGTGTCTGAAAAGCCAATTATAGTGCCGGAAATGCCAATTATAGTGCCTGAAATGCCAATTTTAGTGCCTGAAATGCGAATTATTATGTCTAAAATGCCAATTATAATGTGTGAAATGCCAATTATAGTGAGTGAAATGCCAAATATAATGTCACAAATGCCAAATATAGTGCGTTGAAATGCCATTTATAGTGCTTGAAATGCCAATTATAATGTCTGAAATGCCAATTATAGTGCCTGAAATTCCAAATATAATGTCACAAATGCCAAATATAGTGCCTGAAATGCCAATTATAGTGTCTGAAATGTCAATTATAGTGTCTGAAAAGCCAATTATAGTGCCTGAAATGCAAATTATAGTGCCTGAAATGCCAATTATAGTGCCTGAAATGCCAATTATAGTGCTTGAAATGCCAAATATAATGTCACACATGCCAATTAAAGTGCCTGAAATGTCAATTATAGTGTCTGAAATGTCAATTATAGTGTCTGAAAAGCCAATTTTAGTGCCTGAAATGCAAATTATAGTGCCTGAAATGCCAATTATAGTGCCTGAAATGCGAATTATGTTGTCTAAAATGCCAATTAGAGTGCCTGAAATGACAATTATAATGTCTAAAATGCCAATTAGAGTGCCTGAAATGTCAATTAGAGTGCCTGAAATGTCAATTATAGTGTCTAAAATGTCAATTATAGTGTCTGAAAAGCCAATTATAGTGCCTGAAATGCCAATTATATTGCCTGAAATGCCAATTTTAGTGCCTGAAATGCGAATTATTATGTCTAAAATGCCAATTATAATGTCTGAAATGCCAATTATAGTGAGTGAAATGCCAAATATAATGTCACAAATGCCAAATATAGTGCGTTGAAATGCCATTTATAGTGCTTGAAATGCCAATTATAATGTCTGAAATGCCAATAATAGTGCCTGAAATTCCAAATATAATGTCACAAATGCCAAATATAGTGCCTGAAATGCCAATTAGAGTGCCTGAAATGTCAATTATAGTGTCTGAAATGTCAATTATAGTGTCTGAAAAGCCAATTATAGTGAGTGAAATGCCAAATATAATGTCACAAATGCCAAATATAGTGCGTTGAAATGCCATTTATAGTGCTTGAAATGCCAATTATAATGTCTGAAATGCCAATTATAGTGCCTGAAATTCCAAATATAATGTCACAAATGCCAAATATAGTGCCTGAAATGCCAATTAGAGTGCCTGAAATGTCAATTATAGTGTCTGAAATGTCAATTATAGTGTCTGAAAAGCCAATTATAGTGAGTGAAATGCCAAATATAATGTCACAAATGCCAAATATAGTGCGTTGAAATGCCATTTATAGTGCTTGAAATGCCAATTATAATGTCTGAAATGCCAATTATAGTGTCTGAAATGCCAATTATAGTGCCTGAAATGCCAATTATAGTGCCTGAAATGCCAATTATAGTGCTTGAAATGCCAAACATAGTGCCTGAAATGCCAATTAGAGTGCCTGAAATGCCAATTATAGTGCTTGAAATGCCAAATATAATGTCACACATGCCAATTATAGTGCCTGAAATGTCAATTATAGTGTCTGAAATGTCAATTATAGTGTCTGAAATGCCAAATATAATGACACAAATGCCAATTATAGTGCCTGAAATGAAAATTAGAGTGCCTGAAATGTCAAGTGTGAAAATGAAGTGTCTAAAATGTCAATTATAGTGTCTGAAAAGCCAATTATAGTGCCTGAAATGCCAATTATAGAGCCTGAAATGCCAATTTTAGTGCCTGAAATGCGAATTATTATGTCTAAAATGCCAATTATAATGTCTGAAATGCCAATTAGAGTGCCTGAAATGACAATTATAGTGTCTAAAATGCCAATTAGAGTGCCTGAAATGTCAATTAGAGTGCCTGAAATGTCAATTACAGTGTCTGAAATGCCAATTATAGTGAGTGAAATGCCAAATATAATGTCACAAATGCCAAATATAGTGCGTTGAAATGCCATTTATAGTGCTTGAAATGCCAATTATAATGTCTGAAATGCCAATTATAGTGCCTGAAATGCCAAATATAATGTCTCAAATGCCAAATATAATGTCACAAATGCCAATTATAGTGCCTGAAATGCCAAATATAATGTCACAAAGGCCAATTATAGTGCCTGAAATGTCAATTATAGTGTCTGAAATGTCAATTATAGTGTCCGAAATGCCAAATATAATGTCACAAATGCCAATTTTGGTGCCTGAAGTTCCAAATATAATGTCACAAATGCCAATTATAGTGCCTGAAATGTCAATTATAGTGTCTGAAATGCCAATTATAGTGCCTGAAATGCCAATTTTAGTGCCTGAAATGCGAATTATTATGTCTAAAATGCCAATTATAATGTCTGAAATGCCAATTATAGTGAGTGAAATGCCAAATATAATGTCACAAATGCCAAATATAGTGCGTTGAAATGCCATTTATAGTGCTTGAAATGCCAATTATAATGTCTGAAATGCCAATAATAGTGCCTGAAATTCCAAATATAATGTCACAAATGCCAAATATAGTGCCTGAAATGCCAATTAGAGTGCCTGAAATGTCAATTATAGTGTCTGAAATGTCAATTATAGTGTCTGAAAAGCCAATTATAGTGTCTGAAATGCCAATTATAGTGAGTGAAATGCCAAATAAGATGCCTGAAATGCCTATTATAATGTCTGAAATGCCAATTATAGTGCCTGATATGCCAAATATAATGTCACAAATGCCAAATATAGTGCCTGAAATGCCAATTATAGTGCTTGAAATGCCAAATATAGTGCCTGAAATGCCAATTAGAGTGCCTGAAATGTCAATTATAGTGTCTGAAATGTCAATTATAGTGCCTGAAATGCCAAATATAATGTCATAAATGCCAAATATGGTGCCTGAAATGCCAATTTTAGTGCCTGAAATGCGAATTATTATGTCTAAAATGCCAATTATAATGTCTGAAATGCCAATTATAGTGTCGGAAATGCCAAATATAATGTCACAAATGCCAATTTTAGTGCCTGAAATGCCAAATATAATGTCACAAATGCCAATTATAGTGCCTGAAATGTCAATTATAGTGTCTGAAATGTCAATTACAGTGTCTGAAATGCTAAATATAATGACACAAATGCCAATTATAGTGCCTGAAATGCAAATTAGAGTGCCTGAAATGTCAATTATAGTGTCTAAAATGTCAATTATAGTGTCTGAAAAGCCAATTATAGTGCCTGAAATGCCAATTATAGTGCCTGAAATGCCAATTTTAGTACCTGAAATGCGAATTATTATGTCTAAAAGGCCAATTATAATGTCTGACATGCCAATTATAGTGCCTATAATGCCAAATATTATGTCACAAATCAAAAATTTTAGTGCCTGAAATGCCAAATATAATGTCACAAAGGCCAATTATACTGCCTGAAATGTCAATTAGAGTGCCTGAAATGTCAATTATAGTGTCTAAAATGTCAATTATAGTGCCTATAATGCCAAATTTTATGTCACAAATGAAAACTTTTAGTGCCTGAAATGCCAAATATAATGTCACAAAGGCCAATTTTAGTGCCTGAAATGTCAATTATAGTGTCTGAAATGCCAATTATAGTGTCCGAAATGCGAAATATAATGTCACAAATGCCAATTTTAGTGCCTGAAATGCCAAATATAATGTCACAAATGCCAATTTTAGTGCCTGAAATGCCATATATAATGTCACAAAGGCCAATTATAGTGCCTGAAATGTCAATTATAGTGTCTGAAATGTCAATTATAGTGTCTGAAATGCCAACTATAAAGACACAAATGCCAATTATAGTGCCTGAAATGCAAATTAGAGTGCCTGAAATGTCAATTATAGTGTCTAAAATGTCAATTATAGTGTCTGAAAAGCCAATTATAGTGCCTGAAATGCCAATTATAGTGCCTGAAATGCCAATTTTAGTGCCGGAAATGCGAATTATTATGTCTAAAATGCCAATTATAATGTCTGAAATGCCAATTATAGTGCCTGAAATGCCAAATATTATGTCACAAATGCCAAAAATAGTGCCTGAAATGCGAATTATTTTGTCTAAAATGCCAATTAGAGTGCCTGAAATGACAATTATAGTGTCTAAAATGCCAATTTGAGTGCCTGAAATGTCAATTAGAGTGCCTGAAATGTCAATTATAGTGTCTGAAAAGCCAATTATAGTGCCTGAAATGCCAATTATAGTGCCTGAAATGCCAATTATAGTGCTTGAAATGCCAAATATAGTGCCTGAAATGCCAATTAGAGTGCCTAAAATGCCAATTATAGTGCTTGAAATGTCAATTATAGTGTCTGAAATGTCAATTATAGTGTCTGAAATGCCAAATATAATGACACAAATGCCAATTATAGTGCCTAAAATGCAAATTAGAGTGCCTGAAATGTCAATTATAGTGTCTTAAATGTCAATTATAGTGTCTGAAAAGCCAATTATAGTGCCTGAAATGCCAATTATAGTGCCTGAAATGCCAATTTTAGTGCCTGAAATGCGAATTATTATGTCTAAAATGCCAATTATAATGTGTGAAATGCCAATTATAGTGAGTGAAATGCCAAATATAATGTCACAAATGCCAAATATAGTGCGTTGAAATGCCATTTATAGTGCTTGAAATGCCAATTATAATGTCTGAAATGCCAATTATAGTGCCTGAAATTCCAAATATAATGTCACAAATGCCAAATATAGTGCCTGAAATGCCAATTATAGTGTCTGAAATGTCAATTATAGTGTCTGAAAAGCCAATTATAGTGCCTGAAATGCAAATTATAGTGCCTGAAATGCCAATTATAGTGCTTGAAATGCCAAACATAGTGCCTGAAATGCCAATTAGAGTGCCTGAAATGCCAATTATAGTGCTTGAAATGCCAAATATAATGTCACACATGCCAATTATAGTGCTTGAAATGTCAATTATAGTGTCTGAAATGTCAATTATAGTGTCTGAAAAGCCAATTATAGTGCCTGAAATGCAAATTATAGTGCCTGAAATGCCAATTATAGTGCCTGAAATGCGAATTATGTTGTCTAAAATGCCAATTAGAGTGCCTGAAATGACAATTATAGTGTCTAAAATGCCAATTAGAGTGCCTGAAATGTCAATTAGAGTGCCTGAAATGTCAATTATAGTGTCTAAAATGTCAATTATAGTGCCTGAAATTCCAAATATAATGTCACAAATGCCAAATATAGTGGCTGAAATGCCAATTAGAGTGCCTGAAATGTCAATTATAGTGTCTGAAATGTCAATTATAGTGTCTGAAAAGCCAATTATAGTGAGTGAAATGCCAAATATAATGTCACAAATGCCAAATATAGTGCGTTGAAATGCCATTTATAGTGCTTGAAATGCCAATTATAATGTCTGAAATGCCAATTATAGTGCCTGAAATTCCAAATATAATGTCACAAATGCAAAATATAGTGCCTGAAATGCCAATTAGAGTGCCTGAAATGTCAATTATAGTGTCTGAAATGTCAATTATAGTGTCTGAAAAGCCAATTAGAGTGCCTGAAATGCCAATTATAGTGGCTGAAATGCCAATTATAGTGCCTGAAATGCCAAATATAGTGCTTGAAATGCCAAATATAGTGCCTGAAATGCCAATTAGAGTGCCTGAAATGCCAATTATAGTGCTTGAAATGCCAAATATAATGTCACACATGCCAATTATAGTGCCTGAAATGTCAATTATAGTGTCTGAAATGTCAATTATAGTGTCTGAAATGCCAAATATAATGACACAAATGCCAATTATAGTGCCTGAAATGCAAATTAGAGTGCCTGAAATGTCAAGTGTGAAAATGAAGTGTCTAAAATGTCAATTATAGTGTCTGAAAAGCCAATTATAGTGCCTGAAATGCCAATTATAGAGCCTGAAATGCCAATTTTAGTGCCTGAAATGCGAATTATTATGTCTAAAATGCCAATTATAATGTCTGAAATGCCAATTATAGTGCCTGAAATGCCAAATATTATGTCACAAACGCCAAAAATGGTGCCTGAAATGCGAATTATTATGTCTTAAATGCCAATTAGAGTGCCTGAAATGACAATTATAGTGTCTAAAATGCCAATTAGAGTGCCTGAAATGTCAATTAGAGTGCCTGAAATGTCAATTACAGAGTCTGAAATGCCAATTATAGTGAGTGAAATGCCAAATATAATGTCACAAATGCCAAATATAGTGCGTTGAAATGCCATATATAGTGCTTGAAATGCCAATTATAATGTCTGAAATGCCAATTATAGTGCCTGAAATGCCAAATATAATGTCTCAAATGCCAAATATAATGTCACAAATGCCAATTATAGTGCCTGAAATGCCAAATATAATGTCACAAAGGCCAATTATAGTGCCTGAAATGTCAATTATAGTGTCTGAAATGTCAATTATAGTGTCCGAAATGCCAAATATAATGTCACAAATGCCAATTTTGGTGCCTGAAATTCCAAATATAATGTCACAAATGCCAATTATAGTGCCTGAAATGTCAATTATTGTGTCTGAAATGCCAATTATAGTGCCTGAAATGCCAATTTTAGTGCCTAAAATGCAAATTAGAGTGCCTGAAATGTCAATTATAGTGTCTTAAATGTCAATTATAGTGTCTGAAAAGCCAATTATAGTGCCTGAAATGCCAATTATAGTGCCTGAAATGCCAATTTTAGTGCCTGAAATGCGAATTATTATGTCTAAAATGCCAATTATAATGTGTGAAATGCCAATTATAGTGAGTGAAATGCCAAATATAATGTCACAAATGCCAAATATAGTGCGTTGAAATGCCATTTATAGTGCTTGAAATGCCAATTATAATGTCTGAAATGCCAATTATAGTGCCTGAAATTCCAAATATAATGTCACAAATGCCAAATATAGTGCCTGAAATGCCAATTATAGTGTCTGAAATGTCAATTATAGTGTCTGAAAAGCCAATTATAGTGCCTGAAATGCAAATTATAGTGCCTGAAATGCCAATTATAGTGCCTGAAATGCCAATTATAGTGCTTGAAATGCCAAATATAATGTCACACATGCCAATTAAAGTGCCTGAAATGTCAATTATAGTGTCTGAAATGTCAATTATAGTGTCTGAAAAGCCAATTTTAGTGCCTGAAATGCAAATTATAGTGCCTGAAATGCCAATTATAGTGCCTGAAATGCGAATTATGTTGTCTAAAATGCCAATTAGAGTGCCTGAAATGACAATTATAGTGTCTAAAATGCCAATTAGAGTGCCTGAAATGTCAATTATAGTGTCTGAAAAGCCAATTATAGTGCCTGAAATGCCAATTATAGTGCCTGAAATACCAATTATAGTGCTTGAAATGCCAAATATAGTGCCTGAAATGCCAATTAGAGTGCCTGAAATGCCAATTATAGTGCTTGAAATGCCAAATATAATGTCACACATGCCAATTATAGTGCTTGAAATGTCAATTATAGTGTCTGAAATGTCAATTATAGTGTCTGAAATGCCAAATATAATGACACAAATGCCAATTATAGTGCCTAAAATGCAAATTAGAGTGCCTGAAATGTCAATTATAGTGTCTAAAATGTCAATTATAGTGTCTGAAAAGCCAATTATAGTGCCTGAAATGCCAATTATAGTGCCTGAAATGCCAATTTTAGTGCCTGAAATGCGAATTATTATGTCTAAAATGCCAATTATAATGTGTGAAATGCCAATTATAGTGAGTGAAATGCCAAATATAATGTCACAAATGCCAAATATAGTGCGTTGAAATGCCATTTATAGTGCTTGAAATGCCAATTATAATGTCTGAAATGCCAATTATAGTGCCTGAAATTCCAAATATAATGTCACAAATGCCAAATATAGTGCCTGAAATGCCAATTATAGTGTCTGAAATGTCAATTATAGTGTCTGAAAAGCCAATTATAGTGCCTGAAATGCAAATTATAGTGCCTGAAATGCCAATTATAGTGCCTGAAATGCCAATTATAGTGCTTGAAATGCCAAATATAATGTCACACATGCCAATTAAAGTGCCTGAAATGTCAATTATAGTGTCTGAAATGTCAATTATAGTGTCTGAAAAGCCAATTTTAGTGCCTGAAATGCAAATTATAGTGCCTGAAATGCCAATTATAGTGCCTGAAATGCGAATTATGTTGTCTAAAATGCCAATTAGAGTGCCTGAAATGACAATTATAGTGTCTAAAATGCCAATTAGAGTGCCTGAAATGTCAATTAGAGTGCCTGAAATGTCAATTATAGTGTCTAAAATGTAAATTATAGTGTCTGAAAAGCCAATTATAGTGCCTGAAATGCCAATTATATTGCCTGAAATGCCAATTTTAGTGCCTGAAATGCGAATTATTATGTCTAAAATGCCAATTATAATGTCTGAAATGCCAATTATAGTGAGTGAAAAGCCAATTATAGTGTCTGAAATGCCAATTATAGTGAGTGAAATGCCAAATAAGATGCCTGAAATGCCTATTATAATGTCTGAAATGCCAATTATAGTGCCTGATATGCCAAATATAATGTCACAAATGCCAAATATAGTGCCTGAAATGCCAATTATAGTGCTTGAAATGCCAAATATAGTGCCTGAAATGCCAATTATAGTGCCTGAAATGTCAATTATAGTGTCTAAAATGTCAATTATAGTTCCTATAATGCCAAATTTTATGTCACAAATGAAAACGTTTAGTGCCTGAAATGCCAAATATAATGTCACAAAGGCCAATTATAGTGCCTGAAATGTCAATTATAGTGTCTGAAATGCCAATTATAGTGTCCGAAATGCGAAATATAATGTCACAAATGCCAATTTTAGTGTCTGAAATGTCAATTATAGTGTCTGAAATGCCAACTATAATGACACAAATGCCAATTATAGTGCCTGAAATGCAAATTAGAGTGCCTGAAATGTCAATTATAGTGTCTAAAATGTCAATTATAGTGTCTGAAAAGCCAATTATAGTGCCTGAAATGCCAATTATAGTGCCTGAAATGCCAAATATTATGTCACAAATGCCAAAAATAGTGCCTGAAATGACAATTATAGTGTCTAAAATGCCAATTTGAGTGCCTGAAATGTCAATTAGAGTGCCTGAAATGTCAATTATAGTGTCTGAAAAGCCAATTATAGTGCCTGAAATGCCAATTATAGTGCCTGAAATACCAATTATAGTGCTTGAAATGCCAAATATAGTGCCTGAAATGCCAATTAGAGTGCCTGAAATGCCAATTATAGTGCTTGAAATGCCAAATATAATGTCACACATGCCAATTATAGTGCTTGAAATGTCAATTATAGTGTCTGAAATGTCAATTATAGTGTCTGAAATGCCAAATATAATGACACAAATGCCAATTATAGTGCCTAAAATGCAAATTAGAGTGCCTGAAATGTCAATTATAGTGTCTAAAATGTCAATTATAGTGTCTGAAAAGCCAATTATAGTGCCTGAAATGCCAATTATAGTGCCTGAAATGCCAATTTTAGTGCCTGAAATGCGAATTATTATGTCTAAAATGCCAATTATAATGTGTGAAATGCCAATTATAGTGAGTGAAATGCCAAATATAATGTCACAAATGCCAAATATAGTGCGTTGAAATGCCATTTATAGTGCTTGAAATGCCAATTATAATGTCTGAAATGCCAATTATAGTGCCTGAAATTCCAAATATAATGTCACAAATGCCAAATATAGTGCCTGAAATGCCAATTATAGTGTCTGAAATGTCAATTATAGTGTCTGAAAAGCCAATTATAGTGCCTGAAATGCAAATTATAGTGCCTGAAATGCCAATTATAGTGCCTGAAATGCCAATTATAGTGCTTGAAATGCCAAATATAATGTCACACATGCCAATTAAAGTGCCTGAAATGTCAATTATAGTGTCTGAAATGTCAATTATAGTGTCTGAAAAGCCAATTTTAGTGCCTGAAATGCAAATTATAGTGCCTGAAATGCCAATTATAGTGCCTGAAATGCGAATTATGTTGTCTAAAATGCCAATTAGAGTGCCTGAAATGACAATTATAATGTCTAAAATGCCAATTAGAGTGCCTGAAATGTCAATTAGAGTGCCTGAAATGTCAATTATAGTGTCTAAAATGTCAATTATAGTGTCTGAAAAGCCAATTATAGTGCCTGAAATGCCAATTATATTGCCTGAAATGCCAATTTTAGTGCCTGAAATGCGAATTATTATGTCTAAAATGCCAATTATAATGTCTGAAATGCCAATTATAGTGAGTGAAATGCCAAATATAATGTCACAAATGCCAAATATAGTGCGTTGAAATGCCATTTATAGTGCTTGAAATGCCAATTATAATGTCTGAAATGCCAATAATAGTGCCTGAAATTCCAAATATAATGTCACAAATGCCAAATATAGTCCCTGAAATGCCAATTAGAGTGCCTGAAATGTCAATTATAGTGTCTGAAATGTCAATTATGGTGTCTGAAAAGCCAATTATAGTGAGTGAAATGCCAAATATAATGTCACAAATGCCAAATATAGTGCGTTGAAATGCCATTTATAGTGCTTGAAATGCCAATTATAATGTCTGAAATGCCAATTATAGTGCCTGAAATTCCAAATATAATGTCACAAATGCCAAATATAGTGCCTGAAATGCCAATTAGAGTGCCTGAAATGTCAATTATAGTGTCTGAAATGTCAATTATAGTGTCTGAAAAGCCAATTATAGTGAGTGAAATGCCAAATATAATGTCACAAATGCCAAATATAGTGCGTTGAAATGCCATTTATAGTGCTTGAAATGCCAATTATAATGTCTGAAATGCCAATTATAGTGCCTGAAATTCCAAATATAATGTCACAAATGCCAAATATAGTGCCTGAAATGCCAATTAGAGTGCCTGAAATGTCAATTATAGTGTCTGAAATGTCAATTATAGTGTCTGAAATGCCAATTATAGTGCCTGAAATGCCAATTATAGTGCCTGAAATGCCAATTATAGTGCTTGAAATGCCAAACATAGTGCCTGAAATGCCAATTAGAGTGCCTGAAATGCCAATTATAGTGCTTGAAATGCCAAATATAATGTCACACATGCCAATTATAGTGCCTGAAATGTCAATTATAGTGTCTGAAATGTCAATTATAGTGTCTGAAATGCCAAATATAATGACACAAATGCCAATTATAGTGCCTGAAATGAAAATTAGAGTGCCTGAAATGTCAAGTGTGAAAATGAAGTGTCTAAAATGTCAATTATAGTGTCTGAAAAGCCAATTATAGTGCCTGAAATGCCAATTATAGAGCCTGAAATGCCAATTTTAGTGCCTGAAATGACAATTATAGTGTCTAAAATGCCAATTAGAGTGCCTGAAATGTCAATTAGAGTGCCTGAAATGTCAATTACAGTGTCTGAAATGCCAATTATAGTGAGTGAAATGCCAAATATAATGTCACAAATGCCAAATATAGTGCGTTGAAATGCCATTTATAGTGCTTGAAATGCCAATTATAATGTCTGAAATGCCAATTATAGTGCCTGAAATGCCAAATATAATGTCTCAAATGCCAAATATAATGTCACAAATGCCAATTATAGTGCCTGAAATGCCAAATATAATGTCACAAAGGCCAATTATAGTGCCTGAAATGTCAATTATAGTGTCTGAAATGTCAATTATAGTGTCCGAAATGCCAAATATAATGTCACAAATGCCAATTTTGGTGCCTGAAGTTCCAAATATAATGTCACAAATGCCAATTATAGTGCCTGAAATGTCAATTATAGTGTCTGAAATGCCAATTATAGTGCCTGAAATGCCAATTTTAGTGCCTGAAATGCGAATTATTATGTCTAAAATGCCAATTATAATGTCTGAAATGCCAATTATAGTGAGTGAAATGCCAAATATAATGTCACAAATGCCAAATATAGTGCGTTGAAATGCCATTTATAGTGCTTGAAATGCCAATTATAATGTCTGAAATGCCAATAATAGTGCCTGAAATTCCAAATATAATGTCACAAATGCCAAATATAGTGCCTGAAATGCCAATTAGAGTGCCTGAAATGTCAATTATAGTGTCTGAAATGTCAATTATAGTGTCTGAAAAGCCAATTATAGTGTCTGAAATGCCAATTATAGTGAGTGAAATGCCAAATAAGATGCCTGAAATGCCTATTATAATGTCTGAAATGCCAATTATAGTGCCTGATATGCCAAATATAATGTCACAAATGCCAAATATAGTGCCTGAAATGCCAATTATAGTGCTTGAAATGCCAAATATAGTGCCTGAAATGCCAATTAGAGTGCCTGAAATGTCAATTATAGTGTCTGAAATGTCAATTATAGTGCCTGAAATGCCAAATATAATGTCATAAATGCCAAATATGGTGCCTGAAATGCCAATTTTAGTGCCTGAAATGCGAATTATTATGTCTAAAATGCCAATTATAATGTCTGAAATGCCAATTATAGTGTCGGAAATGCCAAATATAATGTCACAAATGCCAATTTTAGTGCCTGAAATGCCAAATATAATGTCACAAATGCCAATTATAGTGCCTGAAATGTCAATTATAGTGTCTGAAATGTCAATTACAGTGTCTGAAATGCTAAATATAATGACACAAATGCCAATTATAGTGCCTGAAATGCAAATTAGAGTGCCTGAAATGTCAATTATAGTGTCTAAAATGTCAATTATAGTGTCTGAAAAGCCAATTATAGTGCCTGAAATGCCAATTATAGTGCCTGAAATGCCAATTTTAGTACCTGAAATGCGAATTATTATGTCTAAAAGGCCAATTATAATGTCTGACATGCCAATTATAGTGCCTATAATGCCAAATATTATGTCACAAATCAAAAATTTTAGTGCCTGAAATGCCAAATATAATGTCACAAAGGCCAATTATACTGCCTGAAATGTCAATTAGAGTGCCTGAAATGTCAATTATAGTGTCTAAAATGTCAATTATAGTGCCTATAATGCCAAATTTTATGTCACAAATGAAAACTTTTAGTGCCTGAAATGCCAAATATAATGTCACAAAGGCCAATTTTAGTGCCTGAAATGTCAATTATAGTGTCTGAAATGCCAATTATAGTGTCCGAAATGCGAAATATAATGTCACAAATGCCAATTTTAGTGCCTGAAATGCCAAATATAATGTCACAAATGCCAATTTTAGGGCCTGAAATGCCATATATAATGTCACAAAGGCCAATTATAGTGCCTGAAATGTCAATTATAGTGTCTGAAATGTCAATTATAGTGTCTGAAATGCCAACTATAAAGACACAAATGCCAATTATAGTGCCTGAAATGCAAATTAGAGTGCCTGAAATGTCAATTATAGTGTCTAAAATGTCAATTATAGTGTCTGAAAAGCCAATTATAGTGCCTGAAATGCCAATTATAGTGCCTGAAATGCCAATTTTAGTGCCGGAAATGCGAATTATTATGTCTAAAATGCCAATTATAATGTCTGAAATGCCAATTATAGTGCCTGAAATGCCAAATATTATGTCACAAATGCCAAAAATAGTGCCTGAAATGCGAATTATTTTGTCTAAAATGCCAATTAGAGTGCCTGAAATGACAATTATAGTGTCTAAAATGCCAATTTGAGTGCCTGAAATGTCAATTAGAGTGCCTGAAATGTCAATTATAGTGTCTGAAAAGCCAATTATAGTGCCTGAAATGCCAATTATAGTGCCTGAAATGCCAATTATAGTGCTTGAAATGCCAAATATAGTGCCTGAAATGCCAATTAGAGTGCCTAAAATGCCAATTATAGTGCTTGAAATGCCAAATATAATGTCACACATGCCAATTATAGTGCTTGAAATGTCAATTATAGTGTCTGAAATGTCAATTATAGTGTCTGAAATGCCAAATATAATGACACAAATGCCAATTATAGTGCCTAAAATGCAAATTAGAGTGCCTGAAATGTCAATTATAGTGTCTTAAATGTCAATTATAGTGTCTGAAAAGCCAATTATAGTGCCTGAAATGCCAATTATAGTGCCTGAAATGCCAATTTTAGTGCCTGAAATGCGAATTATTATGTCTAAAATGCCAATTATAATGTGTGAAATGCCAATTATAGTGAGTGAAATGCCAAATATAATGTCACAAATGCCAAATATAGTGCGTTGAAATGCCATTTATAGTGCTTGAAATGCCAATTATAATGTCTGAAATGCCAATTATAGTGCCTGAAATTCCAAATATAATGTCACAAATGCCAAATATAGTGCCTGAAATGCCAATTATAGTGTCTGAAATGTCAATTATAGTGTCTGAAAAGCCAATTATAGTGCCTGAAATGCAAATTATAGTGCCTGAAATGCCAATTATAGTGCCTGAAATGCCAATTATAGTGCTTGAAATGCCAAACATAGTGCCTGAAATGCCAATTAGAGTGCCTGAAATGCCAATTATAGTGCTTGAAATGCCAAATATAATGTCACACATGCCAATTATAGTGCCTGAAATGTCAATTATAGTGTCTGAAATGTCAATTATAGTGTCTGAAAAGCCAATTATAGTGCCTGAAATGCAAATTATAGTGCCTGAAATGCCAATTATAGTGCCTGAAATGCGAATTATGTTGTCTAAAATGCCAATTAGAGTGCCTGAAATGACAATTATAGTGTCTAAAATGCCAATTAGAGTGCCTGAAATGTCAATTAGAGTGCCTGAAATGTCAATTATAGTGTCTAAAATGTCAATTATAGTGCCTGAAATTCCAAATATAATGTCACAAATGCCAAATATAGTGGCTGAAATGCCAATTAGAGTGCCTGAAATGTCAATTATAGTGTCTGAAATGTCAATTATAGTGTCTGAAAAGCCAATTATAGTGAGTGAAATGCCAAATATAATGTCACAAATGCCAAATATAGTGCGTTGAAATGCCATTTATAGTGCTTGAAATGCCAATTATAATGTCTGAAATGCCAATTATAGTGCCTGAAATTCCAAATATAATGTCACAAATGCAAAATATAGTGCCTGAAATGCCAATTAGAGTGCCTGAAATGTCAATTATAGTGTCTGAAATGTCAATTATAGTGTCTGAAAAGCCAATTAGAGTGCCTGAAATGCCAATTATAGTGGCTGAAATGCCAATTATAGTGCCTGAAATGCCAAATATAGTGCTTGAAATGCCAAATATAGTGCCTGAAATGCCAATTAGAGTGCCTGAAATGCCAATTATAGTGCTTGAAATGCCAAATATAATGTCACACATGCCAATTATAGTGCCTGAAATGTCAATTATAGTGTCTGAAATGTCAATTATAGTGTCTGAAATGCCAAATATAATGACACAAATGCCAATTATAGTGCCTGAAATGCAAATTAGAGTGCCTGAAATGTCAAGTGTGAAAATGAAGTGTCTAAAATGTCAATTATAGTGTCTGAAAAGCCAATTATAGTGCCTGAAATGCCAATTATAGAGCCTGAAATGCCAATTTTAGTGCCTGAAATGCGAATTATTATGTCTAAAATGCCAATTATAATGTCTGAAATGCCAATTATAGTGCCTGAAATGCCAAATATTATGTCACAAACGCCAAAAATGGTGCCTGAAATGCGAATTATTATGTCTTAAATGCCAATTAGAGTGCCTGAAATGACAATTATAGTGTCTAAAATGCCAATTAGAGTGCCTGAAATGTCAATTAGAGTGCCTGAAATGTCAATTACAGAGTCTGAAATGCCAATTATAGTGAGTGAAATGCCAAATATAATGTCACAAATGCCAAATATAGTGCGTTGAAATGCCATATATAGTGCTTGAAATGCCAATTATAATGTCTGAAATGCCAATTATAGTGCCTGAAATGCCAAATATAATGTCTCAAATGCCAAATATAATGTCACAAATGCCAATTATAGTGCCTGAAATGCCAAATATAATGTCACAAAGGCCAATTATAGTGCCTGAAATGTCAATTATAGTGTCTGAAATGTCAATTATAGTGTCCGAAATGCCAAATATAATGTCACAAATGCCAATTTTGGTGCCTGAAATTCCAAATATAATGTCACAAATGCCAATTATAGTGCCTGAAATGTCAATTATTGTGTCTGAAATGCCAATTATAGTGCCTGAAATGCCAATTTTAGTGCCTGAAATGCGAATTATTATGTCTAAAATGCCAATTATAATGTCTGAAATGCCAATTATAGTGAGTGAAATGCCAAATATAATGTCACAAATGCCAAATATAGTGCGTTGAAATGCCTTTTAGAGTGCTTGAAATGCCAATTATAATGTCTGAAATGCCAATTATAGTGCTTGAAATGCCAAATATAATGTCACACATGCCAATTATAGTGCCTGAAATGTCAATTATAGTGTCTAAAATGCCAATTAGAGTGCCAAAAATGTCAATTAGAATGCCTGAAATGTCAATTACAGTGTCTGAAATGCCAATTATAGTGAGTGAAATGCCAAATATAATGTCACAAATGCCAATTATAGTGTCTAAAATGCCAATTTGAGTGCCTGAAATGTCAATTAGAGTGCCTGAAATGTCAATTATAGTGTCTGAAAAGCCAATTATAGTGCCTGAAATGCCAATTATAGTGCCTGAAATGCCAATTATAGTGCTTGAAATGCCAAATATAGTGCCTGAAATGCCAATTAGAGTGCCTAAAATGCCAATTATAGTGCTTGAAATGCCAAATATAATGTCACACATGCCAATTATAGTGCTTGAAATGTCAATTATAGTGTCTGAAATGTCAATTATAGTGTCTGAAATGCCAAATATAATGACACAAATGCCAATTATAGTGCCTAAAATGCAAATTAGAGTGCCTGAAATGTCAATTATAGTGTCTTAAATGTCAATTATAGTGTCTGAAAAGCCAATTATAGTGCCTGAAATGCCAATTATAGTGCCTGAAATGCCAATTTTAGTGCCTGAAATGCGAATTATTATGTCTAAAATGCCAATTATAATGTGCGAAATGCCAATTATAGTGAGTGAAATGCCAAATATAATGTCACAAATGCCAAATATAGTGCGTTGAAATGCCATTTATAGTGCTTGAAATGCCAATTATAATGTCTGAAATGCCAATTATAGTGCCTGAAATTCCAAATATAATGTCACAAATGCCAAATATAGTGCCTGAAATGCCAATTAGAGTGTCTGAAATGTCAATTATAGTGTCTGAAAAGCCAATTATAGTGCCTGAAATGCAAATTATAGTGCCTGAAATGCCAATTATAGTGCCTGAAATGCCAATTATAGTGCTTGAAATGCCAAACATAGTGCCTGAAATGCCAATTAGAGTGCCTGAAATGCCAATTATAGTGCTTGAAATGCCAAATATAATGTCACACATGCCAATTATAGTGCCTGAAATGTCAATTATAGTGTCTGAAATGTCAATTATAGTGTCTGAAAAGCCAATTATAGTGCCTGAAATGCAAATTATAGTGCCTGAAATGCCAATTATAGTGCCTGAAATGCGAATTATGTTGTCTAAAATGCCAATTAGAGTGCCTGAAATGACAATTATAGTGTCTAAAATGCCAATTAGAGTGCCTGAAATGTCAATTAGAGTGCCTGAAATGTCAATTATAGTGTCTAAAATGTCAATTATAGTGCCTGAAATGCCAAATATAATGTCACAAATGCCAAATATAGTGCGTTGAAATGCCATTTATAGTGCTTGAAATGCCAATTATAATGTCTGAAATGCCAATTATAGTGCCTGAAATTCCAAATATAATGTCACAAATGCAAAATATAGTGCCTGAAATGCCAATTAGAGTGCCTGAAATGTCAATTATAGTGTCTGAAATGTCAATTATAGTGTCTGAAAAGCCAATTAGAGTGCCTGAAATGCCAATTATAGTGGCTGAAATGCCAATTATAGTGCCTGAAATGCCAAATATAGTGCTTGAAATGCCAAATATAGTGCCTGAAATGCCAATTAGAGTGCCTGAAATGCCAATTATAGTGCTTGAAATGCCAAATATAATGTCACACATGCCAATTATAGTGCCTGAAATGTCAATTATAGTGTCTGAAATGTCAATTATAGTGTCTGAAATGCCAAATATAATGACACAAATGCCAATTATAGTGCCTGAAATGCAAATTAGAGTGCCTGAAATGTCAAGTGTGAAAATGAAGTGTCTAAAATGTCAATTATAGTGTCTGAAAAGCCAATTATAGTGCCTGAAATGCCAATTATAGAGCCTGAAATGCCAATTTTAGTGCCTGAAATGCGAATTATTATGTCTAAAATGCCAATTATAATGTCTGAAATGCCAATTATAGTGCCTGAAATGCCAAATATTATGTCACAAACGCCAAAAATGGTGCCTGAAATGCGAATTATTATGTCTTAAATGCCAATTAGAGTGCCTGAAATGACAATTATAGTGTCTAAAATGCCAATTAGAGTGCCTGAAATGTCAATTAGAGTGCCTGAAATGTCAATTACAGAGTCTGAAATGCCAATTATAGTGAGTGAAATGCCAAATATAATGTCACAAATGCCAAATATAGTGCGTTGAAATGCCATATATAGTGCTTGAAATGCCAATTATAATGTCTGAAATGCCAATTATAGTGCCTGAAATGCCAAATATAATGTCTCAAATGCCAAATATAATGTCACAAATGCCAATTATAGTGCCTGAAATGCCAAATATAATGTCACAAAGGCCAATTATAGTGCCTGAAATGTCAATTATAGTGTCTGAAATGTCAATTATAGTGTCCGAAATGCCAAATATAATGTCACAAATGCCAATTTTGGTGCCTGAAATTCCAAATATAATGTCACAAATGCCAATTATAGTGCCTGAAATGTCAATTATTGTGTCTGAAATGCCAATTATAGTGCCTGAAATGCCAATTTTAGTGCCTGAAATGCGAATTATTATGTCTAAAATGCCAATTATAATGTCTGAAATGCCAATTATAGTGAGTGAAATGCCAAATATAATGTCACAAATGCCAAATATAGTGCGTTGAAATGCCATTTATAGTGCTTGAAATGCCAATTATAATGTCTGAAATGCCAATTATAGTGCTTGAAATGCCAAATATAATGTCACACATGCCAATTATAGTGCCTGAAATGTCAATTATAGTGTCTAAAATGCCAATTAGAGTGCCAAAAATGTCAATTAGAATGCCTGAAATGTCAATTACAGTGTCTGAAATGCCAATTATAGTGAGTGAAATGCCAAATATAATGTCACAAATGCCAATTATAGTGCCTGAAATGACAAATATAATATCTCAAATGCCAAATATAATGTCACAAATGCCAATTTTGGTGCCTGAAATTCCAAATATAATGTCACAAATGCCAATTATAGTGCCTGAAATGTCAATTATAATGTCTGAAATGTCAATTATAATGTCTGAAATGCAAATTATAGTGAGGGAAATGCCAAATAAGATGCCTGAAATGCCAATTATTATGTCTAAAATGCCAATTATAATGTCTGAAATGCCAATTTTAGTGTCGGAAATGCCAAATATAATGTCACAAATGCCAATTTTAGTGCCTGAAATGCCAAATATAATGTGATAAATGCCAATTATAGTGCCTGAAATGTCAATTATAGTATCTGAAATGTCAATTACAGTGTCTGAAATGCTAAATATAATGACACAAATGCCAATTATAGTGCCTGAAATGCAAATTAGAGTGCCTGAAATGTCAATTATAGTGTCTAAAATGTCAATTATAGTGTCTGAAAAGCCAATTATAGTGCCTGAAATGCCAATTATAGTGCCTGAAATGCCAATTTTAGTACCTGAAATGCGAATTATTATGTCTAAAAGGCCAATTATAATGTCTGAAATGCCAATTATAGTGCCTATAATGCCCAATATTATGTCACAAATGAAAAATTTTAGTGCCTGAAATGCCAAATATAATGTCACAAAGGCCAATTATACTGCCTGAAATGTCAATTAGAGTGCCTGAAATGTCAATTATAGTGTCTAAAATGTCAATTATAGTGTCTGAAAAGCCAATTATAGTGCCTGAAATGCCAATTATAGTGCCTGAAATGCCAATTTTAGTGCCTGTAATGAGAATTATTATGTCTAAAATGCCAATTATAATGTCTGAAATGCCAATTATAGTGCCTATAATGCCAAATATTATGTCACAAATGAAAACTTTTAGTGCCTGAAATGCAAAATATAATGTCACAAAGGCCAATCATAGTGCCTGAAATGTCAATTATAGTGTCTGAAATGTCAATTATAGTGTCCGAAATAAGAAATATAATGTCACAAATGCCAATTTTAGTGCCTGAAATGCCAAATATAATGTCACAAATGCCAATTTTAGTGCCTGAAATGCCATATATAATGTCACAAAGGCCAATTATAGTGCCTGAAATGTCAATTATAGTGTCTGAAATGTCAATTATAGTGTCTGTAATGCCAACTATAATGACACAAATGCCAATTATAGTGCCTGAAATGCAAATTAGAGTGCCTGAAATGTCAATTATAGTGTCTAAAATGTCAATTATAGTGTCTGAAAAGCCAATTATAGTGCCTGAAATGCCAATTTTAGTGCCGGAAATGCGAATTATTATGTCTAAAATGCCAATTATAATGTCTGAAATGCCAATTATAGTGCCTGAAATGCCAAATATTATGTCACAAATGCCAAAAATAGTGCCTGAAATGCGAATTATTTTGTCTAAAATGCCAATTAGAGTGCCTGAAATGACAATTATAGTGTCTAAAATGCCAATTTGAGTGCCTGAAATGTCAATTAGAGTGCCTGAAATGTCAATTATAGTGTCTGAAATGCCAATTATAGTGAGTGAAATGCCAAATATAATGTCACAAATGATAAATATAGTGCGTTGAAATGCCATTTATAGTGCTTAAAATGCCAATTATAATGTCTGAAATGCCAATTATAGTGCCTGAAATTCCAAATATAATGTCACAAATGCCAAATATAGTGGCTGAAATGCCAATTAGAGTGCCTGAAATGTCAATTATAGTGTCTGAAAAGCCAATTATAGTGCCTGAAATGCCAATTATAGTGCCTGAAATGCCAATTATAGTGCTTGAAATGCCAAATATAGTGCCTGAAATGTCAATTATAGTGTCTGAAATGTCAATTATAGTGTCTGAAAAGCCAATTATAGTGCCTGAAATGCCAATTATAGTGCCTGAAATGCCAATTATAGTGCTTGAAATGCCAAATATAGTGCCTGAAATGTCAATTATAGTGTCTGAAATGTCAATTATAGTGTCTGAAAAGCCAATTATAGTGCCTGAAATGCCAATTATAGTGCCTGAAATGCCAATTATAGTGCTTGAAATGCCAATTATAGTGCTTGAAATGCCAAATATAATGTCACACATGCCAATTATAGTGCCTGAAATGTCAATTATAGTGTCTGAAATGTCAATTATAGTGTCTGAAATGCCAAATATAATGACACAAATGCCAATTATAGTGCCTGAAATGCAAATTAGAGTGCCTGAAATGTCAAGTGTGAAAATGAAGTGTCTAAAATGTCAATTATAGTGTCTGAAAAGCCAATTATAGTGCCTGAAATGCCAATTATAGTGCCTGAAATGCCAATTTTAATGCCTGAAATGCGAATAATTATGTCTAAAATGCCAATTATAATGTCTGAAATGCCAATTATAGTGCCTGAAATGCCAAATATTATGTCACAAATGCCAAAAATAGTGCCTGAAATGCGAATTATTATGTCTTAAATGCCAATTAGAGTGCCTGAAATGACAATTATAGTGTCTAAAATGCCAATTAGAGTGCCTGAAATGTCAATTAGAATGCCTGAAATGTCAATTACAGTGTCTGAAATGCCAATTATAGTGAGTGAAATGCCAAATATAATGTCACAAATGCCAAATATAGTGCGTTGAAATGCCATTTATAGTGCTTGAAATGCCAATTATAATGTCTGAAATGCCAATTATAGTGCCTGAAATTCCAAATATAATGTCACAAATGCCAAATATAGTGGCTGAAATGCCAATTAGAGTGCCTGAAATGTCAATTATAGTGTCTGAAATGTCAATTATAGTGTCTGAAAAGCCAATTATAGTGCCTGAAATGCCAATTATAGTGCCTGAAATGCCAATTATAGTGCTTGAAATGCCAAATATAGTGCCTGAAATGTCAATTATAGTGTCTGAAATGTCAATTATAGTGTCTGAAAAGCCAATTATAGTGCCTGAAACGCCAATTAGAGTGCCTGAAATGACAATTATAGTGTCTAAAATGCCAATTTGAGTGCCTGAAATGTCAATTAGAGTGCCTGAAATGTCAATTATAGTGTCTGAAATGCCAATTATAGTGAGTGAAATGCCAAATATAATGTCACAAATGATAAATATAGTGCGTTGAAATGCCATTTATAGTGCTTAAAATGCCAATTATAATGTCTGAAATGCCAATTATAGTGCCTGAAATTCCAAATATAATGTCACAAATGCCAAATATAGTGGCTGAAATGCCAATTAGAGTGCCTGAAATGTCAATTATAGTGTCTGAAAAGCCAATTATAGTGCCTGAAATGCCAATTATAGTGCCTGAAATGCCAATTATAGTGCTTGAAATGCCAAATATAGTGCCTGAAATGTCAATTATAGTGCCTGAAATGTCAATTATAGTGTCTGAAAAGCCAATTATAGTGCCTGAAATGCCAATTATAGTGCCTGAAATGCCAATTATAGTGCTTGAAATGCCAAATATAGTGCCTGAAATGTCAATTATAGTGTCTGAAATGTCAATTATAGTGTCTGAAAAGCCAATTATAGTGCCTGAAATGCCAATTATAGTGCCTGAAATGCCAATTATAGTGCTTGAAATGCCAATTATAGTGCTTGAAATGCCAAATATAATGTCACACATGCCAATTATAGTGCTTGAAATGTCAATTATAGTGTCTGAAATGTCAATTATAGTGTCTGAAATGCCAAATATAATGACACAAATGCCAATTATAGTGCCTGAAATACAAATTAGAGTGCCTGAAATGTCAATTATAGTGTCTAAAATGTCAATTATAGTGTCTGAAAAGCCAATTATAGTCCCTGAAATGCCAATTATAGTGCCTGAAATGCCAATTTTAGTGCCTGAAATGCGAATTATTATGTCTAAAATGCCAATTATAATGTGTGAAATGCCAATTATAGTGAGTGAAATGCCAAATATAATGTCACAAATGCCAAATATAGTGCCTGAAATGCCAATTAGAGTGCCTGAAATGTCAATTATAGTGTCTGAAATGTCAATTATAGTGTCTGAAAAGCCAATTATAGTGAGTGAAATGCCAAATATAATGTCACAAATGCCAAATATAGTGCGTTGAAATGCCATTTATAGTGCTTGAAATGCCAATTATAATGTCTGAAATGCCAATTATAGTGCTTAAAATGCCAAATATAATGTCACACATGCCAATTATAGTGCCTGAAATGTCAATTATAGTGTCTGAAATGTCAATTATAGTGTCTGAAATGCCAAATATAATGACACAAATGCCAATTATAGTGCCTGAAATGCAAATTAGAGTGCCTGAAATGTCAAGTGTGAAAATGAAGTGTCTAAAATGTCAATTATAGTGTCTGAAAAGCCAATTATAGTGCCTGAAATGCCAATTATAGTGCCTGAAATGCCAATTTTAATGCCTGAAATGCGAATAATTATGTCTAAAATGCCAATTATAATGTCTGAAATGCCAATTATAGTGCCTGAAATGCCAAATATTATGTCACAAATGCCAAAAATAGTGCCTGAAATGCGAATTATTATGTCTTAAATGCCAATTAGAGTGCCTGAAATGACAATTATAGTGTCTAAAATGCCAATTAGAGTGCCTGAAATGTCAATTAGAATGCCTGAAATGTCAATTACAGTGTCTGAAATGCCAATTATAGTGAGTGAAATGCCAAATATAATGTCACAAATGCCAAATATAGTGCGTTGAAATGCCATTTATAGTGCTTGAAATGCCAATTATAATGTCTGAAATGCCAATTATAGTGCCTGAAATTCCAAATATAATGTCACAAATGCCAAATATAGTGGCTGAAATGCCAATTAGAGTGCCTGAAATGTCAATTATAGTGTCTGAAATGTCAATTATAGTGTCTGAAAAGCCAATTATAGTGCCTGAAATGCCAATTATAGTGGTTGAAATGCCAATTATAGTGCTTGAAATGCCAAATATAGTGCCTGAAATGTCAATTATAGTGTCTGAAATGTCAATTATAGTGTCTGAAAAGCCAATTATAGTGCCTGAAATGCCAATTATAGTGCCTGAAATGCCAATTATAGTGCTTGAAATGCCAATTATAGTGCTTGAAATGCCAAATATAATGTCACACATGCCAATTATAGTGCTTGAAATGTCAATTATAGTGTCTGAAATGTCAATTATAGTGTCTGAAATGCCAAATATAATGACACAAATGCCAATTATAGTGCCTGAAATGCAAATTAGAGTGCCTGAAATGTCAATTATAGTGTCTAAAATGTCAATTATAGTGTCTGAAAAGCCAATTATAGTCCCTGAAATGCCAATTATAGTGCCTGAAATGCCAATTTTAGTGCCTGAAATGCGAATTATTATGTCTAAAATGCCAATTATAATGTGTGAAATGCCAATTATAGTGAGTGAAATGCCAAATATAATGTCACAAATGCCAAATATAGTGCGTTGAAATGCCATTTATAGTGCTTGAAATGCCAATTATAATGTCTGAAATTCCAATAATAGTGCCTGAAATTCCAAATATAATGTCACAAATGCCAAATATAGTGCCTGAAATGCCAATTAGAGTGCCTGAAATGTCAATTATAGTGTCTGAAATGTCAATAATAGTGTCTGAAAAGCCAATTATAGTGAGTGAAATGCCAAATATAATGTCACAAATGCCAAATATAGTGCGTAGAAATGCCAATTATAGTGCTTGAAATGCCAATTATAGTGCTTGAAATGCCAAATATAATGTCACACATGCCAATTATAGTGCTTGAAATGTCAATTATAGTGTCTGAAATGTCAATTATAGTGTCTGAAATGCCAAATATAATGACACAAATGCCAATTATAGTGCCTGAAATGCAAATTAGAGTGCCTGAAATGTCAATTATAGTGTCTAAAATGTCAATTATAGTTTCTGAAAAGCCAATTATTGTCCCTGAAATGCCAATTATAGTGCCTGAAATGCCAATTTTAGTGCCTGAAATGCGAATTATTATGTCTAAAATGCCAATTATAATGTGTGAAATGCCAATTATAGTGAGTGAAATGCCAAATATAATGTCACAAATGCCAAATATAGTGCCTGAAATGCCAATTAGAGTGCCTGAAATGTCAATTATAGTGCTTGAAATGCCAATTATAGTGCTTGAAATGCCAAATATAATGTCACACATGCCAATTATAGTGCTTGAAATGTCAATTATAGTGTCTGAAATGTCAATTATAGTGTCTGAAATGCCAAATATAATGACACAAATGCCAATTATAGTGCCTGAAATGCAAATTAGAGTGCCTGAAATGTCAATTATAGTGTCTAAAATGTCAATTATAGTTTCTGAAAAGCCAATTATTGTCCCTGAAATGCCAATTATAGTGCCTGAAATGCCAATTTTAGTGCCTGAAATGCGAATTATTATGTCTAAAATGCCAATTATAATGTGTGAAATGCCAATTATAGTGAGTGAAATGCCAAATATAATGTCACAAATGCCAAATATAGTGCCTGAAATGCCAATTAGAGTGCCTGAAATGTCAATTATAGTGTCTGAAATGTCAATTATAGTGTCTGAAAAGCCAATTATAGTGAGTGAAATGCCAAATATAATGTCACAAATGCCAAATATAGTGCGTTGAAATGCCATTTATAGTGCTTGAAATGCCAATTATAATGTCTGAAATGCCAATTATAGTGCTTGAAATGCCAAATATAATGTCACACATGCCAATTATAGTGCCTGAAATGTCAATTATAGTGTCTGAAATGTCAATTATAGTGTCTGAAATGCCAAATATAATGACACAAATGCCAATTATAGTGCCTGAAATGCAAATTAGAGTGCCTGAAATGTCAAGTGTGAAAATGAAGTGTCTAAAATGTCAATTATAGTGTCTGAAAAGCCATTTATAGTGCCTGAAATGCCAATTATAGTGCCTGAAATGCCAATTTTAATGCCTGAAATGCGAATAATTATGTCTAAAATGCCAATTATAATGTCTGAAATGCCAATTATAGTGCCTGAAATGCCAAATATTATGTCACAAATGCCAAAAATAGTGCCTGAAATGCGAATTATTATGTCTTAAATGCCAATTAGAGTGCCTGAAATGACAATTATAGTGTCTAAAATGCCAATTAGAGTGCCTGAAATGTCAATTAGAATGCCTGAAATGTCAATTACAGTGTCTGAAATGCCAATTATAGTGAGTGAAATGCCAAATATAATGTCACAAATGCCAAATATAGTGCGTTGAAATGCCATTTATAGTGCTTGAAATGCCAATTATAATGTCTGAAATGCCAATTATAGTGCCTGAAATTCCAAATATAATGTCACAAATGCCAAATATAGTGGCTGAAATGCCAATTAGAGTTCCTGAAATGTCAATTATAGTGTCTGAAATGTCAATTATAGTGTCTGAAAAGCCAATTATAGTGCCTGAAATGCCAATTATAGTGCCTGAAATGCCAATTATAGTGCTTGAAATGCCAAATATAGTGCCTGAAATGTCAATTATAGTGTCTGAAATGTCAATTATAGTGTCTGAAAAGCCAATTATAGTGCCTGAAATGCCAATTATAGTGCCTGAAATGCCAATTATAGTGCTTGAAATGCCAATTATAGTGCTTGAAATGCCAAATATAATGTCACACATGCCAATTATAGTGCTTGAAATGTCAATTATAGTGTCTGAAATGTCAATTATAGTGTCTGAAATGCCAAATATAATGACACAAATGCCAATTATAGTGCCTGAAATGCAAATTAGAGTGCCTGAAATGTCAATTATAGTGTCTAAAATGTCAATTATAGTGTCTGAAAAGCCAATTATAGTCCCTGAAATGCCAATTATAGTGCCTGAAATGCCAATTTTAGTGCCTGAAATGCGAATTATTATGTCTAAAATGCCAATTATAATGTGTGAAATGCCAATTATAGTGAGTGAAATGCCAAATATAATGTCACAAATGCCAAATATAGTGCGTTGAAATGCCATTTATAGTGCTTGAAATGCCAATTATAATGTCTGAAATGCCAATAATAGTGCCTGAAATTCCAAATATAATGTCACAAATGCCAAATATAGTGCCTGAAATGCCAATTAGAGTGCCTGAAATGTCAATTATAGTGTCTGAAATGTCAATTATAGTGTCTGAAAAGCCAATTATAGTGAGTGAAATGCCAAATATAATGTCACAAATGCCAAATATAGTGCGTAGAAATGCCATTTATAGTGCTTGAAATGCCAATTATAATGTCTGAAATGCCAATTATAGTGCCTGAAATGTCAATTATAGTGTCTGAAATGTCAATTATAGTGTCTGAAAAGCCAATTATAGTGCCTGAAATGCCAATTATAGTGCCTGAAATGCCAATTATAGTGCCTGAAATGCCAATTATAGTGCTTGAAATGCCAAACATAGTGCCTGAAATGCCAATTAGAGTGCCTGAAATGCCAATTATAGTGCTTGAAATGCCAAATATAATGTCACACAGGCCAATTATAGTGCCTGAAATGTCAATTATAGTGTCTGAAATGTCAATTATAGTGTCTGAAATGCCAAATATAATGACACAAATGCCAATTATAGTGCCTGAAATGCAAATTAGAGTGCCTGAAATCTCAAGTGTGAAAATGAAGTGTCTAAAATGTCAATTATAGTGTCTGAAAAGCCAATTATAGTGCCTGAAATGCCAATTATAGTGCCTGAAATGCCAATTTTAGTGCCTGAAATGCGAATTATTATGTCTAAAATGCCAATTATAATGTCTGAAATGCCAATTATAGTGCCTGAAATGCCAAATATTATGTCACAAACGCCAAAAATAGTGCCTGAAATGCGAATTATTATGTCTTAAATGCCAATTAGAGTGCCTGAAATGACAATTATAGTGTCTAAAATGCCAATTAGAATGCCTGAAATGTCAATTAGAGTGCCTGAAATGTCAATTCAGTGTCTGAAATGCCAATTATAGTGAGTGAAATGCCAAATATAATGTCACAAATGCCAAATATAGTGCGTTGAAATGCCATTTATAGTGCTTGAAATGCCAATTATAATGTCTGAAATGCCAATTATAGTGCCTGAAATGCCAAATATAATGTCTCAAATGCCAAATATAATGACACAAATGCCAATTTTAGTGCCTGAAATGCCAAATATAATGTCACAAAGGCCAATTATAGTGCCTGAAATGTCAATTATAGTGTCTGAAATGTCAATTATAGTGTCCGAAATGCCAAATATAATGTCACAAATGCCAATTATAGTGCCTGAAATGTCAATTATAGTGTCTGAAATGCCAATTATAGTGCCTGAAATGCCAATTTTAGTGCCTGAAATGCGAATTATTATGTCTAAAATGCCAATTATAATGTCTGAAATGCCAATTATAGTGAGTGAAATGCCAAATATAATGTCACAAATGCCAAATATAGTGCGTTGAAATGCCATTTATAGTGCTTGAAATGCCAATTATAATGTCTGAAATGCCAATAATAGTGCCTGAAATTCCAAATATAATGTCACAAATGCCAAATATAGTGCCTGAAATGCCAATTAGAGTGCCTGAAATGTCAATTATAGTGTCTGAAATGTCAATTATAGTGTCTGAAAAGCCAATTATAGTGAGTGAAATGCCAAATATAATGTCACAAATGCCAAATATAGTGCGTTGAAATGCCATTTATAGTGCTTGAAATGCCAATTATAATGTCTGAAATGCCAATTATAGTGCTTGAAATGCCAAATATAATGTCACACATGCCAATTATAGTGCCTGAAATGTCAATTATAGTGTCTGAAATGTCAATTATAGTGTCTGAAATGCCAAATATAATGACACAAATGCCAATTATACTGCCTGAAATGTCAATTAGAGTGCCTTAAATGTCAATTATAGTGTCTAAAATGTCAATTATAGTGTCTGAAAAGCCAATTATAGTGCCTGAAATGCCAATTATAGTGCCTGAAATGCCAATTTTAGTGCCTGAAATGCCAATTTTAGTGCCTGAAATGCCAATTTTAGTGCCTGAAATGCCAATTTTAGTGCCTGAAATGCGAATTATTATGTCTATAATGCCAATTATAATGTCTGAAATGCCAATTATAGGGCCTGAAATGCCAAATATTATGTCACAAATGCCAAAAATAGTGCCTGAAATGCGAATTATTTTGTCTAAAATGCCAATTAGAGTGCCTGAAATGACAATTATAGTGTCTAAAAAGCCAATTAGAGTGCCTGAAATGTCAATTAGAGTGCCTGAAATGTCAATTATAGTGTCTGAAATGCCAATTATAGTGAGTGAAATGCCAAATATAATGTCATAAATGCCAAATATAGTGCGTTGAAATGACATTTATAGTGCTTGAAATGCCAATTATAATGTCTGAAATGCCAATTATAGTGCCTGAAATGCCAAATATAGTGTCCGAAATGCCAAATATAATGTCACAAATGCCAATTTTAGTGCCTGAAATTCCAAATATAATGTCACAAATGCCAATTATAGTGCCTGAAATGACAATTATAGTGTCTAAAATGCCAATTATAGTGCCTGAAATGTCAATTAGAGTGCCTGAAACGTCAATTATAGTGTCACAAAGGCCAAATATAATGTCACAAATGCCAATTATAGTGAGTGAAATGCCAAATATAATGTCACAAATGCCAAATATAGTGCGTTAAAATGCCAACAATAGTGCTTGAAATGCCAATTGTAATGTCTGAAATGCCAATTATAGTTCCTGAAATGCCAAATATAATGTCACAAAGGCCAAATATAATGTAACAAATGCCAATTTTAGTGCCTGAAATGCCAAATATAATGTCACAAAGGACAATTAGAGTGCCTGAAATGTCAATTATAGTGTCTGAAATGTCAAATATAGTGTCCGAAATGCCAAATATAATGTCAAAAATGCCAATTTTAGTGCCTGAAATTCCAAATATAATGTCACAAATGCCAATTATAGTGCCTGAAATGTCAATTATAGTGTCTGAAATGTCAATTATAGTGTCTGAAATGCCAATTATAGTGAGTGAAATGCCAAATAAGATGCCTGAAATGCCTATTATAATGTCTGAAATGCCAATTATAGTGCCTGATATGCCAAATATAATGTCACAAATGCCAAATATAGTGCCTGAAATGCCAATTATAGTGCTTGAAATGCCAAATATAGTGCCTGAAATGCCAATTAGAGTGCCTAAAATGTCAATTATAGTGTCTGAAATGTCAATTATAGTGCCTGAAATGCCAAATATAATGTCATAAATGCCAAATATAGTGCCTGAAATGCCAATTTTAGTGCCTGAAATGCGAATTAATATGTCTAAAATGGCAATTATAATGTCTGAAATGCCAATTATAGTGTCGGAAATGCCAAATATAATGTCACAAATGCCAATTTTAGTGCCTGAAATGCCAAATATAAGGTCACAAATGCCAATTATAGTGCCTGAAATGTCAATTATAGTGTCTGAAATGTCAATTACAGTGTCTGAAATGCTAAATATAATGACACAAATGCCAATTATAGTGCCTGAAATGCAAATTAGAGTGCCTGAAATGTCAATTATAGTGTCTAAAATGTCAATTATAGTGTCTGAAAAGCCAATTATAGTGCCTGAAATGCCAATTATAGTGCCTGAAATGCCAATTTTAGTACCTGAAATGCGAATTATTATGTCTAAAAGGCCAATTATAATGTCTGACATGCCAATTATAGTGCCTATAATGCCAAATATTATGTCACAAATCAAAAATTTTAGTGCCTGAAATGCCAAATATAATGTCACAAAGGCCAATTATACTGCCTGAAATGTCAATTAGAGTGCCTGTAATGTCAATTATAGTGTCTAAAATGTCAATTATAGTGCCTATAATGCCAAATTTTATGTCACAAATGAAAACTTTTAGTGCCTGAAATGCCAAATATAATGTCACAAAGGCCAATTATAGTGCCTGAAATGTCAATTATAGTGTCTGAAATGCCAATTATAGTGTCCGAAATGCGAAATATAATGTCACAAATGCCAATTTTACTGCCTGAAATGCCAAATATAATGTCACAAATGCCAATTTTAGTGCCTGAAATGCCATATATAATGTCACAAAGGCCAATTATAGTGCCTGAAATGTCACTTATAGTGTCTGAAATGTCAATTATAGTGTCTGAAATGCCAACTATAATGACACAAATGCCAATTATAGTGCCTGAAATGCAAATTAGAGTGCCTGAAATGTCAATTATAGTGTCTGAAAAGCCAATTATAGTGCCTGAAATGCCAATTATAGTGCCTGAAATGCCAATTTTAGTGCCGGAAATGCGAATTATTATGTCTAAAATGCCAATTATAATGTCTGAAATGCCAATTATAGTGCTTGAAATGCCAAATATTATGTCACAAATGCCAAAAATAGTGCCTGAAATGCGAATTATTTTGTCTAAAATGCCAATTAGAGTGCCTGAAATGACAATTATAGTGTCTAAAATGCCAATTTGAGTGCCTGAAATGTCAATTAGAGTGCCTGAAATGTCAATTATAGTGTCTGAAAAGCCAATTATAGTGCCTGAAATGCCAATTATAGTGCCTGAAATGCCAATTATAGTGCTTGAAATGCCAAATATAATGCCTGAAATGCCAATTAGAGTGCCTGAAATGCCAATTATAGTGCTTGAAATGCCAAATATAATGTCACACATGCCAATTATAGTGCTTGAAATGTCAATTATAGTGTCTGAAATGTCAATTATAGTGTCTGAAATGCCAAATATAATGACACAAATGCCAATTATAGTGCCTAAAATGCAAATTAGAGTGCCTGAAATGTCAATTATAGTGTCTAAAATGTCAATTATAGTGTCTGAAAAGCCAATTTTAGTGCCTGAAATGCCAATTATAGTGCCTGAAATGCCAATTTTAGTGCCTGAAATGCGAATTATTATGTCTAAAATGCCAATTATAATGTGTGAAATGCCAATTATAGTGAGTGAAATGCCAAATATAATGTCACAAATGCCAAATATAGTGCGTTGAAATGCCATTTATAGTGCTTGAAATGCCAATTATAATGTCTGAAATGCCAATTATAGTGCCTGAAATTCCAAATATAATGTCACAAATGCCAAATATAGTGCCTGAAATGCCAATTATAGTGTCTGAAATGTCAATTATAGTGTCTGAAAAGCCAATTATAGTGCCTGAAATACAAATTATAGTGCCTGAAATGCCAATTATAGTGCCTGAAATGCCAATTATAGTGCTTGAAATGCCAAACATAGTGCCTGAAATGCCAATTAGAGTGCCTGAAATGCCAATTATAGTGCTTGAAATGCCAAATATAATGTCACACATGCCAATTATAGTGCCTGAAATGTCAATTATAGTGTCTGAAATGTCAATTATAGTGTCTGAAAAGCCAATTATAGTGCCTAAAATGCAAATTATAGTGCCTGAAATGCCAATTATAGTGCCTGAAATGCGAATTATGTTGTCTAAAATGCCAATTAGAGTGCCTGAAATGACAATTATAGTGTCTAAAATGCCAATTAGAGTGCCTGAAATGTCAATTAGAGTGCCTGAAATGTCAATTATAGTGTCTAAAATGTCAATTATAGTGTCTGAAAAGCCAATTATAGTGCCTGAAATGCCAATTATAGTGCCTGAAATGCCAATTTTAGTGCCTGAAATGCGAATTATTATGTCTAAAATGCCAATTATAATGTCTGAAATGCCAATTATAGTGAGTGAAATGCCAAATATAATGTCACAAATGCCAAATATAGTGCGTTGAAATGCCATTTATAGTGCTTGAAATGCCAATTATAATGTCTGAAATGCCAATAATAGTGCCTGAAATTCCAAATATAATGTCACAAATGCCAAATATAGTGCCTGAAATGCCAATTATAGTGTCTGAAATGCCAAATATAATGACACAAATGCCAATTATAGTGCCTGAAATGCAAATTAGAGTGCCTGAAATGGCAAGTGTGAAAATGAAGTGTCTAAAATGTCAATTATAGTGTCTGAAAAGCCAATTATAGTGCCTGAAATGCCAATTATAGAGCCTGAAATGCCAATTTTAGTGCCTGAAATGCGAATTATTATGTCTAAAATGCCAATTATAATGTCTGAAATGCCAATTATAGTGCCTGAAATGCCAAATATTATGTCACAAACGCCAAAAATGGTGCCTGAAATGCGAATTATTATGTCTTAAATGCCAATTAGAGTGCCTGAAATGACAATTATAGTGTCTAAAATGCCAATTAGAGTGCCTGAAATGTCAATTAGAGTGCCTGAAATGTCAATTACAGTGTCTGAAATGCCAATTATAGTGAGTGAAATGCCAAATATAATGTCACAAATGCCAAATATAGTGCGTTGAAATGCCATTTATAGTGCTTAAAATGCCAATTATAATGTCTGAAATGCCAATTATAGTGCCTGAAATGCCAAATATAATGTCTCAAATGCCAAATATAATGTCACAAATGCCAATTATAGTGCCTGAAATGCCAAATATAATGTCACAAAGGCCAATTATAGTGCCTGAAATGTCAATTATAGTGTCTGAAATGTCAATTATAGTGTCCGAAATGCCAAATATAATGTCACAAATGCCAATTTTGGTGCCTGAAATTCCAAATATAATGTCACAAATGCCAATTATAGTGCCTGAAATGTCAATTATAGTGTCTGAAATGCCAATTATAGTGCCTGAAATGCCAATTTTAGTGCCTGAAATGCGAATTATTATGTCTAAAATGCCAATTATAATGTCTGAAATGCCAATTATAGTGAGTGAAATGGCAAATATAATGTCACAAATGCCAAATATAGTGCGTTGAAATGCCATTTATAGTGCTTGAAATGCCAATTATAGTGCCTGAAATGCCAATTATAATGTCTGAAATGCCAATAATAGTGCCTGAAATTCCAAATATAATGTCACAAATGCCAAATATAGTGCCTGAAATGCCAATTAGAGTGCCTGAAATGTCAATTATAGTGTCTGAAATGTCAATTATAGTGTCTGAAAAGCCAATTATAGTGTCTGAAATGCCAATTATAGTGAGTGAAATGCCAAATAAGATGCCTGAAATGCCTATTATAATGTCTGAAATGCCAATTATAGTGCCTGATATGCCAAATATAATGTCACAAATGCCAAATATAGTGCCTGAAATGCCAATTATAGTGCTTGAAATGCCAAATATAGTGCCTGAAATGCCAATTATAGTGCCTGAAATGTCAATTATAGTGTCTAAAATGTCAATTATAGTTCCTATAATGCCAAATTTTATGTCACAAATGAAAACGTTTAGTGCCTGAAATGCCAAATATAATGTCACAAAGGCCAATTATAGTGCCTGAAATGTCAATTATAGTGTCTGAAATGCCAATTATAGTGTCCGAAATGCGAAATATAATGTCACAAATGCCAATTTTAGTGTCTGAAATGTCAATTATAGTGTCTGAAATGCCAACTATAATGACACAAATGCCAATTATAGTGCCTGAAATGCAAATTAGAGTGCCTGAAATGTCAATTATAGTGTCTAAAATGTCAATTATAGTGTCTGAAAAGCCAATTATAGTGCCTGAAATGCCAATTATAGTGCCTGAAATGCCAAATATTATGTCACAAATGCCAAAAATAGTGCCTGAAATGACAATTATAGTGTCTAAAATGCCAATTTGAGTGCCTGAAATGTCAATTAGAGTGCCTGAAATGTCAATTATAGTGTCTGAAAAGCCAATTATAGTGCCTGAAATGCCAATTATAGTGCCTGAAATACCAATTATAGTGCTTGAAATGCCAAATATAGTGCCTGAAATGCCAATTAGAGTGCCTGAAATGCCAATTATAGAGCTTGAAATGCCAAATATAATGTCACACATGCCAATTATAGTGCTTGAAATGTCAATTATAGTGTCTGAAATGTCAATTATAGTGTCTGAAATGCCAAATATAATGACACAAATGCCAATTATAGTGCCTAAAATGCAAATTAGAGTGCCTGAAATGTCAATTATAGTGTCTAAAATGTCAATTATAGTGTCTGAAAAGCCAATTATAGTGCCTGAAATGCCAATTATAGTGCCTGAAATGCCAATTTTAGTGCCTGAAATGCGAATTATTATGTCTAAAATGCCAATTATAATGTGTGAAATGCCAATTATAGTGAGTGAAATGCCAAATATAATGTCACAAATGCCAAATATAGTGCGTTGAAATGCCATTTATAGTGCTTGAAATGCCAATTATAATGTCTGAAATGCCAATTATAGTGCCTGAAATTCCAAATATAATGTCACAAATGCCAAATATAGTGCCTGAAATGCCAATTATAGTGTCTGAAATGTCAATTATAGTGTCTGAAAAGCCAATTATAGTGCCTGAAATGCAAATTATAGTGCCTGAAATGCCAATTATAGTGCCTGAAATGCCAATTATAGTGCTTGAAATGCCAAATATAATGTCACACATGCCAATTAAAGTGCCTGAAATGTCAATTATAGTGTCTGAAATGTCAATTATAGTGTCTGAAAAGCCAATTTTAGTGCCTGAAATGCAAATTATAGTGCCTGAAATGCCAATTATAGTGCCTGAAATGCGAATTATGTTGTCTAAAATGCCAATTAGAGTGCCTGAAATGACAATTATAGTGTCTAAAATGCCAATTAGAGTGCCTGAAATGTCAATTAGAGTGCCTGAAATGTCAATTATAGTGTCTAAAATGTCAATTATAGTGTCTGAAAAGCCAATTATAGTGCCTGAAATGCCAATTATATTGCCTGAAATGCCAATTTTAGTGCCTGAAATGCGAATTATTATGTCTAAAATGCCAATTATAATGTCTGAAATGCCAATTATAGTGAGTGAAAAGCCAATTATAGTGTCTGAAATGCCAATTATAGTGAGTGAAATGCCAAATAAGATGCCTGAAATGCCTATTATAATGTCTGAAATGCCAATTATAGTGCCTGATATGCCAAATATAATGTCACAAATGCCAAATATAGTGCCTGAAATGCCAATTATAGTGCTTGAAATGCCAAATATAGTGCCTGAAATGCCAATTATAGTGCCTGAAATGTCAATTATAGTGTCTAAAATGTCAATTATAGTTCCTATAATGCCAAATTTTATGTCACAAATGAAAACGTTTAGTGCCTGAAATGCCAAATATAATGTCACAAAGGCCAATTATAGTGCCTGAAATGTCAATTATAGTGTCTGAAATGCCAATTATAGTGTCCGAAATGCGAAATATAATGTCACAAATGCCAATTTTAGTGTCTGAAATGTCAATTATAGTGTCTGAAATGCCAACTATAATGACACAAATGCCAATTATAGTGCCTGAAATGCAAATTAGAGTGCCTGAAATGTCAATTATAGTGTCTAAAATGTCAATTATAGTGTCTGAAAAGCCAATTATAGTGCCTGAAATGCCAATTATAGTGCCTGAAATGCCAAATATTATGTCACAAATGCCAAAAATAGTGCCTGAAATGACAATTATAGTGTCTAAAATGCCAATTTGAGTGCCTGAAATGTCAATTAGAGTGCCTGAAATGTCAATTATAGTGTCTGAAAAGCCAATTATAGTGCCTGAAATGCCAATTATAGTGCCTGAAATACCAATTATAGTGCTTGAAATGCCAAATATAGTGCCTGAAATGCCAATTAGAGTGCCTGAAATGCCAATTATAGTGCTTGAAATGCCAAATATAATGTCACACATGCCAATTATAGTGCTTGAAATGTCAATTATAGTGTCTGAAATGTCAATTATAGTGTCTGAAATGCCAAATATAATGACACAAATGCCAATTATAGTGCCTAAAATGCAAATTAGAGTGCCTGAAATGTCAATTATAGTGTCTAAAATGTCAATTATAGTGTCTGAAAAGCCAATTATAGTGCCTGAAATGCCAATTATAGTGCCTGAAATGCCAATTTTAGTGCCTGAAATGCGAATTATTATGTCTAAAATGCCAATTATAATGTGTGAAATGCCAATTATAGTGAGTGAAATGCCAAATATAATGTCACAAATGCCAAATATAGTGCGTTGAAATGCCATTTATAGTGCTTGAAATGCCAATTATAATGTCTGAAATGCCAATTATAGTGCCTGAAATTCCAAATATAATGTCACAAATGCCAAATATAGTGCCTGAAATGCCAATTATAGTGTCTGAAATGTCAATTATAGTGTCTGAAAAGCCAATTATAGTGCCTGAAATGCAAATTATAGTGCCTGAAATGCCAATTATAGTGCCTGAAATGCCAATTATAGTGCTTGAAATGCCAAATATAATGTCACACATGCCAATTAATGTGCCTGAAATGTCAATTATAGTGTCTGAAATGTCAATTATAGTGTCTGAAAAGCCAATTTTAGTGCCTGAAATGCAAATTATAGTGCCTGAAATGCCAATTATAGTGCCTGAAATGCGAATTATGTTGTCTAAAATGCCAATTAGAGTGCCTGAAATGACAATTATAGTGTCTAAAATGCCAATTAGAGTGCCTGAAATGTCAATTAGAGTGCCTGAAATGTCAATTATAGTGTCTAAAATGTCAATTATAGTGTCTGAAAAGCCAATTATAGTGCCTGAAATGCCAATTATATTGCCTGAAATGCCAATTTTAGTGCCTGAAATGCGAATTATTATGTCTAAAATGCCAATTATAATGTCTGAAATGCCAATTATAGTGAGTGAAATGCCAAATATAATGTCACAAATGCCAAATATAGTGCGTTGAAATGCCATTTATAGTGCTTGAAATGCCAATTATAATGTCTGAAATGCCAATAATAGTGCCTGAAATTCCAAATATAATGTCACAAATGCCAAATATAGTGCCTGAAATGCCAATTAGAGTGCCTGAAATGTCAATTATAGTGTCTGAAATGTCAATTATAGTGTCTGAAAAGCCAATTATAGTGAGTGAAATGCCAAATATAATGTCACAAATGCCAAATATATTGCGTTGAAATGCCATTTATAGTGCTTGAAATGCCAATTATAATGTCTGAAATGCCAATTATAGTGCCTGAAATTCCAAATATAATGTCACAAATGCCAAATATAGTGCCTGAAATGCCAATTAGAGTGCCTGAAATGTCAATTATAGTGTCTGAAATGTCAATTATAGTGTCTGAAAAGCCAATTATAGTGAGTGAAATGCCAAATATAATGTCACAAATGCCAAATATAGTGCGTTGAAATGCCATTTATAGTGCTTGAAATGCCAATTATAATGTCTGAAATGCCAATTATAGTGCCTGAAATTCCAAATATAATGTCACAAATGCCAAATATAGTGCCTGAAATGCCAATTAGAGTGCCTGAAATGTCAATTATAGTGTCTGAAATGTCAATTATAGTGTCTGAAATGCCAAATATAATGACACAAATGCCAATTATAGTGCCTAAAATGCAAATTAGAGTGCCTGAAATGTCAATTATAGTGTCTAAAATGTCAATTATAGTGTCTGAAAAGCCAATTATAGTGCCTGAAATGCCAATTATAGTGCCTGAAATGCCAATTTTAGTGCCTGAAATGCGAATTATTATGTCTAAAATGCCAATTATAATGTGTGAAATGCCAATTATAGTCAGTGAAATGCCAAATATAATGTCACAAATGCCAAATATAGTGCGTTGAAATGCCATTTATAGTGCTTGAAATGCCAATTATAATGTCTGAAATGCCAATTATAGTGCCTGAAATTCCAAATATAATGTCACAAATGCCAAATATAGTGCCTGAAATGCCAATTATAGTGTCTGAAATGTCAATTATAGTGTCTGAAAAGCCAATTATAGTGCCTGAAATGCAAATTATAGTGCCTGAAATGCCAATTATAGTGCCTGAAATGCCAATTATAGTGCTTGAAATGCCAAATATAATGTCACACATGCCAATTAAAGTGCCTGAAATGTCAATTATAGTGTCTGAAATGTCAATTATAGTGTCTGAAAAGCCAATTTTAGTGCCTGAAATGCAAATTATAGTGCCTGAAATGCCAATTATAGTGCCTGAAATGCGAATTATGTTGTCTAAAATGCCAATTAGAGTGCCTGAAATGACAATTATAGTGTCTAAAATGCCAATTAGAGTGCCTGAAATGTCAATTAGAGTGCCTGAAATGTCAATTATAGTGTCTAAAATGTCAATTATAGTGTCTGAAAAGCCAATTATAGTGCCTGAAATGCCAATTATATTGCCTGAAATGCCAATTTTAGTGCCTGAAATGCGAATTATTATGTCTAAAATGCCAATTATAATGTCTGAAATGCCAATTATAGTGAGTGAAAAGCCAATTATAGTGTCTGAAATGCCAATTATAGTGAGTGAAATGCCAAATAAGATGCCTGAAATGCCTATTATAATGTCTGAAATGCCAATTATAGTGCCTGATATGCCAAATATAATGTCACAAATGCCAAATATAGTGCCTGAAATGCCAATTATAGTGCTTGAAATGCCAAATATAGTGCCTGAAATGCCAATTATAGTGCCTGAAATGTCAATTATAGTGTCTAAAATGTCAATTATAGTTCCTATAATGCCAAATTTTATGTCACAAATGAAAACGTTTAGTGCCTGAAATGCCAAATATAATGTCACAAAGGCCAATTATAGTGCCTGAAATGTCAATTATAGTGTCTGAAATGCCAATTATAGTGTCCGAAATGCGAAATATAATGTCACAAATGCCAATTTTAGTGTCTGAAATGTCAATTATAGTGTCTGAAATGCCAACTATAATGACACAAATGCCAATTATAGTGCCTGAAATGCAAATTAGAGTGCCTGAAATGTCAATTATAGTGTCTAAAATGTCAATTATAGTGTCTGAAAAGCCAATTATAGTGCCTGAAATGCCAATTATAGTGCCTGAAATGCCAAATATTATGTCACAAATGCCAAAAATAGTGCCTGAAATGACAATTATAGTGTCTAAAATGCCAATTTGAGTGCCTGAAATGTCAATTAGAGTGCCTGAAATGTCAATTATAGTGTCTGAAAAGCCAATTATAGTGCCTGAAATGCCAATTATAGTGCCTGAAATACCAATTATAGTGCTTGAAATGCCAAATATAGTGCCTGAAATGCCAATTAGAGTGCCTGAAATGCCAATTATAGTGCTTGAAATGCCAAATATAATGTCACACATGCCAATTATAGTGCTTGAAATGTCAATTATAGTGTCTGAAATGTCAATTATAGTGTCTGAAATGCCAAATATAATGACACAAATGCCAATTATAGTGCCTAAAATGCAAATTAGAGTGCCTGAAATGTCAATTATAGTGTCTAAAATGTCAATTATAGTGTCTGAAAAGCCAATTATAGTGCCTGAAATGCCAATTATAGTGCCTGAAATGCCAATTTTAGTGCCTGAAATGCGAATTATTATGTCTAAAATGCCAATTATAATGTGTGAAATGCCAATTATAGTGAGTGAAATGCCAAATATAATGTCACAAATGCCAAATATAGTGCGTTGAAATGCCATTTATAGTGCTTGAAATGCCAATTATAATGTCTGAAATGCCAATTATAGTGCCTGAAATTCCAAATATAATGTCACAAATGCCAAATATAGTGCCTGAAATGCCAATTATAGTGTCTGAAATGTCAATTATAGTGTCTGAAAAGCCAATTATAGTGCCTGAAATGCAAATTATAGTGCCTGAAATGCCAATTATAGTGCCTGAAATGCCAATTATAGTGCTTGAAATGCCAAATATAATGTCACACATGCCAATTAAAGTGCCTGAAATGTCAATTATAGTGTCTGAAATGTCAATTATAGTGTCTGAAAAGCCAATTTTAGTGCCTGAAATGCAAATTATAGTGCCTGAAATGCCAATTATAGTGCCTGAAATGCGAATTATGTTGTCTAAAATGCCAATTAGAGTGCCTGAAATGACAATTATAGTGTCTAAAATGCCAATTAGAGTGCCTGAAATGTCAATTAGAGTGCCTGAAATGTCAATTATAGTGTCTAAAATGTCAATTATAGTGTCTGAAAAGCCAATTATAGTGCCTGAAATGCCAATTATATTGCCTGAAATGCCAATTTTAGTGCCTGAAATGCCAATTTTAGTGCCTGAAATGCGAATTATTATGTCTAAAATGCCAATTATAATGTCTGAAATGCCAATTATAGTGAGTGAAATGCCAAATATAATGTCACAAATGCCAAATATAGTGCGTTGAAATGCCATTTATAGTGCTTGAAATGCCAATTATAATGTCTGAAATGCCAATAATAGTGCCTGAAATTCCAAATATAATGTCACAAATGCCAAATATAGTGCCTGAAATGCCAATTAGAGTGCCTGAAATGTCAATTATAGTGTCTGAAATGTCAATTATAGTGTCTGAAAAGCCAATTATAGTGAGTGAAATGCCAAATATAATGTCACAAATGCCAAATATATTGCGTTGAAATGCCATTTATAGTGCTTGAAATGCCAATTATAATGTCTGAAATGCCAATTATAGTGCCTGAAATTCCAAATATAATGTCACAAATGCCAAATATAGTGCCTGAAATGCCAATTAGAGTGCCTGAAATGTCAATTATAGTGTCTGAAATGTCAATTATAGTGTCTGAAAAGCCAATTATAGTGAGTGAAATGCCAAATATAATGTCACAAATGCCAAATATAGTGCGTTGAAATGCCATTTATAGTGCTTGAAATGCCAATTATAATGTCTGAAATGCCAATTATAGTGCCTGAAATTCCAAATATAATGTCAAAAATGCCAAATATAGTGCCTGAAATGCCAATTAGAGTGCCTGAAATGTCAATTATAGTGTCTGAAATGTCAATTATAGTGTCTGAAATGCCAATTATAGTGCCTGAAATGCCAATTATAGTGCCTGAAATGCCAATTATAGTGCTTGAAATGCCAAACATAGTGCCTGAAATGCCAATTAGAGTGCCTGAAATGCCAATTATAGTGCTTGAAATGCCAAATATAATGTCACACATGCCAATTATAGTGCCTGAAATGTCAATTATAGTGTCTGAAATGTCAATTATAGTGTCTGAAATGCCAAATATAATGACACAAATGCCAATTATAGTGCCTGAAATGAAAATTAGAGTGCCTGAAATGTCAAGTGTGAAAATGAAGTCTCTAAAATGTCAATTATAGTGTCTGAAAAGCCAATTATAGTGCCTGAAATGCCAATTATAGAGCCTGAAATGCCAATTTTAGTGCCTGAAATGCGAATTATTATGTCTAAAATGCCAATTATAATGTCTGAAATGCCAATTAGAGTGCCTGAAATGACAATTATAGTGTCTAAAATGCCAATTAGAGTGCCTGAAATGTCAATTAGAGTGCCTGAAATGTCAATTACAGTGTCTGAAATGCCAATTATAGTGAGTGAAATGCCAAATATAATGTCACAAATGCCAAATATAGTGCGTTGAAATGCCATTTATAGTGCTTGAAATGCCAATTATAATGTCTGAAATGCCAATTATAGTGCCTGAAATGCCAAATATAATGTCTCAAATGCCAAATATAATGTCACAAATGCCAATTATAGTGCCTGAAATGCCAAATATAATGTCACAAAGGCCAATTATAGTGCCTGAAATGTCAATTATAGTGTCTGAAATGTCAATTATAGTGTCCGAAATGCCAAATATAATGTCACAAATGCCAATTTTGGTGCCTGAAGTTCCAAATATAATGTCACAAATGCCAATTATAGTGCCTGAAATGTCAATTATAGTGTCTGAAATGCCAATTATAGTGCCTGAAATGCCAATTTTAGTGCCTGAAATGCGAATTATTATGTCTAAAATGCAAATTATAATGTCTGAAATGCCAATTATAGTGAGTGAAATGCCAAATATAATGTCACAAATGCCAAATATAGTGCGTTGAAATGCCATTTATAAAGCTTGAAATGCCAATTATAATGTCTGAAATGCCAATAATAGTGCCTGAAATTCCAAATATAATGTCACAAATGCCAAATATAGTGCCTGAAATGCCAATTAGAGTGCCTGAAATGTCAATTATAGTGTCTGAAATGTCAATTATAGTGTCTGAAAAGCCAATTATAGTGTCTGAAATGCCAATTATAGTGAGTGAAATGCCAAATAAGATGCCTGAAATGCCTATTATAATGTCTGAAATGCCAATTATAGTGCCTGATATGCCAAATATAATGTCACAAATGCCAAATATAGTGCCTGAAATGCCAATTATAGTGCTTGAAATGCCAAATATAGTGCCTGAAATGCCAATTAGAGTGCCTGAAATGTCAATTATAGTGTCTGAAATGTCAATTATAGTGCCTGAAATGCCAAATATAATGTCATAAATGCCAAATATGGTGCCTGAAATGCCAATTTTAGTGCCTGAAATGCGAATTATTATGTCTAAAATGCCAATTATAATGTCTGAAATGCCAATTATAGTGTCGGAAATGCCAAATATAATGTCACAAATGCCAATTTTAGTGCCTGAAATGCCAAATATAATGTCACAAATGCCAATTATAGTGCCTGAAATGTCAATTATAGTGTCTGAAATGTCAATTACAGTGTCTGAAATGCTAAATATAATGACACAAATGCCAATTATAGTGCCTGAAATGCAAATTAGAGTGCCTGAAATGTCAATTATAGTGTCTAAAATGTCAATTATAGTGTCTGAAAAGCCAATTATAGTGCCTGAAATGCCAATTATAGTGCCTGAAATGCCAATTTTAGTACCTGAAATGCGAATTATTATGTCTAAAAGGCCAATTATAATGTCTGACATGCCAATTATAGTGCCTATAATGCCAAATATTATGTCACAAATCAAAAATTTTAGTGCCTGAAATGCCAAATATAATGTCACAAAGGCCAATTATACTGCCTGAAATGTCAATTAGAGTGCCTGAAATGTCAATTATAGTGTCTAAAATGTCAATTATAGTGCCTATAATGCCAAATTTTATGTCACAAATGAAAACTTTTAGTGCCTGAAATGCCAAATATAACGTCACAAAGGCCAATTTTAGTGCCTGAAATGTCAATTATAGTGTCTGAAATGCCAATTATAGTGTCCGAAATGCGAAATATAATGTCACAAATGCCAATTTTAGTGCCTGAAATGCCAAATATAATGTCACAAATGCCAATTTTAGTGCCTGAAATGCCATATATAATGTCACAAAGGCCAATTATAGTGCCTGAAATGTCAATTATAGTGTCTGAAATGTCAATTATAGTGTCTGAAATGCCAACTATAAAGACACAAATGCCAATTATAGTGCCTGAAATGCAAATTAGAGTGCCTGAAATGTCAATTATAGTGTCTAAAATGTCAATTATAGTGTCTGAAAAGCCAATTATAGTGCCTGAAATGCCAATTATAGTGCCTGAAATGCCAATTTTAGTGCCGGAAATGCGAATTATTATGTCTAAAATGCCAATTATAATGTCTGAAATGCCAATTATAGTGCCTGAAATGCCAAATATTATGTCACAAATGCCAAAAATAGTGCCTGAAATGCGAATTATTTTGTCTAAAATGCCAATTAGAGTGCCTGAAATGACAATTATAGTGTCTAAAATGCCAATTTGAGTGCCTGAAATGTCAATTAGAGTGCCTGAAATGTCAATTATAGTGTCTGAAAAGCCAATTATAGTGCCTGAAATGCCAATTATAGTGCCTGAAATGCCAATTATAGTGCTTGAAATGCCAAATATAGTGCCTGAAATGCCAATTAGAGTGCCTAAAATGCCAATTATAGTGCTTGAAATGCCAAATATAATGTCACACATGCCAATTATAGTGCTTGAAATGTCAATTATAGTGTCTGAAATGTCAATTATAGTGTCTGAAATGCCAAATATAATGACACAAATGCCAATTATAGTGCCTAAAATGCAAATTAGAGTGCCTGAAATGTCAATTATAGTGTCTTAAATGTCAATTATAGTGTCTGAAAAGCCAATTATAGTGCCTGAAATGCCAATTATAGTGCCTGAAATGCCAATTTTAGTGCCTGAAATGCGAATTATTATGTCTAAAATGCCAATTATAATGTGTGAAATGCCAATTATAGTGAGTGAAATGCCAAATATAATGTCACAAATGCCAAATATAGTGCGTTGAAATGCCATTTATAGTGCTTGAAATGCCAATTATAATGTCTGAAATGCCAATTATAGTGCCTGAAATTCCAAATATAATGTCACAAATGCCAAATATAGTGCCTGAAATGCCAATTATAGTGTCTGAAATGTCAATTATAGTGTCTGAAAAGCCAATTATAGTGCCTGAAATGCAAATTATAGTGCCTGAAATGCCAATTATAGTGCCTGAAATGCCAATTATAGTGCTTGAAATGCCAAACATAGTGCCTGAAATGCCAATTAGAGTGCCTGAAATGCCAATTATAGTGCTTGAAATGCCAAATATAATGTCACACATGCCAATTATAGTGCCTGAAATGTCAATTATAGTGTCTGAAATGTCAATTATAGTGTCTGAAAAGCCAATTATAGTGCCTGAAATGCAAATTATAGTGCCTGAAATGCCAATTATAGTGCCTGAAATGCGAATTATGTTGTCTAAAATGCCAATTAGAGTGCCTGAAATGACAATTATAGTGTCTAAAATGCCAATTAGAGTGCCTGAAATGTCAATTAGAGTGCCTGAAATGTCAATTATAGTGTCTAAAATGTCAATTATAGTGCCTGAAATTCCAAATATAATGTCGCAAATGCCAAATATAGTGGCTGAAATGCCAATTAGAGTGCCTGAAATGTCAATTATAGTGTCTGAAATGTCAATTATAGTGTCTGAAAAGCCAATTATAGTGAGTGAAATGCCAAATATAATGTCACAAATGCCAAATATAGTGCGTTGAAATGCCATTTATAGTGCTTGAAATGCCAATTATAATGTCTGAAATGCCAATTATAGTGCCTGAAATTCCAAATATAATGTCACAAATGCAAAATATAGTGCCTGAAATGCCAATTAGAGTGCCTGAAATGTCAATTATAGTGTCTGAAATGTCAATTATAGTGTCTGAAAAGCCAATTAGAGTGCCTGAAATGCCAATTATAGTGGCTGAAATGCCAATTATAGTGCCTGAAATGCCAAATATAGTGCTTGAAATGCCAAATATAGTGCCTGAAATGCCAATTAGAGTGCCTGAAATGCCAATTATAGTGCTTGAAATGCCAAATATAATGTCACACATGCCAATTATAGTGCCTGAAATGTCAATTATAGTGTCTGAAATGTCAATTATAGTGTCTGAAATGCCAAATATAATGACACAAATGCCAATTATAGTGCCTGAAATGCAAATTAGAGTGCCTGAAATGTCAAGTGTGAAAATGAAGTGTCTAAAATGTCAATTATAGTGTCTGAAAAGCCAATTATAGTGCCTGAAATGCCAATTATAGAGCCTGAAATGCCAAATTTAGTGCCTGAAATGCGAATTATTATGTCTAAAATGCCAATTATAATGTCTGAAATGCCAATTATAGTGCCTGAAATGCCAAATATTATGTCACAAACGCCAAAAATGGTGCCTGAAATGCGAATTATTATGTCTTAAATGCCAATTAGAGTGCCTGAAATGACAATTATAGTGTCTAAAATGCCAATTAGAGTGCCTGAAATGTCAATTAGAGTGCCTGAAATGTCAATTACAGAGTCTGAAATGCCAATTATAGTGAGTGAAATGCCAAATATAATGTCACAAATGCCAAATATAGTGCGTTGAAATGCCATATATAGTGCTTGAAATGCCAATTATAATGTCTGAAATGCCAATTATAGTGCCTGAAATGCCAAATATAATGTCTCAAATGCCAAATATAATGTCACAAATGCCAATTATAGTGCCTGAAATGCCAAATATAATGTCACAAAGGCCAATTATAGTGCCTGAAATGTCAATTATAGTGTCTGAAATGTCAATTATAGTGTCCGAAATGCCAAATATAATGTCACAAATGCCAATTTTGGTGCCTGAAATTCCAAATATAATGTCACAAATGCCAATTATAGTGCCTGAAATGTCAATTATTGTGTCTGAAATGCCAATTATAGTGCCTGAAATGCCAATTTTAGTGCCTGAAATGCGAATTATTATGTCTAAAATGCCAATTATAATGTCTGAAATGCCAATTATAGTGAGTGAAATGCCAAATATAATGTCACAAATGCCAAATATAGTGCGTTGAAATGCCATTTATAGTGCTTGAAATGCCAATTATAATGTCTGAAATGCCAATTATAGTGCTTGAAATGCCAAATATAATGTCACACATGCCAATTATAGTGCCTGAAATGTCAATTATAGTGTCTAAAATGCCAATTAGAGTGCCAAAAATGTCAATTAGAATGCCTGAAATGTCAATTACAGTGTCTGAAATGCCAATTATAGTGAGTGGAATGCCAAATATAATGTCACAAATGCCAATTATAGTGCCTGAAATGACAAATATAATATCTCAAATGCCAAATATAATGTCACAAATGCCAATTTTGGTGCCTGAAATTCCAAATATAATGTCACAAATGCCAATTATAGTGCCTGAAATGTCAATTATAATGTCTGAAATGTCAATTATAATGTCTGAAATGCAAATTATAGTGAGGGAAATGCCAAATAAGATGCCTGAAATGCCAATTATAATGTCTGAAATGTCAATTATAATGTCTGAAATGCAAATTATAGTGTCGGAAATGCCAAATATAATGTCACAAATGCCAATTTTAGTGCCTGAAATGCCAAATATAATGTGATAAATGCCAATTATAGTGCCTGAAATGTCAATTATAGTATCTGAAATGTCAATTACAGTGTCTGAAATGCTAAATATAATGACACAAATGCCAATTATAGTGCCTGAAATGCAAATTAGAGTGCCTGAAATGTCAATTATAGTGTCTGAAATGTCAATTATAGTGTCTGAAAAGCCAATTATAGTGAGTGAAATGCCAAATATAATGTCACAAATGCCAAATATAGTGCGTTGAAATGCCATTTATAGTGCTTGAAATGCCAATTATAATGTCTGAAATGCCAATTATAGTGCTTAAAATGCCAAATATAATGTCACACATGCCAATTATAGTGCCTGAAATGTCAATTATAGTGTCTGAAATGTCAATTATAGTGTCTGAAATGCCAAATATAATGACACAAATGCCAATTATAGTGCCTGAAATGCAAATTAGAGTGCCTGAAATGTCAAGTGTGAAAATGAAGTGTCTAAAATGTCAATTATAGTGTCTGAAAAGCCAATTATAGTGCCTGAAATGCCAATTATAGTGCCTGAAATGCCAATTTTAATGCCTGAAATGCGAATAATTATGTCTAAAATGCCAATTATAATGTCTGAAATGCCAATTATAGTGCCTGAAATGCCAAATATTATGTCACAAATGCCAAAAATAGTGCCTGAAATGCGAATTATTATGTCTTAAATGCCAATTAGAGTGCCTGAAATGACAATTATAGTGTCTAAAATGCCAATTAGAGTGCCTGAAATGTCAATTAGAATGCCTGAAATGTCAATTACAGTGTCTGAAATGCCAATTATAGTGAGTGAAATGCCAAATATAATGTCACAAATGCCAAATATAGTGCGTTGAAATGCCATTTATAGTGCTTGAAATGCCAATTATAATGTCTGAAATGCCAATTATAGTGCCTGAAATTCCAAATATAATGTCACAAATGCCAAATATAGTGGCTGAAATGCCAATTAGAGTGCCTGAAATGTCAATTATAGTGTCTGAAATGTCAATTATAGTGTCTGAAAAGCCAATTATAGTGCCTGAAATGCCAATTATAGTGCCTGAAATGCCAATTATAGTGCTTGAAATGCCAAATATAGTGCCTGAAATGTCAATTATAGTGTCTGAAATGTCAATTATAGTGTCTGAAAAGCCAATTATAGTGCCTGAAATGCCAATTATAGTGCCTGAAATGCCAATTATAGTGCTTGAAATGCCAATTATAGTGCTTGAAATGCCAAATATAATGTCACACATGCCAATTATAGTGCTTGAAATGTCAATTATAGTGTCTGAAATGTCAATTATAGTGTCTGAAATGCCAAATATAATGACACAAATGCCAATTATAGTGCCTGAAATGCAAATTAGAGTGCCTGAAATGTCAATTATAGTGTCTAAAATGTCAATTATAGTGTCTGAAAAGCCAATTATAGTCCCTGAAATGCCAATTATAGTGCCTGAAATGCCAATTTTAGTGCCTGAAATGCGAATTATTATGTCTAAAATGCCAATTATAATGTGTGAAATGCCAATTATAGTGAGTGAAATGCCAAATATAATGTCACAAATGCCAAATATAGTGCGTTGAAATGCCATTTATAGTGCTTGAAATGCCAATTATAATGTCTGAAATGCCAATAATAGTGCCTGAAATTCCAAATATAATGTCACAAATGCCAAATATAGTGCCTGAAATGCCAATTAGAGTGCCTGAAATGTCAATTATAGTGTCTGAAATGTCAATTATAGTGTCTGAAAAGCCAATTATAGTGAGTGAAATGCCAAATATAATGTCACAAATGCCAAATATAGTGCGTAGAAATGCCATTTATAGTGCTTGAAATGCCAATTATAATGTCTGAAATGCCAATTATAGTGCCTGAAATGTCAATTATAGTGTCTGAAATGTCAATTATAGTGTCTGAAAAGCCAATTATAGTGCCTGAAATGCCAATTATAGTGCCTGAAATGCCAATTATAGTGCCTGAAATGCCAATTATAGTGCTTGAAATGCCAAACATAGTGCCTGAAATGCCAATTAGAGTGTCTGAAATGTCAATTATAGTGTCTGAAAAGCCAATTATAGTGCCTGAAATGCCAATTATAGTGCCTGAAATGCCAATTATAGTGCTTGAAATGCCAAATATAGTGCCTGAAATGTCAATTATAGTGTCTGAAATGTCAATTATAGTGTCTGAAAAGCCAATTATAGTGCCTGAAATGCCAATTATAGTGCCTGAAATGCCAATTATAGTGCTTGAAATGCCAATTATAGTGCTTGAAATGCCAAATATAATGTCACACATGCCAATTATAGTGCTTGAAATGTCAATTATAGTGTCTGAAATGTCAATTATTGTGTCTGAAATGCCAAATATAATGACACAAATGCCAATTATAGTGTCTGAAATGCCAATTATAGTGCTTGAAATGCCAAATATAATGTCACACATGCCAATTATAGTGCTTGAAATGTCAATTATAGTGTCTGAAATGTCAATTATAGTGTCTGAAATGCCAAATATAATGACACAAATGCCAATTATAGTGCCTGAAATGCAAATTAGAGTGCCTGAAATGTCAATTATAGTGTCTAAAATGTCAATTATAGTGTCTGAAAAGCCAATTATAGTCCCTGAAATGCCAATTATAGTGCCTGAAATGCCAATTTTAGTGCCTGAAATGCGAATTATTATGTCTAAAATGCCAATTATAATGTGTGAAATGCCAATTATAGTGAGTGAAATGCCAAATATAATGTCACAAATGCCAAATATAGTGCGTTGAAATGCCATTTATAGTGCTTGAAATGCCAATTATAATGTCTGAAATGCCAATTATAGTGCCTGAAATTCCAAATATAATGTCACAAATGCCAAATATAGTGGCTGAAATGCCAATTAGAGTGCCTGAAATGTCAATTATAGTGTCTGAAATGTCAATTATAGTGTCTGAAAAGCCAATTATAGTGCCTGAAATGCCAATTATAGTGCCTGAAATGCCAATTATAGTGCTTGAAATGCCAAATATAGTGCCTGAAATGTCAATTATAGTGTCTGAAATGTCAATTATAGTGTCTGAAAAGCCAATTATAGTGCCTGAAATGCCAATTATAGTGCCTGAAATGCCAATTATAGTGCTTGAAATGCCAATTATAGTGCTTGAAATGCCAAATATAATGTCACACATGCCAATTATAGTGCTTGAAATGTCAATTATAGTGTCTGAAATGTCAATTATAGTGTCTGAAATGCCAAATATAATGACACAAATGCCAATTATAGTGCCTGAAATGCAAATTAGAGTGCCTGAAATGTCAATTATAGTGTCTAAAATGTCAATTATAGTGTCTGAAAAGCCAATTATAGTCCCTGAAATGCCAATTATAGTGCCTGAAATGCCAATTTTAGTGCCTGAAATGCGAATTATTATGTCTAAAATGCCAATTATAATGTGTGAAATGCCAATTATAGTGAGTGAAATGCCAAATATAATGTCACAAATGCCAAATATAGTGCGTTGAAATGCCATTTATAGTGCTTGAAATGCCAATTATAATGTCTGAAATGCCAATAATAGTGCCTGAAATTCCAAATATAATGTCACAAATGCCAAATATAGTGCCTGAAATGCCAATTAGAGTGCCTGAAATGTCAATTATAGTGTCTGAAATGTCAATTATAGTGTCTGAAAAGCCAATTATAGTGAGTGAAATGCCAAATATAATGTCACAAATGCCAAATATAGTGCGTAGAAATGCCATTTATAGTGCTTGAAATGCCAATTATAATGTCTGAAATGCCAATTATAGTGCCTGAAATGTCAATTATAGTGTCTGAAATGTCAATTATAGTGTCTGAAAAGCCAATTATAGTGCCTGAAATGCCAATTATAGTGCCTGAAATGCCAATTATAGTGCCTGAAATGCCAATTATAGTGCTTGAAATGCCAAACATAGTGCCTGAAATGCCAATTAGAGTGTCTGAAATGTCAATTATAGTGTCTGAAAAGCCAATTATAGTGCCTGAAATGCCAATTATAGTGCCTGAAATGCCAATTATAGTGCTTGAAATGCCAAATATAGTGCCTGAAATGTCAATTATAGTGTCTGAAATGTCAATTATAGTGTCTGAAAAGCCAATTATAGTGCCTGAAATGCCAATTATAGTGCCTGAAATGCCAATTATAGTGCTTGAAATGCCAATTATAGTGCTTGAAATGCCAAATATAATGTCACACATGCCAATTATAGTGCTTGAAATGTCAATTATAGTGTCTGAAATGTCAATTATTGTGTCTGAAATGCCAAATATAATGACACAAATGCCAATTATAGTGTCTGAAATGCCAATTATAGTGCTTGAAATGCCAAATATAATGTCACACATGCCAATTATAGTGCTTGAAATGTCAATTATAGTGTCTGAAATGTCAATTATAGTGTCTGAAATGCCAAATATAATGACACAAATGCCAATTATAGTGCCTGAAATGCAAATTAGAGTGCCTGAAATGTCAATTATAGTGTCTAAAATGTCAATTATAGTGTCTGAAAAGCCAATTATAGTCCCTGAAATGCCAATTATAGTGCCTGAAATGCCAATTTTAGTGCCTGAAATGCGAATTATTATGTCTAAAATGCCAATTATAATGTGTGAAATGCCAATTATAGTGAGTGAAATGCCAAATATAATGTCACAAATGCCAAATATAGTGCGTTGAAATGCCATTTATAGTGCTTGAAATGCCAATTATAATGTCTGAAATGCCAATAATAGTGCCTGAAATTCCAAATATAATGTCACAAATGCCAAATATAGTGCGTAGAAATGCCATTTATAGTGCTTGAAATGCCAATTATAATGTCTGAAATGCCAATTATAGTGCCTGAAATGTCAATTATAGTGTCTGAAATGTCAATTATAGTGTCTGAAAAGCCAATTATAGTGCCTGAAATGCCAATTATAGTGCCTGAAATGCCAATTATAGTGCCTGAAATGCCAATTATAGTGCTTGAAATGCCAAACATAGTGCCTGAAATGCCAATTAGAGTGTCTGAAATGTCAATTATAGTGTCTGAAAAGCCAATTATAGTGCCTGAAATGCCAATTATAGTGCCTGAAATGCCAATTATAGTGCTTGAAATGCCAAATATAGTGCCTGAAATGTCAATTATAGTGTCTGAAATGTCAATTATAGTGTCTGAAAAGCCAATTATAGTGCCTGAAATGCCAATTATAGTGCCTGAAATGCCAATTATAGTGCTTGAAATGCCAATTATAGTGCTTGAAATGCCAAATATAATGTCACACATGCCAATTATAGTGCTTGAAATGTCAATTATAGTGTCTGAAATGTCAATTATTGTGTCTGAAATGCCAAATATAATGACACAAATGCCAATTATAGTGCCTGAAATGCAAATTAGAGTGCCTGAAATGTCAATTATAGTGTCTAAAATGTCAATTATAGTGTCTGAAAAGCCAATTATTGTCCCTGAAATGCCAATTATAGTGCCTGAAATGCCAATTTTAGTGCCTGAAATGCGAATTATTATGTCTAAAATGCCAATTATAATGTGTGAAATGCCAATTATAGTGAGTGAAATGCCAAATATAATGTCACAAATGCCAAATATAGTGCCTGAAATGCCAATTAGAGTGCCTGAAATGTCAATTATAGTGTCTGAAATGTCAATTATAGTGTCTGAAAAGCCAATTATAGTGAGTGAAATGCCAAATATAATGTCACAAATGCCAAATATAGTGCGTTGAAATGCCATTTATAGTGCTTGAAATGCCAATTATAATGTCTGAAATGCCAATTATAGTGCTTGAAATGCCAAATATAATGTCACACATGCCAATTATAGTGCCTGAAATGTCAATTATAGTGTCTGAAATGTCAATTATAGTGTCTGAAATGCCAAATATAATGACACAAATGCCAATTATAGTGCCTGAAATGCAAATTAGAGTGCCTGAAATGTCAAGTGTGAAAATGAAGTGTCTAAAATGTCAATTATAGTGTCTGAAAAGCCATTTATAGTGCCTGAAATGCCAATTATAGTGCCTGAAATGCCAATTTTAATGCCTGAAATGCGAATAATTATGTCTAAAATGCCAATTATAATGTCTGAAATGCCAATTATAGTGCCTGAAATGCCAAATATTATGTCACAAATGCCAAAAATAGTGCCTGAAATGCGAATTATTATGTCTTAAATGCCAATTAGAGTGCCTGAAATGACAATTATAGTGTCTAAAATGCCAATTAGAGTGCCTGAAATGTCAATTAGAATGCCTGAAATGTCAATTACAGTGTCTGAAATGCCAATTATAGTGAGTGAAATGCCAAATATAATGTCACAAATGCCAAATATAGTGCGTTGAAATGCCATTTATAGTGCTTGAAATGCCAATTATAATGTCTGAAATGCCAATTATAGTGCCTGAAATTCCAAATATAATGTCACAAATGCCAAATATAGTGGCTGAAATGCCAATTAGAGTTCCTGAAATGTCAATTATAGTGTCTGAAATGTCAATTATAGTGTCTGAAAAGCCAATTATAGTGCCTGAAATGCCAATTATAGTGCCTGAAATGCCAATTATAGTGCTTGAAATGCCAAATATAGTGCCTGAAATGTCAATTATAGTGTCTGAAATGTCAATTATAGTGTCTGAAAAGCCAATTATAGTGCCTGAAATGCCAATTATAGTGCCTGAAATGCCAATTATAGTGCTTGAAATGCCAATTATAGTGCTTGAAATGCCAAATATAATGTCACACATGCCAATTATAGTGCTTGAAATGTCAATTATAGTGTCTGAAATGTCAATTATAGTGTCTGAAATGCCAAATATAATGACACAAATGCCAATTATAGTGCCTGAAATGCAAATTAGAGTGCCTGAAATGTCAATTATAGTGTCTAAAATGTCAATTATAGTGTCTGAAAAGCCAATTATAGTCCCTGAAATGCCAATTATAGTGCCTGAAATGCCAATTTTAGTGCCTGAAATGCGAATTATTATGTCTAAAATGCCAATTATAATGTGTGAAATGCCAATTATAGTGAGTGAAATGCCAAATATAATGTCACAAATGCCAAATATAGTGCGTTGAAATGCCATTTATAGTGCTTGAAATGCCAATTATAATGTCTGAAATGCCAATAATAGTGCCTGAAATTCCAAATATAATGTCACAAATGCCAAATATAATGTCACAAATGCCAAATATAGTGCGTAGAAATGCCATTTATAGTGCTTGAAATGCCAATTATAATGTCTGAAATGCCAATTATAGTGCCTGAAATGTCAATTATAGTGTCTGAAATGTCAATTATAGTGTCTGAAAAGCCAATTATAGTGCCTGAAATGCCAATTATAGTGCCTGAAATGCCAATTATAGTGCCTGAAATGCCAATTATAGTGCTTGAAATGCCAAACATAGTGCCTGAAATGCCAATTAGAGTGCCTGAAATGCCAATTATAGTGCTTGAAATGCCAAATATAATGTCACACAGGCCAATTATAGTGCCTGAAATGTCAATTATAGTGTCTGAAATGTCAATTATAGTGTCTGAAATGCCAAATATAATGACACAAATGCCAATTATAGTGCCTGAAATGCAAATTAGAGTGCCTGAAATCTCAAGTGTGAAAATGAAGTGTCTAAAATGTCAATTATAGTGTCTGAAAAGCCAATTATAGTGCCTGAAATGCCAATTATAGTGCCTGAAATGCCAATTTTAGTGCCTGAAATGCGAATTATTATGTCTAAAATGCCAATTATAATGTCTGAAATGCCAATTATAGTGCCTGAAATGCCAAATATTATGTCACAAACGCCAAAAATAGTGCCTGAAATGCGAATTATTATGTCTTAAATGCCAATTAGAGTGCCTGAAATGACAATTATAGTGTCTAAAATGCCAATTAGAATGCCTGAAATGTCAATTAGAGTGCCTGAAATGTCAATTCAGTGTCTGAAATGCCAATTATAGTGAGTGAAATGCCAAATATAATGTCACAAATGCCAAATATAGTGCGTTGAAATGCCATTTATAGTGCTTGAAATGCCAATTATAATGTCTGAAATGCCAATTATAGTGCCTGAAATGCCAAATATAATGTCTCAAATGCCAAATATAATGACACAAATGCCAATTTTAGTGCCTGAAATGCCAAATATAATGTCACAAAGGCCAATTATAGTGCCTGAAATGTCAATTATAGTGTCTGAAATGTCAATTATAGTGTCCGAAATGCCAAATATAATGTCACAAATGCCAATTATAGTGCCTGAAATGTCAATTATAGTGTCTGAAATGCCAATTATAGTGCCTGAAATGCCAATTTTAGTGCCTGAAATGCGAATTATTATGTCTAAAATGCCAATTATAATGTCTGAAATGCCAATTATAGTGAGTGAAATGCCAAATATAATGTCACAAATGCCAAATATAGTGCGTTGAAATGCCATTTATAGTGCTTGAAATGCCAATTATAATGTCTGAAATGCCAATAATAGTGCCTGAAATTCCAAATATAATGTCACAAATGCCAAATATAGTGCCTGAAATGCCAATTAGAGTGCCTGAAATGTCAATTATAGTGTCTGAAATGTCAATTATAGTGTCTGAAAAGCCAATTATAGTGAGTGAAATGCCAAATATAATGTCACAAATGCCAAATATAGTGCGTTGAAATGCCATTTATAGTGCTTGAAATGCCAATTATAATGTCTGAAATGCCAATTATAGTGCTTGAAATGCCAAATATAATGTCACACATGCCAATTATAGTGCCTGAAATGTCAATTATAGTGTCTGAAATGTCAATTATAGTGTCTGAAATGCCAAATATAATGACACAAATGCCAATTATAGTGCCTGAAATGCAAATTAGAGTGCCTGAAATGTCAAGTGTGAAAATGAAGTGCCTAAAATGTCAATTATAGTGTCTGAAAAGCCAATTATAGTGCCTGAAATGCCAATTATAGTGCCTGAAATGCCAATTTTAATGCCTGAAATGCGAATAATTATGTCTAAAATGCCAATTATAATGTCTGAAATGCCAATTATAGTGCCTGAAATGCCAAATATTATGTCACAAATGCCAAAAATAGTGCCTGAAATGCGAATTATTATGTCTTAAATGCCAATTAGAGTGCCTGAAATGACAATTATAGTGTCTAAAATGCCAATTAGAGTGCCTGAAATGTCAATTAGAATGCCTGAAATGTCAATTACAGTGTCTGAAATGCCAATTATAGTGAGTGAAATGCCAAATATAATGTCACAAATGCCAAATATAGTGCGTTGAAATGCCATTTATAGTGCTTGAAATGCCAATTATAATGTCTGAAATGCCAATTATAGTGCCTGAAATGACAAATATAATGTCTCAAATGCCAAATATAATGTCACAAATGCCAATTTTAGTGCCTGAAATGCCAAATATAATGTCACAAAGGCCAATTATAGTGCCTGAAATGTCAATTATAGTGTCTGAAATGTCAATTATAGTGTCCGAAATGCCAAATATAATGTCACAAATGCCAATTTTGGTGCCTGAAATTCCAAATATAATGTCACAAATGCCAATTATAGTGCCTGAAATGTCAATTATAATGTCTGAAATGTCAATTATAATGTCTGAAATGCCAATTATAGTGAGTGAAATGCCAAATAAGATGCCTGAAATGCCAATTATTATGTCTAAAATGCCAATTATAATGTCTGAAATGCCAATTATAGTGTCGGAAATGCCAAATATAATGTCACAAATGCCAATTTTAGTGCCTGAAATGCCAAATATAATGTCACAAATGCCAATTATAGTGCCTGAAATGTCAATTATAGTATCTGAAATGTCAATTACAGTGTCTGAAATGCTAAATATAATGACACAAATGCCAATTATAGTGCCTGAAATGCAAATTAGAGTGCCTGAAATGTCAATTATAGTGTCTAAAATGTCAATTATAGTGTCTGAAAAGCCAATTATAGTGCCTGAAATGCCAATTATAGTGTCGGAAATGCCAAATATAATGTCACAAATGCCAATTTTGGTGCCTGAAATTCCAAATATAATGTCACAAATGCCAATTATAGTGCCTGAAATGTCAATTATAATGTCTGAAATGTCAATTATAATGTCTGAAATGCCAATTATAGTGAGTGAAATGCCAAATAAGATGCCTGAAATGCCAATTATTATGTCTAAAAGGCCAATTATAATGTCTGAAATGCCAATTATAGTGCCTATAATGCCAAATATTATGTCACAAATGAAAAATTTTAGTGCCTGAAATGCCAAATATAATGTCACTAAGGCCAATTATACTGCCTGAAATGTCAATTAGAGTGCCTGAAATGTCAATTATAGTGTCTAAAATATCAATTATAGTGTCTGAAAAGCCAATTATAGTGCCTGAAATGCCAATTATAGTGCCTGAAATGCCAATTTTAGTGCCTGTAATGAGAATTATTATGTCTAAAATGCCAATTATAATGTCTGAAATGCCAATTATAGTGCCTATAATGCCAAATATTATGTCACAAATGAAAACTTTTAGTGCCTGAAATGCCAAATATAATGTCACAAAGGCCAATTATAGTGCCTGAAATGTCAATTATAGTGTCTGAAATGTCAATTATAGTGTCCGAAATAAGAAATATAATGTCACAAATGCCAATTTTAGTGCCTGAAATGCCAAATATAATGTCACAAATGCCAATTTTAGTGCCTGAAATGCCATATACAATGTCACAAAGGCCAATTATAGTGCCTGAAATGTCAATTATAGTGTCTGAAATGTCAATTATAGTGTCTGAAATGCCAACTATAATGACACAAATGCCAATTATAGTGCCTGAAATGCAAATTAGAGTGCCTGAAATGTCAATTATAGTGTCTGAAATGTCAATCATAGTGTCTGAAATGCCCAATATAATGACACAAATGCCAATTATAGTGCCTGAAATGCAAATTAGAGTGCCTGAAATGTCAATTATAGTGTCTAAAATGTCAATTATAGTGTCTGAAAAGCCAATTATAGTGCCTGAAATGCCAATTATAGTGCCTGAAATGCCAATTTTAGTGCCTGAAATGCGAACTATTATGCCTAAAATGCCAATTATAACGTCTGAAATGCCAATTATAGTGCCTGAAATGCCAAATATTATGTCACAAATGCCAAAAATAGTGCCTGAAATGCGAATTATTTTGTCTAAAATGCCAATTAGAGTGCCTGAAATGACAATTATAGTGTCTAAAATGCCAATTAGAGTGCCTGTAATGTCAATTAGAGTGCCTGAAATGTCAATTATAGTGTCTAAAATGTCAATTATAGTGTCTGAAAAGCCAATTATTGTGCCTGAAATGCCAATTATAGTGCCTGAAATGCCAATTTTAGTGCCTGAATCGCGAATTATTATGTCTAAAATGCCAATTATAATGTCTGAAATGCCAATTATAGTGAGTGAAATGCCAAATATAATGTCACAAATGCCAAATATAGTGCGTTGAAATGCCATTTATAGTACTTGAAATGCCAATTATAATGTCTGAAATGCCAATAATAGTGCCTGAAATTCCAAATATAATGTCACAAATGCCAAATATAGTGCCTGAAATGCCAATTAGAGTGCCTGAAATGTCAATTATAGTGTCTGAAATGTCAATTATAGTGTCTGAAAAGCCAATTATAGTGAGTGAAATGCCAAATATAATGTCACAAATGCCAAATATAGTGCGTTGAAATGCCATTTATAGTGCTTGAAATGCCAAACATAGTGCCTGAAATGCCAATTAGAGTGCCTGAAATGCCAATTATAGTGCTTGAAATGCCAAATATAATGTCACACATGCCAATTATAGTGCCTGAAATGTCAATTATAGTGTCTGAAATGTCAATTATAGTGCTTGAAATGCCAAACATAGTGCCTGAAATCCCAATTAGAGTGCCTGAAATGCCAATTATAGTGCTTGAAATGCCAAATATAATGTCACACATGCCAATTATAGTGCCTGAAATGTCAATTATAGTGTCTAAAATGTCAATTATAGTGTCTGAAAAGCCAATTATAGTGCCTGAAATGCCAATTTTAGTGCCTGAAATGCGAATTATTATGTCTAAAATGCCAATTATAATGTCTGAAATGCCAATTATAGTGCCTGAAATGCCAAATATTATGTCACAAACGCCAAAAATAGTGCCTGAAATGCGAATTATTATGTCTTAAATCCCAATTAGAGTGCCTGAAATGACAATTATAGTGTCTAAAATGCCAATTAGAGTGCCTGAAATGTCAATTAGAGTGCCTGAAATGTCAATTACAGTGAGTGAAATGCCAAATATAATGTCACAAATGCCAAATATAGTGCGTTGAAATGCCATTTATAGTGCTTGAAATGCCAATTATAATGTCTGAAATGCCAATTATAGTGCCTGAAATGCCAAATATAATGTCTCAAATGCCAAATATAATGTCACAAATGCCAATTTTAGTGCCTGAAATGCCAAATATAATGTCACAAAGGCCAATTATAGTGCCTGAAATGTCAATTATAGTGTCTGAAATGTCAATTATAGTGTCCGAAATGCCAAATATAATGTCACAAATGCCAATTTTGGTGCCTGAAATTCCAAATATAATGTCACAAATGCCAATTATAGTGCCTGAAATGTCAATTATAGTGTCTGAAATGTCAATTATAGTGTCTGAAATGTCAATTATAGTGTCTGAAATGCCAAATATAATGACACAAATGACAATTATAGTGCCTGAAATGCAAATTAGAGTGCCTGAAATGTCAAGTGTGAAAATGAAGTGTCTAAAATGTCAATTATAGTGTCTGAAAAGCCAATTACAGTGCCTGAAATGCCAATTATAGTGCCTGAAATGCCAATTTTAATGCCTGAAATGCGAATAATTATGTCTAAAATGCCAATTATAATGTCTGAAATGCCAATTATAGTGCCTGAAATGCCAAATATTATGTCACAAATGCCAAAAATAGTGACTGAAATGCGAATTATTATGTCTTAAATGCCAATTAGAGTGCCTGAAATGACAATTATAGTGTCTAAAATGCCAATTAGAGTGCCTGAAATGTCAATTAGAATGCCTGAAATGTCAATTACAGTGTCTGAAATGCCAATTATAGTGAGTGAAATGCCAAATATAATGTCACAAATGCCAAATATAGTGCGTTGAAATGCCATTTATAGTGCTTGAAATGCCAATTATAATGTCTGAAATGCCAATTATAGTGCCTGAAATGACAAATATAATGTCTCAAATGCCAAATATAATGTCACAAATGCCAATTTTAGTGCCTGAAATGCCAAATATAATGTCACAAAGGCCAATTATAGTGCCTGAAATGTCAATTATAGTGTCTGAAATGTCAATTATAGTGTCCGAAATGCCAAATATAATGTCACAAATGCCAATTTTGGTGCCTGAAATTCCAAATATAATGTCACAAATGCCAATTATAGTGCCTGAAATGTCAATTATAATGTCTGAAATGTCAATTATAATGTCTGAAATGCCAATTATAGTGAGTGAAATGCCAAATAAGATGCCTGAAATGCCAATTATTATGTCTAAAATGCCAATTATAATGTCTGAAATGCCAATTATAGTGAGTGAAATGCCAAATAAGATGCCTGAAATGCCAATTATTATGTCTAAAATGCCAATTATAATGTCTGAAATGCCAATTATAGTGTCGGAAATGCCAAATATAATGTCACAAATGCCAATTTTAGTGCCTGAAATGCCAAATATAATGTCACAAATGCCAATTATAGTGCCTGAAATGTCAATTATAGTATCTGAAATGTCAATTACAGTGTCTGAAATGCTAAATATAATGACACAAATGCCAATTATAGTGCCTGAAATGCAAATTAGAGTGCCTGAAATGTCAATTATAGTGTCTAAAATGTCAATTATAGTGTCTGAAAAGCCAATTATAGTGCCTGAAATGCCAATTATAGTGCCTGAAATGCCAATTTTAGTACCTGAAATGCGAATTATTATGTCTAAAAGGCCAATTATAATGTCTGAAATGCCAATTATAGTGCCTATAATGCCAAATATTATGTCACAAATGAAAAATTTTAGTGCCTGAAATGCCAAATATAATGTCACTAAGGCCAATTATACTGCCTGAAATGTCAATTAGAGTGCCTGAAATGTCAATTATAGTGCCTGAAATGCCAATTATAGTGCCTGAAATGCCAATTTTAGTGCCTGTAATGAGAATTATTATGTCTAAAATGCCAATTATAATGTCTGAAATGCCAATTATAGTGCCTATAATGCCAAATATTATGTCACAAATGAAAACTTTTAGTGCCTGAAATGCCAAATATAATGTCACAAAGGCCAATTATAGTGCCTGAAATGTCAATCATAGTGTCTGAAATGCCCAATATAATGACACAAATGCCAATTATAGTGCCTGAAATGCAAATTAGAGTGCCTGAAATGTCAATTATAGTGTCTAAAATGTCAATTATAGTGTCTGAAAAGCCAATTATAGTGCCTGAAATGCCAATTATAGTGCCTGAAATGCCAATTTTAGTGCCTGAAATGCGAACTATTATGCCTAAAATGCCAATTATAACGTCTGAAATGCCAATTATAGTGCCTGAAATGCCAAATATTATGTCACAAATGCCAAAAATAGTGCCTGAAATGCGAATTATTTTGTCTAAAATGCCTATTAGAGTGCCTGAAATGACAATTATAGTGTCTAAAATGCCAATTAGAGTGCCTGTAATGTCAATTAGAGTGCCTGAAATGTCAATTATAGTGTCTAAAATGTCAATTATAGTGTCTGAAAAGCCAATTATTGTGCCTGAAATGCCAATTATAGTGCCTGAAATGCCAATTTTAGTGCCTGAATCGCGAATTATTATGTCTAAAATGCCAATTATAATGTCTGAAATGCCAATTATAGTGAGTGAAATGCCAAATATAATGTCACAAATGCCAAATATAGTGCGTTGAAATGCCATTTATAGTACTTGAAATGCCAATTATAATGTCTGAAATGCCAATAATAGTGCCTGAAATTCCAAATATAATGTCACAAATGCCAAATATAGTGCCTGAAATGCCAATTAGAGTGCCTGAAATGTCAATATTAGTGTCTGAAATGTCAATTATAGTGTCTGAAAAGCCAATTATAGTGAGTGAAATGCCAAATATAATGTCACAAATGCCAAATATAGTGCGTTGAAATGCCATTTATAGTGCTTGAAATGCCAATTATAATGTCTGAAATGCCAATTATAGTGCCTGAAATTCCAAATATAATGTCACAAATGCCAAATATAGTGCCTGAAATGCCAATTAGAGTGCCTGAAATGTCAATTATAGTGTCTGAAATGTCAATTATAGTGTCTGAAAAGCCAATTATAGTGCCTGAAATGCCAATTATAGTGCCTGAAATGCCAATTATAGTGCCTGAAATGCCAATTATAGTGCTTGAAATGCCAAACATAGTGCCTGAAATGCCAATTAGAGTGCCTGAAATGCCAATTATAGTGCTTGAAATGCCAAATATAATGTCACACATGCCAATTATAGTGCCTGAAATGTCAATTATAGTGTCTGAAATGTCAATTATAGTGCTTGAAATGCCAAACATAGTGCCTGAAATGCCAATTAGAGTGCCTGAAATGCCAATTATAGTGCTTGAAATGCCAAATATAATGTCACACATGCCAATTATAGTGCCTGAAATGTCAATTATAGTGTCTAAAATGTCAATTATAGTGTCTGAAAAGCCAATTATAGTGCCTGAAATGCCAATTATAGTGCCTGAAATGCCAATTTTAGTGCCTGAAATGCGAATTATTATGTCTAAAATGCCAATTATAATGTCTGAAATGCCAATTATAGTGCCTGAAATGCCAAATATTATGTCACAAACGCCAAAAATAGTGCCTGAAATGCGAATTATTATGTCTTAAATCCCAATTAGAGTGCCTGAAATGACAATTATAGTGTCTAAAATGCCAATTAGAGTGCCTGAAATGTCAATTAGAGTGCCTGAAATGTCAATTACAGTGAGTGAAATGCCAAATATAATGTCACAAATGCCAAATATAGTGCGTTGAAATGCCATTTATAGTGCTTGAAATGCCAATTATAATGTCTGAAATGCCAATTATAGTGCCTGAAATGCCAAATATAATGTCTCAAATGCCAAATATAATGTCACAAATGCCAATTTTAGTGCCTGAAATGCCAAATATAATGTCACAAAGGCCAATTATAGTGCCTGAAATGTCAATTATAGTGTCTGAAATGTCAATTATAGTGTCCGAAAAGCCAAATATAATGTCACAAATGCCAATTTTGGTGCCTGAAATTCCAAATATAATGTCACAAATGCCAATTATAGTGCCTGAAATGTCAATTATAGTGTCTGAAATGTCAATTATAGTGTCTGAAATGCCAACTATAGTGAGTGAAATGCCAAATAAGATGCCTGAAATTCCAATTATTATGTCTAAAATGCCAATTATAATGTCTGAAATGCCAATTATAGTGTCGGAAATGCCAAATATAATGTCACAAATGCCAATTTTAGTGCCTGAAATGCCAAATATAATGTCACAAATGCCAATTATAGTACCTGAAATGTCAATTATAGTGTCTGAAATGTCAATTACAGTGTCTGAAATGTTAAATATAATGACACAAATGCCAATTATACTGCCAAAAATGTCAATTAGAGTGCCTGAAATGTCAATTATAGTGTCTAAAATGTCAATTATAGTGTCTGAAAAGCCAATTATAGTGCCTGAAATGCCAATTATAGTGCCTGAAATGCCAATTTTAGTGCCTGTAATGAGAATTATTATGTCTAAAATGCCAATTATAATGTCTGAAATGCCAATTATAGTGCCTATAATGCCAAATATTATGTCACAAATGAAAACTTTTAGTGCCTGAAATGCCAAATATAATGTCACAAAGGCCAATTATAGTGCCTGAAATGTCAATTATAGTGTCTGAAATTTCAATTATAGTGTCTGAAATGCCAACGATAATGACACAAATGCCAATTATAGTGCCTGAAATGCAAATTAGAGTGCCTGAAATGTCAATTATAGTGTCTGAAATGACAATTATAGTGTCTAAAATGCCAAATATAATGACACAAATGCCATTTATAGTGCCTGAAATGCAAATTAGAGTGCCTGAAATGTCAATTATAGTGTCTAAAATGTCAATTATAGTGTCTGAAAAGCCAATTATAGTGCCTGAAATGCCAATTATAGTGCCTGAAATGCCAATTTTAGTGCCTGAAATGCGAATTATTATGTCTAAAATGCCAATTATAATGTCTGAAATGCCAATTATAGTGCCTGAAATGCCAAATATTATGTCACAAATGCCAAAAATGGTGCCTGAAATAAGAATTATTTTGTCTAAAATGCCAATTAGAGTGCCTGAAATGACAATTATAGTGTCTAAAATGCCAATTAGAGTGCCTGAAATGTCAATTAGAGTGCCTGAAATGTCAATTATAGTGTCTGAAATGCCAATTATAGTGAGTGAAATGCCAAATATAATGTCACAAATGCCAAATATAGTGCGTTGAAATGCCATTTATAGTGCCTGAAATGCCAATTATAGTGCCTGAAATGCCAATTATAGTGCTTGAAATGCCAAATATAGTGCCTGAAATGCCAATTAGAGTGCCTGAAATGTCAATTATAGTGTCTAAAATGTCAATTATAGTGTCTGAAAAGCCAATTATAGTGCCTGAAATGCCAATTATAGTGCCTGAAATGCCAATTTTAGTGCCTGAAATGCGAATTATTATGTCTAAAATGCCAATTATAATGTCTGAAATGCCAATTATAGTGCCTGAAATGCCAAATATTATGTCACAAATGCCAAAAATGGTGCCTGAAATAAGAATTATTTTGTCTAAAATGCCAATTAGAGTGCCTGAAATGACAATTATAGTGTCTAAAATGCCAATTAGAGTGCCTGAAATGTCAATTAGAGTGCCTGAAATGTCAATTATAGTGTCTGAAATGCCAATTATAGTGAGTGAAATGCCAAATATAATGTCACAAATGCCAAATATAGTGCGTTGAAATGCCATTTATAGTGCCTGAAATGCCAATTATAGTGCCTGAAATGCCAATTATAGTGCTTGAAATGCCAAATATAGTGCCTGAAATGCCAATTAGAGTGCCTGAAATGCCAATTATAGTGCTTGAAATGCCAAATATAATGTCACACATGCCAATTATAGTGCCTGAAATGTCAATTATAGTGTATGAAATGTCAATTATAGTGTCTGAAATGCCAAATATAATGACACAAATGCCAATTATAGTGCCTGAAATGCAAATTAGAGTGCCTGAAATGTCAATTATAGTGTCTAAAATGTCAATTATAGTGTCTGAAAAGCCAATTATAGTGCCTGAAATGTCAATTACAGTGTCTGAAATGCCAATTATAGTGAGTGAAATGACAAATATAATGTCACAAATGCCAAATATAGTGCGTTGAAATGCCATTTATAGTGCTTGAAATGCCAATTATAATGTCTGAAATGCCAATTATAGTGCCTGAATGCCAAATATAATGTCTCAAATGCCAAATATAATGACACAAATGCCAATTTTAGTGCCTGAAATGCCAAATATAATGTCACAAAGGCCAATTATAGTGCCTGAAATGTCAATTATAGTGTCTGAAATGTCAATTATAGTGTCCGAAATGCCAAATATAAGGTCACAAATGCAAATTATAGTGCCTGAAATGTCAATTATAGTGTCTGAAATGCCAATTATAGTGCCTGAAATGCCAATTTTAGTGCCTGAAATGCGAATTATTATGTCTAAAATGCCAATTATAATGTCTGAAATGCCAATTATAGTGAGTGAAATGCCAAATATAATGTCACAAATGCCAAATATAGTGCGTTGAAATGCCATTTATAGTGCTTGAAATGCCAATTATAATGTCTGAAATGCCAATAATAGTGCCTGAAATTCCAAATATAATGTCACAAATGCCAAATATAGTGCCTGAAATGCCAATTAGAGTGCCTGAAATGTCAATTATAGTGTCTGAAATGTCAATTATAGTGTCTGAAAAGCCAATTATAGTGAGTGAAATGCCAAATATAATGTCACAAATGCCAAATATAGTGCGTTGAAATGCCATTTATAGTGCTTGAAATGCCAATTATAATGTCTGAAATGCCAATAATAGTGCCTGAAATTCCAAATATAATGTCACAAATGCCAAATATAGTGCCTGAAATGCCAATTAGAGTGCCTGAAATGTCAATTATAGTGTCTGAAATGTCAATTATAGTGTCTGAAAAGCCAATTATAGTGAGTGAAATGCCAAATATAATGTCACAAATGCCAAATATAGTGCGTTGAAATGCCATTTATAGTGCTTGAAATGCCAATTATAATGTCTGAAATGCCAATTATAGTGCTTGAAATGCCAAATATAATGTCACACATGCCAATTATAGTGCCTGAAATGTCAATTATAGTGTCTGAAATGTCAATTATAGTGTCTGAAATGCCAAATATAATGACACAAATGCCAATTATAGTGCCTGAAATGCAAATTAGAGTGCCTGAAATGTCAAGTGTGAAAATGAAGTGTCTAAAATGTCAATTATAGTGTCTGAAAAGCCAATTATAGTGCCTGAAATGCCAATTATAGTGCCTGAAATGCCAATTTTAATGCCTGAAATGCGAATAATTATGTCTAAAATGCCAATTATAATGTCTGAAATGCCAATTATAGTGCCTGAAATGCCAAATATTATGTCACAAATGCCAAAAATAGTGCCTGAAATGCGAATTATTATGTCTTAAATGCCAATTAGAGTGCCTGAAATGACAATTATAGTGTCTAAAATGCCAATTAGAGTGCCTGAAATGTCAATTAGAATGCCTGAAATGTCAATTACAGTGTCTGAAATGCCAATTATAGTGAGTGAAATGCCAAATATAATGTCACAAATGCCAAATATAGTGCGTTGAAATGCCATTTATAGTGCTTGAAATGCCAATTATAATGTCTGAAATGCCAATTATAATGTCTCAAATGCCAAATATAATGTCACAAATGCCAATTTTAGTGCCTGAAATGCCAAATATAATGTCACAAAGGCCAATTATAGTGCCTGAAATGTCAATTATAGTGTCTGAAATGTCAATTATAGTGTCCGAAATGCCAAATATAATGTCACAAATGCCAATTTTGGTGCCTGAAATTCCAAATATAATGTCACAAATGCCAATTATAGTGCCTGAAATGTCAATTATAATGTCTGAAATGTCAATTATAATGTCTGAAATGCCAATTATAGTGAGTGAAATGCCAAATAAGATGCCTGAAATACCAATTATTATGTCTAAAATGCCAATTATAATGTCTGAAATGCCAATTATAGTGTCGGAAATGCCAAATATAATGTCACAAATGCCAATTTTAGTGCCTGAAATGCCAAATATAATGTCACAAATGCCAATTATAGTGCCTATAATGCCAAATATTATGTCACAAATGAAAAATTTTAGTGCCTGAAATGCCAAATATAATGTCACTAAGGCCAATTATACTGCCTGAAATGTCAATTAGAGTGCCTGAAATGTCAATTATAGTGTCTAAAATGTCAATTATAGTGTCTGAAAAGCCAATTATAGTGCCTGAAATGCCAATTATAGTGCCTGAAATGCCAATTATAGTGCCTGAAATGCCAATTTTAGTGCCTGTAATGAGAATTATTATGTCTAAAATGCCAATTATAATGTCTGAAATGCCAATTATAGTGCCTATAATGCCAAATATTATGTCACAAATGAAAACTTTTAGTGCCTGAAATGCCAAATATAATGTCACAAAGGCCAATTATAGTGCCTGAAATGTCAATTATAGTGTCTGAAATGTCAATTATAGTGTCCGAAATAAGAAATATAATGTCACAAATGCCAATTTTAGTGCCTGAAATGCCAAATATAATGTCACAAATGCCAATTTTAGTGCCTGAAATGCCATATATAATGTCACAAAGGCCAATTATAGTGCCTGAAATGTCAATTATAGTGTCTGAAATGTCAATTATAGTGTCTGAAATGCCAACTATAATGACACAAATGCCAATTATAGTGCCTGAAATGCAAATTAGAGTGCCTGAAATGTCAATTATAGTGTCTGAAATGTCAATTATAGTGTCTGAAATGCCCAATATAATGACACAAATGCCAATTATAGTGCCTGAAATGCAAATTAGAGTGCCTGAAATGTCAATTATAGTGTCTAAAATGTCAATTATAGTGTCTGAAAAGCCAATTATAGTGCCTGAAATGCCAATTATAGTGCCTGAAATGCCAATTTTAGTGCCTGAAATGCGAATTATTATGCCTAAAATGCCAATTATAATGTCTGAAATGCCAATTATAGTGCCTGAAATGCCAAATATTATGTCACAAATGCCAAAAATAGTGCCTGAAATGCGAATTATTTTGTCTAAAATGCCAATTAGAGTGCCTGAAATGACAATTATAGTGTCTAAAATGCCAATTAGAGTGCCTGAAATGTCAATTAGAGTGCCTGAAATGTCAATTATAGTGTCTAAAATGTCAATTATAGTGTCTGAAAAGCCAATTATAGTGCCTGAAATGCCAATTATAGTGCCTGAAATGCCAATTTTAGTGCCTGAATCGCGAATTATTATGTCTAAAATGCCAATTATAATGTCTGAAATGCCAATTATAGTGAGTGAAATGCCAAATATAATGTCACAAATGCCAAATATAGTGCGTTGAAATGCCATTTATAGTGCTTGAAATGCCAATTATAATGTCTGAAATGCCAATAATAGTGCCTGAAATTCCAAATATAATGTCACAAATGCCAAATATAGTGCCTGAAATGCCAATTAGAGTGCCTGAAATGTCAATTATAGTGTCTGAAATGTCAATTATAGTGTCTGAAAAGCCAATTATAGTGAGTGAAATGCCAAATATAATGTCACAAATGCCAAATATAGTGCGTTGAAATGCCATTTATAGTGCTTGAAATGTCAATTACAGTGTCTGAAATGCCAATTATAGTGAGTGAAATGCCAAATATAATGTCACAAATGCCAAATATAGTGCGTTGAAATGCCATTTATAGTGCTTGAAATGCCAATTATAATGTCACAAATGCCAATTATAGTGCCTGAAATGTCAATTATAATGTCTAAAATGTCAATTATAATGTCTGAAATGCCAATTATAGTGAGTGAAATGCCAAATAAGATGCCTGAAATACCAATTATTATGTCTAAAATGCCAATTATAATGTCTGAAATGCCAATTATAGTGTCGGAAATGCCAAATATAATGTCACAAATGCCAATTTTAGTGCCTGAAATGCCAAATATAATGTCACAAATGCCAATTATAGTGCCTATAATGCCAAATATTATGTCACAAATGAAAAATTTTAGTGCCTGAAATGCCAAATATAATGTCACTAAGGCCAATTATACTGCCTGAAATGTCAATTAGAGTGCCTGAAATGTCAATTATAGTGTCTAAAATGTCAATTATAGTGTCTGAAAAGCCAATTATAGTGCCTGAAATGCCAATTATAGTGCCTGAAATGCCAATTATAGTGCCTGAAATGCCAATTTTAGTGCCTGTAATGAGAATTATTATGTCTAAAATGCCAATTATAATGTCTGAAATGCCAATTATAGTGCCTATAATGCCAAATATTATGTCACAAATGAAAACTTTTAGTGCCTGAAATGCCAAATATAATGTCACAAAGGCCAATTATAGTGCCTGAAATGTCAATTATAGTGTCTGAAATGTCAATTATAGTGTCCGAAATAAGAAATATAATGTCACAAATGCCAATTTTAGTGCCTGAAATGCCAAATATAATGTCACAAATGCCAATTTTAGTGCCTGAAATGCCATATATAATGTCACAAAGGCCAATTATAGTGCCTGAAATGTCAATTATAGTGTCTGAAATGTCAATTATAGTGTCTGAAATGCCAACTATAATGACACAAATGCCAATTATAGTGCCTGAAATGCAAATTAGAGTGCCTGAAATGTCAATTATAGTGTCTGAAATGTCAATTATAGTGTCTGAAATGCCCAATATAATGACACAAATGCCAATTATAGTGCCTGAAATGCAAATTAGAGTGCCTGAAATGTCAATTATAGTGTCTAAAATGTCAATTATAGTGTCTGAAAAGCCAATTATAGTGCCTGAAATGCCAATTATAGTGCCTGAAATGCCAATTTTAGTGCCTGAAATGCGAATTATTATGCCTAAAATGCCAATTATAATGTCTGAAATGCCAATTATAATGTCTGAAATGCCAATTATAGTGAGTGAAATGCCAAATATAATGTCACAAATGCCAAATATAGTGCGTTGAAATGCCATTTATAGTGCTTGAAATGCCAATTATAATGTCTGAAATGCCAATAATAGTGCCTGAAATTCCAAATATAATGTCACAAATGCCAAATATAGTGCCTGAAATGCCAATTAGAGTGCCTGAAATGTCAATTATAGTGTCTGAAATGTCAATTATAGTGTCTGAAAAGCCAATTATAGTGAGTGAAATGCCAAATATAATGTCACAAATGCCAAATATAGTGCGTTGAAATGCCATTTATAGTGCTTGAAATGCCAATTATAATGTCTGAAATGCCAATTATAGTGCCTGAAATTCCAAATATAATGTCACAAATGCCAATTATAGTGCCTGAAATGCCAATTAGAGTGCCTGAAATGTCAATTATAGTGTCTGAAATGTCAATTATAGTGTCTGAAAAGCCAATTATAGTGCCTGAAATGCCAATTATAGTGCCTGAAATGCCAATTATAGTGCCTGAAATGCCAATTATAGTGCTTGAAATGCCAAACATAGTGCCTGAAATGCCAATTAGAGTGCCTGAAATGCCAATTATAGTGCTTGAAATGCCAAATATAATGTCACACATGCCAATTATAGTGCCTGAAATGTCAATTATAGTGTCTGAAATGTCAATTATAGTGCTTGAAATGCCAAACATAGTGCCTGAAATGCCAATTAGAGTGCCTGAAATGCCAATTATAGTGCTTGAAATGCCAAATATAATGTCACACATGCCAATTATAGTGCCTGAAATGTCAATTATAGTGTCTAAAATGTCAATTATAGTGTCTGAAAAGCCAATTATAGTGCCTGAAATGCCAATTATAGTGCCTGAAATGCCAATTTTAGTGCCTGAAATGCGAATTATTATGTCTAAAATGCCAATTATAATGTCTGAAATGCCAATTATAGTGCCTGAAATGCCAAATATTATGTCACAAACGCCAAAAATAGTGCCTGAAATGCGAATTATTATGTCTTAAATCCCAATTAGAGTGCCTGAAATGACAATTATAGTGTCTAAAATGCCAATTAGAGTGCCTGAAATGTCAATTAGAGTGCCTGAAATGTCAATTACAGTGTCTGAAATGCCAATTATAGTGAGTGAAATGCCAAATATAATGTCACAAATGCCAAATATAGTGCGTTGAAATGCCATTTATAGTGCTTGAAATGCCAATTATAATGTCTGAAATGCCAATTATAGTGCCTGAAATGCCAAATATAATGTCTCAAATGCCAAATATAATGTCACAAATGCCAATTTTAGTGCCTGAAATGCCAAATATAATGTCACAAAGGCCAATTATAGTGCCTGAAATGTCAATTATAGTGTCTGAAATTTCAATTATAGTGTCTGAAATGCCAACTATAATGACACAAATGCCAATTATAGTGCCTGAAATGCAAATTAGAGTGCCTGAAATGTCAATTATAGTGTCTGAAATGACAATTATAGTGTCTGAAATGCCAAATATAATGACACAAATGCCATTTATAGTGCCTGAAATGCAAATTAGAGTGCCTGAAATGTCAATTATAGTGTCTAAAATGTCAATTATAGTGTCTGAAAAGCCAATTATAGTGCCTGAAATGCCAATTATAGTGCCTGAAATGCCAATTTTAGTGCCTGAAATGCGAATTATTATGTCTAAAATGCCAATTATAATGTCTGAAATGCCAATTATAGTGCCTGAAATGCCAAATATTATGTCACAAATGCCAAAAATGGTGCCTGAAATGCGAATTATTATGTCTAAAATGCCAATTATAATGTCTAAAATGCCAATTAGAGTGCCTGAAATGACAATTATAGTGTCTAAAATGCCAATTAGAGTGCCTGAAATGTCAATTAGAGTGCCTGAAATGTCAATTATAGTGTCTGAAATGCCAATTATAGTGAGTGAAATGCCAAATATAATGTCACAAATGCCAAATATAGTGCGTTGAAATGCCATTTATAGTGCCTGAAATGCCAATTATAGTGCCTGAAATGCCAATTATAGTGCTTGAAATGCCAAATATAGTGCCTGAAATGCCAATTAGAGTGCCTGAAATGCCAATTATAGTGCTTGAAATGCCAAATATAATGTCACACATGCCAATTATAGTGCCTGAAATGTCAATTATAGTGTATGAAATGTCAATTATAGTGTCTGAAATGCCAAATATAATGACACAAATGCCAATTATAGTGCCTGAAATGCAAATTAGAGTGCCTGAAATGTCAATTATAGTGTCTAAAATGTCAATTATAGTGTCTGAAAAGCCAATTATAGTGCCTGAAATGTCAATTACAGTGTCTGAAATGCCAATTATAGTGAGTGAAATGACAAATATAATGTCACAAATGCCAAATATAGTGCGTTGAAATGCCATTTATAGTGCTTGAAATGCCAATTATAATGTCTGAAATGCCAATTATAGTGCCTGAATGCCAAATATAATGTCTCAAATGCCAAATATAATGACACAAATGCCAATTTTAGTGCCTGAAATGCCAAATATAATGTCACAAAGGCCAATTATAGTGCCTGAAATGTCAATTATAGTGTCTGAAATGTCAATTATAGTGTCCGAAATGCCAAATATAATGTCACAAATGCAAATTATAGTGCCTGAAATGTCAATTATAGTGTCTGAAATGCCAATTATAGTGCCTGAAATGCCAATTTTAATGCCTGAAATGCGAATTATTATGTCTAAAATGCCAATTATAATGTCTGAAATGCCAATTATAGTGAGTGAAATGCCAAATATAATGTCACAAATGCCAAATATAGTGCGTTGAAATGCCATTTATAGTGCTTGAAATGCCAATTATAATGTCTGAAATGCCAATAATAGTGCCTGAAATTCCAAATATAATGTCACAAATGCCAAATATAGTGCCTGAAATGCCAATTAGAGTGCCTGAAATGTCAATTATAGTGTCTGAAATGTCAATTATAGTGTCTGAAAAGCCAATTATAGTGAGTGAAATGCCAAATATAATGTCACAAATGCCAAATATAGTGCGTTGAAATGCCATTTATAGTGCTTGAAATGCCAATTATAATGTCTGAAATGCCAATTATAGTGCTTGAAATGCCAAATATAATGTCACACATGCCAATTATAGTGCCTGAAATGTCAATTATAGTGTCTGAAATGTCAATTATAGTGTCTGAAATGCCAAATATAATGACACAAATGCCAAATATAGTGCCTGAAATGCAAATTAGAGTGCCTGAAATGTCAAGTGTGAAAATGAAGTGTCTAAAATGTCAATTATAGTGTCTGAAAAGCCAATTATAGTGCCTGAAATGCCAATTATAGTGCCTGAAATGCCAATTTTAATGCCTGAAATGCGAATAATTATGTCTAAAATGCCAATTATAATGTCTGAAATGCCAATTATAGTGCCTGAAATGCCAAATATTATGTCACAAATGCCAAAAATAGTGCCTGAAATGCGAATTATTATGTCTTAAATGCCAATTAGAGTGCCTGAAATGACAATTATAGTGTCTAAAATGCCAATTAGAGTGCCTGAAATGTCAATTAGAATGCCTGAAATGTCAATTACAGTGTCTGAAATGCCAATTATAGTGAGTGAAATGCCAAATATAATGTCACAAATGCCAAATATAGTGCGTTGAAATGCCATTTATAGTGCTTGAAATGCCAATTATAATGTCTGAAATGCCAATTATAGTGCCTGAAATGACAAATATAATGTCTCAAATGCCAAATATAATGTCACAAATGCCAATTTTAGTGCCTGAAATGCCAAATATAATGTCACAAAGGCCAATTATAGTGCCTGAAATGTCAATTATAGTGTCTGAAATGTCAATTATAGTGTCCGAAATGCCAAATATAATGTCACAAATGCCAATTTTGGTGCCTGAAATTCCAAATATAATGTCACAAATGCCAATTATAGTGCCTGAAATGTCAATTATAATGTCTGAAATGTCAATTATAATGTCTGAAATGCCAATTATAGTGAGTGAAATGCCAAATAAGATGCCTGAAATACCAATTATTATGTCTAAAATGCCATTTATAATGTCTGAAATGCCAATTATAGTGTCGGAAATGCCAAATATAATGTCACAAATGCCAATTTTAGTGCCTGAAATGCCAAATATAATGTCACAAATGCCAATTATAGTGCCTATAATGCCAAATATTATGTCACAAATGAAAAATTTTAGTGCCTGAAATGCCAAATATAATGTCACTAAGGCCAATTATACTGCCTGAAATGTCAATTAGAGTGCCTGAAATGTCAATTATAGTGTCTAAAATGTCAATTATAGTGTCTGAAAAGCCAATTATAGTGCCTGAAATGCCAATTATAGTGCCTGAAATGCCAATTTTAGTGCCTGTAATGAGAATTATTATGTCTAAAATGCCAATTATAATGTCTGAAATGCCAATTATAGTGCCTATAATGCCAAATATTATGTCACAAATGAAAACTTTTAGTGCCTGAAAAGCCAAATATAATGTCACAAAGACCAATTATAGTGCCTGAAATGTCAATTATAGTGTCTGAAATGTCAATTATAGTGTCCGAAATAAGAAATATAATGTCACAAATGCCAATTTTAGTGCCTGAAATGCCAAATATAATGTCACAAATGCCAATTTTAGTGCCTGAAATGCCATATATAATGTCACAAAGGCCAATTATAGTGCCTGAAATGTCAATTATAGTGTCTGAAATGTCAATTATAGTGTCTGAAATGACAACTATAATGACACAAATGCCAATTATAGTGCCTGAAATGCAAATTAGAGTGCCTGAAATGTCAATTATAGTGTCTGAAATGTCAATTATAGTGTCTGAAATGCCCAATATAATGACACAAATGCCAATTATAGTGCCTGAAATGCAAATTAGAGTGCCTGAAATGTCAATTATAGTGTCTAAAATGTCAATTATAGTGTCTGAAAAGCCAATTATAGTGCCTGAAATGCCAATTATAGTGCCTGAAATGCCAATTTTAGTGCCTGAAATGCGAATTATTATGCCTAAAGTGCCAATTATAATGTCTGAAATGCCAATTATAGTGCCTGAAATGACAAATATTATGTCACAAATGCCAAAAATAGTGCCTGAAATGCGAATTATTTTGTCTAAAATGCCAATTAGAGTGCCTGAAATGACAATTATAGTGTCTAAAATGCCAATTAGAGTGCCTGAAATGTCAATTAGAGTGCCTGAAATGTCAATTATAGTGTCTAAAATGTCAATTATAGTGTCTGAAAAGCCAATTATAGTGCCTGAAATGCCAATTTTAATGCCTGAAATGCGAATTATTATGTCTAAAATGCCAATTATAATGTCTGAAATGCCAATTATAGTGAGTGAAATGCCAAATATAATGTCACAAATGCCAAATATAGTGCGTTGAAATGCCATTTATAGTGCTTGAAATGCCAATTATAATGTCTGAAATGCCAATAATAGTGCCTGAAATTCCAAATATAATGTCACAAATGCCAAATATAGTGCCTGAAATGCCAATTAGAGTGCCTGAAATGTCAATTATAGTGTCTGAAATGTCAATTATAGTGTCTGAAAAGCCAATTATAGTGAGTGAAATGCCAAATATAATGTCACAAATGCCAAATATAGTGCGTTGAAATGCCATTTATAGTGCTTGAAATGCCAATTATAATGTCTGAAATGCCAATTATAGTGCTTGAAATGCCAAATATAATGTCACACATGCCAATTATAGTGCCTGAAATGTCAATTATAGTGTCTGAAATGTCAATTATAGTGTCTGAAATGCCAAATATAATGACACAAATGCCAATTATAGTGCCTGAAATGCAAATTAGAGTGCCTGAAATGTCAAGTGTGAAAATGAAGTGTCTAAAATGTCAATTATAGTGTCTGAAAAGCCAATTATAGTGCCTGAAATGCCAATTATAGTGCCTGAAATGCCAATTTTAATGCCTGAAATGCGAATAATTATGTCTAAAATGCCAATTATAATGTCTGAAATGCCAATTATAGTGCCTGAAATGCCAAATATTATGTCACAAATGCCAAAAATAGTGCCTGAAATGCGAATTATTATGTCTTAAATGCCAATTAGAGTGCCTGAAATGACAATTATAGTGTCTAAAATGCCAATTAGAGTGCCTGAAATGTCAATTAGAATGCCTGAAATGTCAATTACAGTGTCTGAAATGCCAATTATAGTGAGTGAAATGCCAAATATAATGTCACAAATGCCAAATATAGTGCGTTGAAATGCCATTTATAGTGCTTGAAATGCCAATTATAATGTCTGAAATGCCAATTATAGTGCCTGAAATGACAAATATAATGTCTCAAATGCCAAATATAATGTCACAAATGCAAATTTTAGTACCTGAAATGCCAAATATAATGTCACAAAGGCCAATTATAGTGCCTGAAATGTCAATTATAGTGTCTGAAATGTCAATTATAGTGTCCGAAATGCCAAATATAATGTCACAAATGCCAATTTTGGTGCCTGAAATTCCAAATATAATGTCACAAATGCCAATTATAGTGCCTGAAATGTCAATTATAATGTCTGAAATGTCAATTATAATGTCTGAAATGCCAATTATAGTGAGTGAAATGCCAAATAAGATGCCTGAAATACCAATTATTATGTCTAAAATGCCAATTATAATGTCTGAAATGCCAATTATAGTGTCGGAAATGCCAAATATAATGTCACAAATGCCAATTTTAGTGCCTGAAATGCCAAATATAATGTCACAAATGCCAATTATAGTGCCTATAATGCCAAATATTATGTCACAAATGAAAAATTTTAGTGCCTGAAATGCCAAATATAATGTCACTAAGGCCAATTATACTGCCTGAAATGTCAATTAGAGTGCCTGAAATGTCAATTATAGTGTCTAAAATGTCAATTATAGTGTCTGAAAAGCTCATTATAGTGCCTGAAATGCCAATTATAGTGCCTGAAATGCCAATTTTAGTGCCTGTAATGAGAATTATTATGTCTAAAATGCCAATTATAATGTCTGAAATGCCAATTATAGTGCCTATAATGCCAAATATTATGTCACAAATGAAAACTTTTAGTGCCTGAAAAGCCAAATATAATGTCACAAAGACCAATTATAGTGCCTGAAATGTCAATTATAGTGTCTGAAATGTCAATTATAGTGTCCGAAATAAGAAATATAATGTCACAAATGCCAATTTTAGTGCCTGAAATGCCAAATATAATGTCACAAATGCCAATTTTAGTGCCTGAAATGCCATATATAATGTCACAAAGGCCAATTATAGTGCCTGAAATGCGAATTATTATGTCTAAAATGCCAATTAGAGTGTCTGAAATGCCAACTATAATGACACAAATGCCAATTATAGTGCCTGAAATGCAAATTAGAGTGCCTGAAATGTCAATTATAGTGTCTGAAATGTCAATTATAGTGTCCGAAATGCCCAATATAATGACACAAATGCCAATTATAGTGCCTGAAATGCAAATTAGAGTGCCTGAAATGTCAATTATAGTGTCTAAAATGTCAATTATAGTGTCTGAAAAGCCAATTATAGTGCCTGAAATGCCAATTATAGTGCCTGAAATGCCAATTTTAGTGCCTGAAATGCGAATTATTATGCCTAAAATGCCAATTATAATGTCTGAAATGCCAATTATAGTGCCTGAAATGCCAAATATTATGTCACAAATGCCAAAAATAGTGCCTGAAATGCGAATTATTTTGTCTAAAATGCCAATTAGAGTGCCTGAAATGACAATTATAGTGTCTAAAATGCCAATTAGAGTGCCTGAAATGTCAATTAGAGTGCCTGAAATGTCAATTATAGTGTCTAAAATGTCAATTATAGTGTCTGAAAAGCCAATTATAGTGCCTGAAATGCCAATTATAGTGCCTGAAATGCCAATTTTAGTGCCTGAATCGCGAATTATTATGTCTAAAATGCCAATTATAATGTCTGAAATGCCAATTATAGTGAGTGAAATGCCAAATATAATGTCACAAATGCCAAATATAGTGCGTTGAAATGCCATTTATAGTGCTTGAAATGCCAATTATAATGTCTGAAATGCCAATAATAGTGCCTGAAATTCCAAATATAATGTCACAAATGCCAAATATAGTGCCTGAAATGCCAATTAGAGTGCCTGAAATGTCAATTATAGTGTCTGAAATGTCAATTATAGTGTCTGAAAAGCCAATTATAGTGAGTGAAATGCCAAATATAATGTCACAAATGCCAAATATAGTGCGTTGAAATGCCATTTATAGTGCTTGAAATGCCAATTATAATGTCTGAAATGCCAATTATAGTGCCTGAAATTCCAAATATAATGTCACAAATGCCAAATATAGTGCCTGAAATGCCAATTAGAGTGCCTGAAATGTCAATTATAGTGTCTGAAATGTCAATTATAGTGTCTGAAAAGCCAATTATAGTGCCTGAAATGCCAATTATAGTGCCTGAAATGCCAATTATAGTGCCTGAAATGCCAATTATAGTGCCTGTAATGAGAATTATTATGTCTAAAATGCCAATTATAATGTCTGAAATGCCAATTATAGTGCCTATAATGCCAAATATTATGTCACAAATGAAAACTTTTAGTGCCTGAAAAGCCAAATATAATGTCACAAAGACCAATTATAGTGCCTGAAATGTCAATTATAGTGTCTGAAATGTCAATTATAGTGTCCGAAATAAGAAATATAATGTCACAAATGCCAATTTTAGTGCCTGAAATGCCAAATATAATGTCACAAATGCCAATTTTAGTGCCTGAAATGCCATATATAATGTCACAAAGGCCAATTATAGTGCCTGAAATGTCAATTATAGTGTCTGAAATGTCAATTATAGTGTCTGAAATGCCAACTATAATGACACAAATGCCAATTATAGTGCCTGAAATGCAAATTAGAGTGCCTGAAATGTCAATTATAGTGTCTGAAATGTCAATTATAGTGTCTGAAATGCCCAATATAATGACACAAATGCCAATTATAGTGCCTGAAATGCAAATTAGAGTGCCTGAAATGTCAATTATAGTGTCTAAAATGTCAATTATAGTGTCTGAAAAGCCAATTATAGTGCCTGAAATGCCAATTATAGTGCCTGAAATGCCAATTTTAGTGCCTGAAATGCGAATTATTATGCCTAAAGTGCCAATTATAATGTCTGAAATGCCAATTATAGTGCCTGAAATGCCAAATATTATGTCACAAATGCCAAAAATAGTGCCTGAAATGCGAATTATTTTGTCTAAAATGCCAATTAGAGTGCCTGAAATGACAATTATAGTGTCTAAAATGCCAATTAGAGTGCCTGAAATGTCAATTAGAGTGCCTGAAATGTCAATTATAGTGTCTAAAATGTCAATTATAGTGTCTGAAAAGCCAATTATAGTGCCTGAAATGCCAATTTTAATGCCTGAAATGCGAATTATTATGTCTAAAATGCCAATTATAATGTCTGAAATGCCAATTATAGTGAGTGAAATGCCAAATATAATGTCACAAATGCCAAATATAGTGCGTTGAAATGCCATTTATAGTGCTTGAAATGCCAATTATAATGTCTGAAATGCCAATAATAGTGCCTGAAATTCCAAATATAATGTCACAAATGCCAAATATAGTGCCTGAAATGCCAATTAGAGTGCCTGAAATGTCAATTATAGTGTCTGAAATGTCAATTATAGTGTCTGAAAAGCCAATTATAGTGAGTGAAATGCCAAATATAATGTCACACATGCCAATTATAGTGCCTGAAATGTCAATTATAGTGTCTGAAATGTCAATTATAGTGTCTGAAATGCCAAATATAATGACACAAATGCCAATTAGAGTGCCTGAAATGTCAATTATAGTGTCTGAAATGTCAATTATAGTGTCTGAAAAGCCAATTATAGTGAGTGAAATGCCAAATATAATGTCACAAAGGCCAATTATAGTGCCTGAAATGTCAATTATAGTGTCTGAAATGTCAATTATAGTGTCTGAAATGACAACTATAATGACACAAATGCCAATTATAGTGCCTGAAATGCAAATTAGAGTGCCTGAAATGTCAATTATAGTGTCTGAAATGTCAATTATAGTGTCTGAAATGCCCAATATAATGACACAAATGCCAATTATAGTGCCTGAAATGCAAATTAGAGTGCCTGAAATGTCAATTATAGTGTCTAAAATGTCAATTATAGTGTCTGAAAAGCCAATTATAGTGCCTGAAATGCCAATTATAGTGCCTGAAATGCCAATTTTAGTGCCTGAAATGCGAATTATTATGCCTAAAGTGCCAATTATAATGTCTGAAATGCCAATTATAGTGCCTGAAATGACAAATATTATGTCACAAATGCCAAAAATAGTGCCTGAAATGCGAATTATTTTGTCTAAAATGCCAATTAGAGTGCCTGAAATGACAATTATAGTGTCTAAAATGCCAATTAGAGTGCCTGAAATGTCAATTAGAGTGCCTGAAATGTCAATTATAGTGTCTAAAATGTCAATTATAGTGTCTGAAAAGCCAATTATAGTGCCTGAAATGCCAATTTTAATGCCTGAAATGCGAATTATTATGTCTAAAATGCCAATTATAATGTCTGAAATGCCAATTATAGTGAGTGAAATGCCAAATATAATGTCACAAATGCCAAATATAGTGCGTTGAAATGCCATTTATAGTGCTTGAAATGCCAATTATAATGTCTGAAATGCCAATAATAGTGCCTGAAATTCCAAATATAATGTCACAAATGCCAAATATAGTGCCTGAAATGCCAATTAGAGTGCCTGAAATGTCAATTATAGTGTCTGAAATGTCAATTATAGTGTCTGAAAAGCCAATTATAGTGAGTGAAATGCCAAATATAATGTCACAAATGCCAAATATAGTGCGTTGAAATGCCATTTATAGTGCTTGAAATGCCAATTATAATGTCTGAAATGCCAATTATAGTGCTTGAAATGCCAAATATAATGTCACACATGCCAATTATAGTGCCTGAAATGTCAATTATAGTGTCTGAAATGTCAATTATAGTGTCTGAAATGCCAAATATAATGACACAAATGCCAATTATAGTGCCTGAAATGCAAATTAGAGTGCCTGAAATGTCAAGTGTGAAAATGAAGTGTCTAAAATGTCAATTATAGTGTCTGAAAAGCCAATTATAGTGCCTGAAATGCCAATTATAGTGCCTGAAATGCCAATTTTAATGCCTGAAATGCGAATAATTATGTCTAAAATGCCAATTATAATGTCTGAAATGCCAATTATAGTGCCTGAAATGCCAAATATTATGTCACAAATGCCAAAAATAGTGCCTGAAATGCGAATTATTATGTCTTAAATGCCAATTAGAGTGCCTGAAATGACAATTATAGTGTCTAAAATGCCAATTAGAGTGCCTGAAATGTCAATTAGAATGCCTGAAATGTCAATTACAGTGTCTGAAATGCCAATTATAGTGAGTGAAATGCCAAATATAATGTCACAAATGCCAAATATAGTGCGTTGAAATGCCATTTATAGTGCTTGAAATGCCAATTATAATGTCTGAAATGCCAATTATAGTGCCTGAAATGACAAATATAATGTCTCAAATGCCAAATATAATGTCACAAATGCCAATTTTAGTACCTGAAATGCCAAATATAATGTCACAAAGGCCAATTATAGTGCCTGAAATGTCAATTATAGTGTCTGAAATGTCAATTATAGTGTCCGAAATGCCAAATATAATGTCACAAATGCCAATTTTGGTGCCTGAAATTCCAAATATAATGTCACAAATGCCAATTATAGTGCCTGAAATGTCAATTATAATGTCTGAAATGTCAATTATAATGTCTGAAATGCCAATTATAGTGAGTGAAATGCCAAATAAGATGCCTGAAATACCAATTATTATGTCTAAAATGCCAATTATAATGTCTGAAATGCCAATTATAGTGTCGGAAATGCCAAATATAATGTCACAAATGCCAATTTTAGTGCCTGAAATGCCAAATATAATGTCACAAATGCCAATTATAGTGCCTATAATGCCAAATATTATGTCACAAATGAAAAATTTTAGTGCCTGAAATGCCAAATATAATGTCACTAAGGCCAATTATACTGCCTGAAATGTCAATTAGAGTGCCTGAAATGTCAATTATAGTGTCTAAAATGTCAATTATAGTGTCTGAAAAGCTCATTATAGTGCCTGAAATGCCAATTATAGTGCCTGAAATGCCAATTTTAGTGCCTGTAATGAGAATTATTATGTCTAAAATGCCAATTATAATGTCTGAAATGCCAATTATAGTGCCTATAATGCCAAATATTATGTCACAAATGAAAACTTTTAGTGCCTGAAAAGCCAAATATAATGTCACAAAGACCAATTATAGTGCCTGAAATGTCAATTATAGTGTCTGAAATGTCAATTATAGTGTCCGAAATAAGAAATATAATGTCACAAATGCCAATTTTAGTGCCTGAAATGCCAAATATAATGTCACAAATGCCAATTTTAGTGCCTGAAATGCCATATATAATGTCACAAAGGCCAATTATAGTGCCTGAAATGCGAATTATTATGTCTAAAATGCCAATTAGAGTGTCTGAAATGCCAACTATAATGACACAAATGCCAATTATAGTGCCTGAAATGCAAATTAGAGTGCCTGAAATGTCAATTATAGTGTCTGAAATGTCAATTATAGTGTCCGAAATGCCCAATATAATGACACAAATGCCAATTATAGTGCCTGAAATGCAAATTAGAGTGCCTGAAATGTCAATTATAGTGTCTAAAATGTCAATTATAGTGTCTGAAAAGCCAATTATAGTGCCTGAAATGCCAATTATAGTGCCTGAAATGCCAATTTTAGTGCCTGAAATGCGAATTATTATGCCTAAAATGCCAATTATAATGTCTGAAATGCCAATTATAGTGCCTGAAATGCCAAATATTATGTCACAAATGCCAAAAATAGTGCCTGAAATGCGAATTATTTTGTCTAAAATGCCAATTAGAGTGCCTGAAATGACAATTATAGTGTCTAAAATGCCAATTAGAGTGCCTGAAATGTCAATTAGAGTGCCTGAAATGTCAATTATAGTGTCTAAAATGTCAATTATAGTGTCTGAAAAGCCAATTATAGTGCCTGAAATGCCAATTATAGTGCCTGAAATGCCAATTTTAGTGCCTGAATCGCGAATTATTATGTCTAAAATGCCAATTATAATGTCTGAAATGCCAATTATAGTGAGTGAAATGCCAAATATAATGTCACAAATGCCAAATATAGTGCGTTGAAATGCCATTTATAGTGCTTGAAATGCCAATTATAATGTCTGAAATGCCAATAATAGTGCCTGAAATTCCAAATATAATGTCACAAATGCCAAATATAGTGCCTGAAATGCCAATTAGAGTGCCTGAAATGTCAATTATAGTGTCTGAAATGTCAATTATAGTGTCTGAAAAGCCAATTATAGTGAGTGAAATGCCAAATATAATGTCACAAATGCCAAATATAGTGCGTTGAAATGCCATTTATAGTGCTTGAAATGCCAATTATAATGTCTGAAATGCCAATTATAGTGCCTGAAATTCCAAATATAATGTCACAAATGCCAAATATAGTGCCTGAAATGCCAATTAGAGTGCCTGAAATGTCAATTATAGTGTCTGAAATGTCAATTATAGTGTCTGAAAAGCCAATTATAGTGCCTGAAATGCCAATTATAGTGCCTGAAATGCCAATTATAGTGCCTGAAATGCCAATTATAGTGCCTGTAATGAGAATTATTATGTCTAAAATGCCAATTATAATGTCTGAAATGCCAATTATAGTGCCTATAATGCCAAATATTATGTCACAAATGAAAACTTTTAGTGCCTGAAAAGCCAAATATAATGTCACAAAGACCAATTATAGTGCCTGAAATGTCAATTATAGTGTCTGAAATGTCAATTATAGTGTCCGAAATAAGAAATATAATGTCACAAATGCCAATTTTAGTGCCTGAAATGCCAAATATAATGTCACAAATGCCAATTTTAGTGCCTGAAATGCCATATATAATGTCACAAAGGCCAATTATAGTGCCTGAAATGTCAATTATAGTGTCTGAAATGTCAATTATAGTGTCTGAAATGCCAACTATAATGACACAAATGCCAATTATAGTGCCTGAAATGCAAATTAGAGTGCCTGAAATGTCAATTATAGTGTCTGAAATGTCAATTATAGTGTCTGAAATGCCCAATATAATGACACAAATGCCAATTATAGTGCCTGAAATGCAAATTAGAGTGCCTGAAATGTCAATTATAGTGTCTAAAATGTCAATTATAGTGTCTGAAAAGCCAATTATAGTGCCTGAAATGCCAATTATAGTGCCTGAAATGCCAATTTTAGTGCCTGAAATGCGAATTATTATGCCTAAAGTGCCAATTATAATGTCTGAAATGCCAATTATAGTGCCTGAAATGCCAAATATTATGTCACAAATGCCAAAAATAGTGCCTGAAATGCGAATTATTTTGTCTAAAATGCCAATTAGAGTGCCTGAAATGACAATTATAGTGTCTAAAATGCCAATTAGAGTGCCTGAAATGTCAATTAGAGTGCCTGAAATGTCAATTATAGTGTCTAAAATGTCAATTATAGTGTCTGAAAAGCCAATTATAGTGCCTGAAATGCCAATTTTAATGCCTGAAATGCGAATTATTATGTCTAAAATGCCAATTATAATGTCTGAAATGCCAATTATAGTGAGTGAAATGCCAAATATAATGTCACAAATGCCAAATATAGTGCGTTGAAATGCCATTTATAGTGCTTGAAATGCCAATTATAATGTCTGAAATGCCAATAATAGTGCCTGAAATTCCAAATATAATGTCACAAATGCCAAATATAGTGCCTGAAATGCCAATTAGAGTGCCTGAAATGTCAATTATAGTGTCTGAAATGTCAATTATAGTGTCTGAAAAGCCAATTATAGTGAGTGAAATGCCAAATATAATGTCACACATGCCAATTATAGTGCCTGAAATGTCAATTATAGTGTCTGAAATGTCAATTATAGTGTCTGAAATGCCAAATATAATGACACAAATGCCAATTAGAGTGCCTGAAATGTCAATTATAGTGTCTGAAATGTCAATTATAGTGTCTGAAAAGCCAATTATAGTGAGTGAAATGCCAAATATAATGTCACAAAGGCCAATTATAGTGCCTGAAATGTCAATTATAGTGTCTGAAATGTCAATTATAGTGTCTGAAATGACAACTATAATGACACAAATGCCAATTATAGTGCCTGAAATGCAAATTAGAGTGCCTGAAATGTCAATTATAGTGTCTGAAATGTCAATTATAGTGTCTGAAATGCCCAATATAATGACACAAATGCCAATTATAGTGCCTGAAATGCAAATTAGAGTGCCTGAAATGTCAATTATAGTGTCTAAAATGTCAATTATAGTGTCTGAAAAGCCAATTATAGTGCCTGAAATGCCAATTATAGTGCCTGAAATGCCAATTTTAGTGCCTGAAATGCGAATTATTATGCCTAAAGTGCCAATTATAATGTCTGAAATGCCAATTATAGTGCCTGAAATGACAAATATTATGTCACAAATGCCAAAAATAGTGCCTGAAATGCGAATTATTTTGTCTAAAATGCCAATTAGAGTGCCTGAAATGACAATTATAGTGTCTAAAATGCCAATTAGAGTGCCTGAAATGTCAATTAGAGTGCCTGAAATGTCAATTATAGTGTCTAAAATGTCAATTATAGTGTCTGAAAAGCCAATTATAGTGCCTGAAATGCCAATTTTAATGCCTGAAATGCGAATTATTATGTCTAAAATGCCAATTATAATGTCTGAAATGCCAATTATAGTGAGTGAAATGCCAAATATAATGTCACAAATGCCAAATATAGTGCGTTGAAATGCCATTTATAGTGCTTGAAATGCCAATTATAATGTCTGAAATGCCAATAATAGTGCCTGAAATTCCAAATATAATGTCACAAATGCCAAATATAGTGCCTGAAATGCCAATTAGAGTGCCTGAAATGTCAATTATAGTGTCTGAAATGTCAATTATAGTGTCTGAAAAGCCAATTATAGTGAGTGAAATGCCAAATATAATGTCACAAATGCCAAATATAGTGCGTTGAAATGCCATTTATAGTGCTTGAAATGCCAATTATAATGTCTGAAATGCCAATTATAGTGCTTGAAATGCCAAATATAATGTCACACATGCCAATTATAGTGCCTGAAATGTCAATTATAGTGTCTGAAATGTCAATTATAGTGTCTGAAATGCCAAATATAATGACACAAATGCCAATTATAGTGCCTGAAATGCAAATTAGAGTGCCTGAAATGTCAAGTGTGAAAATGAAGTGTCTAAAATGTCAATTATAGTGTCTGAAAAGCCAATTATAGTGCCTGAAATGCCAATTATAGTGCCTGAAATGCCAATTTTAATGCCTGAAATGCGAATAATTATGTCTAAAATGCCAATTATAATGTCTGAAATGCCAATTATAGTGCCTGAAATGCCAAATATTATGTCACAAATGCCAAAAATAGTGCCTGAAATGCGAATTATTATGTCTTAAATGCCAATTAGAGTGCCTGAAATGACAATTATAGTGTCTAAAATGCCAATTAGAGTGCCTGAAATGTCAATTAGAATGCCTGAAATGTCAATTACAGTGTCTGAAATGCCAATTATAGTGAGTGAAATGCCAAATATAATGTCACAAATGCCAAATATAGTGCGTTGAAATGCCATTTATAGTGCTTGAAATGCCAATTATAATGTCTGAAATGCCAATTATAGTGCCTGAAATGACAAATATAATGTCTCAAATGCCAAATATAATGTCACAAATGCCAATTTTAGTACCTGAAATGCCAAATATAATGTCACAAAGGCCAATTATAGTGCCTGAAATGTCAATTATAGTGTCTGAAATGTCAATTATAGTGTCCGAAATGCCAAATATAATGTCACAAATGCCAATTTTGGTGCCTGAAATTCCAAATATAATGTCACAAATGCCAATTATAGTGCCTGAAATGTCAATTATAATGTCTGAAATGTCAATTATAATGTCTGAAATGCCAATTATAGTGAGTGAAATGCCAAATAAGATGCCTGAAATACCAATTATTATGTCTAAAATGCCAATTATAATGTCTGAAATGCCAATTATAGTGTCGGAAATGCCAAATATAATGTCACAAATGCCAATTTTAGTGCCTGAAATGCCAAATATAATGTCACAAATGCCAATTATAGTGCCTATAATGCCAAATATTATGTCACAAATGAAAAATTTTAGTGCCTGAAATGCCAAATATAATGTCACTAAGGCCAATTATACTGCCTGAAATGTCAATTAGAGTGCCTGAAATGTCAATTATAGTGTCTAAAATGTCAATTATAGTGTCTGAAAAGCTCATTATAGTGCCTGAAATGCCAATTATAGTGCCTGAAATGCCAATTTTAGTGCCTGTAATGAGAATTATTATGTCTAAAATGCCAATTATAATGTCTGAAATGCCAATTATAGTGCCTATAATGCCAAATATTATGTCACAAATGAAAACTTTTAGTGCCTGAAAAGCCAAATATAATGTCACAAAGACCAATTATAGTGCCTGAAATGTCAATTATAGTGTCTGAAATGTCAATTATAGTGTCCGAAATAAGAAATATAATGTCACAAATGCCAATTTTAGTGCCTGAAATGCCAAATATAATGTCACAAATGCCAATTTTAGTGCCTGAAATGCCATATATAATGTCACAAAGGCCAATTATAGTGCCTGAAATGCGAATTATTATGTCTAAAATGCCAATTAGAGTGTCTGAAATGCCAACTATAATGACACAAATGCCAATTATAGTGCCTGAAATGCAAATTAGAGTGCCTGAAATGTCAATTATAGTGTCTGAAATGTCAATTATAGTGTCCGAAATGCCCAATATAATGACACAAATGCCAATTATAGTGCCTGAAATGCAAATTAGAGTGCCTGAAATGTCAATTATAGTGTCTAAAATGTCAATTATAGTGTCTGAAAAGCCAATTATAGTGCCTGAAATGCCAATTATAGTGCCTGAAATGCCAATTTTAGTGCCTGAAATGCGAATTATTATGCCTAAAATGCCAATTATAATGTCTGAAATGCCAATTATAGTGCCTGAAATGCCAAATATTATGTCACAAATGCCAAAAATAGTGCCTGAAATGCGAATTATTTTGTCTAAAATGCCAATTAGAGTGCCTGAAATGACAATTATAGTGTCTAAAATGCCAATTAGAGTGCCTGAAATGTCAATTAGAGTGCCTGAAATGTCAATTATAGTGTCTAAAATGTCAATTATAGTGTCTGAAAAGCCAATTATAGTGCCTGAAATGCCAATTATAGTGCCTGAAATGCCAATTTTAGTGCCTGAATCGCGAATTATTATGTCTAAAATGCCAATTATAATGTCTGAAATGCCAATTATAGTGAGTGAAATGCCAAATATAATGTCACAAATGCCAAATATAGTGCGTTGAAATGCCATTTATAGTGCTTGAAATGCCAATTATAATGTCTGAAATGCCAATAATAGTGCCTGAAATTCCAAATATAATGTCACAAATGCCAAATATAGTGCCTGAAATGCCAATTAGAGTGCCTGAAATGTCAATTATAGTGTCTGAAATGTCAAATATAATGTCACAAATGCCAAATATAGTGCGTTGAAATGCCATTTATAGTGCTTGAAATGCCAATTATAATGTCTGAAATGCCAATTATAGTGCCTGAAATTCCAAATATAATGTCACAAATGCCAAATATAGTGCCTGAAATGCCAATTAGAGTGCCTGAAATGTCAATTATAGTGTCTGAAATGTCAATTATAGTGTCTGAAAAGCCAATTATAGTGCCTGAAATGCCAATTATAGTGCCTGAAATGCCAATTATAGTGCCTGAAATGCCAATTATAGTGCCTGTAATGAGAATTATTATGTCTAAAATGCCAATTATAATGTCTGAAATGCCAATTATAGTGCCTATAATGCCAAATATTATGTCACAAATGAAAACTTTTAGTGCCTGAAAAGCCAAATATAATGTCACAAATGCCAAATATAGTGCCTGAAATGCCAATTAGAGTGCCTGAAATGTCAATTATAGTGTCTGAAATGTCAATTATAGTGTCTGAAAAGCCAATTATAGTGAGTGAAATGCCAAATATAATGTCACACATGCCAATTATAGTGCCTGAAATGTCAATTATAGTGTCTGAAATGTCAATTATAGTGTCTGAAATGCCAAATATAATGACACAAATGCCAATTAGAGTGCCTGAAATGTCAATTATAGTGTCTGAAATGTCAATTATAGTGTCTGAAATGTCAATTATAGTGTCTGAAATGCCAAATATAATGACACAAATGCCAATTATAGTGCCTGAAATGCAAATTAGAGTGCCTGAAATGTCAAGTGTGAAAATGAAGTATCTAAAATGTCAATTATAGTGTCTGAAAAGCCAATTATAGTGCCTGAAATGCCAATTATAGTGCCTGAAATGCCAATTTTAATGCCTGAAATGCGAATAATTATGTCTAAAATGCCAATTATAATGTCTGAAATGCCAATTATAGTGCCTGAAATGCCAAATATTATGTCACAAATGCCAAAAATAGTGCCTGAAATGCGAATTATTATGTCTTAAATGCCAATTAGAGTGCCTGAAATGACAATTATAGTGTCTAAAATGCCAATTAGAGTGCCTGAAATGTCAATTAGAATGCCTGAAATGTCAATTACAGTGTCTGAAATGCCAATTATAGTGAGTGAAATGCCAAATATAATGTCACAAATGCCAAATATAGTGCGTTGAAATGCCATTTATAGTGCTTGAAATGCCAATTATAATGTCTGAAATGCCAATTATAGTGCCTGAAATGACAAATATAATGTCTCAAATGCCAAATATAATGTCACAAATGCCAATTTTAGTGCCTGAAATGCCAAATATAATGTCACAAAGGCCAATTATAGTGCCTGAAATGTCAATTATAGTGTCTGAAATGTCAATTATAGTGTCCGAAATGCCAAATATAATGTCACAAATGCCAATTTTGGTGCCTGAAATTCCAAATATAATGTCACAAATGCCAATTATAGTGCCTGAAATGTCAATTATAATGTCTGAAATGTCAATTATAATGTCTGAAATGCCAATTATAGTGAGTGAAATGCCAAATAAGATGCCTGAAATACCAATTATTATGTCTAAAATGCCAAATATAATGTCACAAATGCCAATTTTAGTGCCTGAAATGCCAAATATAATGTCACAAATGCCAATTATAGTGCCTATAATGCCAAATATTATGTCACAAATGAAAAATTTTAGTGCCTGAAATGCCAAATATAATGTCACTAAGGCCAATTATACTGCCTGAAATGTCAATTAGAGTGCCTGAAATGTCAATTATAGTGTCTAAAATGTCAATTATAGTGTCTGAAAAGCCAATTATAGTGCCTGAAATGCCAATTATAGTGCCTGAAATGCCAATTTTAGTGCCTGTAATGAGAATTATTATGTCTAAAATGCCAATTATAATGTCTGAAATGCCAATTATAGTGCCTATAATGCCAAATATTATGTCACAAATGAAAACTTTTAGTGCCTGAAAAGCCAAATATAATGTCACAAAGACCAATTATAGTGCCTGAAATGTCAATTATAGTGTCTGAAATGTCAATTATAGTGTCCGAAATAAGAAATATAATGTCACAAATGCCAATTTTAGTGCCTGAAATGCCAAATATAATGTCACAAATGCCAATTTTAGTGCCTGAAATGCCATATATAATGTCACAAAGGCCAATTATAGTGCCTGAAATGTCAATTATAGTGTCTGAAATGTCAATTATAGTGTCTGAAATGCCAACTATAATGACACAAATGCCAATTATAGTGCCTGAAATGCAAATTAGAGTGCCTGAAATGTCAATTATAGTGTCTGAAATGTCAATTATAGTGTCCGAAATGCCCAATATAATGACACAAATGCCAATTATAGTGCCTGAAATGCAAATTAGAGTGCCTGAAATGTCAATTATAGTGTCTAAAATGTCAATTATAGTGTCTGAAAAGCCAATTATAGTGCCTGAAATGCCAATTATAGTGCCTGAAATGCCAATTTTAGTGCCTGAAATGCGAATTATTATGCCTAAAATGCCAATTATAATGTCTGAAATGCCAATTATAGTGCCTGAAATGCCAAATATTATGTCACAAATGCCAAAAATAGTGCCTGAAATGCGAATTATTTTGTCTAAAATGCCAATTAGAGTGCCTGAAATGACAATTATAGTGTCTAAAATGCCAATTAGAGTGCCTGAAATGTCAATTAGAGTGCCTGAAATGTCAATTATAGTGTCTAAAATGTCAATTATAGTGTCTGAAAAGCCAATTATAGTGCCTGAAATGCCAATTATAGTGCCTGAAATGCCAATTTTAGTGCCTGAATCGCGAATTATTATGTCTAAAATGCCAATTATAATGTCTGAAATGCCAATTATAGTGAGTGAAATGCCAAATATAATGTCACAAATGCCAAATATAGTGCGTTGAAATGCCATTTATAGTGCTTGAAATGCCAATTATAATGTCTGAAATGCCAATAATAGTGCCTGAAATTCCAAATATAATGTCACAAATGCCAAATATAGTGCCTGAAAAGCCAATTAGAGTGCCTGAAATGTCAATTATAGTGTCTGAAATGTCAATTATAGTGTCTGAAAAGCCAATTATAGTGAGTGAAATGCCAAATATAATGTCACAAATGCCAAATATAGTGCGTTGAAATGCCATTTATAGTGCTTGAAATGCCAATTATAATGTCTGAAATGCCAATTATAGTGCCTGAAATTCCAAATATAATGTCACAAATGCCAAATATAGTGCCTGAAATGCCAATTAGAGTGCCTGAAATGTCAATTATAGTGTCTGAAATGTCAATTATAGTGTCTGAAAAGCCAATTATAGTGCCTGAAATGCCAATTATAGTGCCTGAAATGCCAATTATAGTGCCTGAAATGCCAATTATAGTGCTTGAAATGCCAAACATAGTGCCTGAAATGCCAATTAGAGTGCCTGAAATGCCAATTATAGTGCTTGAAATGCCAAATATAATGTCACACATGCCAATTATAGTGCCTGAAATGTCAATTATAGTGTCTGAAATGTCAATTATAGTGCTTGAAATGCCAAACATAGTGCCTGAAATGCCAATTAGAGTGCCTGAAATGCCAATTATAGTGCTTGAAATGCCAAATATAATGTCACACATGCCAATTATAGTGCCTGAAATGTCAATTATAGTGTCTAAAATGTCAATTATAGTGTCTGAAAAGCCAATTATAGTGCCTGAAATGCCAATTATAGTGCCTGAAATGCCAATTTTAGTGCCTGAAATGCGAATTATTATGTCTAAAATGCCAATTATAATGTCTGAAATGCCAATTATAGTGCCTGAAATGCCAAATATTATGTCACAAACGCCAAAAATAGTGCCTGAAATGCGAATTATTATGTCTTAAATCCCAATTAGAGTGCCTGAAATGACAATTATAGTGTCTAAAATGCCAATTAGAGTGCCTGAAATGTCAATTAGAGTGCCTGAAATGTCAATTACAGTGTCTGAAATGCCAATTATAGTGAGTGAAATGCCAAATATAATGTCACAAATGCCAAATATAGTGCGTTGAAATGCCATTTATAGTGCTTGAAATGCCAATTATAATGTCTGAAATGCCAATTATAGTGCCTGAAATGCCAAATATAATGTCTCAAATGCCAAATATAATGTCACAAATGCCAATTTTAGTGCCTGAAATGCCAAATATAATGTCACAAAGGCCAATTATAGTGCCTGAAATGTCAATTATAGTGTCTGAAATGTCAATTATAGTGTCCGAAATGCCAAATATAATGTCACAAATGCCAATTTTGGTGCCTGAAATTCCAAATATAATGTCACAAATGCCAATTATAGTGCCTGAAATGTCAATTATAGTGTCTGAAATGTCAATTATAGTGTCTGAAATGCCAATTATAGTGAGTGAAATGCCAAATAAGATGCCTGAAATTCCAATTATTATGTCTAAAATGCCAATTATAATGTCTGAAATGCCAATTATAGTGTCGGAAATGCCAAATATAATGTCACAAATGCCAATTATAGTGCCTGAAATGTCAATTATAGTGTCTGAAATGTCAATTACAGTGTCTGAGATGCTAAATATAATGACACAAATGCCAATTATACTGCCAGAAATGTCAATTAGAGTGCCTGAAATGTCAATTATAGTGTCTGAAATGTCAATTATAGTGTCCGAAATAAGAAATATAATGTCACAAATGCCAATTTTAGTGCCTGAAATGCCAAATATAATGTCACAAATGCCAATTTTAGTGCCTGAAATGCCATATATAATGTCACAAAGGCCAATTATAGTGCCTGAAATGTCAATTATAGTGTCTGAAATGTCAATTATAGTGTCTGAAATGCCAACTATAATGACACAAATGCCAATTATAGTGCCTGAAATGCAAATTAGAGTGCCTGAAATGTCAATTATAGTGTCTGAAATGTCAATTATAGTGTCCGAAATGCCCAATATAATGACACAAATGCCAATTATAGTGCCTGAAATGCAAATTAGAGTGCCTGAAATGTCAATTATAGTGTCTAAAATGTCAATTATAGTGTCTGAAAAGCCAATTATAGTGCCTGAAATGCCAATTAGAGTGCCTGAAATGCCAATTATAGTGCTTGAAATGCCAAATATAATGTCACACATGCCAATTATAGTGCCTGAAATGTCAATTATAGTGTCTGAAATGTCAATTATAGTGCTTGAAATGCCAAACATAGTGCCTGAAATGCCAATTAGAGTGCCTGAAATGCCAATTATAGTGCTTGAAATGCCAAATATAATGTCACACATGCCAATTATAGTGCCTGAAATGTCAATTATAGTGTCTAAAATGTCAATTATAGTGTCTGAAAAGCCAATTATAGTGCCTGAAATGCCAATTATAGTGCCTGAAATGCCAATTTTAGTGCCTGAAATGCGAATTATTATGTCTAAAATGCCAATTATAATGTCTGAAATGCCAATTATAGTGCCTGAAATGCCAAATATTATGTCACAAACGCCAAAAATAGTGCCTGAAATGCGAATTATTATGTCTTAAATCCCAATTAGAGTGCCTGAAATGACAATTATAGTGTCTAAAATGCCAATTAGAGTGCCTGAAATGTCAATTAGAGTGCCTGAAATGTCAATTACAGTGTCTGAAATGCCAATTATAGTGAGTGAAATGCCAAATATAATGTCACAAATGCCAAATATAGTGCGTTGAAATGCCATTTATAGTGCTTGAAATGCCAATTATAATGTCTGAAATGCCAATTATAGTGCCTGAAATGCCAAATATAATGTCTCAAATGCCAAATATAATGTCACAAATGCCAATTTTAGTGCCTGAAATGCCAAATATAATGTCACAAAGGCCAATTATAGTGCCTGAAATGTCAATTATAGTGTCTGAAATGTCAATTATAGTGTCCGAAATGCCAAATATAATGTCACAAATGCCAATTTTGGTGCCTGAAATTCCAAATATAATGTCACAAATGCCAATTATAGTGCCTGAAATGTCAATTATAGTGTCTGAAATGTCAATTATAGTGTCTGAAATGCCAATTATAGTGAGTGAAATGCCAAATAAGATGCCTGAAATTCCAATTATTATGTCTAAAATGCCAATTATAATGTCTGAAATGCCAATTATAGTGTCGGAAATGCCAAATATAATGTCACAAATGCCAATTATAGTGCCTGAAATGTCAATTATAGTGTCTGAAATGTCAATTACAGTGTCTGAGATGCTAAATATAATGACACAAATGCCAATTATACTGCCAGAAATGTCAATTAGAGTGCCTGAAATGTCAATTATAGTGTCTGAAATGTCAATTATAGTGTCCGAAATAAGAAATATAATGTCACAAATGCCAATTTTAGTGCCTGAAATGCCAAATATAATGTCACAAATGCCAATTTTAGTGCCTGAAATGCCATATATAATGTCACAAAGGCCAATTATAGTGCCTGAAATGTCAATTATAGTGTCTGAAATGTCAATTATAGTGTCTGAAATGCCAACTATAATGACACAAATGCCAATTATAGTGCCTGAAATGCAAATTAGAGTGCCTGAAATGTCAATTATAGTGTCTGAAATGTCAATTATAGTGTCCGAAATGCCCAATATAATGACACAAATGCCAATTATAGTGCCTGAAATGCAAATTAGAGTGCCTGAAATGTCAATTATAGTGTCTAAAATGTCAATTATAGTGTCTGAAAAGCCAATTATAGTGCCTGAAATGCCAATTATAGTGCCTGAAATGCCAATTTTAGTGCCTGAAATGCGAATTATTATGCCTAAAATGCCAATTATAATGTCTGAAATGCCAATTATAGTGCCTGAAATGCCAAATATTATGTCACAAATGCCAAAAATAGTGCCTGAAATGCGAATTATTTTGTCTAAAATGCCAATTAGAGTGCCTGAAATGACAATTATAGTGTCTAAAATGCCAATTAGAGTGCCTGAAATGTCAATTAGAGTGCCTGAAATGTCAATTATAGTGTCTAAAATGTCAATTATAGTGTCTGAAAAGCCAATTATAGTGCCTGAAATGCCAATTATAGTGCCTGAAATGCCAATTTTAGTGCCTGAATCGCGAATTATTATGTCTAAAATGCCAATTATAATGTCTGAAATGCCAATTATAGTGAGTGAAATGCCAAATATAATGTCACAAATGCCAAATATAGTGCGTTGAAATGCCATTTATAGTGCTTGAAATGCCAATTATAATGTCTGAAATGCCAATAATAGTGCCTGAAATTCCAAATATAATGTCACAAATGCCAAATATAGTGCCTGAAATGCCAATTAGAGTGCCTGAAATGTCAATTATAGTGTCTGAAATGTCAATTATAGTGTCTGAAAAGCCAATTATAGTGAGTGAAATGCCAAATATAATGTCACAAATGCCAAATATAGTGCGTTGAAATGCCATTTATAGTGCTTGAAATGCCAATTATAATGTCTGAAATGCCAATTATAGTGCCTGAAATTCCAAATATAATGTCACAAATGCCAAATATAGTGCCTGAAATGCCAATTAGAGTGCCTGAAATGTCAATTATAGTGTCTGAAATGTCAATTATAGTGTCTGAAAAGCCAATTATAGTGCCTGAAATGCCAATTATAGTGCCTGAAATGCCAATTATAGTGCCTGAAATGCCAATTATAGTGCTTGAAATGCCAAACATAGTGCCTGAAATGCCAATTAGAGTGCCTGAAATGCCAATTATAGTGCTTGAAATGCCAAATATAATGTCACACATGCCAATTATAGTGCCTGAAATGTCAATTATAGTGTCTGAAATGTCAATTATAGTGCTTGAAATGCCAAACATAGTGCCTGAAATGCCAATTAGAGTGCCTGAAATGCCAATTATAGTGCTTGAAATGCCAAATATAATGTCACACATGCCAATTATAGTGCCTGAAATGTCAATTATAGTGTCTAAAATGTCAATTATAGTGTCTGAAAAGCCAATTATAGTGCCTGAAATGCCAATTATAGTGCCTGAAATGCCAATTTTAGTGCCTGAAATGCGAATTATTATGTCTAAAATGCCAATTATAATGTCTGAAATGCCAATTATAGTGCCTGAAATGCCAAATATTATGTCACAAACGCCAAAAATAGTGCCTGAAATGCGAATTATTATGTCTTAAATCCCAATTAGAGTGCCTGAAATGACAATTATAGTGTCTAAAATGCCAATTAGAGTGCCTGAAATGTCAATTAGAGTGCCTGAAATGTCAATTACAGTGTCTGAAATGCCAATTATAGTGAGTGAAATGCCAAATATAATGTCACAAATGCCAAATATAGTGCGTTGAAATGCCATTTATAGTGCTTGAAATGCCAATTATAATGTCTGAAATGCCAATTATAGTGCCTGAAATGCCAAATATAATGTCTCAAATGCCAAATATAATGTCACAAATGCCAATTTTAGTGCCTGAAATGCCAAATATAATGTCACAAAGGCCAATTATAGTGCCTGAAATGTCAATTATAGTGTCTGAAATGTCAATTATAGTGTCCGAAATGCCAAATATAATGTCACAAATGCCAATTTTGGTGCCTGAAATTCCAAATATAATGTCACAAATGCCAATTATAGTGCCTGAAATGTCAATTATAGTGTCTGAAATGTCAATTATAGTGTCTGAAATGCCAATTATAGTGAGTGAAATGCCAAATAAGATGCCTGAAATTCCAATTATTATGTCTAAAATGCCAATTATAATGTCTGAAATGCCAATTATAGTGTCGGAAATGCCAAATATAATGTCACAAATGCCAATTTTAGTGCCTGAAATGCCAAATATAATGTCACAAATGCCAATTATAGTGCCTGAAATGTCAATTATAGTGTCTGAAATGTCAATTACAGTGTCTGAGATGCTAAATATAATGACACAAATGCCAATTATACTGCCAGAAATGTCAATTAGAGTGCCTGAAATGTCAATTATAGTGTCTAAAATGTCAATTATAGTGTCTGAAAAGCCAATTATAGTGCCTGAAATGCCAATTATAGTGCCTGAAATGCCAATTTTAGTGCCTGTAATGAGAATTATTATGTCTAAAATGCCAATTATAATATCTGAAATGCCAATTATAGTGCCTATAATGCCAAATATTATGTCACAAATGAAAACTTTTAGTGCCTGAAATGCCAAATATAATGTCACAAAGGCCAATTATAGTGCCTGAAATGTCAATTATAGTGTCTGAAATTTCAATTATAGTGTCTGATATGCCAACTATAATGACACAAATGCCAATTATAGTGCCTGAAATGCAAATTAGAGTGCCTGAAATGTCAATTATAGTGTCTGAAATGACAATTATAGTGTCTGAAATGCCAAATATAATGACACAAATGCCATTTATAGTGCCTGAAATGCAAATTAGAGTGCCTGAAATGTCAATTATAGTGTCTAAAATGTCAATTATAGTGTCTGAAAAGCCAATTATAGTGCCTGAAATGCCAATTATAGTGCCTGAAATGCCAATTTTAGTGCCTGAAATGCGAATTATTATGTCTAAAATGCCAATTATAATGTCTGAAATGCCAATTATAGTGCCTGAAATGCCAAATATTATGTCACAAATGCCAAAAATGGTGCCTGAAATGAGAATTATTTTGTCTAAAATGCCAATTAGAGTGCCTGAAATGACAATTATAGTGTCTAAAATGCCAATTAGAGTGCCTGAAATGTCAATTAGAGTGCCTGAAATGTCAATTATAGTGTCTGAAATGCCAATTATAGTGAGTGAAATGCCAAATATAATGTCACAAATGCCAAATATAGTGCGTTGAAATGCCATTTATAGTGCCTGAAATGCCAATTATAGTGCCTGAAATGCCAATTATAGTGCTTGAAATGCCAAATATAGTGCCTGAAATGCCAATTAGAGTGCCTAAAATTCCAATTATAGTGCTTGAAATGCCAAATATAATGTCACACATGCCAATTATAGTGCCTGAAATGTCAATTATAGTGTATGAAATGTCAATTATAGTGTCTGAAATGCCAAATATAATGACACAAATGCCAATTATAGTGCCTGAAATGTCAATTATAGTGTCTAAAATGTCAATTATAGTGTCTGAAAAGCCAATTATAGTGCCTGAAATGCCAATTATAGTGCCTGAAATGCCAATTATAGTGCCTGAAATGCCAATTATAATGTCTGAAATGCCAATTATAGTACCTGAAATGCCAAATATTATGCCACAAATGCCAAAAATAGTGCCTGAAATGCCAAATATAATGTCACAAATGCCAAATATAGTGCCTGAAATGCCAATTATAGTGCTTGAAATGCTAAATATAGTGCCTGAAATGCCAATTAGAGTGCCTGAAATGTCAATTATAGTGCCTGAAATGTCAATTATAGTGTCTGAAATGTCAATTAAAGTGTCTGAAATGCCAATTATAGTGAGTGAAATGCCAAATATGATGCGTGAAATGCCAATTATAATGTCTGAAATGCCAATTATAGTGCCTGAAATGCCAAATATTATGTCACAAATGCCAAAAATAGTGCCTGAAATGCCAAATATAATGACACAAATGCCAAATATAGTGCCTGAAATGCCAATTAGAGTGCCTGAAATGTCAATTATAGTGTCTGAAATGTCAATTATAGTGTCTGAAAAGCCAATTATAGTGCCTGAAATGCCAATTATAGTGCCTGAAATGCCAATTATAGTGCTTGAAATGCCAAATATAGTGCCTGAAATGCCAAATATAGTGCCTGAAATGCCAATTAGAGTGCCTGAAATACCAATTATAGTGCTTGAAATGCCAAATATAATGTCACACATGCCAATTATAGTGCCTGAAATGTCAATTATAGTGTCTGAAAAACCAATTATAGTGCCTGAAATGCCAATTATAGTGCCTGAAATGCCAATTTTAGTGCCTGAAATGCGAATTATTATGTCTAAAATGCCAATTATAATGTCTGAAATGCCAATTATAGTGCCTGAAATGCCAAATATTATGTCACAAATGCCAAAAATAGTGCCTGAAATGCGAATTATTATGTCTAAAATGCCAATTAGAGTGCCTGAAATGACAATTATAGTGTCTAAAATGCCAATTAGAGTGCCTGAAATGTCAATTAGAATGCCTGAAATGTCAATTACAGTGTCTGAAATGCCAATTATAGTGAGTGAAATGCCAAATATAATGTCACAAATGCCAAATATAGTGCGTTGAAATGCCATTTATAGTGCTTGAAATGCCAATTATAATGTCTGAAATGCCAATTATAGTGCCTGAAATGACAAATATAATGTCTCAAATGCCAAATATAATGTCACAAATGCCAATTTTAGTGCCTGAAATGCCAAATATAATGTCACAAAGGCCAATTATAGTGCCTGAAATGTCAATTATAGTGTCTGAAATGTCAATTATAGTGTCCGAAATGCCAAATATAATGTCACAAATGCCAATTTTGGTGCCTGAAATTCCAAATATAATGTCACAAATGCCAATTATAGTGCCTGAAATGTCAATTATAATGTCTGAAATGTCAATTATAATGTCTGAAATGCCAATTATAGTGAGTGAAATGCCAAATAAGATGCCTGAAATACCAATTATAATGTCTAAAATGCCAATTATAATGTCTGAAATGCCAATTATAGTGTCGGAAATGCCAAATATAATGTCACAAATGCCAATTTTAGTGCCTGAAATGCCAAATATAATGTCACAAATGCCAATTATAGTGCCTATAATGCCAAATATTATGTCACAAATGAAAAATTTTAGTGCCTGAAATGCCAAATATAATGTCACTAAGGCCAATTATACTGCCTGAAATGTCAATTAGAGTGCCTGAAATGTCAATTATAGTGTCTAAAATGTCAATTATAGTGTCTGAAAAGCCAATTATAGTGCCTGAAATGCCAATTATAGTGCCTGAAATGCCAATTTTAGTGCCTGTAATGAGAATTATTATGTCTAAAATGCCAATTATAATGTCTGAAATGCCAATTATAGTGCCTATAATGCCAAATATTATGTCACAAATGAAAACTTTTAGTGCCTGAAAAGCCAAATATAATGTCACAAAGACCAATTATAGTGCCTGAAATGTCAATTATAGTGTCTGAAATGTCAATTATAGTGTCCGAAATAAGAAATATAATGTCACAAATGCCAATTTTAGTGCCTGAAATGCCAAATATAATGTCACAAATGCCAATTTTAGTGCCTGAAATGCCATATATAATGTCACAAAGGCCAATTATAGTGCCTGAAATGTCAATTATAGTGTCTGAAATGTCAATTATAGTGTCTGAAATGCCAACTATAATGACACAAATGCCAATTATAGTGCCTGAAATGCAAATTAGAGTGCCTGAAATGTCAATTATAGTGTCTGAAATGTCAATTATAGTGTCCGAAATGCCCAATATAATGACACAAATGCCAATTATAGTGCCTGAAATGCAAATTAGAGTGCCTGAAATGTCAATTATAGTGTCTAAAATGTCAATTATAGTGTCTGAAAAGCCAATTATAGTGCCTGAAATGCCAATTATAGTGCCTGAAATGCCAATTTTAGTGCCTGAAATGCGAATTATTATGCCTAAAATGCCAATTATAATGTCTGAAATGCCAATTATAGTGCCTGAAATGCCAAATATTATGTCACAAATGCCAAAAATAGTGCCTGAAATGCGAATTATTTTGTCTAAAATGCCAATTAGAGTGCCTGAAATGACAATTATAGTGTCTAAAATGCCAATTAGAGTGCCTGAAATGTCAATTAGAGTGCCTGAAATGTCAATTATAGTGTCTAAAATGTCAATTATAGTGTCTGAAAAGCCAATTATAGTGCCTGAAATGCCAATTTTAGTGCCTGAATCGCGAATTATTATGTCTAAAATGCCAATTATAATGTCTGAAATGCCAATTATAGTGAGTGAAATGCCAAATATAATGTCACAAATGCCAAATATAGTGCGTTGAAATGCCATTTATAGTGCTTGAAATGCCAATTATAATGTCTGAAATGCCAATAATAGTGCCTGAAATTCCAAATATAATGTCACAAATGCCAAATATAGTGCCTGAAATGCCAATTAGAGTGCCTGAAATGTCAATTATAGTGTCTGAAATGTCAATTATAGTGTCTGAAAAGCCAATTATAGTGAGTGAAATGCCAAATATAATGTCACAAATGCCAAATATAATGTCACAAATGCCAATTTTGGTGCCTGAAATTCCAAATATAATGTCACAAATGCCAATTATAGTGCCTGAAATGTCAATTATAATGTCTGAAATGTCAATTATAATGTCTGAAATGCCAATTATAGTGAGTGAAATGCCAAATAAGATGCCTGAAATACCAATTATAATGTCTAAAATGCCAATTATAATGTCTGAAATGCCAATTATAGTGTCGGAAATGCCAAATATAATGTCACAAATGCCAATTTTAGTGCCTGAAATGCCAAATATAATGTCACAAATGCCAATTATAGTGCCTATAATGCCAAATATTATGTCACAAATGAAAAATTTTAGTGCCTGAAATGCCAAATATAATGTCACTAAGGCCAATTATACTGCCTGAAATGTCAATTAGAGTGCCTGAAATGTCAATTATAGTGTCTAAAATGTCAATTATAGTGTCTGAAAAGCCAATTATAGTGCCTGAAATGCCAATTATAGTGCCTGAAATGCCAATTTTAGTGCCTGTAATGAGAATTATTATGTCTAAAATGCCAATTATAATGTCTGAAATGCCAATTATAGTGCCTATAATGCCAAATATTATGTCACAAATGAAAACTTTTAGTGCCTGAAAAGCCAAATATAATGTCACAAAGACCAATTATAGTGCCTGAAATGTCAATTATAGTGTCTGAAATGTCAATTATAGTGTCCGAAATAAGAAATATAATGTCACAAATGCCAATTTTAGTGCCTGAAATGCCAAATATAATGTCACAAATGCCAATTTTAGTGCCTGAAATGCCATATATAATGTCACAAAGGCCAATTATAGTGCCTGAAATGTCAATTATAGTGTCTGAAATGTCAATTATAGTGTCTGAAATGCCAACTATAATGACACAAATGCCAATTATAGTGCCTGAAATGCAAATTAGAGTGCCTGAAATGTCAATTATAGTGTCTGAAATGTCAATTATAGTGTCCGAAATGCCCAATATAATGACACAAATGCCAATTATAGTGCCTGAAATGTCAATTATAGTGTCTAAAATGTCAATTATAGTGTCTGAAAAGCCAATTATAGTGCCTGAAATGCCAATTATAGTGCCTGAAATGCCAATTTTAGTGCCTGAAATGCGAATTATTATGCCTAAAATGCCAATTATAATGTCTGAAATGCCAATTATAGTGCCTGAAATGCCAAATATTATGTCACAAATGCCAAAAATAGTGCCTGAAATGCGAATTATTTTGTCTAAAATGCCAATTAGAGTGCCTGAAATGACAATTATAGTGTCTAAAATGCCAATTAGAGTGCCTGAAATGTCAATTAGAGTGCCTGAAATGTCAATTATAGTGTCTAAAATGTCAATTATAGTGTCTGAAAAGCCAATTATAGTGCCTGAAATGCCAATTATAGTGCCTGAAATGCCAATTTTAGTGCCTGAATCGCGAATTATTATGTCTAAAATGCCAATTATAATGTCTGAAATGCCAATTATAGTGAGTGAAATGCCAAATATAATGTCACAAATGCCAAATATAGTGCGTTGAAATGCCATTTATAGTGCTTGAAATGCCAATTATAATGTCTGAAATGCCAATAATAGTGCCTGAAATTCCAAATATAATGTCACAAATGCCAAATATAGTGCCTGAAATGCCAATTAGAGTGCCTGAAATGTCAATTATAGTGTCTGAAATGTCAATTATAGTGTCTGAAAAGCCAATTATAGTGAGTGAAATGCCAAATATAATGTCACAAATGCCAAATATAGTGCGTTGAAATGCCATTTATAGTGCTTGAAATGCCAATTATAATGTCTGAAATGCCAATTATAGTGCCTGAAATTCCAAATATAATGTCACAAATGCCAAATATAGTGCCTGAAATGCCAATTAGAGTGCCTGAAATGTCAATTATAGTGTCTGAAATGTCAATTATAGTGTCTGAAAAGCCAATTATAGTGCCTGAAATGCCAATTATAGTGCCTGAAATGCCAATTATAGTGCCTGAAATGCCAATTATAGTGCTTGAAATGCCAAACATAGTGCCTGAAATGCCAATTAGAGTGCCTGAAATGCCAATTATAGTGCTTGAAATGCCAAATATAATGTCACACATGCCAATTATAGTGCCTGAAATGTCAATTATAGTGTCTGAAATGTCAATTATAGTGCTTGAAATGCCAAACATAGTGCCTGAAATGCCAATTAGAGTGCCTGAAATGCCAATTATAGTGCTTGAAATGCCAAATATAATGTCACACATGCCAATTATAGTGCCTGAAATGTCAATTATAGTGTCTAAAATGTCAATTATAGTGTCTGAAAAGCCAATTATAGTGCCTGAAATGCCAATTATAGTGCCTGAAATGCCAATTTTAGTGCCTGAAATGCGAATTATTATGTCTAAAATGCCAATTATAATGTCTGAAATGCCAATTATAGTGCCTGAAATGCCAAATATTATGTCACAAACGCCAAAAATAGTGCCTGAAATGCGAATTATTATGTCTTAAATCCCAATTAGAGTGCCTGAAATGACAATTATAGTGTCTAAAATGCCAATTAGAGTGCCTGAAATGTCAATTAGAGTGCCTGAAATGTCAATTACAGTGTCTGAAATGCCAATTATAGTGAGTGAAATGCCAAATATAATGTCACAAATGCCAAATATAGTGCGTTGAAATGCCATTTATAGTGCTTGAAATGCCAATTATAATGTCTGAAATGCCAATTATAGTGCCTGAAATGCCAAATATAATGTCTCAAATGCCAAATATAATGTCACAAATGCCAATTTTAGTGCCTGAAATGCCAAATATAATGTCACAAAGGCCAATTATAGTGCCTGAAATGTCAATTATAGTGTCTGAAATGTCAATTATAGTGTCCGAAAAGCCAAATATAATGTCACAAATGCCAATTTTGGTGCCTGAAATTCCAAATATAATGTCACAAATGCCAATTATAGTGCCTGAAATGTCAATTATAGTGTCTGAAATGTCAATTATAGTGTCAGAAATGCCAATTATAGTGAGTGAAATGCCAAATAAGATGCCTGAAATTCCAATTATTATGTCTAAAATGCCAATTATAATGTCTGAAATGCCAATTATAGTGTCGGAAATGCCAAATATAATGTCACAAATGCCAATTTTAGTGCCTGAAATGCCAAATATAATGTCACAAATGCCATTTATAGTGCCTGAAATGTCAATTATAGTGTCTGAAATGTCAATTACAGTGTCTGAGATGCTAAATATAATGACACAAATGCCAATTATACTGCCAGAAATGTCAATTAGAGTGCCTGAAATGTCAATTATAGTGTCTACAATGTCAATTATAGTGTCTGAAAAGCCAATTATAGTGCCTGATATGCCAATTATAGTGCCTGAAATGCCAATTTTAGTGCCTGTAATGAGAATTATTATGTCTAAAATGCCAATTATAATGTCTGAAATGCCAATTATAGTGCCTATAATGCCAAATATTATGTCACAAATGAAAACTTTTAGTGCCTGAAATGCCAAATATAATGTCACAAAGGCCAATTATAGTGCCTGAAATGTCAATTATAGTGTCTGAAATTTCAATTATAGTGTCTGAAATGCCAACTATAATGACACAAATGCCAATTATAGTGCCTGAAATGCAAATTAGAGTGCCTGAAATGTCAATTATAGTGTCTGAAATGACAATTATAGTGTCTGAAATGCCAAATATAATGACACAAATGCCATTTATAGTGCCTGAAATGCAAATTAGAGTGCCTGAAATGTCAATTATAGTGTCTAAAATGTCAATTATAGTGTCTGAAAAGCCAATTATAGTGCCTGAAATGCCAATTATAGTGCCTGAAATGCCAATTTTAGTGCCTGAAATGCGAATTATTATGTCTAAAATGCCAATTATAATGTCTGAAATGCCAATTATAGTGCCTGAAATGCCAAATATTATGTCACAAATGCCAAAAATGGTGCCTGAAATGAGAATTATTTTGTCTAAAATGCCAATTAGAGTGCCTGAAATGACAATTATAGTGTCTAAAATGCCAATTAGAGTGCCTGAAATGTCAATTAGAGTGCCTGATATGTCAATTATAGTGTCTGAAATGCCAATTATAGTGAGTGAAATGCCAAATATAATGTCACAAATGCCAAATATAGTGCGTTGAAATGCCATTTATAGTGCCTGAAATGCCAATTATAGTGCCTGAAATGCCAATTATAGTGCTTGAAATGCCAAATATAGTGCCTGAAATGCCAATTAGAGTGCCTAAAATTCCAATTATAGTGCTTGAAATGCCAAATATAATGTCACACATGCCAATTATAGTGCCTGAAATGTCAATTATAGTGTATGAAATGTCAATTATAGTGTCTGAAATGCCAAATATAATGACACAAATGCCAATTATAGTGCCTGAAATGCAAATTAGAGTGCCTGAAATGTCAATTATAGTGTCTAAAATGTCAATTATAGTGTCTGAAAAGCCAATTATAGTGCCTGAAATGCCAATTATAGTGCCTGAAATGCCAATTATAATGTCTGAAATGCCAATTATAGTACCTGAAATGCCAAATATTATGCCACAAATGCCAAAAATAGTGCCTGAAATGCCAAATATAATGTCACAAATGCCAAATATAGTGCCTGAAATGCCAATTATAGTGCTTGAAATGCTAAATATAGTGCCTGAAATGCCAATTAGAGTGCCTGAAATGTCAATTATAGTGCCTGAAATGTCAATTATAGTGTCTGAAATGTCAATTAAAGTGTCTGAAATGCCAATTATAGTGAGTGAAATGCCAAATATGATGCCTGAAATGCCAATTATAATGTCTGAAATGCCAATTATAGTGCCTGAAATGCCAAATATTATGTCACAAATGCCAAAAATAGTGCCTGAAATGCCAAATATAATGACACAAATGCCAAATATAGTGCCTGAAATGCCAATTAGAGTGCCTGAAATGTCAATTATAGTGTCTGAAATGTCAATTATAGTGTCTGAAAAGCCAATTATAGTGCCTGAAATGCCAATTATAGTGCCTGAAATGCCAATTATAGTGCTTGAAATGCCAAATATAGTGCCTGAAATGCCAAATATAGTGCCTGAAATGCCAATTAGAGTGCCTGAAATGTCAATTATAGTGCTTGAAATGCCAAATATAATGTCACACATGCCAATTATAGTGCCTGAAATGTCAATTATAGTGTCTGAAAAACCAATTATAGTGCCTGAAATGCCAATTATAGTGCCTGAAATGCCAATTTTAGTGCCTGAAATGCGAATTATTATGTCTAAAATGCCAATTATAATGTCTGAAATGCCAATTATAGTGCCTGAAATGCCAAATATTATGTCACAAATGCCAAAAATAGTGCCTGAAATGCGAATTATTATGTCTAAAATGCCAATTAGAGTGCCTGAAATGACAATTATAGTGTCTAAAATGCCAATTAGAGTGCCTGAAATGTCAATTAGAATGCCTGAAATGTCAATTACAGTGTCTGAAATGCCAATTATAGTGAGTGAAATGCCAAATATAATGTCACAAATGCCAAATATAGTGCGTTGAAATGCCATTTATAGTGCTTGAAATGCCAATTATAATGTCTGAAATGCCAATTATAGTGCCTGAAATGACAAATATAATGTCTCAAATGCCAAATATAATGTCACAAATGCCAATTTTAGTGCCTGAAATGCCAAATATAATGTCACAAAGGCCAATTATAGTGCCTGAAATGTCAATTATAGTGTCTGAAATGTCAATTATAGTGTCCGAAATGCCAAATATAATGTCACAAATGCCAATTTTGGTGCCTGAAATTCCAAATATAATGTCACAAATGCCAATTATAGTGCCTGAAATGTCAATTATAATGTCTGAAATGTCAATTATAATGTCTGAAATGCCAATTATAGTGAGTGAAATGCCAAATAAGATGCCTGAAATACCAATTATTATGTCTAAAATGCCAATTATAATGTCTGAAATGCCAATTATAGTGTCGGAAATGCCAAATATAATGTCACAAATGCCAATTTTAGTGCCTGAAATGCCAAATATAATGTCACAAATGCCAATTATAGTGCCTATAATGCCAAATATTATGTCACAAATGAAAAATTTTAGTGCCTGAAATGCCAAATATAATGTCACTAAGGCCAATTATACTGCCTGAAATGTCAATTAGAGTGCCTGAAATGTCAATTATAGTGTCTAAAATGTCAATTATAGTGTCTGAAAAGCCAATTATAGTGCCTGAAATGCCAATTATAGTGCCTGAAATGCCAATTTTAGTGCCTGTAATGAGAATTATTATGTCTAAAATGCCAATTATAATGTCTGAAATGCCAATTATAGTGCCTATAATGCCAAATATTATGTCACAAATGAAAACTTTTAGTGCCTGAAAAGCCAAATATAATGTCACAAAGACCAATTATAGTGCCTGAAATGTCAATTATAGTGTCTGAAATGTCAATTATAGTGTCCGAAATAAGAAATATAATGTCACAAATGCCAATTTTAGTGCCTGATATGCCAAATATAATGTCACAAATGCCAATTTTAGTGCCTGAAATGCCATATATAATGTCACAAAGGCCAATTATAGTGCCTGAAATGTCAATTATAGTGTCTGAAATGTCAATTATAGTGTCTGAAATGCCAACTATAATGACACAAATGCCAATTATAGTGCCTGAAATGCAAATTAGAGTGCCTGAAATGTCAATTATAGTGTCTGAAATGTCAATTATAGTGTCCGAAATGCCCAATATAATGACACAAATGCCAATTATAGTGCCTGAAATGCAAATTAGAGTGCCTGAAATGTCAATTATAGTGTCTAAAATGTCAATTATAGTGTCTGAAAAGCCAATTATAGTGCCTGAAATGCCAATTATAGTGCCTGAAATGCCAATTTTAGTGCCTGAAATGCGAATTATTATGCCTAAAATGCCAATTATAATGTCTGAAATGCCAATTATAGTGCCTGAAATGCCAAATATTATGTCACAAATGCCAAAAATAGTGCCTGAAATGCGAATTATTTTGTCTAAAATGCCAATTAGAGTGCCTGAAATGACAATTATAGTGTCTAAAATGCCAATTAGAGTGCCTGAAATGTCAATTAGAGTGCCTGAAATGTCAATTATAGTGTCTAAAATGTCAATTATAGTGTCTGAAAAGCCAATTATAGTGCCTGAAATGCCAATTATAGTGCCTGAAATGCCAATTTTAGTGCCTGAATCGCGAATTATTATGTCTAAAATGCCAATTATAATGTCTGAAATGCCAATTATAGTGAGTGAAATGCCAAATATAATGTCACAAATGCCAAATATAGTGCGTTGAAATGCCATTTATAGTGCTTGAAATGCCAATTATAATGTCTGAAATGCCAATAATAGTGCCTGAAATTCCAAATATAATGTCACAAATGCCAAATATAGTGCCTGAAATGCCAATTAGAGTGCCTGAAATGTCAATTATAGTGTCTGAAATGTCAATTATAGTGTCTGAAAAGCCAATTATAGTGAGTGAAATGCCAAATATAATGTCACAAATGCCAAATATAGTGCGTTGAAATGCCATTTATAGTGCTTGAAATGCCAATTATAATGTCTGAAATGCCAATTATAGTGCCTGAAATTCCAAATATAATGTCACAAATGCCAAATATAGTGCCTGAAATGCCAATTAGAGTGCCTGAAATGTCAATTATAGTGTCTGAAATGTCAATTATAGTGTCTGAAAAGCCAATTATAGTGCCTGAAATGCCAATTATAGTGCCTGAAATGCCAATTATAGTGCCTGAAATGCCAATTATAGTGCTTGAAATGCCAAACATAGTGCCTGAAATGCCAATTAGAGTGCCTGAAATGCCAATTATAGTGCTTGAAATGCCAAATATAATGTCACACATGCCAATTATAGTGCCTGAAATGTCAATTATAGTGTCTGAAATGTCAATTATAGTGCTTGAAATGCCAAACATAGTGCCTGAAATGCCAATTAGAGTGCCTGAAATGCCAATTATAGTGCTTGAAATGCCAAATATAATGTCACACATGCCAATTATAGTGCCTGAAATGTCAATTATAGTGTCTAAAATGTCAATTATAGTGTCTGAAAAGCCAATTATAGTGCCTGAAATGCCAATTATAGTGCCTGAAATGCCAATTTTAGTGCCTGAAATGCGAATTATTATGTCTAAAATGCCAATTATAATGTCTGAAATGCCAATTATAGTGCCTGAAATGCCAAATATTATGTCACAAACGCCAAAAATAGTGCCTGAAATGCGAATTATTATGTCTTAAATCCCAATTAGAGTGCCTGAAATGACAATTATAGTGTCTAAAATGCCAATTAGAGTGCCTGAAATGTCAATTAGAGTGCCTGAAATGTCAATTACAGTGTCTGAAATGCCAATTATAGTGAGTGAAATGCCAAATATAATGTCACAAATGCCAAATATAGTGCGTTGAAATGCCATTTATAGTGCTTGAAATGCCAATTATAATGTCTGAAATGCCAATTATAGTGCCTGAAATGCCAAATATAATGTCTCAAATGCCAAATATAATGTCACAAATGCCAATTTTAGTGCCTGAAATGCCAAATATAATGTCACAAAGGCCAATTATAGTGCCTGAAATGTCAATTATAGTGTCTGAAATGTCAATTATAGTGTCCGAAATGCCAAATATAATGTCACAAATGCCAATTTTGGTGCCTGAAATTCCAAATATAATGTCACAAATGCCAATTATAGTGCCTGAAATGTCAATTATAGTGTCTGAAATGTCAATTATAGTGTCTGAAATGCCAATTATAGTGAGTGAAATGCCAAATAAGATGCCTGAAATTCCAATTATTATGTCTAAAATGCCAATTATAATGTCTGAAATGCCAATTATAGTGTCGGAAATGCCAAATATAATGTCACAAATGCCAATTTTAGTGCCTGAAATGCCAAATATAATGTCACAAATGCCAATTATAGTGCCTGAAATGTCAATTATAGTGTCTGAAATGTCAATTACAGTGTCTGAGATGCTAAATATAATGACACAAATGCCAATTATACTGCCAGAAATGTCAATTAGAGTGCCTGAAATGTCAATTATAGTGTCTAAAATGTCAATTATAGTGTCTGAAAAGCCAATTATAGTGCCTGAAATGCCAATTATAGTGCCTGAAATGCCAATTTTAGTGCCTGTAATGAGAATTATTATGTCTAAAATGCCAATTATAATGTCTGAAATGCCAATTATAGTGCCTATAATGCCAAATATTATGTCACAAATGAAAACTTTTAGTGCCTGAAATGCCAAATATAATGTCACAAAGGCCAATTATAGTGCCTGAAATGTCAATTATAGTGTCTGAAATTTCAATTATAGTGTCTGAAATGCCAACTATAATGACACAAATGCCAATTATAGTGCCTGAAATGCAAATTAGAGTGCCTGAAATGTCAATTATAGTGTCTGAAATGACAATTATAGTGTCTGAAATGCCAAATATAATGACACAAATGCCATTTATAGTGCCTGAAATGCAAATTAGAGTGCCTGAAATGTCAATTATAGTGTCTAAAATGTCAATTATAGTGTCTGAAAAGCCAATTATAGTGCCTGAAATGCCAATTATAGTGCCTGAAATGCCAATTTTAGTGCCTGAAATGCGAATTATTATGTCTAAAATGCCAATTATAATGTCTGAAATGCCAATTATAGTGCCTGAAATGCCAAATATTATGTCACAAATGCCAAAAATGGTGCCTGAAATGAGAATTATTTTGTCTAAAATGCCAATTAGAGTGCCTGAAATGACAATTATAGTGTCTAAAATGCCAATTAAAGTGCCTGAAATGTCAATTAGAGTGCCTGAAATGTCAATTATAGTGTCTGAAATGCCAATTATAGTGAGTGAAATGCCAAATATAATGTCACAAATGCCAAATATAGTGCGTTGAAATGCCATTTATAGTGCCTGAAATGCCAATTATAGTGCCTGAAATGCCAATTATAGTGCTTGAAATGCCAAATATAGTGCCTGAAATGCCAATTAGAGTGCCTAAAATTCCAATTATAGTGCTTGAAATGCCAAATATAATGTCACACATGCCAATTATAGTGCCTGAAATGTCAATTATAGTGTATGAAATGTCAATTATAGTGTCTGAAATGCCAAATATAATGACACAAATGCCAATTATAGTGCCTGAAATGCAAATTAGAGTGCCTGAAATGTCAATTATAGTGTCTAAAATGTCAATTATAGTGTCTGAAAAGCCAATTATAGTGCCTGAAATGCCAATTATAGTGCCTGAAATGCCAATTATAGTGCCTGAAATGCCAATTATAATGTCTGAAATGCCAATTATAGTACCTGAAATGCCAAATATTATGCCACAAATGCCAAAAATAGTGCCTGAAATGCCAAATATAATGTCACAAATGCCAAATATAGTGCCTGAAATGCCAATTATAGTGCTTGAAATGCTAAATATAGTGCCTGAAATGCCAATTAGAGTGCCTGAAATGTCAATTATAGTGTCTGAAAAGCCAATTATAGTGCCTGAAATGCCAATTATAGTGCCTGAAATGCCAATTATAGTGCCTGAAATGCCAATTATAGTGCTTGAAATGCCAAACATAGTGCCTGAAATGCCAATTAGAGTGCCTGAAATGCCAATTATAGTGCTTGAAATGCCAAATATAATGTCACACATGCCAATTATAGTGCCTGAAATGTCAATTATAGTGTCTGAAATGTCAATTATAGTGCTTGAAATGCCAAACATAGTGCCTGAAATGCCAATTAGAGTGCCTGAAATGCCAATTATAGTGCTTGAAATGCCAAATATAATGTCACACATGCCAATTATAGTGCCTGAAATGTCAATTATAGTGTCTAAAATGTCAATTATAGTGCCTGAAATGCCAATTATAGTGCCTGAAATGCCAATTTTAGTGCCTGAAATGCGAATTATTATGTCTAAAATGCCAATTATAGTGCTTGAAATGCCAATTATAATGTCTGAAATGCCAATTATAGTGCCTGAAATGCCAAATATAATGTCTCAAATGCCAAATATAATGTCACAAATGCCAATTTTAGTGCCTGAAATGCCAAATATAATGTCACAAAGGCCAATTATAGTGCCTGAAATGTCAATTATAGTGTCTGAAATGTCAATTATAGTGTCCGAAATGCCAAATATAATGTCACAAATGCCAATTTTGGTGCCTGAAATTCCAAATATAATGTCACAAATGCCAATTATAGTGCCTGAAATGTCAATTATAGTGTCTGAAATGTCAATTATAGTGTCTGAAATGCCAATTATAGTGAGTGAAATGCCAAATAAGATGCCTGAAATTCCAATTATTATGTCTAAAATGCCAATTATAATGTCTGAAATGCCAATTATAGTGTCGGAAATGCCAAATATAATGTCACAAATGCCAATTTTAGTGCCTGAAATGCCAAATATAATGTCACAAATGCCAATTATAGTGCCTGAAATGTCAATTATAGTTTCTGAAATGTCAATTACAGTGTCTGAGATGCTAAATATAATGACACAAATGCCAATTATACTGCCAGAAATGTCAATTAGAGTGCCTGAAATGTCAATTATAGTGTCTAAAATGTCAATTATAGTGTCTGAAAAGCCAATTATAGTGCCTGAAATGCCAATTTTAGTGCCTGTAATGAGAATTATTATGTCTAAAATGCCAATTATAATGTCTGAAATGCCAATTATAGTGCCTATAATGCCAAATATTATGTCACAAATGAAAACTTTTAGTGCCTGAAATGCCAAATATAATGTCACAAAGGCCAATTATAGTGCCTGAAATGTCAATTATAGTGTCTGAAATTTCAATTATAGTGTCTGAAATGCCAACTATAATGACACAAATGCCAATTATAGTGCCTGAAATGCAAATTAGAGTGCCTGAAATGTCAATTATAGTGTCTGAAATGACAATTATAGTGTCTGAAATGCCAAATATAATGACACAAATGCCATTTATAGTGCCTGAAATGCAAATTAGAGTGCCTGAAATGCAAATTAGAGTGCCTGAAATGTCAATTATAGTGTCTAAAATGTCAATTATAGTGTCTGAAAAGCCAATTATAGTGCCTGAAATGCCAATTATAGTGCCTGAAATGCCAATTTTAGTGCCTGAAATGCGAATTATTATGTCTAAAATGCCAATTATAATGTCTGAAATGCCAATTATAGTGCCTGAAATGCCAAATATTATGTCACAAATGCCAAAAATGGTGCCTGAAATGAGAATTATTTTGTCTAAAATGCCAATTAGAGTGCCTGAAATGACAATTATAGTGTCTAAAATGCCAATTAGAGTGCCTGAAATGTCAATTAGAGTGCCTGAAATGTCAATTATAGTGTCTGAAATGCCAATTATAGTGAGTGAAATGCCAAATATAATGTCACAAATGCCAAATATAGTGCGTTGAAATGCCATTTATAGTGCCTGAAATGCCAATTATAGTGCCTGAAATGCCAATTATAGTGCTTGAAATGCCAAATATAGTGCCTGAAATGCCAATTAGAGTGCCTAAAATTCCAATTATAGTGCTTGAAATGCCAAATATAATGTCACACATGCCAATTATAGTGCCTGAAATGTCAATTATAGTGTATGAAATGTCAATTATAGTGTCTGAAATGCCAAATATAATGACACAAATGCCAATTATAGTGCCTGAAATGCAAATTAGAGTGCCTGAAATGCCAATTATAGTGCCTGAAATGCCAATTTTAGTGCCTGAAATGCGAATTATTATGTCTAAAATGCCAATTATAATGTCTGAAATGCCAATTATAGTGCCTGAAATGCCAAATATTATGTCACAAATGCCAAAAATAGTGCCTGAAATGCGAATTATTATGTCTAAAATGCCAATTAGAGTGCCTGAAATGACAATTATAGTGTCTAAAATGCCAATTAGAGTGCCTGAAATGTCAATTAGAATGCCTGAAATGTCAATTACAGTGTCTGAAATGCCAATTATAGTGAGTGAAATGCCAAATATAATGTCACAAATGCCAAATATAGTGCGTTGAAATGCCATTTATAGTGCTTGAAATGCCAATTATAATGTCTGAAATGCCAATTATAGTGCCTGAAATGACAAATATAATGTCTCAAATGCCAAATATAATGTCACAAATGCCAATTTTAGTGCCTGAAATGCCAAATATAATGTCACAAAGGCCAATTATAGTGCCTGAAATGTCAATTATAGTGTCTGAAATGTCAATTATAGTGTCCGAAATGCCAAATATAATGTCACAAATGCCAATTTTGGTGCCTGAAATTCCAAATATAATGTCACAAATGCCAATTATAGTGCCTGAAATGTCAATTATAATGTCTGAAATGTCAATTATAATGTCTGAAATGCCAATTATAGTGAGTGAAATGCCAAATAAGATGCCTGAAATACCAATTATTATGTCTAAAATGCCAATTATAATGTCTGAAATGCCAATTATAGTGTCGGAAATGCCAAATATAATGTCACAAATGCCAATTTTAGTGCCTGAAATGCCAAATATAATGTCACAAATGCCAATTATAGTGCCTATAATGCCAAATATTATGTCACAAATGAAAAATTTTAGTGCCTGAAATGCCAAATATAATGTCACTAAGGCCAATTATACTGCCTGAAATGTCAATTAGAGTGCCTGAAATGTCAATTATAGTGTCTAAAATGTCAATTATAGTGTCTGAAAAGCCAATTATAGTGCCTGAAATGCCAATTATAGTGCCTGAAATGCCAATTTTAGTGCCTGTAATGAGAATTATTATGTCTAAAATGCCAATTATAATGTCTGAAATGCCAATTATAGTGCCTATAATGCCAAATATTATGTCACAAATGAAAACTTTTAGTGCCTGAAAAGCCAAATATAATGTCACAAAGACCAATTATAGTGCCTGAAATGTCAATTATAGTGTCTGAAATGTCAATTATAGTGTCCGAAATAAGAAATATAATGTCACAAATGCCAATTTTAGTGCCTGAAATGCCAAATATAATGTCACAAATGCCAATTTTAGTGCCTGAAATGCCATATATAATGTCACAAAGGCCAATTATAGTGCCTGAAATGTCAATTATAGTGTCTGAAATGTCAATTATAGTGTCTGAAATGCCAACTATAATGACACAAATGCCAATTATAGTGCCTGAAATGCAAATTAGAGTGCCTGAAATGTCAATTATAGTGTCTGAAATGTCAATTATAGTGTCCGAAATGCCCAATATAATGACACAAATGCCAATTATAGTGCCTGAAATGCAAATTAGAGTGCCTGAAATGTCAATTATAGTGTCTAAAATGTCAATTATAGTGTCTGAAAAGCCAATTATAGTGCCTGAAATGCCAATTATAGTGCCTGAAATGCCAATTTTAGTGCCTGAAATGCGAATTATTATGCCTAAAATGCCAATTATAATGTCTGAAATGCCAATTATAGTGCCTGAAATGCCAAATATTATGTCACAAATGCCAAAAATAGTGCCTGAAATGCGAATTATTTTGTCTAAAATGCCAATTAGAGTGCCTGAAATGACAATTATAGTGTCTAAAATGCCAATTAGAGTGCCTGAAATGTCAATTAGAGTGCCTGAAATGTCAATTATAGTGTCTAAAATGTCAATTATAGTGTCTGAAAAGCCAATTATAGTGCCTGAAATGCCAATTATAGTGCCTGAAATGCCAATTTTAGTGCCTGAATCGCGAATTATTATGTCTAAAATGCCAATTATAATGTCTGAAATGCCAATTATAGTGAGTGAAATGCCAAATATAATGTCACAAATGCCAAATATAGTGCGTTGAAATGCCATTTATAGTGCTTGAAATGCCAATTATAATGTCTGAAATGCCAATAATAGTGCCTGAAATTCCAAATATAATGTCACAAATGCCAAATATAGTGCCTGAAATGCCAATTAGAGTGCCTGAAATGTCAATTATAGTGTCTGAAATGTCAATTATAGTGTCTGAAAAGCCAATTATAGTGAGTGAAATGCCAAATATAATGTCACAAATGCCAAATATAGTGCGTTGAAATGCCATTTATAGTGCTTGAAATGCCAATTATAATGTCTGAAATGCCAATTATAGTGCCTGAAATTCCAAATATAATGTCACAAATGCCAAATATAGTGCCTGAAATGCCAATTAGAGTGCCTGAAATGTCAATTATAGTGTCTGAAATGTCAATTATAGTGTCTGAAAAGCCAATTATAGTGCCTGAAATGCCAATTATAGTGCCTGAAATGCCAATTATAGTGCCTGAAATGCCAATTATAGTGCTTGAAATGCCAAACATAGTGCCTGAAATGCCAATTAGAGTGCCTGAAATGCCAATTATAGTGCTTGAAATGCCAAATATAATGTCACACATGCCAATTATAGTGCCTGAAATGTCAATTATAGTGTCTGAAATGTCAATTATAGTGCTTGAAATGCCAAACATAGTGCCTGAAATGCCAATTAGAGTGCCTGAAATGCCAATTATAGTGCTTGAAATGCCAAATATAATGTCACACATGCCAATTATAGTGCCTGAAATGTCAATTATAGTGTCTAAAATGTCAATTATAGTGTCTGAAAAGCCAATTATAGTGCCTGAAATGCCAATTATAGTGCCTGAAATGCCAATTTTAGTGCCTGAAATGCGAATTATTATGTCTAAAATGCCAATTATAATGTCTGAAATGCCAATTATAGTGCCTGAAATGCCAAATATTATGTCACAAACGCCAAAAATAGTGCCTGAAATGCGAATTATTATGTCTTAAATCCCAATTAGAGTGCCTGAAATGACAATTATAGTGTCTAAAATGCCAATTAGAGTGCCTGAAATGTCAATTAGAGTGCCTGAAATGTCAATTACAGTGTCTGAAATGCCAATTATAGTGAGTGAAATGCCAAATATAATGTCACAAATGCCAAATATAGTGCGTTGAAATGCCATTTATAGTGCTTGAAATGCCAATTATAATGTCTGAAATGCCAATTATAGTGCCTGAAATGCCAAATATAATGTCTCAAATGCCAAATATAATGTCACAAATGCCAATTTTAGTGCCTGAAATGCCAAATATAATGTCACAAAGGCCAATTATAGTGCCTGAAATGTCAATTATAGTGTCTGAAATGTCAATTATAGTGTCCGAAATGCCAAATATAATGTCACAAATGCCAATTTTGGTGCCTGAAATTCCAAATATAATGTCACAAATGCCAATTATAGTGCCTGAAATGTCAATTATAGTGTCTGAAATGTCAATTATAGTGTCAGAAATGCCAATTATAGTGAGTGAAATGCCAAATAAGATGCCTGAAATTCCAATTATTATGTCTAAAATGCCAATTATAATGTCTGAAATGCCAATTATAGTGTCGGAAATGCCAAATATAATGTCACAAATGCCAATTTTAGTGCCTGAAATGCCAAATATAATGTCACAAATGCCAATTATAGTGCCTGAAATGTCAATTATAGTGTCTGAAATGTCAATTACAGTGTCTGAGATGCTAAATATAATGACACAAATGCCAATTATACTGCCAGAAATGTCAATTAGAGTGCCTGAAATGTCAATTATAGTGTCTAAAATGTCAATTATAGTGTCTGAAAAGCCAATTATAGTGCCTGAAATGCCAATTATAGTGCCTGAAATGCCAATTTTAGTGCCTGTAATGAGAATTATTATGTCTAAAATGCCAATTATAATGTCTGAAATGCCAATTATAGTGCCTATAATGCCAAATATTATGTCACAAATGAAAACTTTTAGTGCCTGAAATGCCAAATATAATGTCACAAAGGCCAATTATAGTGCCTGAAATGTCAATTATAGTGTCTGAAATTTCAATTATAGTGTCTGAAATGCCAACTATAATGACACAAATGCCAATTATAGTGCCTGAAATGCAAATTAGAGTGCCTGAAATGTCAATTATAGTGTCTGAAATGACAATTATAGTGTCTGAAATGCCAAATATAATGACACAAATGCCATTTATAGTGCCTGAAATGCAAATTAGAGTGCCTGAAATGTCAATTATAGTGTCTAAAATGTCAATTATAGTGTCTGAAAAGCCAATTATAGTGCCTGAAATGCCAATTATAGTGCCTGAAATGCCAATTTTAGTGCCTGAAATGCGAATTATTATGTCTAAAATGCCAATTATAATGTCTGAAATGCCAATTATAGTGCCTGAAATGCCAAATATTATGTCACAAATGCCAAAAATGGTGCCTGAAATGAGAATTATTTTGTCTAAAATGCCAATTAGAGTGCCTGAAATGACAATTATAGTGTCTAAAATGCCAATTAGAGTGCCTGAAATGTCAATTAGAGTGCCTGATATGTCAATTATAGTGTCTGAAATGCCAATTATAGTGAGTGAAATGCCAAATATAATGTCACAAATGCCAAATATAGTGCGTTGAAATGCCATTTATAGTGCCTGAAATGCCAATTATAGTGCCTGAAATGCCAATTATAGTGCTTGAAATGCCAAATATAGTGCCTGAAATGCCAATTATAGTGCCTGAAATGTCAATTATAGTGTATGAAATGTCAATTATAGTGTCTGAAATGCCAAATATAATGACACAAATGCCAATTATAGTGCCTGAAATGCAAATTAGAGTGCCTGAAATGTCAATTATAGTGTCTAAAATGTCAATTATAGTGTCTGAAAAGCCAATTATAGTGCCTGAAATGCCAATTATAGTGCCTGAAATGCCAATTATAATGTCTGAAATGCCAATTATAGTACCTGAAATGCCAAATATTATGCCACAAATGCCAAAAATAGTGCCTGAAATGCCAAATATAATGTCACAAATGCCAAATATAGTGCCTGAAATGCCAATTATAGTGCTTGAAATGCTAAATATAGTGCCTGAAATGCCAATTAGAGTGCCTGAAATGTCAATTATAGTGCCTGAAATGTCAATTATAGTGTCTGAAATGTCAATTAAAGTGTCTGAAATGCCAATTATAGTGAGTGAAATGCCAAATATGATGCCTGAAATGCCAATTATAATGTCTGAAATGCCAATTATAGTGCCTGAAATGCCAAATATTATGTCACAAATGCCAAAAATAGTGCCTGAAATGCCAAATATAATGACACAAATGCCAAATATAGTGCCTGAAATGCCAATTAGAGTGCCTGAAATGTCAATTATAGTGTCTGAAATGTCAATTATAGTGTCTGAAAAGCCAATTATAGTGCCTGAAATGCCAATTATAGTGCCTGAAATGCCAATTATAGTGCCTGAAATGTCAATTATAGTGTCTGAAATGTCAATTATAGTGTCCGAAATGCCAAATATAATGTCACAAATGCCAATTTTGGTGCCTGAAATTCCAAATATAATGTCACAAATGCCAATTATAGTGCCTGAAATGTCAATTATAGTGTCTGAAATGTCAATTATAGTGTCAGAAATGCCAATTATAGTGAGTGAAATGCCAAATAAGATGCCTGAAATTCCAATTATTATGTCTAAAATGCCAATTATAATGTCTGAAATGCCAATTATAGTGTCGGAAATGCCAAATATAATGTCACAAATGCCAATTTTAGTGCCTGAAATGCCAAATATAATGTCACAAATGCCAATTATAGTGCCTGAAATGTCAATTATAGTGTCTGAAATGTCAATTACAGTGTCTGAGATGCTAAATATAATGACACAAATGCCAATTATACTGCCAGAAATGTCAATTAGAGTGCCTGAAATGTCAATTATAGTGTCTAAAATGTCAATTATAGTGTCTGAAAAGCCAATTATAGTGCCTGAAATGCCAATTATAGTGCCTGAAATGCCAATTTTAGTGCCTGTAATGAGAATTATTATGTCTAAAATGCCAATTATAATGTCTGAAATGCCAATTATAGTGCCTATAATGCCAAATATTATGTCACAAATGAAAACTTTTAGTGCCTGAAATGCCAAATATAATGTCACAAAGGCCAATTATAGTGCCTGAAATGTCAATTATAGTGTCTGAAATTTCAATTATAGTGTCTGAAATGCCAACTATAATGACACAAATGCCAATTATAGTGCCTGAAATGCAAATTAGAGTGCCTGAAATGTCAATTATAGTGTCTGAAATGACAATTATAGTGTCTGAAATGCCAAATATAATGACACAAATGCCATTTATAGTGCCTGAAATGCAAATTAGAGTGCCTGAAATGTCAATTATAGTGTCTAAAATGTCAATTATAGTGTCTGAAAAGCCAATTATAGTGCCTGAAATGCCAATTATAGTGCCTGAAATGCCAATTTTAGTGCCTGAAATGCGAATTATTATGTCTAAAATGCCAATTATAATGTCTGAAATGCCAATTATAGTGCCTGAAATGCCAAATATTATGTCACAAATGCCAAAAATGGTGCCTGAAATGAGAATTATTTTGTCTAAAATGCCAATTAGAGTGCCTGAAATGACAATTATAGTGTCTAAAATGCCAATTAGAGTGCCTGAAATGTCAATTAGAGTGCCTGATATGTCAATTATAGTGTCTGAAATGCCAATTATAGTGAGTGAAATGCCAAATATAATGTCACAAATGCCAAATATAGTGCGTTGAAATGCCATTTATAGTGCCTGAAATGCCAATTATAGTGCCTGAAATGCCAATTATAGTGCTTGAAATGCCAAATATAGTGCCTGAAATGCCAATTATAGTGCCTGAAATGTCAATTATAGTGTATGAAATGTCAATTATAGTGTCTGAAATGCCAAATATAATGACACAAATGCCAATTATAGTGCCTGAAATGCAAATTAGAGTGCCTGAAATGTCAATTATAGTGTCTAAAATGTCAATTATAGTGTCTGAAAAGCCAATTATAGTGCCTGAAATGCCAATTATAGTGCCTGAAATGCCAATTATAATGTCTGAAATGCCAATTATAGTACCTGAAATGCCAAATATTATGCCACAAATGCCAAAAATAGTGCCTGAAATGCCAAATATAATGTCACAAATGCCAAATATAGTGCCTGAAATGCCAATTATAGTGCTTGAAATGCTAAATATAGTGCCTGAAATGCCAATTAGAGTGCCTGAAATGTCAATTATAGTGCCTGAAATGTCAATTATAGTGTCTGAAATGTCAATTAAAGTGTCTGAAATGCCAATTATAGTGAGTGAAATGCCAAATATGATGCCTGAAATGCCAATTATAATGTCTGAAATGCCAATTATAGTGCCTGAAATGCCAAATATTATGTCACAAATGCCAAAAATAGTGCCTGAAATGCCAAATATAATGACACAAATGCCAAATATAGTGCCTGAAATGCCAATTAGAGTGCCTGAAATGTCAATTATAGTGTCTGAAATGTCAATTATAGTGTCTGAAAAGCCAATTATAGTGCCTGAAATGCCAATTATAGTGCCTGAAATGCCAATTATAGTGCTTGAAATGCCAAATATAGTGCCTGAAATGCCAAATATAGTGCCTGAAATGCCAATTAGAGTGCCTGAAATGCCAATTATAGTGCTTGAAATGCCAAATATAATGTCACACATGCCAATTATAGTGCCTGAAATGTCAATTATAGTGTCTGAAAAGCCAATTATAGTGCCTGAAATGCCAATTATAGTGCCTGAAATGCCAATTTTAGTGCCTGAAATGCGAATTATTATGTCTAAAATGCCAATTATAATGTCTGAAATGCCAATTATAGTGCCTGAAATGCCAAATATTATGTCACAAATGCCAAAAATAGTGCCTGAAATGCGAATTATTATGTCTAAAATGCCAATTAGAGTGCCTGAAATGACAATTATAGTGTCTAAAATGCCAATTAGAGTGCCTGAAATGTCAATTAGAATGCCTGAAATGTCAATTACAGTGTCTGAAATGCCAATTATAGTGAGTGAAATGCCAAATATAATGTCACAAATGCCAAATATAGTGCGTTGAAATGCCATTTATAGTGCTTGAAATGCCAATTATAATGTCTGAAATGCCAATTATAGTGCCTGAAATGACAAATATAATGTCTCAAATGCCAAATATAATGTCACAAATGCCAAATATAATGTCACAAATGCCAATTTTAGTGCCTGAAATGCCAAATATAATGTCACAAATGCCAATTATAGTGCCTGAAATGTCAATTATAATGTCCGAAATGTCAATTATAATGTCACAAATGCCAATTTTGGTGCCTGAAATTCCAAATATAATGTCACAAATGCCAATTATAGTGCCTGAAATGTCAATTATAATGTCTGAAATGTCAATTATAATGTCTGAAATGTCAATTATAATGTCTGAAATGCCAATTATAGTGAGTGAAATGCCAAATAAGATGCCTGAAATGCCAATTATTATGTCTAAAATGCCAATTATAATGTCTGAAATGCCAATTATAGTGCCTGAAATGCCAATTATAGTGCCTGAAATGTAAATTAGAGTGCCTGAAATGTCAATTATAGTGTCTAAAATGTCAATTATAGTGTCTGAAAAGCCAATTATAGTGCCTGAAATGCCAATTTTAGTACCTGAAATGCGAATTATTATGTCTAAAAGGCCAATTATAATGTCTGAAATGCCAATTATAGTGCCTATAATGCCAAATATTATGTCACAAATGAAAAATTTTAGTGCCTGAAATGCCAAATATAATGTCCCTAAGGCCAATTATACTGCCTGAAATGTCAATTAGAGTGCCTGAAATGTCAATTATAGTGTCTAAAATGTCAATTATAGTGTCTGAAAAGCCAATTATAGTGCCTGAAATGCCAATTATAGTGCCTGAAATGCCAATTTTAGTGCCTGTAATGAGAATTATTATGTCTAAAATGCCAATTATAATGTCTGAAATGCCAATTTTAGTGCCTGAAATGCCAAATATAATGTCACAAATGCCAATTTTAGTGCCTGAAATGCCATATATAATGTCACAAAGGCCAATTATAGTGCCTGAAATGTCAATTATAGTGTCTGAAATGTCAATTATAGTGTCTGAAATGCCAACTATAATGACACAAATGCCAATTATAGTGCCTGAAATGCAAATTAGAGTGCCTGAAATGTCAATTATAGTGTCTGAAATGTCAATTATAGTGTCTGAAATGCCCAATATAATGACACAAATGCCAATTATAGTGCCTGAAATGCAAATTAGAGTGCCTGAAATGTCAATTATAGTGTCTAAAATGTCAATTATAGTGTCTGAAAAGCCAATTATAGTGCCTGAAATGCCAATTAGAGTGCCTGAAATGCCAATTATAGTGCTTGAAATGCCTAATATAATGTCACACATGCCAATTATAGTGCCTGAAATGTCAATTATAGTGTCTGAAAAGCCAATTATAGTGCCTGAAATGCCAATTATAGTGCCTGAAATGCCAATTTTAGTGCCTGAAATGCGAATTATTATGTCTAAAATGCCAATTATAATGTCTGAAATGCCAATTATAGTGCCTGAAATGCCAAATATTATGTCACAAATGCCAAAAATAGTGCCTGAAATGCGAATTATTATGTCTAAAATGCCAATTAGAGTGCCTGAAATGACAATTATAGTGTCTAAAATGCCAATTAGAGTGCCTGAAATGTCAATTAGAATGCCTGAAATGTCAATTACAGTGTCTGAAATGCCAATTATAGTGAGTGAAATGCCAAATATAATGTCTGAAATGTCAATTATAATGTCTGAAATGTCAATTATAATGTCTGAAATGCCAATTATAGTGAGTGAAATGCCAAATAAGATGCCTGAAATGCCAATTATTATGTCTAAAATGCCAATTATAATGTCTGAAATGCCAATTATAGTGCCTGAAATGCCAATTATAGTGCCTGAAATGTAAATTAGAGTGCCTGAAATGTCAATTATAGTGTCTAAAATGTCAATTATAGTGTCTGAAAAGCCAATTATAGTGCCTGAAATGCCAATTTTAGTACCTGAAATGCGAATTATTATGTCTAAAAGGCCAATTATAATGTCTGAAATGCCAATTATAGTGCCTATAATGCCAAATATTATGTCACAAATGAAAAATTTTAGTGCCTGAAATGCCAAATATAATGTCCCTAAGGCCAATTATACTGCCTGAAATGTCAATTAGAGTGCCTGAAATGTCAATTATAGTGTCTAAAATGCCAATTAGAGTGCCTGAAATGTCAATTAGAATGCCTGAAATGTCAATTACAGTGTCTGAAATGCCAATTATAGTGCCTGAAATGTCAATTATAATGTCTGAAATGTCAATTATAATGTCTGAAATGTCAATTATAATGTCTGAAATGCCAATTATAGTGAGTGAAATGCCAATTATAGTGCCTGAAATGTAAATTAGAGTGCCTGAAATGTCAATTATAGTGTCTAAAATGTCAATTATAGTGTCTGAAAAGCCAATTATAGTGCCTGAAATGCCAATTTTAGTACCTGAAATGCGAATTATTATGTCTAAAAGGCCAATTATAATGTCTGAAATGCCAATTATAGTGCCTATAATGCCAAATATTATGTCACAAATGAAAAATTTTAGTGCCTGAAATGCCAAATATAATGTCCCTAAGGCCAATTATACTGCCTGAAATGTCAATTAGAGTGCCTGAAATGTCAATTATAGTGTCTAAAATGTCAATTATAGTGTCTGAAAAGCCAATTATAGTGCCTGAAATGCCAATTATAGTGCCTGAAATGCCAATTTTAGTGCCTGTAATGAGAATTATTATGTCTAAAATGCCAATTATAATGTCTGAAATGCCAATTTTAGTGCCTGAAATGCCAAATATAATGTCACAAATGCCAATTTTAGTGCCTGAAATGCCATATATAATGTCACAAAGGCCAATTATAGTGCCTGAAATGTCAATTATAGTGTCTGAAATGTCAATTATAGTGTCTGAAATGCCAACTATAATGACACAAATGCCAATTATAGTGCCTGAAATGCAAATTAGAGTGCCTGAAATGTCAATTATAGTGTCTGAAATGTCAATTATAGTGTCTGAAATGCCCAATATAATGACACAAATGCCAATTATAGTGCCTGAAATGCAAATTAGAGTGCCTGAAATGTCAATTATAGTGTCTAAAATGTCAATTATAGTGTCTGAAAAGCCAATTATAGTGCCTGAAATGCCAATTAGAGTGCCTGAAATGCCAATTATAGTGCTTGAAATGCCAAATATAATGTCACACATGCCAATTATAGTGCCTGAAATGTCAATTATAGTGTCTGAAAAGCCAATTATAGTGCCTGAAATGCCAATTATAGTGCCTGAAATGCCAATTTTAGTGCCTGAAATGCGAATTATTATGTCTAAAATGCCAATTATAATGTCTGAAATGCCAATTATAGTGCCTGAAATGCCAAATATTATGTCACAAATGCCAAAAATAGTGCCTGAAATGCGAATTATTATGTCTAAAATGTAAATTAGAGTGCCTGAAATGTCAATTATAGTGTCTAAAATGTCAATTATAGTGTCTGAAAAGCCAATTATAGTGCCTGAAATGCCAATTTTGGTGCCTGAAATTCCAAATATAATGTCACAAATGCCAATTATAGTGCCTGAAATGTCAATTATAATGTCTGAAATGTCAATTATAATGTCTGAAATGCCAATTATAGTGAGTGAAATGCCAAATAAGATGCCTGAAATGCCAATTATTATGTCTAAAATGCCAATTATAGTGTCGGAAATGCCAAATATAATGTCACAAATGCCAATTTTAGTGCCTGAAATGCCAAATATAATGTCACAAATGCCAATTATAGTGCCTGAAATGTCAATTATAGTATCTGAAATGTCAATTACAGTGTCTGAAATGCTAAATATAATGACACAAATGCCAATTATAGTGCCTGAAATGCAAATTAGAGTGCCTGAAATGTCAATTATAGTGTCTAAAATGTCAATTATAGTGTCTGAAAAGCCAATTATAGTGCCTGAAATGCCAATTATAGTGCCTGAAATGCCAATTTTAGTACCTGAAATGCGAATTATTATGTCTAAAAGGCCAATTATAATGTCTGAAATGCCAATTATAGTGCCTATAATGCCAAATATTATGTCACAAATGAAAAATTTTAGTGCCTGAAATGCCAAATATAATGTCCCTAAGGCCAATTATACTGCCTGAAATGTCAATTAGAGTGCCTGAAATGTCAATTATAGTGTCTAAAATGTCAATTATAGTGTCTGAAAAGCCTATTATAGTGCCTGAAATGCCAATTATAGTGCCTGAAATGCCAATTTTAGTGCCTGTAATGAGAATTATTATGTCTAAAATGCCAATTATAATGTCTGAAATGCCAATTATAGTGCCTATAATGCCAAATATTATGTCACAAATAAAAACTTTTAGTGCCTGAAATGCCAAATATAATGTCACAAAGGCCAATTATAGTGCCTGAAATGTCAATTATAGTGTCTGAAATGTCAATTATAGTGTCCGAAATAAGAAATATAATGTCACAAATGCCAATTTTAGTGCCTGAAATGCCAAATATAATGTCACAAATGCCAATTTTAGTGCCTGAAATGCCAAATATAATGTCACAAATGCCAATTTTAGTGCCTGAAATGCCATATATAATGTCACAAAGGCCAATTATAGTGCCTGAAATGTCAATTATAGTGTCTGAAATGTCAATTATAGTGTCTGAAATGCCAACTATAATGACACAAATGCCAATTATAGTGCCTGAAATGCAAATTAGAGTGCCTGAAATGTCAATTATAGTGTCTGAAATGTCAATTATAGTGTCTGAAATGCCCAATATAATGACACAAATGCCAATTATAGTGCCTGAAATGCAAATTAGAGTGCCTGAAATGTCAATTATAGTGTCTAAAATGTCAATTATAGTGTCTGAAATGCCATTTATAGTGCTTGAAATGCCAATTATAATGTCTGAAATGCCAATTATAGTGCCTGAAATGACAAATATAATGTCTCAAATGCCAAATATAATGTCACAAATGCCAAATATAATGTCACAAATGCCAATTTTAGTGCCTGAAATGCCAAATATAATGTCACAAATGCCAATTATAGTGCCTGAAATGTCAATTATAATGTCCGAAATGTCAATTATAATGTCACAAATGCCAATTTTGGTGCCTGAAATTCCAAATATAATGTCACAAATGCCAATTATAGTGCCTGAAATGTCAATTATAATGTCTGAAATGTCAATTATAATGTCTGAAATGTCAATTATAATGTCTGAAATGCCAATTATAGTGAGTGAAATGCCAAATAAGATGCCTGAAATGCCAATTATTATGTCTAAAATGCCAATTATAATGTCTGAAATGCCAATTATAGTGCCTGAAATGCCAATTATAGTGCCTGAAATGTAAATTAGAGTGCCTGAAATGTCAATTATAGTGTCTAAAATGTCAATTATAGTGTCTGAAAAGCCAATTATAGTGCCTGAAATGCCAATTTTAGTACCTGAAATGCGAATTATTATGTCTAAAAGGCCAATTATAATGTCTGAAATGCCAATTATAGTGCCTATAATGCCAAATATTATGTCACAAATGAAAAATTTTAGTGCCTGAAATGCCAAATATAATGTCCCTAAGGCCAATTATACTGCCTGAAATGTCAATTAGAGTGCCTGAAATGTCAATTATAGTGTCTAAAATGTCAATTATAGTGTCTGAAAAGCCAATTATAGTGCCTGAAATGCCAATTATAGTGCCTGAAATGCCAATTTTAGTGCCTGTAATGAGAATTATTATGTCTAAAATGCCAATTATAATGTCTGAAATGCCAATTTTAGTGCCTGAAATGCCAAATATAATGTCACAAATGCCAATTTTAGTGCCTGAAATGCCATATATAATGTCACAAAGGCCAATTATAGTGCCTGAAATGTCAATTATAGTGTCTGAAATGTCAATTATAGTGTCTGAAATGCCAACTATAATGACACAAATGCCAATTATAGTGCCTGAAATGCAAATTAGAGTGCCTGAAATGTCAATTATAGTGTCTGAAATGTCAATTATAGTGTCTGAAATGCCCAATATAATGACACAAATGCCAATTATAGTGCCTGAAATGCAAATTAGAGTGCCTGAAATGTCAATTATAGTGTCTAAAATGTCAATTATAGTGTCTGAAAAGCCAATTATAGTGCCTGAAATGCCAATTAGAGTGCCTGAAATGCCAATTATAGTGCTTGAAATGCCTAATATAATGTCACACATGCCAATTATAGTGCCTGAAATGTCAATTATAGTGTCTGAAAAGCCAATTATAGTGCCTGAAATGCCAATTATAGTGCCTGAAATGCCAATTTTAGTGCCTGAAATGCGAATTATTATGTCTAAAATGCCAATTATAATGTCTGAAATGCCAATTATAGTGCCTGAAATGCCAAATATTATGTCACAAATGCCAAAAATAGTGCCTGAAATGCGAATTATTATGTCTAAAATGCCAATTAGAGTGCCTGAAATGACAATTATAGTGTCTAAAATGCCAATTAGAGTGCCTGAAATGTCAATTAGAATGCCTGAAATGTCAATTACAGTGTCTGAAATGCCAATTATAGTGAGTGAAATGCCAAATATAATGTCTGAAATGTCAATTATAATGTCTGAAATGTCAATTATAATGTCTGAAATGCCAATTATAGTGAGTGAAATGCCAAATAAGATGCCTGAAATGCCAATTATTATGTCTAAAATGCCAATTATAATGTCTGAAATGCCAATTATAGTGCCTGAAATGCCAATTATAGTGCCTGAAATGTAAATTAGAGTGCCTGAAATGTCAATTATAGTGTCTAAAATGTCAATTATAGTGTCTGAAAAGCCAATTATAGTGCCTGAAATGCCAATTTTAGTACCTGAAATGCGAATTATTATGTCTAAAAGGCCAATTATAATGTCTGAAATGCCAATTATAGTGCCTATAATGCCAAATATTATGTCACAAATGAAAAATTTTAGTGCCTGAAATGCCAAATATAATGTCCCTAAGGCCAATTATACTGCCTGAAATGTCAATTAGAGTGCCTGAAATGTCAATTATAGTGTCTAAAATGCCAATTAGAGTGCCTGAAATGTCAATTAGAATGCCTGAAATGTCAATTACAGTGTCTGAAATGCCAATTATAGTGCCTGAAATGTCAATTATAATGTCTGAAATGTCAATTATAATGTCTGAAATGTCAATTATAATGTCTGAAATGCCAATTATAGTGAGTGAAATGCCAATTATAGTGCCTGAAATGTAAATTAGAGTGCCTGAAATGTCAATTATAGTGTCTAAAATGTCAATTATAGTGTCTGAAAAGCCAATTATAGTGCCTGAAATGCCAATTTTAGTACCTGAAATGCGAATTATTATGTCTAAAAGGCCAATTATAATGTCTGAAATGCCAATTATAGTGCCTATAATGCCAAATATTATGTCACAAATGAAAAATTTTAGTGCCTGAAATGCCAAATATAATGTCCCTAAGGCCAATTATACTGCCTGAAATGTCAATTAGAGTGCCTGAAATGTCAATTATAGTGTCTAAAATGTCAATTATAGTGTCTGAAAAGCCAATTATAGTGCCTGAAATGCCAATTATAGTGCCTGAAATGCCAATTTTAGTGCCTGTAATGAGAATTATTATGTCTAAAATGCCAATTATAATGTCTGAAATGCCAATTTTAGTGCCTGAAATGCCAAATATAATGTCACAAATGCCAATTTTAGTGCCTGAAATGCCATATATAATGTCACAAAGGCCAATTATAGTGCCTGAAATGTCAATTATAGTGTCTGAAATGTCAATTATAGTGTCTGAAATGCCAACTATAATGACACAAATGCCAATTATAGTGCCTGAAATGCAAATTAGAGTGCCTGAAATGTCAATTATAGTGTCTGAAATGTCAATTATAGTGTCTGAAATGCCCAATATAATGACACAAATGCCAATTATAGTGCCTGAAATGCAAATTAGAGTGCCTGAAATGTCAATTATAGTGTCTAAAATGTCAATTATAGTGTCTGAAAAGCCAATTATAGTGCCTGAAATGCCAATTAGAGTGCCTGAAATGCCAATTATAGTGCTTGAAATGCCAAATATAATGTCACACATGCCAATTATAGTGCCTGAAATGTCAATTATAGTGTCTGAAAAGCCAATTATAGTGCCTGAAATGCCAATTATAGTGCCTGAAATGCCAATTTTAGTGCCTGAAATGCGAATTATTATGTCTAAAATGCCAATTATAATGTCTGAAATGCCAATTATAGTGCCTGAAATGCCAAATATTATGTCACAAATGCCAAAAATAGTGCCTGAAATGCGAATTATTATGTCTAAAATGTAAATTAGAGTGCCTGAAATGTCAATTATAGTGTCTAAAATGTCAATTATAGTGTCTGAAAAGCCAATTATAGTGCCTGAAATGCCAATTTTGGTGCCTGAAATTCCAAATATAATGTCACAAATGCCAATTATAGTGCCTGAAATGTCAATTATAATGTCTGAAATGTCAATTATAATGTCTGAAATGCCAATTATAGTGAGTGAAATGCCAAATAAGATGCCTGAAATGCCAATTATTATGTCTAAAATGCCAATTATAGTGTCGGAAATGCCAAATATAATGTCACAAATGCCAATTTTAGTGCCTGAAATGCCAAATATAATGTCACAAATGCCAATTATAGTGCCTGAAATGTCAATTATAGTATCTGAAATGTCAATTACAGTGTCTGAAATGCTAAATATAATGACACAAATGCCAATTATAGTGCCTGAAATGCAAATTAGAGTGCCTGAAATGTCAATTATAGTGTCTAAAATGTCAATTATAGTGTCTGAAAAGCCAATTATAGTGCCTGAAATGCCAATTATAGTGCCTGAAATGCCAATTTTAGTACCTGAAATGCGAATTATTATGTCTAAAAGGCCAATTATAATGTCTGAAATGCCAATTATAGTGCCTATAATGCCAAATATTATGTCACAAATGAAAAATTTTAGTGCCTGAAATGCCAAATATAATGTCCCTAAGGCCAATTATACTGCCTGAAATGTCAATTAGAGTGCCTGAAATGTCAATTATAGTGTCTAAAATGTCAATTATAGTGTCTGAAAAGCCTATTATAGTGCCTGAAATGCCAATTATAGTGCCTGAAATGCCAATTTTAGTGCCTGTAATGAGAATTATTATGTCTAAAATGCCAATTATAATGTCTGAAATGCCAATTATAGTGCCTATAATGCCAAATATTATGTCACAAATAAAAACTTTTAGTGCCTGAAATGCCAAATATAATGTCACAAAGGCCAATTATAGTGCCTGAAATGTCAATTATAGTGTCTGAAATGTCAATTATAGTGTCCGAAATAAGAAATATAATGTCACAAATGCCAATTTTAGTGCCTGAAATGCCAAATATAATGTCACAAATGCCAATTTTAGTGCCTGAAATGCCATATATAATGTCACAAAGGCCAATTATAGTGCCTGAAATGTCAATTATAGTGTCTGAAATGTCAATTATAGTGTCCGAAATAAGAAATATAATGTCACAAATGCCAATTTTAGTGCCTGAAATGCCAAATATAATGTCACAAATGCCAATTTTAGTGCCTGAAATGCCATATATAATGTCACAAAGGCCAATTATAGTGCCTGAAATGTCAATTATAGTGTCTGAAATGTCAATTATAGTGTCTGAAATGCCAACTATAATGACACAAATGCCAATTATAGTGCCTGAAATGCAAATTAGAGTGCCTGAAATGCCAATTATAGTGCCTGAAATGCCAATTTTAGTGCCTGTAATGAGAATTATTATGTCTAAAATGCAAATTATAATGTCTGAAATGCCAATTATAGTGCCTGAAATGCCAAATATTATGTCACAAATGCCAAAAATAGTGCCTGAAATGCGAATTATTATGTCTAAAATGCCAATTAGAGTGCCTGAAATGACAATTATAGTGTCTAAAATGCCAATTAGAGTGCCTGAAATGTCAATTAGAATGCCTGAAATGTCAATTACAGTGTCTGAAATGCCAATTATAGTGAGTGAAATGCCAAATATAATGTCACAAATGCCAAATATAGTGCGTTGAAATGCCATTTATAGTGCTTGAAATGCCAATTATAATGTCTGAAATGCCAATTATAGTGCCTGAAATGACAAATATAATGTCTCAAATGCCAAATATAATGTCACAAATGCCAATTTTAGTGCCTGAAATGCCAAATATAATGCCACAAAGGCCAATTATAGTGCCTGAAATGTCAATTATAGTGTCTGAAATGTCAATTATAGTGTCCGAAATGCCAAATATAATGTCACAAATGCCAATTTTGGTGCCTGAAATTCCAAATATAATGTCACAAATGCCAATTATAGTGCCTGAAATGTCAATTATAATGTCTGAAATGTCAATTATAATGTCTGAAATGCCAATTATAGTGAGTGAAATGCCAAATAAGATGCCTGAAATGCCAATTATTATGTCTAAAATGCCAATTATAGTGTCGGAAATGCCAAATATAATGTCACAAATGCCAATTTTAGTGCCTGAAATGCCAAATATAATGTCACAAATGCCAATTATAGTGCCTGAAATGTCAATTATAGTATCTGAAATGTCAATTACAGTGTCTGAAATGCTAAATATAATGACACAAATGCCAATTATAGTGCCTGAAATGCAAATTAGAGTGCCTGAAATGTCAATTATAGTGTCTAAAATGTCAATTATAGTTTCTGAAAAGACAATTATAGTGCCTGAAATGCCAATTATAGTGCCTGAAATGCCAATTTTAGTACCTGAAATGCGAATTATTATGTCTAAAAGGCCAATTATAATGTCTGAAATGCCAATTATAGTGCCTATAATGCCAAATATTATGTCACAAATGAAAAATTTTAGTGCCTGAAATGCCAAATATAATGTCCCTAAGGCCAATTATACTGCCTGAAATGTCAATTAGAGTGCCTGAAATGTCAATTATAGTGTCTAAAATGTCAATTATAGTGTCTGAAAAGCCAATTATAGTGCCTGAAATGCCAATTATAGTGCCTGAAATGCCAATTTTAGTGCCTGTAATGAGAATTATTATGTCTAAAATGCCAATTATAATGTCTGAAATGCCAATTATAGTGCCTATAATGCCAAATATTATGTCACAAATAAAAACTTGTAGTGCCTTAAATGCCAAATATAATGTCACAAAGGCCAATTATAGTGCCTGAAATGTCAATTATAGTGTCTGAAATGTCAATTATAGTGTCCGAAATAAGAAATATAATGTCACAAATGCCAATTTTAGTGCCTGAAATGCCAAATATAATGTCACAAATGCCAATTTTAGTGCCTGAAATGTCAATTATAATGTCTGAAATGTCAATTATAATGTCTGAAATGCCAATTATAGTGAGTGAAATGCCAAATAAGATGCCTGAAATGCCAATTATTATGTCTAAAATGCCAATTATAGTGTCGGAAATGCCAAATATAATGTCACAAATGCCAATTTTAGTGCCTGAAATGCCAAATATAATGTCACAAATGCCAATTATAGTGCCTGAAATGTCAATTATAGTATCTGAAATGTCAATTACAGTGTCTGAAATGCTAAATATAATGACACAAATGCCAATTATAGTGCCTGAAATGCAAATTAGAGTGCCTGAAATGTCAATTATAGTGTCTAAAATGTCAATTATAGTGTCTGAAAAGCCAATTATAGTGCCTGAAATGCCAATTATAGTGCCTGAAATGCCAATTTTAGTACCTGAAATGCGAATTATTATGTCTAAAAGGCCAATTATAATGTCTGAAATGCCAATTATAGTGCCTATAATGCCAAATATTATGTCACAAATGAAAAATTTTAGTGCCTGAAATGCCAAATATAATGTCCCTAAGGCCAATTATACTGCCTGAAATGTCAATTAGAGTGCCTGAAATGTCAATTATAGTGTCTAAAATGTCAATTATAGTGTCTGAAAAGCCAATTATAGTGCCTGAAATGCCAATTATAGTGCCTGAAATGCCAATTTTAGTGCCTGTAATGAGAATTATTATGTCTAAAATGCCAATTATAATGTCTGAAATGCCAATTATAGTGCCTATAATGCCAAATATTATGTCACAAATAAAAACTTTTAGTGCCTGAAATGCCAAATATAATGTCACAAAGGCCAATTATAGTGCCTGAAATGTCAATTATAGTGTCTGAAATGTCAATTATAGTGTCCGAAATAAGAAATATAATGTCACAAATGCCAATTTTAGTGCCTGAAATGCCAAATATAATGTCACAATTGCCAATTTTAGTGCCTGAAATGCCATATATAATGTCACAAAGGCCAATTATAGTGCCTGAAATGTCAATTATAGTGTCTGAAATGTCAATTATAGTGTCTGAAATGCCAACTATAATGACACAAATGCCAATTATAGTGCCTGAAATGCAAATTGGAGTGCCTGAAATGTCAATTATAGTGTCTGAAATGTCAATTATAGTGTCTGAAATGCCCAATATAATGACACAAATGCCAATTATAGTGCCTGAAATGCAAATTAGAGTGCCTGAAATGTCAATTATAGTGTCTAAAATGTCAATTATAGTGTCTGAAAAGCCAATTATAGTGCCTGAAATGCCAATTATAGTGCCTGAAATGCCAATTTTAGTGCCTGAAATGCGACTTTTAGTGCCTGAAATGCGAATTATTATGCCTAAAATGCCAATTATAATGTCTGAAATGCCAATTATAGTGCCTGAAATGCCAAATATTATGTCACAAATGTCAAAAATAGTGCCTGAAATGCGAATTATTTTGTCTAAAATGCCAATTATAGTGTCGGAAATGCCAAATATAATGTCACAAATGCCAATTTTAGTGCCTGAAATGCCAAATATAATGTCACAAATGCCAATTATAGTGCCTGAAATGTCAATTATAGTATCTGAAATGTCAATTACAGTGTCTGAAATGCTAAATATAATGACACAAATGCCAATTATAGTGCCTGAAATGCAAATTAGAGTGCCTGAAATGTCAATTATAGTGTCTAAAATGTCAATTATAGTGTCTGAAAAGCCAATTATAGTGCCTGAAATGCCAATTTTAGTGCCTGTAATGAGAATTATTATGTCTAAAATGCCAATTATAATGTCTGAAATGCCAATTATAGTGCCTATAATGCCAAATATTATGTCACAAATGAAAACTTTTAGTGCCTGAAATGCCAAATATAATGTCACAAAGGCCAATTATAGTGCCTGAAATGTCAATTATAGTGTCTGAAATTTCAATTATAGTGTCTGAAATGCCAACTATAATGACACAAATGCCAATTATAGTGCCTGAAATGCAAATTAGAGTGCCTGAAATGTCAATTATAGTGTCTGAAATGACAATTATAGTGTCTGAAATGCCAAATATAATGACACAAATGCCATTTATAGTGCCTGAAATGCAAATTAGAGTGCCTGAAATGTCAATTATAGTGTCTAAAATGTCAATTATAGTGTCTGAAAAGCCAATTATAGTGCCTGAAATGCCAATTATAGTGCCTGAAATGCCAATTTTAGTGCCTGAAATGCGAATTATTATGTCTAAAATGCCAATTATAATGTCTGAAATGCCAATTATAGTGCCTGAAATGCCAAATATTATGTCACAAATGCCAAAAATGGTGCCTGAAATGAGAATTATTTTGTCTAAAATGCCAATTAGAGTGCCTGAAATGACAATTATAGTGTCTAAAATGCCAATTAGAGTGCCTGAAATGTCAATTAGAGTGCCTGATATGTCAATTATAGTGTCTGAAATGCCAATTATAGTGAGTGAAATGCCAAATATAATGTCACAAATGCCAAATATAGTGCGTTGAAATGCCATTTATAGTGCCTGAAATGCCAATTATAGTGCCTGAAATGCCAATTATAGTGCTTGAAATGCCAAATATAGTGCCTGAAATGCCAATTATAGTGCCTGAAATGTCAATTATAGTGTATGAAATGTCAATTATAGTGTCTGAAATGCCAAATATAATGACACAAATGCCAATTATAGTGCCTGAAATGCAAATTAGAGTGCCTGAAATGTCAATTATAGTGTCTAAAATGTCAATTATAGTGTCTGAAAAGCCAATTATAGTGCCTGAAATGCCAATTATAGTGCCTGAAATGCCAATTATAATGTCTGAAATGCCAATTATAGTACCTGAAATGCCAAATATTATGCCACAAATGCCAAAAATAGTGCCTGAAATGCCAAATATAATGTCACAAATGCCAAATATAGTGCCTGAAATGCCAATTATAGTGCTTGAAATGCTAAATATAGTGCCTGAAATGCCAATTAGAGTGCCTGAAATGTCAATTATAGTGCCTGAAATGTCAATTATAGTGTCTGAAATGTCAATTAAAGTGTCTGAAATGCCAATTATAGTGAGTGAAATGCCAAATATGATGCCTGAAATGCCAATTATAATGTCTGAAATGCCAATTATAGTGCCTGAAATGCCAAATATTATGTCACAAATGCCAAAAATAGTGCCTGAAATGCCAAATATAATGACACAAATGCCAAATATAGTGCCTGAAATGCCAATTAGAGTGCCTGAAATGTCAATTATAGTGTCTGAAATGTCAATTATAGTGTCTGAAAAGCCAATTATAGTGCCTGAAATGCCAATTATAGTGCCTGAAATGCCAATTATAGTGCCTGAAATGTCAATTATAGTGTCTGAAATGTCAATTATAGTGTCCGAAATGCCAAATATAATGTCACAAATGCCAATTTTGGTGCCTGAAATTCCAAATATAATGTCACAAATGCCAATTATAGTGCCTGAAATGTCAATTATAGTGTCTGAAATGTCAATTATAGTGTCAGAAATGCCAATTATAGTGAGTGAAATGCCAAATAAGATGCCTGAAATTCCAATTATTATGTCTAAAATGCCAATTATAATGTCTGAAATGCCAATTATAGTGTCGGAAATGCCAAATATAATGTCACAAATGCCAATTTTAGTGCCTGAAATGCCAAATATAATGTCACAAATGCCAATTATAGTGCCTGAAATGTCAATTATAGTGTCTGAAATGTCAATTACAGTGTCTGAGATGCTAAATATAATGACACAAATGCCAATTATACTGCCAGAAATGTCAATTAGAGTGCCTGAAATGTCAATTATAGTGTCTAAAATGTCAATTATAGTGTCTGAAAAGCCAATTATAGTGCCTGAAATGCCAATTATAGTGCCTGAAATGCCAATTTTAGTGCCTGTAATGAGAATTATTATGTCTAAAATGCCAATTATAATGTCTGAAATGCCAATTATAGTGCCTATAATGCCAAATATTATGTCACAAATGAAAACTTTTAGTGCCTGAAATGCCAAATATAATGTCACAAAGGCCAATTATAGTGCCTGAAATGTCAATTATAGTGTCTGAAATTTCAATTATAGTGTCTGAAATGCCAACTATAATGACACAAATGCCAATTATAGTGCCTGAAATGCAAATTAGAGTGCCTGAAATGTCAATTATAGTGTCTGAAATGACAATTATAGTGTCTGAAATGCCAAATATAATGACACAAATGCCATTTATAGTGCCTGAAATGCAAATTAGAGTGCCTGAAATGTCAATTATAGTGTCTAAAATGTCAATTATAGTGTCTGAAAAGCCAATTATAGTGCCTGAAATGCCAATTATAGTGCCTGAAATGCCAATTTTAGTGCCTGAAATGCGAATTATTATGTCTAAAATGCCAATTATAATGTCTGAAATGCCAATTATAGTGCCTGAAATGCCAAATATTATGTCACAAATGCCAAAAATGGTGCCTGAAATGAGAATTATTTTGTCTAAAATGCCAATTAGAGTGCCTGAAATGACAATTATAGTGTCTAAAATGCCAATTAGAGTGCCTGAAATGTCAATTAGAGTGCCTGATATGTCAATTATAGTGTCTGAAATGCCAATTATAGTGAGTGAAATGCCAAATATAATGTCACAAATGCCAAATATAGTGCGTTGAAATGCCATTTATAGTGCCTGAAATGCCAATTATAGTGCCTGAAATGCCAATTATAGTGCTTGAAATGCCAAATATAGTGCCTGAAATGCCAATTATAGTGCCTGAAATGTCAATTATAGTGTATGAAATGTCAATTATAGTGTCTGAAATGCCAAATATAATGACACAAATGCCAATTATAGTGCCTGAAATGCAAATTAGAGTGCCTGAAATGTCAATTATAGTGTCTAAAATGTCAATTATAGTGTCTGAAAAGCCAATTATAGTGCCTGAAATGCCAATTATAGTGCCTGAAATGCCAATTATAATGTCTGAAATGCCAATTATAGTACCTGAAATGCCAAATATTATGCCACAAATGCCAAAAATAGTGCCTGAAATGCCAAATATAATGTCACAAATGCCAAATATAGTGCCTGAAATGCCAATTATAGTGCTTGAAATGCTAAATATAGTGCCTGAAATGCCAATTAGAGTGCCTGAAATGTCAATTATAGTGCCTGAAATGTCAATTATAGTGTCTGAAATGTCAATTATAGTGAGTGAAATGCCAAATATGATGCCTGAAATGCCAATTATAATGTCTGAAATGCCAATTATAGTGCCTGAAATGCCAAATATTATGTCACAAATGCCAAAAATAGTGCCTGAAATGCCAAATATAATGACACAAATGCCAAATATAGTGCCTGAAATGCCAATTAGAGTGCCTGAAATGTCAATTATAGTGTCTGAAATGTCAATTATAGTGTCTGAAAAGCCAATTATAGTGCCTGAAATGCCAATTATAGTGCCTGAAATGCCAATTATAGTGCTTGAAATGCCAAATATAGTGCCTGAAATGCCAAATATAGTGCCTGAAATGCCAATTAGAGTGCCTGAAATGCCAATTATAGTGCTTGAAATGCCAAATATAATGTCACACATGCCAATTATAGTGCCTGAAATGTCAATTATAGTGTCTGAAAAGCCAATTATAGTGCCTGAAATGCCAATTATAGTGCCTGAAATGCCAATTTTAGTGCCTGAAATGCGAATTATTATGTCTAAAATGCCAATTATAATGTCTGAAATGCCAATTATAGTGCCTGAAATGCCAAATATTATGTCACAAATGCCAAAAATAGTGCCTGAAATGCGAATTATTATGTCTAAAATGCCAATTAGAGTGCCTGAAATGACAATTATAGTGTCTAAAATGCCAATTAGAGTGCCTGAAATGTCAATTAGAATGCCTGAAATGTCAATTACAGTGTCTGAAATGCCAATTATAGTGAGTGAAATGCCAAATATAATGTCACAAATGCCAAATATAGTGCGTTGAAATGCCATTTATAGTGCTTGAAATGCCAATTATAATGTCTGAAATGCCAATTATAGTGCCTGAAATGACAAATATAATGTCTCAAATGCCAAATATAATGTCACAAATGCCAAATATAATGTCACAAATGCCAATTTTAGTGCCTGAAATGCCAAATATAATGTCACAAATGCCAATTATAGTGCCTGAAATGTCAATTATAATGTCCGAAATGTCAATTATAATGTCACAAATGCCAATTTTGGTGCCTGAAATTCCAAATATAATGTCACAAATGCCAATTATAGTGCCTGAAATGTCAATTATAATGTCTGAAATGTCAATTATAATGTCTGAAATGTCAATTATAATGTCTGAAATGCCAATTATAGTGAGTGAAATGCCAAATAAGATGCCTGAAATGCCAATTATTATGTCTAAAATGCCAATTATAATGTCTGAAATGCCAATTATAGTGCCTGAAATGCCAATTATAGTGCCTGAAATGTAAATTAGAGTGCCTGAAATGTCAATTATAGTGTCTAAAATGTCAATTATAGTGTCTGAAAAGCCAATTATAGTGCCTGAAATGCCAATTTTAGTACCTGAAATGCGAATTATTATGTCTAAAAGGCCAATTATAATGTCTGAAATGCCAATTATAGTGCCTATAATGCCAAATATTATGTCACAAATGAAAAATTTTAGTGCCTGAAATGCCAAATATAATGTCCCTAAGGCCAATTATACTGCCTGAAATGTCAATTAGAGTGCCTGAAATGTCAATTATAGTGTCTAAAATGTCAATTATAGTGTCTGAAAAGCCAATTATAGTGCCTGAAATGCCAATTATAGTGCCTGAAATGCCAATTTTAGTGCCTGTAATGAGAATTATTATGTCTAAAATGCCAATTATAATGTCTGAAATGCCAATTTTAGTGCCTGAAATGCCAAATATAATGTCACAAATGCCAATTTTAGTGCCTGAAATGCCATATATAATGTCACAAAGGCCAATTATAGTGCCTGAAATGTCAATTATAGTGTCTGAAATGTCAATTATAGTGTCTGAAATGCCAACTATAATGACACAAATGCCAATTATAGTGCCTGAAATGCAAATTAGAGTGCCTGAAATGTCAATTATAGTGTCTGAAATGTCAATTATAGTGTCTGAAATGCCCAATATAATGACACAAATGCCAATTATAGTGCCTGAAATGCAAATTAGAGTGCCTGAAATGTCAATTATAGTGTCTAAAATGTCAATTATAGTGTCTGAAAAGCCAATTATAGTGCCTGAAATGCCAATTAGAGTGCCTGAAATGCCAATTATAGTGCTTGAAATGCCTAATATAATGTCACACATGCCAATTATAGTGCCTGAAATGTCAATTATAGTGTCTGAAAAGCCAATTATAGTGCCTGAAATGCCAATTATAGTGCCTGAAATGCCAATTTTAGTGCCTGAAATGCGAATTATTATGTCTAAAATGCCAATTATAATGTCTGAAATGCCAATTATAGTGCCTGAAATGCCAAATATTATGTCACAAATGCCAAAAATAGTGCCTGAAATGCGAATTATTATGTCTAAAATGCCAATTAGAGTGCCTGAAATGACAATTATAGTGTCTAAAATGCCAATTAGAGTGCCTGAAATGTCAATTAGAATGCCTGAAATGTCAATTACAGTGTCTGAAATGCCAATTATAGTGAGTGAAATGCCAAATATAATGTCTGAAATGTCAATTATAATGTCTGAAATGTCAATTATAATGTCTGAAATGCCAATTATAGTGAGTGAAATGCCAAATAAGATGCCTGAAATGCCAATTATTATGTCTAAAATGCCAATTATAATGTCTGAAATGCCAATTATAGTGCCTGAAATGCCAATTATAGTGCCTGAAATGTAAATTAGAGTGCCTGAAATGTCAATTATAGTGTCTAAAATGTCAATTATAGTGTCTGAAAAGCCAATTATAGTGCCTGAAATGCCAATTTTAGTACCTGAAATGCGAATTATTATGTCTAAAAGGCCAATTATAATGTCTGAAATGCCAATTATAGTGCCTATAATGCCAAATATTATGTCACAAATGAAAAATTTTAGTGCCTGAAATGCCAAATATAATGTCCCTAAGGCCAATTATACTGCCTGAAATGTCAATTAGAGTGCCTGAAATGTCAATTATAGTGTCTAAAATGCCAATTAGAGTGCCTGAAATGTCAATTAGAATGCCTGAAATGTCAATTACAGTGTCTGAAATGCCAATTATAGTGCCTGAAATGTCAATTATAATGTCTGAAATGTCAATTATAATGTCTGAAATGTCAATTATAATGTCTGAAATGCCAATTATAGTGAGTGAAATGCCAATTATAGTGCCTGAAATGTAAATTAGAGTGCCTGAAATGTCAATTATAGTGTCTAAAATGTCAATTATAGTGTCTGAAAAGCCAATTATAGTGCCTGAAATGCCAATTTTAGTACCTGAAATGCGAATTATTATGTCTAAAAGGCCAATTATAATGTCTGAAATGCCAATTATAGTGCCTATAATGCCAAATATTATGTCACAAATGAAAAATTTTAGTGCCTGAAATGCCAAATATAATGTCCCTAAGGCCAATTATACTGCCTGAAATGTCAATTAGAGTGCCTGAAATGTCAATTATAGTGTCTAAAATGTCAATTATAGTGTCTGAAAAGCCAATTATAGTGCCTGAAATGCCAATTATAGTGCCTGAAATGCCAATTTTAGTGCCTGTAATGAGAATTATTATGTCTAAAATGCCAATTATAATGTCTGAAATGCCAATTTTAGTGCCTGAAATGCCAAATATAATGTCACAAATGCCAATTTTAGTGCCTGAAATGCCATATATAATGTCACAAAGGCCAATTATAGTGCCTGAAATGTCAATTATAGTGTCTGAAATGTCAATTATAGTGTCTGAAATGCCAACTATAATGACACAAATGCCAATTATAGTGCCTGAAATGCAAATTAGAGTGCCTGAAATGTCAATTATAGTGTCTGAAATGTCAATTATAGTGTCTGAAATGCCCAATATAATGACACAAATGCCAATTATAGTGCCTGAAATGCAAATTAGAGTGCCTGAAATGTCAATTATAGTGTCTAAAATGTCAATTATAGTGTCTGAAAAGCCAATTATAGTGCCTGAAATGCCAATTAGAGTGCCTGAAATGCCAATTATAGTGCTTGAAATGCCAAATATAATGTCACACATGCCAATTATAGTGCCTGAAATGTCAATTATAGTGTCTGAAAAGCCAATTATAGTGCCTGAAATGCCAATTATAGTGCCTGAAATGCCAATTTTAGTGCCTGAAATGCGAATTATTATGTCTAAAATGCCAATTATAATGTCTGAAATGCCAATTATAGTGCCTGAAATGCCAAATATTATGTCACAAATGCCAAAAATAGTGCCTGAAATGCGAATTATTATGTCTAAAATGTAAATTAGAGTGCCTGAAATGTCAATTATAGTGTCTAAAATGTCAATTATAGTGTCTGAAAAGCCAATTATAGTGCCTGAAATGCCAATTTTGGTGCCTGAAATTCCAAATATAATGTCACAAATGCCAATTATAGTGCCTGAAATGTCAATTATAATGTCTGAAATGTCAATTATAATGTCTGAAATGCCAATTATAGTGAGTGAAATGCCAAATAAGATGCCTGAAATGCCAATTATTATGTCTAAAATGCCAATTATAGTGTCGGAAATGCCAAATATAATGTCACAAATGCCAATTTTAGTGCCTGAAATGCCAAATATAATGTCACAAATGCCAATTATAGTGCCTGAAATGTCAATTATAGTATCTGAAATGTCAATTACAGTGTCTGAAATGCTAAATATAATGACACAAATGCCAATTATAGTGCCTGAAATGCAAATTAGAGTGCCTGAAATGTCAATTATAGTGTCTAAAATGTCAATTATAGTGTCTGAAAAGCCAATTATAGTGCCTGAAATGCCAATTATAGTGCCTGAAATGCCAATTTTAGTACCTGAAATGCGAATTATTATGTCTAAAAGGCCAATTATAATGTCTGAAATGCCAATTATAGTGCCTATAATGCCAAATATTATGTCACAAATGAAAAATTTTAGTGCCTGAAATGCCAAATATAATGTCCCTAAGGCCAATTATACTGCCTGAAATGTCAATTAGAGTGCCTGAAATGTCAATTATAGTGTCTAAAATGTCAATTATAGTGTCTGAAAAGCCTATTATAGTGCCTGAAATGCCAATTATAGTGCCTGAAATGCCAATTTTAGTGCCTGTAATGAGAATTATTATGTCTAAAATGCCAATTATAATGTCTGAAATGCCAATTATAGTGCCTATAATGCCAAATATTATGTCACAAATAAAAACTTTTAGTGCCTGAAATGCCAAATATAATGTCACAAAGGCCAATTATAGTGCCTGAAATGTCAATTATAGTGTCTGAAATGTCAATTATAGTGTCCGAAATAAGAAATATAATGTCACAAATGCCAATTTTAGTGCCTGAAATGCCAAATATAATGTCACAAATGCCAATTTTAGTGCCTGAAATGCCATATATAATGTCACAAAGGCCAATTATAGTGCCTGAAATGTCAATTATAGTGTCTGAAATGTCAATTATAGTGTCCGAAATAAGAAATATAATGTCACAAATGCCAATTTTAGTGCCTGAAATGCCAAATATAATGTCACAAATGCCAATTTTAGTGCCTGAAATGCCATATATAATGTCACAAAGGCCAATTATAGTGCCTGAAATGTCAATTATAGTGTCTGAAATGTCAATTATAGTGTCTGAAATGCCAACTATAATGACACAAATGCCAATTATAGTGCCTGAAATGCAAATTAGAGTGCCTGAAATGCCAATTATAGTGCCTGAAATGCCAATTTTAGTGCCTGTAATGAGAATTATTATGTCTAAAATGCAAATTATAATGTCTGAAATGCCAATTATAGTGCCTGAAATGCCAAATATTATGTCACAAATGCCAAAAATAGTGCCTGAAATGCGAATTATTATGTCTAAAATGCCAATTAGAGTGCCTGAAATGACAATTATAGTGTCTAAAATGCCAATTAGAGTGCCTGAAATGTCAATTAGAATGCCTGAAATGTCAATTACAGTGTCTGAAATGCCAATTATAGTGAGTGAAATGCCAAATATAATGTCACAAATGCCAAATATAGTGCGTTGAAATGCCATTTATAGTGCTTGAAATGCCAATTATAATGTCTGAAATGCCAATTATAGTGCCTGAAATGACAAATATAATGTCTCAAATGCCAAATATAATGTCACAAATGCCAATTTTAGTGCCTGAAATGCCAAATATAATGCCACAAAGGCCAATTATAGTGCCTGAAATGTCAATTATAGTGTCTGAAATGTCAATTATAGTGTCCGAAATGCCAAATATAATGTCACAAATGCCAATTTTGGTGCCTGAAATTCCAAATATAATGTCACAAATGCCAATTATAGTGCCTGAAATGTCAATTATAATGTCTGAAATGTCAATTATAATGTCTGAAATGCCAATTATAGTGAGTGAAATGCCAAATAAGATGCCTGAAATGCCAATTATTATGTCTAAAATGCCAATTATAGTGTCGGAAATGCCAAATATAATGTCACAAATGCCAATTTTAGTGCCTGAAATGCCAAATATAATGTCACAAATGCCAATTATAGTGCCTGAAATGTCAATTATAGTATCTGAAATGTCAATTACAGTGTCTGAAATGCTAAATATAATGACACAAATGCCAATTATAGTGCCTGAAATGCAAATTAGAGTGCCTGAAATGTCAATTATAGTGTCTAAAATGTCAATTATAGTTTCTGAAAAGCCAATTATAGTGCCTGAAATGCCAATTATAGTGCCTGAAATGCCAATTTTAGTACCTGAAATGCGAATTATTATGTCTAAAAGGCCAATTATAATGTCTGAAATGCCAATTATAGTGCCTATAATGCCAAATATTATGTCACAAATGAAAAATTTTAGTGCCTGAAATGCCAAATATAATGTCCCTAAGGCCAATTATACTGCCTGAAATGTCAATTAGAGTGCCTGAAATGTCAATTATAGTGTCTAAAATGTCAATTATAGTGTCTGAAAAGCCAATTATAGTGCCTGAAATGCCAATTATAGTGCCTGAAATGCCAATTTTAGTGCCTGTAATGAGAATTATTATGTCTAAAATGCCAATTATAATGTCTGAAATGCCAATTATAGTGCCTATAATGCCAAATATTATGTCACAAATAAAAACTTGTAGTGCCTTAAATGCCAAATATAATGTCACAAAGGCCAATTATAGTGCCTGAAATGTCAATTATAGTGTCTGAAATGTCAATTATAGTGTCCGAAATAAGAAATATAATGTCACAAATGCCAATTTTAGTGCCTGAAATGCCAAATATAATGTCACAAATGCCAATTTTAGTGCCTGAAATGTCAATTATAATGTCTGAAATGTCAATTATAATGTCTGAAATGCCAATTATAGTGAGTGAAATGCCAAATAAGATGCCTGAAATGCCAATTATTATGTCTAAAATGCCAATTATAGTGTCGGAAATGCCAAATATAATGTCACAAATGCCAATTTTAGTGCCTGAAATGCCAAATATAATGTCACAAATGCCAATTATAGTGCCTGAAATGTCAATTATAGTATCTGAAATGTCAATTACAGTGTCTGAAATGCTAAATATAATGACACAAATGCCAATTATAGTGCCTGAAATGCAAATTAGAGTGCCTGAAATGTCAATTATAGTGTCTAAAATGTCAATTATAGTGTCTGAAAAGCCAATTATAGTGCCTGAAATGCCAATTATAGTGCCTGAAATGCCAATTTTAGTACCTGAAATGCGAATTATTATGTCTAAAAGGCCAATTATAATGTCTGAAATGCCAATTATAGTGCCTATAATGCCAAATATTATGTCACAAATGAAAAATTTTAGTGCCTGAAATGCCAAATATAATGTCCCTAAGGCCAATTATACTGCCTGAAATGTCAATTAGAGTGCCTGAAATGTCAATTATAGTGTCTAAAATGTCAATTATAGTGTCTGAAAAGCCAATTATAGTGCCTGAAATGCCAATTATAGTGCCTGAAATGCCAATTTTAGTGCCTGTAATGAGAATTATTATGTCTAAAATGCCAATTATAATGTCTGAAATGCCAATTATAGTGCCTATAATGCCAAATATTATGTCACAAATAAAAACTTTTAGTGCCTGAAATGCCAAATATAATGTCACAAAGGCCAATTATAGTGCCTGAAATGTCAATTATAGTGTCTGAAATGTCAATTATAGTGTCCGAAATAAGAAATATAATGTCACAAATGCCAATTTTAGTGCCTGAAATGCCAAATATAATGTCACAATTGCCAATTTTAGTGCCTGAAATGCCATATATAATGTCACAAAGGCCAATTATAGTGCCTGAAATGTCAATTATAGTGTCTGAAATGTCAATTATAGTGTCTGAAATGCCAACTATAATGACACAAATGCCAATTATAGTGCCTGAAATGCAAATTGGAGTGCCTGAAATGTCAATTATAGTGTCTGAAATGTCAATTATAGTGTCTGAAATGCCCAATATAATGACACAAATGCCAATTATAGTGCCTGAAATGCAAATTAGAGTGCCTGAAATGTCAATTATAGTGTCTAAAATGTCAATTATAGTGTCTGAAAAGCCAATTATAGTGCCTGAAATGCCAATTATAGTGCCTGAAATGCCAATTTTAGTGCCTGAAATGCGACTTTTAGTGCCTGAAATGCGAATTATTATGCCTAAAATGCCAATTATAATGTCTGAAATGCCAATTATAGTGCCTGAAATGCCAAATATTATGTCACAAATGTCAAAAATAGTGCCTGAAATGCGAATTATTTTGTCTAAAATGCCAATTATAGTGTCGGAAATGCCAAATATAATGTCACAAATGCCAATTTTAGTGCCTGAAATGCCAAATATAATGTCACAAATGCCAATTATAGTGCCTGAAATGTCAATTATAGTATCTGAAATGTCAATTACAGTGTCTGAAATGCTAAATATAATGACACAAATGCCAATTATAGTGCCTGAAATGCAAATTAGAGTGCCTGAAATGTCAATTATAGTGTCTAAAATGTCAATTATAGTGTCTGAAAAGCCAATTATAGTGCCTGAAATGCCAATTTTAGTACCTGAAATGCGAATTATTATGTCTAAAAGGCCAATTATAATGTCTGAAATGCCAATTATAGTGCCTATAATGCCAAATATTATGTCACAAATGAAAAATTTTAGTGCCTGAAATGCCAAATATAATGTCACAAAGGCCAATTATAGTGCCTGAAATGTCAATTATAGTGTCTGAAATGTCAATTATAGTGTCCGAAATAAGAAATATAATGTCACAAATGCCAATTTTAGTGCCTGAAATGCCAAATATAATGTCACAAATGCCAATTTTAGTGCCTGAAATGCCATATATAATGTCACAAAGGCCAATTATAGTGCCTGAAATGTCAATTATAGTGTCTGAAATGTCAATTATAGTGTCTGAAATGCCAACTATAATGACACAAATGCCAATTATAGTGCCTGAAATGCAAATTAGAGTGCCTGAAATGTCAATTATAGTGTCTGAAATGTCAATTATAGTGTCTGAAATGCCCAATATAATGACACAAATGCCAATTATAGTGCCTGAAATGCAAATTAGAGTGCCTGAAATGTCAATTATAGTGTCTAAAATGTCAATTATAGTGTCTGAAAAGCCAATTATAGTGCCTGAAATGCCAATTAGAGTGCCTGAAATGCCAATTATAGTGCTTGAAATGCCAAATATAATGTCACACATGCCAATTATAGTGCCTGAAATGTCAATTATAGTGTCTGAAAAGCCAATTATAGTGCCTGAAATGCCAATTATAGTGCCTGAAATGCCAATTTTAGTGCCTGAAATGCGAATTATTATGTCTAAAATGCCAATTATAATGTCTGAAATGCCAATTATAGTGCCTGAAATGCCAAATATTATGTCACAAATGCCAAAAATAGTGCCTGAAATGCGAATTATTATGTCTAAAATGCCAATTAGAGTGCCTGAAATGACAATTATAGTGTCTAAAATGCCAATTAGAGTGCCTGAAATGTCAATTAGAATGCCTGAAATGTCAATTACAGTGTCTGAAATGCCAATTATAGTGTCTGGAAAGCCAATTATAGTGCCTGAAATGCCAATTATAGTGCCTGAAATGCCAATTTTAGTGCCTGTAATGAGAATTATTATGTCTAAAATGCCAATTATAATGTCTGAAATGCCAATTATAGTGCCTATAATGCCAAATATTATGTCACAAATAAAAACTTTTAGTGCCTGAAATGCCAAATATAATGTCACAAAGGCCAATTATAGTGCCTGAAATGTCAATTATAGTGTCTGAAATGTCAATTATAGTGTCCGAAATAAGAAATATAATGTCACAAATGCCAATTTTAGTGCCTGAAATGCAAAATATAATGTCACAAATGCCAATTTTAGTGCCTGAAATGTCAATTATAATGTCTGAAATGTCAATTATAATGTCTGAAATGCCAATTATAGTGAGTGAAATGCCAAATAAGATGCCTGAAATGCCAACTATTATGTCTAAAATGCCAATTATAGTGTCGGAAATGCCAAATATAATGTCACAAATGCCAATTTTAGTGCCTGAAATGCCAAATATAATGTCACAAATGCCAATTATAGTGCCTGAAATGTCAATTATAGTATCTGAAATGTCAATTACAGTGTCTGAAATGCTAAATATAATGACACAAATGCCAATTATAGTGCCTGAAATGCAAATTAGAGTGCCTGAAATGTCAATTATAGTGTCTAAAATGTCAATTATAGTGTCTGAAAAGCCAATTATAGTGCCTGAAATGCCAATTATAGTGCCTGAAATGCCAATTTTAGTACCTGAAATGCGAATTATTATGTCTAAAAGGCCAATTATAATGTCTGAAATGCCAATTATAGTGCCTATAATGCCAAATATTATGTCACAAATGAAAAATTTTAGTGCCTGAAATGCCAAATATAATGTCCCTAAGGCCAATTATACTGCCTGAAATGTCAATTAGAGTGCCTGAAATGTCAATTATAGTGTCTAAAATGTCAATTATAGTGTCTGAAAAGCCAATTATAGTGCCTGAAATGCCAATTATAGTGCCTGAAATGCCAATTTTAGTGCCTGTAATGAGAATTATTATGTCTAAAATGCCAATTATAATGTCTGAAATGCCAATTATAGTGCCTATAATGCCAAATATTATGTCACAAATGAAAACTTTTAGTGCCTGAAATGCCAAATATAATGTCACAAAGGCCAATTATAGTGCCTGAAATGTCAATTATAGTGTCTGAAATGTCAATTATAGTGTCCGAAATAAGAAATATAATGTCACAAATGCCAATTTTAGTGCCTGAAATGCCAAATATAATTTCACAAATGCCAATTTTAGTGCCTGAAATGCCATATATAATGTCACAAAGGCCAATTATAGTGCCTGAAATGTCAATTATAGTGTCTGAAATGTCAATTATAGTGTCTGAAATGCCAACTATAATGACACAAATGCCAATTATAGTGCCTGAAATGCAAATTAGAGTGCCTGAAATGTCAATTATAGTGTCTGAAATGTCAATTATAGTGTCTGAAATGCCCAATATAATGACACAAATGCCAATTATAGTGCCTGAAATGCAAATTAGAGTGCCTGAAATGTCAATTATAGTGTCTAAAATGTCAATTATAGTGTCTGAAAAGCCAATTATAGTGCCTGAAATGCCAATTAGAGTGCCTGAAATGCCAATTATAGTGCTTGAAATGCCAAATATAATGTCACACATGCCAATTATAGTGCCTGAAATGCGAATTATTATGTCTAAAATGCCAATTAGAGTGCCTGAAATGACAATTATAGTGTCTAAAATGCCAATTAGAGTGCCTGAAATGTCAATTAGAATGCCTGAAATGTCAATTAGAATGCCTGAAATGTCAATTACAGTGTCTGAAATGCCAATTATAGTGAGTGAAATGCCAAATATAATGTCACAAATGCCAAATATAGTGCGTTGAAATGCCATTTATAGTGCTTGAAATGCCAATTATAATGTCTGAAATGCCAATTATAGTGCCTGAAATGACAAATATAATGTCTCAAATGCCAAATATAATGTCACAAATGCCAATTTTAGTGCCTGAAATGCCAAATATAATGTCACAAAGGCCAATTATAGTACCTGAAATGTCAATTATAGTGTCTGAAATGTCAATTATAGTGTCCGAAATGCCAAATATAATGTCACAAATGCCAATTTTGGTGCCTGAAATTCCAAATATAATGTCACAAATGCCAATTATAGTGCCTGAAATGTCAATTATAATGTCTGAAATGTCAATTATAATGTCTGAAATGCCAATTATAGTGAGTGAAATGCCAAATAAGATGCCTGAAATGCCAATTATTATGTCTAAAATGCCAATTATAGTGTCGGAAATGCCAAATATAATGTCACAAATGCCAATTTTAGTGCCTGAAATGCCAAATATAATGTCACAAATGCCAATTATAGTGCCTGAAATGTCAATTATAGTATCTGAAATGTCAATTACAGTGTCTGAAATGCTAAATATAATGACACAAATGCCAATTATAGTGCCTGAAATGCAAATTAGAGTGCCTGAAATGTCAATTATAGTGTCTAAAATGTCAATTATAGTGTCTAAAAAGCCAATTATAGTGCCTGAAATGCCAATTATAGTGCCTGAAATGCCAATTTTAGTGCCTGTAATAAGAATTATTATGTCTAAAATGCCAATTATAATGTCTGAAATGCCAATTATAGTGCCTATAATGCCAAATATTATGTCACAAATGAAAACTTTTAGTGCCTGAAATGCCAAATATAATGTCACAAAGGCCAATTATAGTGCCTGAAATGTCAATTATAGTGTCTGAAATGTCAATTATAGTGTCCGAAATAAGAAATATAATGTCACAAATGCCAATTTTAGTGCCTGAAATGCCAAATATAATGTCACAAATGCCAATTTTAGTGCCTGAAATGCCATATATAATGTCACAAAGGCCAATTATAGTGCCTGAAATGTCAATTATAGTGTCTGAAATGTCAATTATAGTGTCTGAAATGCCAACTATAATGACACAAATGCCAATTATAGTGCCTGAAATGCAAATTAGAGTGCCTGAAATGTCAATTATAGTGCCTGAAATGTCAATTATAGTGTCTGAAATGTCAATTATAGTGTCTGAAATGCCCAATATATTGACACAAATGCCAATTATAGTGCCTGAAATGCAAATTAGAGTGCCTGAAATGTCAATTATAGTGTCTAAAATGTCAATTATAGTGTCTGAAAAGCCAATTATAGTGCCTGAAATGCCAATTATAGTGCTTGAAATGCCAAATATAATGTCACACATGCCAATTATAGTGCCTGAAATGTCAATTATAGTGTCTGAAAAGCCAATTATAGTGCCTGAAATGCCAATTATAGTGCCTGAAATGCCAATTTTAGTGCCTGAAATGCGAATTATTATGTCTAAAATGCCAATTATAATGTCTGAAATGCCAAATATTATGTCACAAATGCCAAAAATAGTGCCTGAAATGCGAATTATTATGTCTAAAATGCCAATTAGAGTGCCTGAAATGACAATTATAGTGTCTAAAATGCCAATTAGAGTGCCTGAAATGTCAATTAGAATGCCTGAAATGTCAATTACAGTGTCTGAAATGCCAATTATAGTGAGTGAAATGCCAAATATAATGTCACAAATGCCAAATATAGTGCGTTGAAATGCCATTTATAGTGCTTGAAATGCCAATTATAATGTCTGAAATGCCAATTATAGTGCCTGAAATGACAAATATAATGTCTCAAATGCCAAATATAATGTCACAAATGCCAATTTTAGTGCCTGAAATGCCAAATATAATGTCACAAAGGCCAATTATAGTGCCTGAAATGTCAATTATAGTGTCTGAAATGTCAATTATAGTGTCCGAAATGCCAAATATAATGTCACAAATGCCAATTTTGGTGCCTGAAATTCCAAATATAATGTCACAAATGCCAATTATAGTGCCTGAAATGTCAATTATAATGTCTGAAATGTCAATTATAATGTCTGAAAAGCCAATTATAGTGAGTGAAATGCCAAATAAGATGCCTGAAATGCCAATTATTATGTCTAAAATGCCAATTATAGTGTCGGAAATGCCAAATATAATGTCACAAATGCCAATTTTAGTGCCTGAAATGCCAAATATAATGTCACAAATGCCAATTATAGTGCCTGAAATGTCAATTATAGTATCTGAAATGTCAATTACAGTGTCTGAAATGCTAAATATAATGACACAAATGCCAATTATAGTGCCTGAAATGCAAATTAGAGTGCCTGAAATGTCAATTATAGTGTCTAAAATGTCAATTATAGTGTCTGAAAAGCCAATTATAGTGCCTGAAATGCCAATTATAGTGCTTGAAATGCCAATTTTAGTACCTGAAATGCGAATTATTATGTCTAAAAGGCCAATTATAATGTCTGAAATGCCAATTATAGTGCCTATAATGCCAAATATTATGTCACAAATGAAAAATTTTAGTGCCTGAAATGCCAAATATAATGTCCCTAAGGCCAATTATACTGCCTGAAATGTCAATTAGAGTGCCTGAAATGTCAATTATAGTGTCTAAAATGTCAATTTTAGTGTCTGAAAAGCCAATTATAGTGCCTGAAATGCCAATTATAGTGCCTGAAATGCCAATTTTAGTGCCTGAAATGCCAATTATAGTGCCTGAAATGCCAATTATAGTGCTTGAAATGCCAAATATAATGTCACACATGCCAATTATAGTGCCTGAAATGTCAATTATAGTGTCTGAAAAGCCAATTATAGTGCCTGAAATGCCAATTATAGTGCCTGAAATGCCAATTTTAGTGCCTGAAATGCGAATTATTATGTCTAAAATGCCAATTATAATGTCTGAAATGCCAATTATAGTGCCTGAAATGCCAAATATTATGTCACAAATGCCAAAAATAGTGCCTGAAATGCGAATTATTATGTCTAAAATGCCAATTAGAGTGCCTGAAATGACAATTATAGTGTCTAAAATGCCAATTAGAGTGCCTGAAATGTCAATTAGAATGCCTGAAATGTCAATTACAGTGTCTGAAATGCCAATTATAGTGAGTGAAATGCCAAATATAATGTCACAAATGCCAAATATAGTGCGTTGAAATGCCATTTATAGTGCTTGAAATGCCAATTATAATGTCTGAAATGCCAATTATAGTGCCTGAAATGACAAATATAATGTCTCAAATGCCAAATATAATGTCACAAATGCCAATTTTAGTGCCTGAAATGCCAAATATAATGTCACAAAGGCCAATTATAGTGCCTGAAATGTCAATTATAGTGTCTGAAATGTCAATTATAGTGTCCGAAATGCCAAATATAATGTCACAAATGCCAATTTTGGTGCCTGAAATTCCAAATATAATGTCACAAATGCCAATTATAGTGCCTGAAATGTCAATTATAATGTCTGAAATGTCAATTATAATGTCTGAAATGCCAATTATAGTGAGTGAAATGCCAAATAAGATGCCTGAAATGCCAATTATTATGTCTAAAATGCCAATTATAGGGTCGGAAATGCCAAATATAATGTCACAAATGCCAATTTTAGTGCCTGAAATGCCAAATATAATTTCACAAATGCCAATTATAGTGCCTGAAATGTCAATTATAGTATCTGAAATGTCAATTACAGTGTCTGAAATGCTAAATATAATGACACAAATGCCAATTATAGTGCCTGAAATGCAAATTAGAGTGCCTGAAATGTCAATTATAGTGTCTAAAATGTCAATTATAGTGTCTGAAAAGCCAATTATAGTGCCTGAAATGCCAATTATAGTGCCTGAAATGCCAATTTTAGTACCTGAAATGCGAATTATTATGTCTAAAAGGCCAATTATAATGTCTGAAATGCCAATTATAGTGCCTATAATGCCAAATATTATGTCACAAATGAAAAATTTTAGTGCCTGAAATGCCAAATATAATGTCCCTAAGGCCAATTATACTGCCTGAAATGTCAATTAGAGTGCCTGAAATGTCAATTATAGTGCCTGAAATGTCAATTATAGTGTCTGAAAAGCCAATTATAGTGCCTGAAATGCCAATTATAGTGCCTGAAATGCCAATTTTAGTGCCTGAAATGCCAATTATAGTGAGTGAAATGCCAAATATAATGTCACAAATGCCAAATATAGTGCGTTGAAATGCCATTTATAGTGCTTGAAATGCCAATTATAATGTCTGAAATGCCAATTATAGTGCCTGAAATGACAAATATAATGTCTCAAATGCCAAATATAATGTCACAAATGCCAATTTTAGTGCCTGAAATGCCAAATATAATGTCACAAAGGCCAATTATAGTGCCTGAAATGTCAATTATAGTGTCTGAAATGTCAATTATAGTGTCCGAAATGCGAATTATTATGTCTAAAATGCCAATTATAATGTCTGAAATGCCAAATATTATGTCACAAATGCCAAAAATAGTGCCTGAAATGCGAATTATTATGTCTAAAATGCCAATTAGAGTGCCTGAAATGACAATTATAGTGTCTAAAATGCCAATTAGAGTGCCTGAAATGTCAATTAGAATGCCTGAAATGTCAATTACAGTGTCTGAAATGCCAATTATAGTGAGTGAAATGCCAAATATAATGTCACAAATGCCAAATATAGTGCGTTGAAATGCCATTTATAGTGCTTGAAATGCCAATTATAATGTCTGAAATGCCAATTATAGTGCCTGAAATGACAAATATAATGTCTCAAATGCCAAATATAATGTCACAAATGCCAATTTTAGTGCCTGAAATGCCAAATATAATGTCACAAAGGCCAATTATAGTGCCTGAAATGTCAATTATAGTGTCTGAAATGTCAATTATAGTGTCCGAAATGCCAAATATAATGTCACAAATGCCAATTTTGGTGCCTGAAATTCCAAATATAATGTCACAAATGCCAATTATAGTGCCTGAAATGTCAATTATAATGTCTGAAATGTCAATTATAATGTCTGAAAAGCCAATTATAGTGAGTGAAATGCCAAATAAGATGCCTGAAATGCCAATTATTATGTCTAAAATGCCAATTATAGTGTCGGAAATGCCAAATATAATGTCACAAATGCCAATTTTAGTGCCTGAAATGCCAAATATAATGTCACAAATGCCAATTATAGTGCCTGAAATGTCAATTATAGTATCTGAAATGTCAATTACAGTGTCTGAAATGCTAAATATAAGGACACAAATGCCAATTATAGTGCCTGAAATGCAAATTAGAGTGCCTGAAATGTCAATTATAGTGTCTAAAATGTCAATTATAGTGTCTGAAAAGCCAATTATAGTGCCTGAAATGCCAATTATAGTGCTTGAAATGCCAATTTTAGTACCTGAAATGCGAATTATTATGTCTAAAAGGCCAATTATAATGTCTGAAATGCCAATTATAGTGCCTATAATGCCAAATATTATGTCACAAATGAAAAATTTTAGTGCCTGAAATGCCAAATATAATGTCCCTAAGGCCAATTATACTGCCTGAAATGTCAATTAGAGTGCCTGAAATGTCAATTATAGTGTCTAAAATGTCAATTATAGTGTCTGAAAAGCCAATTATAGTGCCTGAAATGCCAATTATAGTGCCTGAAATGCCAATTTTAGTGCCTGTAATGAGAATTATTATGTCTAAAATGCCAATTATACTGCCAGAAATGTCAATTAGAGTGCCTGAAATGTCAATTATAGTGTCTAAAATGTCAATTATAGTGTCCGAAATAAGAAATATAATGTCACAAATGCCAATTATAGTGCCTGAAATGCAAATTAGAGTGCCTGAAATGTCAATTATAGTGTCTGAAATGTCAATTATAGTGTCTGAAATGCCCAATATATTGACACAAATGCCAATTATAGTGCCTGAAATGCAAATTAGAGTGCCTGAAATGTCAATTATAGTGTCTAAAATGTCAATTATAGTGTCTGAAAAGCCAATTATAGTGCCTGAAATGCCAATTATAGTGCCTGAAATGCCAATTTTAGTGCCTGAAATGCGAATTTTAGTGCCTGAAATGCGAATTATTATGCCTAAAATGCCAATTATAATGTCTGAAATGACAATTATAGTGCCTGAAATGCCAAATATTATGTCACAAATGTCAAAAATAGTGCCTGAAATGCGAATTATTTTGTCTAAAATGCCAATTAGAGTGCCTGAAATGACAATTATAGTGTCTAAAATGCCAATTAGAGTGCCTGAAATGTCAATTAGAGTGCCTGAAATGTCAATTATAGTGTCTAAAATGTCAATTATAGTGTCTGAAAAGCCAATTATAGTGCCTGAAATGCCAATTATAGTGCCTGAAATGCCAATTTTAGTGCCTGAATCGCGAATTATTATGTCTAAAATGCCAATTACAATGTCTGAAATGCCAATTATAGTGAGTGAAATGCCAAATATAATGTCACAAATGCCAAATATAGTGCGTTGAAATGCCATTTATAGTGCTTGAAATGCCAATTATAATGTCTGAAATGCCAATAATAGTGCCTGAAATTCCAAATATAATGTCACAAATGCCAAATATAGTGCCTGAAATGCCAATTAGAGTGCCTGAAATGTCAATTATAGTGTCTGAAATGTCAATTATAGTGTCTGAAAAGCCAATTATAGTGAGTGAAATGGCAAATATAATGTCACAAATGCCAAATATAGTGCGTTGAAATGCCATTTATAGTGCTTGAAATGCCAATTATAATGTCTGAAATGCCAATTATAGTGCCTGAAATTCCAAATATAATGTCACAAATGCCAAATATAGTGCCTGAAATGCCAATTAGAGTGCCTGAAATGTCAATTATAGTGTCTGAAATGTCAATTATAGTGTCTGAAAAGCCAATTATAGTGCCTGAAATGCCAATTATAGTGCCTGAAATGCCAATTATAGTGCCTGAAATGCCAATTATAGTGCTTGAAATGCCAAACATAGTGCCTGAAATGCCAATTAGAGTGCCTGAAATGCCAATTATAGTGCTTGAAATGCCAAATATAATGTCACACATGCCAATTATAGTGCCTGAAATGTCAATTATAGTGTCTGAAATGTCAATTATAGTGTCTGAAATGCCAAATATAATGACACAAATGCCAATTATAGTGCCTGAAATGCAAATTAGAGTGCCTGAAATGCAAATTAGAGTGCCTGAAATGTCAATTATAGTGTCTGAAATGTCAATTATAGTGTCTGAAATGCCCAATATATTGACACAAATGCCAATTATAGTGCCTGAAATGCAAATTAGAGTGCCTGAAATGTCAATTATAGTGTCTAAAATGTCAATTATAGTGTCTGAAAAGCCAATTATAGTGCCTGAAATGCCAATTATAGTGCTTGAAATGCCAAATATAATGTCACACATGCCAATTATAGTGCCTGAAATGTCAATTATAGTGTCTGAAAAGCCAATTATAGTGCCTGAAATGCCAATTATAGTGCCTGAAATGCCAATTTTAGTGCCTGAAATGCGAATTATTATGTCTAAAATGCCAATTATAATGTCTGAAATGCCAAATATTATGTCACAAATGCCAAAAATAGTGCCTGAAATGCGAATTATTATGTCTAAAATGCCAATTAGAGTGCCTGAAATGACAATTATAGTGTCTAAAATGCCAATTAGAGTGCCTGAAATGTCAATTAGAATGCCTGAAATGTCAATTACAGTGTCTGAAATGCCAATTATAGTGAGTGAAATGCCAAATATAATGTCACAAATGCCAAATATAGTGCGTTGAAATGCCATTTATAGTGCTTGAAATGCCAATTATAATGTCTGAAATGCCAATTATAGTGCCTGAAATGACAAATATAATGTCTCAAATGCCAAATATAATGTCACAAATGCCAATTTTAGTGCCTGAAATGCCAAATATAATGTCACAAAGGCCAATTATAGTGCCTGAAATGTCAATTATAGTGTCTGAAATGTCAATTATAGTGTCCGAAATGCCAAATATAATGTCACAAATGCCAATTTTGGTGCCTGAAATTCCAAATATAATGTCACAAATGCCAATTATAGTGCCTGAAATGTCAATTATAATGTCTGAAATGTCAATTATAATGTCTGAAATGCCAATTATAGTGAGTGAAATGCCAAATAAGATGCCTGAAATGCCAATTATTATGTCTAAAATGCCAATTATAGGGTCGGAAATGCCAAATATAATGTCACAAATGCCAATTTTAGTGCCTGAAATGCCAAATATAATTTCACAAATGCCAATTATAGTGCCTGAAATGTCAATTATAGTATCTGAAATGTCAATTACAGTGTCTGAAATGCTAAATATAATGACACAAATGCCAATTATAGTGCCTGAAATGCAAATTAGAGTGCCTGAAATGTCAATTATAGTGTCTAAAATGTCAATTATAGTGTCTGAAAAGCCAATTATAGTGCCTGAAATGCCAATTATAGTGCCTGAAATGCCAATTTTAGTACCTGAAATGCGAATTATTATGTCTAAAAGGCCAATTATAATGTCTGAAATGCCAATTATAGTGCCTATAATGCCAAATATTATGTCACAAATGAAAAATTTTAGTGCCTGAAATGCCAAATATAATGTCCCTAAGGCCAATTATACTGCCTGAAATGTCAATTAGAGTGCCTGAAATGTCAATTATAGTGTCTAAAATGTCAATTATAGTGTCTGAAAAGCCAATTATAGTGCCTGAAATGCCAATTATAGTGCCTGAAATGCCAATTTTAGTGCCTGTAATGAGAATTATTATGTCTAAAATGCCAATTATACTGCCAGAAATGTCAATTAGAGTGCCTGAAATGTCAATTATAGTGTCTAAAATGTCAATTATAGTGTCCGAAATAAGAAATATAATGTCACAAATGCCAATTATAGTGCCTGAAATGCAAATTAGAGTGCCTGAAATGTCAATTATAGTGTCTGAAATGTCAATTATAGTGTCTGAAATGCCCAATATATTGACACAAATGCCAATTATAGTGCCTGAAATGCAAATTAGAGTGCCTGAAATGTCAATTTTAGTGTCTAAAATGTCAATTATAGTGTCTGCAAAGCCAATTATAGTGCCTGAAATGCCAATTATAGTGCCTGAAATGCCAATTTTAGTGCCTGAAATGCGAATTTTAGTGCCTGAAATGCGAATTATTATGCCTAAAATGCCAATTATAATGTCTGAAATGCCAATTATAGTGCCTGAAATGCCAAATATTATGTCACAAATGTCAAAAATAGTGCCTGAAATGCGAATTATTTTGTCTAAAATGCCAATTAGAGTGCCTGAAATGACAATTATAGTGTCTAAAATGCCAATTAGAGTGCCTGAAATGTCAATTAGAGTGCCTGAAATGTCAATAATAGTGTCTAAAATGTCAATTATAGTGTCTGAAAAGCCTATTATAGTGCCTGAAATGCCAATTATAGTGCCTGAAATGCCAATTTTAGTGCCTGAATCGCGAATTATTATGTCTAAAATGCCAATTACAATGTCTGAAATGCCAATTATAGTGAGTGAAATGCCAAATATAATGTCACAAATGCCAAATATAGTGCGTTGAAATGCCATTTATAGTGCTTGAAATGCCAATTATAATGTCTGAAATGCCAATAATAGTGCCTGAAATTCCAAATATAATGTCACAAATGCCAAATATAGTGCCTGAAATGCCAATTAGAGTGCCTGAAATGTCAATTATAGTGTCTGAAATGTCAATTATAGTGTCTGAAAAGCCAATTATAGTGAGTGAAATGGCAAATATAATGTCACAAATGCCAAATATAGTGCGTTGAAATGCCATTTATAGTGCTTGAAATGCCAATTATAATGTCTGAAATGCCAATTATAGTGCCTGAAATTCCAAATATAATGTCACAAATGCCAAATATAGTGCCTGAAATGCCAATTAGAGTGCCTGAAATGTCAATTATAGTGTCTGAAATGTCAATTATAGTGTCTGAAAAGCCAATTATAGTGCCTGAAATGCCAATTATAGTGCCTGAAATGCCAATTATAGTGCCTGAAATGCCAATTATAGTGCTTGAAATGCCAAACATAGTGCCTGAAATGCCAATTAGAGTGCCTGAAATGCCAATTATAGTGCTTGAAATGCCAAATATAATGTCACACATGCCAATTATAGTGCCTGAAATGTCAATTATAGTGTCTGAAATGTCAATTATAGTGTCTGAAATGCCAAATATAATGACACAAATGCCAATTATAGTGCCTGAAATGCAAATTAGAGTGCCTGAAATGTCAAGTGTGAAAATGAAGTGTCTAAAATGTCAATTATAGTGTCTGAAAAGCCAATTATAGTGCCTGAAATGCCAATTATAGTGCCTGAAATGCCAATTTTAGTGCCTGAAATGCGAATTATTATGTCTAAAATGCCAATTATAATGTCTGAAATGCCAATTATAGTGCCTGAAATGCCAAAAATTATGTCACAAACGCCAAAAATAGTGCCTGAAATGCGAATTATTATGTCTTAAATCCCAATTAGAGTGCCTGAAATGACAATTATAGTGTCTAAAATGCCAATTAGAGTGCCTGAAATGCCAATTATAGTGCCTGAAATGCAAATTAGAGTGCCTGAAATGTCAATTATAGTGTCTGAAATGTCAATTATAGTGTCTGAAATGCCCAATATATTGACAGAAATGCCAATTATAGTGCCTGAAATGCAAATTAGAGTGCCTGAAATGTCAATTATAGTGTCTAAAATGTCAATTATAGTGTCTGAAAAGCCAATTATAGTGCCTGAAATGCCAATTATAGTGCCTGAAATGCCAATTTTAGTGCCTGAAATGCGAATTTTAGTGCCTGAAATGCGAATTATTATGCCTAAAATGCCAATTATAATGTCTGAAATGCCAATTATAGTGCCTGAAATGCCAAATATTATGTCACAAATGTCAAAAATAGTGCCTGAAATGCGAATTATTTTGTCTAAAATGCCAATTAGAGTGCCTGAAATGACAATTATAGTGTCTAAAATGCCAATTAGAGTGCCTGAAATGTCAATTATAGTGTCTAAAATGTCAATTATAGTGTCTGAAAAGCCAATTATAGTGCCTGAAATGCCAATTATAGTGCCTGAAATGCCAATTTTAGTGCCTGAATCGCGAATTATTATGTCTAAAATGCCAATTACAATGTCTGAAATGCCAATTATAGTGGGTGAAATGCCAAATATAATGTCACAAATGCCAAATATAGTGCGTTGAAATGCCATTTATAGTGCTTGAAATGCCAATTATAATGTCTGAAATGCCAATAATAGTGCCTGAAATTCCAAATATAATGTCACAAATGCCAAATATAGTGCCTGAAATGCCAATTAGAGTGCCTGAAATGTCAATTATAGTGTCTGAAATGTCAATTATAGTGTCTGAAAAGCCAATTATAGTGCCTGAAATGCCAATTATAGTGCCTGAAATGCCAATTATAGTGCCTGAAATGCCAATTATAGTGCTTGAAATGCCAAACATAGTGCCTGAAATGCCAATTAGAGTGCCTGAAATGCCAATTATAGTGCTTGAAATGCCAAATATAATGTCACACATGCCAATTATAGTGCCTGAAATGTCAATTATAGTGTCTGAAATGTCAATTATAGTGTCTGAAATGCCAAATATAATGACACAAATGCCAATTATAGTGCCTGAAATGCAAATTAGAGTGCCTGAAATGTCAAGTGTGAAAATGAAGTGTCTAAAATGTCAATTATAGTGTCTGAAAAGCCAATTATAGTGCCTGAAATGCCAATTATAGTGCCTGAAATGCCAATTTTAGTGCCTGAAATGCGAATTATTATGTCTAAAATGCCAATTATAATGTCTGAAATGCCAATTATAGTGCCTGAAATGCCAAATATTATGTCACAAACGCCAAAAATAGTGCCTGAAATGCGAATTATTATGTCTTAAATCCCAATTAGAGTGCCTGAAATGACAATTATAGTGTCTAAAATGCCAATTAGAGTGCCTGAAATGTCAATTAGAGTGCCTGAAATGTCAATTACAGTGTCTGAAATGCCAATTATAGTGAGTGAAATGCCAAATATAATGTCACAAATGCCAAATATAGTGCGTTGAAATGCCATTTATAGTGCTTGAAATGCCAATTATAATGTCTGAAATGCCAATTATAGTGCCTGAAATGCCAAATATATTGTCTCAAATGCCAAATATAATGTCACAAATGCCAATTTTAGTGCCTGAAATGCCAAATATAATCTCACAAAGGCCAATTATAGTGCCTGAAATGTCAATTATAGTGTCTGAAATGTCAATTATAGTGTCCGAAATGCCAAATATAATGTCACAAATGCCAATTTTGGTGCCTGAAATTCCAAATATAATGTCACAAATGCCAATTATAGTGCCTGAAATGTCAATTATAGTGTCTGAAATGTCAATTATAGTGTCTGAAATGCCAATTATAGTGAGTGAAATGCCAAATAAGATGCCTGAAATGCCAATTATTATGTCTAAAATGCCAATTATAATGTCTGAAATGCCAATTATAGTGTCGGAAATGCCAAATATAATGTCACAAATGCCAATTTTAGTGCCTGAAATGCCAAATATAATGTCACAAATGCAAATTATAGTGCCTGAAATGTCAATTATAGTGTCTGAAATGTCAATTACAGTGTCTGAAATGCTAAATATAATGACACAAATGCCAATTATAGTGCCTGAAATGCAAATTAGAGTGCCTGAAATGTCAATTATAGTGCCTGAAATGTCAATTATAGTGTCTGAAATGTCAATTATAGTGTCTGAAATGCCAAATATAATGACACAAATGCCAATTATAGTGTCTGAAATGTCAATTACAGTGTCTGAAATGCTAAATATAATGACACAAATGCCAATTATAGTGCCTGAAATGCAAATTAGAGTGCCGTAAATGTCAATTATAGTGTCTAAAATGTCAATTATAGTGCTTGAAATGCCAAATATAATGTCACACATGCCAATTATAGTGCCTGAAATGTCAATTATAGTGTCTGAAATGTCAATTATAGTGTCTGAAATGCCAAATATAATGACACAAATGCCAATTATAGTGCCTGAAATGCAAATTAGAGTGCCTGAAATGTCAAGTGTGAAAATGAAGTGTCTAAAATGTCAATTATAGTGTCTGAAAAGCCAATTATAGTGCCTGAAATGCCAATTATAGTGCCTGAAATGCCAATTTTAGTGCCTGAAATGCGAATTATTATGTCTAAAATGCCAATTATAATGTCTGAAATGCCAATTATAGTGCCTATAATGCCAAATATTATGTCACAAATGAAAAATTTTAGTGCCTGAAATGGCAAATATAATGTCACAAAGGCCAATTATACTGCCAGAAATGTCAATTAGAGTGCCTGAAATGTCAATTATAGTGTCTAAAATGTCATCTATAGTGTCTGAAAAGCCAATTATAGTGCCTGAAATGCCAATTATAGTGCCTGAAATGCCAATTTTAGTGCCTGTAATGAGAATTATTATGTCTAAAATGCCAATTATAATGTCAGAAATGCCAATTATAGTGCCTATAATGCCAAATATTATGTCACAAATGAAAACTTTTAGTGCCTGAAATGCCAAATATAATGTCACAAAGGCCAATTATAGTGCCTGAAATGTCAATTATAGTGTCTGAAATGTCAATTATAGTGTCCGAAATGCGAAATATAATGTCACAAATGCCAATTTTAGTGCCTGAAATGCCATATATAATGTCACAAAGGCCAATTATAGTGCCTGAAATGTCAATTATAGTGTCTGAAATGTCAATTATAGTGTCTGAAATGCCAACTATAATGACACAAATGCCAATTATAGTGCCTGAAATGCAAATTAGAGTGCCTGAAATGTCAATTATAGTGTCTGAAATGACAATTATAGTGTCTGAAATGCCAAATATAATGACACAAATGCCAATTATAGTGCCTGAAATGCAAATTAGAGTGCCTGAAATGTCAATTATAGTGTCTAAAATGTCAATTATAGTGTCTGAAAAGCCAATTATAGTGCCTGAAATGCCAATTATAGTGCCTGAAATGCCAATTTTAGTGCCTGAAATGCGAATTATTATGTCTAAAATGCCAATTATAATGTCTGAAATGCCAATTATAGTGCCTGAAATGCCAAATATTATGTCACAAATGCCAAAAATGGTGCCTGAAATGAGAATTATTTTGTCTAAAATGCCAATTAGAATGCCTGAAATGACAATTATAGTGTCTAAAATGCCAATTAGAGTGCCTGAAATGTCAATTAGAGGGCCTGAAATGTCAATTATAGTGTCTGAAATGCCAATTATAGTGAGTGAAATGCCAAATATAATGTCACAAATGCCAAATATAGTGCGTTGAAATGCCATTTATAGTGCCTGAAATGCCAATTATAGTGCCTGAAATGCCAATTATAGTGCTTGAAATGCCAAATATAGTGCCTGAAATGCCAATTAGAGTGCCTGAAATGCCAATTATAGTGCTTGAAATGCCAAATATAATGTCACACATGCCAATTATAGTGCCTGAAATGTCAATTATAGTGTCTGAAATGTCAATTATAGTGTCTGAAATGCCAAATATAATGACACAAATGCCAATTATAGTGCCTGAAATGCAAATTAGAGTGCCTGAAATGTCAATTATAGTGTCTAAAATGTCAATTATAGTGTCTAAAATGCCAATTTTAGTGCCTGAATCGCGAATTATTATGTCTAAAATGCCAATTATAATGTCTGAAATGCCAATTATAGTGAGTGAAATGCCAAATATAATGTCACAAATGCCAAATATAGTGCGTTGAAATGCCATTTATAGTGCTTGAAATGCCAATTATAATGTCTGAAATGCCAATAATAGTGCCTGAAATTCCAAATATAATGTCACAAATGCCAAATATAGTGCCTGAAATGCCAATTAGAGTGCCTGAAATGTCAATTATAGTGTCTGAAATTACAATTATAGTGTCTGAAAAGCCAATTATAGTGAGTGAAATGCCAAATATAATGTCACAAATGCCAAATATAGTGCGTTGAAATGCCATTTATAGTGCTTGAAATGCCAATTATAATGTCTGAAATGCCAATTATAGTGCCTATAATGCCAAATATTATGTCACAAATGAAAAATTTTAGTGCCTGAAATGGCAAATATAATGTCACAAAGGCCAATTATACTGCCAGAAATGTCAATTAGAGTGCCTGAAATGTCAATTATAGTGTCTTAAATGTCATCTATAGTGTCTGAAAAGCCAATTATAGTGCCTGAAATGCCAATTATAGTGCCTGAAATGCCAATTTTAGTGCCTGTAATGAGAATTATTATGTCTAAAATGCCAATTATAATGTCAGAAATGCCAATTATAGTGCCTATAATGCCAAATATTATGTCACAAATGAAAACTTTTAGTGCCTGAAATGCCAAATATAATGTCACAAAGGCCAATTATAGTGCCTGAAATGTCAATTATAGTGTCTGAAATGTCAATTATAGTGTCCGAAATGCGAAATATAATGTCACAAATGCCAATTTTAGTGCCTGAAATGCCATATATAATGTCACAAAGGCCAATTATAGTGCCTGAAATGTCAATTATAGTGTCTGAAATGTCAATTATAGTGTCTGAAATGCCAACTATAATGACACAAATGCCAATTATAGTGCCTGAAATGCAAATTAGAGTGCCTGAAATGTCAATTATAGTGTCTGAAATGACAATTATAGTGTCTGAAATGCCAAATATAATGACACAAATGCCAACTATAGTGCCTGAAATGCAAATTAGAGTGCCTGAAATGTCAATTATAGTGTCTAAAATGTCAATTATAGTGTCTGAAAAGCCAATTATAGTGCCTGAAATGCCAATTATAGTGCCTGAAATGCCAATTTTAGTGCCTGAAATGCGAATTATTATGTCTAAAATGCCAATTATAATGTCTGAAATGCCAATTATAGTGCCTGAAATGCCAAATATTATGTCACAAATGCCAAAAATGGTGCCTGAAATGAGAATTATTTTGTCTAAAATGCCAATTAGAATGCCTGAAATGACAATTATAGTGTCTAAAATGCCAATTAGAGTGCCTGAAATGTCAATTAGAGGGCCTGAAATGTCAATTATAGTGTCTGAAATGCCAATTATAGTGAGTGAAATGCCAAATATAATGTCACAAATGCCAAATATAGTGCGTTGAAATGCCATTTATAGTGCCTGAAATGCCAATTATAGTGCCTGAAATGCCAATTATAGTGCTTGAAATGCCAAATATAGTGCCTGAAATGCCAATTAGAGTGCCTGAAATGCCAATTATAGTGCTTGAAATGCCAAATATAATGTCACACATGCCAATTATAGTGCCTGAAATGTCAATTATAGTGTCTGAAATGTCAATTATAGTGTCTGAAATGCCAAATATAATGACACAAATGCCAATTATAGTGCCTGAAATGCAAATTAGAGTGCCTGAAATGTCAATTATAGTGTCTAAAATGTCAATTATAGTGTCTAAAATGCCAATTTTAGTGCCTGAATCGCGAATTATTATGTCTAAAATGCCAATTATAATGTCTGAAATGCCAATTATAGTGAGTGAAATGCCAAATATAATGTCACAAATGCCAAATATAGTGCGTTGAAATGCCATTTATAGTGCTTGAAATGCCAATTATAAAGTCTGAAATGCCAATAATAGTGCCTGAAATTCCAAATATAATGTCACAAATGCCAAATATAGTGCCTGAAATGCCAATTAGAGTGCCTGAAATGTCAATTATATTGTCTGAAATGTCAATTATAGTGTCTGAAAAGCCAATTATAGTGAGTGAAATGGCAAATATAATGTCACAAATGCCAAATATAGTGCGTTGAAATGCCATTTATAGTGCTTGAAATGCCAATTATAATGTCTGAAATGCCAATTATAGTGCCTGAAATTCCAAATATAATGTCACAAATGCCAAATATAGTGCCTGAAATGCCAATTAGAGTGCCTGAAATGTCAATTATAGTGTCTGAAATGTCAATTATAGTGTCTGAAATGCCAATTATAGTGAGTGAAATGCCAAATAAGATGCCTGAAATGCCAATTATAATGTCTGAAATGCCAATTATAGTGCCTGAAATGCCAAATATTATGTCACAAACGCCAAAAATAGTGCCTGAAATGCGAATTATTATGTCTTAAATCCCAATTAGAGTGCCTGAAATGACAATTATAGTGTCTAAAATGCCAATTAGAGTGCCTGAAATGCCAATTATAGTGCCTGAAATGCAAATTAGAGTGCCTGAAATGTCAATTATAGTGTCTGAAATGTCAATTATAGTGTCTGAAATGCCCAATATATTGACACAAATGCCAATTATAGTGCCTGAAATGCAAATTAGAGTGCCTGAAATGTCAATTATAGTGTCTAAAATGTCAATTATAGTGTCTGAAAAGCCAATTATAGTGCCTGAAATGCCAATTATAGTGCCTGAAATGCCAATTTTAGTGCCTGAAATGCGAATTATTTTGTATAAAATGCCAATTAGAGTGCCTGAAATGACAATTATAGTGTCTAAAATGCCAATTAGAGTGCCTGAAATGTCAATTAGAGTGCCTGAAATGTCAATTATAGTGTCTAAAATGTCAATTTTAGTGTCTGAAAAGCCAATTATAGTGCCTGAAATGCCAATTATAGTGCCTGAAATGCCAATTTTAGTGCCTGAATCGCGAATTATTATGTCTAAAATGCCAATTACAATGTCTGAAATGCCAATTATAGTGAGTGAAATGCCAAATATAATGTCACAAATGCAGAATATAGTGCGTTGAAATGCCATTTATAGTGCTTGAAATGCCAATTATAATGTCTGAAATGCCAATAATAGTGCCTGAAATTCCAAATATAATGTCACAAATGCCAAATATAGTGCCTGAAATGCCAATTAGAGTGCCTGAAATGTCAATTATAGTGTCTGAAATGTCAATTATAGTGTCTGAAAAGCCAATTATAGTGAGTGAAATGGCAAATATAATGTCACAAATGCCAAATATAGTGCGTTGAAATGCCATTTATAGTGCTTGAAATGCCAATTATAATGTCTGAAATGCCAATTATAGTGCCTGAAATTCCAAATATAATGTCACAAATGCCAAATATAGTGCCTGAAATGCCAATTAGAGTGCCTGAAATGTCAATTATAGTGTCTGAAATGTCAATTATAGTGTCTGAAAAGCCAATTATAGTGCCTGAAATGCCAATTATAGTGCCTGAAATGCCAATTATAGTGCCTGAAATGCCAATTATAGTGCTTGAAATGCCAAACATAGTGCCTGAAATGCCAATTAGAGTGCCTGAAATGCCAATTATAGTGCTTGAAATGCCAAATATAATGTCACACATGCCAATTATAGTGCCTGAAATGTCAATTATAGTGTCTGAAATGTCAATTATAGTGTCTGAAATGCGAAATATAATGACACAAATGCCAATTATAGTGCCTGAAATGCAAATTAGAGTGCCTGAAATGTCAAGTGTGAAAATGAAGTGTCTAAAATGTCAATTATAGTGTCTGAAAAGCCAATTATAGTGCCTGAAATGCCAATTATAGTGCCTGAAATGCCAATTTTAGTGCCTGAAATGCGAATTATTATGTCTAAAATGCCAATTATAATGTCTGAAATGCCAATTATAGTGCCTGAAATGCCAAATATTATGTCACAAACGCCAAAAATAGTGCCTGAAATGCGAATTATTATGTCTTAAATCCCAATTAGAGTGCCTGAAATGACAATTATAGTGTCTAAAATGCCAATTAGAGTGCCTGAAATGTCAATTAGAGTGCCTGAAATGTCAATTACAGTGTCTGAAATGCCAATTATAGTGAGTGAAATGCCAAATATAATGTCACAAATGCCAAATATAGTGCGTTGAAATGCCATTTATAGTGCTTGAAATGCCAATTATAATGTCTGAAATGCCAATTATAGTGCCTGAAATGCCAAATATATTGTCTCAAATGCCAAATATAATGTCACAAATGCCAATTTTAGTGCCTGAAATGCCAAATATAATCTCACAAAGGCCAATTATAGTGCCTGAAATGTCAATTATAGTGTCTGAAATGTCAATTATAGTGTCCGAAATGCCAAATATAATGTCACAAATGCCAATTTTGGTGCCTGAAATTCCAAATATAATGTCACAAATGCCAATTATAGTGCCTGAAATGTCAATTATAGTGTCTGAAATGTCAATTATAGTGTCTGAAATGCCAATTATAGTGAGTGAAATGCCAAATAAGATGCCTGAAATGCCAATTATTATGTCTAAAATGCCAATTATAATGTCTGAAATGCCAATTATAGTGTCGGAAATGCCAAATATAATGTCACAAATGCCAAGTTTAGTGCCTGAAATGCCAAATATAATGTCACAAATGCAAATTATAGTGCCTGAAATGTCAATTATAGTGTCTGAAATGTCAATTACAGTGTCTGAAATGCTAAATATAATGACACAAATGCCAATTATAGTGCCTGAAATGCAAATTAGAGTGCCTGAAATGTCAATTATAGTGCCTGAAATGTCAATTATAGTGTCTGAAATGTCAATTATAGTGTCTGAAATGCCAAATATAATGACACAAATGCCAATTATAGTGTCTGAAATGTCAATTACAGTGTCTGAAATGCTAAATATAATGACACCAATGCCAATTATAGTGCCTGAAATGCAAATTAGAGTGCCTGAAATGTCAATTATAGTGTCTAAAATGTCAATTATAGTGCTTGAAATGCCAAATATAATGTCACACATGCCAATTATAGTGCCTGAAATGTCAATTATAGTGTCTGAAATGTCAATTATAGTGTCTGAAATGCCAAATATAATGACACAAATGCCAATTATAGTGCCTGAAATGCAAATTAGAGTGCCTGAAATGTCAAGTGTGAAAATGAAGTGTCTAAAATGTCAATTATAGTGTCTGAAAAGCCAATTATAGTGCCTGAAATGCCAATTATAGTGCCTGAAATGCCAATTTTAGTGCCTGAAATGCGAATTATTATGTCTAAAATGCCAATTATAATGTCTGAAATGCCAATTATAGTGCCTATAATGCCAAATATTATGTCACAAATGAAAAATTTTAGTGCCTGAAATGGCAAATATAATGTCACAAAGGCCAATTATACTGCCAGAAATGTCAATTAGAGTGCCTGAAATGTCAATTATAGTGTCTAAAATGTCATCTATAGTGTCTGAAAAGCCAATTATAGTGCCTGAAATGCCAATTATAGTGCCTGAAATGCCAATTTTAGTGCCTGTAATGAGAATTATTATGTCTAAAATGCCAATTATAATGTCAGAAATGCCAATTATAGTGCCTATAATGCCAAATATTATGTCACAAATGAAAACTTTTAGTGCCTGAAATGCCAAATATAATGTCACAAAGGCCAATTATAGTGCCTGAAATGTCAATTATAGTGTCTGAAATGTCAATTATAGTGTCCGAAATGCGAAATATAATGTCACAAATGCCAATTTTAGTGCCTGAAATGCCATATATAATGTCACAAAGGCCAATTATAGTGCCTGAAATGTCAATTATAGTGTCTGAAATGTCAATTATAGTGTCTGAAATGCCAACTATAATGACACAAATGCCAATTATAGTGCCTGAAATGCAAATTAGAGTGCCTGAAATGTCAATTATAGTGTCTGAAATGACAATTATAGTGTCTGAAATGCCAAATATAATGACACAAATGCCAATTATAGTGCCTGAAATGCAAATTAGAGTGCCTGAAATGTCAATTATAGTGTCTAAAATGTCAATTATAGTGTCTGAAAAGCCAATTATAGTGCCTGAAATGCCAATTATAGTGCCTGAAATGCCAATTTTAGTGCCTGAAATGCGAATTATTATGTCTAAAATGCCAATTATAATGTCTGAAATGCCAATTATAGTGCCTGAAATGCCAAATATTATGTCACAAATGCCAAAAATGGTGCCTGAAATGAGAATTATTTTGTCTAAAATGCCAATTAGAATGCCTGAAATGACAATTATAGTGTCTAAAATGCCAATTAGAGTGCCTGAAATGTCAATTAGAGGGCCTGAAATGTCAATTATAGTGTCTGAAATGCCAATTATAGTGAGTGAAATGCCAAATATAATGTCACAAATGCCAAATATAGTGCGTTGAAATGCCATTTATAGTGCCTGAAATGCCAATTATAGTGCCTGAAATGCCAATTATAGTGCTTGAAATGCCAAATATAGTGCCTGAAATGCCAATTAGAGAGCCTGAAATGCCAATTAGAGTGCCTGAAATGTCAATTATAGTGTCTGAAATGTCAATTATAGTGTCTGAAATGCCAAATATAATGACACAAATGCCAATTATAGTGCCTGAAATGCAAATTAGAGTGCCTGAAATGTCAATTATAGTGTCTAAAATGTCAATTATAGTGTCTAAAATGCCAATTTTAGTGCCTGAATCGCGAATTATTATGTCTAAAATGCCAATTATAATGTCTGAAATGCCAATTATAGTGAGTGAAATGCCAAATATAATGTCACAAATGCCAAATATAGTGCGTTGAAATGCCATTTATAGTGCTTGAAATGCCAATTATAATGTCTGAAATGCCAATAATAGTGCCTGAAATTCCAAATATAATGTCACAAATGCCAAATATAGTGCCTGAAATGCCAATTAGAGTGCCTGAAATGTCAATTATAGTGTCTGAAATTACAATTATAGTGTCTGAAAAGCCAATTATAGTGAGTGAAATGCCAAATATAATGTCACAAATGCCAAATATAGTGCGTTGAAATGCCATTTATAGTGCTTGAAATGCCAATTATAATGTCTGAAATGCCAATTATAGTGCCTATAATGCCAAATATTATGTCACAAATGAAAAATTTTAGTGCCTGAAATGGCAAATATAATGTCACAAAGGCCAATTATACTGCCAGAAATGTCAATTAGAGTGCCTGAAATGTCAATTATGGTGTCTAAAATGTCATCTATAGTGTCTGAAAAGCCAATTATAGTGCCTGAAATGCCAATTATAGTGCCTGAAATGCCAATTTTAGTGCCTGTAATGAGAATTATTATGTCTAAAATGCCAATTATAATGTCAGAAATGCCAATTATAGTGCCTATAATGCCAAATATTATGTCACAAATGAAAACTTTTAGTGCCTGAAATGCCAAATATAATGTCACAAAGGCCAATTATAGTGCCTGAAATGTCAATTATAGTGTCTGAAATGTCAATTATAGTGTCCGAAATGCGAAATATAATGTCACAAATGCCAATTTTAGTGCCTGAAATGCCATATATAATGTCACAAAGGCCAATTATAGTGCCTGAAATGTCAATTATAGTGTCTGAAATGTCAATTATAGTGTCTGAAATGCCAACTATAATGACACAAATGCCAATTATAGTGCCTGAAATGCAAATTAGAGTGCCTGAAATGTCAATTATAGTGTCTGAAATGACAATTATAGTGTCTGAAATGCCAAATATAATGACACAAATGCCAATTATAGTGCCTGAAATGCAAATTAGAGTGCCTGAAATGTCAATTATAGTGTCTAAAATGTCAATTATAGTGTCTGAAAAGCCAATTATAGTGCCTGAAATGCCAATTATAGTGCCTGAAATGCCAATTTTAGTGCCTGAAATGCGAATTATTATGTCTAAAATGCCAATTATAATGTCTGAAATGCCAATTATAGTGCCTGAAATGCCAAATATTATGTCACAAATGGCAAAAATGGTGCCTGAAATGAGAATTATTTTGTCTAAAATGCCAATTAGAATGCCTGAAATGACAATTATAGTGTCTAAAATGCCAATTAGAGTGCCTGAAATGTCAATTAGAGGGCCTGAAATGTCAATTATAGTGTCTGAAATGCCAATTATAGTGAGTGAAATGCCAAATATAATGTCACAAATGCCAAATATAGTGCGTTGAAATGCCATTTATAGTGCCTGAAATGCCAATTATAGTGCCTGAAATGCCAATTATAGTGCTTGAAATGCCAAATATAGTGCCTGAAATGCCAATTAGAGTGCCTGAAATGCCAATTATAGTGCTTGAAATGCCAAATATAATGTCACACATGCCAATTATAGTGCCTGAAATGTCAATTATAGTGTCTGAAATGTCAATTATAGTGTCTGAAATGCCAAATATAATGACACAAATGCCAATTATAGTGCCTGAAATGCAAATTAGAGTGCCTGAAATGTCAATTATAGTGTCTAAAATGTCAATTATAGTGTCTAAAATGCCAATTTTAGTGCCTGAATCGCGAATTATTATGTCTAAAATGCCAATTATAATGTCTGAAATGCCAATTATAGTGAGTGAAATGCCAATTATAATGTCTGAAATGCCAATTATAGTGTCTGAAATGTCAATTATAGTGTCTGAAAAGCCAATTATAGTGCCTGAAATGCCAATTATAGTGCCTGAAATGCCAATTATAGTGCCTGAAATGCCAATTATAGTGCTTGAAATGCCAAACATAGTGCCTGAAATGCCAATTAGAGTGCCTGAAATGCCAATTATAGTGCTTGAAATGCCAAATATAATGTCACACATGCCAATTATAGTGCCTGAAATGTCAATTATAGTGTCTGAAATGTCAATTATAGTGTCTGAAATGCCAAATATAATGACACAAATGCCAATTATAGTGCCTGAAATGCAAATTAGAGTGCCTGAAATGTCAAGTGTGAAAATTAAGTGTCTAAAATGTCAATTATAGTGTCTGAAAAGCCAATTATAGTGCCTGAAATGCCAATTATAGTGCCTGAAATGCCAATTTTAGTGCCTGAAATGCGAATTATTATGTCTAAAATGCCAATTATAATGTCTGAAATGCCAATTATAGTGCCTATAATGCCAAATATTATGTCACAAATGAAAAATTTTAATGCCTGAAATGCCAATTATAGTGCCTGAAATGCCAATTTTAGTGCCTGTAATGAGAATTATTATGTCTAAAATGCCAATTATAATGTCTGAAATGCCAATTATAGTGCCTATAATGCCAAATATTATGTCACAAATAAAACTTTTAGTGCCTGAAATGCCAAATATAATGTCACAAAGGCCAATTATAGTGCCTGAAATGTCAATTATAGTGTCTGAAATGTCAATTATAGTGTCCGAAATGCGAAATATAATGTCACAAATGCCAATTTTAGTGCCTGAAATGCCATATATAATGTCACAAAGGCCAATTATAGTGCCCTAAATGTCAATTATAGTGTCTGAAATGTCAATTATAGTGTCTGAAATGCCAACTATAATGACACAAATGCCAATTATAGTGCCTGAAATGCAAATTAGAGTGCCTGAAATGTCAATTATAGTGTCTGAAATGACAATTATAGTGTCTGAAATGCCAAATATAATGACACAAATGCCAATTATAGTGCCTGAAATGCAAATTAGAGTGCCTGAAATGTCAATTATAGTGTCTAAAATGTCAATTATAGTGTCTGAAAAGCCAATTATAGTGCCTGAAATGCCAATTATAGTGCCTGAAATGCCAATTTTAGTGCCTGAAATGCGAATTATTATGTCTAAAATGCCAACTATAATGTCTGAAATGCCAATTATAGTGCCTGAAATGCCAAATATTATGTCACAAATGCCAAAAATGGTGCCTGAAATGAGAATTATTTTGTCTAAAATGCCAATTAGAGTGCCTGAAATGACAATTATAGTGTCTAAAATTCCAATTAGAGTGCCTGAAATGTCAATTAGAGTGCCTGAAATGTCAATTATAGTGTCTGAAATGCCAATTATAGTGAGTGAAATGCCAAATATAATGTCACAAATGCCAAATATAGTGCGTTGAAATGCCATTTATAGTGCCTGAAATGCCAATTATAGTGCCTGAAATGCCAATTATAGTGCTTGAAATGCCAAATATAGTGCCTGAAATGCCAATTAGAGTGCCTGAAATGCCAATTATAGTGCTTGAAATGCCAAATATAATGTCACACATGCCAATTATAGTGCCTGAAATGTCAATTATAGTGTCTGAAATGTCAATTATAGTGTCTGAAATGCCAAATATAATGACACAAATGCCAATTATAGTGCCTGAAATGCAAATTAGAGTGCCTGAAATGTCAATTATAGTGTCTAAAATGTCAATTATAGTGTCTAAAATGCCAATTTTAGTGCCTGAATCGCGAATTATTATGTCTAAAATGCCAATTATAATGTCTGAAATGCCAATTATAGTGAGTGAAATGCCAAATATAATGTCACAAATGCCAAATATAGTGCGTTGAAATGCCATTTATAGTGCTTGAAATGCCAATTATAATGTCTGAAATGCCAATAATAGTGCCTGAAATTCCAAATATAATGTCACTAATGCCAAATATAGTGCCTGAAATGCCAATTAGAGTGCCTGAAATGTCAATTATAGTGTCTGAAATGTCAATTATAGTGTCTGAAAAGCCAATTATAGTGAGTGAAATGCCAAATATAATGTCACAAATGCCAAATATAGTGCGTTGAAATGCCATTTATAGTGCTTGAAATGCCAATTATAATGTCTGAAATGCCAATTATAGTGCCTGAAATTCCAAATATAATGTCACAAATGCCAAATATAGTGCCTGAAATGCCAATTAGAGTGCCAGAAATGTCAATTATAGTGTCTGAAATGTCAATTATAGTGTCTGAAAAGCCAATTATAGTGCCTGAAATGCCAATTATAGTGCCTGAAATGCCAATTATAGTGCCTGAAATGCCAATTATAGTGCTTGAAATGCCAAACATAGTGCCTGAAATGCCAATTAGAGTGCCTGAAATGCCAATTATAGTGCTTGAAATGCCAAATATAATGTCACACATGCCAATTATAGTGCCTGAAATGTCAATTATAGTGTCTGAAATGTCAATTATAGTGTCTGAAATGCCAAATATATTGACACAAATGCCAATTATAGTGCCTGAAATGCAAATTAGAGTGCCTGAAATGTCAAGTGTGAAAATGAAGTGTCTAAAATGTCAATTATAGTGTCTGAAAAGCCAATTATAGTGCCTGAAATGCCAATTATAGTGCCTGAAATGCCAATTTTAGTGCCTGAAATGCGAATTATTATGTCTAAAATGCCAATTATAATGTCTGAAATGCCAATTATAGTGCCTGAAATGCCAAATATTATGTCACAAACGCCAAAAATAGTGCCTGAAATGCGAATTATTATGTATAAATCCCAATTAGAGTGCCTGAAATGACAATTATAGTGTCTAAAATGCCAATTAGAGTGCCTGAAATGTCAATTAGAGTGCCTGAAATGTCAATTACAGTGTCTGAAATGCCAATTATAGTGAGTGAAATGCCAAATATAATGTCACAAATGCCAAATATAGTGCGTTGAAATGCCATTTATAGTGCTTGAAATGCCAATTATAATGTCTGAAATGTCAATTATAGTGCCTGAAATGCCAAATATAATGTCTCAAATGCCAAATATAATGTCACAAAATCCAATTTTAGTGCCTGAAATGCCAAATATAATGTCACAAAGGCCAATTATAGTGCCTGAAATGTCAATTATAGTGTCTGAAATGTCAATTATAGTGTCCGAAATGCCAAATATAATGTCACAAATGCCAATTTTGGTGCCTGAAATTCCAAATATAATGTCACAAATGCCAAATATAGTGCCTGAAATGTCAATTATAGTGTCTGAAATGTCAATTATAGTGTCTGAAATGCCAATTATAGTGAGTGAAATGCCAAATAAGATGCCTGAAATGCCAATTATTATGTCTAAAATGCCAATTATAATGTCTGAAATGCCAATTATAGTGTCGGAAATGCCAAATATAATGTCACAAATGCCAATTTTAGTGCCTGAAATGCCAAATATAATGTCACAAATGCCAATTATAGTGCCTGAAATGTCAATTATAGTGTCTGAAATGTCAATTACAGTGTCTGAAATGCTAAATATAATGACACAAATGCCAATTATAGTGCCTGAAATGCAAATTAGAGTGCCTGAAATGTCAATTATAGTGTCTAAAATGTCAATTATAGTGTCTGAAAAGCCAATTATAGTGCCTGAAATGCCAATTATAGTGCCTGAAATGCCAATTTTAGTACCTGAAATGCGAATTATTATGTCTAAAAGGCCAATTATAATGTCTGAAATGCCAATTATAGTGCCTATAATGCCAAATATTATGTCACAAATGAAAAATTTTAGTGCCTAAATGGCTAATATTATGTCACAAAGGCCAATTATACTGCCAGAAATGTCAATTAGAGTGCCTGAAATGTCAATTATAGTGTCTAAAATGTCAATTATAGTGTCTGAAAAGCCAATTATAGTGCCTGAAATGCCAATTATAGTGCCTGAAATGCCAATTTTAGTGCCTGAAATGCGAATTATTATGTCTAAAATGCCAATTATAATGTCTGAAATGCCAATTATAGTGCCTGAAATGCCAAATATTATGTCACAAACGCCAAAAATAGTGCCTGAAATGCGAATTATTATGTCTTAAATCCCAATTAGAGTGCCTGAAATGACAATTATAGTGTCTAAAATGCCAATTAGAGTGCCTGAAATGTCAATTACAGTGTCTGAAATGCCAATTATAGTGAGTGAAATGCCAAATATAATGTCACAAATGTCAAATATAGTGCGTTGAAATGCCATTTATAGTGCCTGAAATGCCAAATATAATGTCTGAATTGCCAATTATAGTGCCTGAAATGCCAAATATAATGTCTCAAATGCCAAATATAATGTCACAAAATCCAATTTTAGTGCCTGAAATGCCAAATATAATGTCACAAAGGCCAATTATAGTGCCTGAAATGTCAATTATAGTGTCCGAAATGCCAAATATAATGTCACAAATGCCAATTTTGGTGCATGAAATTCCAAATATAATGTCACAAATCCCAATTATAGTGCCTGAAATGTCAATTATAGTGTCTGAAATGTCAATTATAGTGTCTGAAATGCCAATTATAGTGAGTGAAATGCCAAATAAGATGCCTGAAATGCCAATTATTATGTCTAAAATGCCAATTATAGTGCCTGAAATGCAAATTAGAGTGCCTGAAATGTCAATTATAGTGTCTAAAATGTCAATTATAGTGTCTGAAAAGCCAATGATAGTGCCTGAAATGCCAATTATAGTGCCTGAAATGCCAATTTTAGTACCTGAAATGCGAATTATTATGTCTAAAAGGCCAATTATAATGTCTGAAATGCCAATTATAGTGCCTGAAATGCAAATTAGAGTGCCTGAAATGTCAATTATAGTGTCTAAAATGTCAATTATAGTGTCTGAAAAGCCAATGATAGTGCCTGAAATGCCAATTATAGTGCCTGAAATGCCAATTATAATGTCTGAAATGCCAATTATAGTACCTGAAATGCCAAATATTATGTCACAAATGCCAAAAATAGTGCCTGAAATGCCAAATATAATGTCTGAAATGCCAATTATAGTACCTGAAATGCCAAATATTATGTCACAAATGCCAAAAATAGTGCCTGAAATGCCAAATATAATGTCACAAATGCCAAATATAGTGCCTGAAATGCCAATTATAGTGCTTGAAATGCTAAATATAGTGCCTGAAATGCAAATTAGAGTGCCTGAAATGTCAATTATAGTGCCTGAAATGTCAATTATAGTGTCTGAAATGTCAATTAAAGTGTCTGAAATGCCAATTATAGTGAGTGAAATGCCAAATATGATGCCTGAAATGCCAATTATAATGTCTGAAATGCCAATTATAGTGCCTGAAATGCCAAATATTATGTCACAAATGCCAAAAATAGTGCCTGAAATTCCAAATATAATGACACAAATGCCAAATATAGTGCCTGAAATGCCAATTAGAGAGTATGAAATGTCAATTATAGTGTCTGAAATGTCAATTATAGTGTCTGAAAAGCCAATTATAGTGCCTGAAATGCCAATTATAGTGCCTGAAATGCCAATTATAGTGCTTGAAATGCCAAATATAGTGCCTGAAATGCCAATTAGAGTGCTTGAAATGCCAATTATAGTGCTTGAAATGCCAAATATAATGTCACACATGCCAATTATAGTGCCTGAAATGTCAATTATGGTGTCTGAAAAGCCAATTATAGTGCCTGAAATGCCAAATAAGATGCCTGAAATGCCAATTATTATGTCTAAAATGCCAATTATAATGTCTGAAATGCCAATTATAGTGTCGGAAATGCCAAATATAATGTCACAAATGCCAATTTTAGTGCCTGAAATGCCAAATATAATGTCACAAATGCCAATTATAGTGCCTGAAATGTCAATTATAGTGTCTGAAATGTCAATTACAGTGTCTGAAATGCTAAATATAATGACACAAATGCCAATTATAGTGCCTGAAATGCAAATTAGAGTGCCTGAAATGTCAATTATAGTGTCTAAAATGTCAATTATAGTGTCTGGAAAGCCAATTATAGTGCCTGAAATGCCAATTATAGTGCCTGAAATGCCAATTTTAGTACCTGAAATGCGAATTATTATGTCTAAAAGGCCAATTATAATGTCTGAAATGCCAATTATAGTGCCTGAAATGCAAATTAGAGTGCCTGAAATGTCAATTATAGTGTCTAAAATGTCAATTATAGTGTCTGAAAAGCCAATTATAGTGCCTGAAATGCCAATTATAGTGCCTGAAATGCCAATTATAATGTCTGAAATGCCAATTATAGTACCTGAAATGCCAAATATTATGTCACAAATGCCAAAAATAGTGCCTGAAATGCCAAATATAATGTCACAAATGCCAAATATAGTGCCTGAAATGCCAATTATAGTGCTTGAAATGCTAAATATAGTGCCTGAAATGCCAATTAGAGTGCCTGAAATGTCAATTATAGTGCCTGAAATGTCAATTATAGTGTCTGAAATGTCAATTAAAGTGTCTGAAATGCCAATTATAGTGAGTGAAATGCCAAATATGATGCCTGAAATGCCAATTATAATGTCTGAAATGCCAATTATAGTGCCTGAAATGCCAAATATTATGTCACAAATGCCAAAAATAGTGCCTGAAATTCCAAATATAATGACACAAATGCCAAATATAGTGCCTGAAATGCCAATTAGAGAGCCTGAAATGTCAATTATAGTGTCTGAAATGTCAATTATAGTGTCTGAAAAGCCAATTATAGTGCCTGAAATGCCAATTATAGTGCCTGAAATGCCAATTATAGTGCTTGAAATGCCAAATATAGTGCCTGAAATGCCAATTAGAGTGCTTGAAATGCCAATTATAGTGCTTGAAATGCCAAATATAATGTCACACATGCCAATTATAGTGCCTGAAATGTCAATTATGGTGTCTGAAAAGCCAATTATAGTGCCTGAAATGCCAATTATAGTGCCTGAAATGCCAATTTTAGTGCCTGAAATGCGAATTATTATGTCTAAAATGCCAATTATAATGTCTGAAATGCCAATTATAGTGCCTGAAATGCCAAATATTATGTCACAAATGCCAAAAATAGTGCCTGAAATGCGAATTATTATGTCTAAAATGCCAATTAGAGTGTCCGAACCCCTAACCACCCCTAACCACCCCTAACCACCCTTAACCACCCCTAACCACCCTGTACGGGATACCCCAGGGATTCTTCTCCGATTCCTCGACGATAAAATCGTCCCAGGATTTCTTCTTCTGGTGTAACCACCCCTAACCACCCCTAACCAACCCTGCTAATCGTGAAATGTCACTTCCTTCCACCCGTAGATGAACTCCCGGAAAAAGGGGTAGTTCTCCTTTTTCATCAAACGGGGGAAGTCCTCCTCGGCGAGGACAAAGATCCCGGTTTTCTTCGACAGCCTGGCTCGGTCCCTCCGCAGTCTCAGGGACTCCACAATCCGGGCACCGGGGGTCGATCTCTCTCCTATGCTCTAACCACCCCTACAACGCAACTTCAACCAATATATGGATCCACTGCACAGCCATTTGCTGACCTCTTATTTCGGGAACCTCGAGAGATCGATATGCTTCTTGGTGGCGACTGTTTCATACGAATTATAACAACCCGGTCACTTTGGACAACAATTTCCGAGCCCTTCCAACCTTCTTTGGACTTGTTGTCGAGAGGGGTGCTAATTTAGACTCAGTTTCGACCCTGCGCTGTCATTGCCTACTTAAATCCCCTATCAATGAAGAGCTGCTTTCTAAATTCTGGTCAACAGAAGAAGTGGAGGTTTCGATTGATGGCAGCAAAAACAATTCTTGCGAACAACTTTTTTTGAAAACTCACAATCGAGATTCGACTGGAAGATATATTGTGGCCCTAACATTTAAAGAACCGCCAGAAGATATACCAGAGGCTGAAACTCTAGCGATAGCAGAAAGGATCTTCTTCTCTGACTCAACCACCGTTCTGGCCTGGCTCAGGATATCACTTCAATCATCACCAACGTCCATAGCGAATCGTGTCTCATACATAACAACTCACACACTTGAGAATGAATGGCTACATGTGCCATCCGCAGACAATCCTGCTGATTTAGCATCTCGTGGGATAGCGCCGCAGTTATTTAAGGATGAGACATTATGGTGGGCGGGCCCACACTGGTTGAGTACACGTCCTCACATATTTCCTCAGCAACCTGAAATTTACAAGCATCGAGCACCTGAAGTAAAGCCTGGAACCATACTTACAGTCCACACTGATCTACCTGATACCTGTGAGGCTATTTACTTACCCATGATTATTACCTGGATGAAGCGTCACTCCTCATATCATAAAGTTGTCCGATCACTAGCATATGTGTTGAGATTTGTTCACAATAGTAAGAGGCATAATACCAAGTTAATTGGGCCGTTGAAGTTGAAGGAACTTGAGAACTCACTTGATGTACTAATAATCTCATCGCAACGACACGAATTCAGTACTGAATTCCTATGGGAAGAAAACCTACCTTCTTCGAAGCGTCTCCTTATCCTGGCTGCCGTATTAGACGAGAAAGGTATTTTAAGAGTGGGAGGTCACCTGCAAAATTCAAACCTATCTGCGGAAGTAAAATCACCAATACTTCTTCCTGGAAAATGCCATCTTATAACGCTGGTAATTGACCATTTGCACCACGTTCATTTCCACTTGGGTCAACAAGCCTTACAAGCCTTAATAAGAAAAAAATATTGGGTTTTTCGCCTTCGACAAGCTGTGAAAGGTAGAATTTACAAATGCATGACTTGCATTAGAATGAAGGCGCGTCCAATCCAACCTGTTATGGGCAACTTACCATCTTGGAGAGTGCGTCCAAGCAGACCGTTCACCTTTACTGGTGTTGACTACGCTGGCCCATTTTTCATTAGAGAGAACAGACGACGCCGAAACTTACCAACATCTAAAGCTTATTTAATAGTCTTCGTATGTATGGCAACGAACGCGATTCACCTGGAAGTAGTTACATCAATGTCTACTAAGGCCTTTCTAGCGACACTAGATAGATTCGTAGCACGCAGAGGACTTCCAGCAGGAATCTATTCAGACTGTGGGCCTAATTTCGTAGGAGCTTCTCGGCAATTAAAAGATCTATATACTTACCTCAAGAACGAAGTCATTCAACGAACGATACATACTCATGCTGTGAACCAAGGTTTCGAGTGGCACCTCAATCCTCCCTATTCACCTCATATGGGCGGACTATGGGAAGCGGCGGTGAAGTCGGCCAAGAACCATCTTCATCGAATAACTAAACACAACAGTTTCCATCTCGAGGAATTAATTACGTAATTTACAAGAATCGAAGCGATTTTAAATTCTCGCCCGATTACACCATTAAATGACGATGACTCTAAGCATGGAGATTTTCTTACACCGGGCCACTTCCTTATAGGCGCTCCTCTTCTAAGTGTACCGGAAGCTGATTTGACTCACCTAAAGTTGAACCACCTCTCTAGATGGCCACTTGTTTCTCAAATGGTACAACACTTCTGGGCTAGGTGGCATGTCGAGTATTTGCACACCCTACAGAAGAGAATAAAGTGGTATCGTCCAACCAGACAATTACAAATTGGGGACTTAGTATTTGTTTGAGCCAATTTAAAATCATTAATTAATCATGTTGGGAATAACATATGTTTTAAAAACATAAAAAATTAGGCCAGTTCTCGTTTAGCCTCAGTTGTTGTAAAATAACCACGCAGTTTGTAGTCGTTAAAGTGGTATTATATAAATTGTGTTGGATATATGGTCGAGAAAGAATTGCATTGTGTCTCATTACGTAAAATCGGAGCGTCGGAAAGAAGTTGGACGAATCAAAGTGCAGGTAAACGGGGATTGATTCCTCGAGTTTCCGTCTGTCCCATCCCATCCCCAAATCCCCCCTTTTACTTGCAGAGAATCCTCCCCCCTTTACTTGCAGTCCAGCGATTTTCCCAGCAGATGGTAAGTAGGAAATTTATTATTGTTTTAATTTTTGTTCGTTGTCGAGAATAATACAGTCCACTGCTTTAGTCGATCAGAGATTTTACAGCCGATTGAGTCGCGTAAACAGTATTGCTACCTGATGCTGCCTGCAGCCCGCTAAACTGGACGCTAGCAAAGATAGAAGAGATTCATCCAGGAGAGGATAACGTGGTTAGAGTGGTAACTATAAAGGATCAAAAAGGGTGCCACAAACGATCCATTCACAAGCTTATATCGCTCCCTTACTTGTACGACCCGGAATCTTAAACATATACCCCTTGTAAAATCGTGCGATTTTAGGTGGGCGGGATGTTGGCGACACTATAATAATAAATATCTTTTGTAAGAAATATTAAAAATTGTAACATAAACAAGTGTCTACGATACGCGCATGCGCCTTATGACCCATGTCAGTAGAAGAAGTTCAGTGTAGCAGTTAATTACTAAGTGAGTGCGCATACGCCGGGCGGCCGTCATGACTTTAAACTTACACTCATCTTCAAATAAACTTAAAGCTGTGTAAGCATCAGGAGTAAACGAATCCAAAGGATAGTAGGAGGTATTTTAATCTTTTCTCATTTCGTTTTCGAATCGCCTCTTTACACTCTTCATCTAACCATATATTTCGCGATTGTTTCTTGTCCATCTTGCAGTATTCGCTCGCGGTGCCCGTTATAATTTCTTTAATATGATTCCAATGTGCATTCACTTCCCATCCATCTCCTACTACCGGCGTATTTTTAATTCCTTCCTCTACTCTTAGGGAAAAACATCTTTGTATTTGCTCACTTTTATCGTTTCCTTGGACCATTTGTTGACCTTAGGTTTAATCTTCCCCTATTTGAAGGGAGACGTTTTGAGCAATATTTTCATGATAACGAGGAAGTGGTCGGAGTTGACATCCGGGCCTCTAAAAGATCTCACATCTTGGATATTATTGAAATACGAATATAGTATTTCTTAGGATTGGTTTCATTTAGGTTGTTTTGGTTAGAAGGTGTTTTTAGTAGATTACAAAGGAGGCCGTGTGAATAACCATTCTTTAATAAGAGGTCAACTACGTTGTTTTCGGCTGTTTTTGGTGTATTGGGAATGATCATTTTCTCGCGCGATTTATTAGGTTTTTAGCCGTATTTATTTTATATGTTATGGGGCATTTGCTTGTGTAGTATATGTATCAACCAGAGTGGATAGGTTTTTGCCACATTTTAGTTTCTATTTCCCCGTTTGACTTTCTGATTAAGAGAACGTTTAAAAATGGTATTTTATTATCTATTTCAAATTCAATAGAAAAGTTTAATCGAGTGGGTAGTATCGTCAAACTGAATTAACCATATGTTTTGTATTATTCTCAGATATAGTGTATATATCCTTTTTAATGTGCATTGTTTACAACAACATATGAATATAATGTTTTCCGTGTTTCAATTGATTCTCTTGTAAGGAATATACCAATGCCACCCCTATTGGGGGAAAAAAATTGATTCTCAAAATAACTCTTGATATAAGTATACTATAAGGTGGAATATTTATTAAATTCATTTAAAATTATTTCTTTTTCATTGTTTTCGGTTGGTATCGCAGATATTATATCATCCACAAATTTAAATAGAAACGGGATATTAAATGGTATTTTAGGTATGACTGTATTTAACAGTTCTTCTAAATAAATATCAGCCAAGATAGGTGAAATAGGAGATCCCATAAGGCAGCGGAATTAATGTATTTAAAACTTTTTATTGAATTGAAAATATCCTCCATCTGTACATAGGGGCAGTAATTGTAGAAATAGTTTTGGGGGGATTTTTGTATGGGGTTTTAATTTATTCCAATTTTTTTCTTGTATATATTTATATTACATTAGTAAATATATAAGTTATTATAGTAAATATAGATGATGGATCTAATGAAATTAATTTATAACCTTGAGGAACTTTAACTCCTTGTAACCTAGATCTTAATGTCCAGCCATAAAGCTTAAGATTCGGACTGATGCTGGTAGTACATTTATCAATGAAATATCGAGGCAAACTCTTTCAACTCTAAACTCAATCGCATTAAATAATAAATTTATTTGACAGAACATGACTCATATAGTAAAAAATTAAAACTTTATATTTATATGTTCATACATACATCCTTTATTACTTAATTATGATCCAAAATTACGAATAGCACGAACTAATTGACGTCACATAGCATAGCTGTAAGTATCCAATGTTGGGGATTTATTTTGCATGGAAGCCATAATGGTGTAATAAAATTTAAGTCAGTCCGCATTTTTGTTTGTATGCTGGACACTATAAAATCGTAGTTGAACAAAACGATGTTTAGAGGAATTACCTCTTTTTTGAAAAATAACATTTCCTTAAAAATATTTTCCTTTTAAAATTGGGATTATGCTGTATAACAAAAAAAAAACAATAGTCTTCAAAAACCATAAGGAGTCTTTTGAGATTCCATTGGGTTCATTTCAATTTTTTTTTATTATACCATACTAACACCGATGATGGTTTCAAAAGATTAGTGAAGAATATTAAACACAAAAAAAAAGTCATTTCGATGATTATTCAACTTGAGACTGAAGCATTGTAGTATAAGTTAGTTGATACCAGGCATACCTATCAAGAGATACCTCTTAACACGCTTTCCATCAGCCTCTCGAATGTGGCAGAAGCATTGGAAAGCCCGAACGGCATTTCTGTAAACTGCCAGAGCCCAGTGCCAATTGAAAACGCTGTCTTCTCTTTATCTTCAGGTGCCAAACCAACCTGCCAATATCCACTGCGAGGATCCAAGGTTATGCAAAGTCTACACCCCCTAGGGTGTCCAGTGTATCGTCAATACTGGGAAGCAGATAACTGTCCTTCTTGGTGACGTTGATCAGAAGGCGGTAGTCTAAGAAGAATCTTGTTGTGCAGTCTTTCTTCTTCACCAATACAACAGGAGACATCCAGGGGCTGCTCGAAGGCACAATGACACCATTAGCCGCCATCTCCACAATAATATTCTCGGCGTCCTCCGGTTTGGTTAACGGCTGCCTTCGCGGAACCTGTCGGATGGGCTTCGCATACCCTGTGTTAATCCTGGGCTGGACGATATCCGCTCTACCCCGTGGTCATGGGCAGATCTCGAAGACGTCGGGACATCCGGTTATTATGTTCTTCACTTCATCGCTCTGATCAGGCGAAAGGTCACGACATGATTCGTCAACTAATCCATTTAATTGTTCCGGCAGCTCGGTGGGACGACGTTGCAGCTGACGAACCACTGAGGTAGCGGTTGTTACGCTCTCCGACCGGTGTTCCTTTCTTCAGCGTTACCGGGAAACTGTTAAGGTTTATTAGCCGAAGTGGAGTGGGACGTCCGTCCTTGATGAGATACCTAGCAACCAGTACGCCGCGTCCAATCACCTGGTCCTCGTGCCTTCCAGGTTCGAGTAGAACACATTGAAGCGCAGGTTGATGTCCTCCCAACGTCCCATACGTCACGATTTGGCTCCGTGCAGGTAACGTGGTATCTTCTAGTAAGAGCACTCGTGTGTAGAGGTCCTTTCCCTGCCGAAGGATGACTTCTTCGTCTCCCAGAAATTATCACACCTCTCGCCATATCCAGCTTGATCCCGTATGCGATCATCAAGTTCGTGCCCAATATGACATCTTCATCAATTTCTGCCACGAGAGCGCAGTTCTTCAGATGTTGACCTCCGATGATGAAGGTGGCAACGGTCTCCCCGTAGACTTTGGCTGGCTGTCCGGTGGCAGTCCGTAATGCACAAGTGGTTGGTAAGATATTCTCAGTGGGAATTGTCTTCGAGTTCAAGATTGTCATGGTTGCGCCGGTATCCAGTAGCAGACTTCGCAGCTGCCCGTTCACCATCCCATCGACGTAGAAACTGCTCGTTCTGTTTCTTATTGACGTAACTCTGATGGTCTTCCTGGGGCCTTTGACATACTCGGTTATTGACGGTTGACAGTTGGCCCTTCGTATTCACCTTACATAGTTTTTCCTGCGGCTCTTCTTGTTTCTTGGTTGGACACTTGCTTCTAGGGTGTCCAAGTTAGCCGCAGCTCCAGCAGCGTATCTCCTTCTTAAGAGTCCTTAGAGCCTCCAATACTTTCGTCACTATGTCTTCGACGCTAAGGACCACATTAAGCTCCGCTTCTGCTGCTCAAACTCGCGCATAGCCCCGTATGACTGTCAGACAGCCTCGAACTCCATGGTCTGAGATAAGACGTCTCCCAAAGTTTTGGGCCAGGCGAGCTTCACACCTTGTTGTTACTCAGGGGCAGGAAGTCTATCCAGGAATTTGTCGACAGCCAAGCTCTCGTAGACATCGTCGGTGACCGATAGGTAGGCATTCCTCACTAGCCGGGGAATATCCGCTTCAAATTCCTGGACCGTCTAGTGGGTCTTCTGGACCCTGTTTCTTAGCTGTGAGCGATACAGCTGGTCCATGTGGCGGTGGCCGAAACGCTTCCGTAGTTGGACCGCTCCGACATGGGCATCCCCTGCAGCACTCCCAAAGCGTCTCCACGCATGGCCAGGCACAACGCTGAAGCTTGGGTCTCCTGCGACCACCCGTGGATCGAAGCCCCTGTCCCTGTAGTCTTCCCACGCCGTCTTTCCGTCGAATACTGGAATGGCGTAAAGATTTGGTGGCGCCCCAGCATAGGCGGGGAGAATTGTGTTATGATGGCTGCCCTTTGAGGAACGGTCGGTGACATTCGTCGGTGGGTTGCTCATACGTCCCTCGAGAGCTTCTATTCTTAGCCCAATTTCGCTAACCTTTGAATTTAATTTTTCTCTTAACCTAGACTCTACGTCAGCTACTTTATTATTTACATCGGCTAACTTATTCTTAACATTTTCCATTAACTTAGTCTCTCATGTGCTTAACTTAGACTCTAATGTATCCAATAAACCACTTTTTACAGTACCTAGCTCATTTTTAACAGTACCTAATTCATTCTGTAAATTACATAGCCTTTTATCTACATTGCCTAACTCCTTTGCTAGCTTACTTTCTACATTGCTTAACTCATTTTAAAAGTTGCAGACAACTTGCTTGAATCGGGAAGAAGAGTACGAGTTTCAACATGGTCCTCATCAGGCTTGAAAGGTGCCTAAATAAAAGATATAATTATTTGACATTTGCATTTCCGAATTTAGTTCTAATTATTTTTTGGTTGTATGTTCATTTTACATCCACATGTAAAAAAAAAAATTACTATAATCCTCTTCTAACCACGCAAACAGAGTGGTCTGTTCGCAGTATCAGTACAATTTATGGACCGAATCTGTTCCCAATTCATATTCTATTATTTTATCATGTAAAATGAGGCGTATGCTTTATTATTGGCTGGGAAGTTTTCCTTCGCCTCTAATAGTAATCTGATATCGATAATCGCACTTTCGATAGCTTCGGATTGCTTAGATTTGTATTTATTTATCGGGTCGACAGACGCCTGAAGCTGCCCTTGGGCCTCTCAACTGCCTTCTCCCACTCATTGCGGTCAGCAGAATGTCCTCTGGACACTCCAATCACCCTCAAGTCCTCAGCCACTGCGTCCTTCCATCTTCCTTTCGTTCTTCCACGTGGCCTGGCTCCACCCGGTGTTCCTTAATATAATTGTTTACTATGGAGCCGAGGTATTTAATTATTTATTGAGGTATTTGGACTGCATACTGTCCTATAACATATTGCTTCGGCGATTTTATAGGCGTTTCTTCCTAAGCCTTATGGTGCTTTGTTTTATCTTCATTTATGGATAACCCTATTCTTCCAGCTTCCTTTTGCAATCTTTCACAGGCCTCCTTGATCGCTCTGAGGGGCAGTCCATTCAGTGCCACATTATCACCGTCACCAAGCACTAGGGTTGTCTTAGTAAAAATTGTGCTTGACTGATTAAGCTCAGCTCTGTTCACCATCACTTAGAGGGCAATAGTAAATTGAATAAAAAAAAATATATATATTTTTTCATTGCTACGCAAATCACAATGGACCAACAATGGACAATGGAGATAGATAAGAAGATGTTTAAAAATAAATTAGAGTATAAAGTGAATTCTTTAAATGTAATGCCTGTTGATTCCCAATATAAGGTAACATGTTTGTACAAATAATACGTAAGTCATCTAGTTTAGGAAATTATACATGTAACTCATCTAGTACTAATAAGAACACGTTAAAATGGTTTGGGTAAACAATCGAAATTGAATAATTGAACATAAATAGAAACACAAACATAAATTTATTCAAACGTATGTATTTAATTCAAAATCAAGAGTATAAACAGCTTTGTAAAACTAAGAAAAAAGAATACTACATAATGTTGAATACATTTTGTTTAAATGTAACTATTAGCAAAAGCTTTTGGAATATTGTTAAAAAATTAAAGCAAAGTCATTAGATTGGTCCTAATTTCATTGATAGTGAACAATGGGTTAATTATTTCTCTAGTACATTGAATCCGCCATTCCGTGGTGAACTTTTTAAACATGCTGAGCCTTTAATTTTGGAACATTCTTTAGATAGAGAGTTTAGTTTTAGTGAATTGCAGGAAGTATTACATAAAGCAAAAGATATAATGGTTTGGCCACCTGATGAGAATGAACGACAATAGATGGCCAAAGAAACCGAAGAAGGCATGGATGGAGGATGTAAGAGAAGGAATGGCAACAAGAAGGCTGAGAGAGGAACAAGAAGAATGGGCCGATAGGATGGATTGGCGGGAAAAGATATTGGGTATAGGGATACATTAATTGTAAAAAAAACCCGAATAAATAAAAAATAAAATTATATACATTATTTTCCGTAAAACTTTGAAATCTATTTGAACAAAAAAACTTATTTAAGGGTGTAATTAAAAAAAATACTATAACATATATGATTATTACTATGTATATAAAATTGTTTCCCAATTATTATGCCATAATTAGCCTTTAAAAAACTTTGGGGTTTATTTTAAGCTCCTAAATATGGGAATTAGAATATTAAATATTTAAAACGGGAAAAATATTGAGGGATAAATATTTTTGAATACATAATTATTGTAAACTTTAAACTTAACGACCAATGAAACATATTGAACATCGATAGCTGTTGAAAAATTCAATTATTACATTTCATTATTAATTCAGCCCATAATGGGGAAAATACTTGAAAAACTCATTCTGAAACGTCTTCATCCTATCATAGAATCCAATCAAATAATCCCAGATCACCAATTTGGTTTCCGAACATCACACTCCACCATCCAGCAATGCCATCGTGTGGTGGACGTTGTCTCATCTGCATTAGAGCGCGGAATGTACTGCACGGGAGCTTTTCTCGATGTAGAGCAGGCTTTTGATCGAGTCTGGCATCCAGGACTGCTGTACAAACTCCGTAAATTCTTACCTTCAACTTACTTCCTTATTATCAGTTCCTACCTCAGTAATAGAACCTTTAAAGTAAACCATAATTGTTCCTACTCTTCCCTCTTCACCCAGTCTGCCGGTGTTCCTCAAGGTAGTATCCTGGGGCCCATCCTATACACGATATATACAGCTGACATCCCAACCCATCCAAGCACTGTCCTCACTACTTACGCTGATGACACATGTGTGTTATCAGTTAATAAGGATCCATTTGTTGCATCCCAATCTCTTCAATCCCATATCTCACACCTACAAGAATGGTGTCAAAATTGGAGGATTAAAATAAATCCTAACAAATCCCATCAAATTACCTTCACCCTTCGTCGTAAACCTACGAATTCCTGTCCTACTGTATCGTTTAATAATACACCACTGAACCCTGTCGAACAGATACGTTACCTAGGACTCCATCTGGATAAACGTCTCACTTGGAATCCTCATACAAGACTGAAAAGACAAGAAACTGCTCGACGTTTTCGCCTACTTCAACACTTACTGGACAAACGCTCTAAGCTACCAATTAATTACAAAAGACTTATTTACATGACAGTCATCAGACCTATTTGGGCATACGGAGTTGAGCTTTGGGGCTCTACTAAACCATCCAATTCATCTCGTATCCAATCCTTGCAATCCAAAATCCTTCGTAAAATCCTCAATGCTGCTTATTATGTCACAAACAAACTCATCCATCATGATCTTAATATCCCATATGTTACTGATTTGGCCCAAACTAGATACCTATCCTTCCATAACAAGCTCCATACGCACTTGAATCCACTAGTCTCTCAGCTTGCTTCCCATACTATTCCTGATAACCCTCCGAGGCGTCTGAAAAGAAGATGGCCTCGAGATCATCTACTATAGAACTTAATTGGAGTGCTATCGATGGGTAGTTTCTCCACAAGTGTTTTCATGTCATATTCTACATTTTTGCACATTTACTTGATATAATACCATTATAGTTGTAAATATCATTGAATTAAATAAAAAAAAAAAAAAAAAAATTATTAATTCAACAACTCGGATAGACAAGATTAAACCCTGATTGAGAAAGGCAATTGGAAGGTTATGAATCAGCAATTAAACTTAATTTTTAACCTCAATCCTTGACCCAGATTCATTAACTAGCTCTATTATATTTAAGATTTGAAATATAATGAATTTTGAAACCAACATAAAATGAACCGTATTAAAATAAAACAAGATAATAATATGTTACCTACTGGGGTAAAGGGCTGGGAGAGGACAGGGTATAGTCGAGGACTATAAGGGAAGCTGGGTGAAGAAATAAACCCCAAAACATTTATCTAACAAAAATTAGTTGAATAAAAATATATTGACATACAAATTAATTACATTTAACTATTATATATAAGGCTAGAATAGAATAGAATAACAATTACAATTTAAACCGGAATTCCCAGTCAACAGGAAAAATACAACTTTTAAATTAACATAAGATTCACCGTCAATAGCAGGACTACACAATAACATATGAACTAGAATCATACACCAGATTCTACATCAATACTCAGAATCCTAAAAACACTAATAACATAATAATTTCTTAATAAAATTTGATCTATCATCTATAACAATAATCATATCCCTCATCTATAATAATAACCAAATGCACTAATACTAATTACAACTTACACATTCCCCATCAGTACTCATTACCTCATAACCATTACTTAATTTCCATTTAAAACCAATCCCCTGATTAATTCCGTATTGGACTGATGACTCGGCGTCGCCACAGACAGACAAGACTCTTCTAACATTAATTAACATTTAATAAAATATATCTAACTTAAATTATTTGAGTTCGTTACAAATAATTCAACATTAAATTTTAATAAAAGTTTTTATTAAACATCTACATCGAATAAGATGTTTGAAAATATATATTAAAAAAAAAAAAACCTGTACCACTACAACCCATGAAGGGTCTGGGGTTCAGTACATGGTAGAGACTGTACTGTTTCATGGACAACGGTTCTGCAAGGAGGTGACTTGTCCTAGGTCACGCTCGACCGCCAGATTTTTTCCCCTTATTTTGGGTATCCTATTTTTATAATATTTTATAGAGGCTGGGTGGGCCCCAAGAGGGTCCTAGATCGTATATGATCCATCTCCCGCTGCAAACAGACTAAATAAAAATCATGGCCTGCAGCGGGAATTGAACCAGGATTTCCGGCATGGTAACTCAGTACTCTACCACTGAGGCACTCCTCTCCCGAAAATATATATATATATTATGATAATAAAAAAAAAAATAATATTAAATAAATAAAAAAAAATTATATTGCTTAAACAAATACATTATTAACGAATTAATTAAATAATTTACTAAAATGTTCAGGTAGACTTCCACGGCCGTTGATATTCTTCTTCCGGGATGGACCGTGTCATTTCGGTGATAGTAACCAAGCTTTCGCTCATCGTGCTGTGAGCTTCTTCAGGGCTAATCAGTTAATGAATAGCGGGGTTTGGGAGTTTGCTCCTTAAGAAACGACTTTCATATTTAGCCCACGGTATGAAAATTTTATGAGGAGTAAAATCAAATTTTGACTAAAAGTGGCGAGTAATGTTCCTTTCTCGATAAGGTTGTATTATTTGTATTATATTCTACATAATAGATAGAAATTAAAAGTTAAATTCCGGGACTAATCGGGAAGAGATACGTGTGGTATCTATGGTAACAGTGTATTCTATTGCTTTATTCTCCAAGTGTTGAAATGCGATAATTTTTTGTATAGGAGCCTTTTTAAAGACACCTATCCAAACAAACACTATGACTACTCTTATTTAGATTCCGCCTTATGCTGTTGGGGTCCATTCGTATCACTTGTATACAACCTCAACTGACGACAGGGCAGCGTTGCTCTGATAAGAGTAGGAAATTGACTAGCTATTTTGCAAGGGTGTGCAGTGACTATTTAATTGTGTACAGTGTGCAGTGTGTAGTGTGTAGTGCTACTGGGACAGGGGGATTGGTGTAGTAGAATGTGGACAGGCAGTGATCATGCTGTGCTTGAATACACCTCTACCGGACTATGAAGATGAGGCCCCAGTCAAAATAGTAAAGAGAGGGAAGAAATCGGATGTGGTTCGGTTGTCATTTTGCAAACTGTCATGCTGTTAGTCATTAGTTTGGGTATGTTTTGGTCAGTACTGATCTGCTTAGATCTCTTTTCTTCCACCCTTTTAGTCACTATTTCTTCTAATTTTTTTCTATGGAGGCATTTCTATAAGAAGCGACGTGCGTTCCCTCGCAATTCGAACATTGTGTTTGAGTTCGCCTAGTCGCGGACATTCAGAAATTATGTTAGCCGCTCCATCTTGCAACGGTGTGGTTGCAGTGGTTTTTTGTGTGCCCAAATTGCTAACATTTATATCATTGGGGTGTTACTATATCCTTTCTTGGGATGTATTTCACAACCGTGAATATACATCTATATGAGTTCAGTTGGCAGTTTTAGTGTTGTAACAAGTCACCGCACCAACTATTAGCCCGGAAGATGACCTACAAAGTAAGGCGAAACGTTGGCATGATTAATAAAAAATATATATTTATAATTTTAATTAAAATAGTACACATTAATTTAAACTAAATGTATTAAATAATTTAATTATTATTAAAAAATAATGCGCGATGATAAGTATCAGTGGAGAACGGTTAATGAGTAAGAACACATTTAAAATTCATTAGAGGCGGAAATGGGTAAACTCCAGTTGCGTGTCGGAGCTGACACACACTTTTTTTTTTGTTTCAAATTCTTCGTTTATTCATAAATATTAACATACAATAGATAATAACATAGCATATATATATGTATATATATATATATATATATATATATATATATATATATATATGTATAAGTTATGTGTGTGTAAATAGACTATTTGTATTAGTTTTAGGTTAAGAGTTAAGCATATGATTATTTTTCTCTCTTTAAAAAAAAAAAAAAGATTTGATTTGATAAGATAGATACGAGCTGTTTAATCAATAAAAATTTAGTTGATGGGATTATCTCAGTCTAATTTTAACTTATATATATACAGCAAAATAATTACAATTGTTGTACTCCTTAAAGGTATATCAAGTATTTACAACGGCTGAGTCTGCTGAAGGCGGGAACTCTAAACCGGGACAAGGCCGCTGGCTTTATACATACTAAGCAGTGAAAGACCGCTTTTCAACAGTGGCTTTATATTACGAGTCCTTTGGAGCGATGTGCCTTTAATTGCACTCTGCGGGGGTACTTCCGAAAGTATATACAGTCGGCCGATGGTCTGACGGACCGGTTGTATACGAAGAGTCCAGTCTTGGTGATGTACGTCCCCAGTGTGTTGTTGTTTTTACACAACCAGGGAATGTGTTTGGCTTGAAGTCACCAAGGACTATATTCCGACTGAATGACGGCATGTTGCAACAACAACCTCACAGATGTATGAACAGCTCTCGGCTTCCTATAGACACAGCTAAACGTGAAGCAGGTCTTGAACAGTCAACTGCGACTATGTGAGTAGTGGCAGTTGAACACACTGGGATAGGAACACTCCTAGACGGTTCATCATTTTGGAAGAGGATGGCGACGCCTTAGCGACTAGACGTTTATGTGCTTCACTAGTTTGTTGGTCCTTTGGGAAAGCAAAAATTTCCTCCTGATTCACCAATTGTATAGTTTTAACCTTTAAAACTGTGTTCTTTTACCTTTATCTTCTCCATTCTGTTGATTTGTAAGTCGTGAACTTAACGACTTAACCAAAAATGTGAATGGAATAAAACACTTGTGGATGCAGTGAAGAACTGTAATTAAAAAAACATATTAACAAACTTATAAATAACTAAATAACTCCAGGTATCTTTAGTTACAAACCTGAATCAACACAATAGCCAATATTCCATAATAACACACATAATATAAATTTAACAAATGTTCACCCGAGCTAGTCTCTCAGTAAGCAATATCTATTATAACCTTACTCACATCTGTCCCTGAAGGTTATCTTCACGTCTGTTAAGTTTGGCGTGAATATTCAAACTTACATCCATACTAAAAAATATAACTATACTCTTAAGTAACAGAAGAGAATCATATATATAAATATACATAAATGATTTTTCGAACTTACTATTAATACTTATAAGATAGGTCTGGAAAAACAACACTATTTTAAAGATAAAACAATAGTACTTATTTTTGAAAGTTTTATTTAAAATGTAGTACGAGCAAATGGCCACTTAATAATCATGCAATTTTTACGTCAACATTATACATTTTTTTTGGTTCTCCCTTCCTGCCATTGCTGGCATACGGGGTGCGGTGGGGGTGGGTTGATGCGTACGGTTGACGCTCACCCACCAGTGATAATATAACTTATACTTGATACTTTATAAGTTAAACTTCGGTAAATAGTAACAGGATTCCGATTGGAGTGAAAGATCATTCTTCTGAGTGCGAAAAAAATGCCCTGTCTTAATGTATTGGAATGTCAAATTATTCAGTTTATTCGATTGTTTGACTATCTACCATTTCTAATCCACTTTTTTTCTTTTCTTTTTTTTTTTTATTTTTTTTTCCTTTCTTTCTTTTTTTTTTTTTATTTTTTTTTTATTTTTTTTTTTATTTTTATTTTTTTTTAATTTTTTTCTTTATTTTTTTTTTCCTTTTCTTTCTTTTTTTTTTTTTTTCTTTTTTTTTTTAATTTTTAATTTTTTTTTTTTTCTTTTTTTAATTTTTTTTTCTTTATTATTATATATTTACTGGATGTATTCTGTGTACAGTTGTAAATTTCAATAAATATATATTAAAAAAAAAAAAAATTTATTATTATTTTATTTTTTTTATCTTTTTATATTTTTTTTCTTTATTATTTATTGTTTTCTTTTTTTTCTTTTTTTCTTTTTTTTTTTTTCCTTTTTTTATTTTTTTAAATTTTTTTTTTTTTTAATTTATATTTTTTTATTTTATTTTTTTTTATTATTTTTTTTTATTTATATTTTTTATTATTTTATTTTTTTTACTTTTTTTTATTATTTTTTTTCTTTATTTTTTATTTTTATTTTTTAAATTTATTTTTCTTTATTTTTATTTTTTTCCACTTTTTATTTGGTTCTTCCTTCATGCCAATTGCTGGCATATGGGGTGCGGCGGGGGCGGGTTGATGCGAACAGTTGACGATCACCCACCAGTGATAATATAACTTATACTTTATACTTTATATGTTAAACTTCGGTAAATAGTAACAGGATTCCGATTGGAGTGAAAGATCATTCTTCTGAGTGCGAAAAAAATACCCTGTCTTAATGGTATTGGAATGTCAAATTATTCAGTTTATTCGATCGTTTGACTATCTACCATTTCTAATCGACATTTTTTTCTTCTTATTTTCTTTTCTTTTTCTTTTTTTTTTCCTTTTTCCCTTTTTTTTCTTTTTTTTTAATTCTTTTTTAAATTTATTATTTTTTTTTTATTTTTCTTTTTTTATTATTTATTTTATTTTATTTTTTTTTTTTTAGTTTTTTTCTTCTTTTTTTTTTTCCTTTTTTTTTTTTTTTAATTTTTTTTTTTTTTTTAATTTATATATATATTTTTTCTTTTTTTTTTTTTTTCCTTTTTTTATTTTTTTAATTTTTTTTTATTTTTTTTTTAATTTATATATTTTTTTTTTTTACTTTCTTTATATTTATTTATTTTTTTTTTTTTTAAATTATTTTTTAAATTTATTTTTCTTTATTTTTATTTTTTTCCACTTTTTATTTGGTTCTTCCTTCATGCCAATTGCTGGCATATGGGGTGCGGCGGGGGCGGGTTGATGCGAACGGTTGACGATCACCCACCAGTGATAATATAGCTTATACTTTATACTTTATAAGTTAAACTTCGGTAAATAGTAACAGGATTCCGATTGGAGTGAAAGATCATTCTTCTGAGTGCGAAAAAAAACCCTGTCTTAATGGTATTGGAATGTCAAATTATTCAGTTTATTCGATCGTTTAAATATCTACCATTTCTAATCCACTTTTTTTTTCTTATTATTTTGTTTTCTTTTTCTTTTTTTTCTTTTCTTTTTCTTTCTTTTTTTCCTTTTTCCCTTTTTTTCTTTTTTTTCTTTTTTTTCTTTTTTTTTCTTTTTTTTTAAATTTATTTATTTTTCTTTTATTTTTTTATTTTTTTTTTATTTATTTTTTTTATTTATTTTATTTATTTTTTTTTTCTTTTTCTTTCTTTTTTTCCTTTTTCCCTTTTTTTCTTTTTTTTCTTTTTTTAAAATTTTTTTTATTTTTTTTTTCTTTATATTTTTTTATTTTTTTCCTTTTTTTATTTATTATTTTTTTATTTTATTTATTTTTTTAATTTATTTTTCTTTTTTTTTCCGCTTTTTTTTTTGGTTCATCCTTCCTGCCAATTGCTGGCATATGGGGTGCGGCGGGGGCGGGTTGATGCGTACGGTTGACGCTCACCCATCAGTGATAATATAGTTTATACTTTATACTTTATATGTTAAACTTCGGTAAATAGTAACAGGATTCCGATTGAAGTGAAAGATTATTCTTCTGAGTGCGAAAAAAATACCCTGTCTTAATGGTATTGGAATGTCAAATTATTCAGTTTATTCGATCGTTTGAATATCTACCATTTCTAATCGACTTTTTTTTCTTCTCATTTTCTTTTCTTTTTCTTTTTTTTTTCCTTTTTCCCTTGTTTCTTTTTTTTCTTTTTTTTTAATTTTTTTTTAATTTATTTTATTTTTATTTTATTTTTTTTTATTTTATTTTTTTTATTATTTATTTTATTTTTTATTTTATTTTATTTTTATTTTTATTTTTTTATTTTTTTTTTATTTTTTTTTTCCTTTTTTTATTTTTTTAATTTTTTTTATTTTTTTTTTAATTTATATTTTTTATTTTTTATTTTTTTTTTTTTTTTTAAATTTATTTTTTTTTTTTTCCACTTTTTATTTGGTTCTTCCTTCATGCCAATTGCTGGCATACGGGTTGCGGCGGGGGCAGGGTGATGCGTACGGTTGACGCTCACCCACCAGTGATAATATAACTTATACTTTATACTTTATACTTTTTTTTCTTTCTTTTTTTCCCTTTTTTCTTTTTTTCTTTTGTTTCCTCTTTTTTTTTATTTACCTTTTTTTGTGTTTTTAATTAACATTGTTAATTACACCAACTCACTGTTAACCACACTAACTCACTTCTGCTACTGAAGAATTGTCTAATGAAGCAAATATAAATTCAAAGAAGCAAAATTACGAGGGTTCACCACTAAACCAATCGCCTATTAAAAAGATGGGTATATACCACCAGGAAATTTCTCCGATTTCGGTGAGCAACAGATTTCAAATACTAACTTAGACTGAACTTTCATCTAACAATCCGGCTGCTTCAAACCAGACTTCTAACAATGAAAAAAATACTACTGATAATTCTCCATAAATCGCCCAATTTTTCTCCACCAAGCAAATAATTATCAACTCCTAGTAAATGATTTAAAAGGATTTTGTTTAGGACCCTTTACCACTAAAATATGCGGCAGCAATACAAAAACCTTAGCAACCATTTAAGATTACAGGAGAATGACTAAATATTACGACAAACAAAAAATAGAATATTATACCACATACACATAACATACACGCGACTAGTTACAGAGGCTGCCACCACTATCAAACAGTAAAAAAAAAAGTAAACTCACCTAGACAAATTGAAAAAAAATAATTGCAGTGCGACAGCAGAAACTACGTATAAAAGCAGCTAGAAATGCCTCGACGAATTTCACATTTGCAGATGCTGCTCGTCCAGCACACTCAACGCAACAACAAACAGTTACTACGGAATCAAACATTGACAGCATCTTATCTACTATAACAAAAGTTATTTTAGAAACGATCAAACCCGAATTATCACAAATTATGCAACAGTTAAGCTGACTAGTAACATCCTTCTTTACGAATGGGCCGCAAATCGAATTCTAGTGGAAGCACCTTGCTATAAATCTGTTCAAAGCACAATGTACAAATTCCCGCATTGAATGAGCCAACATTCTACAGATCAAGCTGTAAACCAGACATCCTCGACATACCACTAACCAAATTTTAGGTACATTTTAGGCTTTCTCTCTCTCCCCACGTGATCACAGCTCTGAACTCGGACCATATCCCAGTTTTAATTAATTTCTCAGCACAGATACGCAAATAAACGAGGAGAAAATCCCTCATTAATGGAGTTATCGACTGGGAAACGTTCAAAATTTTAATCGATGAAAAAATAAATATAAAGAATAATTATTCTACCGCAATAGAAATAGATACAAACATATACAACTTCAACGAATATATCTCACATAACCTGGATGAAGCAACTATAATATTATAACTATAGGCCAGTGTTTACTTACAGGGAAAGGTGAAGAGTAGACTCTAATTTTTTTTTAAAAGCTATAAAAAAACTTTAAGAAAAGGGGCTAGTTTCACTTCGGTAAATAGTAACACCATTCCGATTGGCGTGAATGATTATTCTTCTGAGTGCGAAATCAAAATGGCCTGTCTTAATGGTATTGGAATAGCATGTGTTTTTCGGAGTTTGTTCGATCCTTTTGACTATCTACCATTTCTAATCCCCTTAGATTTAAAATCTGCAGTCAATGTAGGAAGGATCTATAATGTTCACATAGGCTTCCACGGCCGTTGATATTGTTCTTCCGGGATGGACCTTGTCATCGCGGTGCTATTTACCAAACTATCGCTGTGAGCTTCTTCAGGGCTAGTCAGTTAACCGCGCGAGCAGATGGTCGGAGTCAGGGTATTCAGGGTGAGGGGGGGCGAGGTCTCGATCGAAGTCGGCCTTCCCATTGGATGGGGTGGCCACGTGTGTGTTTGGTGGGGTGGGGTTCATCTGTATGTGAGTTATTCTGTCGGTCTTTCGTTGGACGTCCGGATACCAAACCAGTTTTTGCTAAGCTTATAGCCATCTTCCTTATTGAAATTGTTGGGTTCTTTGAGAATTTCGATAGCTTCTCTTATGTTACGGAGAAGGTAATTGGCTTCTTTTAGGCTGGTGTTTTCAAAGGGTATGTGGTGGTAGGTGTTGTAAAGATGACACAACACCAATCACTTATACATGCTAACAACCACATACCCTTTGGAAACACCACCATCCATGCAAAATAATCTAATTACCTTCTCCGTAACGTAAGAGATGCTATCGAAATTGTCAAAGAACCCAACCAATTCAATAAGGAAGATGGTTGCCTATAAGCTTAGCAAAAACTGATAACCGGCCGTCCACAGAAAGACCCTCACAATTACTCACATACAGATTAACCCCACCCCACCAAACACACAAGAACACACCCGAACACCATACGACCAGCACAGACCAGGCAATGGGAAGGCCGACTTCGATCGAAACCACGCCCGCCCCCCTCCCCCTGAATACCCTGACTCCGACCATCCGCTCGCGATTAACTGACAGTACATTTAGGGCCTTCCCATTGAGAAGCGGGTTCTTCCAGTTCCCAGAATTTTTCGATTAAGTTGTCAATTGTTGATGTGGATAAAATATGCAACGAAGCTGTGTAGCTAGGTTCAACATTGTGAATTCGTCCTAAAACCACCCATCCGAATACGGTGTTCATTAACGTGGCTTCCTCACCTTCGATTCGTCGTATTCCATTCCGAAGAATTTTCCAAAACAAATCAGCTCCCAATAAAATGTCAATTTCTCGAGGCTCAAAGAAATTAGGATCCGCTAAAGCATATGATGCGATTTTCTGTTGGACCCTACGGGGTACTTGACTCGTTGGCAATTTACCAGTAATATTCGGCACAACAGTTGCTTGCGTGGATAATAAAGGACCGTGTCTGTTTCTTGGCTTTAATATGCAACGAGCTGTTCCTATTCCCTCCATTAGATGTTGTCCCACTCCTGAAAGATTTCTTTTAACTTTCTCAATATGGAGATGAAAAGCATTCGCACATGATTGGGTGATCAATGTACACTGTGACCCGGAATCTAGGAGGATGGGAATTGGTTTAAACATCGACTTATTATCCTGTAAATGCACGATAGCCGTACTTAGCAATATGTCATTGTTGTCTTGGCAAGCATGTGTCATTACTGAAGAATATGTTTCAGGTGGATTTTGATTGGCCACAGGTGTTATGGCATCATTTGCTTGGCTATTAAATTGGTTATTTCGGCTCGGGAAATGCAGCAGTGAATTGTGAGATTTTTGACAATATGCACAACATGTTTTGTTTTTACACTCTTGAGTTGAATGAGTCAAGGTGAGATGATAGCGACAACCTGGGTAATTCTTTATTGATTCAAACCGTTCTTTGGCAGTCATTGCCTTGAAACGAGGGCAGCTCGTTAAATAATGGTTTTGTTTGCATAAAAAACAAGTACGTAATTGTTTATTCTGTTGAGAATTTGGTTGCGTTGAAACGATAAATGAATGTCCTTTGGGCTTGCGGTTGGTATTTACTTGAATTTTATTATCTTCGGATAGGCATGAAGATAATTCCAGAACTTTACATTGCTGAGTCACAAACTTTGTAAGTTGGTCAAAGGTAGGGAACTCGACGTCAATATGTTTTTGTTCGAAAGCTCTTTTAGTTGATGCATCCAAACACCGCATGGCTAAGCTGAATAGAATAAATCTAGTTTCATCCGCCAGGTGTAGCTGCTGAAATTGTGTTACATTATCCACCATGCAATCCAAGAAATGCCTTAAGGACGATAACGTCGGTGATCCAGTTATTGGCTTGAATGCTAATAACCGTTGAACATAAAGAGAGGCTAAAATGCGTTTATTATTGTATCGAGTAATAAGCCTTTCCCAAGCCAAGTCATAATTCAGCTCCTGAATTGGGAGATTTTTAATAAGATTTAGAGCATCATCTCTTAGAGTAGAGTTCAGGTAATGAAATTTTTCAATTTTATCTAAACCGTCATCCTTGTGAACTAGAACTTCATAGGTATCGCGGTAGTGAGGCCAATCAATGGGATTTCCATTAAAAATTGGGAGATTAATTTTGGGCAAACGCCCTCGTGGATTTCTGGAGTCATTTAATGAGGCAGTTGCATTTACCGATTGGTCTGTCGAACCAATTCGTGTTGTTTTGGCATCTTCCTCGGTTAGACGTTTGTACAACATTTTACATTCATAATAGTAACGGTCGGAATTTTCCTTTCTTGCTTTCTCGTTTTCATCGGGATATTCTTTTTCACGGCCTCCTTGAAAATACATTTGTGTAATTTCTTCTTGGGTTTGATCCATTTGTAGCCGAAGGGAAGTTAAATCATCATACATGGCGTAAAAAAGTGGTTTGTATGAAGCATCGGTGGCAACCCGTCTTCCTTGGTCTGTCACTCCCTTGATTCTGGCTTGAAGCGTTGATAACTTCGACTTTAAATACTTCAAATGTTTTTCAATATCTTTCTCAGTAGCCATGTTGAAGAAGAAAAGAGAAGGAAAATGAGAAAAAAAAAATTATTATTGGAAGGTTCAATTCGAAAAAATTCTCACTTTAATAAGAAGGTAAAATTATGATTCAGAGAATACTGTGAATGAACAGAATGTTCGAGCCCACGCGAACTAGAATTTTGTTGTTGAAAATATTACGATCATTACCTAATAAAAAAGAAAAATATTAAATAAATAACTTATAGTATAACCTTTTTGTCACACCACCGCAATCCGACCTCGGAGGACCAAATGTTTTATCATCCAATCTGTCTCAACGTTATCAACTGGGAAAGGGATGATTAATAAAAAAAAATTAAAATAAAAATAAATTTTATTTTAACTGGACTGCGCCGGAGTGCGATGTTTTGACAATCCAAGGTGATACATGGCACGCTTGTTGCACCAAATACATAATTAAAATTATACAACTGTAATTCTAACACTTTTATATTGTTTTTGTTATATTGTTGAACTTCATTAAAATAAACAAAACACTTCATAAATAAAAAAAAAGAAAATTTTATCCTAAAGAAAAATTAAAACTATCAATTAAAACTATAAACATTTGATTTTATCTTATTTTACTTATGCGCATAAAACCGCAATACAATTCGTACGAACCCAGGCAGATGTAGCTTCCGTTTGAAATCATCGTAGTGCGACCGGTCACATGCCACAATATATCTGAATTCCAAAATTCATTATTGCTCGTCTGAGCGATGAAAAAGGTGCTCGTCTGAGTGATGAAAAGGTGCTCGTCTGAGCGATGAAAAAGTGCTCGTCTGAGCGATGAAAAAGTGCTCGTCTGAGCGATGAAAAGGTACCGAGCCGGCCGGCTGTTAGCACTGAACTGGTATAGTCCCAGAGTTGTAACAGGACGGTTCACATCAAGGTTGTGGTAAATAAACACGGACTCCAATCCTCGGAACGTAAACAGAACACGTCGATAATCCTTCATTCTTCCTTCCTATTACTGTTGTTATTGCCTTATTAATTAAAATTAAAAAACCTCTCACAAAATAAACATAAATGTAACCTTATATAAAACAAACATAAATGTGACCTTACATAAAACAAATGTAATCATTAAACAAAATTTCAATGTGACCTAATTAAAAAAAAATGCGATTCGGTCCCGAACATCCGTAATAACGGGAAGTAATCAAATTGAAGCCACGTGGAAAAAGGAGAGTGAAAAAATGAGACCATTCTTCTGAGTGTGAAAGGGTATTTATACATGGGGTGGGGTCCCGATCGAAGTAGGCCTTCCCATTGGCTGGTCTGTACCGGTCTGTTGTCTACGGGTGTGTTTGGTGGGGTGGGGTTCATCTGTATGCGAGTTATTCTGTCGGCCTTTCTTTGGACGGCCGGATACCAAACAAGTTTTTGCTAAGCTTATAGCCATCTTCCTTATTGAAATTGTTAGGTTCTTTGAGAATTTCGATAGCTTCTCTTATATCACGGAGAAGGTAATTAGCTTCTTTTAGGCTGGTGTTTTCAAAGGGTATGTGGTGGTAGGTGTTGTTAAAAGGACACAACACCAATCACTTATACACCCTATCAACCACATACCCTTTGAAAACACCACCATCCATGCAAAATAATCTAATTACATTCTCCGTAACGTAAGAGAAGCTATCGAAATTGTCAAAAAAACCAACCACTTCAATAAGAAAGATGGCTGGCTATAAGCTTAGCAAAAACTGGTAACCGGCCGTCCACAGAAAGAACCTCACAATTACTCACATACAGATTAACCCCACCCCACCAAACACACAAGAACACACCCGAACACCATACGACCAGCACAGACCAGGCAATGGGAAGGCCGACTTCGATCGAAACCACGCCCGCCCCCCTCCCCCTGAATACCCTGACTCCGACCATCCGCTCGCGATTAACTGACAGTACATTTAGGGCCTTCCCATTGACTGACAGTTAATCGCGAGCGGATGGTCGGAGTCAGGGTATGCAGGGGGAGGGGGGCGGGCGTGGACTCGATCGAAGTTGGGCTTCCCATTGCCTGGTTTGTGCCGGTCGTGTTGTGTTCGGGTGTGTTCGTGTGTGTTTTTGGGGTGGGGTTCATCTGTATGTGAGTAATTGTGAGGTTCTTTCTGTGGACGGCCGGTTACCAGTTTTTGCTAAGCTTATAGCCAGCCATCTTTCTTATTGAAGTGGTTGGTTTTTTTGACAATTTCGATAGCTTCTCTTACGTTACGGAGAAGGTAATTAGATTATTTTGCATGGATGGTGGTGTTTTCAAAGGGTATGTGGTTGATAGCGTGTATAAGGGATTGGTGTTGTGTCCTTTTAACAACACCTACCACCACATACCCTTTGAAAACACCAGCCTAAAAGAAGCTAATTACCTTCTCCGTGATATAAGAGAAGCTATCGAAATTCTCAAAGAACCTAACAATTTCAATAAGGAAGATGGCTATAAGCTTAGCAAAAACTTGTTTGGTATCCGGCCGTCCAAAGAAAGGCCGACAGAATAACTCGCATACAGATGAACCCCACCCCACCAAACACACCCGTAGACAACAGACCGGTACAGACCAGCCAATGGGAAGGCCTACTTCGATCGGGACCCCACCCCATGTATAAATACCCTTTCACACTCAGAAGAATGGTCTCATTTTTTCACTCTCCTTTTTCCACGTGGCTTCAATTTGTTTACTTCCCGTTATTACGGATGTTCGGGACCGAATCGCATTTTTTTTTAATTAGGTCACATTGAAATTTTGTTTAATGATTACATTTGTTTTATGTAAGGTCACATTTATGTTTGTTTTATATAAGGTTACATTTATGTTTATTTTGTGAGAGGTTTTTTAATTTTAATTAATAAGGCAATAACAACAGTAATAGGAAGGAAGAATGAAGGATTATCGACGTGTTCTGTTTACGTTCCGAGGATTGGAGTCCGTGTTTATTTACCACAACCTTGATGTGAACCGTCCTGTTACAACTCTGGGACTATACCAGTTCAGTGCTAACAGCCGGCCGGCTCGGTACCTTTTCATCGCTCAGACGAGCACTTTTTCATCGCTCAGACGAGCACTTTTTCATCGCTCAGACGAGCACCTTTTCATCGCTCAGACGAGCACCTTTTTCATCGCTCAGACGAGCAATAATGAATTTTGGAATTCAGATATATTGTGACATGTGACGGGTCGCACTACGATGATTTCAAACGGAAGCTACATCTGCCTGGGTTCGTACGAATTGTATTGCGGTTTTATGCGCATAAGTAAAATAAGATAAAATCAAATGTTTATAGTTTTAATTGATAGTTTTAATTTTTCTTTAGGATAAAATTTTCTTTTTTTTTTATTTATGAAGTGTTTTGTTTATTTTAATGAAGTTCAACAATATAACAAAAACAATATAAAAGTGTTAGAATTACAGTTGTATAATTTTAATTATGTATTTGGTGCAACAAGCGTGCCATGTATCACCTTGGATTGTCAAAACATCGCACTCCGGCGCAGTCCAGTTAAAATAAAATTTATTTTTATTTTAATTTTTTTTTATTAATCATCCCTTTCCCAGTTGATAACGTTGAGACAGATTGGATGATAAAACATTTGGTCCTCCGAGGTCGGATTGCGGTGGTGTGACAAAAAGGTTATACTATAAGTTATTTATTTAATATTTTTCTTTTTTATTAGGTAATGATTGTAATATTTTCAACAACAAAATTCTAGTTCGCGTGGGCTCGAACATTCTGTTCATTCACAGTATTCTCTGAATCATAATTTTACCTTCTTATTAAAGTGAGAATTTTTTCGAATTGAACCTTCCAATAATAATTTTTTTTTTCTCATTTTCCTTCTCTTTTCTTCTTCAACATGGCTACTGAGAAAGAAATTGAAAAACATTTGAAGTATTTAAAGTCGAAGTTATCAACGCTTCAAGCCAGAATCAAGGGAGTGACAGACCAAGGAAGACGGGTTGCCACCGATGCTTCACACAAACCACTTTTTTACGCCATGTATGATGATTTAACTTCCCTTCGGCTACAAATGGATCAAACCCAAGAAGAAATTACACAAATGTATTTTCAAGGAGGCCGTGAAAAAGAATATCCCGATGAAAACGAGAAAGCAAGAAAGGAAAATTCCGACCGTTACTATTATGAATGTAAAATGTTGTACAAACGTCTAACCGAGGAAGATGCCAAAACAACACGAATTGGTTCGACAGACCAATCGGTAAATGCAACTGCCTCATTAAATGACTCCAGAAATCCACGAGGGCGTTTGCCCAAAATTAATCTCCCAATTTTCAATGGAAATCCCATTGATTGGCCTCACTACCGCGATACCTATGAAGTTCTAGTTCACAAGGATGACGGTTTAGATAAAATTGAAAAATTTCATTACCTGAACTCTACTCTAAGAGATGATGCTCTAAATCTTATTAAAAATCTCCCAATTCAGGAGCTGAATTATGACTTGGCTTGGGAAAGGCTTATTACTCGATACAATAATAAACGCATTTTAGCCTCTCTTTATGTTCAACGGTTATTAGCATTCAAGCCAATAACTGGATCACCGACGTTATCGTCCTTAAGGCATTTCTTGGATTGCATGGTGGATAATGTAACACAATTTCAGCAGCTACACCTGGCGGATGAAACTAGATTTATTCTATTCAGCTTAGCCATGCGGTGTTTGGATGCATCAACTAAAAGAGCTTTCGAACAAAAACATATTGACGTCGAGTTCCCTACCTTTGACCAACTTACAAAGTTTGTGACTCAGCAATGTAAAGTTCTGGAATTATCTTCATGCCTATCCGAAGATAATAAAATTCAAGTAAATACCAACCGCAAGCCCAAAGGACATTCATTTATCGTTTCAACGCAACCAAATTCTCAACAGAATAAACAATTACGTACTTGTTTTTTATGCAAACAAAACCATTATTTAACGAGCTGCCCTCGTTTCAAGGCAATGACTGCCAAAGAACGGTTTGAATCAATAAAGAATTACCCAGGTTGTCGCTATCATCTCACCTTGACTCATTCAACTCAAGAGTGTAAAAACAAAACATGTTGTGCATATTGTCAAAAATCTCACAATTCACTGCTGCATTTCCCGAGCCGAAATAACCAATTTAATAGCCAAGCAAATGATGCCATAACACCTGTGGCCAATCAAAATCCACCTGAAACATATTCTTCAGTAATGACACATGCTTGCCAAGACAACAATGACATATTGCTAAGTACGGCTATCGTGCATTTACAGGATAATAAGTCGATGTTTAAACCAATTCGCATCCTCCTAGATTCCGGGTCACAGTGTACATTGATCACCCAATCATGTGCGAATGCTTTTCATCTCCATATTGAGAAAGTTAAAAGAAATCTTTCAGGAGTGGGACAACATCTAATGGAGGGAATAGGAACAGCTCGTTGCATATTAAAGCCAAGAAACAGACACGGTCCTTTATTATCCACGCAAGCAACTGTTGTGCCGAATATTACTGGTAAATTGCCAACGAGTCAAGTACCCCGTAGGGTCCAACAGAAAATCGCATCATATGCTTTAGCGGATCCTAATTTCTTTGAGCCTCGAGAAATTGACATTTTATTGGGAGCTGATTTGTTTTGGAAAATTCTTCGGAATGGAATACGACGAATCGAAGGTGAGGAAGCCACGTTAATGAACACCGTATTCGGATGGGTGGTTTTAGGACGAATTCACAATGTTGAACCTAGCTACACAGCTTCGTTGCATATTTTATCCACATCAACAATTGACAACTTAATCGAAAAATTCTGGGAACTGGAAGAACCCGCTTCTCAATGGGAAGGCCCTAAATGTACTGTCAGTTAATCGCGAGCGGATGGTCGGAGTCAGGGTATTCAGGGGGAGGGGGGCGGGCGTGGTTTCGATCGAAGTCGGCCTTCCCATTGCCTGGTCTGTGCTGGTCGTATGGTGTTCGGGTGTGTTCTTGTGTGTTTGGTGGGGTGGGGTTAATCTGTATGTGAGTAATTGTGAGGGTCTTTCTGTGGACGGCCGGTTATTAGTTTTTGCTAAGCTTATAGGCAACCATCTTCCTTATTGAATTGGTTGGGTTCTTTGACAATTTCGATAGCATCTCTTACGTTACGGAGAAGGTAATTAGATTATTTTGCATGGATGGTGGTGTTTCCAAAGGGTATGTGGTTGTTAGCATGTATAAGTGATTGGTGTTGTGTCATCTTTACAACACCTACCACCACATACCCTTTGAAAACACCAGCCTAAAAGAAGCCAATTACCTTCTCCGTAACATAAGAGAAGCTATCGAAATTCTCAAAGAACCCAACAATTTCAATAAGGAAGATGGCTATAAGCTTAGCAAAAACTTGTTTGGTATCCGGCCGTCCAAAGAAAGGCCGACAGAATAACTCGCATACAGATGAACCCCACCCCACCAAACACACCCGTAGACAACAGACCGGTACAGACCAGCCAATGGGAAGGCCTACTTCGATCGGGACCCCACCCCATGTATAAATACCCTTTCACACTCAGAAGAATGGTCTCATTTTTTCACTCTCCTTTTTCCACGTGGCTTCAATTTGTTTACTTCCCGTTATTACGGATGTTCGGGACCGAATCGCATTTTTTTTTAATTAGGTCACATTGAAATTTTGTTTAATGATTACATTTGTTTTATGTAAGGTCACATTTATGTTTGTTTTATATAAGGTTACATTTATGTTTATTTTGTGAGAGGTTTTTTAATTTTAATTAATAAGGCAATAACAACAGTAATAGGAAGGAAGAATGAAGGATTATCGACGTGTTCTGTTTACGTTCCGAGGATTGGAGTCCGTGTTTATTTACCACAACCTTGATGTGAACCGTCCTGTTACAACTCTGGGACTATACCAGTTCAGTGCTAACAGCCGGCCGGCTCGGTACCTTTTCATCGCTCAGACGAGCACTTTTTCATCGCTCAGACGAGCACTTTTTCATCGCTCAGACGAGCACCTTTTCATCGCTCAGACGAGCACCTTTTTCATCGCTCAGACGAGCAATAATGAATTTTGGAATTCAGATATATTGTGACATGTGACGGGTCGCACTACGATGATTTCAAACGGAAGCTACATCTGCCTGGGTTCGTACGAATTGTATTGCGGTTTTATGCGCATAAGTAAAATAAGATAAAATCAAATGTTTATAGTTTTAATTGATAGTTTTAATTTTTCTTTAGGATAAAATTTTCTTTTTTTTTTATTTATGAAGTGTTTTGTTTATTTTAATGAAGTTCAACAATATAACAAAAACAATATAAAAGTGTTAGAATTACAGTTGTATAATTTTAATTATGTATTTGGTGCAACAAGCGTGCCATGTATCACCTTGGATTGTCAAAACATCGCACTCCGGCGCAGTCCAGTTAAAATAAAATTTATTTTTATTTTAATTTTTTTTTATTAATCATCCCTTTCCCAGTTGATAACGTTGAGACAGATTGGATGATAAAACATTTGGTCCTCCGAGGTCGGATTGCGGTGGTGTGACAAAAAGGTTATACTATAAGTTATTTATTTAATATTTTTCTTTTTTATTAGGTAATGATTGTAATATTTTCAACAACAAAATTCTAGTTCGCGTGGGCTCGAACATTCTGTTCATTCACAGTATTCTCTGAATCATAATTTTACCTTCTTATTAAAGTGAGAATTTTTTCGAATTGAACCTTCCAATAATAATTTTTTTTTTCTCATTTTCCTTCTCTTTTCTTCTTCAACATGGCTACTGAGAAAGAAATTGAAAAACATTTGAAGTATTTAAAGTCGAAGTTATCAACGCTTCAAGCCAGAATCAAGGGAGTGACAGACCAAGGAAGACGGGTTGCCACCGATGCTTCATACAAACCACTTTTTTACGCCATGTATGATGATTTAACTTCCCTTCGGCTACAAATGGATCAAACCCAAGAAGAAATTACACAAATGTATTTTCAAGGAGGCCGTGAAAAAGAATATCCCGATGAAAACGAGAAAGCAAGAAAGGAAAATTCCGACCGTTACTATTATGAATGTAAAATGTTGTACAAACGTCTAACCGAGGAAGATGCCAAAACAACACGAATTGGTTCGACAGACCAATCGGTAAATGCAACTGCCTCATTAAATGACTCCAGAAATCCACGAGGGCGTTTGCCCAAAATTAATCTCCCAATTTTCAATGGAAATCCCATTGATTGGCCTCACTACCGCGATACCTATGAAGTTCTAGTTCACAAGGATGACGGTTTAGATAAAATTGAAAAATTTCATTACCTGAACTCTACTCTAAGAGATGATGCTCTAAATCTTATTAAAAATCTCCCAATTCAGGAGCTGAATTATGACTTGGCTTGGGAAAGGCTTATTACTCGATACAATAATAAACGCATTTTAGCCTCTCTTTATGTTCAACGGTTATTAGCATTCAAGCCAATAACTGGATCACCGACGTTATCGTCCTTAAGGCATTTCTTGGATTGCATGGTGGATAATGTAACACAATTTCAGCAGCTACACCTGGCGGATGAAACTAGATTTATTCTATTCAGCTTAGCCATGCGGTGTTTGGATGCATCAACTAAAAGAGCTTTCGAACAAAAACATATTGACGTCGAGTTCCCTACCTTTGACCAACTTACAAAGTTTGTGACTCAGCAATGTAAAGTTCTGGAATTATCTTCATGCCTATCCGAAGATAATAAAATTCAAGTAAATACCAACCGCAAGCCCAAAGGACATTCATTTATCGTTTCAACGCAACCAAATTCTCAACAGAATAAACAATTACGTACTTGTTTTTTATGCAAACAAAACCATTATTTAACGAGCTGCCCTCGTTTCAAGGCAATGACTGCCAAAGAACGGTTTGAATCAATAAAGAATTACCCAGGTTGTCGCTATCATCTCACCTTGACTCATTCAACTCAAGAGTGTAAAAACAAAACATGTTGTGCATATTGTCAAAAATCTCACAATTCACTGCTGCATTTCCCGAGCCGAAATAACCAATTTAATAGCCAAGCAAATGATGCCATAACACCTGTGGCCAATCAAAATCCACCTGAAACATATTCTTCAGTAATGACACATGCTTGCCAAGACAACAATGACATATTGCTAAGTACGGCTATCGTGCATTTACAGGATAATAAGTCGATGTTTAAACCAATTCGCATCCTCCTAGATTCCGGGTCACAGTGTACATTGATCACCCAATCATGTGCGAATGCTTTTCATCTCCATATTGAGAAAGTTAAAAGAAATCTTTCAGGAGTGGGACAACATCTAATGGAGGGAATAGGAACAGCTCGTTGCATATTAAAGCCAAGAAACAGACACGGTCCTTTATTATCCACGCAAGCAACTGTTGTGCCGAATATTACTGGTAAATTGCCAACGAGTCAAGTACCCCGTAGGGTCCAACAGAAAATCGCATCATATGCTTTAGCGGATCCTAATTTCTTTGAGCCTCGAGAAATTGACATTTTATTGGGAGCTGATTTGTTTTGGAAAATTCTTCGGAATGGAATACGACGAATCGAAGGTGAGGAAGCCACGTTAATGAACACCGTATTCGGATGGGTGGTTTTAGGACGAATTCACAATGTTGAACCTAGCTACACAGCTTCGTTGCATATTTTATCCACATCAACAATTGACAACTTAATCGAAAAATTCTGGGAACTGGAAGAACCCGCTTCTCAATGGGAAGGCCCTAAATGTACTGTCAGTTAATCGCGAGCGGATGGTCGGAGTCAGGGTATTCAGGGGGAGGGGGGCGGGCGTGGTTTTGATCGAAGTCGGCCTTCCCATTGCCTGGTCTGTGCTGGTCGTATGGTGTTCGGGTGTGTTCTTGTGTGTTTGGTGGGGTGGGGTTAATCTGTATGTGAGTAATTGTGAGGGTCTTTCTGTGGACGGCCGGTTATTAGTTTTTGCTAAGCTTATAGGCAACCATCTTCCTTATTGAATTGGTTGGGTTCTTTGACAATTTCGATAGCATCTCTTACGTTACGGAGAAGGTAATTAGATTATTTTGCATGGATGGTGGTGTTTCCAAAGGGTATGTGGTTGTTAGCATGTATAAGTGATTGGTGTTGTGTCATCTTTACAACACCTACCACCACATACCCTTTGAAAACACCAGCCTAAAAGAAGCCAATTACCTTCTCCGTAACATAAGAGAAGCTATCGAAATTCTCAAAGAACCCAACAATTTCAATAAGGAAGATGGCTATAAGCTTAGCAAAAACTTGTTTGGTATCCGGCCGTCCAAAGAAAGGCCGACAGAATAACTCGCATACAGATGAACCCCACCCCACCAAACACACCCGTAGACAACAGACCGGTACAGACCAGCCAATGGGAAGGCCTACTTCGATCGGGACCCCACCCCATGTATAAATACCCTTTCACACTCAGAAGAATGGTCTCATTTTTTCACTCTCCTTTTTCCACGTGGCTTCAATTTGTTTACTTCCCGTTATTACGGATGTTCGGGACCGAATCGCATTTTTTTTTAATTAGGTCACATTGAAATTTTGTTTAATGATTACATTTGTTTTATGTAAGGTCACATTTATGTTTGTTTTATATAAGGTTACATTTATGTTTATTTTGTGAGAGGTTTTTTAATTTTAATTAATAAGGCAATAACAACAGTAATAGGAAGGAAGAATGAAGGATTATCGACGTGTTCTGTTTACGTTCCGAGGATTGGAGTCCGTGTTTATTTACCACAACCTTGATGTGAACCGTCCTGTTACAACTCTGGGACTATACCAGTTCAGTGCTAACAGCCGGCCGGCTCGGTACCTTTTCATCGCTCAGACGAGCACTTTTTCATCGCTCAGACGAGCACTTTTTCATCGCTCAGACGAGCACCTTTTCATCGCTCAGACGAGCACCTTTTTCATCGCTCAGACGAGCAATAATGAATTTTGGAATTCAGATATATTGTGACATGTGACGGGTCGCACTACGATGATTTCAAACGGAAGCTACATCTGCCTGGGTTCGTACGAATTGTATTGCGGTTTTATGCGCATAAGTAAAATAAGATAAAATCAAATGTTTATAGTTTTAATTGATAGTTTTAATTTTTCTTTAGGATAAAATTTTCTTTTTTATTTATTTATGAAGTGTTTTGTTTATTTTAATGAAGTTCAACAATATAACAAAAACAATATAAAAGTGTTAGAATTACAGTTGTATAATTTTAATTATGTATTTGGTGCAACAAGCGTGCCATGTATCACCTTGGATTGTCAAAACATCGCACTCCGGCGCAGTCCAGTTAAAATAAAATTTATTTTTATTTTAATTTTTATTTATTAATCATCCCTTTCCCAGTTGATAACGTTGAGACAGATTGGGTGATAAAACATTTGGTCCTCCGAGGTCGGATTGCGGTGGTGTGACAAAAAGGTTATACTATAAGTTATTTATTTAATATTTTTCTTTTTTATTAGGTAATGATTGTAATATTTTCAACAACAAAATTCTAGTTCGCGTGGGCTCGAACATTCTGTTCATTCACAGTATTCTCTGAATCATAATTTTACCTTCTTATTAAAGTGAGAATTTTTTCGAATTGAACCTTCCAATAATAATTTTTTTTTTCTCATTTTCCTTCTCTTTTCTTCTTCAACATGGCTACTGAGAAAGAAATTGAAAAACATTTGAAGTATTTAAAGTCGAAGTTATCAACGCTTCAAGCCAGAATCAAGGGAGTGACAGACCAAGGAAGACGGGTTGCCACCGATGCTTCACACAAACCACTTTTTTACGCCGTGTATGATGATTTAACTTCCCTTCGGCTACAAATGGATCAAACCCAAGAAGAAATTACACAGATGTATTTTCAAGGAGGCCGTGAAAAAGAATATCCCGATGAAAACGAGAAAGCAAGAAAGGAAAATTCCGACCGTTACTATTATGAATGTAAAATGTTGTACAAACGTCTAACCGAGGAAGATGCCAAAACAACACGAATTGGTTCGACAGACCAATCGGTAAATGCAACTGCCTCATTAAATGACTCCAGAAATCCACGAGGGCGTTTGCCCAAAATTAATCTCCCAATTCTCAATGGAAATCCCATTGATTGGCCTCACTACCGCGATACCTATGAAGTTCTAGTTCACAAGGATGACGGTTTAGATAAAATTGAAAAATTTCATTACCTGAACTCGACTCTAAGAGATGATGCTCTAAATCTTATTAAAAATCTCCCAATTCAGGAGCTGAATTATGACTTGGCTTGGGAAAGGCTTATTACTCGATACAATAATAAACGCATTTTAGCCTCTCTTTATGTTCAACGGTTATTAGCATTCAAGCCAATAACTGGATCACCGACGTTATCGTCCTTAAGGCATTTCTTGGATTGCATGGTGGATAATGTAACACAATTTCAGCAGCTACACCTGGCGGATGAAACTAGATTTATTCTATTCAGCTTAGCCATGCGGTGTTTGGATGCATCAACTAAAAGAGCTTTCGAACAAAAACATATTGACGTCGAGTTCCCTACCTTTGACCAACTTACAAAGTTTGTGACTCAGCAATGTAAAGTTCTGGAATTATCTTCATGCCTATCCGAAGATAATAAAATTCAAGTAAATACCAACCGCAAGCCCAAAGGACATTCATTTATCGTTTCAACGCAACCAAATTCTCAACAGAATAAACAATTACGCACTTGTTTTTTATGCAAACAAAACCATTATTTAACGAGCTGCCCTCGTTTCAAGGCAATGACTGCCAAAGAACGGTTTGAATCAATAAAGAATTACCCAGGTTGTCGCTATCATCTCACCTTGACTCATTCAACTCAAGAGTGTAAAAACAAAACATGTTGTGCATATTGTCAAAAATCTCACAATTCACTGCTGCATTTCCCGAGCCGAAATAACCAATTTAATAGCCAAGCAAATGATGCCATAACACCTGTGGCCAATCAAAATCCACCTGAAACATATTCTTCAGTAATGACACATGCTTGCCAAGACAACAATGACATATTGCTAAGTACGGCTATCGTGCATTTACAGGATAATAAGTCGATGTTTAAACCAATTCGCATCCTCCTAGATTCCGGGTCACAGTGTACATTGATCACCCAATCATGTGCGAATGCTTTTCATCTCCATATTGAGAAAGTTAAAAGAAATCTTTCAGGAGTGGGACAACATCTAATGGAGGGAATAGGAACAGCTCGTTGCATATTAAAGCCAAGAAACAGACACGGTCCTTTATTATCCACGCAAGCAACTGTTGTGCCGAATATTACTGGTAAATTGCCAACGAGTCAAGTACCCCGTAGGGTCCAACAGAAAATCGCATCATATGCTTTAGCGGATCCTAATTTCTTTGAGCCTCGAGAAATTGACATTTTATTGGGAGCTGATTTGTTTTGGAAAATTCTTCGGAATGGAATACGACGAATCGAAGGTGAGGAAGCCACGTTAATGAACACCGTATTCGGATGGGTGGTTTTAGGACGAATTCACAATGTTGAACCTAGCTACACAGCTTCGTTGCATATTTTATCCACATCAACAATTGACAACTTAATCGAAAAATTCTGGGAACTGGAAGAACCCGCTTCTCCAAATATTCCATCGAATCCTGAGGATGTCGCGTGCGAAACTCATTTTGACCAAACTCATTATAGATTACCGTCTGGACGATATGGGGTTCGGTTACCTTTTAAAGGTACACCACCTGATTTGCGTGATGGCAACCAACAGGCTTTAAAACGTTTTTTCTCCTTGGAATCTAAATTTTCAAAAAATCCAGATTTAAAAAATTCATATTCACTCTTTATGGAAGAATATCGACAATTGGGACACATGAGGCCAACCACTGATCAAGCCAAGTATATAATACCACACCATGGTGTTGTCAAAAGGGATAGCTCATCCGCTAGGCTTCGAGTGGTTTTCGATGCATCAATGCGTTGTAAATTTGGTTCATTGAATGATTTTCTTTACGCAGGGCCAAAACTGCAGTTGGACATAGCAGATATAATAATAAACTTTCGCACCCACGAGATTGCCTTCACTGCTGACATTTGCAAGATGTACCGGCAGATTGAATTACATAAAGATGATCGCTGTTATCAACATATTTTCTGGAGGTCAGCTTCCCACGAAGAGCTAAAACAGTTCGAGCTCACGACTGTTACCTATGGCATATCAGTTTCGCCATTCTTGGCCTTACGTGTCATCAAACAGTTAACAATGGATGAAGGCAAGTGTTTTCCTGAAGCCGTGCAAGCTTTGTCGCAGGATATGTATGTTGATGATATCGTCACTGGATCGGATTCACTAGAAGGAGCATTAATTCTTCAGAAACAGTTAATCGATATATTGGAAAAGGGTGGATTTCAGCTCAGAAAGTGGGCCAGTAACTCTCAAGCACTTCTAAACGTGATCCCAGAAGAGTATCGTGAACAGGCCGTGAAGTTGAACCCCAAAGATGACTTTTCAATAAAAATTTTGTGGATGCACTGGGACCCATCCAACGACATGTTCTCTTATCATATCCATGATTTACCAACAGTTACCACTAAGCGCTCCATACTATCCACAATCGCCAGAATTTACGACCCCTTAGGTTATCTCTCCCCCGTAGTGTTTTATGCCAAGGTGATCATGCAGGAACTTTGGAAACATCGTTTGAAGTGGGATGACCCTATACCTACAGACATTAACAACAAGTGGTCAACTTTTATTAAAGAATTAAGATCAATATCAAGCATTCAAATACCAAGAAGTCTGAAACTAAAAACATCTATCAACACCCAATTAATAGGCTTTTGTGACGCCTCACAACGAGGTTATGCTGCTATGCTTTTTCTTAGGGTCGAACATACTAATGGAGACGTTCATGTTTCTTTGCTTAAAGCCAAAACAAAACTCACTCCCATTAAAACCATTACGATTCCTCGACTCGAGCTGTGTGGAGCTCACCTTTTAGCGCTACTGTATGACTCCATAAAAGAATTTTTAAGGCGCTTGAATGTTGACGACATTTACATGTTCACGGATTCGACTATAGTGTTAGGGTGGTTGAATACTTTACCCCATAAGCTTAACATCTATGTCGCAAATAGAATTCTACAAATATTAGAGAAAACCGAGCGGACATATTGGTTTCATGTGGATTCTTCTGATAATCCTGCTGATGGTGCCTCCAGAGGCATGACCCCTTCTAATTTTTTGAAATACCCACAATGGTGGGCGGGTCCTAAATGGCTACTTCAACCGACAACCGAGTGGCCTAAACCAGCCAATATTGATACAAATGTTGTACTCCCTGAAATTAAACTTGAAAAGAACATCCTTCTGACATCAAACGTTCAAGCAAGCACTTATTGTTGGTGTATCTGGTTAGAGAGGTTTTCTTCATTCACTAAATTATTAAGAGTAGTCGCTTATCTCTTTCGATTTATTAATAACATAAAAACATCCAACATCAAAACGATAGGACCCTTTACAGTTCCCGAAATTCACTTTGCCGAGGTCACCATTATTAAATGGACCCAGCAACAATATTTTCCCGAACGTTTCGCTGAGCCAGCTCTGCTATGCCATGAGAAGGAATTAGCACGACTCTCACCTTTCCTTGATGGCCATGGACTATTGAGGGTGGGTGGCCGACTTCGTCATTCTGATCTACACTACGACAGCAAACATCCTGTTTTACTACCCCAAAAATGTCACTTATCTAACATTTTGGTTGATCATTACCACCGTATTACACTTCATGGGGGTTTACAGATGATCCAATCCGCTTTACGTCAAAAATACTGGATTCTTTCCTCCAGACGTTTAATAAAGTTTCGTATATTCAAATGCCTCAAGTGTTTTAAATTAAAGGCGAAACCCTCGCCCCCCATGATGGGAGATTTGCCGCCTGCTCGGTTCACCAGTGGAAGAGCTTTTCTAAATGTTGGAGTGGATTATGCCGGTCCCTTCCAGTTGAAATTTTCGTCAAGAAGGAATTCCCCTACCACCAAAGGATACATATGCTTATTTATGTGCTTAGCAACCAGAGCCTTACATCTGGAGATAGTTTCAAGCCTTACCACTGATGCATTCTTAGCTTCACTGGATCGGTTTATAGCCAGACGAGGCAAACCTATTAACATCTATTCCGATTGTGGAACCAACTTCGTAGGAGCAGCTCGGGAGATGAAGGAAATTTCAAAATGGTTTGGAATACCTGCTAATCAACATACCATAGTAAATCACTTGGTAGAGAAAGAAATAACATGGCACTTTAACCCCCCTGCAGCTCCTCACTTTGGAGGCATATGGGAGGCAGGGGTTAAATCAGTAAAACACCATCTAACAAGCATTTTATCTTCTACTCCATACACCTTCGAGGAATTTTACACATTTGCAGTCCAGATTGAAGCCATATTGAACTCGCGCCCACTATATCTGTTATCATCTGAGCCAGAAGATTTCCAATACCTAACTCCAGGTCATTTTTTAATAGGCGACTGTTTAACGTCTCGTCCCACTCATGACTGGACGAATGCGGCTGAAAATCGTCTCAGCAGATGGCAGCTGATTCAGCAACGTACACAACATTTTTGGACGAAATGGCGTCGTGATTATTTGACCACATTGGAGCAAAGAATCAAATGGACAAAACAAGCTACGTATTCACCGCAAATTGGTGACTTGGTTTTAATTCATGACAAAACAGCTTCGCCCCTTTCCTGGCCAACGGCACGTATAACAGCCTTACACAAAGGTGCTGATGAGGTAGTCAGAGTAGTCACCATTAAAACAATTAATAGGGAATTCCAGCGTCCCGCTGTCAACTTAATTAAGCTTCTTAACTCTGAAGCTGATGGATAGCCATGAAGGTTCAAATTTCCATAAAATCTCATGGAAATTTTGGTGGGGGGGATGTTCGGGACCGAATCGTATTATTTTTTAATTAGGTCACATTGAAATTTTGTTTAATGTTTACATTTGTTTTATGTAAGGTCACATTTATGTTTGTTTTATATAAGGTTACATTTATGTTTATTTTGTGAGAGGTTTTTTAATTTTAATTAATAAGGCAATAACAACAGTAATAGGAAGGAAGAATGAAGGATTATCGACGTGTTCTGTTTACGTTCCGAGGATTGGAGTCCGTGTTTATTTACCACAATCTTGATGTGAACCGTCCTGTTACAACTCTGGGACTATACCAGTTCAGTGCTAACAGCCGGCCGGCTCGGTACCTTTTCATCGCTCAGACGAGCACTTTTTCATCGCTCAGACGAGCACTTTTTCATCGCTCAGACGAGCACCTTTTCATCGCTCAGACGAGCACCTTTTTCATCGCTCAGACGAGCAATAATGAATTTTGGAATTCAGATATATTGTGACATGTGACGGGTCGCACTACGATGATTTCAAACGGAAGCTACATCTGCCTGGGTTCGTACGAATTGTATTGCGGTTTTATGCGCATAAGTAAAATAAGATAAAATCAAATGTTTATAGTTTTAATTGATAGTTTTAATTTTTCTTTAGGATAAAATTTTCTTTTTTTTTTATTTATGAAGTGTTTTGTTTATTTTAATGAAGTTCAACAATATAACAAAAACAATATAAAAGTGTTAGAATTACAGTTGTATAATTTTAATTATGTATTTGGTGCAACAAGCGTGCCATGTATCACCTTGGATTGTCAAAACATCGCACTCCGGCGCAGTCCAGTTAAAATAAAATTTATTTTTATATTAATTTTTATATTATTTTTTATTTGTCCTTCCATCGCGGTGCAGGCGAGCACTACGTGCTCCGCAGTCTCAGGGACTCCACAATCCGGGCACCGGGGGTCGATTTCTCTCCTATGCTCACTGAGCTTACCCCGGAGCCCGCCGTGTCCTGTAAGGATCTGCGAGACCCAGTAGTCCGGGAGGACCCACGTCGCTGCCAATCTCGACTGGACGGTGGGAAAGTACTTCCTCAGGGTCGAGCCCTTCTGGCTTCCATCCCACCGCCTGTTCCACTCGTCGATCGAGTCCTCCCTCAATATACTCTTCCATCTGTTAGGGGTCTCGCCGATCCTCTCTCGGAGTCCCTCCGGGAGCGCCGCAAGCCCCTGCCTCTTCACCTCGTATTTCAGGGCGTCCTCCCTGAGGACTAGGTCCAGGGGCATAGCTCCGGTCAGCACCTGCACCGCCTCGTGCGACACCGTCCTGTAGGCCTTAGAAACTCTCAGCAGAGCCAGTCTCTGGATCGTCGCCAGCCTCCTCCTATGCGGTTGCGTGAGGTTACGGCTCCACGCAGGGGATGCGTACCTCAGGATACCCAAGACCACGCCTTTGTAAATGGTCATGGTTGCCGGGTACCTGAGGCCCCAGAAAGCACCCCCTATTCTTCCAAGTCCATTAAGTGACAGGGTCACCCTATCTTTCAGGTATGCCAGGTGAGGGGTGGCGTCGAAGTTCCTTCTGAACCTCACGCCGAGGTATGTCACCTCCTCACCCAGCCTAACTCTCTCTCCCTGAATCTCCATAATGATAGGGTGAGCCCTGTCGGTGGAGCCTCTTAGGAGTATGCCCTGGGTCTTGCCTGCGGCCATACTCAACTTCCGCCTCACGCACCATTCCGCTACGAGGCTGGCGCATCTCTCCGCTTGAGTCTTCAATCTGGCTCTGCTATTCTCGGCCACTAGGACTGCCAGGTCGTCGACGTAGGCCGTGGCAAGGAACCCTTCGTCTTCTAGCTCCCCCAGCAACTGATCAAACACGAGTTTCCACAGGGCCGGCCCGAGGACCGACCCTTGTGGGCACCCTCTCTCTATTCGTCTTTCCACCTCGTAGTAGCTACCTCTTACCCTGACACTCCTGTCACTCAGGTACCTACTTACGAGGGAGTACAGGTTGCTGGGGGTGTTGAACTCTTGCAGCCGCTGGAGTACGCAGGGCCACCATACACTGTCGAAGGCGGAGGATATATCGAACAGTACGAGCATTACGTACTTCTCCGCCCTCTCTTCCACGTCCCTGCGCACTCTCAACAGCGCATCTGTGGTTCCCTTGCCACGGGTCGAGCCGAACTGCCGTGGATGGCTAGCTGCACTGAGGACCGGCCTTAGGCTGGTGACTATTAGGCTCTCCAGGACTTTACTGACGACCGGGAGGAGGGATATAGGCCTGTACGCCTTAGGCGACTCCTTATCCTTGCCTCCTCCTTTGTAGAGCAATCTCAGGTCCGCGATCCTCCACTCACTAGGGAAGCGGCCCTGGTCCAGACACTCATTGAAGATGCCCAGAAGGTCATCCTCAATGAGGGGGGCGCTTTTCCTCAGGATCGCGGCATCTATCCCGTCGAGTCCTGGGGCCCGGCCGATCCTCTGTCTCTCCACGGCAAGACGTAGGTCCCATATATCCCATGGTGGACAAAATTTGGTACCGGGAGGGCACACCGTGGTGCGTCTAACCATTTCGTCTTCTTCCGTATCCTGGGACGGATCATCCCTGGGGTATGTATAGTCAATATACATCGCAGCTGTCTCCTCCAGGGTGGTTGCCTGGGCCAACGAATGTGGGACCAGAGGGCTCATTCATCACAATGAGCTGACACCTCGCCACGGTTTCGTCCACCACTTTCCCTCTGGCGTCTGTGCGCACCGAACCCCAGGCCGTGCTCCACGAATTGGTGTCGGAACAGACCACCACACTCCTGTAACGTTGTGTGATGGCCTCCACGGCGGCAACGTTCTCCTCTATCCGCTGATTCGGCGGCATGTATGACGAGACGAGGGCGAAGGATATCCTCCCCCATCTGACATAGCACGCCGCCTGATCCGCCGTGGCGAATTGCTTCAGTTCCATAACATCGAGGTTTGGATTGACAATCACTATAGCCGCCCTGGGCCTCCTCTCGCCACTGCCCATTGCGACTACCCTCGACGTGACACCGAATCCGGCGACCACGTTTCCCTGACACCACGGCTCCTGTATAGCCATGATGTCAGCCTTCCTAGCGAGAGCTCTCAGCTCGTCCGCGACCACTCGTCTTCGGCCCAAATTGACCTGCAGAATCTGCAGCCTACCCATAACGGGTTTTCTTCGCCTGCTTGACCATCAGCTCCAGGTACGTCGGGCACTCCCTGCTACCCGCGCAGTGACGGAGCTCCTTCCCCTCTTTGCCGTTGGCCTTGCAATGCCTACATGTTGGAGGGTCACTTCTGATCTTAACCGGGCAGTCCTTTTTCTTATGCCCGTTTCCCTCGCACCACCTGCACGCCATCTCCTTTGTGCAGGTCTTCGCCATGTGGCCGTGCTCAAGGCATTTCAGGCAGACCAGGGGATCGACGTAATCACGGATGGTCAAGCTCCACCATCCACCGCTCACGCACTCCACCGTCAGGGTCATCAGGGCGTACCTCATCGCGTGGTGAACCTCTATCACCCAGTTCACCGTGAGGCCGCCCCTCGCGGGGGTGGCAAAGCAGGGTCTCAACCACTCCCTCCTGTCCTTTTCTTCCTTTGGCTTATCTATGGCCACTTTGCCCCAGAGGTAATTCTCTAGGGTGCTCCCGTCCCAGTGCCTAGGGACGCCTCTCACTTCCAGGCGAGGCCTTCTCCCCACTGCGAGCCTCGCCTCAAGCCCTTTCTTCTTCAGGGCGTCCCATTCCACTAACTTCTTGGCCTGGTCGGCCCCTCCGGTCCTGACCAGGACGGTGCCAGCTCTCGTCACTCGCACCATGCTGACGCTGGCGCCGATGTTCTTGAGTTCCTCCTGGGACGGGAGCTGATTGTGGATCTGGCTAGCCTCCCACCCTTCCACGTTACCCTTCAGGGTGATATAGGTGGGGGTCTCCTCCGGCCTCCTCGGCGACGCGGGAATGCTCGCCAGGACTCCAGCGAAGGTGATCTTCTTAGGTTTATTTTCCTTTCTCTCTGCCTCCTCTTCACCCTGGGAGGTCGGCTGGTTCTGCTTCTTTTTCTTCTTCTTCTTCTTTTTGACCTCCTTCCAGGGTGCAGCGTCCTCTTCGCTGGAGTCCACCTCCTTATTCCTCCCTCGACACATTGGGGTGGCACTCGTCCACCTCTGCAGCATTGGGGCAGGGGCAAGCTCCTGGCCATCGTATTTTCCGCGGTCGGCCTCTCTCGTCTTGGGCGGGGCCACCCCAGATGGTCCAGCTACCACCTTTTCTGGCTCCTTAGGGCCTTCCGCCGCACTTCTCCTCCTCTCTTCCGCCCTTACTTTTGCGGTGTGTCTAACTTTTTTAAGAGTGGGGGAGACCCACTCTTTCTTTTTCTTCTCGTACTCGCCCCCTATGGCATAGCTAATCGATGTCACCACCATGGGGGCAATTATCTCCGACACCTTGCTTGCGATTATGCTATGCAGGGTGTCCCTATTTAGGGCCTCCTCTACCACCTCTCTAACCAGTGCGGGGACCATATTCCACTGGGCCTGGAGCCCAACTATTATGTTGGTGATGTCACTCACCTGGCCGTTCAAGTAGGCCTGGGCCTCCAGGCTTATCTTCTTCCGGATCAGGTATAATCTTACCTGATCCGCAATCTTCTCGCCCCTTTTAGTAGGGGACTCTTCGCTCTCTGGAGGGGAGTTGGTCTCCTCTCTCGGCCTCTTGGGTTTCCGCCCCGGTCTTTTTTTATCTTCTGCGTCTGTGTCCGCTGTATCGGACGCAGACGTCACTTTTCTGCCGGCCACCTCTTCTGTGGCCCTCTGGGGTTCTTCTCTATCCTGCCCTACCATTGAAATCTCCCGACTTCCATGGAGGGCCTTCTCCTCATCTACCCCAGCGTTGAAGTATCTCGGCTTCATGGGGTTTTCGATGTTTTCTCCCTCTTCCTGGTCAACTTTTCCAAAAATTTTTTTGTGCATTTTCGGTCCGCCGAAATATGGGTTTCTTTGGACCTAAAATTTTTTCAAAAAAGTCTTCCAAAAAAAATTTTTTTTTTTTTTGTAAAAACTTTTTTTTTTTCGATTTAGTTAATTATTACAATTAATTAAATCTCCTGTCCTTGTGGGAGTCCCGAATCGCCGCTTAGTGTCCCTCGGGTCTCAACCACACACACACGCACACTCCAGCGCACTAAGTACGGAACTATGTAAAAGCACGTCTTACCTTGGTGCTGGCTGGGCGACGACTGAACTCTGAATACTGCTGCAAGAGTGGGGATAATCCTCGGGAGCTCAACTGACGGGCGTCCACTCTCAACGACTGCCGGGGCGCAACTAACCTTTTTTTTTTTTTTTTATTACACCCTACCTGCCATTGCTGGCATACGGGTTTCGGCAGTGACGGGTTAGTGCGTTGGGTATACGCACGCCCGCCACTGCCATAAAAACTCTTTATTTATAAATTTTATTTATAAAATATTTACACTTTTTTTGGGGGGGGATACCATTTAATTAATGGGAACAATTTTTTTTTAATCTTTCTATGGTGCTGCCCGGTGCACGGATGTGCACCTTACTGTTGGGGCAGCACCTTTAGGTCTCCTGGCCTGTCTGCATCCGTCCGGATGCCGTCCAGCCATCCTGGTCCGCCGCATCCGTCCGGTCCTCTCCATCTCTCTCCTCCGGGGGGGGTTCCCCGTCTGGCTCCTCGTCTGGTGGCTCGTCTGGTGGCTCGCCGAGGGGCCGGACCCTGCTAAACGTGAAATGAGCAGGCCCGACCACTTCCTTCCACCCGTAGATGAACTCTCGGAAAAAGGGGTAGTTCTCCTTCTCCATCAAACGGGGGAAGTCCTCCTCGGCGAGGGCGAAGATCCCGGTTTTCCTTGACAACCTGGCTCGGTGTCCTTCCATCGTGGTGCAGGTGAGCACTACGTGCTCCGCAGTTTCAGGGACTCCACAATCCGGGCACCGGGGGTCGATCTCTCTCCTATGCTCACTGAGCTTACCCCGGAACCCGCCGTGTCCTGTAAGGATCTGCGAGACCCAGTAGTCCGGGAGGACCCACGTCGCTACCAATCTCGACTGGACGGTGGGGAAGTACTTCCTCAAGGTCGAGCCCTTCTGGCTTCCCACCCACCGTCCATTCCACTCGTCGATCGAGTCCTCCCTCAATATCCTCTTCCATCTGTTAGGGGTCTCGCCGATCCTCTCTCGGAGTCCCTCCGGCAGCGCCGCAAGCCCCTGCCTCTTCACCTCGTATTTCAGTGCATCCTCTCTGAGGACGAGGTCCAGGGGCATCGCTCCGGTCAGCACCTGCACCGCCTCGTGCGACACCGTCCTATAGGCCTTCGATACTCTCAGCAGAGCCAGTCTCTGGATGGTCGCCAGCCTCCTCCTATGCGGTTGCGTGAGGTTACGGCTCCAAGCAGGGGATGCGTACCTCAGGATACCCAAGACCACGCCTTTGTAAATGGTCATGGTTGCCGGGTACCTGAGGCCCCAGAAAGCACCCCCTATTCTTCCAAGTCCATTAAGTGACAGGGTCACCCTATCTTTCAGGTATGCCAGGTGAGGGGTGGCGTCGAAGTTCCTTCTGAACCTCACGCCGAGGTATGTCACCTCCTCACCCAGCCTAACTCTCTCTCCCTGAATCTCCATAATGATAGGGTGAGCCCTGTCGGTGGAGCCTCTCAGGAGTATGGCCTGGGTCTTGGCTGCGGCCATACTCAACTTCCGCCTCACGCACCATTCCGCTACGAGGCTGGCGCATCTCTCCGCTTGAGTCTTCAATCTGGCTCTGCTATTCTCGGCCACTAGGACTGCCAGGTCGTCGACGTAGGCCGTGGCAAGGAACCCTTCGCCTTCTAGCTCCCCCAGCAACTGGTCAAACACGAGTTTCCACAGGGCCGGCCCGAGGACCGACCCTTGTGGGCACCCTCTCTCTATTCGTCTTTCCACCTCGTAGTAGCTACCTCTTACCCTGACACTCCTGTCACTCAGATAGCTACTTACGAGGGAGTACAGGGGCGCAACTAACCACCCCTAACCACCCCTAACCACCCCTAACCACCCCAAACCTTTTTTTTTTTTTTTTTTTTTTTTTCTTTTTTTTTTTTTTTTTTTTTTTTTTTTTTTTTTTTTTTTTTTACACCCTTCCTGCCATTGCTGGCATACGGGTTTCGACAGTGACGGGTTAGTGCGTTGGGTATACGCACGCCCGCCACTGCCAAAAATCAACTCTTTTTTATTTTTTATATAAACTTTATAAAAAAAAAAAAAAAAAGAGTTGATTTTTGGCAGTGGCGTGCGTGCGTATACCCAACGCACTAACCCGTCATTTACAATTTTTACATTCTCTTGGGGGGTACCATTTAATAAATGGGAACAATTTTATTAAATCTTTCTGTGGTGCTGCCCGGTGCACGGATGTGCACCTTACTGTTGGGGCAGCACCTTTAGGTCTCCTGGCCTGTCTGCATCCGTCCGGATGCCGTCCAGCCATCCTGGTCCGCCGCATCCGTCCGGTTCTCTCCATCTCTCTCCTCCGGGGGGGGTTCCCCGTCTGGCTCCTCGTCTGGTGGCTCGTCTGGTGGCTCGCCGATTAGCAGCGTGAAATGAGCAGGCCCGACCACTTCCTTCCACCCGTAGATGAACTCCCGGAAAAAGGGGTAGTTCTCCTTCTCCATCAAACGGGGGAAGTCCTCCTCGGCGAGGGCGAAGATCCCGGTTTTCCTTGACAACCTGGCTCGGTGTCCTTCCATCGTGGTGCAGGTGAGCACAACGTGCTCCGCAGTTTCAGGGACTCCACAATCCGGGCACCGGGGGTCGATCTCTCTCCTATGCTCACTGAGCTTACCCCGGAACCCGCCGTGTCCTGTAAGGATCTGCGAGACCCAGTAGTCCGGGAGGACCCACGTCGCTACCAATCTCGACTGGACGGTGGGGAAGTACTTCCTCAAGGTCGAGCCCTTCTGGCTTCCCACCCACCGTCCATTCCACTCGTCGATCGAGTCCTCCCTCAATATACTCTTCCATCTGTTAGGGGTCTCGCCGATCCTCTCTCGGAGTCCCTCCGGGAGCGCCGCAAGCCCCTGCCTCTTCACCTCGTATTTCAGTGCATCCTCTCTGAGGACGAGGTCCAGGGGCATCGCTCCGGTCAGCACCTGCACCGCCTCGTGCGACACCGTCCTATAGGCCTTCGATACTCTCAGCAGAGCCAGTCTCTGGATGGGCGCCAGCCTCAGAATCCGGCGACCACATTACCCTGACACCACGGCTCCTGTATAGCCATGATGTCAGCCTTCCTAGCGAGAGCTCTCAGCTCGTCCGCGACCACTCGTCTTCGGCCCATATTGACCTGCAGAATCTGCAGCCTACGCATAACGGGTTCTCTTCGCCTGCTTGACCATCAGCTCCAGGTACGCCGGGCACTCCCTGCTACCCGCGCAGTGACGGAGCTCCTTCCCCTCTTTGCCGTTGGCCTTGCAGTGCCTACATGTTGGAGGGAAACTTCGGATCTTAACCGGGCAGTCCTTTTTCTTATGCCCGTTTCCCTCACACCACCTGCACGCCATCTCCTTCGTGCAGGCCTTCGCCATGTGGCCGTGCTCAAGGCACATCAGGCAGACCAGGGGGTCAAGGTAGTCTCGGATGGTCAAGCCCCACCATCCACTACTCATACTCTCCGTTGACAGGGTCATCAGGGCGGACCTCATCGCTTGGTGAACCTCTACCACCCAGTTCACCGTGAGGCCTCCCCTCGCGGGAGTGGCGAAGCAGGGTCTAAGCCACTCCCTCCTGTCCTTTTCTTCCACCGGCTTGTCCATGGCAGCCTTGTCCCATAGGTATCTCTCCAATACCTCTCCGTCCCAGTGCCTTGGGACGCCTCTTACTTCAATGCGGGGCCTTCTCGCCGCCGCTAATCTGGCGCTCAGCCCTTTCTCCTTTAAGGCGTCCCACTCGAGGAGCCTCTTAGCCTGGTCAGCCCCTCCGGTCCTGACCAGGACGGAGCCAGCCTTCGTCACTCTTACCATCTTCACGCTGGCTCCGATCTTCTCGAGCTCCTCCCGGGACGGAAGCTGCTCATGAATCTTTCCGGGCTCCCACCCTTCCGTGTTCCCTGTTAGGGTCACGTAGGTGGGAGTATCCTCAGACTTCCTCGGCACCGCGGGAATGCTTGCGAGGACTCCAGCGAAGGTGATCTTTATGACCTTCTTCTCCTTCACGTCCGCCTCCTCTTCATTCTGGGAGGTCGGCTTGTTCTTTTTCTTCTTCCCCTTCCTCTTCCTCTTTACCTCTTCCCAAGGTATTTCCTCCTCTTCGCTGGAGTCCCCCTCCACGTTCCTCCCGCGGCACATCTCCCTTCCGCCTTTCCACCTCTGGGGCATTGGGGCCGGTTGAATGTCAATGGATTTACCGGCGGCTGCCTCCTTCTTGGTCCGGGGCTCCCCAGAAGGTCCCGCCTTCACCAGCTCCTCAGGGGTTTTCGCCTTCTTCCTCCCCTTCTTTCCTTCGGTATGGAGGCCCACCTCTCGGTCTCCCATTTCCTTCATAGCCTCTACGTCTTCTATAATACCCTGTACCCGTCTTATTGTGGGGGAGACCAACTCCTTCCTTTTGTCGTATTCCGACTCTATAACGTCCCCGACTGCCGTTGCGACAACGGGGCCCACGATCTCCGACATTTTCGCAGCGATGATCTTGTGAAGGTTATCGCTGCTTAGTGCCTCCTTGACTACCTCCCCCACAATCGCAGGGACCATAGTCCATTGGGCCTGTAGCCCCACAATTATCGCCACTATATCCCTTACCTGGCCATTGATATACGTCTGGGCCGCCTGGGACATACCCTTTCTGACCAGGTAACCCCTAATCTGGTCCCAGATCTTCTCCCCTTTCCTTCTGGGGTCTTCTGCGTCTGCACTTGGCATGGAGCTACTTTCCTCCCTTGGCCTCTTGCTCCTCCTATTGGAGTCCCTCTTCTCATCAGCGTCCGTATCGGCAGTATCGGACGCTGACGTTACCGGCCCTTTCCTAGCGTTCTCCGTGACTTCTGTGGCCAAGGGACGCATTTCCATATCGTGCTCCATCGTTGAAGTCTCTCCTCCTCCATGGAGGAGATTCTTCTCTTCTTCACCACCGTTAAAGTCTCCCGGCTGAGAGACCGAAACGATCTTTTCGCTCCTCAGCCCCGCAACTTTCTCGGGATTTTTTTGGTCCATTATTCGTCCGGCACAATATAACTATTTTTGAACCTAAAATTTTTCAAAAAAGTTTTTCCAAAAAAATTTTTTTGAAAACTTTTTTTTCGTTTCCAAAAATTTTTCAATTTTTGGAAACTCCTGTCCTGTGGGAGTCCCGACTCGCACGAGTGTCCCTCGGGTCTCAACCACTAACACACACACACTGCAGCGCACTTAAACACAGAGCACGGTAAAAACACGTCTAAGGCTACACCTACATTGGATCCGATTCGGTGCGACGTGATTCTATCACATACGATGCTGGGGTGTATACATTATACATAGTTTACTATACATTATAGTAAAATATAAATGAATTAAAAATAATTAATAAATAATCTTAATTTTATCAATTTAAAGAACCAAATGTTATAACTCTCGATATATTTCAGTCATTTGCTTTGCTAGCGACGTCCCATCGTATCGCACCGGATCCAATGTATGTGTAGCCTTACCTGTTCGAGTGCTGAACTACGACTGTTCTCTCCTGAGGTCTAGCAGAGTGGGGATAATCCCCGAGAGCGATTCAAGCGTAGGTCCTCACTGTACGACTGCCGGAGCGCTACTATAACCACCCCTAACCACCCCTAACCACCCCTAACCACCCCTAACCACCCCTAACATTTTTTTTTTTTTTTTTTTTTTTTTTTTTTTTTTTTTTTTTTTTTTTTTTAAACCCTTCCTGCCATTGCTGGCATACGGGTTTCGGGAGTGACGGGTTGATGCGTTGGGTTTACGCACGCCCGCCACTGCCAGAAAAACTCTTTTCTTTTCTTTTTTTTTAATTCTTTATTCGTAAAAAACAATTATTACAACTTTCGGGGGGGGGGGGTACCATTTAATAAATGGGGACAATTTCAAATCTTTCTGTGGTGCTGCCCGGTGCACGAATGTGCACCTTACTGTTGGGGCAGCACCTTAAGACTCCATCCGTCCGGATGCCGTCCAGCCCTCCTGGTCCGCCGCATCCGTCCGGTCCTCATCTCCATTCCTCTCCTCCGGGGGTGGTTCCCCGTCTGGCTCCTCGTCTGGTGGCACCTCGTCTGGTGGCTCTGGTGGCTCGCCGAGGGGCCGGACCCTGCTAATCGTGAAATGAGCATGCCCGACCACTTCCTTCCACCCGTAGACAAAATCCTTAAAGAAGGGATATTTGTCAGCCTCCATCAAACGGGGGAAGTCCTCCTCGGCGAGGGCGAAGATCCCGGTTTTTCCCGACAACCTGGCTCGGTGTCCTTCCATCGCGGTGCAGGAGAGCACTAAGTGCTCCGCAGTCTCAGGGACTCCACAGGTAAGGCACCGGGGGTCGATTTCTCTCTTATGCTCACTGAGCTTTCCCCGGAACCCGCCGTGTCCTGTAAGGATCTGCGAGACCCAGTAGTCCGGGAGGACCCACGTCGCTACCAATCTCGACTGGACGGTGGGGAAGTACTTCCTCAAGGTCGAGCCCTTCTGGCTTCCCACCCACCGTCCATTCCACTCGTCGATCGAGTCCTCCCTTAATATCTTCTTCCATCTGTTAGGGGTCTCGCCGATCCTCTCTCGCCGATCCTCTCTCGGAGTACCTCCGGGAGCGCCACAAGCCCCTGCCTCTTCACCTCATATTTCAGGGCGTCCTCCCTGAGGACGAGGTCCAGGGGCATAGCTCCGGTCAGCACCTGCACCGCCTCGTGCGACACCGTCCTATAGGCCTTAGAAACTCTCAGCAGAGCCAGTCTCTGGATGGTCGCCAGCCTCCTCCTATGCGGTTGCGTGAGGTTACGGCTCCACGCAGGGGATGCGTACCGCAGGATACCCAAGACCACGCCTTTGTAAATGGTCATGGTTGCCGGGTACCTGAGGCCCCAGAAAGCACCCCCTATTCTTCCAAGTCCATTAAGTGACAGGGTCACCCTATCTTTCAGGTATGCCAGGTGAGGGGTGGCGTCGAAGTTCCTTCTAAACCTCACGCCGAGGTATGTCACCTCCTCACCCAGCCTAACTCTCTCTCCCTGAATCTCCATAATGATAGGGTGAGCCCTGTCGGTGGAGCCTCTCAGGAGTATGGCCTGGGTCTTGGCTGCGGCCATACTCAACTTCCGCCTTACGCACCATTCCGCTACGAGGCTGGCGCATCTCTCCGCTTGAGTCTTCAATCTGGCTCTGCTATTCTCGGCCACTACGACTGCCAGGTCGTCGACCTAGGCCGTGGCAAGGAACCCTTCGCCTTCTAGCTCCCCCAGCAACTGGTCAAACACGAGTTTCCACAGGGCCGGCCCGAGGACCGACCCTTGTGGGCACCCTCTCTCTATCCTTCTTTCCACCTCGTAGTAACTACCCCTTACTCTGACACTCCTGTCACTCAGGTAGCTACTTACGAGGGAGTACAGGTTGCTGGGGGTGTTGAACTCCTGCAGCCGCTGGAGTGCGCAGGGCCAATATACACTGTCGAAGGCGGAGGATATGTCGAAAAGCACGAGCATGACGTACTTCTCCGCCCTCTCTTCCACGTCCCTGCGCACTCTCAACAGCGCATCTGTGGTTCCCTTGCCACGGGTCGAGCCGAACTGCCGTGGATGGCTAGCTGCACTGAGGACCGGCCTTAGGCTGGTGACTATAAGGCTCTCCAGGACTTTACTGACGACTGGGAGGAGGCATATAGGCCTGTACGCCTTGGGCGACTCCTTATCCTTGCCTCCTCCTTTGTAAAGGAGTCTCAAGTCCGCGATCCTCCACTCACTAGGGAAGCGGCCCTGGTCCAGACACTCATTGAAGATGCCCAGAAGGTCATCCTCAATGAGGGGGGCGCTTTTCCTCAGGATCGCGGCATCTATCCCGTCGAGTCCTGGGGCTCGGCCGATCCTCTGTCTCTCCACGGCAAGACGTAGGTCCCATAAATCCCATGGTGGACAAAACTCGGTACCGGGAGGGCACACCGTGGTGCGTCTTACCATTTCGTCTTCTTCCGTATCCTGGGACGGATCATCCCTGGGGTATGTATAGTCTATATACATAGATGCAGTCTCCTCCAGGGTGGTTGCCTGGGCATCTCCAACTCTGATAGCCGCCATCATAGTCAGCGGCTTAACCTTGCCCAGTGCCACCCTGTACGGAATGCCCCAGGGATTCTTCTCTGACTCCTTGACGATGAACTCGTCCCAGGATTCCTTCTTCTGGTGACGCACGCCGTTTCGGTATGCCCTATACTTCCCCTTCGTTTCCAGTCGAAGTGCAGGTCTCCTCTCCTCGTCCCTGCACTCCTGGTACCTGCCAGGTAGTACTCCCTCTTGAGGAGAGTCAGGGCAGGCGTCCACCATGGGACCGGACGCGCTCTCGCTCTGCGGCGCTGGAGGGTCATATTGGCCGCTTCTGTGATGGCGCCCGTCAGCTCCGCCACTCTGCGGTCTATAACTGACTCTCCCACTTCCATCGGCGCCATCTCTTCCCATTCTCTATCGACCAATATTCCCTCCAGTTCACTGGAGAAAGCTCCCCAGTTCGCCGTACGGGTCACGAAGCCCTTCTCGACCGGAAGGACTTCGCCTTCCTCCTCTACCACACTGAAGGTTATGACCCGGTGGTCGGAGCTCGTGTCAGACCGTAGGGTCCAGTCCGCTATGAGCCTCGCCATGGTGGCCGTGGCGAGTGTCACGTCTATCCAGCTCTGGCCCCCGGCTCCAACGAATGTGGGACCAGAGGGCTCATTCATCACGATGAGCTGACACCTCGCCACGGTTTCATCCACCACTTTCCCTCTGGCGTCTGTGCGCACCGAACCCCAGGCCGTGCTCCACGAATTGGTGTCGGAACAGACCACCACACTCCTGTAACGTTGTGCGATGGCCTCCACGGCGGCAACGTTCTCCTCTATCCGCTGATTCGGCGGCATGTATGACGAGACGAGGGCGAAGGATATCCTCCCCCATCTGACATAGCACGCCGCCTGATCCGCCGTGGTGAATTGCTTCAGTTCCATAACATCGAGGTTTGGATTGACAATCACTATAGCCGCCCTGGGCCTCCTCTCGCCACTGCCCATTGCGACTACCCTCGACGTGACACCGAATCCGGCGACCACGTTTCCCTGACACCACGGCTCCTGTATAGCCATGATGTCAGCCTTCCTAGCGAGAGCTCTCAGCTCGTCCGCGACCACTCGTCTTCGGCCCAAATTGACCTGCAGAATCTGCAGCCTACCCATAACGGGTTCTCTTCGCCTGCTTGACCATCAGCTCCAGGTACGTCGGGCACTCCCTGCTACCCGCGCAGTGACGGAGCTCCTTCCCCTCTTTGCCGTTGGCCTTGCAATGCCTACATGTTGGAGGGTCACTTCTGATCTTAACCGGGCAGTCCTTTTTCTTATGCCCGTTTCCCTCGCACCACCTGCACGCCATCTCCTTCGTGCAGGTCTTCGCCATGTGGCCGTGCTCAAGGCATTTTAGGCAGACCAGTGGATCGACGTAATCACGGATGGTCAAGCTCCACCATCCACCGCTCACGCACTCCACCGTCAGGGTCATCAGGGCGTACCTCATCGCGTGGTGAACCTCTATCACCCAGTTCACCGTGAGGCCGCCCCTCGCGGGGGTGGCAAAGCAGGGTCTCAACCACTCCCTCCTGTCTTTTTCTTCCTTCGGCTTATCTATGGCCACTTTGCCCCAGAGGTAATTCTCTAGGGTGCTCCCGTCCCAGTGCCTCGGGACGCCTCTCACTTCCAGGCGAGGCCTTCTCCTCACTGCGAGCCTCGCCTCAAGCCCTTTCTTCTTCAGGGCGTCCCACTCCACTAACTTCTTGGCCTGGTTGGCCCCTCCGGTCCTGACCAGGACGGTGCCAGCTCTCGTCACCCGCACCATGCTGACGCTGGCGCCGATCTTCTTGAGTTCCTCCTGGGACGGGAGCTGATTGTGGATCTGGCAAGCCTCCCACCCTTCCACGTTACCCTTCAGGGTGATATAGGTGGGGGTCTCCTCCGGCCTCCTCGGCGACGCGGGAATGCTCGCCAGGACTCCAGCGAAGGTGATCTTCTTAGGTTTATTTTCCTTTCTCTCTGCCTCCTCTTCACCCTGGGAGGTCGGCTGGTTCTGCTTCTTTTTCTTCTTCTTCTTCTTCTTTTTGACCTCCTCCCAGGGTGCAGCGTCCTCTTCGCTGGATTCCACCTCCTTATTCCTCCCTCGACACATTGGGGTGGCACTCGTCCACCTCTGCGGCATTGGGGCAGGGGCAAGCTCCTGGCCATCGTATTTTCCGCGGTCGGCCTCTCTCGTCTTGGGCGGGGCCACCCCAGATGGTCCAGCTACCGCCTTTTCTGGCTCCTTAGGGCCTTCCGCCGCACTTCTCCTCGTCTCTTCCGCCCTTACTTTTGCGGTGTGTCTAACTTTTTTAAGAGTGGGGGAGACCCACTCTTTCATTTTCTTCTCGTACTCGCCCCCTATGGCATCGCTAATTGACGTCACCACCATAGGGGCAATTATCTCCGACACCTTGCTTGCGATGATGCTATGCAAGGTGTCCCTATTTAGGGCCTCGTCAACCACCTCTCTCACCAGTGCAGGGACCATATTCCACTGAGCTTGGAGCCCAACTATTATGTTGGTGATGTCCCTCACCTGGTCATTAACGTACTTTCTGTTCTCCTGTGAGATCTTCTTCCTCACCATATATTCCCTGATTTGATTTTGTATTTTCTGGGCCTTCCCAACCGGAGAGGATTCTGCTTCTTTTGGCGGAGATCGGCTTTCCTCCCCTGCCCTCTTGGTCTTCCTCCTCTGTTCGCCCTCTATGTCAGTCGACTCTGACATGGTGACATCTTCAGAGGTCCTCAGAGGCCTGTTTCCATCATGCCCCACGTTTAACGCATCCTGACTACCATGGAGGGGCACTTTCTCTTCTACCCCAGCATTAAAGTCTCTGGGGTAACTTGGTTCCGCGATGTTTTCGCTCTCTTCCGGCGCGCATTTCTCAGGATTTTTTGTTTCCATTTTTGGTCCGCCAATATATAACTAGTATTGGACCAAAAATTTTCCAAAAAATTTGAAAGGAAAAATTTTTTATTTGGAAAATTTTTAATTTTTTTCCGTTTTAATTAATTTTATTAATTAATCAAAACTCCTGTCCCGTGGGAGTCCCGAATCGCCGCTTAGTGTCCCTCGGGTCTCAACCACACACACACAAACACTCCAGCGCACTAATGACGGAACTTAGTAAAAACACGTCTTACCTTATCGATGGCTGGGAAGCTACTGACACTAGAAATCTCAAGGAGTGGTGGGGATAATCCCCGGGAGCTCAACTGACGTGCGTCCACTCTCTACGACTGCCGGGGCGCAACTAACCACCCCTAACGTTTTTTTTTTTTTTTTTTTTTTTTTTTTTGTTTTTTTTTTTTTTTTTTTTTTTTTTTTTACATTCTACCTGCCATTTCTGGCATACGGGTTTCGGCAGTGACGGGTTAGTGCGTTGGGTATACGCACGCCCGCCACTGCCAGAAAAACTCTTTATTTATAAAACTTTATTTATAATATTTACAATATCGGGGGGGGATACCATTTAATAAATGGGGACAATAAAACTTTCTGTGGTGCTGCCCGGTGCACGGATGTGCACCTTACTGTTGGGGCAGCACCTTTAGGTCTCCTGACCAGTCTCCATCCGTCCGGATGCCGTCCAGCCCTCCTGGTCCGCCGCATCCGTCCGGTCCTCATCTCCATCCCTCTCCTCCGGGGGGGGGGGTTCCCCGTCTGGCTCCTCTTCTGGTGGCTCTTCGTCCGGTGGCTCGCCGAGGGGCCGGACCCTGCTAATGGTGAAGTGCGCAGGCCCAACCACTTCCTTCCACCCGTAGACAAAATCCCTAAAGAAGGGGTAATTGTCCTTCTCCATCAACCGGGGGAAGTCATCCTCGGCGAGGGCGAAAATAGCCGTGTTCCGCGACAACCTGGCACGGTGTCGCTCCATCGCGGTGCAGGAGAGCACTACGTGCTCCGCAGTCTCAGGGACCCCACAATGCGGGCACCGGGGATCGATTTCTCTCCTATGCTCACTGAGCTTACCCCGGAACCCGCCGTGTCCTGTAAGGATCTGCGAGACCCAGTAGTCCGGGAGGACCCACGTAGCCACCAATCTCGACTGGACGGTGGGGAAGTACTTCCTCAGGGTTGAGCCCTTCTGGCTTCCCACCCACCGTCCGTTCCACTCCTCGATCGAGTCCTCCCTCAACATCTTCTTCCATCTGTTAGAGGTCTCGCCGATCCTCTCTCGGAGTCCCTCCGGAAGCGCCGCCAGCCCCTGCCTCTTCACCTCATATTTCAGGGCGTCCTCCCTGAGGACGAGGTCCAGGGGCATCGCTCCGGTCAGCACCTGCACCGCCTCGTGCGACACCGTCCTATAGGCCTTCGAAACTCTCAGCAGAGCCAGTCTCTGGATGGTCGCCAGCCTCCTCTTATGCGGTTGCGTGAGGTTACGGCTCCACGCAGGGGATGCGTACCTCAGGATACCCAAGACCACGCCTTTGTAGATGGTCATAGTTGCCGGGTACCTGAGGCCCCAGAAAGCACCCCCTATTCTTCCAAGTCCGTTGAGTGACAGGGTCACCCTATCTTTCAGGTATGCTAGGTGAGGGGTGGCGTCAAAGTTCCTCCTGAACCTAACGCCAAGGTATGTCAGCTCCTCACCCAGCCTTACTCTTTCTCCCTGGATCTCCAATATGATGGGGTGAGCCCTGTCAGTGGAGCCTCTTAGGAGTATGGCCTGGGTCTTCCCTGCGGCCATACTCAACTTCCGCCTCACGCACCATTCCGCTACAAGGCTGGCGCATCTCTCTGCTTGAGTCTTCAATCTGGCTCTGCTGTTTTCGGCCACTAGGACTGCCAGGTCGTCGACGTAGGCCGTGGCAAGGAACCCTTCGTCTTCTAGCTCCCCCAGCAACTGATCGAACACGAGCTTCCACAGGGCCGGCCCGAGGACCGACCCTTGTGGGCACCCTCTCTCTATTCTTCTTTCCACCTCATAGTAACTACCCCTTACTCTGACACTCCTGTCACTCAGGTAGCTACTTACGAGGGAGTACAAGTTGCTGGGGGTGTTGAACACTTGCAGCCGCTGGAGTACGCAGGGCCACCATACACTGTCGAAGGCGGAGGATATATCGAACAGTACGAGCATTACGTACTTCTCCGCCCTCTCTTCCACGTCCCTGCGCACTCTCAACAGCGCATCTGTGGTTCCCTTGCCACGGGTCGAGCCGAACTGCCGTGGATGGCTAGCTGCACTGAGGACCGGCCTTAGGCTGGTGACTATTAGGCTCTCCAGGACTTTACTGACGACCGGGAGGAGGCATATAGGCCTGTACGCCTTGGGCGACTCCTTATCCTTGCCTCCTCCTTTGTAGAGCAATCTCAGGTCCGCGATCCTCCACTTACTAGGGAAGCGACCCTGGTCCAGACACTCATTGAAGATGCCCAGAAGGTCATCCTCAATGAGGGGGGCGCTTTTCCTCAGGATCGCGGCATCTAAACATCCTTATATTAAAAATTAAAGTTGATAATTAATAAATATGTATATTAAATATCTAATTATGAAAAATCCATGCCAATAATTAATAAATATCTATATTATAATATTATAATAAATATCTAAATATTTAAAAATAATGTTAATATAATTAAATATCTAAATATTTAAAATCAATGTTAATAATTAATATTATATCTAATATATATATTATATATATTATAATATATAGGGTTTTGAGAAAGATATCTAGGGTTTTTAAAGTTATTTAAAGGGTTTTTTCAAGCGTTATCTGGGGATTTGAGAGGGATTTCTAGGTCCCTAGAGGGATATCTGGGACCCTAGAAGGATCTAGGGAGCAGAAATCCCTCTAGGGACCTAGAAATCCCTCTAATAACCAACCCTACGAAACCCTCTTAAAACTACAGATATCCATCTCAAAACCCTAATTATCCCTCTCAAAACTCCAGATAACGCTTAAGAAACCCTTGAAATCACTCTAGAAACTCCAGATATGCATCTGAAAACCCCAGATAACGTTTTAGAAATCCCTGAAATAACTCTACAAACCCCTAGATATCCCTGTTAAAACCCCAGATAACGCTCTAGAATCTCTATAAATCCCCTAGATATTCCTCTAGGTACCTAGAAATCCCTCTAGGGACTAGAAATCCCTCTAGGAACCTAGAAATCCCTCTAATAACCCTAGAAATCCCTCTTAAAACTCCAGATGTTACGGCCGCTCAGTTTTTTTTGTTTTTGTTTTTTTTTAAATAACATGTTCATATTTGATAATTTTTTTTGGTTCAATTAATTTGTATTTTTTAAAATTAATTTAATTTAAATTAAAATAAATCAGCTGTAAAATACTTCAACGTAATATTTGTTTGAATTTAAGAGTGATTTAATCGAAAACAGCTGTGAGACTTCCTTTATTTTTATTAGAAAAGAAGTCGCTAGTCGTCATTGTTGTCTCGTCTAGGGTACCTCACGGACCTAACTTACAGCAGTCAACTTCTTTGTTCAATAGCGACCCGCGCGGTGCAGTTTACACCAATCATATAGTTGTTAATCAGTGTGTTCCTTGCGTTTAAACCAGGAGGGAACTTCTATCAAGAAACCCGCCTGACCAGGGTATTATAGACATATTTTTATTTCATTTTAATTGCGCAATTAAACTTAATTAGTGTATAAATTCATTTTTTTTTTTTAAAGTATCATATGGTTTATTGTATTTAACGAAATCTTAATGTATTTTCATTTTTGTTTGTTAGTAATTTAATGTATTTCTTGTTTTTGTTTTTTTTATATTTCTTGCTTGTTTTATTTCTTCAATATAAAAGTTTCAAAAAACTAGCATTTGGTATTATATCTGACGTCCATTTATATATTTGATTTTACAATTCAAGATTTAACCTGGTAGGTAATTTTCTGTAAAGAAAAATTATCTGAGTCAGATTAAGGCAGCAGCCTATCAGAGATTAGTTTTCTATAGGGAAGGCTGTACAAGGGTGCAATCCCTGTTACCCTTACGGCGCCCTAACATTATTTCAAATCCCCAGATAACGCTTTAGAAACCCATGAAATCACTTTAAAAACCCTAAACCCTAGAGGGAATTAAATGGGATTCTAGAGCGTTATTTGATGGTTTGGGATGGATATCTAGGGGTTTTAGAGTTATTTCAAGGGTTTCTATAGCGTTATCTGGATATCTAAGGTTTTTAGAGTTATTTCAAGGGTTTCTAAAGCGTTATCTGGGGTTTGAAAGGGATATCTAGGGTTTTAAGAGTGATTGATTTCAAGGGGTTTCTAAAGCGTTATCTGGGGATTTGAGAGGGATTTCTAGGGCTATTAGAGGGATTTCTAGGTCCCTACAGGGATTTCTGGTCCCTAGAGGGATTTCTGGGTACCTAGAGGGAAATCTAGGGGATTTATAGAGATTCTCTAGGGTTTTAAAGTGTTTTCAAGGGTTTCTAAAGCGGTATCTGGTGTTATCGGATAGATATCTGGAGTTTTTAGAGTGATTTCAAGGTTTTAAGCGTTATCTGGAGTTTTGAGAGGGATATCTGGGGTTTTGAGATGGATATCTGGAGTTTTAAGAGGGAGTTCTAGGGTTATTAGAGGCATTTTTAGGTCCCTAGAGGGATTTATAGGTCCCTAGAGGGATCTAGAAATCCCTCTTAAGTCTCCTGATATCTATCTCAAAACCCCAGATAACGCTTTAGAAACCCCTGAAATCACTCTACAAACCCTAGATACCCAATAATATTTCTAGGTCCCTAAAACGAAATCTAGGACCCTAGAAATATTGCGAACATATTATCGAAGTTATAGTGAAACAGGTTAGTTATATGTGTCACTAAATTAACTTCAATTAATTTTTTAATACTTTAAATGTATTTAAAAATAGTGTTGTATTCTGATCGTACAGATTAGATTTAAGACTCAAGTGATAAAAGTGCGGGTTTTATCGCCAGCCATGGGCGAAGCGTCTACTTCTTCGCAGGTGGTAAGTGAAATGGAGTCGGACAACTTAAATTTAAGTTCTAATAATAACAATACTGGTTCCTGGGGGCTTGTTACTGGTCGAAAACGACCTTTACCAATTGAATCGGACCTTACAAGACAGAAACGACAAACGCCAATTCTAATACACAATAAATTTCGAGCCCTAACCTCAACACCGGACGAAACATCAGAAAATACCACAAAACCAGTCCTAAACCAGAAACCGCCCCCAATTTACATTAATGGTGTAGAAAATTCCTCTGCACTAATTACATTCTTAGAAGAAAAAGCCTTACCAAATACTTTTACAGTCAAATCTACACTGAAAGGTGTAACTGTAGGCCATTTTAGGCCATTTAAAATTTGAAAAAATTGAGGAGGAGCATTATCAATGGGGGGTACAAACTGAGTAGTGTTATTCATCATACCTGTTGGAACATGATGTTGTTGTGGTGTCGACTTCGTTGCAGGTTGACTCCTTGGTATCTGCTGATATCCGACGTCGTCCTGCGGTTGTCCTAGAGGATGGTGCTGTGAAGGTTGTCGTTACATTACATTATTGGCGCGACAGACTCATAAAAAAGTCCTTGGCCTGCTCAACCGCTCTACCCCAATCGTCCCGATCGCCTGCTCGAGTGATGGAGACCTTACACAGCCTTAGATCTTCACAGACGGCATCCTTCCATCTAGCTTTGGGCCTTCCTCGAGGTCTTACTCCATCCGGATTTCCTTTATACAGCTTTTTAGCTGTTCTTTCTTCGCCCATCCTATATAAGTGGCCCAGCCACTTAATGCGTTGCCTCCTGATGAAGCTCGATATCATTAGGACTCCATATAACTCACTTAGCTCCTTTTTCCTTCTGATCCTGAGTTGGTCGTTTTTCCGAACTGGGCCGAATATTTGCCGAAGAACTCTTCTTTCGAATCTATTCAGCTTTTCCACGCTCGATTTATTCAGTGTGAGGGTTTCGCCAGCGTATGTCACTACTGGCCTAATCACGGTTTTATATATCATCAGCTTGGACTTTAGGCTAAGGAGCTTACTTCTCAGGAGCTTTGACACTCCAAAACATGCTTTATTACCTCATACTATCCTGGCTCTGATTTCCTCCTCCTCATCCAAATTCTCATTTATACGGCTTCCTAAATACTGGAAACTTGACACTCGTTGGAAAGTGTGTCTTCCAAACGTGTAGCTATGAGGTGGTCGGTTTTGTTTACTATTCTTTATTACCATTATCTTGGTTTTCTCCTCATTCACCTGCAACCCCATTTTTCCAGCTTCCACTTCCAGCCTCTCGAAAGCTTCTTTTAAGATTATCAGCGATCTTCCTACTAATACAAGGTCATCGGCATATGCAAGAATACCCAGACTCCGGTTAAAGATGGTTCCCTCCATCAGTAATCCTGCCCTTTTAATGACACTTTGCATTACAATATTGAATAGTAGAGGTGCCAGCGAGTCTCCCTGCCTAAGTCCTGTACTAATCCCAAATTTGTCCGTAATTGAGCCATTTACCCTTACGCTGCAAACTGTGTTTTCCATCGTGCTCATTACCAGACGCACCAACTTGGATGGGATCCGCATTTCGCTCATAGCTCTGAAAAGCTCATTCCTGGATATTGTATCATAAGCCGTCCTGAAATCTATGAACAGCATCCACAATGTATTATTGTACTCCTTCATTTTTTCACACATCTGTTTGAGGGAAAAAATCTGATCTATAGTAGATCTGTTAGGTCTAAAGCCTCCTTGGTATTCTCCAATATTTCTCTCAACATAGGGCAGTAGGCGATTATACAGAGCTATCGAGAATATCTTATAGGCAGTATTCAGTAGGCTTATCCCTCTGTAATTTTTACATTCTGTGGAGTCTCCTTTCTTCTTGTAGACAGGCACTATTTATAAAGGAAGGTTGTCGTAGAGCTGGGAATTCCTGTGGGTCCGGTGGTAACTTAATTTTTTTAGGTGGTGTAGGTCCCTGGTGGTAATTCCTTGAGCCACGCTGAATCCTGAGGTTCTTCAATGTTTGGCAACCTTTATAGTTGGCTGGGTGTAGGCCGCCACAATTGGCACAGGTAGCAGGGGTTTCTCTAGTTTTTGCCACACCTTACACACCTTGGTGGGTGGTTACAGTAACCTCAGGTGTGACCATACTGCTGACACCTTAGAAATTGCGGGATGCCTTTTTTCCGCGGTTCCTCGATATTTATTTTTGTATAATAAATTGATTTTATATCATAAACATTCTCTGTGAATGTTTCTTTGGTAATATCCACAAAGAACATTTGAAGAGGTTTTGATATAACGTTGGTTACATTTGAAGCTTCGTAACCTTTCTGTTTCAGTGCCTCCTTGATGATGCTAATCGGTGTAGTGTGATGAAGTCCCTTAATTACTATCCTCGGGCATCTGTCCTGTGGGAGCTGAAAAGTATGAAAATTCACCCCCTCTCTTCTAAGGCTTGCATTTAATTTTCGATAAGTTTCAGGTGTATCTGGATAAACAGTTACACCTTTCAGTGTAGATTTGACTGTAAAAGTATTTGGTCAGGCTTTTTCTTCTAAGAATGTAATTAGTGCAGAGGAATTTTCTACACCATTAATATAAACTGGGGGCGGTTTCTGGTTTAGGGCTGGTTTTGTGGTATTTTCTGATGGTTCGTCCGGTGTTGAGGTTAGGGCCTCGAAATTTATTGTGTATTAGAATTGGCGTTTGTCGTTTCTGTCTTGTAAGGTCCGGTTCAATTGGTAAAGGTCGTTTTCGACCAGTAACAAGCTCCCAGGAACCAGTATTGTTATTATTAGAACTTAAATTCAAGTTGTCCGACTCCATTTCACTTACCGCCTGCGAAGAAGTAGACGCTTCGCCCATGGCTGGCGATAAAACCCGCACTTTTATCACTTAAGTCTGAAATCTAATCTGTACGATCAGAATACAACACTTTTTTTAAATAAATTTAAAGTATAAAAAATTAATTGAAGTTAATTTAGTGACACATATAACTAAGCTGTTTCACTATAACTTCGATCATATGTTCTCCAACCTGTAATTTAATTAATCTTTTCAGGTTTTTATTGTTTAGTTGCGTCATGTAAATAGTGTGTTTATTTTTTGTATATGTTTTATAACGTTAATGTGAAATCTTTTCATATTAATAAAATCAGTTACTATCCGACTTTATAAATTAAATTACAAGTTGATGGAATATGGAGGACAAAACAAAAGGAGCAAAGTTATTCGTCCACATAATTAAAGTAGATGAAGATGAGCACGAATTGGTGGAGGTATCCGAAGATAAGATAGTATGGTTTTTATTACCAGAACTTACGCCATGATAAGGTATTATTAACCAAATCCACTATTAAAAATGCTGTATGGTTAATTAGGCCAATTAACGGTTAAAGGAATATAGGAATCAAAATTGACGAAGATATAAGAAAGGTGTATTTTGATCAAGATTACAACATCTGTTTTAATAGTATTCCATTAGAGTAATCGAATTTCAGGGATTTTGATACGAATACTGGCAAATCCGGTCATGATTTTTTTTTTAAATTCAGAAAATAAAATTATTAGAAAATAAATTGAATTCTAATGAATGCAAGCTCCAGGATGTTGAAAAGAAATTTGTGATAGAAAAATTAATTAAAAAACTAAATGCTACAGAATGGATGGAGGGTTATGAGTCTGAATGTCGGATACATAATGTATCCACTATTACAAACATCATTGAAATTCTTCGTTTTTTTGTAGAGGGACCGGCTAAAGATTGGTACAAGGCAAACATAAAAAAAATAGGTCTTGAAAATTGGTCGGCGTGGAAACAATATTTTCTTTTCAGTATTCTTAGATAAATGATGGTATCAAATTAGGAAAGCATTGAATGGTCTCAAATTAGGAAAGTTTTAAATATTTAGGAGGGTCATTGGTGGATTAAATTAGATTGGCGAAAGAAAGGTTATGTTCGGAAGCAGAAAGCAAAAGTACGCTTGTATCAAGAATCAATATGATCGTGATGGGACTACTACTATCAGTGCAAGATAAGTTGGATAGAGAAGAAATAACAACTATGGAAAAACTGTTTTTAGAACTAATGAGGTTAGACGATTCATTTTCCATAAAAAAAAAACATTAGTATGCCAAACCAACGAGTTAGCGTACACTTGGAAAAATCACGAGAGAAAACCGGGAAAAAATAATTTACATAAAAGTAGCTATACTATATTAAAGAAACCCTGCTCCATTTGTAAAAGTTTAGGTAGGGTGAATCGGTATCATTCAGAAAAATAATGTAGGAATAAAAAAAATCAGTCCATATAAATGAAACACATGCTGAAAATTCTGAGAGCTCAGGTGGGGAAAATAGAAGCGATAATTTAAAATAAAGACAAATTTAAACGACAAGCCCCTGAGAAATTGAACCCATTTATCAAAATTCTTGTTCTCATTGATAAAAAGTTGAACATCAGGGCTGTTTATGACCGTAAGTCAAACGTAACTTGTATGTCCCTAGAATCTAGTGTAGAGATATGAGCAGTGTGTAGACGGTGTTGGCTGTCACCTACATCAGGAAAGTGGAGGGGATCGAGGTCGTAAATCATTTAAACATATACCAAACATCTTCGAGTTCGACTGCGGAAGGTTTTGTTCTCGGAGCGAATTGCGCCCCAACGAACGATGACGACTACGTACCTCTCTAGATATTCTCAAGCCATGTCTCTCTAACGACATTGACAACGCTCTTGTCAAACAAACAATTCTACATGACACAAAGAGCCGGCCGAAATCTTACGTAGCAGGAGAGGAGATCTGGGTGAGTCTCAAGGGAGGAATTAAGAAAGAGGAACGCAAGATTGTGGAGCAAACTGGGCCGCTCTGTTATATTGTCCTGGTTGATGGTCGTCGGAAGAGAATGCTCGCCAATCAGCTCCGACCAAGACATCTTTAAGGGGGGAGAAGATGTAGTATCGTCAAACTGAATTAACCATATGTTTTGTATTATTTTCATATATTGTGTAAAACCTTCCTTTTTAATACGCATTGTTTATAACATTAATGAATATAATGTTTTTTTGGGTATCAATTGATTCTCAAAATAACTCTTGATATAAGTATACTATAGAGTGGAATATTTATTAAATTCGTTTAAAATTATTTCTTTTTCATTGTTTTCGATTGGTATCGATGTTATTATATTTTTACGGTCCTATAGAAAAAGGCGGGCCAGGCCGGAAGGATTAGCACGGATTATAGGATTAGAAAGATCGAGATCTGTTGAGGGGTTCTAAGCCTCCACCCCGACCATCCTTGTCTATATAAAATGCCGGTTGTTTCGAAGCCGGCCAGTAGTAAGTTAGTAGTAAAGTTGTCGACTTCCGTGACAGTGACAGTGGCAGTGTAAACTAGTCAGTGATAAATGATAAGTGAGTGTAATAAAGTGTGTCAGTTTGTCATATTTGGAGAGTCTTACGGTAGGTACACTTTAATTAGCGGTTTGTAAGTGTTAATTTGTAGTTGTAAACTATAGTGTAATATTATTGTATTTGTACCAATTTATGTAAATAGTTATGTCAGTATTAGCAAAATCTTATTTTATTTTAGTAATTAGTTAACAGTCAGGTCTAGTTCAAAATCTATAGAATATTGTTATTGTAAATTTATATTAGTTTAATAATTTAATTGTTTTAGATAATCTCATTGCATTCTTTTTAATTTGTTAATAAATATTAGTAACTTGAATTTAGTAGTAGTTAAGTTCATTTTACACCCAGTAGCCCGTAACAAATTGGTGCCAGAAGTGGGATTTTGTGTTTTTGTTATTATTTTGTCTTGGATTTTGTAATTATTGGGCTACTGTATGAAAAATGTCTTCTCAAAGTATTAAATTAGTGGATTTAAAAGTTGCGGATTTAAAACGTGATCTGGATTCTCCGGAAATAAAAGTGTACTGCAACATCGCTTGCGTCAATATTTTGTAGAGTTAGGGGAAAATCAAGATGATGTTCTGTTTGAAACCGATTTAACCAAATTGTCTGCAACTTTTAAAAATGAATTAGGTAATGAGTTAAGCACTGTTAAAAATGACGTAGGTACTGTAAAAAGGGATTTATTATAAACATTAGAGTCTAAATTAGGGACATTAGAGACTATATTAATATAAAATGTAGATAATAAAGTAGCTGATATAGAATCTAGGCTAGGAGAAAAAGTTAACGAAATTAGGCTAAGAATGGAAGCTCTCTAGGGATTTCGGGGAATTTTGAGCAACCTACTGACGAACGACACCGACCGTTCCTCCGATGGCAGCCATCATAACACCATTCTGCCCGTCTATGCAGGGGCCCCACCAACTCACAACACCATTCCATGTTTCGACGGGAAGACGCCGTGTGAAGACTACATGACTCTCTTCAAGACGGCGGGTTCGATCCTCGGGTGGTCGCAGGAGACCCAAGCTTTAGCGCTGTGCCTGGATTTGCGTGGAGACCCCTTAGGAGTACTGCAGGGGATGTCCATGTCGGAGCGGTCCAACTACGGGGAGCTGATGAGAAGACTGGAGATGCGTTTCGGCCACCGCTACACGGACCAGCTGTATCGCTCACAGCAAAGAAACAAGCTAAAGAAGACCAATGAGACACTGCAGGAGGTTGAAGCGGATATTGCCCGGCTTGTGAGGAACACCTACTCATCGGTCACTGACGACGTCTACGAGAGCTTGGCTGTCCAGTAATTTGTGGATGGACTTTGCGGACCAGAGACACAGCAAGCAGTGAAGCTCGCCCGGCCAAAAAATTTGGGAGACGCATTACCCCAGGCCATGCAGTTCGAGGATGTCAGACACAGACTAACCGAAGGAAGACTGACCTGACCAGCTGGGCCCAATTGGACTCCATTTTAGTGGACACCGGACTGCTGAAACGGGCATTGGAGAACGCGGAAGAAGATCAGTGAAGGCTACAGCTCATCGTTCCAAAGAATAAAGTGCCCAAGTACTCATGGATCTACATGGCGGTGTATCTGGTGCCTATATTGGACTTCACCGTACTTTGGAAAAGGTTTTTGAACGATTTTACTGTAAAACCTTAAGGACGATGTGCTAGACTGGTGCAGCCGTCGTGCGACTTGTGCAGTTTCTAACGGACCAACAAGATGAAAGATGACCCCTATGAAGAAGTACAACGTGGGAGCACCGTTCGAGAGGATTGGGATTGCTGGCCCTTTTCCTGTGAGGGACGTTGGAAGCCTATGCCCTTCCGAATCTGGAGTGTTTTACGGTTGCAGGCGTATTTGTGAAGCAGATAGTCAATAGGTATGGAGTGCCTATGAAACTTCACGCTGACCAGGGACGAAACTTTGAGTATGCAGTCTACTCCGGGATGTGCGAAGCACTGTTTATACAGAAACCAGGACGAAACCTCTTCACCCTCAACCGGGTGGCATGGTGGAGAGCGCATGAACAGGACAATGGGTCGATCTCCGACTATCAGTGAGACTGGGACCAGAATCTTCACCTATTCCTGTTAGCCTATCGCACTTCAGTCCACGAAGCAACGGGGCAGACCCCCGCAAATGTGTTGTTTGGCCAAGAACTTCATTTGCCTTGTGATCTGAAATTCGGGTTCTAGACCGATGAAGAAGTTGTCGAAGAGGAGTACGTCACAAATATACGGAAGCGGATGGATAATATCCACGAGAAGGTTCGTGCAAACATCTAGAGAGCAAGTGGCAGAATGAAGGTGCGTTACGACATCAGGGCGGAGAAAGGTGGATTCCAACCTGGAGATTCGGTCTGGCTACATGACCCTCGAAGGAGGCGAGGCTATTCACCTAAACTTCAGAATTCCTGGGATGGCCCGTTTGAGATCATCAATAGGATAAACGACCTTATCCATGAGACCAGGAAGCAGCCCAAAGGAAAACCCAGGGTAGTCCATTTAAATAGACTGGCCCCATACAAAGGAGACCATGGCCCGACAGAAGACCAGAAAGTAAGGTACCTTAACAAATGGAGACCAATAATGTTTTAGTTGCACACCCTATTTCCTAAAAGTTTCCCAGCGAGTAATCAGACAGTCTACAGAGATATATTCTCGTTACCAGTGGACTATTCTCTGGCCCATTTCGTCGCCGAAGATCTGAGGACTTCTCGAGGGATTGCAACTGTTTTCAGGAAAAAGTTTGGCGGAACTGAAGAGCTAGAACGCCATGGACCAAGTATCCGGAATGCACTCGACCATACGCACGAGGGCCGACATCTGTTTTATTTAGTTACACGGTGTGCCACTAATCAGAAGCCAACATATGACGCACTGTAGCGAAGCTTCGACGACCTGCGGAGTAAGCTTCTGAGACTGTGTGTCACCAAGCTCGCGATCTCTAAGTTGGGCTGTGGATATATCATAGTATATCTCAGTAGCCCGTAACAATATCATCAACAAATTTAAATAGAAACGGGATAAAATATTACATGGTATTTTAGGTATGACTGTATTTAACAGTTCTTCTAAATAAATATCAGCTAAGATTGGTGAAATAAGAGATCCCATAAGGCAGCCGAATTAATTTATTTAGAACTGTTTATTGAATTGAGAATATCCTCCATCTGTGCATAGGGCCAAGTAATTGTATAAATAGTTTTTTGTTGATTTTTGTATGGGTTTTTTATTTATTTATAATATTAAGTTTTTCTATTATAGTTTTTATTTTAAAAATGTACATGTTACTAAATAAAGATGATGGATCTAATGAAATTAATTTTAAACCTTTAGGAACAACTCCTTGTTACCTAGAGCTTAATGTCCGGCCATAAAGCTTAAAATCCGGACTGATGCTGCTAGTACATTTACAAATGAAATATCGAAGCAAACTCTTTCTAAACTCTAAACTCAATCGCTTTTCTACAAATTCGAATGCCCAAAACACGTTTTAACAAATATGAATATATATTTATTTGACAGAACATGACACATATAGTAAAACATTAAAGCTTTATTTATATATATATATATATATATATATATATATATATGTTCGTACATATATCCTATATTACTTTATTATGACCCAAAATTTTGAATATCACGAACTACTTGACGTCACATAGCATAGCTGTACCTCTCTTTATCCAATGTTGGGGATTCATTTTGCATGGAAGCCATAATGGTGTAATAAAATTGAAATCAGTACGCATTTTTTTTTTGTATACTGGACACTATTAAATCGTTATTAAACAAAACGATATTTACAGGAATTGCCCATTTTTTGGAAAATAACATTTCATTAAAAATACATTCCTTTTAAAATTGGGATTATGCTGTATTACAAAAAAAATAGTAATAGTCTTCAAAAACCGTACTAAGCAGTTTGAGACTCCAGTAGGTTCATTTAATTTTTTTTTCTTACTGTATTATATCTTATATTTCATTTCAATTATATCTTACTAACATCGATGATGGGTTTCAAAAGATTAGTGAAGAATATTAAAGAAAAAAAAAGTCATTTAGATGATTATTCAACTTGAGACTCAAGCATTGTAGTATAACTTAGTGCAATGGATAATTTATATTGATTCAAGATGAATGTACAGATATCATTACTGATATCCGTCCTCTTTCACAACACCCGTTTATGCCTGGTGTGAGAATCATTCCAATGAACATATTGCAGATCTGATAGTATGTAGATGCTTGCTTAACTTATTCTGTTTTAGACATCCAACTCTGCTTTCCTAAACATATCCAAAATAGTTCTGCGGTAGGTGAGATCCTCTACTGTTTCCAACCTTCTAGTGGAGGACCTGAGGGATCCACCAGGAATATCCGGATCCAATAGGCCCTCCAATACCAAGAAATCGGTTAAACATACCACTGCGCACCTGATAGAGACGACGGGTAGTCCATTCTTTGAAAAAGCAGGTTGACTTCCACCTGAAAAGTACCTTCAGATAAAAGAAGATTTTAAACGCGTGATGAAGCAGGGGATCTCCAGACCGTCTAGTAGCCCCGAGCGTAAGATCGTTCGATAACTCCGTGATCAAACCATACCCGACCGGTATGGAGTCCCTAACCTATTGGACTATAGGAACGATTTGTATGGAAAGAAATGTTTTTCGCGCCTCGATTCTGTCTGGCCATATAACGACATACCAATTAGAAAGGAAGGGACCCTATGGGAATGCTGCAATAACCACTACTTTTGGTCTCTTTGAAACTAATGTGTTCGGTTGACGTACGCTGCCCGAATCTTTCAAAGATTCTTGGATGACAAATACAGAGACCTTCCATTCTACTTCACTCTTATTGATGATATTCTAGTTGCTTCAAACAGCTTAGAGAAACATCGTATATATCTGGAAAACGTTTTTAAACGATTTGATGAAAACGAGCTGACGTTAAGTTTTGTAAAATGTGTATTCATGGTCAGCGATATATCAGGATACCACATCACCTTTGTTGGAATCAAATCGCAGTTGGCTAACGTGGAAGCTATTGCTGACTACTCATAGCCATAAGATGCGAAGTCTTTGTGCCGTTTCCTTGGGATGCTAAATTTCTACAAACCTTGCATTCCAAAGGCAGCTATCGTGCAATCTCAAAGAACGACAAGACTCCAATCCTCTGGAACCAGGATCATTGGCTCTTGATCAGTGGCACACTTGGTAACTAAATAAAACAGATATCGACCTTCGTGCGTGTGGTGGAGTGCCTTCCCGACGCTTGGCTCTTGGCGTTTTAGCTCATCAGTTCCGCCGAACTTCTTCCTGAAGACCGTTACAATCTTCGGCAACGCAATGGGCCAGAGAATAGTCCACTGGTAACGAGAACATATCTCGGTAGACTGTCTGAGTTACTCTACAGGAACCTGGTACCTTAGGGTGTGCAACTGGAACATTATTTGTCTGGAACCACAGACAGACAAGACTCTTCTAACATTAATTAACATTTAATTAAATGTTATTGACTAGCTATTTAGCAAGGGTGTGCAGTGACTATTTAATTGTGTACAGTGTGCAGTGTGCAGTGTGTATTATAATTTACGCTACTGGGACAGGGGGATTGGTGTAGTAGAATGTGGACAGGCAGTGAACATGCTGTGCTTGAATACACCTCCACCGGACTATGAAGATGAGGCCCCAGTCAATATAGTAAAGACAGGGAAGAAATCGGATGTGGTTCGGTTGTCATTTTGTGAACTGTCATGCTGTTAGTCATTAGTTTGGGTATGTTTTGGTCAGTACTGATCTGCTTAGATCTCTTTTCTTCCACCCTTTTAGTCACTATTTCTTCTAATTCTTTTCTATGGAGGCATTTCTATAAGAAGCGACGTGCGCTCCCTCACAATTCGAACATTGTGTTTGAGTCCGCCTAGTCGCGGACATTCAGAAATTTTGTTAGCCGCTCCATCTTGCAACGGTGTGGTTGCAGTGGTTTTTTGTGTGCCCAAATTGCTAACATTTATATCATTGGGGTGTTACTATATCCTTTCTTGGGATGTATTTCACAACCGTGAATATACATCTATATGAGTTCAGTTGGCAGTTTTAGTGTTGTAACAAGTCACCGCACCAACTATTAGCCCTGAAGATGACCTACAAAGTAAGGCGAAACGTTGGCATGATTAATAAAAAATATATATTTATAATTTTAATTAAAATAGTACACATTAATTTAAACTAAATGTATTAAATAATTTAATTATTATTAAAAAATAATGCGCGATGGTAAGTATCAGTGGAGAACGGTTAATTAGTAAGAACACATTTAAAATTCATTAGAGGCGGAAATGGGTAAACTCCAGTTGCGTGTCGGAGCTGACACACACTTTTTTTTTTGTTTCAAAATCTCCGTTTATTCATAAATATTAACATACAATAGATAATAACATACAATATATATATATATATATATATATATAAGTTATGTGTGTGTAAATAGACTATTTGTATTAGTTATAGGTTAAGAGTTAAGCATATGATTATTTTTCTCTATTTAAAAAAAAAAAGATTTGATTTGATAAGATAGATACGAGCTGTTTAATCAATAAAAATTTAGTTGATGGGATTATCTCAGTCTAATTTTAACTTATATATATACAGCAAAATAATTACAATTGTTGTACTCCCTAAAGGTATTTCAAGTATTTACAACGGCTGAGTCTGCTGAAGGCGGGAACTCTAAACCGGGACAAGGCCGCTGGCTTTATACATACTAAGCAGTGAGAGACCGCTTTTCAACAGTGGCTTTATATTACGAGTTGTTTGGAGCGACGTGCCTTTAATTGCACTCTGCGGGGGTACTTCCGAAAGTATATACAGTCGGCCGATGGTCTGACGGACCGGTGGTATACGAAGAGTCCAGTCTTGGTGATGTACGTCCCCAGTGTGTTGTTGTTTTTACACAGCCAGGGAATGTGTTTGGCATGAAGTCACCAAGGACTATATTCCGACTGAATGACGGCATGTTGCAACAACAACCTCACAGATGTATGAACAGCTCTCGGCTTCCTATAGACACAGCTAAACGTGAAGCAGGTCTTGAACAGTCAACTGCGACTATGTGAGTAGTGGCAGTTGAACACACTGGGATAGGAACACTCCTAGACGGTTCATCATTTTGGAAGAGGATGGCGACGCCTTAGCGACTAGACGTTTATGTGCTTCACTAGTTTGTTGGTCCTTTGGGAAAGCAAAAATTTCCTCCTGATTCACCAATTGTATAGTTTTAACCTTTAAAACTGTGGTCTTTTACCTTTATCTTCTCCATTCTGTTGATTTGTAAGTCGTGAACTTAACGATTTAACCAAAAATGTGAATGGAATAAAACACTTGTGGATGCAGTGAAGAACTGTAATTAAAAAAACATATTAACAAACTTATAAATAACTAAATAACTCCAGGTATCTTTAGTTACAAACCTGAATCAACACAATAGTCAATATTCCATAATAACACACATAATATAAATTTAACAAATGTTCACCCGAGCTAGTCTCTCAGTAAGCAATATCTATTATAACCTTACTCACATCTGTCCCTGAAGGTTATCTTCACGTCTGTTAAGTTTGGCGTGAATATTCAAACTTACATCCATACTAAAAAATATAACTATACTCTTAAGTAACAGAAGAGAATCATATATATAAATATACATAAAGGATTTTTCGAACTTACTATTAATACTTATAAGATAGGTCTGGAAAAACAACACTATTTTAAAGATAAAACAATAGTACTTATTTTTGAAAGTTTTATTTAAAATGTAGTACGAGCAAATGGCCACTTAATAATCATGCAATTTTTACGTCAACATTATAAATTTTTTTTGGTTCTCCCTTCCTGCCATTGCTGGCATACGGGGTGCGGTGGGGGTGGGTTGATGCGTACGGTTGACGCTCACCCACCAGTGATAATATAACTTATACTTGATACTTTATAAGTTAAACTTCGGTAAATAGTAACAGGATTCCGATTGGAGTGAAAGATCATTCTTCTGAGTGCGAAAAAAATGCCCTGTCTTAATGTATTGGAATGTCAAATTATTCAGTTTATTCGATTGTTTGACTACCTACCATTTCTAATCCACTTTTTTTCTTCTTATTTTCTTTTCTTTTTTTTTCTTTTTTTCCCTTTATTTTTTTTTTTATTTTTATTTTTTTTGTTTTTATTATTATTTTTATTTTTTTATTATTATTATTATTTTTTTTCCTTTTCTTTCTTTTTTTTTTTTTTTTTTAATTTTTTTTTTTTAACTTTTTTTTTTTTTTTTTTAAATTTTTTTTTTAACTTTTTTTTTTTTTTTTTTTAATTTTTTTTCTTTATTTTTTTCCTTTTCTTTTTTTTTTTTTTTTTTTTTTTTAATTTTTAATTTTTTTTTGTTTTTCTTTTTTTCTTTTTTTAATTTTTTTTTCTTTATTATTATATATTTACTGGATGTATTCTGTGTACAGTTGTAAATTTCAATAAATATATATTAAAAAAAAAAAAAATTTATTATAATTTTTTTTCCTTTTCTTTTTTTTTTTTTTTTTTTTTTTTTTTTTTTTTTTATTTTATTACTTTTTTTTTATATATAGAAAAAAATTAAAACTTTATATTTATATGTTCATACATATATCCTTTATTACTTAATTATGATCCAAAATTACGAATACCACGAACTAATTTACGTCACATAGCATAGCTGTAAGTATGCAATGTTGGGGATTTATTTTGCATGGACGCCATAATGGTGTAATAAAATTTAAGTCAGTCCGCATTTTTTTGTTTGTATGCTGGACCCTATAAAATTGTAGGTGAACAAATGATGTTTAGAGGAATTGCCTCCTTTTTGAAAAATAACATTTCCTTAAAAACGTTTTCCTTTTAAAATTGGGATTATGCTGTATAACAAAAAATAACAATAGTCTTTAAAAACCATAAGGAGTCTTTTGAGATTCCATTGGGTTCATTTCAATTTTTTTTTATTATATCATACTAACTCCGATGATGGTTTCAAAAGATAAGTGAAGAATATTAAAAACAAAAAAAAAGTCATTTCGATGATTATTCAACTTGAGACTGAAGCAATGTATTATAAGTTAGTTGATACCAGGCATACCTATCAAGAGATACCTATTAACACGCTTTCCATTAGTCTTTCGAATGTGGCAGAAGCATTGGAAAGCCCGAACGGCATTTCTGTAAACTGCCAGAGCCCAATTGAAAACGCTGTCTTCTCTTTATCTTCAGGTGCCAATCCAACCTGCCAATATCCACTGCGAGGATCCAAGGTTATGCAAAGTTTACACCCCCTAGGGTGTCCAGTGTATCGTCAATACTGGGAAGCAGATAACTGTCCTCTTGGCGACGTTGATCAGAAGGCGGTAGTCTAAGAAGAATCTTGTTGTGCAGTCTTTCTTCTTCACCAATACAACAGGAGACATCCAGAGGCTACTCGAAGGCACAATGACACCATCAGCCGCCATCTCCACAATAATATTCTCGGCGTCCTCCGGATTGGTTAACGGCTGCCTTCGCGGAACCTGTCGGATGGGCTTCGCATACCCTGTGTCAATCCTGGGCTGGACGATATCAGCTCTACCCCGTGGTCATGGGCTGATCTCGAAGACGTCGGGACATCCGGTTATCATGTTCTTCACTTCTTCGCTCTGTTAAGGCGAAAGGTCACGGCATGATTCGTCAACTAATCCATTTAATTGTTCCGGCAGCTCGTTGGGACGACGTTGCAGCTGACGAACCACTGAGGTAGCGGTTGTTACGTTCTCCGACCGGTGTTCCTTTCTTCAGCGTTACCGGGAAACTGTTAAGGTTTATTAGCCGAAGTGAAGTGGGACGTCCGTCCTTGATGAGATACCTAGCAACCAGTACGCCGCGTCCAATCACCTAGTCCTCGTGCCTTCCAGGTTCGAGTAGAACACATTGAGGCGCAGGTTGATGTCCTCCCAACGTCCCATACGTCACGATTTGGCTCCGTGCAGGTATCTTCTAGTAAGAGCACTCGTGTGTAGAGGTCCTTTCCCTGCCGAAGGATGACTTCTTCGTCTCCCAGCATTATCACACCTCTCGCCATATCCAGCTTGATCCCGTATGCGATCATCAAGTTCGTGCCCAATATGACATCTTCATCAATTTCTGCCACGAGAGCGCAGTTCTTCAGATGTTGACCGCCGATGATGAAGGTGGCAAAGGTCTCCCCGTAGACTTTGGCTGGCTGTCCGGTGGCAGTCCGTAATGCACAAGTGGTCGGTAAGATATTCTCAGTGGGAATTGTCTTCGAGTTCAAGATTGTCATGGTTGCGCCGGTATCCAGTAGCAGACTTCGCAGCTGCCCGTTCACCATCCCATCAACGTAGAAACTGCTCGTTCTGTTTCCTATTGACGCAACTCTGATGGTCTTCCTGGGGCCTTTGACATACTCGGTTTTTGACGGTTGACAGTTGGCCCTTCGTATCCACCTTAGATAGTTTTTCCTGCGGCTCTTCTTGTTTCTTGGTTGGTCACTTGCTTCTAGGGTGCCCAAGTTAGCCGCAGCTCCAGCAGCGTATCTCCTTCTTAAGAGTCCTTAGAGCCTCCAATACTTCCGTCACTATGTCTTCGACGCTAAGGACCACATTAAGCTCCGCTTCTGCTGCTCAAACTCGCGCATAGCCCCGTATGACTGTCAGACATCCTCGAACTCCATGGTCTGAGATAAGGCGTCTCCCAAAGTTTTGGGCCAGGCGAGCTTCACACCTTGTTGTTTCTCTGGGGCCGGAAGTCTATCCAGGAATTTGTCGACAGCCAAGCTCTCGTAGACATCGTCGGTGACCGATAGGTAGGCATTCCTCACTAGCCGGGGAATATCCGCTTCAAATTCCTGGACCGTCTAGTGGGTCTTCTGGACCCTGTTTCTTAGCTGTGAGCGATACAGCTGGTCCATGTGGCGGTGGCCGAAACGCTTCCGTAGTTGGACCGCTCCGACATGGGCATCCCCTGCAGCACTCCCAAGGCGTCTCCACGCATGGCCAGGCTCAACGCTGAAGCTTGGGTCTCCTGCGAGCACCCGTGGATCGAAGCCCCTGTCGTTGTAGTCTTCCCACGCCGTCTTTCCGTCGAATACTGGAATGGCGTAGTGATTTGGTGGCGCCCCAGCATAGGCGGGGAGAATTGTGTTATGATAGCTGCCCTTTGAGGAACGATCGGTGACGTTCGTCGGTGGGTTGCTCATACGTCCCTCGAGAGCTTCTATTCTTAGCCCAATTTCGCTAACCTTTGAATTTAATTTTTCTCCTAACCTAGACTCTACATCAGCTACATTATTATTTACATCGGCTAACTTATTCTCAACATTTTCCATTAACTTAGTCTCTCATGTGCTTAACTTAGACTCTAATGTATCCAATAAACCACTTTTTACAGTACCTAGCTCATTCTTAACAGTACCTAATTCATTCTGTAAATTACATAGCCTTTTATCTACATTGCCTAACTCCTTTGCTAGCTTACTTTCTACATTGCTTAACTCATTTTAAAAGTTGCAGACAACTTGCTTGAATCAGGAAGAAGAGTACGAGTTTCAACATGGTCCTCATCAGGCTTGAAAGATGCCTAAATAAAAGATATAATTATTTGACATTTGCATTTCCGAATTTAGTTCTAATTAGTTTTTGGTTGTATGTTCATTTTACATCCACATGTAAAATAAAAATTACTATAATCCTCTTCTAACCACGCAAACAGAGTGGTCTGTTCGCAGTATCAGTACAATTTATGGACCGAATCTGTTCCCAATTCATATTCTATTATTTTATCATGTCAAATGAGGCGTATGCTTTATTATTGGCTGGGAAGTTTTCCTTCGCCTCTAATAGTACTCTGATATCGATAATCGCACTTTCGATAGCTTCGGGTTGCTTAGATTTGTATTTATTTTTCGGGTCGACAGACGCCTGAAGCTGCCCTTGGGCCTCTCAACTGCCTTCTCCCACTCATTGCGGTCAGGAGCATGTCCTCTGGACACTCCATTCATCCTCAAGTCCTCAGCCACTGCGTCCTTCCATCTTCCTTTCGTTCTTCCACGTGGCCTGGCTCCATCCGGTGTTCCATAATATAATTGTTTACTATGGAGCCGAGGTATTCAATTATTTATTGAGGTATTTGGACTGCATACTGTCCTATAACATATTGCTTCGGCGATTTTATAGGCGTTTCTTCCTAAGCCTTATGGTGCTTTGTTTTATCTTCATTCATTCTTCCAGCTTCCTTTTGCAATCTTTCACAGGCCTCCTTGATCGCTCTGAGGGGCAGTCCATTCAGTGCCACATTATAACCGCCACCAAGCACTAGGGTTGTCTTAGTAAAAATTGTGCTTGACTGATTAAGCTCAGCTCTGTTCACCATCACTTAGAGGGCAATAGTAAATTGAATAAAAAAAATATATATATTTTTTCATTGCTACCCAAATCACAATGGACCAACAATGGACAATGGAGATAGATAAGAAGATGTTTAAAAATAAATTAGAGTATAAAGTGAATTCTTTAAATGTAATGCCTGTTGATTCCCAAGATAAGGTAACATGTTTGTACAAATAATACGTAAGTCATCTAGTTTAGGAAATTATACATGTAACTCATCTAGTACTAATAAGAAAACGTTAAACTGGTTTGGGTAAACAATCGAAATTGAATAATGTAACATAAATAGAAACACAAACATACATTTATTCAAACGTATGTATTTAATTCAAAATCAAGAGTATAAACAGCTTTGTAAAACTAAGAAAAAAGAATACTACATAATGTTGAATACATTTTTTTTAAATGTAACTGTTAGCAAAAGCTTTTGGAATATTGTTAAAAAATTAAAGCAAAGTCATTAGATTGGTCCTAATTTCATTGATAGTGGACAATGGGTTAATTATTTCTCTAGTACATTGAATCCGCCATTCCGTGGTGAACTTTTTAAACATGCTGAGCCTTTACATTGGAACATTCTTTAGATAGAGAGTTTAGTTTTAGTGAATTGCAGGAAGTATTACATAAAGCAAAAGATATAATGGTTTGGCCCCCTGATGAGAATGAACGGCAATAGATGGCCAAAGAAACTCTTCCTATATAAACCAGATTATAGAAGGAAGAAAGGAAGACCAAGGATGACATGGATGAAGGATGTAAGAGAAGGAATGGCAACAAGAAGGCTGAGAGAGGAACAAGAAGAATGGGCCGATAGGAAGGATTGGCGGGAAAAGATATTGGGTATAGGGATACATTAATTGTAAAAAAAAACCGAATAAATAAAAAATAAAATAAAATAAATTATTTTCCGTAAAACTTTGAAATCTATTTGAACAAAAAAAACTTATTTAAGGGTGTAATTAAAAAAAATACTATAACATATATGATTATTACTATGTATTTAAAATTGTTTCCCAATTATTATGCCATAATTAGCCTTTAAAAAACTTTGTGGTTTATTTTAAGCTCCTAAATATGGGAATTAAAATATTAAATATTTAAAACGGGAAAAATATTGAGGGATAAATATTTTTGAATACATAATTATTGTAAACTTTAAACTTAACGACCAATGAAACATATTGAACATCGATAGCTGTTGAAAAATTCAATTATTACATTTCATTATTAATTCAACAACTCGGATAGACAAGATTAAACCTTGATTGAGAAAGGCAATTGGAAGGTTATGAATCAGCAATTAAACTTAATTTTTAACCTCAATCCTTGACCCAGATTCATTAACTAGCTCTATTATATTTAAGATTTGAAATATAATGAATTTTGAAACCAACATAAAATGAACCGTATTAAAATAAAACAAGATAATAATATGTTACCTACTGGGGTAAAGGGCTGGGAGAGGACATGGTATAGTCGAGGACTACAAGGGAAGCTGGGTGAAGAAATAAACCCCAAAACATTTATCTAACAAAAATTAATTGAATAAAAATATATTGACATACAAATTAATTACATTTAACTATTATATATAAGGCATTAATAAAATAACAATTACAATTTAAACCGGAATTCCCAGTCAACAGGAAAAATACAACTTTTAAATTAACATAAGATTCACCGTCAATAGTAGGACTAAACAATAACATATGAACTAGAATCATACACCAGATTCTACATCAATACTCAGAATCCTAAAAACACTAATAACATAATAATTTCTTAATAAAATTTGATCTATCATCTATAACAATAATCATATCCATCCTCTTTAATAATATTCATATGCGCTAATAACAACTTACAACTTACACATTCCCCATCAGTACTCATTATCTCATAACCATTACTTAATTTCCATTTAAAACCAGTCCCCTGATTAATTCCGTATTGGACTGATGACTCGGCGTCGCCACAGACAGACAAGACTCTTCTAACATTAATTAACATTTAATAAAATATATCTAACTTAAATTATTTGAGTTCGTTACAAATAATTCAACATTAAATTTTAATAAAAGTTTTTATTAAACATCTACATCGAATAAGATGTTTGAAAATATATATATAAAAAAAAAACCTGTACCACTACAACCCATGAAGGGTCTGGGGTTCAGTACATGGTAGAGACTGTACTGTTTCATGGACAACGGTTCTGCAAGGAGGGGACTTGTCCTAGGTCACGCTCGACCGCCAGAGTTTTCCCCCTTATTTTGGGTATCCTATTTTTATAATATTTTATAGAGGCTGGGTGGGCCCCAAGAGGGTCCTAGATCGTATACGATCCATCTCCCGCTGCAAACAGACTAAATAAAAATCATGGCCTGCAGCGGGAATTGAACCAGGATTTCCGGCATGGTAACTCAGTACTCTGCCACTGAGCCACTCCTCTCCCGAAAATATATATATATTATGATAATAAAAAAAAAATAATAATAAATAAATATAAAAAAATTATATTGCTTAAACAAATACATTATTAACGAATTAATTAAATAATTTACTAAAATGTTCAGGTAGACTTCCACGGCCGTTGATATTCTTCTTCCGGGATGGACCGTGTCATTTCGGTGATAGTAACCAAGCTTTCGCTCATCGTGCTGTGAGCTTCTTCAGGGCTAATCAGTTAATGAATAGCGGGGTTTGGGAGTTTGCTCCTTAAGAAACGACTTTCATATTTAGCCCACGGTATGAAAATTTTATGAGGAGTAAAATCAAATGTTGACTAAATGTGGCGAGTAATGTTCCCTTCTCGATAAGGTTGTATTATTTGTATTATATTCTACATAATAGATAGAAATTAAATGTCAAATTCCGGGACTAATCGGGAAGAGATTCGTGTGGTAACAGTGTATTCTATTGCTTTATTCTCCAAGTGTTGAAATGCGATAATTGTTTATATAGGAGCCTTTTTAAAGACACCTGTCCAAACAAACACTATTACTACTCTTATTTAGATTCCGCCTTATGCTGTTGGGGTCCATTCTTAACACTTGTATACAACCTCAACTGACGACAGGGCAGCGTTGCTCTGATAAGAGTAGGAAATTGACTAGCTATTTAGCAAGGGTGTGCAGTGACTATTTAATTGTGTACAAGGTGCAGTGTGTAGTGTGTATTATAATTTACGCTACTGGGACAGGGGGATTGGTGTAGTAGAATGTGGACAGGCAGTGATCATGCTGTGCTTGAATACACCTCTACCGGACTATGAAGATGAGGCCCCAGTCAAAATAGTAAAGACAGGGAAGAGATCGGATGTGGTTCGGTTGTCATTTTGCGAACTGTCATGCTGTTAGTCATTAGTTTGGGTATGTTTTGGTCAGTACTGATCTGCTTAGATCTCTTTTCTTCCACCCTTTTAGTCACTATTTCTTCTATTTTTTTTCTATGGAGGCATTTCTATAAGAAGCGACGTGCGCTCCCTCGCAATTCGAACATTGTGTTTGAGTTCGCCTAGTCGCGGACATTCAGAAATTATGTTAGCCGCTCCATCTTGCAACGGTGTGGTTGCAGTGGTTTTTTGTGTGCCCAAATTGCTAACATTTATATCATTGGGGTGTTACTATATCCTTTCTTGGGATGTATTTCACAACCGTGAATATACATCTATATGAGTTCAGTTGGCAGTTTTAGTGTTGTAACAAGTCACCGCACCAACTATTAGCCCGGAAGATGACCTACAAAGTAAGGCGAAACGTTGGCATGATTAATAAAAAATATATATTTATAATTTTAATGAAAATAGTACACATTAATTTAAACTAAATGTATTAAATAATTTAATTATTATTAAAAAATAATGCGCGATGATAAGTATCAGTGGAGAACGGCTAATTAGTAAGAACACATTTAAAATTCATTAGAGGCGGAAATGGGTAAACTCCAGTTGCGTGTCGGAGCTGACACACACTTTTTTTTTTTGTTTCAAAATCTCCGTTTATTCATAAATATTAACATACAATAGATAATAACATACAAAATATATATATATATATATATATATATATATATATATAAGTTATGTGTGTGTAAATAGACTATTTGTATTAGTTTTAGGTTAAGAGTTAAGCATATGATTATTTTTCTCTATTTAAAAAAAAAAAAAATATTTGATTTGATAAGATAGATACGAGCTGTTTAATCAATAAAAATTTAGTTGATGGGATTATCTCAGTCTAATTTTAACTTATATATATACAGCAAAATAATTACAATTGTTGTACTCCCTAAAGGTATTTCAAGTATTTACAACGGCTGAGTCTGCTGAAGGCGGGAACTCTAAACCGGGACAAGGCCGTTGGCTTTATACATACTAAGCAGTGAGAGACCGCTTTTCAACAGTGGCTTTATATTACGAGTCCTTTGGAGCGACGTGCCTTTAATTGCACTCTGCGGGGGCACTTCCGAAAGTATATACAGTCGGCCGATGGTCTGACGGACCGGTGGTATACGAAGAGTCCAGTCTTGGTGATGTACGTCCCCAGTGTGTTGTTGTTTTTACACAGCCAGGGAATGTGTTTGGCTTGAAGTCACCAAGGACTATATTCCGACTGAATGACGGCATGTTGCAACAACAACCTCACAGATGTATGAACAGCTCTCGGCTTCCTATAGACACAGCTAAACGTGAAGCAGTACTTGAACAGTCAACTGCGACTATGTGAGTAGTGGCAGTTGAACACACTGGGATAGGAACACTCCTAGACGGTTCATCATTTTGGAAGAGGATGGCGACGCCTTAGCGACTAGACGTTTATGTGCTTCACTAGTTTGTTGGTCCTTTGGGAAAGCAAAAATTTCCTCCTGATTCACCAATTGTATAGTTTTAACCTTTACAACTGTGCTCTTAGAGTTTGTTCCGGCTTCAGATATAAAATGAAATTTTACCTTTATCTTCTCATTGTGTTGATTTGTAAGTCGTGAACTTAACGACTTAACCAAAAATGTGAATGGAATAAAACACTTGTGGATGCAGTGAAGAACTGTAATTAAAAAAACATATTAACAAACTTATAAATAACTAAATAACTCCAGGTATCTTTAGTTACAAACCTGAATCAACACAATAGTCAATATTCCATAATAACACACATAATATAAATTTAACAAATGTTCACCCGAGCTAGTCTCTCAGTAAGCAATATCTATTATAACCTTACTCACATCTGTCCCTGAAGGTTATCTTCACGTCTGTTAAGTTTGGCGTGAATATTCAAACTTACATCCATACTAAAAAATATAACTATACTCTTAAGTAACAGAAGAGAATCATATATATAAATATACATAAAGGATTTTTCGAACTTACTATTAATACTTATAAGATAGGTCTGGAAAAACAACACTATTTTAAAGATAAAACAATAGTACTTATTTTTGAAAGTTTTATTTAAAATGTAGTACGAGCAAATGGCCACTTAATAATCATGCAATTTTTACGTCAACATTATACATTTTTTTTGGTTCTCCCTTCCTGCCATTGCTGGCATACGGGGTGCGGTGGGGGTGGGTTGATGCGTACGGTTGACGCTCACCCACCAGTGATAATATAACTTATACTTGATACTTTATAAGTTAAACTTCGGTAAATAGTAACAGGATTCCGATTGGAGTGAAAGATCATTCTTCTGAGTGCGAAAAAAATGCCCTGTCTTAATGTATTGGAATGTCAAATTATTCAGTTTATTCGATTGTTTGACTACCTACCATTTCTAATCCACTTTTTTTCTTCTTATTTTCTTTTCTTTTTTTTTCTTTTTTTCCCTTTATTTTTTATTTTATTTTTATTTTTTTTATTTTTTTATTATTATTTTTATTTTTTTATTATTATTATTATTTTTTTTCCTTTTCTTTCTTTTTTTTTTTTTTTTTTTTTTTAATTTTTTTTTTTTAACTTTTTTTTTTTTTTTAATTTTTTTTTTTTTTTTTTTAATTTTTTTTCTTTATTTTTTTCCTTTTCTTTTTTTTTTTTTTTTTTTTTTTTTAATTTTTAATTTTTTTTTGTTTTTCTTTTTTTCTTTTTTTAATTTTTTTTTCTTTATTATTATATATTTACTGGATGTATTCTGTGTACAGTTGTAAATTTCAATAAATATATATTAAAAAAAAAAAAAAATTTATTATAATTTTTTTTCCTTTTTTTTTTTTTTTTTTTTTTTTTTTTTTTTTTTTTAATTTTATTACTATTTTTTTATATATAGAAAAAAATTAAAACTTTATATTTATATGTTCATACATATATCCTTTATTACTTAATTATGATCCAAAATTACGAATACCACGAACTAATTTACGTCACATAGCATAGCTGTAAGTATGCAATGTTGGGGATTTATTTTGCATGGACGCCATAATGGTGTAATAAAATTTAAGTCAGTCCGCATTTTTTTGTTTGTATGCTGGACCCTATAAAATTGTAGGTGAACAAATGATGTTTAGAGGAATTGCCTCCTTTTTGAAAAATAACATTTCCTTAAAAACGTTTTCCTTTTAAAATTGGGATTATGCTGTATAACAAAAAATAACAATAGTCTTTAAAAACCATTAGGAGTCTTTTGAGATTCCATTGGGTTCATTTCAATTTTTTTTTATTATATCATACTAACTCCGATGATGGTTTCAAAAGATAAGTGAAGAATATTAAAAACAAAAAAAAAGTCATTTCGATGATTATTCAACTTGAGACTGAAGCAATGTATTATAAGTTAGTTGATACCAGGCATACCTATCAAGAGATACCTATTAACACGCTTTCCATTAGTCTTTCGAATGTGGCAGAAGCATTGGAAAGCCCGAACGGCATTTCTGTAAACTGCCAGAGCCCAATTGAAAACGCTGTCTTCTCTTTATCTTCAGGTGCCAATCCAACCTGCCAATATCCACTGCGAGGATCCAAGGTTATGCAAAGTTTACACCCCCTAGGGTGTCCAGTGTATCGTCAATACTGGGAAGCAGATAACTGTCCTCTTGGCGACGTTGATCAGAAGGCGGTAGTCTAAGAAGAATCTTGTTGTGCAGTCTTTCTTCTTCACCAATACAACAGGAGACATCCAGAGGCTACTCGAAGGCACAATGACACCATCAGCCGCCATCTCCACAATAATATTCTCGGCGTCCTCCGGTTTGGTTAACGGCTGCCTTCGCGGAACCTGTCGGATGGGCTTCGCATACCCTGTGTCAATCCTGGGCTGGACGATATCAGCTCTACCCCGTGGTCATGGGCTGATCTCGAAGACGTCGGGACATCCGGTTATCATGTTCTTCACTTCTTCGCTCTGTTAAGGCGAAAGGTCACGGCATGATTCGTCAACTAATCCATTTAATTGTTCCGGCAGCTCGTTGGGACGACGTTGCAGCTGACGAACCACTGAGGTAGCGGTTGTTACGCTCTCCGACCGGTGTTCCTTTCTTCAGCGTTACCGGGAAACTGTTAAGGTTTATTAGCCGAAGTGAAGTGGGACGTCCGTCCTTGATGAGATACCTAGCAACCAGTACGCCGCGTCCAATCACCTAGTCCTCGTGCCTTCCAGGTTCGAGTAGAACACATTGAGGCGCAGGTTGATGTCCTCCCAACGTCCCATACGTCACGATTTGGCTCCGTGCAGGTATCTTCTAGTAAGAGCACTCGTGTGTAGAGGTCCTTTCCCTGCCGAAGGATGACTTCTTCGTCTCCCAGCATTATCACACCTCTCGCCATATCCAGCTTGATCCCGTATGCGATCATCAAGTTCGTGCCCAATATGACATCTTCATCAATTTCTGCCACGAGAGCGCAGTTCTTCAGATGTTGACCGCCGATGATGAAGGTGGCAAAGGTCTCCCCGTAGACTTTGGCTGGCTGTCCGGTGGCAGTCCGTAATGCACAAGTGGTCGGTAAGATATTCTCAGTGGGAATTGTCTTCGAGTTCAAGATTGTCATGGTTGCGCCGGTATCCAGTAGCAGACTTCGCAGCTGCCCGTTCACCATCCCATCAACGTAGAAACTGCTCGTTCTGTTTCCTATTGACGCAACTCTGATGGTCTTCCTGGGGCCTTTGACATACTCGGTTTTTGACGGTTGACAGTTGGCCCTTCGTATCCACCTTAGATAGTTTTTCCTGCGGCTCTTCTTGTTTCTTGGTTGGTCACTTGCTTCTAGGGTGCCCAAGTTAGCCGCAGCTCCAGCAGCGAATCTCCTTCTTAAGAGTCCTTAGAGCCTCCAATACTTCCGTCACTATGTCTTCGACGCTAAGGACCACATTAAGCTCCGCTTCTGCTGCTCAAACTCGCGCATAGCCCCGTATGACTGTCAGACATCCTCGAACTCCATGGTCTGAGATAAGGCGTCTCCCAAAGTTTTGGGCCAGGCGAGCTTCACACCTTGTTGTTTCTCTGGGGCCGGAAGTCTATCCAGGAATTTGTCGACAGCCAAGCTCTCGTAGACATCGTCGGTGACCGATAGGTAGGCATTCCTCACTAGCCGGGGAATATCCGCTTCAAATTCCTGGACCGTCTAGTGGGTCTTCTGGACCCTGTTTCTTAGCTGTGAGCGATACAGCTGGTCCATGTGGCGGTGGCCGAAACGCTTCCGTAGTTGGACCGCTCCGACATGGGCATCCCCTGCAGCACTCCCAAGGCGTCTCCACGCATGGCCAGGCTCAACGCTGAAGCTTGGGTCTCCTGCGAGCACCCGTGGATCGAAGCCCCTGTCGTTGTAGTCTTCCCACGCCGTCTTTCCGTCGAATACTGGAATGGCGTAGTGATTTGGTGGCGCCCCAGCATAGGCGGGGAGAATTGTGTTATGATAGCTGCCCTTTGAGGAACGATCGGTGACGTTCGTCGGTGGGTTGCTCATACGTCCCTCGAGAGCTTCTATTCTTAGCCCAATTTCGCTAACCTTTGAATTTAATTTTTCTCCTAACCTAGACTCTACATCAGCTACATTATTATTTACATCGGCTAACTTATTCTCAACATTTTCCATTAACTTAGTCTCTCATGTGCTTAACTTAGACTCTAATGTATCCAATAAACCACTTTTTACAGTACCTAGCTCATTCTTAACAGTACCTAATTCATTCTGTAAATTACATAGCCTTTTATCTACATTGCCTAACTCCTTTGCTAGCTTACTTTCTACATTGCTTAACTCATTTTAAAAGTTGCAGACAACTTGCTTGAATCAGGAAGAAGAGTACGAGTTTCAACATGGTCCTCATCAGGCTTGAAAGATGCCTAAATAAAAGATATAATTATTTGACATTTGCATTTCCGAATTTAGTTCTAATTAGTTTTTGGTTGTATGTTCATTTTACATCCACATGTAAAATAAAAATTACTATAATCCTCTTCTAACCACGCAAACAGAGTGGTCTGTTCGCAGTATCAGTACAATTTATGGACCGAATCTGTTCCCAATTCATATTCTATTATTTTATCATGTCAAATGAGGCGTATGCTTTATTATTGGCTGGGAAGTTTTCCTTCGCCTCTAATAGTACTCTGATATCGATAATCGCACTTTCGATAGCTTCGGGTTGCTTAGATTTGTATTTATTTTTCGGGTCGACAGACGCCTGAAGCTGCCCTTGGGCCTCTCAACTGCCTTCTCCCACTCATTGCGGTCAGGAGCATGTCCTCTGGACACTCCATTCATCCTCAAGTCCTCAGCCACTGCGTCCTTCCATCTTCCTTTCGTTCTTCCACGTGGCCTGGCTCCATCCGGTGTTCCATAATATAATTGTTTACTATGGAGCCGAGGTATTCAATTATTTATTGAGGTATTTGGACTGCATACTGTCCTATAACATATTGCTTCGGCGATTTTATAGGCGTTTCTTCCTAAGCCTTATGGTGCTTTGTTTTATCTTCATTCATTCTTCCAGCTTCCTTTTGCAATCTTTCACAGGCCTCCTAGATCGCTCTGAGGGGCAGTCCATTCAGTGCCACATTATAACCGTCACCAAGCACTAGGGTTGTCTTAGTAAAAATTGTGCTTGACTGATTAAGCTCAGCTCTGTTCACCATCACTTAGAGGGCAATAGTAAATTGAATAAAAAAAATATATATATTTTTTCATTGCTACCCAAATCACAATGGACCAACAATGGACAATGGAGATAGATAAGAAGATGTTTAAAAATAAATTAGAGTATAAAGTGAATTCTTTAAATGTAATGCCTGTTGATTCCCAAGATAAGGTAACATGTTTGTACAAATAATACGTAAGTCATCTAGTTTAGGAAATTATACATGTAACTCATCTAGTACTAATAAGAAAACGTTAAACTGGTTTGGGTAAACAATCGAAATTGAATAATGTAACATAAATAGAAACACAAACATACATTTATTCAAACGTATGTATTTAATTCAAAATCAAGAGTATAAACAGCTTTGTAAAACTAAGAAAAAAGAATACTACATAATGTTGAATACATTTTTTTTAAATGTAACTGTTAGCAAAAGCTTTTGGAATATTGTTAAAAAATTAAAGCAAAGTCATTAGATTGGTCCTAATTTCATTGATAGTGGACAATGGGTTAATTATTTCTCTAGTACATTGAATCCGCCATTCCGTGGTGAACTTTTTAAACATGCTGAGCCTTTACATTGGAACATTCTTTAGATAGAGAGTTTAGTTTTAGTGAATTGCAGGAAGTATTACATAAAGCAAAAGATATAATGGTTTGGCCCCCTGATGAGAATGAACGGCAATAGATGGCCAAAGAAACTCTTCCTATATAAACCAGATTATAGAAGGAAGAAAGGAAGACCAAGGATGACATGGATGAAGGATGTAAGAGAAGGAATGGCAACAAGAAGGCTGAGAGAGGAACAAGAAGAATGGGCCGATAGGAAGGATTGGCGGGAAAAGATATTGGGTATAGGGATACATTAATTGTAAAAAAAAACCGAATAAATAAAAAATAAAATAAAATAAATTATTTTCCGTAAAACTTTGAAATCTATTTGAACAAAAAAAACTTATTTAAGGGTGTAATTAAAAAAAATACTATAACATATATGATTATTACTATGTATTTAAAATTGTTTCCCAATTATTATGCCATAATTAGCCTTTAAAAAACTTTGTGGTTTATTTTAAGCTCCTAAATATGGGAATTAAAATATTAAATATTTAAAACGGGAAAAATATTGAGGGATAAATATTTTTGAATACATAATTATTGTAAACTTTAAACTTAACGACCAATGAAACATATTGAACATCGATAGCTGTTGAAAAATTCAATTATTACATTTCATTATTAATTCAACAACTCGGATAGACAAGATTAAACCTTGATTGAGAAAGGCAATTGGAAGGTTATGAATCAGCAATTAAACTTAATTTTTAACCTCAATCCTTGACCCAGATTCATTAACTAGCTCTATTATATTTAAGATTTGAAATATAATGAATTTTGAAACCAACATAAAATGAACCGTATTAAAATAAAACAAGATAATAATATGTTACCTACTGGGGTAAAGGGCTGGGAGAGGACATGGTATAGTCGAGGACTACAAGGGAAGCTGGGTGAAGAAATAAACCCCAAAACATTTATCTAACAAAAATTAATTGAATAAAAATATATTGACATACAAATTAATTACATTTAACTATTATATATAAGGCATTAATAAAATAACAATTACAATTTAAACCGGAATTCCCAGTCAACAGGAAAAATACAACTTTTAAATTAACATAAGATTCACCGTCAATAGTAGGACTAAACAATAACATATGAACTAGAATCATACACCAGATTCTACATCAATACTCAGAATCCTAAAAACACTAATAACATAATAATTTCTTAATAAAATTTGATCTATCATCTATAACAATAATCATATCCATCCTCTTTAATAATATTCATATGCGCTAATAACAACTTACAACTTACACATTCCCCATCAGTACTCATTATCTCATAACCATTAATTTCCATTTAAAACCAGTCCCCTGATTAATTCCGTATTGGACTGATGACTCGGCGTCGCCACAGACAGACAAGACTCTTCTAACATTAATTAACATTTAATAAAATATATCTAACTTAAATTATTTGAGTTCGTTACAAATAATTCAACATTAAATTTTAATAAAAGTTTTTATTAAACATCTACATCGAATAAGATGTTTGAAAATATATATATAAAAAAAAAACCTGTACCACTACAACCCATGAAGGGTCTGGGGTTCAGTACATGGTAGAGACTGTACTGTTTCATGGACAACGGTTCTGCAAGGAGGGGACTTGTCCTAGGTCACGCTCGACCGCCAGATTTTTCCCCCTTATTTTGGGTATCCTATTTTTATAATATTTTATAGAGGCTGGGTGGGCCCCAAGAGGGTCCTAGATCGTATACGATCCATCTCCCGCTGCAAACAGACTAAATAAAAATCATGGCCTGCAGCGGGAATTGAACCAGGATTTCCGGCATGGTAACTCAGTACTCTGCCACTGAGCCACTCCTCTCCCGAAAATATATATATATTATGATAATAAAAAAAAAATAATAATAAATAAATATAAAAAAATTATATTGCTTAAACAAATACATTATTAACGAATTAATTAAATAATTTACTAAAATGTTCAGGTAGACTTCCACGGCCGTTGATATTCTTCTTCCGGGATGGACCGTGTCATTTCGGTGATAGTAACCAAGCTTTCGCTCATCGTGCTGTGAGCTTCTTCAGGGCTAATCAGTTAATGAATAGCGGGGTTTGGGAGTTTGCTCCTTAAGAAACGACTTTCATATTTAGCCCACGGTATGAAAATTTTATGAGGAGTAAAATCAAATGTTGACTAAATGTGGCGAGTAATGTTCCCTTCTCGATAAGGTTGTATTATTTGTATTATATTCTACATAATAGATAGAAATTAAATGTCAAATTCCGGGACTAATCGGGAAGAGATTCGTGTGGTAACAGTGTATTCTATTGCTTTATTCTCCAAGTGTTGAAATGCGATAATTGTTTATATAGGAGCCTTTTTAAAGACACCTGTCCAAACAAACACTATTACTACTCTTATTTAGATTCCGCCTTATGCTGTTGGGGTCCATTCTTAACACTTGTATACAACCTCAACTGACGACAGGGCAGCGTTGCTCTGATAAGAGTAGGAAATTGACTAGCTATTTAGCAAGGGTGTGCAGTGACTATTTAATTGTGTACAGTGTGCAGTGTGTAGTGTGTATTATAATTTACGCTACTGGGACAGGGGGATTGGTGTAGTAGAATGTGGACAGGCAGTGATCATGCTGTGCTTGAATACACCTCTACCGGACTATGAAGATGAGGCCCCAGTCAAAATAGTAAAGACAGGGAAGAGATCGGATGTGGTTCGGTTGTCATTTTGCGAACTGTCATGCTGTTAGTCATTAGTTTGGGTATGTTTTGGTCAGTACTGATCTGCTTAGATCTCTTTTCTTCCACCCTTTTAGTCACTATTTCTTCTATTTTTTTTCTATGGAGGCATTTCTATAAGAAGCGACGTGCGCTCCCTCGCAATTCGAACATTGTGTTTGAGTTCGCCTAGTCGCGGACATTCAGAAATTATGTTAGCCGCTCCATCTTGCAACGGTGTGGTTGCAGTGGTTTTTTGTGTGCCCAAATTGCTAACATTTATATCATTGGGGTGTTACTATATCCTTTCTTGGGATGTATTTCACAACCGTGAATATACATCTATATGAGTTCAGTTGGCAGTTTTAGTGTTGTAACAAGTCACCGCACCAACTATTAGCCCGGAAGATGACCTACAAAGTAAGGCGAAACGTTGGCATGATTAATAAAAAATATATATTTATAATTTTAATGAAAATAGTACACATTAATTTAAACTAAATGTATTAAATAATTTAATTATTATTAAAAAATAATGCGCGATGATAAGTATCAGTGGAGAACGGCTAATTAGTAAGAACACATTTAAAATTCATTAGAGGCGGAAATGGGTAAACTCCAGTTGCGTGTCGGAGCTGACACACACTTTTTTTTTTTGTTTCAAAATCTCCGTTTATTCATAAATATTAACATACAATAGATAATAACATACAAAATATATATATATATATATATAAGTTATGTGTGTGTAAATAGACTATTTGTATTAGTTTTAGGTTAAGAGTTAAGCATATGCTTATTTTTCTCTATTTAAAAAAAAAAAAAATATTTGATTTGATAAGATAGATACGAGCTGTTTAATCAATAAAAATTTAGTTGATGGGATTATCTCAGTCTAATTTTAACTTATATATATACAGCAAAATAATTACAATTGTTGTACTCCCTAAAGGTATTTCAAGTATTTACAACGGCTGAGTCTGCTGAAGGCGGGAACTCTAAACCGGGACAAGGCCGTTGGCTTTATACATACTAAGCAGTGAGAGACCGCTTTTCAACAGTGGCTTTATATTACGAGTCCTTTGGAGCGACGTGCCTTTAATTGCACTCTGCGGGGGCACTTCCGAAAGTATATACAGTCGGCCGATGGTCTGACGGACCGGTGGTATACGAAGAGTCCAGTCTTGGTGATGTACGTCCCCAGTGTGTTGTTGTTTTTACACAGCCAGGGAATGTGTTTGGCTTGAAGTCACCAAGGACTATATTCCGACTGAATGACGGCATGTTGCAACAACAACCTCACAGATGTATGAACAGCTCTCGGCTTCCTATAGACACAGCTAAACGTGAAGCAGTACTTGAACAGTCAACTGCGACTATGTGAGTAGTGGCAGTTGAACACACTGGGATAGGAACACTCCTAGACGGTTCATCATTTTGGAAGAGGATGGCGACGCCTTAGCGACTAGACGTTTATGTGCTTCACTAGTTTGTTGGTCCTTTGGGAAAGCAAAAATTTCCTCCTGATTCACCAATTGTATAGTTTTAACCTTTACAACTGTGCTCTTAGAGTTTGTTCCGGCTTCAGATATAAAATGAAATTTTACCTTTATCTTCTCATTGTGTTGATTTGTAAGTCGTGAACTTAACGACTTAACCAAAAATGTGAATGGAATAAAACACTTGTGGATGCAGTGAAGAACTGTAATTAAAAAAACATATTAACAAACTTATAAATAACTAAATAACTCCAGGTATCTTTAGTTACAAACCTGAATCAACACAATAGTCAATATTCCATAATAACACACATAATATAAATTTAACAAATGTTCACCCGAGCTAGTCTCTCAGTAAGCAATATCTATTATAACCTTACTCACATCTGTCCCTGAAGGTTATCTTCACGTCTGTTAAGTTTGGCGTGAATATTCAAACTTACATCCATACTAAAAAATATAACTATACTCTTAAGTAACAGAAGAGAATCATATATATAAATATACATAAAGGATTTTTCGAACTTACTATTAATACTTATAAGATAGGTCTGGAAAAACAACACTATTTTAAAGATAAAACAATAGTACTTATTTTTGAAAGTTTTATTTAAAATGTAGTACGAGCAAATGGCCACTTAATAATCATGCAATTTTTACGTCAACATTATACATTTTTTTTGGTTCTCCCTTCCTGCCATTGCTGGCATACGGGGTGCGGTGGGGGTGGGTTGATGCGTACGGTTGACGCTCACCCACCAGTGATAATATAACTTATACTTGATACTTTATAAGTTAAACTTCGGTAAATAGTAACAGGATTCCGATTGGAGTGAAAGATCATTCTTCTGAGTGCGAAAAAAATGCCCTGTCTTAATGTATTGGAATGTCAAATTATTCAGTTTATTCGATTGTTTGACTATCTACCATTTCTAATCCACTTTTTTTCTTCTTATTTTCTTTTCTTTTTTTTTCTTTTTTTCCCTTTATTTTTTTTTTAATTTTTATTTTTTTTATTTTTAATTTTTTTATTATTATTTTTATTTTTTTATTATTATTATTATTTTTTTTCCTTTTCTTTCTTTTTTTTTTTTTTTTTTTTTTTTAATTTTTTTTTTTTAACTTTTTTTTTTTTTTTTTAATTTTTTTTTAACTTTTTTTTTTTTTTTTTAAATTTTTTTTCTTTATTTTTTTCCTTTTCTTTTTTTTTTTTTTTTTTTTTTTTTTTTTTAATTTTTAATTTTTTTTTGTTTTTCTTTTTTTCTTTTTTTAATTTTTTTTTCTTTATTGTTATATATTTACTGGATGTATTCTGTGTACAGTTGTAAATTTCAATAAATATATATAAAAAAAAAAAAAAAAATTATTATAATTATTTTATATATAGAAAAAAATTAAAACTTTATATTTATATGTTCATACATATATCCTTTATTACTTAATTATGATCCAAAATTACGAATACCACGAACTAATTTACGTCACATAGCATAGCTGTAAGTATGCAATGTTGGGGATTTATTTTGCATGGACGCCATAATGGTGTAATAAAATTTAAGTCAGTCCGCATTTTTTTGTTTGTATGCTGGACCCTATAAAATTGTAGGTGAACAAATGATGTTTAGAGGAATTGCCTCCTTTTTGAAAAATAACATTTCCTTAAAAACGTTTTCCTTTTAAAATTGGGATTATGCTGTATAACAAAAAATAACAATAGTCTTTAAAAACCATAAGGAGTCTTTTGAGATTCCATTGGGTTCATTTCAATTTTTTTTTATTATATCATACTAACTCCGATGATGGTTTCAAAAGATAAGTGAAGAATATTAAAAACAAAAAAAAAGTCATTTCGATGATTATTCAACTTGAGACTGAAGCAATGTATTATAAGTTAGTTGATACCAGGCATACCTATCAAGAGATACCTATTAACACGCTTTCCATTAGTCTTTCGAATGTGGCAGAAGCATTGGAAAGCCCGAACGGCATTTCTGTAAACTGCCAGAGCCCAATTGAAAACGCTGTCTTCTCTTTATCTTCAGGTGCCAATCCAACCTGCCAATATCCACTGCGAGGATCCAAGGTTATGCAAAGTTTACACCCCCTAGGGTGTCCAGTGTATCGTCAATACTGGGAAGCAGATAACTGTCCTCTTGGCGACGTTGATCAGAAGGCGGTAGTCTAAGAAGAATCTTGTTGTGCAGTCTTTCTTCTTCACCAATACAACAGGAGACATCCAGAGGCTACTCGAAGGCACAATGACACCATCAGCCGCCATCTCCACAATAATATTCTCGGCGTCCTCCGGTTTGGTTAACGGCTGCCTTCGCGGAACCTGTCGGATGGGCTTCGCATACCCTGTGTCAATCCTGGGCTGGACGATATCAGCTCTACCCCGTGGTCATGGGCTGATCTCGAAGACGTCGGGACATCCGGTTATCATGTTCTTCACTTCTTCGCTCTGTTAAGGCGAAAGGTCACGGCATGATTCGTCAACTAATCCATTTAATTGTTCCGGCAGCTCGTTGGGACGACGTTGCAGCTGACGAACCACTGAGGTAGCGGTTGTTACGCTCTCCGACCGGTGTTCCTTTCTTCAGCGTTACCGGGAAACTGTTAAGGTTTATTAGCCGAAGTGAAGTGGGACGTCCGTCCTTGATGAGATACCTAGCAACCAGTACGCCGCGTCCAATCACCTAGTCCTCGTGCCTTCCAGGTTCGAGTAGAACACATTGAGGCGCAGGTTGATGTCCTCCCAACGTCCCATACGTCACGATTTGGCTCCGTGCAGGTATCTTCTAGTAAGAGCACTCGTGTGTAGAGGTCCTTTCCCTGCCGAAGGATGACTTCTTCGTCTCCCAGCATTATCACACCTCTCGCCATATCCAGCTTGATCCCGTATGCGATCATCAAGTTCGTGCCCAATATGACATCTTCATCAATTTCTGCCACGAGAGCGCAGTTCTTCAGATGTTGACCGCCGATGATGAAGGTGGCAAAGGTCTCCCCGTAGACTTTGGCTGGCTGTCCGGTGGCAGTCCGTAATGCACAAGTGGTCGGTAAGATATTCTCAGTGGGAATTGTCTTCGAGTTCAAGATTGTCATGGTTGCGCCGGTATCCAGTAGCAGACTTCGCAGCTGCCCGTTCACCATCCCATCAACGTAGAAACTGCTCGTTCTGTTTCCTATTGACGCAACTCTGATGGTCTTCCTGGGGCCTTTGACATACTCGGTTTTTGACGGTTGACAGTTGGCCCTTCGTATCCACCTTAGATAGTTTTTCCTGCGGCTCTTCTTGTTTCTTGGTTGGTCACTTGCTTCTAGGGTGCCCAAGTTAGCCGCAGCTCCAGCAGCGAATCTCCTTCTTAAGAGTCCTTAGAGCCTCCAATACTTCCGTCACTATGTCTTCGACGCTAAGGACCACATTAAGCTCCGCTTCTGCTGCTCAAACTCGCGCATAGCCCCGTATGACTGTCAGACATCCTCGAACTCCATGGTCTGAGATAAGGCGTCTCCCAAAGTTTTGGGCCAGGCGAGCTTCACACCTTGTTGTTTCTCTGGGGCCGGAAGTCTATCCAGGAATTTGTCGACAGCCAAGCTCTCGTAGACATCGTCGGTGACCGATAGGTAGGCATTCCTCACTAGCCGGGGAATATCCGCTTCAAATTCCTGGACCGTCTAGTGGGTCTTCTGGACCCTGTTTCTTAGCTGTGAGCGATACAGCTGGTCCATGTGGCGGTGGCCGAAACGCTTCCGTAGTTGGACCGCTCCGACATGGGCATCCCCTGCAGCACTCCCAAGGCGTCTCCACGCATGGCCAGGCTCAACGCTGAAGCTTGGGTCTCCTGCGAGCACCCGTGGATCGAAGCCCCTGTCGTTGTAGTCTTCCCACGCCGTCTTTCCGTCGAATACTGGAATGGCGTAGTGATTTGGTGGCGCCCCAGCATAGGCGGGGAGAATTGTGTTATGATAGCTGCCCTTTGAGGAACGATCGGTGACGTTCGTCGGTGGGTTGCTCATACGTCCCTCGAGAGCTTCTATTCTTAGCCCAATTTCGCTAACCTTTGAATTTAATTTTTCTCCTAACCTAGACTCTACATCAGCTACATTATTATTTACATCGGCTAACTTATTCTCAACATTTTCCATTAACTTAGTCTCTCATGTGCTTAACTTAGACTCTAATGTATCCAATAAACCACTTTTTACAGTACCTAGCTCATTCTTAACAGTACCTAATTCATTCTGTAAATTACATAGCCTTTTATCTACATTGCCTAACTCCTTTGCTAGCTTACTTTCTACATTGCTTAACTCATTTTAAAAGTTGCAGACAACTTGCTTGAATCAGGAAGAAGAGTACGAGTTTCAACATGGTCCTCATCAGGCTTGAAAGATGCCTAAATAAAAGATATAATTATTTGACATTTGCATTTCCGAATTTAGTTCTAATTAGTTTTTGGTTGTATGTTCATTTTACATCCACATGTAAAATAAAAATTACTATAATCCTCTTCTAACCACGCAAACAGAGTGGTCTGTTCGCAGTATCAGTACAATTTATGGACCGAATCTGTTCCCAATTCATATTCTATTATTTTATCATGTCAAATGAGGCGTATGCTTTATTATTGGCTGGGAAGTTTTCCTTCGCCTCTAATAGTACTCTGATATCGATAATCGCACTTTCGATAGCTTCGGGTTGCTTAGATTTGTATTTATTTTTCGGGTCGACAGACGCCTGAAGCTGCCCTTGGGCCTCTCAACTGCCTTCTCCCACTCATTGCGGTCAGGAGCATGTCCTCTGGACACTCCATTCATCCTCAAGTCCTCAGCCACTGCGTCCTTCCATCTTCCTTTCGTTCTTCCACGTGGCCTGGCTCCATCCGGTGTTCCATAATATAATTGTTTACTATGGAGCCGAGGTATTCAATTATTTATTGAGGTATTTGGACTGCATACTGTCCTATAACATATTGCTTCGGCGATTTTATAGGCGTTTCTTCCTAAGCCTTATGGTGCTTTGTTTTATCTTCATTCATTCTTCCAGCTTCCTTTTGCAATCTTTCACAGGCCTCCTTGATCGCTCTGAGGGACAGTCCATTCAGTGCCACATTATAACCGTCACCAAGCACTAGGGTTGTCTTAGTAAAAATTGTGCTTGACTGATTAAGCTCAGCTCTGTTCACCATCACTTAGAGGGCAATAGTAAATTGAATAAAAAAAATATATATATTTTTTCATTGCTACCCAAATCACAATGGACCAACAATGGACAATGGAGATAGATAAGAAGATGTTTAAAAATAAATTAGAGTATAAAGTGAATTCTTTAAATGTAATGCCTGTTGATTCCCAAGATAAGGTAACATGTTTGTACAAATAATACGTAAGTCATCTAGTTTAGGAAATTATACATGTAACTCATCTAGTACTAATAAGAAAACGTTAAACTGGTTTGGGTAAACAATCGAAATTGAATAATGTAACATAAATAGAAACACAAACATACATTTATTCAAACGTATGTATTTAATTCAAAATCAAGAGTATAAACAGCTTTGTAAAACTAAGAAAAAAGAATACTACATAATGTTGAATACATTTTTTTTAAATGTAACTGTTAGCAAAAGCTTTTGGAATATTGTTAAAAAATTAAAGCAAAGTCATTAGATTGGTCCTAATTTCATTGATAGTGGACAATGGGTTAATTATTTCTCTAGTACATTGAATCCGCCATTCCGTGGTGAACTTTTTAAACATGCTGAGCCTTTACATTGGAACATTCTTTAGATAGAGAGTTTAGTTTTAGTGAATTGCAGGAAGTATTACATAAAGCAAAAGATATAATGGTTTGGCCCCCTGATGAGAATGAACGGCAATAGATGGCCAAAGAAACTCTTCCTATATAAACCAGATTATAGAAGGAAGAAAGGAAGACCAAGGATGACATGGATGAAGGATGTAAGAGAAGGAATGGCAACAAGAAGGCTGAGAGAGGAACAAGAAGAATGGGCCGATAGGAAGGATTGGCGGGAAAAGATATTGGGTATAGGGATACATTAATTGTAAAAAAAAACCGAATAAATAAAAAATAAAATAAAATAAATTATTTTCCGTAAAACTTTGAAATCTATTTGAACAAAAAAAACTTATTTAAGGGTGTAATTAAAAAAAATACTATAACATATATGATTATTACTATGTATTTAAAATTGTTTCCCAATTATTATGCCATAATTAGCCTTTAAAAAACTTTGTGGTTTATTTTAAGCTCCTAAATATGGGAATTAAAATATTAAATATTTAAAACGGGAAAAATATTGAGGGATAAATATTTTTGAATACATAATTATTGTAAACTTTAAACTTAACGACCAATGAAACATATTGAACATCGATAGCTGTTGAAAAATTCAATTATTACATTTCATTATTAATTCAACAACTCGGATAGACAAGATTAAACCTTGATTGAGAAAGGCAATTGGAAGGTTATGAATCAGCAATTAAACTTAATTTTTAACCTCAATCCTTGACCCAGATTCATTAACTAGCTCTATTATATTTAAGATTTGAAATATAATGAATTTTGAAACCAACATAAAATGAACCGTATTAAAATAAAACAAGATAATAATATGTTACCTACTGGGGTAAAGGGCTGGGAGAGGACATGGTATAGTCGAGGACTACAAGGGAAGCTGGGTGAAGAAATAAACCCCAAAACATTTATCTAACAAAAATTAATTGAATAAAAATATATTGACATACAAATTAATTACATTTAACTATTATATATAAGGCATTAATAAAATAACAATTACAATTTAAACCGGAATTCCCAGTCAACAGGAAAAATACAACTTTTAAATTAACATAAGATTCACCGTCAATAGTAGGACTAAACAATAACATATGAACTAGAATCATACACCAGATTCTACATCAATACTCAGAATCCTAAAAACACTAATAACATAATAATTTCTTAATAAAATTTGATCTATCATCTATAACAATAATCATATCCATCCTCTTTAATAATATTCATATGCGCTAATAACAACTTACAACTTACACATTCCCCATCAGTACTCATTATCTCATAACCATTACTTAATTTCCATTTAAAACCAGTCCCCTGATTAATTCCGTATTGGACTGATGACTCGGCGTCGCCACAGACAGACAAGACTCTTCTAACATTAATTAACATTTAATAAAATATATCTAACTTAAATTATTTGAGTTCGTTACAAATAATTCAACATTAAATTTTAATAAAAGTTTTTATTAAACATCTACATCGAATAAGATGTTTGAAAATATATATATAAAAAAAAAACCTGTACCACTACAACCCATGAAGGGTCTGGGGTTCAGTACATGGTAGAGACTGTACTGTTTCATGGACAACGGTTCTGCAAGGAGGGGACTTGTCCTAGGTCACGCTCGACCGCCAGATTTTTCCCCCTTATTTTGGGTATCCTATTTTTATAATATTTTATAGAGGCTGGGTGGGCCCCAAGAGGGTCCTAGATCGTATACGATCCATCTCCCGCTGCAAACAGACTAAATAAAAATCATGGCCTGCAGCGGGAATTGAACCAGGATTTCCGGCATGGTAACTCAGTACTCTGCCACTGAGCCACTCCTCTCCCGAAAATATATATATATTATGATAATAAAAAAAAAAAATAATAAATAAATATAAAAAAATTATATTGCTTAAACAAATACATTATTAACGAATTAATTAAATAATTTACTAAAATGTTCAGGTAGACTTCCACGGCCGTTGATATTCTTCTTCCGGGATGGACCGTGTCATTTCGGTGATAGTAACCAAGCTTTCGCTCATCGTGCTGTGAGCTTCTTCAGGGCTAATCAGTTAATGAATAGCGGGGTTTGGGAGTTTGCTCCTTAAGAAACGACTTTCATATTTAGCCCACGGTATGAAAATTTTATGAGGAGTAAAATCAAATGTTGACTAAATGTGGCGAGTAATGTTCCCTTCTCGATAAGGTTGTATTATTTGTATTATATTCTACATAATAGATAGAAATTAAATGTCAAATTCCGGGACTAATCGGGAAGAGATTCGTGTGGTAACAGTGTATTCTATTGCTTTATTCTCCAAGTGTTGAAATGCGATAATTGTTTATATAGGAGCCTTTTTAAAGACACCTGTCCAAACAAACACTATTACTACTCTTATTTAGATTCCGCCTTATGCTGTTGGGGTCCATTCTTAACACTTGTATACAACCTCAACTGACGACAGGGCAGCGTTGCTCTGATAAGAGTAGGAAATTGACTAGCTATTTAGCAAGGGTGTGCAGTGACTATTTAATTGTGTACAGTGTGCAGTGTGTAGTGTGTATTATAATTTACGCTACTGGGACAGGGGGATTGGTGTAGTAGAATGTGGACAGGCAGTGATCATGCTGTGCTTGAATACACCTCTACCGGACTATGAAGATGAGGCCCCAGTCAAAATAGTAAAGACAGGGAAGAGATCGGATGTGGTTCGGTTGTCATTTTGCGAACTGTCATGCTGTTAGTCATTAGTTTGGGTATGTTTTGGTCAGTACTGATCTGCTTAGATCTCTTTTCTTCCACCCTTTTAGTCACTATTTCTTCTATTTTTTTTCTATGGAGGCATTTCTATAAGAAGCGACGTGCGCTCCCTCGCAATTCGAACATTGTGTTTGAGTTCGCCTAGTCGCGGACATTCAGAAATTATGTTAGCCGCTCCATCTTGCAACGGTGTGGTTGCAGTGGTTTTTTGTGTGCCCAAATTGCTAACATTTATATCATTGGGGTGTTACTATATCCTTTCTTGGGATGTATTTCACAACCGTGAATATACATCTATATGAGTTCAGTTGGCAGTTTTAGTGTTGTAACAAGTCACCGCACCAACTATTAGCCCGGAAGATGACCTACAAAGTAAGGCGAAACGTTGGCATGATTAATAAAAAATATATATTTATAATTTTAATTAAAATAGTACACATTAATTTAAACTAAATGTATTAAATAATTTAATTATTATTAAAAAATAATGCGCGATGATAAGTATCAGTGGAGAACGGCTAATTAGTAAGAACACATTTAAAATTCATTAGAGGCGGAAATGGGTAAACTCCAGTTGCGTGTCGGAGCTGACACACACTTTTTTTTTTTGTTTCAAAATCTCCGTTTATTCATAAATATTAACATACAATAGATAATAACATACAAAATATATATATATATATATATAAGTTATGTGTGTGTAAATAGACTATTTGTATTAGTTTTAGGTTAAGAGTTAAGCATATGATTATTTTTCTCTATTTAAAAAAAAAAAAAATATTTGATTTGATAAGATAGATACGAGCTGTTTAATCAATAAAAATTTAGTTGATGGGATTATCTCAGTCTAATTTTAACTTATATATATACAGCAAAATAATTACAATTGTTGTACTCCCTAAAGGTATTTCAAGTATTTACAACGGCTGAGTCTGCTGAAGGCGGGAACTCTAAACCGGGACAAGGCCGTTGGCTTTATACATACTAAGCAGTGAGAGACCGCTTTTCAACAGTGGCTTTATATTACGAGTCCTTTGGAGCGACGTGCCTTTAATTGCACTCTGCGGGGGCACTTCCGAAAGTATATACAGTCGGCCGATGGTCTGACGGACCGGTGGTATACGAAGAGTCCAGTCTTGGTGATGTACGTCCCCAGTGTGTTGTTGTTTTTACACAGCCAGGGAATGTGTTTGGCTTGAAGTCACCAAGGACTATATTCCGACTGAATGACGGCATGTTGCAACAACAACCTCACAGATGTATGAACAGCTCTCGGCTTCCTATAGACACAGCTAAACGTGAAGCAGTACTTGAACAGTCAACTGCGACTATGTGAGTAGTGGCAGTTGAACACACTGGGATAGGAACACTCCTAGACGGTTCATCATTTTGGAAGAGGATGGCGACGCCTTAGCGACTAGACGTTTATGTGCTTCACTAGTTTGTTGGTCCTTTGGGAAAGCAAAAATTTCCTCCTGATTCACCAATTGTATAGTTTTAACCTTTACAACTGTGCTCTTAGAGTTTGTTCCGGCTTCAGATATAAAATGAAATTTTACCTTTATCTTCTCATTGTGTTGATTTGTAAGTCGTGAACTTAACGACTTAACCAAAAATGTGAATGGAATAAAACACTTGTGGATGCAGTGAAGAACTGTAATTAAAAAAACATATTAACAAACTTATAAATAACTAAATAACTCCAGGTATCTTTAGTTACAAACCTGAATCAACACAATAGTCAATATTCCATAATAACACACATAATATAAATTTAACAAATGTTCACCCGAGCTAGTCTCTCAGTAAGCAATATCTATTATAACCTTACTCACATCTGTCCCTGAAGGTTATCTTCACGTCTGTTAAGTTTGGCGTGAATATTCAAACTTACATCCATACTAAAAAATATAACTATACTCTTAAGTAACAGAAGAGAATCATATATATAAATATACATAAAGGATTTTTCGAACTTACTATTAATACTTATAAGATAGGTCTGGAAAAACAACACTATTTTAAAGATAAAACAATAGTACTTATTTTTGAAAGTTTTATTTAAAATGTAGTACGAGCAAATGGCCACTTAATAATCATGCAATTTTTACGTCAACATTATACATTTTTTTTGGTTCTCCCTTCCTGCCATTGCTGGCATACGGGGTGCGGTGGGGGTGGGTTGATGCGTACGGTTGACGCTCACCCACCAGTGATAATATAACTTATACTTGATACTTTATAAGTTAAACTTCGGTAAATAGTAACAGGATTCCGATTGGAGTGAAAGATCATTCTTCTGAGTGCGAAAAAAATGCCCTGTCTTAATGTATTGGAATGTCAAATTATTCAGTTTATTCGATTGTTTGACTACCTACCATTTCTAATCCACTTTTTTTCTTCTTATTTTCTTTTCTTTTTTTTTCTTTTTTTCCCTTTATTTTTTATTTTATTTTTATTTTTTTTATTTTTTTATTATTATTTTTATTTTTTTATTATTATTATTATTTTTTTTCCTTTTCTTTCTTTTTTTTTTTTTTTTTTTTTTTAATTTTTTTTTTTTAACTTTTTTTTTTTTTTTAATTTTTTTTTTTTTTTTTTTTAATTTTTTTTCTTTATTTTTTTCCTTTTCTTTTTTTTTTTTTTTTTTTTTTTTAATTTTTAATTTTTTTTTGTTTTTCTTTTTTTCTTTTTTTAATTTTTTTTTCTTTATTATTATATATTTACTGGATGTATTCTGTGTACAGTTGTAAATTTCAATAAATATATATTAAAAAAAAAAAAAAATTTATTATAATTTTTTTTCCTTTTTTTTTTTTTTTTTTTTTTTTTTTTTTTTTATTTTATTTTATTACTATTTTTTTATATATAGAAAAAAATTAAAACTTTATATTTATATGTTCATACATATATCCTTTATTACTTAATTATGATCCAAAATTACGAATACCACGAACTAATTTACGTCACATAGCATAGCTGTAAGTATGCAATGTTGGGGATTTATTTTGCATGGACGCCATAATGGTGTAATAAAATTTAAGTCAGTCCGCATTTTTTTGTTTGTATGCTGGACCCTATAAAATTGTAGGTGAACAAATGATGTTTAGAGGAATTGCCTCCTTTTTGAAAAATAACATTTCCTTAAAAACGTTTTCCTTTTAAAATTGGGATTATGCTGTATAACAAAAAATAACAATAGTCTTTAAAAACCATAAGGAGTCTTTTGAGATTCCATTGGGTTCATTTCAATTTTTTTTTATTATATCATACTAACTCCGATGATGGTTTCAAAAGATAAGTGAAGAATATTAAAAACAAAAAAAAAGTCATTTCGATGATTATTCAACTTGAGACTGAAGCAATGTATTATAAGTTAGTTGATACCAGGCATACCTATCAAGAGATACCTATTAACACGCTTTCCATTAGTCTTTCGAATGTGGCAGAAGCATTGGAAAGCCCGAACGGCATTTCTGTAAACTGCCAGAGCCCAATTGAAAACGCTGTCTTCTCTTTATCTTCAGGTGCCAATCCAACCTGCCAATATCCACTGCGAGGATCCAAGGTTATGCAAAGTTTACACCCCCTAGGGTGTCCAGTGTATCGTCAATACTGGGAAGCAGATAACTGTCCTCTTGGCGACGTTGATCAGAAGGCGGTAGTCTAAGAAGAATCTTGTTGTGCAGTCTTTCTTCTTCACCAATACAACAGGAGACATCCAGAGGCTACTCGAAGGCACAATGACACCATCAGCCGCCATCTCCACAATAATATTCTCGGCGTCCTCCGGTTTGGTTAACGGCTGCCTTCGCGGAACCTGTCGGATGGGCTTCGCATACCCTGTGTCAATCCTGGGCTGGACGATATCAGCTCTACCCCGTGGTCATGGGCTGATCTCGAAGACGTCGGGACATCCGGTTATCATGTTCTTCACTTCTTCGCTCTGTTAAGGCGAAAGGTCACGGCATGATTCGTCAACTAATCCATTTAATTGTTCCGGCAGCTCGTTGGGACGACGTTGCAGCTGACGAACCACTGAGGTAGCGGTTGTTACGCTCTCCGACCGGTGTTCCTTTCTTCAGCGTTACCGGGAAACTGTTAAGGTTTATTAGCCGAAGTGGAGTGGGACGTCCGTCCTTGATGAGATACCTAGCAACCAGTACGCCGCGTCCAATCACCTAGTCCTCGTGCCTTCCAGGTTCGAGTAGAACACATTGAGGCGCAGGTTGATGTCCTCCCAACGTCCCATACGTCACGATTTGGCTCCGTGCAGGTATCTTCTAGTAAGAGCACTCGTGTGTAGAGGTCCTTTCCCTGCCGAAGGATGACTTCTTCGTCTCCCAGCATTATCACACCTCTCGCCATATCCAGCTTGATCCCGTATGCGATCATCAAGTTCGTGCCCAATATGACATCTTCATCAATTTCTGCCACGAGAGCGCAGTTCTTCAGATGTTGACCGCCGATGATGAAGGTGGCAAAGGTCTCCCCGTAGACTTTGGCTGGCTGTCCGGTGGCAGTCCGTAATGCACAAGTGGTCGGTAAGATATTCTCAGTGGGAATTGTCTTCGAGTTCAAGATTGTCATGGTTGCGCCGGTATCCAGTAGCAGACTTCGCAGCTGCCCGTTCACCATCCCATCAACGTAGAAACTGCTCGTTCTGTTTCCTATTGACGCAACTCTGATGGTCTTCCTGGGGCCTTTGACATACTCGGTTTTTGACGGTTGACAGTTGGCCCTTCGTATCCACCTTAGATAGTTTTTCCTGCGGCTCTTCTTGTTTCTTGGTTGGTCACTTGCTTCTAGGGTGCCCAAGTTAGCCGCAGCTCCAGCAGCGTATCTCCTTCTTAAGAGTCCTTAGAGCCTCCAATACTTCCGTCACTATGTCTTCGACGCTAAGGACCACATTAAGCTCCGCTTCTGCTGCTCAAACTCGCGCATAGCCCCGTATGACTGTCAGACATCCTCGAACTCCATGGTCTGAGATAAGGCGTCTCCCAAAGTTTTGGGCCAGGCGAGCTTCACACCTTGTTGTTTCTCTGGGGCCGGAAGTCTATCCAGGAATTTGTCGACAGCCAAGCTCTCGTAGACATCGTCGGTGACCGATAGGTAGGCATTCCTCACTAGCCGGGGAATATCCGCTTCAAATTCCTGGACCGTCTAGTGGGTCTTCTGGACCCTGTTTCTTAGCTGTGAGCGATACAGCTGGTCCATGTGGCGGTGGCCGAAACGCTTCCGTAGTTGGACCGCTCCGACATGGGCATCCCCTGCAGCACTCCCAAGGCGTCTCCACGCATGGCCAGGCTCAACGCTGAAGCTTGGGTCTCCTGCGAGCACCCGTGGATCGAAGCCCCTGTCGTTGTAGTCTTCTCACGCCGTCTTTCCGTCGAATACTGGAATGGCGTAGTGATTTGGTGGCGCCCCAGCATAGGCGGGGAGAATTGTGTTATGATAGCTGCCCTTTGAGGAACGATCGGTGACGTTCGTCGGTGGGTTGCTCATACGTCCCTCGAGAGCTTCTATTCTTAGCCCAATTTCGCTAACCTTTGAATTTAATTTTTCTCCTAACCTAGACTCTACATCAGCTACATTATTATTTACATCGGCTAACTTATTCTCAACATTTTCCATTAACTTAGTCTCTCATGTGCTTAACTTAGACTCTAATGTATCCAATAAACCACTTTTTACAGTACCTAGCTCATTCTTAACAGTACCTAATTCATTCTGTAAATTACATAGCCTTTTATCTACATTGCCTAACTCCTTTGCTAGCTTACTTTCTACATAGCTTAACTCATTTTAAAAGTTGCAGACAACTTGCTTGAATCAGGAAGAAGAGTACGAGTTTCAACATGGTCCTCATCAGGCTTGAAAGATGCCTAAATAAAAGATATAATTATTTGACATTTGCATTTCCGAATTTAGTTCTAATTAGTTTTTGGTTGTATGTTCATTTTACATCCACATGTAAAATAAAAATTACTATAATCCTCTTCTAACCACGCAAACAGAGTGGTCTGTTCGCAGTATCAGTACAATTTATGGACCGAATCTGTTCCCAATTCATATTCTATTATTTTATCATGTCAAATGAGGCGTATGCTTTATTATTGGCTGGGAAGTTTTCCTTCGCCTCTAATAGTACTCTGATATCGATAATCGCACTTTCGATAGCTTCGGGTTGCTTAGATTTGTATTTATTTTTCGGGTCGACAGACGCCTGAAGCTGCCCTTGGGCCTCTCAACTGCCTTCTCCCACTCATTGCGGTCAGGAGCATGTCCTCTGGACACTCCATTCATCCTCAAGTCCTCAGCCACTGCGTCCTTCCATCTTCCTTTCGTTCTTCCACGTGGCCTGGCTCCATCCGGTGTTCCATAATATAATTGTTTACTATGGAGCCGAGGTATTCAATTATTTATTGAGGTATTTGGACTGCATACTGTCCTATAACATATTGCTTCGGCGATTTTATAGGCGTTTCTTCCTAAGCCTTATGGTGCTTTGTTTTATCTTCATTCATTCTTCCAGCTTCCTTTTGCAATCTTTCACAGGCCTCCTTGATCGCTCTGAGGGACAGTCCATTCAGTGCCACATTATAACCGTCACCAAGCACTAGGGTTGTCTTAGTAAAAATTGTGCTTGACTGATTAAGCTCAGCTCTGTTCACCATCACTTAGAGGGCAATAGTAAATTGAATAAAAAAAATATATATATTTTTTCATTGCTACCCAAATCACAATGGACCAACAATGGACAATGGAGATAGATAAGAAGATGTTTAAAAATAAATTAGAGTATAAAGTGAATTCTTTAAATGTAATGCCTGTTGATTCCCAAGATAAGGTAACATGTTTGTACAAATAATACGTAAGTCATCTAGTTTAGGAAATTATACATGTAACTCATCTAGTACTAATAAGAAAACGTTAAACTGGTTTGGGTAAACAATCGAAATTGAATAATTGAACATAAATAGAAACACAAACATACATTTATTCAAACGTATGTATTTAATTCAAAATCAAGAGTATAAACAGCTTTGTAAAACTAAGAAAAAAGAATACTACATAATGTTGAATACATTTTTTTTAAATGTAACTGTTAGCAAAAGCTTTTGGAATATTGTTAAAAAATTAAAGCAAAGTCATTAGATTGGTCCTAATTTCATTGATAGTGGACAATGGGTTAATTATTTCTCTAGTACATTGAATCCGCCATTCCGTGGTGAACTTTTTAAACATGCTGAGCCTTTACATTGGAACATTCTTTAGATAGAGAGTTTAGTTTTAGTGAATTGCAGGAAGTATTACATAAAGCAAAAGATATAATGGTTTGGCCACCTGATGAGAATGAACGGCAATAGATGGCCAAAGAAACTCTTCCTATATAAACCAGATTATAGAAGGAAGAAAGGAAGACCAAGGATGACATGGATGAAGGATGTAAGAGAAGGAATGGCAACAAGAAGGCTGAGAGAGGAAGAAGAAAAATGGGCCGATAGGAAGGATTGGCGGGAAAAGATATTGGGTATAGGGATACATTAATTGTAAAAAAAAACCGAATAAATAAAAAATAAAATAAAATAAATTATTTTCCGTAAAACTTTGAAATCTATTTGAACAAAAAAAACTTATTTAAGGGTGTAATTAAAAAAAATACTATAACATATATGATTATTACTATGTATTTAAAATTGTTTCCCAATTATTATGCCATAATTAGCCTTTAAAAAACTTTGTGGTTTATTTTAAGCTCCTAAATATGGGAATTAAAATATTAAATATTTAAAACGGGAAAAATATTGAGGGATAAATATTTTTGAATACATAATTATTGTAAACTTTAAACTTAACGACCAATGAAACATATTGAACATCGATAGCTGTTGAAAAATTCAATTATTACATTTCATTATTAATTCAACAACTCGGATAGACAAGATTAAACCTTGATTGAGAAAGGCAATTGGAAGGTTATGAATCAGCAATTAAACTTAATTTTTAACCTCAATCCTTGACCCAGATTCATTAACTAGCTCTATTATATTTAAGATTTGAAATATAATGAATTTTGAAACCAACATAAAATGAACCGTATTAAAATAAAACAAGATAATAATATGTTACCTACTGGGGTAAAGGGCTGGGAGAGGACATGGTATAGTCGAGGACTACAAGGGAAGCTGGGTGAAGAAATAAACCCCAAAACATTTATCTAACAAAAATTAATTGAATAAAAATATATTGACATACAAATTAATTACATTTAACTATTATATATAAGGCATTAATAAAATAACAATTACAATTTAAACCGGAATTCCCAGTCAACAGGAAAAATACAACTTTTAAATTAACATAAGATTCACCGTCAATAGTAGGACTAAACAATAACATATGAACTAGAATCATACACCAGATTCTACATCAATACTCAGAATCCTAAAAACACTAATAACATAATAATTTCTTAATAAAATTTGATCTATCATCTATAACAATAATCATATCCATCCTCTTTAATAATATTCATATGCGCTAATAACAACTTACAACTTACACATTCCCCATCAGTACTCATTATCTCATAACCATTACTTAATTTCCATTTAAAACCAGTCCCCTGATTAATTCCGTATTGGACTGATGACTCGGCGTCGCCACAGACAGACAAGACTCTTCTAACATTAATTAACATTTAATAAAATATATCTAACTTAAATTATTTGAGTTCGTTACAAATAATTCAACATTAAATTTTAATAAAAGTTTTTATTAAACATCTACATCGAATAAGATGTTTGAAAATATATATATAAAAAAAAAACCTGTACCACTACAACCCATGAAGGGTCTGGGGTTCAGTACATGGTAGAGACTGTACTGTTTCATGGACAACGGTTCTGCAAGGAGGGGACTTGTCCTAGGTCACGCTCGACCGCCAGATTTTTCCCCCTTATTTTGGGTATCCTATTTTTATAATATTTTATAGAGGCTGGGTGGGCCCCAAGAGGGTCCTAGATCGTATACGATCCATCTCCCGCTGCAAACAGACTAAATAAAAATCATGGCCTGCAGCGGGAATTGAACCAGGATTTCCGGCATGGTAACTCAGTACTCTGCCACTGAGCCACTCCTCTCCCGAAAATATATATATATTATGATAATAAAAAAAAAAATAATAATAAATAAATATAAAAAAATTATATTGCTTAAACAAATACATTATTAACGAATTAATTAAATAATTTACTAAAATGTTCAGGTAGACTTCCACGGCCGTTGATATTCTTCTTCCGGGATGGACCGTGTCATTTCGGTGATAGTAACCAAGCTTTCGCTCATCGTGCTGTGAGCTTCTTCAGGGCTAATCAGTTAATGAATAGCGGGGTTTGGGAGTTTGCTCCTTAAGAAACGACTTTCATATTTAGCCCACGGTATGAAAATTTTATGAGGAGTAAAATCAAATGTTGACTAAATGTGGCGAGTAATGTTCCCTTCTCGATAAGGTTGTATTATTTGTATTATATTCTACATAATAGATAGAAATTAAATGTCAAATTCCGGGACTAATCGGGAAGAGATTCGTGTGGTAACAGTGTATTCTATTGCTTTATTCTCCAAGTGTTGAAATGCGATAATTGTTTATATAGGAGCCTTTTTAAAGACACCTGTCCAAACAAACACTATTACTACTCTTATTTAGATTCCGCCTTATGCTGTTGGGGTCCATTCTTAACACTTGTATACAACCTCAACTGACGACAGGGCAGCGTTGCTCTGATAAGAGTAGGAAATTGACTAGCTATTTAGCAAGGGTGTGCAGTGACTATTTAATTGTGTACAGTGTGCAGTGTGTAGTGTGTATTATAATTTACGCTACTGGGACAGGGGGATTGGTGTAGTAGAATGTGGACAGGCAGTGATCATGCTGTGCTTGAATACACCTCTACCGGACTATGAAGATGAGGCCCCAGTCAAAATAGTAAAGACAGGGAAGAAATCGGATGTGGTTCGGTTGTCATTTTGCGAACTGTCATGCTGTTAGTCATTAGTTTGGGTATGTTTTGGTCAGTACTGATCTGCTTAGATCTCTTTTCTTCCACCCTTTTAGTCACTATTTCTTCTATTTTTTTTCTATGGAGGCATTTCTATAAGAAGCGACGTGCGCTCCCTCGCAATTCGAACATTGTGTTTGAGTTCGCCTAGTCGCGGACATTCAGAAATTATGTTAGCCGCTCCATCTTGCAACGGTGTGGTTGCAGTGGTTTTTTGTGTGCCCAAATTGCTAACATTTATATCATTGGGGTGTTACTATATCCTTTCTTGGGATGTATTTCACAACCGTGAATATACATCTATATGAGTTCAGTTGGCAGTTTTAGTGTTGTAACAAGTCACCGCACCAACTATTAGCCCGGAAGATGACCTACAAAGTAAGGCGAAACGTTGGCATGATTAATAAAAAATATATATTTATAATTTTAATTAAAATAGTACACATTAATTTAAACTAAATGTATTAAATAATTTAATTATTATTAAAAAATAATGCGCGATGATAAGTATCAGTGGAGAACGGCTAATTAGTAAGAACACATTTAAAATTCATTAGAGGCGGAAATGGGTAAACTCCAGTTGCGTGTCGGAGCTGACACACACTTTTTTTTTTGTTTCAAAATCTCCGTTTATTCATAAATATTAACATACAATAGATAATAACATACAAAATATATATATATATATAAGTTATGTGTGTGTAAATAGACTTTTTGTATTAGTTTTAGGTTAAGAGTTAAGCATATGATTATTTTTCTCTATTTAAAAAAAAAAAAAATATTTGATTTGATAAGATAGATACGAGCTGTTTAATCAATAAAAATTTAGTTGATGGGATTATCTCAGTCTAATTTTAACTTATATATATACAGCAAAATAATTACAATTGTTGTACTCCCTAAAGGTATTTCAAGTATTTACAACGGCTGAGTCTGCTGAAGGCGGGAACTCTAAACCGGGACAAGGCCGTTGGCTTTATACATACTAAGCAGTGAGAGACCGCTTTTCAACAGTGGCTTTATATTACGAGTCCTTTGGAGCGACGTGCCTTTAATTGCACTCTGCGGGGGCACTTCCGAAAGTATATACAGTCGGCCGATGGTCTGACGGACCGGTGGTATACGAAGAGTCCAGTCTTGGTGATGTACGTCCCCAGTGTGTTGTTGTTTTTACACAGCCAGGGAATGTGTTTGGCTTGAAGTCACCAAGGACTATATTCCGACTGAATGACGGCATGTTGCAACAACAACCTCACAGATGTATGAACAGCTCTCGGCTTCCTATAGACACAGCTAAACGTGAAGCAGTACTTGAACAGTCAACTGCGACTATGTGAGTAGTGGCAGTTGAACACACTGGGATAGGAACACTCCTAGACGGTTCATCATTTTGGAAGAGGATGGCGACGCCTTAGCGACTAGACGTTTATGTGCTTCACTAGTTTGTTGGTCCTTTGGGAAAGCAAAAATTTCCTCCTGATTCACCAATTGTATAGTTTTAACCTTTACAACTGTGCTCTTAGAGTTTGTTCCGGCTTCAGATATAAAATGAAATTTTACCTTTATCTTCTCATTGTGTTGATTTGTAAGTCGTGAACTTAACGACTTAACCAAAAATGTGAATGGAATAAAACACTTGTGGATGCAGTGAAGAACTGTAATTAAAAAAACATATTAACAAACTTATAAATAACTAAATAACTCCAGGTATCTTTAGTTACAAACCTGAATCAACACAATAGTCAATATTCCATAATAACACACATAATATAAATTTAACAAATGTTCACCCGAGCTAGTCTCTCAGTAAGCAATATCTATTATAACCTTACTCACATCTGTCCCTGAAGGTTATCTTCACGTCTGTTAAGTTTGGCGTGAATATTCAAACTTACATCCATACTAAAAAATATAACTATACTCTTAAGTAACAGAAGAGAATCATATATATAAATATACATAAAGGATTTTTCGAACTTACTATTAATACTTATAAGATAGGTCTGGAAAAACAACACTATTTTAAAGATAAAACAATAGTACTTATTTTTGAAAGTTTTATTTAAAATGTAGTACGAGCAAATGGCCACTTAATAATCATGCAATTTTTACGTCAACATTATACATTTTTTTTGGTTCTCCCTTCCTGCCATTGCTGGCATACGGGGTGCGGTGGGGGTGGGTTGATGCGTACGGTTGACGCTCACCCACCAGTGATAATATAACTTATACTTGATACTTTATAAGTTAAACTTCGGTAAATAGTAACAGGATTCCGATTGGAGTGAAAGATCATTCTTCTGAGTGCGAAAAAAATGCCCTGTCTTAATGTATTGGAATGTCAAATTATTCAGTTTATTCGATTGTTTGACTATCTACCATTTCTAATCCACTTTTTTTCTTCTTATTTTCTTTTCTTTTTTTTTCTTTTTTTCCCTTTATTTTTTTTTTAATTTTTATTTTTTTTATTTTTAATTTTTTTATTATTATTTTTATTTTTTTATTATTATTATTATTTTTTTTCCTTTTCTTTCTTTTTTTTTTTTTTTTTTAATTTTTTTTTTTTAACTTTTTTTTTTTTTTTTTTAAATTTTTTTTTTAACTTTTTTTTTTTTTTTTTTTAATTTTTTTCTTTATTTTTTTCCTTTTCTTTTTTTTTTTTTTTTTTTTTTTTTTTTTTTAATTTTTAATTTTTTTTTGTTTTTCTTTTTTTCTTTTTTTAATTTTTTTTTCTTTATTATTATATATTTACTGGATGTATTCTGTGTACAGTTGTAAATTTCAATAAATATATATTAAAAAAAAAAAATTTATTATTATTTTATTTTTTTTATCTTTTTTTATTTTTTTTCTTTATTATTTATTGTTTTCTTTTTTTCTTTTTTTTTTTCCTTTTTTTTTTTTTATTTGTTTTTTTTCCTTAATTTCGTTTTTTTTATTTTATTTTTTTTTATTATTTTTTTTTATTTATATTTTTTATTATTTTATTTTTTTTACTTTTTTTTATTATTTTTTTTCTTTATTTTTTATTTTTATTTTTTAAATTTATTTTTCTTTATTTTTATTTTTTTCCACTTTTTATTTGGTTCTTCCTTCATGCCAATTGCTGGCATATGGGGTGCGGCGGGGGCGGGTTGATGCGAACAGTTGACGATCACCCACCAGTGATAATATAACTTATACTTTATACTTTATATGTTAAACTTCGGTAAATAGTAACAGGATTCCGATTGAAGTGAAAGATCATTCTTCTGAGTGCGAAAAAAATACCCTGTCTTAATGGTATTGGAATGTCAAATTATTCAGTTTATTCGATCGTTTGACTATCTACCATTTCTAATCGACATTTTTTTCTTCTTATTTTCTTTTCTTTTTCTTTTTTTTTCCTTTTTCCCTTTTTTTCTTTTTTTTAAATTTTTTTTTAAATTTTTTTTTTTTTTTTTTAATTTATATATATTTTTTTTTTTTTCCCTTTTTTTCTTTTTTTTCTTTTTTTTTTCTTTTTTTTTTCTTTATATTTTTTTTTTTTTCCTTTTTTTATTTATTATTTTTTTATTTTATTTTTTTTTTAAATTTATTTTTCTTTATTTTTATTTTTTTCCACTTTTTATTTGGTTCTTCCTTCATGCCAATTGCTGGCATATGGGGTGCGGCGGGGGCGGGTTGATGCGAACAGTTGACGATCACCCACCAGTGATAATATAACTTATACTTTATACTTTATATGTTAAACTTCGGTAAATAGTAACAGGATTCCGATTGAAGTGAAAGATCATTCTTCTGAGTGCGAAAAAAATACCCTGTCTTAATGGTATTGGAATGTCAAATTATTCAGTTTATTCGATCGTTTGACTATCTACCATTTCTAATCGACATTTTTTTCTTCTTATTTTCTTTTCTTTTTCTTTTTTTTTCCTTTTACCCTTTTTTTCTTTTTTTTCTTTTTTTTAAATTCTTTTTTAAATTTTTTCTTTTTTGTTTTATTTTTCTTTTTTTATTATTTATTGTTTTCTTTTTTTTCTTTTTTTCTTTTTTTTTTTTTCCTTTTTTTATTTTTTTAAATTTTTTTTTTTTTTTTTTTAATTTATATATTTTATTTTATTTTTTCCCTTTTTTTCTTTTTTTTCTTTTTTTTAAATTTTTTTTATTTTTTTTTCTTTATATTTTTTTATTTTTTTCCTTTTTTTATTTATTATTTTTTTATTTTATTTATTTTTTTAATTTATTTTTCTTTTTTTTTCCGCTTTTTTTTTTGGTTCATCCTTCCTGCCAATTGCTGGCATATGGGGTGCGGCGGGGGCGGGTTGATGCGTACGGTTGACGCTCACCCACCAGAGATGATATAATTTATACTTTATACTTTATATGTTAAACTTCGGTAAATAGTAACAGGATTCCGATTGGAGTGAAAGATTATTCTTCTGAGTGCGTAATAAATGCCAGGTCTTAATGGTATTGAAATGTCAAATTATTCAGTTTATTCGATCGTTTGAATATCTACCATTTCTAATCCACTTTAATTTCTTATTATTTTGTTTTCTTTTTTTTCTTTCTTTTTCCTTTTTTACCTTTTTTTTCCTTTTTTTAATTTCTTTATTTTTTTTATTTTTTTTATTTATTTTTTTTATTATTTTATTTTTTCACTTTTTTTTTATTATTTTTTGTTTGTTTGAATATCTACCATTTCTAATCGACTTTTTTTTCTTCTCATTTTCTTTTCTTTTTCTTTTTTTTTTCCTTTTTCCCTTTTTTCTTTTTTTTAATTTTTTATTAAATTTATTTTATTTTTATTTTATTTTATTTTATTTTATTTTTTTTATTATTTATTTTATTTTATTTTATTTTTATTTTTATTTTTTTATTTATTTTTTCTTTTTTTCCTTTTTTTCTTTTTTTTCTTTTTTTTTAATTTATATTTTTTATTTTTTTTACTTTTTTTTTTTTTATTTTATTTTTTTATTTTTTAAATTTATTTTTCTTTATTTTTTTTTTTTTCCATTTTTTTTGGTTATTCCTTCCTGCCAATTGCTTGCATACGGTGTGCGGTGGGGGCGGGTTGATGCGTACGGTTGACGCTCACCCATCAGTGATAATATAGTTTATACTTTATACTTTATATGTTAAACTTCGGTAAATAGTAACAGGATTCCGATTGAAGTGAAAGATTATTCTTCTGAGTGCGAAAAAAATACCCTGTCTTAATGGTATTGGAATGTCAAATTATTCAGTTTATTCGATCGTTTGAATATCTACCATTTCTAATCGACTTTTTTTTCTTCTCATTTTCTTTTCTTTTTCTTTTTTTTTTCCTTTTTCCCTTGATTCTTTTTTTTCTTTTTTTTAAATTTTTTTTTAATTTATTTTATTTTTATTTTATTTTTTTTTATTTTATTTTTTTTTTTATTTATTTTATTTTTTATTTTATTTTATTTTTATTTTTATTTTTTTATTTTTTTTTTATTTTTTTTTTCCTTTTTTTATTTTTTTAATTTTTTTTATTTATTTTTTAATTTATATTTTTTATTTTTTATTTTTTTTTTATTTTTTAAATTTATTTTTATTTTTTTCCACTTTTTATTTGGTTCTTCCTTCATGCCAATTGCTGGCATACGGGGTGCGGCGGGGGCAGGGTGATGCGTACGGTTGACGCTCACCCACCAGTGATAATATAACTTATACTTTATACTTTATACTTTATACTTTTTTTTCTTTCTTTTTTTCCCTTTTTTCTTTTTTTCTTTTGTTTCCTCTTTTTTTTTATTTACCTTTTTTTGTGTTTTTAATTAACATTGTTAATTACACCAACTCACTGTTAACCACACTAACTCACTTCTGCTACTGAAGAATTGTCTAATGAAGCAAATATAAATTCAAAGAAGCAAAATTACGAGGGTTCACCACTAAACCAATCGCCTATTAAAAAGATGGGTATATACCACCAGGAAATTTCTCCGATTTCGGTGAGCAACAGATTTCAAATACTAACTTAGACTGAACTTTCATCTAACAATCCGGCTGCTTCAAACCAGACTTCTAACAATGAAAAAAATACTACTGATAATTCTCCATAAATCGCCCAATTTTTCTCCACCAAGCAAATAATTATCAACTCCTAGTAAATGATTTAAAAGGATTTTGTTTAGGACCCTTTACCACTAAAATATGCGGCAGCAATACAAAAACCTTAGCAACCATTTAAGATTACAGGAGAATGACTAAATATTACGACAAACAAAAAATAGAATATTATACCACATACACATAACATACACGCGACTAGTTACAGAGGCTGCCACCACTATCAAACAGTAAAAAAAAAAGTAAACTCACCTAGACAAATTGAAAAAAAATAATTGCAGTGCGACAGCAGAAACTACGTATAAAAGCAGCTAGAAATGCCTCGACGAATTTCACATTTGCAGATGCTGCTCGTCCAGCACACTCAACGCAACAACAAACAGTTACTACGGAATCAAACATTGACAGCATCTTATCTACTATAACAAAAGTTATTTTAGAAACGATCAAACCCGAATTATCACAAATTATGCAACAGTTAAGCTGACTAGTAACATCCTTCTTTACGAATGGGCCGCAAATCGAATTCTAGTGGAAGCACCTTGCTATAAATCTGTTCAAAGCACAATGTACAAATTCCCGCATTGAATGAGCCAACATTCTACAGATCAAGCTGTAAACCAGACATCCTCGACATACCACTAACCAAATTTTAGGTACATTTTAGGCTTTCTCTCTCTCCCCACGTGATCACACTCTGAACTCGGACCATATCCCAGTTTTAATTAATTTCTCAGCACAGATACGCAAATAAACGAGGAGAAAATCCCTCATTAATGGAGTTATCGACTGGGAAACGTTCAAAATTTTAATCGATGAAAAAATAAATATAAAGAATAATTATTCTACCGCAATAGAAATAGATACAAACATATACAACTTCAACGAATATATCTCACATAACCTGGATGAAGCAACTATAATATTATAACTATAGGCCAGTGTTTACTTACAGGGAAAGGTGAAGAGTAGACTCTAATTTTTTTTTAAAAGCTATAAAAAAACTTTAAGAAAAGGGGCTAGTTTCACTTCGGTAAATAGTAACACCATTCCGATTGGCGTGAATGATTATTCTTCTGAGTGCGAAATCAAAATGGCCTGTCTTAATGGTATTGGAATAGCATGTGTTTTTCGGAGTTTGTTCGATCCTTTTGACTATCTACCATTTCTAATCCCCTTAGATTTAAAATCTGCAGTCAATGTAGGAAGGATCTATAATGTTCACATAGGCTTCCACGGCCGTTGATATTGTTCTTCCGGGATGGACCTTGTCATCGCGGTGCTATTTACCAAACTATCGCTGTGAGCTTCTTCAGGGCTAGTCAGTTAACCGCGCGAGCAGATGGTCGGAGTCAGGGTATTCAGGGTGAGGGGGAGCGAGGTCTCGATCGAAGTCGGCCTTCCCATTGGATGGGGTGGCCACGTGTGTGTTTGGTGGGGTGGGGTTCATCTGTATGTGAGTTATTCTGTCGGTCTTTCGTTGGACGTCCGGATACCAAACCAGTTTTTGCTAAGCTTATAGCCATCTTCCTTATTGAAATTGTTGGGTTCTTTGAGAATTTCGATAGCTTCTCTTATGTTACGGAGAAGGTAATTGGCTTCTTTTAGGCTGGTGTTTTCAAAGGGTATGTGGTGGTAGGTGTTGTAAAGATGACACAACACCAATCACTTATACATGCTAACAACCACATACCCTTTGGAAACACCACCATCCATGCAAAATAATCTAATTACCTTCTCCGTAACGTAAGAGATGCTATCGAAATTGTCAAAGAACCCAACCAATTCAATAAGGAAGATGGTTGCCTATAAGCTTAGCAAAAACTGATAACCGGCCGTCCACAGAAAGACCCTCACAATTACTCACATACAGATTAACCCCACCCCACCAAACACACAAGAACACACCCGAACACCATACGACCAGCACAGACCAGGCAATGGGAAGGCCGACTTCGATCGAAACCACGCCCGCCCCCCTCCCCCTGAATACCCTGACTCCGACCATCCGCTCGCGATTAACTGACAGTACATTTAGGGCCTTCCCATTGAGAAGCGGGTTCTTCCCGCCAGGGTTTGTGATTGGCCGCCATTGAGAATACACCTCAGCGTCTACTATAGCGTCCTTCTCCACGTGGCTTTTGTTTACTTCCGGTTCTTACGAACTTCTTCAAAATGTAAGTTTTTTATTACTTTATTACTGTTATTTACTGATTTATTGATTATTAATTAATTTAGTTAACTAAATAGTTTATTTATCTTTGTTTTAAAAATGACGAACTCGGACATCCAAATGGACATTACGCCCTCTACCTCACAATACACCACACAAAGACCGCAAATCAAGTCACAAAGACTTAAACGCCAATTGACTAATAACACTGACGATGAAGGCTTTACGTTAGTAAAAACCAAAAAATCCATGTCTTTCGTACCTAGACCTACCAATACAATCACTACACCCGTTACAATCAGTAACACTTTTACACCATTAACACACACAGAAATCACTGAAAACAACGACAATACTAACCAAAACACCAAAATAAACAAACCGGCCCCTATTGTTATTAGACCGGCTATGTCAGCGGTGAGCCTAAAAAGCCACCTAGTCGATGCAGGTATTGCATCCTTTTATATAAAATCCAACCAGACAGAAAACAAGATATTTTTAAATACACAACAGGACTATAAAACAGTCATAGGGCTATTAGACAAGGCCCAAAACATAAGCTACCACTCATTTGCCCCCAGAGGTACTAAACCTCTGAGAAGGTACGTCATTAAAGGGTTTGACATAGATCACCCTATTGAATCAATTAAAAGTCACCTCGAGACCCACTTACCAGGGTTTAAAAACATCTGGAGGATGACAAGAACAGAAGAGAACGGACAAAAAACGCCAATTAGCAACATCGTAGTCACTACTGACCACGATGTTACCCTAGAAAAAATTTCTAAACTGGGCCACATAGATTACATGGGGTACAGCGTAGAAAAAATGAAAAATACCAGTGGCCCCAGGCAATGTTATGCATGCCAGGAATTTGGCCACACCAAAAACTACTGCGGGCGCATAGTTAAATGCGTTCGCTGTGGTGAAAACCACGAAACTGACAAATGCCCCAGAACCATGCCCCCAAAGTGCGCAAATTGTGGTGGCCCTCACGTGGCCTCATATCGCAACTGCGTAAAAAGAATCGAACTAATTAAAAATAAAGTTCAGAACAAAATTGTTATCAATCAAGATAACAAAAACCAAACAAATCAGGCTACTAATAGTGCCACATTATCAGACCCGCATTCATATGCCGGTGTCACCCTAAATGGAGTCACCCCCCCCCCCAACAAAATCCAAATCAGGACGAAAAACCCACATGGGCTCTCGAGCTCATATCAATGTTTAAAGACATGAAGGAGATGTTCATGACATTAATGGGCACTCTTAATGTAGTGCTCCAAAACTCTTTCATGAACAAACATGGATAGACACACTATCATAAATTATAACATAACAGGGCTCGTAAAGCGAAAGCTCGAGCTAGAAACCCTTCTGGCCGACTATAGGCCGTCCGTCATGGCACTCACGGACACAAAACTCAACAGACAAACACATATACACTTTACAGGATATCACACATACAGACTTGACACACAAACTATACACGGAGGCGTAGCACTTTTAGTGCGTAACGACGTCCCCTCCAGACTACTAAACAACAACACACTAAACGATGACAAACACACAGCAATCACAGTACTTGTCAGGCTCAAGCACAACTACAAAATCACATGCATTTACAGAAGACCGAATGCCAAACTAGACACTATCAAAACTCTACTTCGGGAAAACGAAACTGACAGACAACACATAATCGTAGGAGACCTAAACGCTAAACACCACACTTGGAACTGTACGAAACCAAACGCACTAGGTAACCACCTAACTAAAACAAAATACACAATCATACACCCCAACGCATACACTTACAGACATCACTCAAACCCAGCATACACCTCCACACTCGACCTGTTACTCACACAACAGGCACATCGATTTACAAACTGCATCACAATTGACTTCAGTGACAATGACCACATTCCAGTACTCTATGAACTAGGCAAGAATGCAACAATAAAACCACCAACAGACTACAAATACAAATTCAAACTAGCGGACTGGAAACACTACAAGAAACTAGTCCACACAAACACACCTAACATCACCTCACTCCCAACCACCCAACACATCGATAACGCCATAAACACACTATCCACTATCATACAAGACGCAGCCTCAGCTTCCATACCCACATTTAACCCCACACCCATACACTTACGTAAACCACCACAACATATACTTGCTCTCATAAAACAACGCAACAACATCAAAAACTGCTGGTACAGGACAAAAGATCCTACCTACAGACCCATAATAAACAATATGACCAGACAAATCACATCCCTAATGGCGCAGTGGAAAACCTCCCTATGGCACGACCAATTACGCCGGACACACAACGACCCTCATAACTTCTGGAAATTAGTCAGAAGCCACAACACTAAGTCCAAATCGGTCAAAATCCATCGTGGCGATGAGCTTCTCACCCCTGCAGATCAGGCTACTATACTAGCTGACTACTACGTTGAACGTGACTCAGCACGTACAAACATCACTTACCAACACACACCTCCGAGTTTTAGCTCAGAGAACACTATTTTTTCAACATATAAAGAACTGACTGCAATTCTGAGAAAAACCAAGGGAAACAAATCTTCAGGTAAGGACAACACCCCGTATGTCCTCTACAAACAACTACCCAGAAAACCCCTCATGTTTCTCTTAAATATTTTCAACGCATGCTCACGCCTCAAATACTTCCCCACGGAGTGGAAACATGCTATCGTCGTTCCACTCCTAAAACCCAAAAAACGAGGAGCTGCTCCGGAAGAATACCGGCCCATCAGTCTCCTCAACCACATCTCAAAAATATATGAGAAATTAATCATTATACACATCCGTAAACACTGCGAAACACATGACATAATACCCCCCGAGCAGACGGGGTTCTCTCGCGGAGTTAGCTGTTATCACCACGTGGCGAAATTACAACACGATACAGCTCACAATCTAAATAAAAACCTCGCCACAGCAATGATATCCCTCGACTGCACACAAGCTTTCGACTCTGTATCCCACTCTACCATGATAGAAAAACTCAGGCTTCACCAATTCCCGGACCAATTGGTCGACATAATAGGCTCATACCTCAGTGGCCGGACTTTCTCTGTTCGTGTCAAATCTGAACTTTCTACAAAACGCCCAGTCACTTGTGGGGTCCCACAGGGCTCGGTCCTTGCGCCAATATTATTCAACATCTATACTGCCCATATAGTGGGGCAGAAAATCGACAACGTGCAAATCGCCGCTTATGCTGATGATATAGCGATCTACACAGCTAGCATGAACGCAGATCACGCCATGCGCAAGGCCCAGAAAGCAGCCCAACTGATCACAGAACAACTACAGGACATAAACATACACATAAACACCAATAAAACTGACGCCATCACCTTCTCATACATGAAAACACTAAAAACACAACCGACACTAAACGGGCAAACAATACAGAACAAAACACAGCTCACATACCTAGGCATGAAACTTGAATCACACCTCTCATTCACTGCGCACACACAGCACAGAATACACATAGCACGAGCCACAGCCAATCAACTCAGACACCTACTCTACTCACCAGGGCTGTCACTCAGACTCAAGATCCTCCTATACAAGGCAGTCCTCAGACCCACATTACTACACGGAGCTCCTCTCCTCCATTACCTATATCCGTCAGCCCTGAAGTCTCTTCAGACATATCAAAACAGCATTCTTCAGAAGATCACCAGAGGAACTACATTAGAAAGACGTAACATGAAACACATACACAACGAACTACAGCTGAACACTGTACAGACGCACATCACTAGGTGCCACCTCAAATTCTTTGATAACCTTCCTGCATCCCACAACCCACTCTTCCGAGCCATAACCCCATCCCGCCTTCCTGCAAGGTGGCAGGGCAGGAAGGGGCCTTTAAACCCCGTTAACATTATATCATAAATAACCCACCCCTCTTCCTCTCCTTCCTTCCTCCCTCCCCCCTCCCCCCCCCCTTTTTTATACCTATTTCTAGCTTTAAGTTTAGAATAAGTTAGTCTGTAAGGCAATTAATCAGAGAAGGCCCCTCACCTTCGTTAATATTGTTACCTGAAATATGGATAAGTTCAATACTTTATTATTTATTTCTCCTTCCAATACTAACCAAGTAGAATAAGGATAATACTAACCCATAAATCTACCATTGTATATTTACATGCAACGAAGCTGTGTAGCTAGGTTCAACATTGTGAATTCGTCCTAAAACCACCCATCCGAATACGGTGTTCATTAACGTGGCTTCCTCACCTTCGATTCGTCGTATTCCATTCCGAAGAATTGGAACGCCCTCGTGGATTTCTGGAGTCATTTAATGAGGCAGTTGCATTTACCGATTGGTCTGTCGAACCAATTCGTGTTGTTTTGGCATCTTCCTCGGTTAGACGTTTGTACAACATTTTACATTCATAATAGTAACGGTCGGAATTTTCCTTTCTTGCTTTCTCGTTTTCATCGGGATATTCTTTTTCACGACCTCCTTGAAAATACATTTGTGTAATTTCTTCTTGGGTTTGATCCATTTGTAGCCGAAGGGAAGTTAAATCATCATACATGGCGTAAAAAAGTGGTTTGTGAGAAGCATCGGTGGCAACCCGTCTTCCTTGGTCTATCACTCCCTTGATTCTGGCTTGAAGCGTTGATAACTTCGACTTTAAATACTTCAAATGTTTTTCAATATCTTTCTCAGTAGCCATGTTGAAGAAGAAAAGAGAAGGAAAATGAGAAAAAAAAAATTATTATTGGAAGGTTCAATTCGAAAAAATTCTCACTTTAATAAGAAGGTAAAATTATGATTCAGAGAATACTGTGAATGAACAGAATGTTCGAGCCCACGCGAACTAGAATTTTGTTGTTGAAAATATTACGATCATTACCTAATAAAAAAGAAAAATATTAAATAAATAACTTATAGTATAACCTTTTTGTCACACCACCGCAATCCGACCTCGGAGGACCAAATGTTTTATCATCCAATCTGTCTCAACGTTATCAACTGGGAAAGGGATGATTAATAAAAAAAAATTAAAATAAAAATAAATTTTATTTTAACTGGACTGCGCCGGAGTGCGATGTTTTGACAATCCAAGGTGATACATGGCACGCTTGTTGCACCAAATACATAATTAAAATTATACAACTGTAATTCTAACACTTTTATAATGTTTTTGTTATATTGTTGAACTTCATTAAAATAAACAAAACACTTCATAAATAAAAAAAAAAGAAAATTTTATCCTAAAGAAAAATTAAAACTATCAATTAAAACTATAAACATTTGATTTTATCTTATTTTACTTATGCGCATAAAACCGCAATACAATTCGTACGAACCCAGGCAGATGTAGCTTCCGTTTGAAATCATCGTAGTGCGACCCGTCACATGTCACAATATATCTGAATTCCAAAATTCATTATTGCTCGTCTGAGCGATGAAAAAGGTGCTCGTCTGAGTGATGAAAAGGTGCTCGTCTGAGCGATGAAAAAGTGCTCGTCTGAGCGATGAAAAAGTGCTCGTCTGAGCGATGAAAAGGTACCGAGCCGGCCGGCTGTTAGCACTGAACTGGTATAGTCCCAGAGTTGTAACAGGACGGTTCACATCAAGGTTGTGGTAAATAAACACGGACTCCAATCCTCGGAACGTAAACAGAACACGTCGATAATCCTTCATTCTTCCTTCCTATTACTGTTGTTATTGCCTTATTAATTAAAATTAAAAAACCTCTCACAAAATAAACATAAATGTAACCTTATATAAAACAAACATAAATGTGACCTTACATAAAACAAATGTAATCATTAAACAAAATTTCAATGTGACCTAATTAAAAAAAAATGCGATTCGGTCCCGAACATCCGTAATAACGGGAAGTAAACAAATTGAAGCCACGTGGAAAAAGGAGAGTGAAAAAATGAGACCATTCTTCTGAGTGTGAAAGGGTATTTATACATGGGGTGGGGTCCCGATCGAAGTAGGCCTTCCCATTGGCTGGTCTGTACCGGTCTGTTGTCTACGGGTGTGTTTGGTGGGGTGGGGTTCATCTGTATGCGAGTTATTCTGTCGGCCTTTCTTTGGACGGCCGGATACCAAACAAGTTTTTGCTAAGCTTATAGCCATCTTCCTTATTGAAATTGTTAGGTTCTTTGAGAATTTCGATAGCTTCTCTTATATCACGGAGAAGGTAATTAGCTTCTTTTAGGCTGGTGTTTTCAAAGGGTATGTGGTGGTAGGTGTTGTTAAAAGGACACAACACCAATCACTTATACACGCTATCAACCACATACCCTTTGAAAACACCACCATCCATGCAAAATAATCTAATTACATTCTCCGTAACGTAAGAGAAGCTATCGAAATTGTCAAAAAAACCAACCACTTCAATAAGAAAGATGGCTGGCTATAAGCTTAGCAAAAACTGGTAACCGGCCGTCCACAGAAAGAACCTCACAATTACTCACATACAGATGAACCCCACCCCAAAAACACACACGAACACACCCGAACACAACACGACCGGCACAAACCAGGCAATGGGAAGCCCAACTTCGATCGAGTCCACGCCCGCCCCCCTCCCCCTGCATACCCTGACTCCGACCATCCGCTCGCGATTAACTGTCAGTCAATGGGAAGGCCCTAAATGTACTGTCAGATTTAAAATCTGCAGTCAATGTAGGAAGGATCTATAATGTTCACATAGGCTTCCACGGCCGTTGATATTGTTCTTCCGGGATGGACCTTGTCATCGCGGTGCTATTTACCAAACTATCGCTGTGAGCTTCTTCAGGGCTAGTCAGTTAACCGCGCGAGCAGATGGTCGGAGTCAGGGTATTCAGGGTGAGGGGGGGCGAGGTCTCGATCGAAGTCGGCCTTCCCATTGGATGGGGTGGCCACGTGTGTGTTTGGTGGGGTGGGGTTCATCTGTATGTGAGTTATTCTGTCGGTCTTTCGTTGGACGTCCGGATACCAAACCAGTTTTTGCTAAGCTTATAGCCATCTTCCTTATTGGAATTGGTTGGGTTCTTTGACAATTTCGATAGCATCTCTTACGTTACGGAGAAGGTAATTAGATTATTTTGCATGGATGGTGGTGTTTCCAAAGGGTATGTGGTTGTTAGCATGTATAAGTGATTGGTGTTGTGTCATCTTTACAACACCTACCACCACATACCCTTTGAAAACACCAGCCTAAAAGAAGCCAATTACCTTCTCCGTAACATAAGAGAAGCTATCGAAATTCTCAAAGAACCCAACAATTTCAATAAGGAAGATGGCTATAAGCTTAGCAAAAACTGGTTTGGTATCCGGACGTCCAACGAAAGACCGACAGAATAACTCACATACAGATGAACCCCACCCCACCAAACACACACGTGGCCACCCCATCCAATGGGAAGGCCGACTTCGATCGAGACCTCGCCCCCCCTCACCCTGAATACCCTGACTCCGACCATCTGCTCGCGCGGTTAACTGACTAGCCCTGAAGAAGCTCACAGCGATAGTTTGGTAAATAGCACCGCGATGACAAGGTCCATCCCGGAAGAACAATATCAACGGCCGTGGAAGCCTATGTGAACATTATAGATCCTTCCTACATTGACTGCAGATTTTAAATCTGACAGTACATTTAGGGCCTTCCCATTGACTGACAGTTAATCGCGAGCGGATGGTCGGAGTCAGGGTATGCAGGGGGAGGGGGGCGGGCGTGGACTCGATCGAAGTTGGGCTTCCCATTGCCTGGTTTGTGCCGGTCGTGTTGTGTTCGGGTGTGTTCGTGTGTGTTTTTGGGGTGGGGTTCATCTGTATGTGAGTAATTGTGAGGTTCTTTCTGTGGACGGCCGGTTACCAGTTTTTGCTAAGCTTATAGCCAGCCATCTTTCTTATTGAAGTGGTTGGTTTTTTTGACAATTTCGATAGCTTCTCTTACGTTACGGAGAATGTAATTAGATTATTTTGCATGGATGGTGGTGTTTTCAAAGGGTATGTGGTTGATAGCGTGTATAAGTGATTGGTGTTGTGTCCTTTTAACAACACCTACCACCACATACCCTTTGAAAACACCAGCCTAAAAGAAGCTAATTACCTTCTCCGTGATATAAGAGAAGCTATCGAAATTCTCAAAGAACCTAACAATTTCAATAAGGAAGATGGCTATAAGCTTAGCAAAAACTTGTTTGGTATCCGGCCGTCCAAAGAAAGGCCGACAGAATAACTCGCATACAGATGAACCCCACCCCACCAAACACACCCGTAGACAACAGACCGGTACAGACCAGCCAATGGGAAGGCCTACTTCGATCGGGACCCCACCCCATGTATAAATACCCTTTCACACTCAGAAGAATGGTCTCATTTTTTCACTCTCCTTTTTCCACGTGGCTTCAATTTGTTTACTTCCCGTTATTACGGATGTTCGGGACCGAATCGCATTTTTTTTTAATTAGGTCACATTGAAATTTTGTTTAATGATTACATTTGTTTTATGTAAGGTCACATTTATGTTTGTTTTATATAAGGTTACATTTATGTTTATTTTGTGAGAGGTTTTTTAATTTTAATTAATAAGGCAATAACAACAGTAATAGGAAGGAAGAATGAAGGATTATCGACGTGTTCTGTTTACGTTCCGAGGATTGGAGTCCGTGTTTATTTACCACAACCTTGATGTGAACCGTCCTGTTACAACTCTGGGACTATACCAGTTCAGTGCTAACAGCCGGCCGGCTCGGTACCTTTTCATCGCTCAGACGAGCACTTTTTCATCGCTCAGACGAGCACTTTTTCATCGCTCAGACGAGCACCTTTTCATCACTCAGACGAGCACCTTTTTCATCGCTCAGACGAGCAATAATGAATTTTGGAATTCAGATATATTGTGACATGTGACGGGTCGCACTACGATGATTTCAAACGGAAGCTACATCTGCCTGGGTTCGTACGAATTGTATTGCGGTTTTATGCGCATAAGTAAAATAAGATAAAATCAAATGTTTATAGTTTTAATTGATAGTTTTAATTTTTCTTTAGGATAAAATTTTCTTTTTTTTTTATTTATGAAGTGTTTTGTTTATTTTAATGAAGTTCAACAATATAACAAAAACATTATAAAAGTGTTAGAATTACAGTTGTATAATTTTAATTATGTATTTGGTGCAACAAGCGTGCCATGTATCACCTTGGATTGTCAAAACATCGCACTCCGGCGCAGTCCAGTTAAAATAAAATTTATTTTTATTTTAATTTTTTTTTATTAATCATCCCTTTCCCAGTTGATAACGTTGAGACAGATTGGATGATAAAACATTTGGTCCTCCGAGGTCGGATTGCGGTGGTGTGACAAAAAGGTTATACTATAAGTTATTTATTTAATATTTTTCTTTTTTATTAGGTAATGATCGTAATATTTTCAACAACAAAATTCTAGTTCGCGTGGGCTCGAACATTCTGTTCATTCACAGTATTCTCTGAATCATAATTTTACCTTCTTATTAAAGTGAGAATTTTTTCGAATTGAACCTTCCAATAATAATTTTTTTTTTCTCATTTTCCTTCTCTTTTCTTCTTCAACATGGCTACTGAGAAAGATATTGAAAAACATTTGAAGTATTTAAAGTCGAAGTTATCAACGCTTCAAGCCAGAATCAAGGGAGTGATAGACCAAGGAAGACGGGTTGCCACCGATGCTTCTCACAAACCACTTTTTTACGCCATGTATGATGATTTAACTTCCCTTCGGCTACAAATGGATCAAACCCAAGAAGAAATTACACAAATGTATTTTCAAGGAGGTCGTGAAAAAGAATATCCCGATGAAAACGAGAAAGCAAGAAAGGAAAATTCCGACCGTTACTATTATGAATGTAAAATGTTGTACAAACGTCTAACCGAGGAAGATGCCAAAACAACACGAATTGGTTCGACAGACCAATCGGTAAATGCAACTGCCTCATTAAATGACTCCAGAAATCCACGAGGGCGTTCCAATTCTTCGGAATGGAATACGACGAATCGAAGGTGAGGAAGCCACGTTAATGAACACCGTATTCGGATGGGTGGTTTTAGGACGAATTCACAATGTTGAACCTAGCTACACAGCTTCGTTGCATGTAAATATACAATGGTAGATTTATGGGTTAGTATTATCCTTATTCTACTTGGTTAGTATTGGAAGGAGAAATAAATAATAAAGTATTGAACTTATCCATATTTCAGGTAACAATATTAACGAAGGTGAGGGGCCTTCTCTGATTAATTGCCTTACAGACTAACTTATTCTAAACTTAAAGCTAGAAATAGGTATAAAAAAGGGGGGGGGGAGGGGGGAGGGAGGAAGGAAGGAGAGGAAGAGGGGTGGGTTATTTATGATATAATGTTAACGGGGTTTAAAGGCCCCTTCCTGCCCTGCCACCTTGCAGGAAGGCGGGATGGGGTTATGGCTCGGAAGAGTGGGTTGTGGGATGCAGGAAGGTTATCAAAGAATTTGAGGTGGCACCTAGTGATGTGCGTCTGTACAGTGTTCAGCTGTAGTTCGTTGTGTATGTGTTTCATGTTACGTCTTTCTAATGTAGTTCCTCTGGTGATCTTCTGAAGAATGCTGTTTTGATATGTCTGAAGAGACTTCAGGGCTGACGGATATAGGTAATGGAGGAGAGGAGCTCCGTGTAGTAATGTGGGTCTGAGGACTGCCTTGTATAGGAGGATCTTGAGTCTGAGTGACAGCCCTGGTGAGTAGAGTAGGTGTCTGAGTTGATTGGCTGTGGCTCGTGCTATGTGTATTCTGTGCTGTGTGTGCGCAGTGAATGAGAGGTGTGATTCAAGTTTCATGCCTAGGTATGTGAGCTGTGTTTTGTTCTGTATTGTTTGCCCGTTTAGTGTCGGTTGTGTTTTTAGTGTTTTCATGTATGAGAAGGTGATGGCGTCAGTTTTATTGGTGTTTATGTGTATGTTTATGTCCTGTAGTTGTTCTGTGATCAGTTGGGCTGCTTTCTGGGCCTTGCGCATGGCGTGATCTGCGTTCATGCTAGCTGTGTAGATCGCTATATCATCAGCATAAGCGGCGATTTGCACGTTGTCGATTTTCTGCCCCACTATATGGGCAGTATAGATGTTGAATAATATTGGCGCAAGGACCGAGCCCTGTGGGACCCCACAAGTGACTGGGCGTTTTGTAGAAAGTTCAGATTTGACACGAACAGAGAAAGTCCGGCCACTGAGGTATGAGCCTATTATGTCGACCAATTGGTCCGGGAATTGGTGAAGCCTGAGTTTTTCTATCATGGTAGAGTGGGATACAGAGTCGAAAGCTTGTGTGCAGTCGAGGGATATCATTGCTGTGGCGAGGTTTTTATTTAGATTGTGAGCTGTATCGTGTTGTAATTTCGCCACGATTTAAAGATTTGAAGTATTTAAAGTCGAAGTTATCAACGCTTCAAGCCAGAATCAAGGGAGTGACAGACCAAGGAAGACGGGTTGCCACCGATGCTTCACACAAACCACTTTTTTACGCCATGTATGATGATTTAACTTCCCTTCGGCTACAAATGGATCAAACCCAAGAAGAAATTACACAAATGTATTTTCAAGGAGGTCGTGAAAAAGAATATCCCGATGAAAACGAGAAAGCAAGAAAGGAAAATTCCGACCGTTACTATTATGAATGTAAAATGTTGTACAAACGTCTAACCGAGGAAGATGCCAAAACAACACGAATTGGTTCGACAGACCAATCGGTAAATGCAACTGCCTCATTAAATGACTCCAGAAATCCACGAGGGCGTTTGCCCAAAATTAATCTCCCAATTTTCAATGGAAATCCCATTGATTGGCCTCACTACCGCGATACCTATGAAGTTCTAGTTCACAAGGATGACGGTTTAGATAAAATTGAAAAATTTCATTACCTGAACTCGACTCTAAGAGATGATGCTCTAAATCTTATTAAAAATCTCCCAATTCAGGAGCTGAATTATGACTTGGCTTGGGAAAGGCTTATTACTCGATACAATAATAAACGCATTTTAGCCTCTCTTTATGTTCAACGGTTATTAGCATTCAAGCCAATAACTGGATCACCGACGTTATCGTCCTTAAGGCATTTCTTGGATTGCATGGTGGATAATGTAACACAATTTCAGCAGCTACACCTGGCGGATGAAACTAGATTTATTCTATTCAGCTTAGCCATGCGGTGTTTGGATGCATCAACTAAAAGAGCTTTCGAACAAAAACATATTGACGTCGAGTTCCCTACCTTTGACCAACTTACAAAGTTTGTGACTCAGCAATGTAAAGTTCTGGAATTATCTTCATGCCTATCCGAAGATAATAAAATTCAAGTAAATACCAACCGCAAGCCCAAAGGACATTCATTTATCGTTTCAACGCAACCAAATTCTCAACAGAATAAACAATTACGCACTTGTTTTTTATGCAAACAAAACCATTATTTAACGAGCTGCCCTCGTTTCAAGGCAATGACTGCCAAAGAACGGTTTGAATCAATAAAGAATTACCCAGGTTGTCGCTATCATCTCACCTTGACTCATTCAACTCAAGAGTGTAAAAACAAAACATGTTGTGCATATTGTCAAAAATCTCACAATTCACTGCTGCATTTCCCGAGCCGAAATAACCAATTTAATAGCCAAGCAAATGATGCCATAACACCTGTGGCCAATCAAAATCCACCTGAAACATATTCTTCAGTAATGACACATGCTTGCCAAGACAACAATGACATATTGCTAAGTACGGCTATCGTGCATTTACAGGATAATAAGTCGATGTTTAAACCAATTCGCATCCTCCTAGATTCCGGGTCACAGTGTACATTGATCACCCAATCATGTGCGAATGCTTTTCATCTCCATATTGAGAAAGTTAAAAGAAATCTTTCAGGAGTGGGACAACATCTAATGGAGGGAATAGGAACAGCTCGTTGCATATTAAAGCCAAGAAACAGACACGGTCCTTTATTATCCACGCAAGCAACTGTTGTGCCGAATATTACTGGTAAATTGCCAACGAGTCAAGTACCCCGTAGGGTCCAACAGAAAATCGCATCATATGCTTTAGCGGATCCTAATTTCTTTGAGCCTCGAGAAATTGACATTTTATTGGGAGCTGATTTGTTTTGGAAAATTCTTCGGAATGGAATACGACGAATCGAAGGTGAGGAAGCCACGTTAATGAACACCGTATTCGGATGGGTGGTTTTAGGACGAATTCACAATGTTGAACCTAGCTACACAGCTTCGTTGCATATTTTATCCACATCAACAATTGACAACTTAATCGAAAAATTCTGGGAACTGGAAGAACCCGCTTCTCCAAATATTCCATCGAATCCTGAGGATGTCGCGTGCGAAACTCATTTTGACCAAACTCATTATAGATTACCGTCTGGACGATATGGGGTTCGGTTACCTTTTAAAGGTACACCACCTGATTTGCGTGATGGCAACCAACAGGCTTTAAAACGTTTTTTCTCCTTGGAATCTAAATTTTCAAAAAATCCAGATTTAAAAAATTCATATTCACTCTTTATGGAAGAATATCGACAATTGGGACACATGAGGCCAACCACTGATCAAGCCAAGTATATAATACCACACCATGGTGTTGTCAAAAGGGATAGCTCATCCGCTAGGCTTCGAGTGGTTTTCGATGCATCAATGCGTTGTAAATTTGGTTCATTGAATGATTTTCTTTACGCAGGGCCAAAACTGCAGTTGGACATAGCAGATATAATAATAAACTTTCGCACCCACGAGATTGCCTTCACTGCTGACATTTGCAAGATGTACCGGCAGATTGAATTACATAAAGATGATCGCTGTTATCAACATATTTTCTGGAGGTCAGCTTCCCACGAAGAGCTAAAACAGTTCGAGCTCACGACTGTTACCTATGGCATATCAGTTTCGCCATTCTTGGCCTTACGTGTCATCAAACAGTTAACAATGGATGAAGGCAAGTGTTTTCCTGAAGCCGTGCAAGCTTTGTCGCAGGATATGTATGTTGATGATATCGTCACTGGATCGGATTCACTAGAAGGAGCATTAATTCTTCAGAAACAGTTAATCGATATATTGGAAAAGGGTGGATTTCAGCTCAGAAAGTGGGCCAGTAACTCTCAAGCACTTCTAAACGTGATCCCAGAAGAGTATCGTGAACAGGCCGTGAAGTTGAACCCCAAAGATGACTTTTCAATAAAAATTTTGTGGATGCACTGGGACCCATCCAACGACATGTTCTCTTATCATATCCATGATTTACCAACAGTTACCACTAAGCGCTCCATACTATCCACAATCGCCAGAATTTACGACCCCTTAGGTTATCTCTCCCCCGTAGTGTTTTATGCCAAGGTGATCATGCAGGAACTTTGGAAACATCGTTTGAAGTGGGATGACCCTATACCTACAGACATTAACAACAAGTGGTCAACTTTTATTAAAGAATTAAGATCAATATCAAGCATTCAAATACCAAGAAGTCTGAAACTAAAAACATCTATCAACACCCAATTAATAGGCTTTTGTGACGCCTCACAACGAGGTTATGCTGCTATGCTTTTTCTTAGGGTCGAACATACTAATGGAGACGTTCATGTTTCTTTGCTTAAAGCCAAACCAAAACTCACTCCCATTAAAACCATTACGATTCCTCGACTCGAGCTGTGTGGAGCTCACCTTTTAGCGCTACTGTATGACTCCATAAAAGAATTTTTAAGGCGCTTGAATGTTGACGACATTTACATGTTAACGGATTCGACTATAGTGTTAGGGTGGTTGAATACTTTACCCCATAAGCTTAACATCTATGTCGCAAATAGAATTCTACAAATATTAGAGAAAACCGAGCGGACATATTGGTTTCATGTGGATTCTTCTGATAATCCTGCTGATGGTGCCTCCAGAGGCATGACCCCTTCTAATTTTTTGAAATACCCACAATGGTGGGCGGGTCCTAAATGGCTACTTCAACCGACAACCGAGTGGCCTAAACCAGCCAATATTGATACAAATGTTGTACTCCCTGAAATTAAACTTGAAAAGAACATCCTTCTGACATCAAACGTTCAAGCAAGCACTTATTGTTGGTGTATCTGGTTAGAGAGGTTTTCTTCATTCACTAAATTATTAAGAGTAGTCGCTTATCTCTTTCGATTTATTAATAACATAAAAACATCCAACATCAAAACGATAGGACCCTTTACAGTTCCCGAAATTCACTTTGCCGAGGTCACCATTATTAAATGGACCCAGCAACAATATTTTCCCGAACGTTTCGCTGAGCCAGCTCTGCTATGCCATGAGAAGGAATTAGCACGACTCTCACCTTTCCTTGATGGCCATGGACTATTGAGGGTGGGTGGCCGACTTAATCATTCTGATCTACACTACGACAGCAAACATCCTGTTTTACTACCCCAAAAATGTCACTTATCTAACATTTTGGTTGATCATTACCACCGTATTACACTTCATGGGGGTTTACAGATGATCCAATCCGCTTTACGTCAAAAATACTGGATTCTTTCCTCCAGACGTTTAATAAAGTTTCGTATATTCAAATGCCTCAAGTGTTTTAAATTAAAGGCGAAACCCTCGCCCCCCATGATGGGAGATTTGCCGCCTGCTCGGTTCACCAGTGGAAGAGCTTTTCTAAATGTTGGAGTGGATTATGCCGGTCCCTTCCAGTTGAAATTTTCGTCAAGAAGGAATTCCCCTACCACCAAAGGATACATATGCTTATTTATGTGCTTAGCAACCAGAGCCTTACATCTGGAGATAGTTTCAAGCCTTACCACTGATGCATTCTTAGCTTCACTGGATCGGTTTATAGCCAGACGAGGCAAACCTATTAACATCTATTCCGATTGTGGAACCAACTTCGTAGGAGCAGCTCGGGAGATGAAGGAAATTTCAAAATGGTTTGGAATACCTGCTAATCAACATCCCATAGTAAATCACTTGGTAGAGAAAGAAATAACATGGCACTTTAACCCCCCTGCAGCTCCTCACTTTGGAGGCATATGGGAGGCAGGGGTTAAATCAGTAAAACACCATCTAACAAGCATTTTATCTTCTACTCCATACACCTTCGAGGAATTTTACACATTTGCAGTCCAGATTGAAGCCATATTGAACTCGCGCCCACTATATCCGTTATCATCTGAGCCAGAAGATTTCCAATACCTAACTCCAGGTCATTTTTTAATAGGCGACTGTTTAACGTCTCGTCCCACTCATGACTGGACGAATGCGGCTGAAAATCGACTCAGCAGATGGCAGCTGATTCAGCAACGTACACAACATTTTTGGACGAAATGGCGTCATGATTATTTGACCACATTGCAGCAAAGAATCAAATGGACAAAACAAGCTACGTATTCACCGCAAATTGGTGACTTGGTTTTAATTCATGACAAAACAGCTTCGCCCCTTTCCTGGCCAACGGCACGTATAACAGCCTTACACAAAGGTGCTGATGAGGTAGTCAGAGTAGTCACCATTAAAACAATTAATAGGGAATTCCAGCGTCCCGCTGTCAACTTAATTCCGCTTCTTAACTCGGAAGCTGATGGATAGCCATGAAGGTTCAAATTTCCATAAAATCTCATGGAAATTTTGGTGGGCGGGATGTTCGGGACCGAATCGCATTATTTTCTAATTAGGTCACATTGAAATTTTGTTTAATGTTTACATTTGTTTTATGTAAGGTCACATTTATGTTTGTTTTATATAAGGTTACATTTATGTTTATTTTGTGAGAGGTTTTTTAATTTTAATTAATAAGGCAATAACAACAGTAATAGGAAGGAAGAATGAAGGATTATCGACGTGTTCTGTTTACGTTCCGAGGATCGGAGTCCGTGTTTATTTACCACAACCTTGATGTGAACCGTCCTGTTACAACTCTGGGACTATACCAGTTCAGTGCTAACAGCCGGCCGGCTCGGTATCTTTTCATCGCTCAGGCGAGCACTTTTTCATCGCTCAGACGAGCACTTTTTCATCGCACAGACGAGCACCTTTTCATCGCTCAGACGAGCACCTTTTTCATCGCTCAGACGAGCAATAATGAATTTTGGAATTCAGATATATTGTGACATGTGACGGGTCGCACTACGATGATTTCAAACGGAAGCTACATCTGCCTGGGTTCGTACGAATTGTATTGCGGTTTTATGCGCATAAGTAAAATAAGATAAAATCAAATGTTTATAGTTTTAATTGATAGTTTTAATTTTTCTTTAGGATAAAATTTTCTTTTTTTTTTATTTATGAAGTGTTTTGTTTATTTTAATGAAGTTCAACAATATAACAAAAACAATATAAAAGTGTTAGAATTACAGTTGTATAATTTTAATTATGTATTTGGTGCAACAAGCGTGCCATGTATCACCTTGGATTGTCAAAACATCGCACTCCGGCGCAGTCCAGTTAAAATAAAATTTATTTTAATTTTAATTTTTATTTATTAATCATCCCTTTCCCATTTGATAACGTTGAGACAGATTGGGTGATAAAACATTTGGTCCTCCGAGGTCGGATTGCGGTGGTGTGACAAAAAGGTTATACTATAAGTTATTTATTTAATATTTTTCTTTTTTATTAGGTAATGATTGTAATATTTTCAACAACAAAATTCTAGTTCGCGTGGGCTCGAACATTCTGTTCATTCACAGTATTCTCTGAATCATAATTTTACCTTCTTATTGAAGTGAGAATTTTTTCGAATTGAACCTTCCAATAATAATTTTTTTTTTCTCATTTTCCTTCTCTTTTCTTCTTCAACATGGCTACTGAGAAAGAAATTGAAAAACATTTGAAGTATTTAAAGTCGAAGTTATCAACGCTTCAAGCCAGAATCAAGGGAGTGACAGACCAAGGAAGACGGGTTGCCACCGATGCTTCACACAAACCACTTTTTTACGCCATGTATGATGATTTAACTTCCCTTCGGCTACAAATGGATCAAACCCAAGAAGAAATTACACAAATGTATTTTCAAGGAGGCCGTGAAAAAGAATATCCCGATGAAAACGAGAAAGCAAGAAAGGAAAATTCCGACCGTTACTATTATGAATGTAAAATGTTGTACAAACGTCTAACCGAGGAAGATGCCAAAACAACACGAATTGGTTCGACAGACCAATCGGTAAATGCAACTGCCTCATTAAATGACTCCAGAAATCCACGAGGGCGTTTGCCCAAAATTAATCTCCCAATTTTCAATGGAAATCCCATTGATTGGCCTCACTACCGCGATACCTATGAAGTTCTAGTTCACAAGGATGACGGTTTAGATAAAATTGAAAAATTTCATTACCTGAACTCGACTCTAAGAGATGATGCTCTAAATCTTATTAAAAATCTCCCAATTCAGGAGCTGAATTATGACTTGGCTTGGGAAAGGCTTATTACTCGATACAATAATAAACGCATTTTAGCCTCTCTTTATGTTCAACGGTTATTAGCATTCAAGCCAATAATTGGATCACCGACGTTATCGTCCTTAAGGCATTTCTTGGATTGCATGGTGGATAATGTAACACAATTTCAGCAGCTACACCTGGCGGATGAAACTAGATTTATTCTATTCAGCTTAGCCATGCGGTGTTTGGATGCATCAACTAAAAGAGCTTTCGAACAAAAACATATTGACGTCGAGTTCCCTACCTTTGACCAACTTACAAAGTTTGTGACTCAGCAATGTAAAGTTCTGGAATTATCTTCATGCCTATCCGAAGATAATAAAATTCAAGTAAATACCAACCGCAAGCCCAAAGGACATTCATTTATCGTTTCAACGCAACCAAATTCTCAACAGAATAAACAATTACGTACTTGTTTTTTATGCAAACAAAACCATTATTTAACGAGCTGCCCTCGTTTCAAGGCAATGACTGCCAAAGAACGGTTTGAATCAATAAAGAATTACCCAGGTTGTCGCTATCATCTCACCTTGACTCATTCAACTCAAGAGTGTAAAAACAAAACATGTTGTGCATATTGTCAAAAATCTCACAATTCACTGCTGCATTTCCCGAGCCGAAATAACCAATTTAATAGCCAAGCAAATGATGCCATAACACCTGTGGCCAATCAAAATCCACCTGAAACATATTCTTCAGTAATGACACATGCTTGCCAAGACAACAATGACATATTGCTAAGTACGGCTATCGTGCATTTACAGGATAATAAGTCGACGTTTAAACCAATTCGCATCCTCCTAGATTCCGGGTCACAGTGTACATTGATCACCCAATCATGTGCGAATGCTTTTCATCTCCATATTGAGAAAGTTAAAAGAAATCTTTCAGGAGTGGGACAACATCTAATGGAGGGAATAGGAACAGCTCGTTGCATATTAAAGCCAAGAAACAGACACGGTCCTTTATTATCCACGCAAGCAACTGTTGTGCCGAATATTACTGGTAAATTGCCAACGAGTCAAGTACCCCGTAGGGTCCAACAGAAAATCGCATCATATGCTTTAGCGGATCCTAATTTCTTTGAGCCTCGAGAAATTGACATTTTATTGGGAGCTGATTTGTTTTGGAAAATTCTTCGGAATGGAATACGACGAATCGAAGGTGAGGAAGCCACGTTAATGAACACCGTATTCGGATGGGTGGTTTTAGGACGAATTCACAATGTTGAACCTAGCTACACAGCTTCGTTGCATATTTTATCCACATCAACAATTGACAACTTAATCGAAAAATTCTGGGAACTGGAAGAACCCGCTTCTCCAAATATTCCATCGAATCCTGAGGATGTCGCGTGCGAAACTCATTTTGACCAAACTCATTATAGATTACCGTCTGGACGATATGGGGTTCGGTTACCTTTTAAAGGTACACCACCTGATTTGCGTGATGGCAACCAACAGGCTTTAAAACGTTTTTTCTCCTTGGAATCTAAATTTTCAAAAAATCCAGATTTAAAAAATTCATATTCACTCTTTATGGAAGAATATCGACAATTGGGACACATGAGGCCAACCACTGATCAAGCCAAGTATATAATACCACACCATGGTGTTGTCAAAAGGGATAGCTCATCCGCTAGGCTTCGAGTGGTTTTCGATGCATCAATGCGTTGTAAATTTGGTTCATTGAATGATTTTCTTTACGCAGGGCCAAAACTGCAGTTGGACATAGCAGATATAATAATAAACTTTCGCACCCACGAGATTGCCTTCACTGCTGACATTTGCAAGATGTACCGGCAGATTGAATTACATAAAGATGATCGCTGTTATCAACATATTTTCTGGAGGTCAGCTTCCCACGAAGAGCTAAAACAGTTCGAGCTCACGACTGTTACCTATGGCATATCAGTTTCGCCATTCTTGGCCTTACGTGTCATCAAACAGTTAACAATGGATGAAGGCAAGTGTTTTCCTGAAGCCGTGCAAGCTTTGTCGCAGGATATGTATGTTGATGATATCGTCACTGGATCGGATTCACTAGAAGGAGCATTAATTCTTCAGAAACAGTTAATCGATATATTGGAAAAGGGTGGATTTCAGCTCAGAAAGTGGGCCAGTAACTCTCAAGCACTTCTAAACGTGATCCCAGAAGAGTATCGTGAACAGGCCGTGAAGTTGAACCCCAAAGATGACTTTTCAATAAAAATTTTGTGGATGCACTGGGACCCATCCAACGACATGTTCTCTTATCATATCCATGATTTACCAACAGTTACCACTAAGCGCTCCATACTATCCACAATCGCCAGAATTTACGACCCCTTAGGTTATCTCTCCCCCGTAGTGTTTTATGCCAAGGAGATCATGCAGGAACTTTGGAAACATCGTTTGAAGTGGGATGACCCTATACCTACAGACATTAACAACAAGTGGTCAACTTTTATTAAAGAATTAAGATCAATATCAAGCATTCAAATACCAAGAAGTCTGAAACTAAAAACATCTATCAACACCCAATTAATAGGCTTTTGTCACGCCTCACAACGAGGTTATGCTGCTATGCTTTTTCTTAGGGTCGAACATACTAATGGAGACGTTCATGTTTCTTTGCTTAAAGCCAAAACAAAACTCACTCCCATTAAAACCATTACGATTCCTCGACTCGAGCTGTGTGGAGCTCACCTTTTAGCGCTACTGTATGACTCCATAAAAGAATTTTTAAGGCGCTTGAATGTTGACGACATTTACATGTTCACGGATTCGACTATAGTGTTAGGGTGGTTGAATACTTTACCCCATAAGCTTAACATCTATGTCGCAAATAGAATTCTACAAATATTAGAGAAAACCGAGCGGACATATTGGTTTCATGTGGATTCTTCTGATAATCCTGCTGATGGTGCCTCCAGAGGCATGACCCCTTCTAATTTTTTGAAATACCCACAATGGTGGGCGGGTCCTAAATGGCTACTTCAACCGACAACCGAGTGGCCTAAACCAGCCAATATTGATACAAATGTTGTACTCCCTGAAAATAAACTTGAAAAGAACATCCTTCTGACATCAAACGTTCAAGCAAGCACTTATTGTTGGTGTATCTGGTTAGAGAGGTTTTCTTCATTCACTAAATTATTAAGAGTAGTCGCTTATCTCTTCCGATTTATTAATAACATAAAAACATCCAACATCAAAACGATAGGACCCTTTACAGTTCCCGAAATTCACTTTGCCGAGGTCACCATTATTAAATGGACCCAGCAACAATATTTTCCCGAACGTTTCGCTGAGCCAGCTCTGCTATGCCATGAGAAGGAATTAGCACGACTCTCACCTTTCCTTGATGGCCATGGACTATTGAGGGTGGGTGGCCGACTTCGTCATTCTGATCTACACTACGACAGCAAACATCCTGTTTTACTACCCCAAAAATGTCACTTATCTAACATTTTGGTTGATCATTACCACCGTATTACACTTCATGGGGGTTTACAGATGATCCAATCCGCTTTACGTCAAAAATACTGGATTCTTTCCTCCAGACGTTTAATAAAGTTTCGTATATTCAAATGCCTCAAGTGTTTTAAATTAAAGGCGAAACCCTCGCCCCCTTGATGGGAGATTTGCCGCCTGTTCGGTTCACCAGTGGAAGAGCTTTTCTAAATGTTGGAGTGGATTATGCCGGTCCCTTCCAGTTGAAATTTTCGTCAAGAAGGAATTCCCCTACCACCAAAGGATACATATGCTTATTTATGTGCTTAGCAACCAGAGCCTTACATCTGGAGATAGTTTCAAGCCTTACCACTGATGCATTCTTAGCTTCACTGGATCGGTTTATAGCCAGACGAGGCAAACCTATTAACATCTATTCCGATTGTGGAACCAACTTCGCAGGAGCAGCTCGGGAGATGAAGGGAATTTCAAATTGGTTTGGAATACCTGCTAATCAACATACCATAGTAAATCACTTGGTAGAGAAAGAAATAACATGGCACTTTAACCCCCCTGCAGCTCCTCACTTTGGAGGCATATGGGAGGCAGGGGTTAAATCAGTAAAACACCATCTAACAAGAATTTTATCTTCTACTCCATACACCTTCGAGGAATTTTACACATTTGCAGTCCAGATTGAAGCCATATTGAACTCGCGCCCACTATATCCGTTATCATCTGAGCCAGAAGATTTCCAATACCTAACTCCAGGTCATTTTTTAATAGGCGACTGTTTAACGTCTCGTCCCACTCATGACTGGACGAATGCGGCTGAAAATCGTCTCAGCAGATGGCAGCTGATTCAGCAACGTACACAACATTTTTGGACGAAATGGCGTCATGATTATTTGACCACATTGCAGCAAAGAATCAAATGGACAAAACAAGCTACGTATTCACCGCAAATTGGTGACTTGGTTTTAATTCATGACAAAACAGCTTCGCCCCTTTCCTGGCCAACGGCACGTATAACAGCCTTACACAAAGGTGCTGATGAGGTAGTCAGAGTAGTCACCATTAAAACAATTAATAGGGAATTCCAGCGTCCCGCTGTCAAATAAATTCCGCTTCTTAACTCTGAAGCTGATGGATAGCCGTGAAGGTTCAAATTTCCATAAAATCTCATGGAAATTTTGGTGGGCGGGATGTTCGGGACCGAATCGTATTATTTTTTAATTAGGTCACATTGAAATTTTGTTTAATGTTTACATTTGTTTTATGTAAGGTCACATTTATGTTTGTTTTATATAAGGTTACATTTATGTTTATTTTGTGAGAGGTTTTTTAATTTTAATTAATAAGGCAATAACAACAGTAATAGGAAGGAAGAATGAAGGATTATCGACGTGTTCTGTTTACGTTCCGAGGATCGGAGTCCGTGTTTATTTACCACAACCTTGATGTGAACCGTCCTGTTACAACTCTGTGACTATACCAGTTCAGTGCTAACAGCCGGCCGGCTCGGTACCTTTTCATCGCTCAGACGAGCACTTTTTCATCGCTCAGACGAGCAATAATGAATTTTGGAATTCAAATATATTGTGACATGTGACGGGTCGCACTACGTTGATTTCAAACGGAAGCTACATCTGCCTGGGTTCGTACGAATTGTATTGCGGTTTTAAACATTTGATTTTACTTATTTTACTTATGCGCATAAAACCGCAATACAATTCGTACGAACCCAGGCAGATGTAGCTTCCGTTTGAAATCATCGTAGTGCGACCCGTCACATGTCATAATATATCTGAATTCCAAAATTCATTATTGCTCGTCTGAGCGATGAAAAAGGTGCTCGTCTGAGCGATGAAAAGGTGCTCGTCTGTGCGATGAAAAAGTGCTCGTCTGAGCGATGAAAACGTGCTCGCCTGAGCGATGAAAAGGTACCGAGCCGGCCGGCTGTTAGCACTGAACTGGTATAGTCCCAGAGTTGTAACAGGACGGTTCACGTCAAGGTTGTGGTAAATAAACACGGACTCCGATCCTCGGAACGTAAACAGAACACGTCGATAATCCTTCATTCTTCCTTCCTATTACTGTTGTTATTGCCTTATTAATTAAAATTAAAAAACCTCTCACAAAATAAACATAAATGTAACCTTACATAAAACAAACATAAATGTGACCTTACATAAAACAAATGTAAACATTAAACAAAATTTCAATGTGACCTAATTAGAAAATAATGCGATTCGGTCCCGAACATCCCGCCCACCAAAATTTCCATGAGATTTTATGGAAATTTGAACCTTCATGGCTATCCATCAGCTTCCGAGTTAAGAAGCGGAATTAAGTTGACAGCGGGACGCTGGAATTCCCTATTAATTGTTTTAATGGTGACTACTCTGACTACCTCATCAGCACCTTTGTGTAAGGCTGTTATACGTGCCGTTGGCCAGGAAAGGGGCGAAGCTGTTTTGTCATGAATTAAAACCAAGTCACCAATTTGCGGTGAATACGTAGCTTGTTTTGTCCATTTGATTCTTTGCTGCAATGTGGTCAAATAATCATGACGCCATTTCGTCCAAAAATGTTGTGTACGTTGCTGAATCAGCTGCCATCTGCTGAGACGATTTTCAGCCGCCTTCGTCCAGTCATGAGTGGGACGAGACGTTAAACAGTCGCCTATTAAAAAATGACCTGGAGTTAGGTATTGGAAATCTTCTGGCTCAGATGATAACGGATATAGTGGGCGCGAGTTCAATATGGCTTCAATCTGGACTGCAAATGTGTAAAATTCCTCGAAGGTGTATGGAGTAGAAGATAAAATTCTTGTTAGATGGTGTTTTACTGATTTAACCCCTGCCTCCCATATGCCTCCAAAGTGAGGAGCTGCAGGGGGGTTAAAGTGCCATGTTATTTCTTTCTCTACCAAGTGATTTACTATGGTATGTTGATTAGCAGGTATTCCAAACCAATTTGAAATTTCCTTCATCTCCCGAGCTGCTCCTGCGAAGTTGGTTCCACAATCGGAATAGATGTTAATAGGTTTGCCTCGTCTGGCTATAAACCGATCCAGTGAAGCTAAGAATGCATCAGTGGTAAGGCTTGAAACTATCTCCAGATGTAAGGCTCTGGTTGCTAAGCACATAAATAAGCATATGTATCCTTTGGTGGTAGGGGAATTCCTTCTTGACGAAAATTTCAACTGGAAGGGACCGGCATAATCCACTCCAACATTTAGAAAAGCTCTTCCACTGGTGAACCGAGCAGGCGGTAAATCTCCCATCAAGGGGGGCGAGGGTTTCGCCTTTAATTTAAAACACTTGAGGCATTTGAATATACGAAACTTTATTAAACGTCTGGAGGAAAGAATCCAGTATTTTTGACGTAAAGCGGATTGGATCATCTGTAAACCCCCATGAAGTGTAATACGGTGGTAATGATCAACCAAAATGTTAGATAAAAGACATTTTTGGGGTAGTAAAACAGGATGTTTGCTGTCGTAGTGTAGATCAGAATGACGAAGTCGGCCACCCACCCTCAATAGTCCATGGCCATCAAGGAAAGGTGAGAGTCGTGCTAATTCCTTCTCATGGCATAGCAGAGCTGGCTCAGCGAAACGTTCGGGAAAATATTGTTGCTGGGTCCATTTAATAATGGTGACCTCGGCAAAGTGAATTTCGGGAACTGTAAAGGGTCCTATCGTTTTGATGTTGGATGTTTTTATGTTATTAATAAATCGGAAGAGATAAGCGACTACTCTTAATAATTTAGTGAATGAAGAAAACCTCTCTAACCAGATACACCAACAATAAGTGCTTGCTTGAACGTTTGATGTCAGAAGGATGTTCTTTTCAAGTTTATTTTCAGGGAGTACAACATTTGTATCAATATTGGCTGGTTTAGGCCACTCGGTTGTCGGTTGAAGTAGCCATTTAGGACCCGCCCACCATTGTGGGTATTTCAAAAAATTAGAAGGGGTCATGCCTCTGGAGGCACCATCAGCAGGATTATCAGAAGAATCCACATGAAACCAATATGTCCGCTCGGTTTTCTCTAATATTTGTAGAATTCTATTTGCGACATAGATGTTAAGCTTATGGGGTAAAGTATTCAACCACCCTAACACTATAGTCGAATCCGTGAACATGTAAATGTCGTCAACATTCAAGCGCCTTAAAAATTCTTTTATGGAGTCATACAGTAGCGCTAAAAGGTGAGCTCCACACAGCTCGAGTCGAGGAATCGTAATGGTTTTAATGGGAGTGAGTTTTGTTTTGGCTTTAAGCAAAGAAACATGAACGTCTCCATTAGTATGTTCGACCCTAAGAAAAAGCATAGCAGCATAACCTCGTTGTGAGGCGTCACAAAAGCCTATTAATTGGGTGTTGATAGATGTTTTTAGTTTCAGACTTCTTGGTATTTGAATGCTTGATATTGATCTTAATTCTTTAATAAAAGTTGACCACTTGTTGTTAATGTCTGTAGGTATAGGGTCATCCCACTTCAAACGATGTTTCCAAAGTTCCTGCATGATCACCTTGGCATAAAACACTACGGGGGAGAGATAACCTAAGGGGTCGTAAATTCTGGCGATTGTGGATAGTATGGAGCGCTTAGTGGTAACTGTTGGTAAATCATGGATATGATAAGAGAACATGTCGTTGGATGGGTCCCAGTGCATCCACAAAATTTTTATTGAAAAGTCATCTTTGGGGTTCAACTTCACGGCCTGTTCACGATACTCTTCTGGGATCACGTTTAGAAGTGCTTGAGAGTTACTGGCCCACTTTCTGAGCTGAAATCCACCCTTTTCCAATATATCGATTAACTGTTTCTGAAGAATTAATGCTCCTTCTAGTGAATCCGATCCAGTGACGATATCATCAACATACATATCCTGCGACAAAGCTTGCACGGCTTCAGGAAAACACTTGCCTTCATCCATTGTTAACTGTTTGATGACACGTAAGGCCAAGAATGGCGAAACTGATATGCCATAGGTAACAGTCGTGAGCTCGAACTGTTTTAGCTCTTCGTGGGAAGCTGACCTCCAGAAAATATGTTGATAACAGCGATCATCTTTATGTAATTCAATCTGCCGGTACATCTTGCAAATGTCAGCAGTGAAGGCAATCTCGTGGGTGCGAAAGTTTATTATTATATCTGCTATGTCCAACTGCAGTTTTGGCCCTGCGTAAAGAAAATCATTCAATGAACCAAATTTACAACGCATTGATGCATCGAAAACCACTCGAAGCCTAGCGGATGAGCTATCCCTTTTGACAACACCATGGTGTGGTATTATATACTTGGCTTGATCAGTGGTTGGCCTCATGTGTCCCAATTGTCGATATTCTTCCATAAAGAGTGAATATGAATTTTTTAAATCTGGATTTTTTGAAAATTTAGATTCCAAGGAGAAAAAACGTTTTAAAGCCTGTTGGTTGCCATCACGCAAATCAGGTGGTGTACCTTTAAAAGGTAACCGAACCCCATATCGTCCAGACGGTAATCTATAATGAGTTTGGTCAAAATGAGTTTCGCACGCGACATCCTCAGGATTCGATGGAATATTTGGAGAAGCGGGTTCTTCCAGTTCCCAGAATTTTTCGATTAAGTTGTCAATTGTTGATGTGGATAAAATATGCAACGAAGCTGTGTAGCTAGGTTCAACATTGTGAATTCGTCCTAAAACCACCCATCCGAATACGGTGTTCATTAACGTGGCTTCCTCACCTTCGATTCGTCGTATTCCATTCCGAAGAATTTTCCAAAACAAATCAGCTCCCAATAAAATGTCAATTTCTCGAGGCTCAAAGAAATTAGGATCCGCTAAAGCATATGATGCGATTTTCTGTTGGACCCTACGGGGTACTTGACTCGTTGGCAATTTACCAGTAATATTCGGCACAACAGTTGCTTGCGTGGATAATAAAGGACCGTGTCTGTTTCTTGGCTTTAATATGCAACGAGCTGTTCCTATTCCCTCCATTAGATGTTGTCCCACTCCTGAAAGATTTCTTTTAACTTTCTCAATATGGAGATGAAAAGCATTCGCACATGATTGGGTGATCAATGTACACTGTGACCCGGAATCTAGGAGGATGCGAATTGGTTTAAACATCGACTTATTATCCTGTAAATGCACGATAGCCGTACTTAGCAATATGTCATTGTTGTCTTGGCAAGCATGTGTCATTACTGAAGAATATGTTTCAGGTGGATTTTGATTGGCCACAGGTGTTATGGCATCATTTGCTTGGCTATTAAATTGGTTATTTCGGCTCGGGAAATGCAGCAGTGAATTGTGAGATTTTTGACAATATGCACAACATGTTTTGTTTTTACACTCTTGAGTTGAATGAGTCAAGGTGAGATGATAGCGACAACCTGGGTAATTCTTTATTGATTCAAACCGTTCTTTGGCAGTCATTGCCTTGAAACGAGGGCAGCTCGTTAAATAATGGTTTTGTTTGCATAAAAAACAAGTGCGTAATTGTTTATTCTGTTGAGAATTTGGTTGCGTTGAAACGATAAATGAATGTCCTTTGGGCTTGCGGTTGGTATTTACTTGAATTTTATTATCTTCGGATAGGCATGAAGATAATTCCAGAACTTTACATTGCTGAGTCACAAACTTTGTAAGTTGGTCAAAGGTAGGGAACTCGACGTCAATATGTTTTTGTTCGAAAGCTCTTTTAGTTGATGCATCCAAACACCGCATGGCTAAGCTGAATAGAATAAATCTAGTTTCATCCGCCAGGTGTAGCTGCTGAAATTGTGTTACATTATCCACCATGCAATCCAAGAAATGCCTTAAGGACGATAACGTCGGTGATCCAGTTATTGGCTTGAATGCTAATAACCGTTGAACATAAAGAGAGGCTAAAATGCGTTTATTATTGTATCGAGTAATAAGCCTTTCCCAAGCCAAGTCATAATTCAGCTCCTGAATTGGGAGATTTTTAATAAGATTTAGAGCATCATCTCTTAGAGTCGAGTTCAGGTAATGAAATTTTTCAATTTTATCTAAACCGTCATCCTTGTGAACTAGAACTTCATAGGTATCGCGGTAGTGAGGCCAATCAATGGGATTTCCATTGAAAATTGGGAGATTAATTTTGGGCAAACGCCCTCGTGGATTTCTGGAGTCATTTAATGAGGCAGTTGCATTTACCGATTGGTCTGTCGAACCAATTCGTGTTGTTTTGGCATCTTCCTCGGTTAGACGTTTGTACAACATTTTACATTCATAATAGTAACGGTCGGAATTTTCCTTTCTTGCTTTCTCGTTTTCATCGGGATATTCTTTTTCACGGCCTCCTTGAAAATACATTTGTGTAATTTCTTCTTGGGTTTGATCCATTTGTAGCCGAAGGGAAGTTAAATCATCATACATGGCGTAAAAAAGTGGTTTGTGTGAAGCATCGGTGGCAACCCGTCTTCCTTGGTCTGTCACTCCCTTGATTCTGGCTTGAAGCGTTGATAACTTCGACTTTAAATACTTCAAATGTTTTTCAATATCTTTCTCAGTAGCCATGTTGAAGAAGAAAAGAGAAGGAAAATGAGAAAAAAAAAATGATTATTGGAAGGTTCAATTCGAAAAAATTCTCACTTTAATAAGAAGGTAAAATTATGATTCAGAGAATACTGTGAATGAACAGAATGTTCGAGCCCACGCGAACTAGAATTTTGTTGTTGAAAATATTACAATCATTACCTAATAAAAAAGAAAAATATTAAATAAATAACTTATAGTATAACCTTTTTGCCACACCACCGCAATCCGACCTCGGAGGACCAAATGTTTTATCACCCAATCTGTCTCAATGTTATCAACTGGGAAAGGGATGATTAATAAAAAAAAATTAAAATAAAAATAAATTTTATTTTAACTGGACTGTGCCGGAGTGCGATGTTTTGACAATCCAAGGTGATACATGGCACGCTTGTTGCACCAAATACATAATTAAAATTATACAACTGTAATTCTAACACTTTTATATTGTTTTTGTTATATTGTTGAACTTCATTAAAATAAACAAAACACTTCATAAATAAAAAAAAAAGAAAATTTTATCCTAAAGAAAAATTAAAACTATCAATTAAAACTATAAACATTTGATTTTATCTTATTTTACTTATGCGCATAAAACCGCAATACAATTCGTACGAACCCAGGCAGATGTAGCTTCCGTTTGAAATCATCACCCGTCACATGTCACAATATATCTGAATTCCAAAATTCATTATTGCTCGTCTGAGCGATGAAAAAGGTGCTCGTCTGAGCGATGAAAAGGTGTTCGTCTGAGCGATGAAAAAGTGCTCGTCTGAGCGAAGAAAAAGTGCTCGTCTGAGCGATGAAAAGGTACCGAGCCGGCCGGCTGTTAGCACTGAACTGGTATAGTCCCAGAGTTGTAACAGGACGGTTCACATCAAGGTTGTGGTAAATAAACACGGACTCCAATCCTCGGAACGTAAACAGAACACGTCGATAATCCTTCATTCTTCCTTCCTATTACTGTTGTTATTGCCTTATTAATTAAAATTAAAAAACCTCTCACAAAATAAACATAAATGTAACCTTATATAAAACAAACATAAATGTGACCTTACATAAAACAAATGTAAACATTAAACAAAATTTCAATGTGACCTAATTAAAAAATAATACGATTCGGTCCCGAACATCCCGCCCACCAAAATTTCCATGAGATTTTATGGAAATTTGAACCTTCATGATTATCCATCAGCTTCAGAGTTAAGAAGCTTAATTAAGTTGACAGCGGGACGCTGGAATTCCCTATTAATTGTTTTAATGGTGACTACTCTGACTACCTCATCAGCACCTTTGTGTAAGGCTGTTATACGTGCCGTTGGCCAGGAAAGGGGCGAAGCTGTTTTGTCATGAATTAAAACCAAGTCACCAATTTGCGGTGAATACGTAGCTTGTTTTGTCCATTTGATTCTTTGCTGCAATGTGGTCAAATAATCATGACGCCATTTCGTCCAAAAATGTTGTGTACGTTGCTGAATCAGCTGCCATCTGCTGAGACGATTTTCAGCCGCATTCGTCCAGTCATGAGTGGGACGAGACGTTAAACAGTCGCCTATTAAAAAATGACCTGGAGTTAGGTATTGGAAATCTTCTGGCTCAGATGATAACGGATATAGTGGGCGCGAGTTCAATATGGCTTCAATCTGGACTGCAAATGTGTAAAATTCCTCGAAGGTGTATGGAGTAGAAGATAAAATGCTTGTAAGATGGTGTTTTACTGATTTGACCCCTGCCTCCCATATGCCTCCAAAGTGAGGAGCTGCAGGGGGGTTAAAGTGCCATGTTATTTCTTTCTCTACCAAGTGATTTACTATGGTATGTTGATTAGCAGGTATTCCAAACCATTTTGAAATTTCCTTCATCTCCCGAGCTGCTCCTACGAAGTTGGTTCCACAATCGGAATAGATGTTAATAGGTTTGCCTCGTCTGGCTATAAACCGATCCAGTGAAGCTAAGAATGCATCAGTGGTAAGGCTTGAAACTATCTCCAGATGTAAGGCTCTGGTTGCTAAGCACATAAATAAGCATATGTATCCTTTGGTGGTAGGGGAATTCCTTCTTGACGAAAATTTCAACTGGAAGGGACCGGCATAATCCACTCCAACATTTAGAAAAGCTCTTCCACTGGTGAACCGAGCAGGCGGCAAATCTCCCATCAAGGGGGGCGAGGGTTTCGCCTTTAATTTAAAACACTTGAGGCATTTGAATATACGAAACTTTATTAAACGTCTGGAGAAAAGAATCCAGTATTTTTGACGTAAAGCGGATTGGATCATCTGTAAACCCCCATGAAGTGTAATACGGTGGTAATGATCAACCAAAATGTTAGATAAGTGACATTTTTGGGGTAGTAAAACAGGATGTTTGCTGTCGTAGTGTAGATCAGAATGACGAAGTCGGCCACCCACCCTCAATAGTCCATGGCCATCAAGGAAAGGTGAGAGTCGTGCTAATTCCTTCTCATGGCATAGCAGAGCTGGCTCAGCGAAACGTTCGGGAAAATATTGTTGCTGGGTCCATTTAATAATGGTGACCTCGGCAAAGTGAATTTCGGGAACTGTAAAGGGTCCTATCGTTTTGATGTTGGATGTTTTTATGTTATTAATAAATCGAAAGAGATAAGTGACTACTCTTAATAATTTAGTGAATGAAGAAAACCTCTCTAACCAGATACACCAACAATAAGTGCTTGCTTGAACGTTTGATGTCAGAAGGATGTTCTTTTCAAGTTTAATTTCAGGGAGTACAACATTTGTATCAATATTGGCTGGTTTAGGCCACTCGGTTGTTGGTTGAAGTAGCCATTTAGGACCCGCCCACCATTGTGGGTATTTCAAAAAATTAGAAGGGGTCATGCCTCTGGAGGCACCATCAGCAGGATTATCAGAAGAATCCACATGAAACCAATATGTCCGCTCGGTTTTCTGTAATATTTGTAGAATTCTATTTGCGACATAGATGTTAAGCTTATGGGGTAAAGTATTCAACCACCCTAACACTATAGTCGAATCCGTGAACATGTAAATGTCGTCAACATTCAAGCGCCTTAAAAATTCTTTTATGGAGTCATACAGTAGCGCTAAAAGGTGAGCTCCACACAGCTCGAGTCGAGGAATCGTAATGGTTTTGATGGGAGTGAGTTTTGTTTTGGCTTTAAGCAAAGAAACATGAACGTCTCCATTAGTATGTTCGACCCTAAGAAAAAGCATAGCAGCATAACCTCGTTGTGAGGCGTCACAAAAGCCTATTAATTGGGTGTTTATAGCTGTTTTTAGTTTCAGACTTCTTGGTATTTGAATGCTTGATATTGATCTTAATTCTTTAATAAAAGTTGACCACTTGTTGTTAATGTCTGTAGGTATAGGGTCATCCCACTTCAAACGATGTTTCCAAAGTTCCTGCATGATCACCTTGGCATAAAACACTACGGGGGAGAGATAACCTAAGGGGTCGTAAATTCTGGCGATTGTGGATAGTATGGAGCGCTTAGTGGTAACTGTTGGTAAATCATGGATATGATAAGAGAACATGTCGTTGGATGGGTCCCAGTGCATCCACAAAATTTTTATTGAAAAGTCATCTTTGGGGTTCAACTTCACGGCCTGTTCACGATACTCTTCTGGGATCACGTTTAGAAGTGCTTGAGAGTTACTGGCCCACTTTCTGAGCTGAAATCCACCCTTTTCCAATATATCGATTAACTGTTTCTGAAGAATTAATGCTCCTTCTAGTGAATCCGATCCAGTGACGATATCATCAACATACATATCCTGCGACAAAGCTTGCACGGCTTCAGGAAAACACTTGCCTTCATCCATTGTTAACTGTTTGATGACACGTAAGGCCAAGAATGGCGAAACTGATATGCCATAGGTAACAGTCGTGAGCTCGAACTGTTTTAGCTCTTCGTGGGAAGCTGACCTCCAGAAAATATGTTGATAACAGCGATCATCTTTATGTAATTCAATCTGCCGGTACATCTTGCAAATGTCAGCAGTGAAGGCAATCTCGTGGGTGCGAAAGTTTATTATTATATCTGCTATGTCCAACTGCAGTTTTGGCCCTGCGTAAAGAAAATCATTCAATGAACCAAATTTACAACGCATTGATGCATCGAAAACCACTCGAAGCCTAGCGGATGAGCTATCCCTTTTGACAACACCATGGTGTGGTATTATATACTTGGCTTGATCAGTGGTTGGCCTCATGTGTCCCAATTGTCGATATTCTTCCATAAAGAGTGAATATGAATTTTTTAAATCTGGATTTTTTGAAAATTTAGATTCCAAGGAGAAAAAACGTTTTAAAGCCTGTTGGTTGCCATCACGCAAATCAGGTGGTGTACCTTTAAAAGGTAACCGAACCCCATATCGTCCAGACGGTAATCTATAATGAGTTTGGTCAAAATGAGTTTCGCACGCGACATCCTCAGGATTCGATGGAATATTTGGAGAAGCGGGTTCTTCCAGTTCCCAGAATTTTTCGATTAAGTTGTCAATTGTTGATGTGGATAAAATATGCAACGAAGCTGTGTAGCTAGGTTCAACATTGTGAATTCGTCCTAAAACCACCCATCCGAATACGGTGTTCATTAACGTGGCTTCCTCACCTTCGATTCGTCGTATTCCATTCCGAAGAATTTTCCAAAACAAATCAGCTCCCAATAAAATGTCAATTTCTCGAGGCTCAAAGAAATTAGGATCCGCTAAAGCATATGATGCGATTTTCTGTTGGACCCTACGGGGTACTTGACTCGTTGGCAATTTACCAGTAATATTCGGCACAACAGTTGCTTGCGTGGATAATAAAGGACCGTGTCTGTTTCTTGGCTTTAATATGCAACGAGCTGTTCCTATTCCCTCCATTAGATGTTGTCCCACTCCTGAAAGATTTCTTTTAACTTTCTCAATATGGAGATGAAAAGCATTCGCACATGATTGGGTGATCAATGTACACTGTGACCCGGAATCTAGGAGGATGCGAATTGGTTTAAACATCGACTTATTATCCTGTAAATGCACGATAGCCGTACTTAGCAATATGTCATTGTTGTCTTGGCAAGCATGTGTCATTACTGAAGAATATGTTTCAGGTGGATTTTGATTGGCCACAGGTGTTATGGCATCATTTGCTTGGCTATTAAATTGGTTATTTCGGCTCGGGAAATGCAGCAGTGAATTGTGAGATTTTCGACAATATGCACAACATGTTTTGTTTTTACACCCTTGAGTTGAATGAGTCAAGGTGAGATGATAGCGACAACCTGGGTAATTCTTTATTGATTCAAACCGTTCTTTGGCAGTCATTGCCTTGAAACGAGGGCAGCTCGTTAAATAATGGTTTTGTTTACATAGAAAACAAGTACGTAATTGTTTATTCTGTTGAGAATTTGGTTGCGTTGAAACGATAAATGAATGTCCTTTGGGCTTGCGGTTGGTATTTTCTTGAATTTTATTATCTTCGGATAGGCATGAAGATAATTCCAGAACTTTACATTGCTGAGTCACAAACTTTGTAAGTTGGTCAAAGGTAGGGAACTCGACGTCAATATGTTTTTGTTCGAAAGCTCTTTTAGTTCATGCATCCAAACACCGCATGGCTAAGCTGAATAGAATAAATCCAGTTTCATCCGCCAGGTGTAGCTGCTGAAATTGTGTTACATTATCCACCATGCAATCCAAGAAATGCCTTAAGGACGATAACGTCGGTGATCCAGTTATTGGCTTGAATGCTAATAACCGTTGAACATAAAGAGAGGCTAAAATGCGTTTATTATTGTATCGAGTAATAAGCCTTTCCCAAGCCAAGTCATAATTCAGCTCCTGAATTGGGAGATTTTTATAAGATTTAGAGCATCATCTCCTAGAGTAGAGTTCAGGTAATGAAATTTTTCAATTTTATCTAAACCGTCATCCTTGTGAACTAGAACTTCATAGGTATCGCGGTAGTGAGGCCAATCGATGGGATTTCCATTGAAAATTGGGAGATTAATTTTGGGCAAACGCCCTCGTGGATTTCTGGAGTCATTTAATGAGGCAGTTGCATTTACCGATTGGTCTGTCGAACCAATTCGTGTTGTTTTGGCATCTTCCTCGGTTAGACGTTTGTACAACATTTTACATTCATAATAGTAACGGTCGGAATTTTCCTTTCTTGCTTACTCGTTTTCATCGGGATATTCTTTTTCACGACCTCCTTTAAAATACATTTGTGTAATTTCTTCTTGGGTTTGATCCATTTGTAGCCGAAGGGAAGTTAAATCATCATACATGGCGTAAAAAAGTGGTTTGTGTGAAGCATCGGTGGTAAACCGTCTTCCTTGGTCTGTCACTCCCTTGATTCTGGCTTGAAGCGTTGATAACTTCCAATTCCAAAATTCATTATTGCTGAAAAAGTGCTCGTCTGAGCGATGCATACCTTGACTTCGACCATCCGCTTGCGATTAACTGTCAGTCAATGGGAAGGCCCTAAATGTACTGTCAGTTAATCGCGAGCGGATGGTCGGAGTCAGGGTATTCAGGGGGAGGGGGGCGGGCGTGGTTTCGATCGAAATCGGCCTTCCCATTGCCTGGTCTGTGCTGGTCGTATGGTGTTCGGGTGTGTTCTTGTGTGTTTGGTGGGGTGGGGTTAATCTGTATGTGAGTAATTGTGAGGGTCTTTCGTTGGACGTCCGGATACCTAACCAGTTTTTGCTAAGCTTATAGCCAGCCATCTTTCTTATTGTAGTGGTTGGGTTTTTTGACAATTTCGGTAGCTTCTCTTACGTTACGGAGAATGTAATTAGATTATTTTGCATGGATGGTGGTGTTTCCAAAGGGTATGTGGTTGTTAGCATGTATAAGTGATTGGTGTTGTGTCATCTTTACAACACCTACCACCACATACCCTTTGAAAACACCAGCCTAAAAGAAGCTAATTACCTTCTCCGTGACATAAGAAAGCTATCGAAATTCTCAAAGAACCTAACAATTTCAATAAGGAAGATGGCTATAAGCTTAGCAAAAACTTGTTTGGTATCCGGACGTCCAACGAAAGACCCTCAACTCGCATACAGATGAACCCCACCCCACCAAACACTTTTTTTAAAATTTTTTTTTATTATTTTTTTTTTTGTTTTAATTTTTTTTTTTTACCCTTTTACCAGCCTGTCCTCCTCCTTTCTGTTGCTGAAAATGAAAGATTTCTTTCAACAGCTTCGACCATCTGAAAATAAAATAATATAATATAAAAAAAATGTTGACTTATGAGATCTAAAAAAAAAAAAAAACGTAACGGGAAATAGGCGGCGCTACACGGATTTGACACTAGCCTGCGTTTGTTATAAAGCTTTGTTTTTATATGACAAAGCTTTATAATATTGATTAATTTTCCAACAGATGGCGGTGTTAGTTAATCTGATGGTAACACACCTATATGACAAAGCTTTATAATATTGATTAATTTTCCAACAGATGGCGGTGTTAGTTAATCTGATGGTAACACACCTGATGGTATGACTTAGGTAACTAAGTAGATGACGCTTTGTTTCGATTTCTATCCTTCGATGCTTCAATTTATTTTACACCTGTTCATTTATTTATGTTTATTCACACGTGTTATACGTATATTTGTAATAGAAGGATTTAATCACTTTTTTATAATATTAATTCATTTATTATAATAGTGATGTGTTATTAATAATTATGAATTATTTAATTAGAATGAAATTAATTAAATTATTATTGTTAGTCAAATGACGCGAAGAAAATTTAACCTTGATAATAAAATCACCTGAGGAGCACGACGCAAACGTATTGAAAGAGCTAATAAGTCAGAAGACACTAAAAAAAATAAACGAAAGAAATAAAGATAAACGAATTAGGTAGGACAAAAGAGAACCGTGCGCGAACATCTCAAGAGGAGCGTGACGAACGGGTTCGACAATATATAATTGGAAAAAGAATGCCGAGAGAGACAGCAAACCAGCCGCACATTAGCACGTGCATCATTCGTTCATCTTTCTTTTAAATATGAATCAGAGTAGTACAAATATCCGGGTTGAGAAAGATCCACGACCTTGAGCTCATTGCCCTCCCTAGCAGGGCGAGGGGGGTGACCTTGTGAAGTGTGCTAGGGTGAGGTGGTGTAAGCTAGGGCGGGAGGGGTTGACCTTGAGTGGTGTTCTTATACGAAAAGTAAGATGTGGTAACACCGCATTTTGAGGTCAGTAGTTGTGCTAGGCCATGGTCGCCACCCAGCTGTGACCTTGGGCCTTCTGGTGTTAGAAGAGCTGATGCAATAATTCCTCTATTAGTTCTTTTAGTATGGGTCGGCTAAGGAGCAGGGACCTGAGGTAGGAAGACGGAAGGTTGTCGACATTTGTCGGCTGGTCATCGATGAGTCCATTGAAACTAGCGGCTGATTGGTTGTACTACTTGATAGTGTCTGATAGGACAACATGTCTATTTTGCGGAGTAATCTAGCATGAATGGAAGGAGTATGACTACCCTATTTCCGACCACAATAAATAGTCTGAGAACGGTTCGTTTGTTGAGTATTGTGAACAAGTGAAGGAGCTGCAAATCATATGGTCGGGCGAGGATGATAACGAAGAGACGGTATCCTGTTAAAAGGCTCAACAATTTTCTACATCAACTCAAAGATTTGCAATTATGCATTTCATTGTATGAAATGAAAATAAGTGTAATAAATCATGAGATAAAGAAACTACAACAGTTGCAGCTTTCTCCCCTCCACTATGTTCGACCGAACAGTCTTGTTGTTGATGATACGTGAGATGAATCGAGGTCCATTCGACCTTGTGGCCGAGTACCCACTCACCAACAGTTAATGTTTTCGTTTACATGAATGTTGAGGAAAGGACATATATTGCGGCCGGAGCTCCTGAAATTTTGTTATTGCTGCAGAAACGAAAAAAACATATGGAAAGGACCAATCAAGATATCAATGTAAAAAGACCTATCAACAAGAGGACGCACTGGTTTTTGAATGTTGATTCAGGAGACCCTTCCACCATCGCCTGCATCTGCATGTTTCAACAGGAACGAGACGACCAAGCTTTGTGGAAATATAGAAACAAATCAACGATTCACTGGCATTGATAACAAAGATGATTGAACTTTACAAGAAGAATGAAGCAAGTATAGTTACTGAACCAATTGATTTTAGTATAAATACAAATAAATTGTTAATCAATAAAATACACCCCCTTAATATGCTGTATTTTTTATTTGTCCCTTGACAAAAAAATAGGATGAAGAAAAAACCAAAACAAATTGAATAAAATAAAATATTTGTAATTTATGAAAATACAATTTTCTCTTGTTCCTTTTTCCTCTGTTTACTTCTATGGATGCGTTTCTCTTCTCGCCTTATGTCTTTGTATTCCTTAACAACTTGTCGTGTTCTGTGGCTCATTATCATACACCTACAGGCCTGGTTTTTCTTATCTGTAGCTGCTTGGCATTCCAAGTCAAACCATTCGGACCCCTGGTGGTGTTTCTCCATACCGAGGACCTCCTCTGCAGTTTGTTTGATAGCGGCTTTGCAGTGATTCCATCTTCCGTTTACCGTATCTTAAGGAGGACCCGATTCCAAAGTTTTATCCAATCTTCGGCTGAATTCTTCTTTGTACTCTGATTCGCGCAGTTTTCGGGTATTACACCTTTCTATTCGAGCCCCCTTAGTTTTATGGGTATTACTTATTCTAGCTCGAATGCGTGGGAGAGGAAAAAGGAACAAGATAAAAATAAAGAGATTGATGAATTAAGATGCCAAGCGGATGCAAGAGCCTTCTACAGAAGCCTGAAAGCCCAACGAAAGGAATTCAATCCTAGTAGCAATGCTTACCGGGGAGAGGATGCTTCGTTAATCACCAGTAAAGATAACATTCTTGGCAAAAGGGCTAACCACTTTAGAAGTATTCTGGAAACTTCCCAGGGTCCCACTGTGGAAAATGTAGCTTCTGTTTTGTGCAATGACTTCGAGTTGACCGAACCACCAGATGAAGAAGAAATCCAAGAATAATTGAAGAACAATAGAGCCCCAGGATCTGACAACATAGCCGCAGAACTGCTAAAGGCTGGTGAGAATGAAGTGATTAAGATTATCCGGGACCTTCTTCATAGAATTTGGATTACCAAGACTATGCCTGAAGAATGGTACACTGGCATCATCATACCACTCCATAAAAAGGGAGATCAGATAATCAGCAGTAATTACCGTGGCATGAATCTTCTGAACTGCACGCATAAGGTCCTGTCTAATATCATCTATCAGAGGCTACTCCCGCATGCTGAATGAGAGGTAGAAGTCTACCAAAGTGATTTTATGAGGGGGAGATCAACCACTGATCAAATCTTTGCACTGAGGACACTGCTTGAAAGAACGGGCGAATATAACATCACCACCCACCACCTCTTTATTGATTTTATCATTGCATATGATAGCGTCATAAGAGAGAAATTGTATTAGGCTATGGTGACAATGAATATCTCCCTTGAACTGATCCATCTTACAGAGTTGCTGATGATAGTATCAAGATGTCAAGTCAGAATACAGATTTTTTGCTTCAAATCTCTTTATTATACAAATATTTACATCTTTTACAGTATATACAACAATATAATAGGATATACATCAATTAAAACTAGTTTCTTCTTTTACCTTAGGTATTTTAAGAATTTACATCAGAATACAGAGAGACCTGTCAGAGACTTTCACGACCACAAGGGGCCTGAGACAGGGAGATGGCCTATCAAGCTTGTTGTTTTACCTAGCACTAGAGAAGGTGATAAGGGACTCCGAAGTGGAAAGAAACGGTTTGATTCTCACCAAGTCAGTCCAAATTCTAGTCTATGCAGATGATATAGACGTCATAGCAAGATCACAGAGGGACTTGGAACGTGGCTTCTTGGCTATAGAGGAACAAGTGCGGAAAATGGGTCTTCAAGTCAACCAAGCAAAGACCATATACATGGTTGCTAACCCTCTAAAGCCAGAACCACCTACTCTTAGGTTGGAAGGATACACCTTTGAAAGCCTTAATAGTTTTGTTTATCTAGGTACCCTAGTGTCTGCAAACAATATGCCCTGTCAGGAGGTTCAGAGACGAATAGCGACAGCAGACAGGTACTATTCTGGCCTAGCCAAATTACTAAGAAGTAATTTACTGACAAGAAAGTCTAAGATCGCTCTGTACAAATCTTTAATTAGACCAATACTGATATACGCCTCAGAGACATGACCTTTATCACGGACAGATGCTATCGCCTTGGAGGTTTTTGAGCTAAAAATTCTGAGAAGAATGTTTGGACCTGTAAGGGATGGCGCCCAGTACAGACAGAGACAAAAGACAGAGTTGTACCAGATTTACCGGGAACCGGATGTGGTACAATTTATAAGGATCTCAAGGCTACGATGAGCGGGACATGTTGCAAGAATGGACGGGGACACACCTATCAAGAGGCTGCTATTTGGGTATGTGGATGGGAGGGGAAGAAGAGGACGGCCACTACTGAGATGGGCAGATGAGGTCGAAGCCGACGCAAAGAAGCTCCTCAACACCAGAGCTTTGCAGACCCTGGCGCAAGACAGAGATAATTGGAGGCGTCGTCTTGATGCGGCGAAAACCCGTACCGGGTTGTAGTGCCAGTGATGATGATTATGATGTAAATAAAAAATTTAATTAAAACTCATTTTCATCGATAAATAAATAAGACGCCATGAGGAGCTGTTATATTTCCACCAAAAAACCCGAGAATCAAGGTATGAACAAATATGTTAGAGAAAACATTTGTTTTCGAATCAGAGTAGTTACATTGCTTTTAATTTTGGAAAATAAGTAGAATATCTATCCATGCTAGGTAATTATAATCTAATATTTTAATCAATAAAATAAACCTTGTCCTCTTGAAACTTTGTTCATGCTATAACCAGTTTACATTCGCACTTAATAAATATTCATACAATGTCACGACAAATTATTAATTATACTATGAATGTTTGTTTTGAAGAGAACAGATTTGCCCAGGCCGGGATTTGAACCCTGGTCGTCTGCGTCTCCATCGCAGTGCTCTAAACCACTGAGCTAGCAGGTATTTAAGTCTTGGATCATCTTCATCGAAACTATATCCCCGTGATCGCTCAATTTTTGCGATGTATACACGGGGAAGAATTTTCATTTACTTTAATTAGGATCTTGTTGACATGCCGCTACCTTAGTATTACAAAGTTGTATGATACACGTATATGAAAATTTATAAGTTTTTATCATTTATAAGTTTATTTCCTAGTTGTTCAGAATAATTTAACTTTAAAGGTAATTTTATTTGTTTAGTATTAAGTGTAATATTTGTAATAAGTTTGAAAGAGAGAAAAACAAAAGCGGAGTCGATCGGCTTTTGTTCGCTCCGGCCAGACCGAGCCAGACAGTGTTGACACGAGCCTCTTGGCGTGCACATCGTATGCTCTATAGGAGCCCAAAGTTGTTTTCACCATCTTCGCTCGCCTTGCCGACAAAATTCCTCTGTCGTATCAACATACACCTCGTCCTGCCGAGAATCTACTATCTACTGGAATCTACTTCGTCAGACAGGTAAGAGTTTTTATTACATCATTTCAACTAGAAAACCGATTGTAATAGATCTCATTTGAACATTTATTTATTTGTCATTTAATAGAGTTAAATTTAATATCGTAAGATTAAATAATAATTGTTTTCTTTTTGTCATTAATTAGTTGTTTATAATTTAGTTAACATTCATAACTTCATTTTCTAATTATAAAAACGTTTAAGTTGTTCTTTTAATTTAATTAATTGTTTTTTTCATTCTCAAAGTATTAGTTATTTAATTTATGAAAATTAATTTATGTTATTAGTCTAATAAAAGATTACAATCAAAATGACATGCTATCTGGTATAATTGAATCAGAAATCTATTTTCCTTATCCATTTCGGAGCTCTCATCGAAAAGTCCAATAACTATTTCGAGGTTGCTCCAACAGGAACTAGTTGGCGATACACGGATTTGACACTAGCCTTCGTAATCCACCAAAGTTAAGAGCCGCGGGCAAATCGAAATGCCAAATAACCTCACGTTTGGCTAAATTGTTGTGAGTACACTCAGTAACTCTGTAGAAATTGATGAACTTCCTCTAGTGCGCGGCTCACCCCGAGAATCTGAAAAGCGCCAGCAAAATCAATCCCAATATTGGTGAAAGCGTACTGGCAAAATCTGGAAGTAGGTAAATCTGGCATTAAAGGTTGGTTTGCCTTGGCCTTGAGTTTTTAGCATGGACTTCCAATAACCTAACCTAAATATGCGCATCCTGACTAGTTGATGAAGTCCTGGTATCCAATATATTTGTTGAAACTCATGCATTACGTGAGGGGCTCTGTTGATTGTGGTTTAATGATACCAGTCAGATATTAGGGTTGCTAAATGCGATTGCTTGTGAAAAATGAGAGGGTGCTTGTTTACGTACGGTAACGTGAGATCTGAATTTCTAAACAAAAATATCTTTCTAGAAAATAAAATAGTCTTCGAAGAAATTATTAATTAGAAATATATACAGAACTAAACATTGGTGGAAATCTTTTATACGTATTTATAGGCTCAAACAACCCCCATTAAAGCAAATTACTTTAAAGAGTCATTAAATGAAGTTAGATGGAACACTTTCAGTAAATACAAGTAAGCCCATCAACATTTTCAATGATCTGTTGACGACTATGAAACAGTCCAAGGGGTCAATGCCCTGGATTCAAAGACCTAGTTTATACTATCTCTGTTTAAATTATTAATCATTTTTGTCTTGGTTTTGAAATCAACTTCTTCATAAAAGAGTGACAACATGACTGTTTCTTCACACAAATACCATAAATGATGAACAAACTTGCTTATGGATGCCTTGGAACTTGTCGCGTCTACTTTTTCATATTCTTTTAGCGCTTTCAAAAAGCATAAGTCTTGGTTAGATGCTTTAATTGGCACTGTGCATTCGAGCCAAGGTTTAGTATACAAGGTGACGATAAATAAGCAAACATCTTGTAGAGCATTTTTGTCCTTTGCAGTAATTTTAAGTTGCGATTGAAGCAAACATATTTTTATAGAATAGATCGCTCTCGCCATCCATCGCGCTTGAGTTTTAGTTTATTCTCTGTATCTGTAGTTCCACCAATTCGCGGTAATCGTCTCTAATAAAAGGTTTTTCCAGTTCAGTCTTATAAAAAGTTAACAAAGATGTAATTTTTGTCTCAGCAATATGTGCTTTAACGAAATTCAGAGGTGGCTCAATGTTATCGGTGTTAATATTTTTCCAATTATCTCATAACTTTTTGAAAATTGGAATATCTGGGCTACTTGTAATTTGCTTTACCTTGGTTTCAAAAACAGCTTTAAGGACCAACACATAAATATGATGACGATAAGCAAAAAGCAGTAATTCCCTTTCTAAAGTCTGCTCCAAAATAGCACAAGCTCCACTGAAACGGCCAGTATTTGAAGCTGTTGTATCGCAGCACATTATCTGTACTTTATCATGGAGGTTCCAGTCAAAGAGTGCAGTTGAAATGGCTTTAGCTTGATGTTTTCCAAAAAAACTCTCTAATTTTGGCACTGCAAGAAGCTGTTCTCTATCGTCAATCAGAATCAAGAATTGACAAGCGTTCTTCTTTTGAACTTCGTACATCCAATCCAGGTAATAGTTTTCCGTCCCAATGGACTGTGACTACGTCAAGCAAATTATTCTGGAAGTCAGTTTTTATTGCTTCTGCCCTGGATTTTCTCGCCTGAGTACGAATTCGCTGAATCGAAGATTTGTTAATAGGAAAATCATCGCTGTTCAGACCAAGCGCTTCTACAACCGCATGGAGAATGTAAGCTGAGTCTCTTATGCTTAATTGGCATCGATCTAAAGCTGCTACCAGTTTAGGAGTTATAAAACTTTTCGTGCCTCTTTTAGAACTTTTTTCAGGGCAAGGAATCTGAGTACTAAGTTCAGAGTTCGAAATCTGTTCCTCATCGGAATTCTCCAGACATTTCAAGCTATCTATTGAAGAAGTAGATGCAACAGCCAATAACTCTCTTTGTTTTACCTTTCTTTCCTCTTCTTCCAATCGTCTTTGCCTAACTCGCTCTTCTTTCTCCGCCAATTTTTTGTCAATTCCCAACTAAGCATCCCTGTCGACCTGCCTCTTTCTGTTTCCTTAAAAAATCTTTGTCTTCCTCTATCATCATTCTGTCGGAGGCATCAGCATGTGCAATATCAAATAAGTTATCAAGGTCTTTTACAAAATTATTTTCACGGTCCTTGAACGTCACCTGAGTTTTCTTACTGTTTTTTTGCAGCTCCCTCCAAACATGATATAAATCAACAAGTTTCTTCACGCAGTTAGGAAATGCCTTCGTAGGAGTTCTGGCTTTTTCCCAAAATATAATGCACTCTCTTATAACAAGATTCGCACTTTCACTAACAGTCGGCTTGACTTCACGTATATTGTAAAATAAAACGGTGAGAACTTGTCGATTAGATGGTAATTTTGCACCATTTATCTGGTGGGTTGGCAGTCCAATAAGGTAAATATTTTGTTTATCACTTCGTAATTCCACAGACATCTTCACACAATAAACAACAACGCACTAATAATGTTAGTAATCACGTATGAAATGACAATTGAAACTCGCAGTAACAGGTCGCAGCGCTGCACCCGCGCAACTTGTATGGACAAGTTAAAAACTCAAGTCGGCACGGGTTATCGTTTATAAATCGGGCTAATATTTATTTCTGTACAATATTAGGTCAATACAAAAGTTTTTAGAAGGCATGCGTAAAAATATATTGACATTGAAATTTAAGGGACACCCTAATATATATGTAAAATCCAAGTACTGGATATTTAGTTAGCCTTGATTGAGTTTATGGAACGTTCATATTTATATTAGATCACCTGGTAGTAATAGATGAGAATCTGTGCAACGTTATTAGTTGGATTACAACCTGTAATTTAATTAATCTTTTCAGGTTTGTATTGTTTAGTTGTGTTAGGTAAATAGTGTATTAATATGTCTTGTTTATCTTTTAAAACGTTAATATGAATTCTTTTCAGATTAATAAAATCAGTTATTATCCAACTTATAAATTAAATATATATATATGTGTGTGTGTGTGTGTTGTTCCATTGCGATATATTATTTTTTTCTATTTTATTAAAATTAATATCGTTCTCTAAATAATGCTAATGATATACTTAGTAGTATTTTGCAATACTCTTGGATCCTTTTGTTTTTTTCTTCATTTATCCACATTTTGATTTTTCTAAGATTTTTTGGCGTGTTTTGAATCACCTGAAAAAAAATGAAGATGTATTAAAATCAATTCCTAAAATCGTATGTTTTTTTTTATTGATTTATTTATTGATATTTACAAATATAATAATATTACAAGAAGTAAATCTGCTAATATGAACCTTAAAAAAACACTTGTGGAGGAACTACCCAACAACAGAAAGCACTCCAATAAATATCTGTAGAAGAATGTCTCAAGGCCATCTTCTTTTAAGACGCCTCGGAGGGTTATCAGGAATAGTATGGGAAGCAAGTTGAGAGACTAGCGGATGGAAGTGTGTATAGAGCTTGTCATGGAAGGATAGGTATCTAGTTTGGGCCAAATCAGCGACATATGGGATATTAAGATCATGATGGATGGGTTTGTTTGTGACATAATAAGGAGCATTAAGAATTTTACGAAGGATTTTGGATTGTAAGGTTTGGATACGAAATGAATTGGATGGTTTAGTAGAGCCCCGAAGCTCAACTCCGTATGTCCAAATAGGTCTGATAACTGCCATGTAAATGAGTCTTTTGTAATTAATTGGGAGCTTAGAGGGTTTGTACAGTAAATGTTGAAGTAGTCGAAAAGGTCGAGCAGTTTCTTGTCTTTTCAGTCTTGTATGAGGATTCCAAGTGAGACTTTTGTCCATATGGAGTCGTAAGGTATCTCTTCGACAGGGATCAGTGAAATATTATTAAAGGATACAGTACGGCAGGAATTCATAGGTTTACGACGATGAGTGAAGGTAATTTTATGGGATTTGTTAGGATTTATTTTAATTCTGCAATTTTGACACCATTCTTGAAGGTTTGAGATATGGGATTGCAGAGATTGGGATGCAAAAAATGGATCCGTATTTACAGATAACACCCGTGTGTCATCAGCGTACGTCGTGAAGACAGTGCTTGGATGGATTGGGATGTCAGCTGTATATATCGTGTATAGGATGAGACGCAGGATACTACATTGAGGATTAACCGGCAGACTAGGTAAAGAGGGAAGAGTAGGAAAAATTATGGCTTACTTAAAAGGTTCTATTACTGAGGTAGGAACTGAGAGTAAGGAAATAAGCAGAAGGTATGAATTTACGGAGTTTGCACAGCAGTTCCGGATGCAAGACTCGATCAAAAGCCTGCTCTACATCGAGAAAGGCTCCCATGCAGTACAATCCGCGTTCTAATGCGGCTGAGACAACGTCCACCACACGATGGCATTGCTGGATTGTGGAGTGTGAGGTTCGGAAACCAAATTGTTGATCTGGGATTATTTAGTTGTATTCTATGATAGCATGAAGACATATCAGAATGAGTTTTTCAAGTACTTTTCCCATTATGAGCAGGAGAGATATTAGACGGTAAGAAGATCTGAGTTCTGGTGGTTTTTAGGTTTTGGTATCATCTTAACTGTGGATAATTTCCACGAATCAGGAAAGTATGTGGTACGGAGTACAGCATTGTATATATATATATATATATATATATATATATATATATATATATATATATATATATATATATATAACTTAAAGACTTCGCTACGCCTATAGCATCTCTGGATATATACAATATAAGGCTTCTACCGAAACTTTATTTACAATGACAACGAAACACTACCAAAAACCAAACAGACAAAACTTAAAAAAAATTATATACTTCTATATATCGCTATATTCCTAAAACTAGATGCCCTCGTCCACAACCGTCTCCCCCTCGTTTCTCCTTCGTGCGCGTAACCTGAAAAGAGCTTCGAAAGGGGAAAACCCGGTGCCCATATGTATGGAATGGTTATATGCCGCTATTGCTCGTGGCATCGCCTCATCCGCTTCTAACCCTTTATCCGCGTGAAATACTCGGAGATGTTCCCCCAACGTATTATGGAGACGTTCAATCCCTCCCCTACTTTTCGGATGTCCAGGCGTGTTCCAGTGCCACTCAATTCCCAACCTTTTCATCTCCTGTCACAAAAGCGCGTTATCGAACTCCCTGCCCCCATCCGAGGAGATCGTGTTTGGCACCTCATAACACTGGTACCACGTATGTAGAGCGCCATTCACCGCCGCCGCCGACTTTTCTTTTACTGGGTGAGCCATGGCCGCTTTGCTTAACGTATCTAATATTGTTACCCATTTAAATCCTCTCCACGTGAAGGTGTCTATTTGAAGCTCTGTCAGCGGTACCGTGGGTGTCCGCGTCTCAGTTTGTAATCGTACGGCAGGGTGGCGGTCATATTTGGCCGTATGGCAAATGTGGCAGTCCCTTATTATCTCTTCCACCGTCTTCCGCATCCCCACCCAGTAATACTTTCTCTTTAAAGCTTGTCATACTTGGAAAACTCCATTTTCACGAGCCCCGTAGTCCTTGTCTTCCAGATGACCTGCCGGGACTTGTTGTTGACTATGTCATCGACTTCCTCCATCTCAACCGGTCTCTCATTTCCTGATTCGTCCTCCGAGGATTCCTCATTGTCTTGGAGGTCGTCCACACGTCCTCCTTCTCCGTCTGGTGTCCATTCCCGTACAAACCTTTGCAACTCCTCCGACGCTTCTCCACCCTCCGTCTCCATCATATTGACCTGTAAGGCACGAGAGAGCCAGTCCGCTACAACATTGTCTTTCCCCGGCTTATACACCACTTCCAGGTTGTACTGGCTGAGGATCTCCTTCAATCTTGTGACTCGAGCCGAAGATTCCTTCAGATTACCCACCCAGAGCAACGGACGGATTGGGATATGTGTATATATATATATATAAGTTATGTTTGTGTCAATAGACTGATAGGAATAATCTTATTCCAAGAAGTGAAATATTGTTTTAGTTTGTGTATAAACATTGTATAGTATATATAAGAGCTGTATCTTTCAATAAAGTTAGTTGTTGTTCAAGCCTGTGTCGTTACTCTGTCCGAACCTTTTCCTTTTTTTTCGTCATTAGTTTCGTATAAAGTTAAGTGGTGCCGAAACCCGGGAGTTCTGTTCGTCGCGTTCGTTAGAAATTAACAAAGTTAAAATACTCGTACGATGGGTGAATCAGACGAGCTGATTAACGAACCCGCCAAGTTTGAATTCCAGCTGGCGAAGGCGGCAGAGGAGCATGCGCAATTGATGGCTCAGCTCACAGAGGCGAAGAAGTCGGCGCAGATAGAACTGGTAAAGGTGCGGACCCAAAATTCGGCCTTTATTCATGAGGTTATTGGCCAATTAGAACCTTTCAGAGGTCCAGTCGGAGATTTGGACCATTTCATAAAAGGCGCCGACCAGATTATGACTCTTATATCGTCCCAGGACAGGACAACGGGACTATATTCGAGTCAGACGTAAAAATACTAGAAGCAGCGTTGGTCGGACGAATATCACGACGTATCTTGAACGCCATACAGGGTGATACAACCGTTCAATGGGAAACCTTAAAAGATCGATTAAAGAAGCTGTACGGCGGTGGTCGATGGACGCCAGAAGAAGACGTATTCTATCTAGTCAAGGTAAAGCGGAACCAAGGACAGTCAGAGGGCGAATTTGCAGAAAAACTCTTAGTCCTCTACAACAGAGTGGTAGAGAAAATGATAGAAACCTTTGGTCAAGAAGAAGGCGGCCGGAAATTAGAGTTCGTACGCGGGCTCCTGAAGGTTCAATTAAACCATTATATGGACCGGCCAGCCTCTCTACCACGCGACAGGGACTTCGTCAAATGCGCGCACGAGTTGGTGGACGCGCATGATAGAAACAAAGCTAGGCGAGAGAAATGCGAGGGTGAATGGACCGAAGTAAGATCCGCGCGGAGGCAGCATAAAAGTCCATCGAGGCGCAGCAGTCGGCCGTTCGAGAACCGACCTAGCAGAGGGTCTGAGGAGAAGAGGAAACGGCCGGAACGAATCTATCTGCGCCGGTGTTACGAATGTAACAGACCTGGTCACGTAGCAGCGCAGTGCAGTTTGACGTGGTGCTACGAATGCGGCAGGAAAGGGCATGTGGCACGATAAAGCCCCAGACGGAATTCCAGACCTCAAAGAAGAGAATACAGGCCCGAGCCCATGGAGGTGAATAATCAGGAGTGGCGAGAGAAGCGGATTCACCGGAGGAGCATCGACCGCTATTCCAGCGGGGAATCGTCGGCTGAGGAGAGCATCAGTTTCGAGCATAGCACGCCGGCAGCGAGAGAGCATGAGGTAAGAGGTGGGAATCATAGGAGAGGCGGTCCGTACGGCACAGAGGAAACGGTGGTAGGTGGGGCAACGGTTCGGGGGAAATAATTATTAGCAACGCAGCGACGAAGGGGGAACGAACACGATTGCCCGTGGCGAGAATGCGCGGAACGGGAGTTAGATTTCTGGTGGACACGGGAAGTACGAATTCCCTAATTAGTGTAAAGGGGGCCGAAAAACTCGGACTATGGGGAGAGCACAAGCTGTGCCAGTGTAGTATCGCTACTGTTAGCGGGCGGTGCACGACCTTGGGGGAGGTGTACGTCAATTGTACAGAGTTGGTGGGACGAGATGTTGAGATCAAGATCCACGTGGTGGAGACTATAATGCCGGGATACGATTTCATTGTAGGGGGAGATATTCTGCGGTTAGCGGGATTGAAACTGATAGTGAAGCAAGGCAATTGGTATTTCAACCTAGGCAAAAAGTCGTATCAGACCACGGTTACGAGCGGCGACGGTGGCATCGAAATTGGTGCGGTAAATTGTGAAAAGGTGCACTTAAAGGATATTGTAGAGCGGAATAGCGATCTCTTCTATGCGAAAGATGAGATTCTACCCACGACAGGGAGAACGGTTCATCGAATTAAATTAAAAACGGAAGTACCTGTATATGTTAAGGATACACGTTACCCGCAGGCACTGAGAGACATCATTAAGGGGCAGTTAGACGATCTCTTGCGCCAGGGAATTATCAGGCCGAGTAGCTCCCCTTTCAATAGTCCGTTGTGGGTAGTGGAGAAAAAGAAGGTCGAGGACACACAAACAGGGAAGCAATATAGGGTCGTGGTCGATTACAGGAAACTAAACGAAGCAACAGAGGACGAGCGATACCCGCTTTCCCGCGTGGAGGATATCCTGGACAGATTGGCAGGGGCAACGATTTTTAGCACCTTAGATCTAAAGAGTGGGTACCATCAAGTAAGAATGGCGGCCGAAGACATTGGAAAAACAGCGTTTTCGTGGGAGCGGGGGCATTATGAGTTCGTAAGGATGGCGTTCGGGTTGAAGGGAGCGCCGCTGACTTTCAAACGGGTAATGGACGAATTCCAGAGAGGGTTAGGAGAGGACTTCACCCAAATATATATGGACGATCTAATCGTTTTTCTTCGTTCGGAAAACGACCATGCAAGACATCTTGGGCGGGTGTTTGATAGAATCCGCGAATTCGGTCTCAAGCTATCTAAGGAAAAATCGAGATTCGGACTACCGGAGATACGCTTTTTGGGACACGTGGTCTCGCAATAGGGGGTTCAGCCCGATCGAGAAAGGGTGAGAGCGATCCAAGAAGCACCATTACCCAACAACGTTCGAGGAATCCGCAGGTTATTAAGAATGGTAAACTATTATAGGCGGTTTATCCTAGGGATTGCGGAACTAACCCAGCCTTTGACTGAAACTCTAAGGAAGGGGAAACGGTTTTGTTTAGGCCCCTCCCAGGTCGACAGCATTCACAAATGCCGGGAAATTTTGACGTCACAACCGCTGTTGGCCTTTCCGGATTTTCAACTGTCATTCAGGATCACCATGGACGCGAGTGAGGTTGCTATTTTATAAATTATAATATGTTGGTCAGTTTGGTATAACGACTCCTGTCCGATGCATATTTGGAGCGGTGCCATTTTGCTCTTGTCCGTCGTTTTTATTTAATAACTCGTGAATATGAAGTGGCCAGTTATTCTGTTGATAATGATTTTTACTTGGTAGAGCGTAATCTTTCATATTGGTTTGTATTGTTTCTATAAGTTTGTCTATTGCAGAATTTATGACTCCTTTTGTTTTAAGCGGAATTTTTCGGTCTAAATTATGTTCCAGATTCGATCAAAATTTATCCCAGTCTACACGTCCAGTAATCAGTTTGGGATGTGAGGGCTTCGACATGGGAATTGAATTTATTTGAAGGATAACTAGACTGTGTCAGAGGAAAGGTCATCCAGGGATTTATAGCTGTTTGATTGCAGGAAATCTGTTAGGAAACAAATATATCAATAATGTCTGAATAGTATAAATAGACGGGGTGAGCTCACCTCACGCTCAGCTGACCTCACTGACAGGGCGAGGGGGGTGGCCTTAACTGTTGTGTAAGGGCGAGGGGGGTGTACGTAAGGGAGTTGACCTAGAATTGAGAGAGGGGGTTGCCCTTGAGTGTTGTTCAGCTTTGAAAAGTAAGATTTGGCAACGTCGCACAGGAGATGTGTCAACACCGCTCCAAAAATTTTGTCATTGCTGCAGAAACGAAAAAAGCCTAGTTCTGATAATTTCGTGACATGAGTCAATATGTGTTACGCCATCCAGCTGTGGCTTTGTTCATAAGTTAGTATGGGTCGGCTAAGGAGCAGGAACCTGAGGTACGAAGACGGTTGTCGAGATTCGTCGGCTGGTCGCCCCCGGTGAGTCCATTGAAACTGGCGGCTGCTGGTGTGTATTACTTGAAAGTGCCTGATAAGACAGTATGCCCATTTTGCGGAGTAATCTTGCATTAATGGAAGGAGGATGACGACTCTTTTGCGAACCACAAAAATGGTCTGAAAACTGTTCGTTTGTCGAGTATTGTGAACAATTGAAAGACCTCCAAATCATAGTGTCGGACAAGAATGAAACGAATGCTGTTAAAAGGCTCAACAATTTTCTACATCGACTCAAAGATTTTCAATTATGCATTTCCTTGTATGAACTAAAAAGAAGGGAAGTAAATGATGTTATAAAAAAAATAGAACACCTGCAGCTTTCTCCGCTCCACTCCGTACGACCGCACAGTTTTGAGGTTGGTGATACGCGAGAGGGATCTTCGAATGGACCGTGTGACCGAGTACCTGCTCATCAACAGTAAATATTTTCGGATCGGTTCGTATAACTTTGTGGCGACTATCCCTATCACCGACAAGACGAAAACGGTCGTTAACATGAATGCTGAAGAATAGACATTTATTGCCCCCCGAGCTCCAAAAATTTTGTCATTGCTGTAGATACGAAAAAAGCCTATGGAAAAGACAGATCAAGTTGCAAAACGTGATTTGTGAACTTACAACAAGAGGAAACACCAGGGTGATGCGGATAGAACAGGTAACGCAATGGTTTGCAATGTTTAATCACAGGAGTTTGCAACGTCATTGAACTATGTCAATGGGGGAACGAGTTTCTGCAGCTGCGTTTCCTATAATATTGGCTGGTTTCCTAGTGTACTGTGGTAGGTCAGCATTTTGTACTAGGACTCTTCCTGGGTCATTGACCTTTGGGAATAAGGGAAGGCGTATCTGCAGATGTGTTTCTTAGAATTTTGCCTGGTTTCCTAGTATGTTGTGGTAGGTCAGCGTTAGCTCTGTTTACATCAGCCTCATTGTTTTGTTTTTTTATATTTTAGGTTTTAGTAGAGATCAAATGAGCTTGTGACGTTAGCGGGGAAAGTTGTGCAAGCTCATGATCTTTATGAATGGGATTACTTGTTACCCTGTGACAATAGCTCTGTTTGACGTCACGGTGCTTTGTTTACACGAGAGCAAAGACTTTAATACAAAGCAAAGACAGAGATAACTAATGCTACGTCATTTTGCCATATAAGCATCTTGAGGTAGGGCGCTAATCTTGGAGACTAGCGATAATAGAATCTCGTCAGTAGATTGTACTAACCCTCTCGTTTCTCCTGAAGTGTTAAATCAGTAAAAATATTGGACATTTATTTAAAGATCTGAATTGACAAAAAGGATATAATGTGAAAGAAAAAAAATAACATGCTGTTATACTAGACTTTTATTTTTTAACAAAACTATCGCAGATAATTTATTAAGTATATGCACAATTATATATAAACAATCTATATTCTAAATAAGAGAAGAATATTCCATGTACATAATGTAGCTAAATGACAAATTACAGTATATTGTAAGTTTAAACATACATAAAATAACAAACAAAGTGCATTGCATGATATATTATTGAGATTAATATATATATATATATATATATATATATATATATATATATATATATATATATATATATATATATATATATAACTTAAACTTATACGACACTAATGACGTAAACAAAGGAAGGTTTTGGGAAGAGTAACAACACGCGCTTGAACAACAACTAGCTTTATTGAAACATACAGCTCTTATATATACTACATAATGTTTATATACAAAACAAAACAATATCTTACTTCTTGGCATAAGGTTAATCCTATTAGTCTACTGACAGACACATAATTCCCCCCTACCAGTTCCTGGAGGGGAGGAACTATCACAAGAAAAAGAACTGAAGAAAGGAAACAGAACATATACACAAAATAAAAGAAGTACTTATACAAAAGTAAAAAGAAACCAAATATAATACAAAAGCAAAAAAGTCTGAAATAACATAAAAGTTAACCTGAATCAGGTGAATCCGGCGTAGAAGAGACAGGTGACAGAGCATGAGGCACTCGAAGTTCCTCAAGGTGGACGGTCCGAACCCGAAATGGATAGCGCACTTCCAGAATTGTATAGAGTTTGTGTTTGCGAACAGTCACAACTTTGTAAGGACCCTCTTATCGCGCCGCGGCTTTAGTACGCGGAGTGCGTAATCGTCGATAAACCGTCGTACCTAATGGCAGGGGACCCTTGTTATACACCCCTGCCCGAGCGTTGGCTTTGTGGACCCTGGTGGGTTTATCCGGAATAGCTTCTCGCGAACTGTTTGCCCCGTAGCTTTCCGAGTGGTTCGTGATTGGTGAATCTTCGTTGTTAACTGTGATGAGCTCACCCCTATCCCTCCGCGCTTGCCCAAACAGCATTTTGATTGGTGGCCGAATGAATCGGATGGTTATATTCAATTATTGCTCGCGGCAGAGCATCATAGGAATCGAGATCCCTTCCCAACTTTAACAGCCGAAGGTGTTAAAGCGTATCATGTAACCTTTCCACCTCCCTCCTGCCCTTAATATGATGAGGAGTATTAAGCCACCACGTAATCCCTAACGGGGCACATTCTACACGAATCAACGAGTTATCGAATTCGCGACCACAATCAGAAGTGACGTCCTCGGGTACTCCATAAGTAGCGCACCATTGAAGAATGCCTTCCCAAACAGCCTTCGGAGTTTTCTCCGCGATAGGATAAGTCATGGCGAGTTTACTGAAGGAGTCTAGAACTGTGAGCCAGGACTGTCCCTCATTAGAATAAATATCGACTTGCACTGACCTGAGAGGTTCCATCACCGTGGGGGTGTCGGCCTGTTCTGCCACCGGTGGCTGTCAGCCATACTTCGCGCGCTGACATACGGCGCACTGGTCAATAAAATCCTTCACTGTATCCATCGTTTTCCAGAAGTATAAGCGTTTCAGTGCCTGCAATATCTCTTCGATCCCCCGGTGATTTGTTTTCCGCTGTGGTGATCCCTAATAACCCGCTGCTGTGGTGGAGATCGGGTACCGTTTCTACCTGACGAAGGCAACGCACTATTGAACTCCCCACCCCGATGCGTTCTTGGTGCCATAATCGTTTATTTTTATCCAGTAGAGATTTATTGCCTACATAAATGTGACCCCAGCGCCCCGGGGCACAGAACTCGGAAAAAATCCGTTCGACCTCGACATCGGCTACGGACGTCGGAATACGAATCCTGACTGTCGATAATCCTTCATACATCGATGCACTTGAATCGGTGCCCACGCCTTGTTTAGACCGGATAACCATCTGGAATCGCTTGTCGTCGATGATTTCATCGATTTCTGGGAGTTCCCTATCCCGTTCCGGTGAGTCCGTGCTCTCTTCCGACTGTTGGCGAACTAATGGAATCTATGGCCCGTGTTCTGCCCAGTCCCGCAAATAGCGCACCGCAAATGGTTCGGCCGAAGTGCCTTCCTCCTCTACCGCATTAATAACTAGATCGCGTGACAGCTAATCCGTAACCGCGTTCTCTATCCCTTTCTTGTGAACCACTTGGAACGTATAGGGTGAGTTCGTTTCAAATCATTCAATCACACGACCCAATTTGTATACAGCAGTTGTCAACAAACTATCTCTTAGTCCGCATGATGACAAAAGAGTGGCTTTATCAAACCACATACACACTTTACCATATGGTCATTATTCATTAGAAGACTAATCAAACAAAATATTGTAATGCTTAAGCTATGTTATTAGGAGATATATATATATTATATTTACATCATTGTATTTGTAGAAAAAATTATAGTTTATATCTCTCCTAATAACATAGCTTAAGCATTACAATATTTTGTTTGATTAGTCTTCTAATGAATAATGACCATATGGTAAAATGTGTATGTGGTTTGATAAAGTCACTCTTTTGTCATCATGCGGACTAAGAGATAGTTTGTTGACAACTGCTGTATACAAATTGTGTCGTTTTGATTGAATGATTTGAAAGTAACTGAACATTTTCATATTGGTTTGTAAAGTAACAAGATAATAATTAAATTTAAACTTTTTAACAGAACTATTCTTTATTCCCTTTGGCCTTTTGATTCCCTTTTGAGGCCCTTACTTGTTTCAGAAACAGTATAATTTTTAAGTTATTAAATAAAATCAGTTTTTCGTTTCCTTTCAAGGTAATTCATTATGTTTCTTAATTTTTAAATATAATTATATTAAGATTGAAAGTTTATTTTTTTTTCGTATTTAAAGGATGCCGTTTTTATTATATTTAAATTTTATTTCAAATAAATAAGAAAACCGGAATTGATTGAGAGTTTTGCAAAGTGTAATTATTATGAACGGAACGTAAATTGTTTAAACAAGTGGGATCAAAGGTTGGACAAATGTTTACTGCCGACGACGTTATTCCCTATAAGATCAGTGCTGTCTCAACTATTGAGCTATGGCGATCATCGCTCCTGATTGCAATTGGTGAAAATTTTCGCCGCCTTAATTTTATAGTGTCTTATAACATCAGTAGATTCACTGTGTCACAAGTGAACTTCCTCATGCTGTGAACTACCCTCAGAATTTCTTGAGGCCTATAAAACTTTTGAACTAGCAGACCCGACATTTTATTAGCCTGGAAACATTGAGTTCCTTTTAGGAGCTGATCTCTAATATGACATCGTCATGCAAAAACCTATTACAATACAACCGTGTTTCCCAAAACTTATTCCTACCATTTTTGGGCATGTGGTAGCTGGGCCTTACGAAAGCCATTGCGAACAGGGCTTAAGGAGACATTTTCTTTATGTTCACGATACCAATAATTTAAGTGAAGAAATTTCGAAATTCTGCCAGATCGAGGAAATACATTCACACCCTCTCAAGCCCCCATCGGACCTTTATTGTGAGAAGCATTTTATAACAACCCAATCACGAACTTTAGAAGGAAGATATATAATTCGATTACCGTTCAAGGAAAAATCTTAAGACTCTAATGGGACCCATCAAGGGATATTTTCACATACCGTAAGCTAATGTCTTCAACCATATTTACCAAGAGGACCGTTTTATCGATTATAGCCAGGATCTACGATCCAGTAGGCTTCATTGCCCCAATTGTATTCTATGTCAAGCATATACTGCAAAACCTTTAGAAGGAATTCGATTGGGACTACAAACTCCCTTTACATTTACAACAGACATGGTCTCATTTCATTTCTCAACTTCCGTGATGTATCTATTCCTCGTTATAGTTGGACGTACGGAGCGGTTGAGTGTGATTTTATCGGTTTTAGTGATTTTTTTTACGAGTTGTTAATTGTTACGGTAAGGTCACTTCTCATCTGATAAAATCGAAAACAAAATTAGCTCTGACTAAACTACTAACCCCAAGGTTAAAACTGTGTGGAGCTCTACTTCTCGCCAGAGTACATACTTATCTCAAAGAATTTCTTCATCGACTACCAATTAAAGAACAATACTGATTCAACGATTGTCCTGGGGTATGGGAACGTCACCATACAACTTGAAGACCTTTGTAGCTCATCGAATTGTAGCAATTACAGAAAAAAATCGAACAGAGGATCGGTATCATATATCAATCGAAACAAATGCCGCTGATTGCGCCTCCAGAGGGATACTACCACTAGATTTATTGCACCATCCTTTTTGGTGGAATGGACCTTCGTGGTTAACTGCTGATAGAAACAACTGGCCGATCTAGGATATTGAAACTGAGTCATTTACTGGTCTTCCGGAAATGAAACCAGCTTTGTTGACAACTCTAGTTGCGGAAGGGAAAAAACCATATTTGATTGAAAGGTCTGAACGTTTTTCTTGCTATGGTCGGCTGCTGAGAGTAATGTGCTACGTTCTCCGTTTTGTCGTTATGTTGTTGGATAGGAAACCATAGAAAACTGGGACCATTCAACCCAAAGAACTAGAAATAGCTGATCGAATATTTATCAAACTTATTCAGAACTTTTACTTGAGACAAGAATTTCCGGATTCGGAGTTGTTGCCAATATCTATTTCACTAAGACGTCTTAATGCAATTCGTGATGAACAAAATATTATTAGAGTTGGAGGTCGATTAGAAAACTCCATTCTTCCTGAGGACAGTATAAATCCAATCTTAATTCCAAAATGTAACTACGGCAATCTCTTAATTGATTATCACCACCGAGCTTACTTTCATTTAGGACCATCCTCCCTACGAGCCATGCTCCAAAGAACATATTGGATTTTATCAGCTAGAACTCTGGTCAAGCAGAGGATACATCGATGTCTGAAATGTTTCATGGAATCAGATTCGAAGAAGGAAGGCCTTTTCAACATACAGGAGTAGACAACGGGGTGCCTTTCGTCATTCGTGAATCTCCTCGAAAAACGAACTTACAAAGCATACCTGTAACTCTACATTTGCATGGCAACGAAAAGTGTCCACTTGGAACTTGTGAATAATTGTACGCATTTTTGGCTGCTTTCGACAGATTTATTTCAAGGTGGGGAGCACCATACCGCGTACTCTGATTGTGGAACCAATTTCAATGGAGCTGCCAACAAACTAAAGGTGCTTCTAAAATGGCAACGTTTGACGGAAACGCAAAACGACATAATGAATCATGCTTCTTCAAAGGGAATAGAGTGGTCATTCAACCCTCACCATACCCCTTTCTTCGGAGGGTTATGGGAAGCAGGAATAAATTCTGTTTCACGTTTGAGGAACTTTGTATGATTTCTGCTCGCATCGAAGCCATCTTAAATTCTCAACCCCCCTTAACACTCGAATCTGATCCGGAGAGTTATGAAAGCTTAACACCAGGGCATTTTCTAATAGGTTGTCCAATAACCGGCAGACCGGATGAAACCCTGTGGGACACCAAAGGGAACAGACTTGATCGTTGGCAACTAGTACTACAGATAACAGAACACTATTGGCTCAGATGCAGTACAGAATATTTACATCAACTGCAGCAGCGGAACAAGTGGATTAAAAATGAACCCAACATTAAAGTAGGAGATCTAGTTGTAGTGAACGAAGCCAACTCCCCTCCACTTTATTGGCCACTAGCGCGAGCACACGGGATTCATCTTGGAGAGGATGGAGTAGTTCGCGTGATAACTATTCTTTTTGCTTCGGGCAATATTCTAAAGCGACCCGTAACCAAAGGTATCTCTCTTGCTCCCATAACTTCATCTGAAAACTTGGAGACTTAAAAATTCCAGGTATAATTTTGGTGGGCTGTATGTTTCAGAAACAGTATTATTTTTATGTTATTTAATAAAATCAGTTTTTCGTATCCTTTCAAGGTAATTCATTATGTTTCTTTATTTTTAAATATAATTATATTCAGATTGAAAGTTTATTTTTTAATTGTATTTTTTAATTATTATATTTAAATTTTATTTCAAATAAAATTTAATTATAATAATTATTGTAATTATAGGGATGATGTTGGGATAAAAGTAAATGCAACGAAATATAGAAAACAATTATATACAATTTTCATATCAGTACAATAGTAACTGGTTTTAATTATTATTACATATATCGTTGAGTTCTTTAAGGTTATAAAAGAGGGTTGATGCCGAAATCAATCGGATCACAATCCACAGGTTTGATGATATTGCATTCTTCATTTTTTTTTGTATAGCTTGACCATCTTAGTTAACAAGCTGTGATTTTTTTAAAGCCTTGCCGTATCCATGTCGAAGGTGGAGTCATCTGAAGAGTTAATGGAATCTGGTTAAACATGACGAAACAAATAACAAGTTGTTCTATTACCATGATTCTGTTCCTCCCCCTCTTGGAAAATACGCAATATACATTACATCTTACTCGTTCTTCGGCCTCAACCTTCTTGGATCTGCTTTGCAAGAGAGACAACATCCTTGGAATCTTTTCAGCGACAAATTTCCATTTTTCATTATCCATATGCACTGTAAGTTTCTTGTCGATGACAGCTACAGTGAATACATAATCGCAAAGACCGACACTGACTAGTTTACTACTGGTGATGGGGTAATCAGTAACTAGTTCCAATCGTCTTAGTCCAACCATCTTACTAGACTTCAACGTTGAGACTGAAAGATTTAACAGGGAGATGGGGGGAAAGATGAAGTTTTTCTAACTTTTTTCTTTGATGATTTAACTCTTTCCTTTTTATTTCATACAAAATAATAAATTTATTTTTTTAATTGTCAAGTTGTCGAGTAAAACGTTTAAACCTCTGACACATATAGCAACATCTGTAGCTGTTTTTCCTGTTCTTTTTTTATTATCAACACCATCTACTATTAATGGTAGCTACTCTAGTTTTCGATAAACGGACATATTTAGACCATTTCTTGTGATCTACAAAAGGATCGTCATATTCCATCCATTCATGTAATATTACTCCAAAAAAAGGACACCTTGTGCGATCTGATTTTTTAAAATAATAAAATCCTGCCGATGCAAAGTTAACGGCACTCACTGGTGAAGCCCATCCAACAAATGTAGACAGAGGATCTTCATCATACCTTAGGCTCTATCCTGTTTCCCATCTTAAACTTATTGAGAGTAAGGAACTGAGTATTGAGGGAGGGGGGGGAGTATTTTGTCACTGCTGCAGCTCTAATGCAATTAAAAAAACAAAAAATATTAGCGCCCTATCTCATTATGCTTATACAGCAAAATGGCGTAGCACTAGTTCTCTTTGTGATTGCGGTTCTACGCCGGTGTAAACAAAGCACCGTGACGTCACACAGAGCTATCGTCACAGGTTAATAACTACTCCCATTCATAAAAGATCTTGAGCTAGCTCAACATTCCCCCGCTAACGACACAAGCTCATTTGCTCTATACTAAAACCTGAAATGTAAAAAAACAAAAACAAAGCAACATGAGGTTGATATAAACAGAGCTATCGTTGATATACGTTTGAATAGTACTCCCATTCATAAAGATCATGAGCTAGCTCAACATTCCCCCGCTTACGTCACAAGCTCATTGGTCTCTACTAAAACCTAAAATGTAAAAAAAAAAAAGCGACATGAGGTTGATGTAAACAGAGCTAACGCTGACCTACCACAGCATACTAGGAAACCAGGCAAAATTCTAAGAAACACACCTGCAGATACGCCTTCCCCCATTCCCAAAGGTCAATGACCCTGGGAGATTCCTAGTACAATCTACTGACCTACCACAACATCTAGGACACCAGCCAATATTATAGGAAACGCAGCTCAAGAAACTTGTTACCCCATTGACAATGGTCAATGACCCAGGACTTATACGGGAAGGACGTACGAAATAAGGACGCACAGATCTAGGTCAAATACACACAGCTGCTGTACGACGTTGCCACATCTTTCTTTTACTACCAATAATCTAGTAGTAGGCTAGTAGATCAAGAAAATGTCATAATTGTTGAAGTTCCAATTCTAGTACTGAATATGCAGTTATTCTTTCCGTAATCAATTCCATAAAGTCCCATCAAATTACATTTACCCTTCGCCGAAAACCCATGACTTCCTGTCCTACTGTATCCTTTAACAGTACTCCACTTATCCCTGTTGAACAGATCCGCTACCTAGGACTCAACTTAGACAAACGTCTTACTTGGAACCATCACACAAGACTGAAAAGACAAGAAACAGCTAGACGGTTCCGACTACTTCAACACATACTAGACAAACGCTCAAAGCTTCATATCAATTACAAAAGACTTATTTATGTTACTGTGATAAGACCTATATGGACTTACGGAATTGAACTATGGGGCTCCACCAAACCATCAAATTCCTCTCGTATTCAATCCTTGCAATCCAAAATCCTTCGCAAAATCCTAAACGCTCCTTATTTTGTCACAAATAAAACCATCCATAATGACCTGAACGTTCCATATGTTACCGATTTAGCCCATTCCAGATACCTATCATTCCATAATAAACTCCAGGCCCATCCAAACCCACTAGTTTCCATCCTTGGTTCCAATTCCATCCCGGGCAATCCTCCTAGGTGTCTGAAGAGAAGATGGCCTCGAGACCTCCTATAATAGAAATATAATTAGAGTGCTGCCAATGGGTAGTGCCTCTACACGTCCTTTCATGTATTTATTTATTCATACAGCCCTTGTACTAGATGTATATATTACAGTTGTACAATTCAATAAAATAATTTAAAAAAAAAAAAAATTCTTTCCGTATAAATAAAGTAAATAAAGATAAATTAGTGCTTGTATACTTACAAAATTCTGGATAATTGCTGCCGTTTTAATCATGTATTTAATTTGTAGTGGGGCGATAAATGCTAAGAAATCAGGAATATGTTTAAACATGTTGATGATATGGGTTTTTGTTACAATCTGACTCAATCCTTCGTGTAAATCCAGTATTAACCTGAATGCCGTTAGTCCATCGCATGATATCTAATAAATTTTAGCAATTATATACGTTTTAAAAAAAAAACATTTTTTCGTGGAACCAAATAATTACAGTATATAATTATACTCAAACATAAATAAATGAAACTTTCATAACTGTTATATAAATTTATTTTCCTCTCTGAATACATTAAACCAAATCCATTTATCTATATATAAAAGCCAAGGGAATGTAAAAGATATTATTATTGAGTGGAAAATAGTTATTCCAGTCAGTTATTCAATCCTCTCTCCCTCGAATCCTACCTGTTGGCCAACTTCCCTGAAAAAAAACGCCCTAATATCCAGGATATATTTGTCACTTCCCAGATTTCTCCTTTCCTATGTAGTAATCAAATCCCTGGATGACCTCTCCTCAGATCACAGTCCAGTTCTGCTCTCATTTCACTCAACCTTCATTCCTAAGCCCTCCTCTCCTTAATTGAATAAAGGGTGAATTAACTGGGAGCAATTTAGTAACGATTTGGAAAACAAACTCGACTTGAGGATTCCACTCAAGACTAAACAAGACATAGACAGCACAATAGAAATACATACACCAACAATAACAGACAGTATAATAGATAACACTACCATAAACTGAAATAATATCACACAACAGACTAACCTGCCACAGCACCTTCGCATATATTTGCTAAGCGAAAAACGCAGAGCAAGGTCGAAATGGCACATGGCTCGTTACCCATCAGATAAAACCTTTTACACCCAATTGACTAACTAACTGAAAACGGAGATTAGAAACTACAAAGTCCAAAATTTACTTAGTGTGACTGAAAATCTTACAACGACTAACAAATCATTATGGACGACCAACAAAAAGATCCTTAAATTCAAAGATTTTAATCATCCTCTCCTTACTGAAAATCAAACTTAGTCCAGATTTGATGAAAAAAAATTTCACATTTACGCCCAACATCTCTTCAAAACCTTTAATCCACACCCTGATACCCTCAACTCTATTCACATTGAGCGTATTGAAGCAGAACTAGATATCCCGCTCCAAATGACCCTCCCACCTAAGGCTTTTCATCCGTCAGAAATATCCAATATTGTTCATAGTTTACCTTCCCATAAAGCCCCTGGACTTAATTACAGCCCACATCTTAAAATCCCTTCCTCGAAAAGCTGTCCTATTCCTCACATACATGTATAATTCTGTAATCCGTACAACCTATTTTCCTGATATGGATGATATGATATGACATGGAAACTATAAAACTAGTAAAAATGAGCCCAAAATCATGTGTGATAAAAGTGATCCCAAAAGCCACCAGAACTCTCATCCTCCTATCGTCTTATCTCCCTCTTTCCCATATTGGGCAAGATCCTCGAAAAAAATCATTCTAAAACGTCTGTATCCCATCCTAGATAGTAACCATATAATCCCTGACTACCAGTTTGGTTTCCGAACGTCCCGCACCACTATCCAGCAATGTCATCGTGTGGTCGATGTTGTCTCCTCTTCATTGGAGCGTAGATTGTACTGCATGGGAGCCTTTCTCGATGTTGAACAGCCGTTTGATCGAGTCTGGCACCCAGACCTCCTTGACAAAATCCGACAATTCCTTCCTCTTACATACTTTTTAATCATTTGCTCCGTTCTAACTGGTAGAACATTTTAAGTAAGTCATAAAGGTTCCTACTCGTCCCTCTATTCCCAGTCTGCTAGTGTTCCTCAAGGTAGCATTCTCGGTCCTATCCTCAACAAAGTATATACATACAGCTGACATCCAACCCATCCTAACATCTTCATCTCCTAATATGCTGATGACACATGTGTGTTATCAGTTAATAACGACCCATATATTGCATCCCAATCCCTTCAATCACATTTATCAAGCCTCGAAGAATGGTGTCGGAATTCGAGGATTAAAATCAATTCCAACAAGTCCCATCAAATTACCTTTACCCTTTGCCGAAAAACCAAGACTTCCTGCCCTACTCAATCATCAATCCATCAATCCATCAATCCCTGTTGAACAAATTCGCTACCTCGGACTCAACTTAGACAAACGTCTTACTTGGAACCCTCACACAAGACTGAAAAGACAAGAAACAGCTAGACGCTTCCGACTACTCCAACACATACTAGGCAAACGCTCAAAGCTTCAGATCAATTACAAAAGACTTATTTATGTGAACCACCTTTCGGAACCTTTTCATGGTACTAAGGGATTGAAGCAAAGGTTGTAGCATGTCACCCACTCTTTTCAAGATATACCTTCACGAGGCTGTGAAACCATGGTACAGGCAGTGCGGGGATGTTGGCCCGTTCATTGATGGCGAAAAACTACTGTTCAAATCCGAGTTCTGGATTGGGTTCCACCTGGGAGGAGGCGACGGGGACGGCCCAGAAGCAGGTGGATGGAGGGAGTCCATGAGGAGATGGCTCGTCAAGGACTCCAGGAGGATGATTGGGGAGACATGGAACTCTGCTCTGACCAGTTGAGGCAACCCTTGTAGGCACGCCTATTAAAAAACCAACGAGGACGAAGTTGCGGGCAAAAGCTAGCTCTAAGTAAATATACGTTAAGTACCTAGGAGTAATCTTGACACCATAACTTTCATTCAAAATCCATTTTGATAAGAAATTGAGCGTAGCAAATTATGTCTACAAAAATATAATGTCTACTTATAAAAATATTTTAATAAAAAATAAAATTCCTTTTTCGGTTAAATTAGAAATTTTCAATTCAGTTTCCTGAGCTATAATTTGCTATGCTGTCCAAACTTGGGGAATTTTACACTTTGATGCAGTAGATAAGCTGCTATTATTTTTCATTAAAAGAATACTACACCTCCCCTCCACACACGCCATATTATATCATATATTTAGAAACTGACTTAACTCTGATTTTTATTTATCCTCTCCGTTTGCGCTATAATTACATTAGAAAATTTGTATTGTTACCGGGTTTTAGATTGCCTAATATCCTAGCCAGAGAAGTAATTAGAAATAATAAAAAAATTACCAGGAGCTCATAAGTACTTGTGATCGTTTACAGTTTGGAGCTATTGGTTATTTAAACAATGAAAAAGTAAATTTGTTATTAGAAAAAAATTAAACAAGAATTAAAAATAACCAAAGGAAAAAATCTCAACAATCTATCTTCCATAGTTTCTACAAAGATCTAAATTTCGAACTAGGGGACAACCAATATATTTTCGATAATAATAGTTTCAATTTTATGAGTGCTATTTTTAAACTTAGGGGACAAATATTGTGTTTGAACTATAACGTGAACCGTTCTGAAGAAAGGCATTTATGTTCTATGTGTAATAAAAGGGGAATAGAGGGCCTGTATCATTATGTGGCGGTGTGTCCTATCTTAGGGGAGTTCAGGCGCAGGTGGTTTGGCAAAAATACATTAGAAAAGAAGGAATTGGTTGAGCTCCTAAACGGTCCGAACTGGAACAGTTTATTGTCCCGGCCTACTGGGTGTAAAATGAATTAAACTACTGCTAAATTCAAGATACTAATATTTATAAACAGATTAAAAATAATACAATGAAATTACTTAAATTATTAAAATAATATAAATTTATAATAAAAATATTCTAAAAATTATAACCTAGGCCTAACTGTTAACCTTTCCGACCCTTCGAGATTCTTCTCGATTTTTCAAATCCATTCTTAATCCCTTCAGCCCGTCGTAATCCTTCCAGCCCGTCTTTCTCTCTCGGACCGTAACACTACCCCTCCTTAAAAGAGCTCTGCCCCAGAGCATAGCCCGGAAAAATCGGGCAGTTGTGAACTTCTACCGATGAAGACGATTTTTCTTTCCAGGGGTTGAACGTGCACAGCAATATGGTGACTCCAGAGCTAGCGAATGTCTGTTTAAGCATAATCCTGATGACCTTCTACTCCAGGCCGTCGTATCCACAGCACAACTTAGGGATTGTGAGCTTGGTGACACGCAGTCTTAGAAGCTTACTCCGCAGGTAGTCGTTGCTTCGGCACAGTGCGTCATATGTTGGCTTCTGTTCAGTGGCACACTTGGTAACTAAGCCAAATGTCGTTTCCATTACTTGGTAAGTAAAAGAAATGTCGGTCCTCGCGCGTGTGGTGGAGTGCTTTCCCCACGCTTGGTCCTTGGCGTTCTAGTTCCTTAGTACCACCAAACTTCTTCCTGAAGACCGTTGCAATCCCTCGAGAAGTCTTCAGATCTTCGGCGACACAATGGGCCAGAGAATAGTCCGGGAACCTGGTACCTTAGGGTGTGGTAGACCACTGAAACCTTAGTGGTCTCCACGCTGTCGAGGTACCTGACTTGCTGGTCATCTGTCGGGCTATGGTCTCCTTTGTATGGGGCGAGTCCATTAAAATGGTCTACCCTGAGTTTTCCTTTGGGCTGATTCTTGGTCCTATAGATGACATCGTTTATTCTCTTGATGTACTCAAACGGGTTATCCCAGGGATTCTGAAGTTGAGGTGAGTAGCCTCGCCGTCTTCCAGGATCATGTAGCCAAACCAAATCTCCAGGTTGGAAACCACCTTTCTCCGCCCTGATGTTGTAACGCTCCTTAATTCTGTCACTTACTCTCTGGATGTTTGTGCGAAAATCCTCGTGGATACTATCCATTCGCTTCCGTAGATTAGTGGCGCACTCTTCTCCGTTAACTTCCTCGTCGGGATTGAACCCGAATTTTAGATCACAAGGCAAACGAAGTTCTCGGCCGAACACCACATTTGCGGGGGCTGCCTCGTTGCTTCATGAACTCAACTGTGGTAGACTAGCAAGAATAGGTGAAGATACTGGTCCCAGTCTCGCTGATGTTCGAAGACCACTTTAGACAAATATCGACCCATTGTACTGTTCATGAGCTCCGTCATGCCATCGGATTAAGGGTGAAAAGGTGTCGTCCTGGTCTTAATTATTCCCAATCCCTCGCACATCCCGTAGAAGACTGATGATCAAAGTTTCGTCCCTGGTCAGCGTGAAGTTACATGGGTACTCAAACCAACTGACGAGCTGCTTCACAAGTACGTCTGCAACTGTTATTGCCTCTTGAATCCGCAGGACATAAGCTTCCACCCACTTAGAAAAATAGTCCATAGGCACGAGAATATATCGGTCACTTTCGTCTGTCACAGGGAAAGGGCCAGCGATCTCGATCGCTATCCTCTCGAACTGTGCTTCCACGTTGTACATCTTCATGGGGGCCCTCTTTCTTCTTGTGGGTCCGTTAAGGCGCACAAGCCACACATCGCCTGCACCAGTCCAACACTTTGTCCATTCGTTCACAAACCTTTTCCAATCTACGGTGAAGTCCAAGATGGGAGCCAGATACACAGTCATGTAGCTCTCTGAGTGCTTCGGAGACTTTCTTCTTTGGAAAGATGACCTGTAGCCTGCGCTGATCTCCTTCCGCGTTCTCCAATGCCTATTCCGGAAGCCCGTTGTCCACAAAAATGGAGTCCCATTGGGGCCAGTATGTTTTCATATTCTTCGACATTGGAGAAACATCCTACCAGGTTGGTGTTCCTTGCCCCGATAGTTTGCATTGCTTTATTTGTTTTAAGTCTGGGTCATCGTCCTGTTCCTTTGACACCTCTGCGTCTTGCCAATGATCGATGACAACCATGGTCCTCAACACAGTTGCCTGCTTCTCTACTTGTAGAGAAAAACGCCTGCATTCTTGATAACAAGGTCTCCTTGAGAGCGCATCCGCATTTCTGTGACTTGCAGTAGAACGACGAGGAGATTCAAAGTCATATTCTTGACCCGCTTGATCCACTTCGCCACGTGTCCCTCTGGTAAGTTGAATCGCAGCAGCCTCATTAGAAACGCGTGGCCCGTTCTCATGAGGAACCATCGTCTTCGTCTTCTTCTTCTTTCGCTTATTAATACTTATTAATAATAGTAATAGACTGTAATTTTTATTTCAATATAATATCATTTTATTTTGATAGATGAATGTTTTGGGTTTATTTCTTCCACTAAATTCCTTAGGTGTCCCCGATTATACCCTGTCCTCTCCCAGCCCCTTTCAGGTGTCCTCGAAGTCCTAGATACGAGCAGAAGGTAACAAACTAATTGATATTCTAGAAAAATAAGAACAAACAGATTTAATTCAAGATTATCACGTCGGAAAATCGAGTCATTGCGGTATTATGGAAGCCTATGAAAAATTAAAAAGATATTATTTCCCGCGGATGAAAAATGAAATAGCGGCATACATAAATAAATGTAGCATGTGCGCAAAAACAGAATATGAAAGAAAACCAATAAAAAGTAAGTTTCAAATTACCCCAACTCCTGAAAGCCCTTTTGAATATTTAATGATTGATACGGTGCATTACCTACCTGTACCACTACAACCCATGAAGGTCTGAGGTTTAGTAAATTGTAGAGACTGTACTGTTTCATGGACAAAGGTTCTGCAAAGGTTCTGAGGTGACTTGTCATAGGTCACGCCCAACCACCAGATTTTCCCCCCATATTTTATAGAGGTTGGGTGGGCCCCAGGAGGATCCTATATGACCCATCTCCCGCTGGAAACAAACTAATTAAAAGTCATGGCCTGCAGCGAGAATTGAACTAGGATTTCCGGGATGGCAACTCAGTGCTCTACCACTGAGCCACTCCGCTCCTCCGCGATACGCTGCATTACCTAAGAAAAACTATTATAACGATCATTGATTGTTTTCAAAAAGATTATATGCCAAAATTATTAGAGCAAATAACGCCACAAATATTCAACACGATATTTGGCACTATATCCGTCACAATTTCAAATTCTAAGTATGCAGTTTATACACCTCATTTGCATCCCGATTTTGCACCTATTCATGGCTAGTTTCTTCGTTCATTGGGTCACCATGCATCGTTGGTATAGTATCTACGCTACTCTTCACCGTTTTGAGAGCTTTTTGCAAGGCTTAATAGATCAAGAAAATGTCATAATTGTTGAAGATCCAATCTAGTACTGAACATGCAGTCATTCTTTTCGTATAAGTAAAGTAAATAAAGATAAAGACAAGAGTCCTTGGATACTCACCTCTTTGTTGTAAATCTTTGCCCTGTTCATCATTTCCTTGATTTTTGAATCTCCCAAGTCATACAAAGAGGCTGCATCTTCTAGCATTTCTTTGTATATCAGTTGATCTATTGCTCGGCGAAAATAATTGTTTAAAATAACGGCGCAGTGCAACTGCATAATGAACTAATAAAATTTAATTTTAGCAATTAAATATTTTTTTTGTTTTAAACATTTTTTCGTGGAACAAATAATTACAATATATAAATAATTATAATCAATAATTATACTCAAACATAAATAAATGAAACTTTCATTACTGTTATATATGTCATTTATTTTCCTCTCAGAATATACTAAACCAAAACCATATATCGATATATAAAAGCCAAGGGAATGTAAAAGATATTATTATTGAGTGGAAAATAGTTGACTAGATAATTCTAATGATGGATTGAATTGCTAAGGGGGTGCAGTCAAAGATAGCACAAAATAAGCAGAACTATTTTTTTAATTTTGCCAACGTTTCGGCCTACGTTGTAGGCCATCTTTAGGGCTAAGAAAGAACTCCCTTGGTCTGAAACAAGAATTATACTCTGTCCGTGTCCAGCCAATTTATCTTAGCTTCCCTTGATGCTGCCAGCCTGTTTACCAGCACCCCTATTGACAAAGCCCTCAGCATCATAAAGAGAAACTGGGATATCATTCAAAATTCTGACGAAGTAGGATGATTTGGAGTAGTATGGAACAGCCATAGTGTCAGAACTATTTAATATTACCGAAGATTCGGACAATTTAAGATTAAAGTCAAATAACGTGTACGAAATACGTAAGTAAAAGCCATACGGGGGAAGATAAAAGTAGGTCATTACGTCCATTTATAAGAAAATGATGAGGCTAATTATAGGGGCATATGTGTTAACAACACAATAATGAAGGGAAACGGCGGGGCACTGAAAAAAAGAATAGGGGACGATTTCCATTTCCATTTATAGGAAAAGGATAAGGCTCAATTAGCTAATTATAATTGCTCAATCATAACTAATTATAAATGTCTAGTATATGAGTAATCTTTTTTCTTTTCTTTCGCAACATTATACGATATCCTTTTTATTGACCCAGCTGCGTTGATTAACACTGTCCATCTGAACATATAATTTCTTACCATTTCTTTTCAAAACATTTTCTACCAGGTAGATATTTAGCCTGTTGTATCTCTTCATCATAAAATGCACCACTGATCAGTTGCCTTTTGAGATCTTCTAGCAAATATGTGTAAAGATATGTCTTCTGAATCGTGACTACCTTAAAAATTTCACTTGACCAATCAAGCTTATAGCCTTTTGAAAAACTAGTTTTTAGTTTAGATATTCTTACAAAATCGTCTTCTTTAAATTTCTGCTTTCGTGCTTTCGATTATGTCACTGAAGAATACACATTATTATGCAAATATCTCTCTATCTGTCATATAGATTGTTTATGCCGTGCATCTATTGGTTTCATACCTATAGTTATGTGAAATGATGAATTATACTCCTATTGAATTTGAGGCAATATATCTAACATTTTATAATTTCCTCGCAGGGTGAATGCTCTCCAATTTTTTCCTTTAATGTGCTATTGAACCTTTCTACAATGGAAGCTTTTATATTTAAAAAAATTGAGTAATGATTAACATTTTACCGTTTCATTAGAGAATTAAACTTGGAATTGTAAAATTCTTTTCCTGGATGACTTTGAATATGATTATGAGTAGATTTACTTAATAATAACACACTCTTCATTTGTTTGGTCACGTTTTCCGCTGTTTTCTTTTTAAGTGGCACAGCCCAAGCGAATTTTGAAAAGCTGTCTAAGACCGTTAATAAATATTTGTTACCTTTATTTTCTCGAGAATAAGGTATCATTTCCACAAGCCCTATTTGCCATAAATCGTTTATTCCTTTCAAAACAGTCTTTCGACGTGGATATATCCTCCGATATGGCTTGTGCTATTGATACACGACAGCACTTTTTAACAACGATGGATTCATTATTTAAGATAACCGAGCGTTATTGCGTCAGCGATACACACATGATATTTAATACTGAAAAATATTCACTCAATATCTACGAAGATATTAGCAACCTCAGCCGATCAACTAGCTCATTAGGATCATACCAATACTCATAAATGAGTTTATCGGCTCTCATGAGACAAGTGCCTTTGTGCGAACGATGTGAGGCTATTCTACTAGGGAGAGGTGGTGGGACAACAAGCCGTAGGTGTGAAAAGCGTCGCTTTTACTTTTCTATATTTTTATGATTATTCCTTCTCTTGTTCATCACTATAACCTTTTTTGTGAGCATTGGTCGAGATTAAAATGATTTTATACATTTCCAATTCTTTTTTTTCATACTTTTCAGGATTTTTAAAGTGAAGTAACTGCAACAATCCCTCTGTTCCTTCATAAGTTACAATGTTAATTGTTATGCCATCGCGGTTTGAATGTAGTTGAATATCAGTTGAGTCACCTATTGCAAATCCTCCTTCGGCCATGACTCTAATGGCATAACGTGAATCAATGGTTTTCTTATTGGCTCTCAACAATTTCTCCAAATATTTTCTGTGTTGGTTTCCAAACGTGGTGAGGTACCTTTCAACTTTTGCTTGTTGTGGGATAAGATCTTTAACTGTTTCTACTCTTGAATCTTCAGTTTCATGCCGTTCTTATTCTTCTTCTTCATTTTCTAATTTAATTTCAGGAATAGGAAACGGCGAACTAGCAAAAGGTGATGAACAAGCCGAAGGTATAGGAGTAGTTGTGTGGGCCGAATGGGGTAACTCTGGTGCCAATGTTGCTCTTTTGTAAACTCAATCTTATCATTTTTTTTCTAATCTTTTTACTCGACGGCTCCGATTTGGTTTCTTTTTGAAAATTTAACGACTCTTTTATGTTTTCTAAAGGTTGTGATACAGGTGTAAAGAATCCTTGATGAACGTCTTCAACATCCTGAAAAATTGTTTTTTAAAATTTCGGTAGATTTATAATCTCACGGAATACTTTAGGGTCCATGACTGAGCTCCGTCAACTACTTGAAATCCTTTGTATATCTACAATAAATGTATCGATTCCTTTTCTAAAACAACCATTGTTTAAATCTCTAATTTTGTAAATAACGAGATAACCGAAAGGCTCTTTCCGACATAATGAACACGGGTCTTTAAAAAGTTGGAAACCGATATCTGGACTCCTCACATGTTCATCGTAAATATGCTTTACACTCAATTCGTCCTGAGGAAATATTATTAAAAAGTTAAAATTACACCTGATTAGATGTCTAGGTATGCAAACGTAACTTTGTGTTAAGAAGAACAAACAGCCTTCGACAGTGTGTGGTGGCCCTGCGTACTCCAGCGGTTGCAAGAGTTCGACACCCTCAGCAATCTGTACTTCCTCGTAAGTAGCTACCTCAGTGACAGGAGCATCAGGGTAAGGGGAACAACGAGGTGTAGAGAAGAATAGAGAGAGGTGGCCCACAAGGGTCGGTCCTCGGGGTGGCTCTGTGGAAGCTTGTGTTTGACTAGTAGCTGGGGGAGATAGAAGATGAAGGGTTCCTTGCCACGGCCTACGTCAACGACCTGGAAGTCCAAGTGGCCAAGAACAGCAGAGCCAGATTGAAGACTCAAGCGGAGAGGTGCGCCAGTCTCGTAGCGGAATGGTGCGTGAGGAGAAAGTTGAGTATGGCCACAGCCAAGACCCAGGCCATACTCCTGAGAGCTCCACTGACAGGGCTCACCTTATCATACTGGACATCCATGGTTAAAGAGTTAGACCGGGTGAAGTACCTATGCATGAAGTTAAGGAGAAACTTCGACGCCACCACTCACTTAACATACCTGAAAGATAGGCTGACCCTGTCACTTAATGGAATGGGAAGAATAGGGGGTGCGTTTTGCTGCCGTAAGTTCCCAACAACTATGACCATTTACAAAGGCGTGGTCTTGGGTATCCTGAGGTATTCATCCCCTGCATGGAGCCGTAACCTCACACAGCAGCAGAAGAGGAGCCTGGCGACCATCCAGAGACCTGCTCTGCTAAGAGTCTCTAAGGCCTATAGGATGGTGTCGCACGAGACGGTGCAGGTGCTGACCGGAGCGATGCCCCTGGACCTCGTCCTCAAGGAGGACGCCCTGAAATATGAGGTGAAGAGGCAGAGGCTAGCGGCGCGACCCCCAACAAATGGAATAAAATAGTTAGGGAGGATTCCTTTGATGAGTGTAACGGACGGTGGTTGGAGAGCCAGAAGGGCTCGACCTTGAGGAAGTTCTTCCCCACCGTCAGTCAAGACATGGGTCCTCCCGGACTACTGGGTCTGACAAAACCTTACAGGACACGGCGGGTTTCGGGGAAAGCTCAGTGAGCATAGGAGATAAATCGACCCCCAGTGCCCCGCTTGTGGGGTCCCGAAGACGGCGGAACAAGTTGTGCTCTCCTGCACCTCAATGGAAGGATACCGAGCCAGGTTGTCTAAGAAAACCTGGATCTTCGCCCTCGCCGATGATGACTTCCCCCGGTTGATGGAATGAGAGAACTATCCCTTCTTCAAGGAGTTTATCTACGGGTGGAAGGGTGTGGTCGGGCCGTCACATTTCACCAGTAGCAGGGTCCGGCCCTCGGCGAGCCACTTGACGGACCACCAGACAGGGATTCACAGCAGGAGGAGAGAGAAGGAGAGGACGAGACCGAGACTGGCCGGATGCAGACTGGCCGGATGACCGGACAGATGTAGACCAGCCAGGAGGCCTAAAGGAGCTGCCCAAACAGTAAGGTGCACAGCCGTGCACCGAGCAGCACCACAGATATTTTAATTATTTATTTACCCCATTAATTAAATGGTATCCCCTGAAGTGCTGTAAAAAAAAATTGTTTACTTATAAAGAAAAATACGAGTTGATTGATAATAAGAGTTGTTTTTGGCAGTAGCGGGCGTGCGTAAACCCAACGCAACAACCCGCAACTGCCGAACCCCGTTTGAAAGACATTTTTTTTTTTTAATTAACATAGGGCGGTGGCGTAGATTAGGGCACTCTCCTGCCGATACGATGTAATGGTGGGCCAAGGAGCCTTGCTTACGAGGTCAAGGTCTTTGGAAGACGACTGGGAGCAGATCATGCCGGATCAAGACGGAACGATAGACGTTGAAGTCTGTCGGCTCACTGACATTATCCGGGATGCAGCGGAGCAATCCTTCCGGAGGAAGACAATGGTAAGAAGTACGGTCCCATGGTGGACGCCGGGCCTAACCACCCTCAAGTCACAGCTCTACAGGTCCCGGTGGTTGTACCAAAAGTGTAGGTGCTAGGTAAGACAAACTGCACTTCGGAAAAACTACAAGCGAAGGTTCCTTTCCTACCGGAACTTGGTCCGTACGGAAAAGAAGAAATCATGGGAGGAATTTGTAACAGAAGAGACAAAGGAGAATCCCTGGGGTATACCTTTCAAGGTCATTCTGGGCGAGCTCTCGCCCTTGCAGACGATAGCGGCCCTGAGGTTGGGTGAGGAAAGAGCGGTCTCCATGGAGGAGGCCGCTCAGATCTTCATCAGGAGTACATACCCCAAGGACGACCCTAGTCAGGACTTCCAGGAGCAGGAGATGATCCGACGGACCACGGAATATCAACCGGGCACTGACCTGTGCCCACCATGGACGTACAGCCGTGGGAAAACAGCGCGCAGGACGCGCTCCAGGACTGGACAAGGTGGATGCCTCCATGCTGAAGAAAGCTATTCCTCTCATCGAGGAACGGCTCCTCAGGATATACAATATCTGCTTGGATAAGGGATACTTCCCGAGGCAATGGAGGAACGCAGATTTGTGGTTGCTCTACAAGGGAGGGGGCAAAGATAAAGAGCTACCTAGCTCCTACAGGCCTATCTGCTTTCTCCCTGTGATAAGTAAAGTCCTGGAGGGCCTCATAATGGCCAGCCTGCGACCCACACTCGGCAGGACTGGTCACCCACGGCAGAACAGATCGACCAAAGGCAGGCTCTCTGCCTCGACCAAAAGCGAGAGCAGAGAAGTATCTCCTGATAGTCGTCTTTGACATAGCATCCGCCTTCGACAGCGTGTGGTGGCCAAGCGTCCTGCAGCAGCTCCAGAGGGAGGAGGTGCCGAGCAATATCGTCGCCCTGGTGAAGAGCTACCTCGAGGACAGACGAGTCACGGGTCTTAAGACCGGCCATTTGGAAGCTGGTCTTCGATGAGTTGCTCGGCGTCCTGGAGGAAGAGCGGTTCCCTGCCACGGCGCACGCAGATAACCTCGCCGCGATAGTCTACGCGAACAGAAGAGCCGGGATCTCAGTGGAAGCCGAGAGTTGTCCCAGCTTGGTAGGTGCCTGGTGTGAGAGGAAGACGAAGAGGATGGCAGCCGCCAAGACACAGGCCGTTCCATTACGTGGAAGAACGGATAGGGCTCACTCTATCACATTCCAAGTAAACCAGGAAAGGCTTAGGACAAGTGGGGTGGTATTTTAACTCGGAGTAAGGATAGGAAGGAACTTGGACGTTACTTCTCACTTGGACCACCTGGCGACAAGAGTGAGCCAGACGATGAACGGGTTGGCGGAGCAATGTATTTTTGGCCACCAATGAAGCAAGATGTAGAGGCATTTGTAAAAGACCCTATTTTCCTACTCAACCGTTCGAGGTAGTGTCATTCGACATCGTTTAAATTTCCCAGGAGCTCTAAAAGAAACAAATATCTGCTTACCTTCATTCGGTAAAGGGAACCAATAGGATTACCCGAACAAACCACGGAAGCAACGGCGAAGGCTTTTGTCCAAATGATTGTCACTCGCCACGGGGTGCGATAAACTCCTAACATACTAGGGATGCAACTTCGTTTCCAGTTTGTTTAACGGAGTATGCAAAACATTAGGAATCACCAAACTCCAGACTAGCCCGTACCATCCACAGAGTAATGGAATGTTGGGAAGATTCCATAGAACGCTGGGCGATTCCCTAGCCCACTTCGCAAAAAAAGATGGCAGAGACTGGGATAAGTGGATACCCTTTTCTCATATGGCCTACAGGGCGATACCTCATTCGGCCACAGGGTTCTCGCCTAACTATCTCCTGCTCGGGAGAGAGCTCAGGACGCCGGCACAATTTGACACCCGTTTAATGGGGGAGGGGACCGAGGAGACTGTAGACGCCTCACAACAGCTTAGGGATCGGATACAAGAAGCCAAAGAAGAAGCACGGAGGAGAATATATCAGGAGTAGACTCGGCGAACGGAACGAATAAATAGGGTCAGAAAGGTGAGACATTTTGAAGTTGGGGATTGGGTCTATCTCCAAGTACCTCCAATTAAAACTTGCCATTTCCCTAAATTCCACTACCCCTGGACTGGTCCGCACATTGTTACTAAGAAGCTAGGGAAAGTAACCTATGAGGTGACGAGCGAGACAGGGCACCATCAGGTGGTTCATATCAATCGCTTGAAGCCGGCCTATGGGAAGGTGGCAGTGGACTTGTCCGTCTTGTCTCGGACTAGAAGAGAGCATCTTCAAAATCTTTATTTCCCAACCGGGGACAATGTCAAGCAGAGTCGAAATCCGAAGAAGAAGAGGATGAACTTGACTCGTGCCAATAGGTAACTTTGACAAGGAAGAAGAAGGGGGTGGAAATGAGCAAGACGGGAGAACCCATCCAGAGGCTTGGGACGTTAGCTTTCCACGACGCAGGGCACCGATACAAACCCTCGGGAACAGACGGTATTGGAAGCTGAGGAGTCAGATGCTACCCAACAAATTCCTCCCGAAGACCCCAGGGACACATCGTGGAAAGCTGAATCCTCCTTAGAAAACCCTATAAAATCCTAGGAGCCCGTACAACCTATGGAGACCCAGAAAATGACACATCGATGAATCGAATTGGGTTTCAGGTGGAGTACTGACGTAGTGAAGTATTGATGCTGTGCACACTCGCATCCACAACTAATAGAGAAGGAAGTTTGCGGTTTTTAGAAAAACAGGAACTGCTCCTAACAAACGAACAATGGCGGGTTGTGATAGAAATTAAAAGATATTTGCTAAAGATATTGTATGGTTTACTCATTAATACCCAACAATTAACTGAACTTTATTAATCTTATGTTTACAATTGATAATTAAACACCTGGTAATTTGTGATTTATCACGTATCCAATAGAAATGAACATTTCCAGTTTATGCTCAGATACAGAGCGGTTAATGGAATCGGTAGAAGAGGCGGAAGAGACGTATTGGCAAGCTGTTTCTCGTAAACCAGAACTACGATGATACCGGTATGAGGTAGTTAGGGTGAAAGAAACTACCAGAGAAATCATAAATAGCCCACTCGCTGTACGAGATCTCCTTCCTACCGATCGGCATAAAAGAGGTTGGCATAAGATATCGTTGACATAGGAGGGAAAATATTGAAGATCTTATTTGGTACACCAGACTCTGAGGATCAGAGGGAGGTACAAGAAGGACTCATTGGCGAAAAGCCATCATGGGCAGACGGTGCATATTCTAGAAGAACATTTAACAGTAACCAGAGAACTAGGGCAACGGGTAGCCGAATATTCACGGGGACTAAAGAAGATAGCGGAGAGTTGCGCTCCAGCAGTCGAGGAGAGAGGACGCACGTTATCTTGGCCCCCGGGGATTATCGGCGAAGAGGTTGCTGGTGGCTTGGGACGTCCTTAATAGCAGGGGCCTCAATGCTAATATGGCTATGGCCAAAAGGCCCCGCTTAGAAGTAAGAGGCGTCCCCCACCATTCGACGGAGGAGCCCCTGGAGAGGTACCTTTGGGGCAAGGTAACTATCGAAAGGCCGAAGGAGGAGTCGGTCAGGAATGAGTTGCTGAGGCCCTGCTTCGCTGCTGCCGTGAGGGGCGGGCTGACCGAGAAGGGGATCGTTGAGGTCCACCACACAATGAGGCTCGCCCTGATGAACCTGACCGAGGCGGATCTGAGTGAGGGATGTGGTGCCTAGCCATCAGGGAATACCTCGACCCCCTGCTCTGCCTAAAATGCATGCAGTATGGCCATCCGGCGAAGGCATGCTAATCGACCGGGATAGCGTGCAGGTGGTGCGGAGAGACCGGGCATAAGATTAAGGACTGCCCGGTAAAGAAGAACCAACCTGCGGAAACTGCAAGGCTAAAGGCAGAGAGGGGGAGAGCTCCGGCACTGCGTGGGCAGCAAGGAATGCCCGCAGCACCTGGAGATGATGGCTGGGCAGGTGAAGAGAACCCGGTATGCGTAGGCTGCGGTTACTGCAGGTCAATACGGGCCGAAGGCGAGTTGTCACGGACGAGCTGAGAGCTCTCGCAAGGAAAACCGACATCTTGGCTATACAGGAGCCGTGGTGTCAGGGAAATATGGTCGCCGTATTCGGTGTAGAGTCGAGGATAGTCGCGATAGGCAGTGGGAGAGGAGGCCCAGGGCGGCTATTGTGATAGTGAACCCAAACCATGGCGTAATGGAATTGAAGCAATTCACCTCGGCGGATCAGGCGGCATGTTATGTCAGATGGGGGAGGATACCGATACTCACCTTCGTTTCCTGTCGGAGCGCATGTATCCTCTCCTCGTACCTGCACTCCTGGTACCTTCGGCTGGCCCTGTAATACTCCCTCTTGAGGAGCGTCAGGGCAGGCGTCCACCATCGCGCTCTTTCTCTACGGCGCTGGAGGGTCATGTTATCCACTTCTGTGATGGCTCCCGTCAGCGCCGCTACTCTGTGGTCTGTAGCTGACTCTCCTACTTCCATCGGCGCCATCTCTTCCCATTCTCTATCGACTAATATTTCCTCCAGTTCACTGGAGAAAGCTCCCCAGTTCACCGTTCGGGCCACGAAGCCTTTCTCCACTGGAAAGACTTCGCCTTCCTCCTCCACCACACTGAAGGCAATGTCCCGGTGGTCGGAGCTAGTGTCAGACCGTAGGGTCCAGTCCACTATGCGCCTCGCCATGGCGGCCGTGGCGAGTGTGACATCGATCCAAGTCTGCAAGAGAATGTGGGACCAGAGTGCTCAAAAATCACAATGAGCTAACACCTCGCCACCGTCTCGTTCACCACTCATCCTCTGGCGTCTGTGCGCACCAAACCCCAGGCCGTTCTCCACGAATTAGTGTCGGGAAAGACCACCACAGTGTAACGTTGTGCGATGGCATTTTTTTTTGGGGGGGGGAGTGATTAACGAGCCCTCTGGTCCCACATTCGTTGGGGCCAGGGGCCAGAGTTGGATCGACGTGGCACTCGCCACAGCCACCAAGGCGAGGCGCATAGCGGACCGGACCCTACGGTCTGACACGAGCTCCGACCACCGGCTCATTGCCTTAAGTGTGGTAGAGGAGGAAGGCGAAGTCCTTCCAGTTGAGAAGGGCTTCTTGACCAGAACTGCGAACTGGGGAGCTTTCTCCAGTGAACTGGAGAGAATATTGGCCGATCGAGAATGGGAAGTGATGGCGCCGATGGAAGGCGAGTCAGCGATAGACCGCAGAGGTGCGAGTTGCGCCCCGGCAGTCGTAGAGAGTGGACGCACGTCAGTTGAGCTCCCGGGGATTATCCCCACCACTCCTTGAGATTTCTAGTGTCAGTAGCTTCCCAGCCGTCGATAAGGTAAGACGTGTTTTTACTAAGTTCCGTCATTAGTGCGCTGGAGTGTTTGTGTGTGTGTGGTTGAGACCCGAGGGACACTAAGCGGCGATTCGGGACTCCCACAAGGACAGGAGGTTTAATTAATTAAATTAATTAATTAAATCGAAAAAAAAAATTTTTCAAAAAAAAAAAAATTTTTTTGAAAGGTTTTTTCGAAATTTTTTTAGGTCCAATATAACTTATATATCGGCGGACCAAAAATGGAGAAAAAAAATTTTGAAAAAGTTACAGATGAAGAGAGGAAAAAGATCGCAGAACCCATTAAGCCAAGAGACTTCAACGCTGGGAAAGATGAGGAGAAGGCCCTCCATGGAAGTCGGGAGACTTTAATGGTAGGGCAGGCCGGTAAAAAAGAGTCTACAGTACCAGAAGGCCTACCTTCCCTCTCCGGCTTCAGGGATAAAATCCTGGAGCCGCGTAGGCCCGGATTAAGGGTGAAAATCCCTCCGACTAGTGAGAGCGAAATAAATGAGGCAAAGGAGTCGGAAGAGTCTCAAGGATCCAGTCCTGAGTCGAAGAAAAAGAGGAGAGGAAGGAGAGGGAGTACCCCCCCCCCATGCCTACAGCGAGGGTAGCCCGTCGGACCAGGCGCGGGTAATTCAAAGAAGCGTGCTTGAATACATGGAGAGATTCAAGCATAGCTTCTCCAAGGAGAGAAAAGAATATATTAATGGGAGCATAAACAAGCTCAGGGACATTATCCTGAGAATGGAGGGGGAGAGGAAGCTGATCCCCGAAGTGGTGAAGCACGTGGTGAGGGAAATCCTTCACACGGACGAGCTTCACCAGATGGTCGCAACGAAGGTGGCCGAGATTGTGGGCCCGATGGTGGTTACTGGGTTGCCGAAGCCGCAGAGAGAGAAGAAGAGGGCCTGTAGGCAGCAGGAGGCTGGGCGGTTAGTTGTCGCCGGGGACCAGCAACCGGATGACGAAAGGAGGATGGCGAAGGCCCCGAAAGAGGCTGAGAAGGTGGCGGCCGGACCCTCCGGGGTGCCCCCGCCCAAGAGGAGAGAGGTCGCCCTAAGCAAGTATGACGGCCTTGAGCTTGTCCCGGCCCCAATGCCACAGAGGTGGACCAGTGCCACGGCAATGTGCCGTGGGAGGAATAAGGAGGTGGACTCCAGCGAGGAGGACGCTGTACCCTGGGAGGAGGTGAAGAAAAAGAAAAGGAAAAAGAAGAAGGAGAGGCCTACCTCCCAGGAACAAGGAAGGAAAAAGATGACCTTCGCTGATGTCCTGGCCAGTGTTCCCGCGGGGCCAGGAAAACCAGAGGAGGCCTCCACCTATATAACTCTTAAGGGCAATGGAGCAGGATGGGAGGCCGGGAGGATCTTGGAGCAACTCCCGTCCCAGGAAGAGTTGAAGGAAGTAGGCGCCAGCGTCAGCGTCGTGAGAGTGACGAGGGCCGGCGCCGTCCTAGTCAAGACCGGAGTAGCTGACTAGGCGAAGAGGCTGTTGGCTTGGGACGCCCTTAAAAGCAGGGGCCTCCATGCTAAGATGGCTATGGCCAAGAGACCCCGCATAGAAGTGAGAGGCGTTCCCAACCATTGGACGGAGGAGGCCTTGGAGAGGTTCCTTTGGGAGAAGGTAACTGTTGAAAGACCGGAGGAGGAGTCGGTCAGGAGGGAGTTGCTGAGGCCCTGCTTCGCTGCTCCTGTGAGGGGCGGGCTCACCAAAAAGTGGATCTTAGAGGTCCACCACACAATGCGGGTCGCCCTGATGAACCTGACCGAGGCGGACCTGAGTGGGGGATGGTGGTGCCTAGCCATCAGGGACAACCTCGACCCCCTGCTCTGCCTAAAATGCATGCAGTACGGCCACCTGGCGAAGGCATGCCAATCGACCGGGATAGCGTGCAGGTGGTGCGGAGAGACCGGGCATAAGATTAAGGACTGCCCGGTACAGAAGATAGGCCAGGCACCAACCTGCGGAAACTGCAAGGCGAAAGGCAGAGAGGGGAAAGAGATCCGGCACTGCGTGGGCAGCAAGGAGTGCCCGCAGCACCTGGAGATGATGGCTGGGCAGGTGAAGAGAACCCGGTATGCGTAGGCTGCGGATCCTGCAGGTCAATATGGGCCGAAGGCGAGTGGTCGCGGACGAGCTGAGAGCTCTCGCAAGGAGGACCGACATCATGGCTATACAGGAGCCATGGTGTCAGGGAAATGTGGTCGCCGGATTCGGTGTCGCGTCGAGGATAGTCGCAATGGGCAGTGTTGAGAGGAGGCCCAGGGCGGCTATTGTGATAGTGAATCCAAACCTCGACGTAATGGAATTGAAGCAATTCACCACGGCGGATCAGGCGGCATGTTATGTCAGATGGGGGAGGATATCCTTCGCCCTTGTCTCGTCATACATGCCGCCAACGCAAAGGATAGAGGAAAGCGTTGCCGCCGTGGAGGCCATCACTCAACGCTATAGAAGCGTGGTGGTCTGTTCCGACACCAATTCGTGGAGCACGGCCTGGGGTTCGGTTCGCACAGACGCCAGAGGAAGAGTGGTGGATGAGACCGTGGCGAGGTGTCAGCTCATTGTGGTTAACGAGCCCTCTGGTCCCACATTCGTTGGTGCCAGGGGCCAGAGTTGGATCGACGTGACACTCGCCACGGCCACCATGGCGAGGCGCATAGCGGACTGGACCCTACGGTCTGACACGAGCTCCGACCACCGGGTCATAGCCTTCAGTGTGGTAGAGGAGGAAGGCGAAGTCCTTCCGGTTGAGAAGGGCTTCGTGACCCGTACGGCGAACTGGGGAGCTTTCTCCAGTGAACTGGAGGGAATACTGGTCGATAGACAATGGGAAGAGATGGCCCCGTTGGAAGGCGAGTCAGTGATAGACCGAAGAGTAGCGGAGCTGACGGGCGCCATCACAGACGCGGCCAGTATGACCCTCCAGCGCCGCAGAGCGAGAGCGCGTCCGGTCCCATGGTGGACGCCTGCCCTGACGCTTCTCAAGAGGGAGTATTACAGGGCTAGGCGCAGGTACCAGGAGTGCAGGGACGAGGAGAGGAGAACTGCACTCCGAGACGAATCGAAAAGGAGCTATAGGGCATACCGAAACGGAGTGCGTCACCGGAAAAAGGAATCCTGGGACGAATTTATCGTCAAGGAGACTGAGAAGAATCCCTGGGGTATCCCGTACAGGGTGGCACTGGGCAAGGTGAAGCCGCTAACATTAATGGCGGCTCTCAGAGTGGGAGATGCCCAGGCAGTCACCCTGGAGGAGACGGTGAGTATGTATGTAGACTATACATACCCCAGGGATGATCCGTCCCAGGATACAGAAGAAGAAAGGATGGTGAGACGCACCACGGTGTGCCCTCCCGGTACCGAGTTTTGCCCACCATGGGATATATGGGACCTTCGCCTCGCCGTGGAAAGGCAGAGGATCGGCAGAGCCCCAGGACTTGATGAGATTGACGCCGCGATCCTGAGGAAAAGCGCCCCCCTCATTGAGGAGGACCTCCTGGGAATCTTCAATGAGTGTTTAGACCAGGGGTGGTTCCCGAGTAGGTGGAGGATCGCGGACCTGAGACTGCTCTACAAGGGAGGAGGTAAGGATAAAGAGGATCCCAAGGCATATAGACCAGTATGCCTCCTCCCGGTCCTCAGCAAGGTCCTGGAGAGCTTGATCGTCAATAGCCTGAAGCCGGTCCTCATCGAAGCAAGCCATCCACGGCAATTCGGCTCGACCCGTGGCAAGGGAACTACAGATGCGCTGCTGAGGGTGCGCAGGGACGTGGAGGGTAAGGCGGAGAAGTATGTTATGCTTATAATGTTTGACATATCCTCCGCCTTCGACAGTGTATGGTGGCCCTGAGTACTTCAGCGGCTGCAGGAGTTCAACACCCCCAGTAACTTGTACTCCCTCATAAGTAGCTACCTCAGTGACAGGAGCGTCAGGATTAGAGGTAGCTACTACGAGGTCGAGAGAAGGATCGAGAGAGGATGCCCGCAGGGGTCGGTCCTGGGACCGGCCCTGTGGAAGCTCGTTTTTGACCCGTTGCTGGGGGAATTAGAACAGGAAGGGTTCCTTGCCACGGCCTACGTCGACGACCTGGCGGTCATCGTGGCGGAAAACAATAGAGCCAGATTGAAGACACAAGCGGAGAGGTGCGCCGGTCTCGTAGCGGAATGGTGCGTGGGGAAAAAGCTGAGTATGGCCGCAGCCAAGACCCAGGCCATACTAATCAGAGGCTCCACAGACAGGGCTCACCCTGTCATACTAGATATCCAGGGAGAAAGGGTGAGGCTGGGTGAGGAGGTCAAGTACCTGGGCGTGAAGATCAGGAGAGGCTTCGACGCCACCCCTCACCTAGCATACCTGAAAGATAGGGTGACCCTGTCGCTCAACGGCCTTTCAAGAATAGGGGGTGCATTTTGGGGCCTCAGGTACCCAGCAACGATGACCATTTATAAAGGCGTGGTCCTGGGTATCCTGAGGTATGCATCCCCAATGTGGAGCCGAAACCTCACGCAGCTACAGAGGAGGAGATTGGCCACCATCCAGAGACTGGCTCTGCTGCGAGTCACGAAGGCATACCGAACGGTGTCGCACGAGGCGGTGCAGGTGCTGGCGGGAGCGATGCCCCTGGACCTCGTCCTTAAGGAGGATGCCATGATTTACGAGGTGAAGAGGCAGGGGGTGGCGGCGCTCCCGGAGGGACTCCGAGAAAGGATCGGCGAGACCCCCAACAGATGGAAGAGGATTGTTAGGGAGGCCTCGATCGAGGAGTGGAACGGACGGTGGGTGGGAAGCCAGAAGGGCTCCACCTTGAGGAAGTTCTTCCCCACCGTCCAGTCGAGAATGACTGCGACATGGGTCCTCCCGGACTACTGGGTCTCGCAGATGCTGACAGGACATGGCGGGTTCCGGGGAAAGCTCAGCGAGCATAAGAGAGAAATCGACCCTCGGTGCCCTTCCTGTGGAGTCCCTGAGACAGCGGAGCATGTTATTGTTTCCTGCACCGCGATGGAAGGACACCGTGCCAGGTTGTCGCTGAAAACCGGGATCTTCGCCCTCGCCGAGGAAGACTTCCCCCGTTTGATGGAGGAAGGGAATTACCCCTTCTTCAAGGATTTTGTCTACGGGTGGAAGGAAGTGGTCGGGCCTGCGCATTTCACCATTAGTAGGATCCGGCCCCTCGGCGAGCCACCAGACGAGGTGCCAGCGCAGGAGGAGATAGAAGGAGACCGGACGGATGCAGACGGGACAGATGACCGGACGGATGCGGCGGACCTGTAGGGCTGGACAGCATCCGGACGGATGGAGACCCCCCAGGAGGCGTAAAGGTGCTGCCCCAACAGTAAGGTGCACATCCGTGCACCGGGCAGCACCACAGATTAAAAAAAAATTTATTTATAATGTACCCTAAAAAAAAATAAATGGTACCCCCCATTATTTTGTATAATTTTGTTTTGAAATAAAGAATAAAAAAAAAAAAAAAAAGATGATTTATTGGCAGTGGCAGGCGTGCGTAAACCCAACGCATCAACCCGTCACTGCCGAGAACCCCGTATGCCAGCAATGGCAGGAAGGGGGCCCAAAAAAAAAAAAAAAAAAAAAAAAAAAAGACCGCAGAGGTGCGGAGCTGACGGGCGCAATCACAGACGCGGCCAATATGACCCTCCAGTGCCGCAGAGCGAGAGTGCGTCCGGTCCCATGGTGGACGCCTGCCCTGACGCTCCTCAAAAGGGAGTACTACAGGGCTATGCGCAGGCACCAAGAGTGCAGGACGAGGAGAGGAGAACTGCACTCCGAGACGAATCTAAACGGAGGTACAGGGCATACCAAAACGGAGTGCGTCACCGGATAAAGGGATCCTGGGACGAGTTTATCGTCAAGGAGACTGAGAATAATCCCTGGGGTATCCCGTACAGGGTGGCACTGGACAAAGTGAATCAGCTAACAATAATGGCGGCTCTCAGAGTGAGAGATGACCAGGCAGACACCCTGGAGGAGACGGTGAGCATGTAAGTTGACTATACATACCCCAGGGATGATCCGTACCAGGATACAGAAGAAGATATGATGGCGAGACGCACCACGGTGTGCCCTCCGGGTACCGATTACTGTCCGCCATGGGACTTATGGGACCTTCGCCTTGCCGTGGAAAGGCAGAAGATCGACAGAGCCCCAGGACTTGTTGAGATTGACCGGCCCTGTGGAAGCTGGTTTTTGACCCTTTGCTGGGGGAATTAGAAGAGAATGAGTTCCTTGCCACGGCTTACGTCGACGGGCTCCACCTTGAGGAAGTTCACCCCCACCGTCCAGTCGAGAATGACTGCGACATGGGTCCTCTCGGACTACTGGGTCTCGCAGATGTTGACAGGACATGTCGGGTTCCGGGGAAAGCTCAGCGAGCATAAGAGAGAAATCGACCCCCGGTGCCCTACCTGCGGAGTCCCTGAAAACGCGGAGCATGTTATTGTTTCCTGCACCGCGATGGAAGGACACCGTGCCAGGTTTTCGCGGAAAATCCTGATCTTCACCCTCGCGGAGGAGGACTTCCCCTGGTTGATGGAGGAAGGGAACTACCTACCCCTTCTTCAAGGAGTTTGTCAACAGGTGGAAGAAAGTGATCGGGCCTGCGCATTTCACCATTAGCAGGGTCTGTCCCCTCGGCGAGCCACCAGACGAGGAGCAACCAGCTGAGGAGCCAGACGTGGACCCCCCCCCCCCCCTGGAGGAGAGATGGAGTTGAGGACCCGACGGATGCGGCGGACCAGGAGGGCTGGACGGCATCCGGACGGATGCAGACCGGCCAGGAGGCCTAAAGGTGATGCCCCAACAGTAAGGTGCACATCAGTGCACAAGGCAGCACCACAGAAATTTTAATTATTGATTGTACCAGCCAGGAGATAGATTTTTTACCTATGTCGTCTACAGGCTCTACCCCTACCCAGTGAGGAATTGGACGAAGTATTTAGCCTCAAAAAAAAGAAAAAAAAAAGAGGCAGACTATCTATTGGTCGGCAGGGATCAAGAATATCACACCTTACTGAACCAAGAAGATCTAGATTTATGTCAGCGAGCCACCGTATGGATTTGTCCAGCACGCTTTCCCATTTACAGACGGCAATATTTCACATGCACTAGCTCTCTTTTCTTCGGATATATGGAAGAAATTCGTCACTTTTGTGAATTGCTGGTGGTAAGAAAGGAGCGCCAGCCGAAGTGCGTCTAAGACGATGACCGAAGTACATGGCTGAATAATTTACTAGAGAAGGAAAAAATGGTAATTCAATTACTCAACCAAGTCTTAAGAACCAGATTGTCACAGTGAAATCCATGTTAGCTGAAACGGATCTTCTCCGACCAGCGCGGATCTCCACTGGCGATGTGGCCGAGTCTTTGGAAGAACTGAGAAAATTAGCCCAGCAGAGAAAGACCGACTGCCAGACACAGGATTCACATCTGAACATATTATTGTCACAGGCTCAAGAACTGAAGGTGCGGAGACGCACAGAAGAGCGGACTTGGCACCCTAATGGTGATCCTGGTGATGATCAGTGAGGCTTGGTTGATTTACCACTATTGGACAAGTAGCCACCCAGGCAACGGACCACGAACAAATGAAGCCCCGATAGTGATACAGTAGTACCACGAGAGCCAGGAGTCCCAGCAAACGACGGATGGTGCCAATGGGTGAACAACGAAGACTTTGGTGTTGTGTAGTGGGATATATATATGACGAACGAGTGAAAAAAGTAGACTATGGCCGCCTTTTTTGGAAAAAGGGGTGAGGTGTAACGGACTCAGATAATATAAGTTAGGTATATTTTATTAAATGTTAAGTAAAATTAGAAGGGTCTTGTCGCTCTGTGGTGATGCCAAGTCATCAGTCCAATACGGAAATTAGTCCGCATTTCCATCACATTCAGGTCGGGTCGGATCGAATATTTAATAAGTTAAATTCAATTCAAGAGATTCTCGGGATAACCATGACCACCAGGTTCCAGCACCTCACGGACCACGGGATAAGAATTAGAATAAATTAGCAGTTATGAGGTAATGATTACTGATGGGGAATATTTAAATTTATAATTATTGCTAGTGCATATGATTATTGTTATAGATTAAGGAAATTGTTATTGATATGGTTATTGAGGGAGAATCTGGGATTACAAGTTTCAAATTGCCCCAACTACTGAAGACCTTTTGAATATTTAATGATTGATACGCTGTATTACCTAAGGAAATCTATTATAACGATCATTGATTGTTTTCAAAAAGATTATATGCCGAAATTCTTAGAGCAAATAACGCCACAAATATTCAAAATGATATTTGGCACTATATCCGCCACAATTTCAAATTCTAATTATGCAGTTTATACTCCTCATTTGCATCCCGATTTTGCACCTATTCATGGCTAGTTTCTTCGTTTATTTGAACACCATACATCGTTGGTGTATTATCTACGCTAGTCTTCACCATTTTAAGCGCTTTTTGCAAGGCTTAGTAGATCAATAAAATGTCATAATTGTTGAAGTTCCAATCTAGTACAGAATATGCAGCCATTCTTTTCGTATAAGTAAAGTAAATAAATAAAATACTTACATTTTTCATTCGAGATGATACATGTTTTTTTAATCCTGATTCAATATCTTTTAACCCGGTTAATAATTCTGGATGAGCAATCATTTTTCGCAATCGTAACATTATTTCGATAGCGTACAACGTCGTGATAAATGGATACGTTTTCTTGAACTAAAATATAACAGACAAAATAACGATGATGGTGAATTGAATTGCTAATCAATAAGATAACATAAAATAGGTAGAACTATTTTTTAATTTTGCCACCGTTTCGGCCTACGTTGTAGGCCATCTTTAGGGCTATGATAGATAGAGAAAGTGACTATTTACATCATTGGAATACCAAGTAAGAATTTAAAGTAATGTGAAGAAATACTGAGAGTAAGTAATTGTAAATATATCTACAATAAATGTATCGATTCCTTTTCTAAAACGGCCATTGTTTAAATGTCTAACTTAGTAAATAACGAGATAACCTAAAGGCATACTTTTCAGGATTTTTTAAGTAAAGTAACTGCAACAAAACAAAAAATAGAGAGAGGTTGCCCACAAGGGTCAGTTCTCGGGCCGGCTCTGTGGAACCTTGTGCTGGGGGAGCTAGAAGATGAAGGGTTCCTTGCCACGGCCTACGTCGACGACCAGGAATTCCCAGTGGCCGAGAACAGCATAGCCAGATTGAATACTCAAGCGGAGAGGTGCTCCAGTCTCGTAGCGGAATGGTGGGTGAGGAGAAAGTTGAGTATGGCCGCACCCAAGACCCAGGTTACTCCTGAGAGGCTCCACTGACAGGGGTAACCTTATCATACTGGACATCCATGGTTAAATAGTAAGACCGGGTGAGGAGGTGAAGTACCTAGGCGTGAAGTTTAGGAAAAACTTCTACGCCACCCCTCACCTAACATACCTGAAAGATAGGGTGACTCTGTCACTTAATGGATTGGTATGAATGGGGGTGCATTTTGGGGCCTTAGGTACCCAGCTACAACTATGACCACTTACAAAGGCGTGGTCTTGGGTATCCCGAGGTATTCATCCCCTGCGTGGAGCCTTTACCTCACGCAGCAGCAGAAGAGGAGGCTGGCGACCATCTAGAGACTGGCTCTGCTGAGAGTCTCTAAGGTCTATAGGTCGGTGTCACATGAGGCGGTGCAGGTGCTGATCGGAGCGATGACCCTGGACCTCATCCTCAGGGAGCACGCCCTGAAATATGAGGTGAAGAGGCAGTGGCTGGCGGCGCTCCCGGAGGGACTCCGAGAGAAGATCGGCGAGACCCCCAACAAATGGAAGAAGATTGTTAGGGAGGACTCCTTTTGATGAGTGGAACGGACGGTGGTTGGGAAGCAAGAAGGGCTCGACCGTTTGAGACTGTCGGCGACATGGGTCCTCCCGGACTACTAGGTCTGGCAGAACAGGACACGGCGTGTTCCGGGGAAAGCTCAGTGAGCATAGGAGAAAAATCGACCTCCGGTGCCCGGATTGTGGGGTCCCTGAGACGGCGGAGCACGTAGTGCTCTCCTGCACTGTGATGGAAGGACACCGTGCCAGGCTGTCTAGGAAAACCAGGATCTTCGCCCTCGCCGAGGATGACTTCCCCCGTTTGGTGGAAGAGAAGAACTTCCCTTCTTCAGAGAGTTCATCTACTGGTGGAAGGGCGTGGTTGGTCCGGCACATTTCACCCGTCCGGGAGGCAGGGTCCGGCCTTTGGCGAGCCATCTGACGGGGAGCCACCGCAGGAGGGGAGGGAAGGAGAGGAACGAGACCAAGACCGGACGGATGTAGATCGGCCAGGAGGCCTAAAGGTGCTGCCCCAACAGTAAGGTGCGAATTCGTGCACCGGGCAGCACCACAGAAATTTTAATTATTGTTTGTACCCCATTAATTCGGCATAAGAGAGGTTGGCATAAGATATCGATGACATAGGAGGGAAAATATTGAAGATCTTATTTGGTACACGAGACTCTGAGGATCTGAGGGAGATACAAGAAGGACTCCAATAGGCGAAAAGCCATCATGGGCAGACGGTGCATATTCTAGAAGAACATTTAACAGTAACCAGAGAACTAGGGCAACGGGTAGCCGAATATTTACGGGGACTACAGAAGATAGCGGAGATAGTGAAGAACACCTTGGAAACTACTAACGTCAGGATGACGGGACTGGAACAAAAACTGAACACCTTTTACTCCTTTCTAAATTTCTCCTTAGACTTAACCACTGACCTTAAGGCACCTAGAAATCACCACCTCAGACGCCAAAATCGAGTTGCGGGAGATGTATTGGCCCTTAGAAACAATAGTTCGGCGTTACTTTAGCCATACCATTCTCCCCCCCTAGGGTACTTATCCTTAAAACTGTAACTGCTTCTCTTCCCCCTGACTTAACCTGATAGCAGGACCCACGCAGAGGATGCCTACCACCACTTCATGAGCGCCAAGCTTCACGGCGTAGTGAATGCTGATGTTCTGCACATCGTCATGGACACACCACTATAAGCCAGGAGATAGTATTTTTATCTATATCATCTACAGGCTCTATCCCTACCCAGTGAGGAATTGGACGAAGTACTTATCCTCAAAAAAAAAAGAAGAAAAAAAAGAGGCAGACTATCTATTGGTCGGCAGGGATCAAGAATATCACACCTTACTGAACCAAGAAGATCTAGATTTATGTCAGCGAGCCACCGTATGGATTTGTCCAGCACGCTTTCCTATTTACCGACGGCAATATTTCACAGGCACCAGCTCTCTTTTCTTCCGAGATATGGAAGAAATTCGTCACTTTTGTGAATTGCTGGTGGTAAGAAAGGAGTGCCAACCGAAGTGGGTCTAAGACGAGGACCGAAGTTCATGGCTGTATAATTTACCAGAGAAGGAAAAAATGGTAATTCAATGTAGAGGAGGCCAAATTACTCAACCAAGTTTTAAGAAACAGATTGTCACAGTGAAATCCATGTTAGCTGAAACGGATCTTCTCCGACCAGCGCGGATCTCCACTGGCGATGTGGCCGAGTCTTCAGAGCTGAAGACTGGTTCCAGTGAGAAGCCGAGGGACCTGAGGAAGAAACCAGGTAAGAAGGTAGGAATTTTGCTTTATAATGCAGTCAGGGTGAAGCCCGCTTGTAGTTCAGTTGTAATTAGCGCCAATCAACCCTGATAATAGACTATTTTCATTGTCATTCGGCGCGTTTCGGCCACAAAACAGATGGGAATCTTGTATTAAAAGTACAATCCTTATTAGCGTATATGGTTATTGTTGTAGGTGATAGATCGAGTTTTATTAATTAGCGGTTATGAGGTAATGATTACTGATGGGGAAGATTTAAATTTGTAATTATTGTTAGTGCATATGATTATTGTTATAGATTAAGGAAATTCTTTTATTATTAATTTATTAGTGGTTTTAGGGATTATGGTTTTTGAGGGAGAATCTGGGATTATATGTTTCAAATTACCCCAACTACTGAATAACCTTTTGAATATTTAATGATTGATACGCTGCATTACCTAAGGAAATCTATTATAACGATCATTGATTGTTTTCAAAAAGATTATATGCCGAAATTATTAGAGCAAATAACGCCACAAATATTCAACACGATATTTGGCACTATATCCGCCACAATTTGAAATTCTAATTATACTCCTCATTTGCATCCCGATTTTGCACTTATTCATGGCTAGTTTCTTCCTTTATTTGAACACCAAACATCGTTGGTATAGTATCTATGCTAGTCTTCAGCGTTTTGAGCGCTTTTTGCAAGGCTTAGTAGATCAATAAAATGTCATAATTGTTGAAGTTCCAATCTAGTACAGAATATGCAGCCATTCTTTCCGTATAACTAAAGTAAATAATGAAGCTTTTTATACTTACATATTTTATGTTGTACTTAATGATATGACGCAAATATATTATTATATCTTTCAGCTCACTCAATATTTTCGGTACTTCCATTATTTTCTGGAGCCGGTGATAGAAAAGGAGAGTACAGTGAATTATCATTAATCCATATTTTTGTTTTTCAACCTAAAAGTCAACATTTAAATAATTTTAAATATAACAGACAAAATAACAAAACTATAAGAATACATTGCAGTACCAAGTATATAAGAATACACTAAACCAAATCCATATATGGAAATATAAAAGCCAAGGGAATGTAAAAGATATTATTTTTGAGTGGAAAATAGTTGACTAGATAATTCTAATGATGGATTGCTAAGGGGGTGCAGTCAAAGATGACATAAGATAAGCAGAACTATTTTTTTAATTTTTGCCAACGTTTCGGCCTACGTAGTAGGCCATCTTTAGGGCTAAGAAAGAAAGAGAAAGTGGCTATTTGAATCATTGCAATTCCAAGGACGAATTTATAGTAATGTGAAGAAATACTGAGAGTAAGTAATTGTAAATATATCCACAATAAATGTATCGATTCCTTTTCTAAAACGACCCTTGTTTAAATGTCTAACTTTGTAAATATCTAGATAACCTAAAGGCATACTTTTAAGGATTTTTTAAGTAAAGTAACTGCAACAATCCCTCCGTTCCTTCATAAGTTACCCCGTTAATTGTTATGACATCGCTGTGTGTATGTAGTTGAATATAAGTTGAGTCACCTATTGCGAATCCTCCTTCGGGCGTGACTCTAATGGCATCAGGTGAATCAAGGGATTTCTTATTGGCTCTCAACAATTTCTCCAAATATTATCTGTGTTGGATTCCAAACGTGCTGAGGTACCTTTTAACTTTTGCTTGTTGTGGGATAAGATCTTTAACTGTTTCTACTGGTGAATCTTCAGTTTCATGCTGTTCCTCTTCTTCTTCTTCATTTTCTAATTAATTTTTTCAGGAATAGGAAACGGCGAACTAGCAAAAGGTGATGAACAAGCCGAAGGTATAGGAGTAGTTGTGTGGGCCGAATGGGGTAACTCTGGTGCCAATGTTGCTCTTTTGTAAACTCAATCTTATCAATTTTTTTCTAATCTTTTTACTCGACGGCTCCGATTTGGTTTCTTTTTGAAAATTTAACGACTCTTTTATGTTTTCTAAAGGTTGTGATACAGGTGTAAAGAATGTTTGATGAACGTCTTCTACATCCTGAAAATTTGTTTTTTAAAATTTCGGTAGTTTTTATAATCTCACGGGATACTTTAGGGTCCAACCATTGTTTAAATCTCTAACTTTGTAAATAACGAGATAACCGAAAGGCTCTTTCCAACATAATGAACACATGCCTTTAAAAAGATGGAAACCGATATCTGGACTCCTTACATGTTCATCGTAAATATGTTTTTAACTCAATTCGTCCCGAGGAAATATTATTAAAAAGTTAAAATTACACCTGATAAGACGTCTAGGAATGCAAACATATCTTTGATTTAACTATAAACAATCGATGTTCGTATGTCTTCCATAACTTAAATATCGTTTACTTTACTTCATTTTGAATGGAGACAAAATAATTCATTTCCTATGTATATATATAGTTACAGGTGGCTCCCGAGTAAATGCGTAAACAATACTTAGAATCATAATCAATTACCCAGAATTGTTATGCACTATAAGATGCAGGTGGCTGCAGGTGGCCAGAAAAACAGTAAACAATTCTAGAGAAATAGCATCAGCATGGCTGATCCTATTTAACCGTCCCAGACCAAAGGGAGGGGCCTTTTCGTCCGTAGACATTTGAACAGTTAATATCGCTATTTAGTTGACATTTATTTACATGTATTCTATGTATCATTCATAATAAAGTTTTTAAAAAGTATTAGATACGTTCAGAACCTTTAACTGGCGCCCGAATATAGGGACTTAGGCAGATATCGAAGATATACACTAGTGACATTGCGGGAGCTTTGGGTCGAGAAGACGACACCAGAAGCAGCAAAACCACTACTCTCCGCCTAGAGGAAGAATCGCCACTGCGTGTACAGGTACAGCAAGCGTTCTCCACGGCTACAGAGGTATCCCAGTTATCTGAATATTTTTAAATATTGTTACCTGAGTCACGAACAAATTGTTAAATTACGGATCTTCTAACTCAAAAAAACTTTAATTCACTGAAGATCACATAGATGCAGAATAAATTATACTAATATAATTAAATTTAAATTCATTTTATGACAAATTACTTTTATTTTTAATTTATTATTATTACTATGTATACTTTATAATTTATTTTTAAGTTTATTTCATTTATATGCCAAATTTAAAAGAAAGATTAAACCAACTTCGACAAATTAACAATTCAACTCCATTTACAATTGAAAATTTAGACAATTTTTTATTAAACGAAACTATAATGACCAATATGGAAATTAAGGATCACGACTTCAAATTAATACCGGAGTATGATGGTGACCCGTTACTATTGGTTGATTTTATTCGAAATACAAATTTTATTTTTGACTTATATTGCAAAGATAATAATTCTCATTGCGACACAAATCATTCTAAATTAGTTCTAACTTTATTAACGAAATTAAAGGGCAAAGCGAAAATTGCCACATATGACAAAGAATTTAAAAGTGTAACGGACATTTTACAATTTTTAAAAAAGAAATATCAGGATACTAGAACTCGCGAACAATTAATAGCCGAAATTTTAAATACAAATTCACACGCGCATGAAAACCCACATGACTATTTAGACAGACTTAGTAAAAAGCGTTGCGATTTATACGCTCGAGTCTATGCCGACCCTGAGATAGAAGACAAACTCGCTGAGATGGCTAGATACGACCGACAGATATCACATCACGCCGTACACAATTTAAATCCGCAACTAACCGATTTCATTTATCACATTAAATTTGACACTTTAGAAGACATTGATGAGATCTTACGAAATTCCGCATCTCATATTGTCCATCGAATTTACGGACAACATAGGAAAGAAAAAAACGTAACATCGAATTCTAACTATAAGGGTAAACATTTTGATCCAAATTTCAAATTTAATAAAAACAATCCACAAAGACAGTATGAACCTAATCGCAACAACTATCAACAAAATCAACATTATTATAAACATGACAGATATAACCATCCAAATTATAATTATAATCAGCAAAATTATAATCGTCCTAGTAATCCAACTTATAATCAAAAACCCGTTTATAACCAACAATGGGATCCCCAAGACCAATATCGCTACTTTAACAAACCATCGTCGGCACAATATAAGCAAAAACAAATTGAACCGCCATTAGAAAAATTAGGAGAATCGCAAACGGTATCAATGCGAACAGTTTCTAATCGTGTTCATCTAGTTGACGAGGACAAAGACGCAATTATACAAAAACTTACAGACAAATTAAGTAACCTAGAAAACAAGTTCGATCATTTTTTAGGACTAGGCCAAGACTCCAACGACCCGCCGGATCGGATTTAAAAAACGCGATAATACAAAATAAAACGGACGAGGCCAAATCGTTTATAGAATGTAAAATAAATCGCGAATCGGATAATATTGCCAAATCAATTATAGAATATGAAATAAATCGCGAATCGGATAATATTAATTTACCGCGTATAATAGATAAACAAAATCATAAATGGTTGATCGATACGGGATCTACCAAAAATTATATAAACCCAAAGATCGTACCCAAGGATGCGGTTATTAAAGAGGAATGCTTCGTAATAAAAACCCCTACCGGGAGAGCAGAAGGAACACAAAGTGTCAACCTAAACCTGTCACCGTCGTTAGGAATCAATTCCGATGCAACCTTTTTAATTTTTCCTTTTTCGACTAAATTCGACATCCTATTGGGTTACGAAACAATGCAACAATTAGATGTTAAAATTGATTGCAATAATAAAAATATAACTATAAACAATAAAATATATAAAACAAAAATAAATCACGAAGTTCATTTAATGACCGACACAAAGGAAATAAAAAACGTGATCCGTCATTCTCATATAAATAAAAAATATACCGACGAACTAGTGAAAATAATAAGTAAAAACGGCGAAATAATAAAAAAGGAAAATGAAATCCTAAAGCCAACTAATTTACTTAAACATAAAATAAATACAATTAATGATAACCCCGTCTATACTCGTAATTACAGATATCCCGAACAATTTAAAAAACAAATAAATGAAGAGGTATCAAAATTATTAAAAAACGGGATAATAAGACCTAGCAATTCACCTTACAACTCGCCACTTTGGATAGTGCCGAAAAAGATGGATGCTAGCGGTCAAAAAAAGATACGTATGGTCATAGATTACCGCAAATTAAATCAAATGACTATAAAGGACAAATTTCCGTTGCCTAACATAGAAGACTTGCTGAATCGATTAAGAGGAGCAAGAATCTTCTCAACGATAGATTTAACATCCGGTTTTCACCAAATAGAAATGGACGAAAAGTCCATTCCAAAAACCGCGTTTTCAACGGAAAATGGACATTTTGAATTTGTCAGAATGCCTTTCGGTTTAAGTTGCGCGCCACCCACTTTTCAACGTGCTATGACCATGCTAATCGCTAATATACCAAATACATTAATATACATCGACGACATTATTGTTTTTTCCAAAAATGAAGATGAACATCTAAAAGATCTAGAACGAGTTTTCGAAGTACTTAAAACACACAGACTTTCTATTCAGTTAGACAAGACAGAATTTTTTAAAAGCGAATTAAAATTTTTAGGGTACATAGTCACAGCAGAAGGTTTAAAAACTGACCCTATTAAAATCGAAACGATAATTAATTTCCCGATACCCCATGACGAAAAGTCGACAAGACAATTTTTGGGTATGTCCGGATATTATCGAAAATTTATTAAGGGTTATGCAAAAATAACAAAACCTCTTTCGGACTCTATAAAGACAAAAATTTACAAAACTAAAGAAATACATGACGCATGTAAAACATTAAAAGACTTAATGACAAACACTCCCATTTTAAATTATCCGAATTGGGAACAACAATTTATTTTGACAACAGACGCAAGTAACCAAGCACTAGGAGCCGTACTATCTCAAAAAGACGAAAATAATATAGAACACCCTGTAGCATTCGCTTCACGAGTACTACAAAATGCGGAGTATAACTATAGCACTATAGAGAAGGAATTATTAGCAGTCGTTTGGGCTACTCAACATTTTAAGCCATACTTATATGGGAATAAATTTTTACTACAAACGGACCATAAACCATTGACGTGGATTTTTACAATGAAAAACGGAAACACACGCATTATGAAATGGGTATGGAAGTTACAGGAGTTTGATTTTGACATAAAGCACGTTAACGGTAAAACAAATTATGTAGCAGACGCACTCTCGCGAAATATAGCGGAAATTAACCACAACGAATCAGAACAGATGGACATAGACAATTTATTAGATAATCCAGCGATTGAAGATTCGCAATATGACGCAATCATAGAAGACCTACACATACCAACTCCCATGACAACCAACCAACAAGAACAACAAACTGATTTAGAGACCATACATTCTCAGGAATCAAGTAGGGAACAATTTGGAATCTGTGACCCTGACAAATGTATAAATGTTGAAAATCATCAAATAATTATTAAAAGAGGAAATAAAGACGAAATAAAGTTTACAAAACCATTTGGAAACAAAAAACGACATGAACTAATTTTTACGGAAAAAGATGATTTACAAACTTTACTATACCAAATACTTGAACCAAACAAAACTTATGGAATTTACTGTTCAAGCAACATGCAGACATTAGACAAAATTTACAATGAATATTTTAATGAGATCCGACAGATAATAGAGGACGAATTTCCGACAGTAAAAATTAAACGATATTTTAACTTCATTCAAGATATTGAACCACTGAACGAACAAATTGAAACAATTGAAAACTATCATTTAGGCAAGACACAACATCGCGGAATATTGGAAACATTAGAGAAATTAAAACGACAAATTTACTTTCCAAATATGAAAGACAAAATTACGGAATATATCAATAAATGTGAAATTTGTAAAAAAACTAAGTATGATAGAAAACCACTTAAAACAAAATACCAACTGACACCTACTCCAGAAAAACCGTTCCAAGAATTAATGATTGACATATTGAAATACGACAATAAACTCATATTTACAGCCGTTGACACTTTTTCAAAAAGACTATTTACACAAATAATACCAACACATAATGCAATAAACATTTGTGACTGTTTACAAACTTATTTGACATATTATCCAACACCTATGCAAATCACACTAGAACAAGGTACAGAAATGAAAAATAATTTTGTTCAACAGTTTTGCAAATATAACGATATAAATCTACATTATACTTCAACAAATCATTCAAATTCACTAGGATTATTAAATAGAGTACATTTAACATTAACAGAGTTACTTAGACTAACTTCATATAAACAAAAAACATATTCTCTCTTACAAAAACTAAAACTAGCAACTACTGCGTACAACAATGCATTAAATCAAAATTTAAAATTAACTCCGAATGAAATAACGTTTGGATTCACATCAGAAAATAATAAAAAGACAGATCTTAATATAACAGAATTATACGTACAAAAATATCATAATGACTTACAACTCTTACACGAATTAACGCATAAAAAAATTACTGAAGAAAAAGAAAAACGTACCGACAAATTAAATAAAAATCGCGAAGACCCACCTGAACTAAATGACCATGAATATCTTAAAAATACCCAATCAAAAATCAAAAGTAAGGACAAATTTAGAAAAGTTAATGTTTTAATTCAAGGAGCTAGACAACTAAAGACCCATGTTGACAATATTAGGAGACCTAACAAACGTAAACGTAAGAAACATTCTGTTTCAGATGATGAAGACTCTTTACGTGTTAACATTACTGACACTACTTCCGATGATTCGGATGATCAAAGTTGTAGATCTGACTGACTCACCTGGACTGCTTCATTACTCAATAAATAATATTAAAGTAATTAATAAATTTTATGAAACATACCACTTTTATAATTTAAGTTTATTACATAAAGAAATTTCAAATATTCAAACTCATTTAATTAATTTTAAGGATCATAAGATGTATCATGTACTTTCTGATTTAACTAATGAAACCACGGAACAATTCCATTTGATGTATTTTAGGGGACTTAACAACCGCCATAAAAGGGGTTTAATTAACGGCTTAGGAAATATTATAAGCTGGATTACAGGAAATATGGATGCAGATGACAAAGCATATTATGACGACATTATTTCAAATGTAGAAAAAAAATAATTTTAAAATAGAACACAATATAGAGACTTCGATCAATATTAATAAACAACTCATAGAGGACTACAAAAATAACATAGAAACAATTAATAAAAATTTTATGACTAACCGACAAAACTTTAAGATGCTAACAGAAACTGACAAAGCATATGACTTTCATATACATATTCATATTATCTTTTTATTAAACAAAATCAAAAGTTTAACCTTATCGCTAGAATTTTGTAAACTAGGGATAGTTCATACTTCTTTAATGACAGACGTAATACGAAACTTACCCAAAACAATAAAATTAGTATCAAATAACCCTGAAGTTTTATGGACAAATAGTAAAATATTTTGCTCAGCAAGAGACAATATAATTCATACTTTTATTAAATTACCACTTCATGATGATTCTTACAAAGGATACTATTTACTCCCAATACCAAAAGTAATTAATCAAACCACCTTCGAGATTGATTTGAAGCGTGATCTTTATTTGCAGCAAGGGCCCAATTTGTACACAGGGCATTGTATATTTATTGACTTTTATTATTGTATAAATCTTAAAAAGATAACTTCTAAATGTGTATTTTCCATCATCCACAATGGAAAATTAGAAAATTGTAATTTAACATTAAGCTATCACAATAAAATTAGATATGTAGAATTTCTAAAACAATATGTTACTGTTAATTTAAATAAAATGAGTGATTGTAAAAACAATACTGTATTTCTACCTACAGTCAGTTTAATTAAGATTGATAAGGAAGATTGTTTTTCGGATTTAAATAAAATTTATACTCACAATTTTCATTCAGTAGCACAACCATTTTATGATTATGTAATTTTAAATACATCATTTATAAACACTAATAATTATTCTATACCACCATTAGAAATACTTACATTTGCTACTCATCATAATATTTATTTCTATCTATTTATATCAACAGTTGTAATTGTTATAATAATTCTTTTCATTGTTTATAAGATAAAATGTAAATTACAAAACAATTCGATAACAACAACAGAAACTGTAACTATACCTAATGTAACCACTCCTGTAGACAATCATAAAACAATATTAAGTAGATTATATAAAAGTAGTTTTGAATAAAATAAAAATTCATATTGTATTTCCATTATGTTATAAATGTATTAATTTATGTATTCTTTATTATGTTATTATTAATTCTCATTTATGTTCATTATTTCATATGTACTCTATTATTATTCATTTATTTTATGTAAAATATTTGTTTTGATCAGGAGATTCAAAACTTAAGGTTGGGTGGAGTTACAGGTGGCTCCCGAGTAAATGCGTAAACAATACTTAGAATCATAATCAATTAGCTAGAATTGTTATGCACTATAAGATGCAGGTGGCTGCAGGTGGCCAGAAAAACAGTAAACAATTCTAGAGAAATAGCATCAGCATGGCTGATCCTATTTAACCGTCCCAGACCAAAGGGAGGGGCCTTTTCGTCCGTAGACATTTGAACAGTTAATATCGCTATTTAGTTGACATTTATTTACATGTATTCTATGTATCATTCATAATAAAGTTTTTAAAAAGTATTAGATACGTTCAGAACCTTTAACTATATATATATATATATATATATCGCCGCATGTCATTTTTCACTAAAGTATGATTCCCAAGACTCGCAAAGGAAGATGCTTGATAAACGGTCTCACAAATAAGTTACCGCTTGAATTACACCTTCCAGGATACCAGTATTTTTTCCCCGGTAGAAAACTTGAAAATCGACTAATTAGGTGAGATAGTGTAATAAACCAGCGTGATACACCTTCTTGAGAACATGATATTGCTTATAGCAAAGATATGCAAAGTCGTAGAAAAGCGGACAAGATTTTGGTTGTAAACGCTTGGAAACAAGTTAAAGCCTCGGATTCATCAATGGGAGAACAAGCCGCGGCTAGGTTAGTTACAAATACTATGAAACCGAAAGCTATAATTGGTGCCGGTATTAAGAAGAAGAAATATAAAAAGAATTAGTTTAAAAAATTAGATAAATCGCTAAAGGTTGCTGACGTATCGTCGATCCTCGAAGCGTCAAAAATGGCATACAAAGAGGCGAAAATGGATTGACGTGTTAAGACAAAACGTTTGCCTCCCAGAGTTCTTTCTTTGCCAAATGAGGGAGGATTTATTCAAATTTTTGTGCCGTTAATGGCGGGGCTTTCTGCGGTGAGATCCTTAGCGGGAGGGACGGCGAGTGTGGCTAAAGCTACCAACGATGCGAAAGAAGCTATAACATAATACTATTCCGAATATAAAAAAGGACGTTAATTATATGGTAATGTTAGTGATTAGTCGAACCAAATACCTGACGGATCGTTCGATATCGATGCTATAGAGTCCTTTTTACGTGAAGAAATTTCTCATCATGACCCTACCGCTGTGTTGTTTGTTGTTTGTTCATTTAACGTCACTTTATGCTGCTATGGCTAATCGGACGATGCTACAGTGCGAGCTCTAAATTTGGCCTATCCAGGTTTAATTAGGATAGGGATTTTTAAGGGAGTACCTGACATCGTACAGGCTCGGGACCCCCGTTTAACGTCCCCTCCGAAGGACGGCGCAACTAAGGATTTTTCACTCCATTAAAAAAATCCTAGTGGCACCTGCCGGGCTACGAACCTGCGATCTTGTTATTAGTAGTTTGTTACGTTAACCACTAGACCACAAGTGACCTTCTACCGCTGTATTGATAATACGAGGAAATTCCAATAGGCTAAAAACGGAAATTACAACAACTCATGCAGTATACTTTAACTATTCCAACAAGCCACACTCTAATCGACCACTTTTGGGTTTTACTCGACCCGATCTAGTCATTCCTCCGAATCGCCCCTATACTGAATCAAATGACATTGTTAATATTCTCAGCGTAAACCTTTTTTTCTAAATTCAATGTAACATGGCATCGGGGTCTTATGTGAATGGAGAACCGGATCATAATATTTATCAATTAATTCCGCGTGTAGACCCAAGATATATTATATAATAGAAATCACGAATCCGGTCATTTAATTTCCAACCAACGTGAGGACTGAAGACAACATCATTGTTTAGTTCAATATTGGATTTTCTATGATTTCTTTTTGTATATAATTCCGGGTGATTTGTACACTGCATCCTAAATTAGTTGTTTTGTTAACCGCTTACAAAAATATACAGTCATATGTTTTTTTGTTTATTATGATTATATGTGTGAACGTTGTCTGAACCTCAGTAAGTCAGTTATCCCGCATTTTATAACCCCTTCTTTGAAAATATCTTTTTTCCGAATTGAGAGGACCGGCATTTTTTGACGTACGCTACGGTGAGCTCACCTGCGAGACGTCAATGAAGAGAGGAAGCTCTGACAAGATTTAGGTAAGCAACTTTGATTTAAGTTCCTTTCTTTATTGGCAAATTGTCCGAGGACGACTTACCGAGTCGTACCGTATCTCAATTAAATATTTTATTAATTTCTCAACCGCGTTTCATACATAATTATGGTCCTCCGGGGCCAGATTAATTAATTAAGAAAATTAGTTAATTATTTTCTCAATTCGGAACTTAACCAAACAAAATTTAATTTTTCATATTTTTTATATGTCGCATAGCAACCACGAGGCCGTTCAGATAGACTTGGTTACGCTTCTTCTAACCTCACCTCACGCTGCTTCTCCCAACTATTACGACTTCGTTCAGTTTCGGAAAGAAGCGAACTGCAATTTTTATATACATTTGGTACAATTTAGCAAATTCATTTTTTCTCTCCAGAAAATAGTACAATTAAATTAGTTGATATTTGAACAAAGTTAAACTTTGTTTTTCCTGAATATTTTTCTGTACAGTTTTGTCTCACTTTTGTTTTAAATTATTTCAAGATGGCGGAAGATAAAATTAAGTTTTTAATTAAAAAGAGGGAAAAATATTTTCATAAAATTCAAACGGCTTATGACTTATCGAAAAATCTTACAAAGGAACATTTTCCCATTTTTTTATCCCGAATGGAACAAATTGACATGGATTACCAATCATTTGATGAAATTCAAGATCAAATTATGGAATTTGCTTCTAAAACAGAATCTCTCGAAAATTTCGACACGGCTGCTAGATCTCAAGCCTGCGACGAGTTATACTATTCAGCAAAGGCAGTAGCCTCGCAGTATGCTAAGCCAGCTACTAGTACTAGCCTGTCTACGAAAAATTAGAGACCCGATATAGGACATGCGAAACTTCCAAAAATCAATTTACAAATATTTTCCGGCGATCTTCAATAGTGGCCCAATTTTTACTCTCTGTTTCGGTCCCTTATTCATGAAAATCGACAAATGGCCTCATCTGAGAAATTTTACTATTTACGCTCATTTTTGAGAGGCCCGCCTTTAAAATTAATCGAATCGATTCATTTGTCCGATGATAACTATCAGATTGCATTTGAAACTTTAGTTGATCGGTACCAAAACAACCGGCTGTTGGCTAATTTTTACTTGGAAAAAATTACGAATTTTAAACCGCTTTCCCAAGAAAATCTTCAAAATTTGGAAAGGTTATCTGACGTTTTCCTAACCAATGTTGCTGCACTCAAGGCCTTGAACCTACCAGACTTATCTGATACACTTCTGCTTCATTTCGGTCTTCGTTGCTTGGATTTGGAAAGCAAAAAATCATTCGAAGCCAAGTATTCAGGGGTTCAATATCCAACATATAAACAATTTTCGAATTTTCTAACTGAACGTTGCAAAATTCTCGAACTGAGTTCTCCAACTAGGACTGAGTCTAATCCAATCCAACGTGCAAATTTCCCACGAAAAACCGCTTTGATCACGACCAACCCGCATCACAATCGAATTTCTTCTTCACCGCCAAATAAATCTTCTTCCACCGAATGTTCCACCGCTCATATTGTATGCCCGTTTTGCTCATCTTCACATAAGTTACATCATTGTGAAACACTTCTGAAGCAAAGTGTAGATGCCCGCTGGGAGACTGTGAAAACTTTGAGAAAATGTTTTAATTGCCTCGGAAACCACATGTTGTCAAAATGTAACTCCAAAGGTAAATGCATCTCATGTGGATCTTCGAAACATCATTCGCATTTACACCGCTCTACTTTCACAGCCCCACCTAGGGAGTCACTTGAAAATCCGCCTCCTACGCAAGCACTATCTTGCAGTGCCCATACTCCCCCATCCAGTACTGCGTACTCCACCGTATTGCTGGGCACAGCAGAAGCTTTTCTTACAGCTTCGGATGGTAGGAAGGTTCCTATACGTCTAGTTGTGGATCCTGGTTCTCAGGTGTCGTGCATAACCAGGGAAATGGCCCAACGGTTAAATTTAAAGCTCAAGAATTGCCCACTGAACATCACAGGCATCGGCAACCATGCTACGACTAGCAAGACGAAAATGGTTTCTTGCACTCTGACCCCTAAACACACTCGAGGCAATTCTATATCCGCAGAAGCCGTTGTTCTCCATGAAATATACGACGCTCTCAAATGAATTCAAAAATCGATTTTCCTCCATGTTATTGGCCGACCCGACTTTCCACGTAAAAGGGAAAATAGATTTTCTTCTGGGTGCGGATCTCTATTCCGAAATCCTTTCCGACGACAATAATTCCGTCATCAGAGGTAATCCGTCAGCTGTGAAAACTTCCTTTGGGTGGATTTTATTGGGGAAAATTACCGAACCAGCAGAAAAAAGGGTCGTATCGCTTTTAGGTTGCACCTCGCCACTTGACATTGCACTTCAACGTTTCTGGAAGACTGAAGAGGTCGCATCAGTAGCACCGCAGAACCCGGAAGACGAATTGTGTGAGCTACATTTTATGAACACCCATCAAAGAACACCCTCTAGCCAATATATAGCTTCTCTTCCTTTTAGAAACACCAAGGCCCCAAGGCTGGGAAATTACCGCGAAACCACTCATAAACGACTTCTGAACATGGAGAGCAGGCTCAAGCGGACAGATTTAGAACCTCAAAATAACGCCTTATTCCAGGAGTATTTGGACATGCGACACCTGAAATTACCTTGCCAACCCTCACTATATGTCATCCCACATCATGCTGTGGTAAAAGGTACCAGCTCTAATACGAAACTCCACGTAATTTTCGACGCTTCGGCCAAGGATGCCCTTGGATTATCATTGAATGACCGCTTATACACCAAGCCGAAGCTTCAGCTGGACTTGGCGAATATAAAAATTAAGGCTAAAAGTAGAGTCGCTCCCCTTAAACCAAGCCTTACTATTCCCAGATTGGAACTCTGCGCATGTTTGCTGTTAGCCCGCCTTATTGAATCCCTCGAAGAGTTCCGAACCGCCATTACCATCACAGCGACGCATTTATTTACGGACTCCACAGTCGCTCTCTCCTGGATCCATACTACGCCGCACCGATTGAAAACATTCATCGCCACTAGGGTAACCGCCATTGTAGAGATCGCCCCACCTGACCTGTGGAGCCACTGTTGCAGTCAAGACAATCCAGCTGATTGTGGATCCCGAGGTCTGATGCCCCGCACCCTGATGCAGTTTTCTCAGTGGTGGGAAGGACCTTCATTTTTGCAATTACCCCTAAACTGCTGGCCAGATTCTCACTTTGATCAGCTAGAAGAAATTCCTGAAATCAAAGATGAGACTACTGTGATGGTAGCCACCGCCGATCCGAACGAACTTGTTACCACCATTAGCTCCTTTTCATCGCTCCAACGCCTCAAAAATGTCATCGCCTATGTTCTCCGATTTGTTAACAACTGCCGCACCGCAAAATCTCGTCGTAAAACCGGTGTACTGTCGGTTTCAGAACTTCGAGATGGCATGAATTTATGTGTCCGTCTATCCCAGGAACCACCATTATAATCCATAAATACTTCCATTATGATCTTAAGACTACGTCCCCTGAACAAATGTCTCAAGCTATCAAACCGTTATCACCTTTATTGACAAGCTGGGTTTTCTCAGGGTGGGCGGTAGGCTGAGGCATTCAGATCTCACGTATGATGCCAAGCATCCCCTCATTTTGCATAAAAAATCGCATTTAGCAAAACTCATATATGACTGGTATCATCAGACCACTATCCACGGAGGCCCTCGCGTAATGCAGGCGTTCATTCAAAGAAAATTTTGGATACCAGGACTTCGTCAACTAATCAGGATGCGCATATTTAGTTGTCTACCATGCTACAAACTCAAGGCCAAGGCAAACCAACCTTTAATGGCAGATTTACCGCCTTCCAGATTTTCCCAGGTCCGCGCTTTCACCAATATTGGGGTTGATTTTGCTGGTCCTTTCCAGATTAAGGAAAGTAACCGCCGGAAGGCTGTGATTTCTAAGGGTTACATTTGCCTCATCGTCTGTATGGCCACTAAGGCGATCCACTTGGAAGTCGTCTCCGATCTTAGCACCAGTGCATTCCTTGCTGCGTTGGACCGCTTTATCGCCCGTCGTGGATTATGTTTGAATATCTACAGTGACTGCAGTACAAACTTTCTCGGCGCGTCCCGCGCACTAAAGGAAGTTCATAAATTTCTCCAGAGACACGCTGAAGATATTCACGATAATTTAGCCAAACGTGAGATTATTTGGCATTTTAATCCGCCCGCGGCTCCTAATTTTGGTGGCATTTGGGAAGCTGGTGTCAAATCCGTGAAGCGCCACCTAGTTCGCGTTATGGAAAGTCGGACACTAACGATTGAAGAATTCACCACACTGATCACCCGCATCGAAGCCGTTCTTAACAGCCGTCCGCTTTGCGCTATTTCGTCCGACCCCAACGACGATGTCGACTATTTGAGCCCTGGACACTTCCTCATTGGAGGTCCACTATTGGCTGCGCCGGAAGAAGACTTGACATACACCAATCTACACCGCTTATCCCGCTGGCAAGTTCTCCAACAATCGCTCCAGAGCTTCTGGAAGGGGTGGAGTCATGAGTACCTTCAGACTATGATCAGTCGACCTAAATGGACCCAAAATTCCCCGAATCCTGCCATAGGCGATGTGGTTATGATTGTTGGGCAGAACACCAAGCCTTTGCAATGGCCCCTGGGAAGAATTGAAAAACTTCTACCTAGTCGTGATGGAGTAGTACGGGTGGTGCAACTACGAACCACCTCCGGTTCAATTACACGGCCTACCAATAAATTAGTTCCCCTTCCAATAAACTAAACTTTACTTTACCTTTCATATATCATGTTTTTGTTTTGTTAGTTTTTTTTTGTACATATTTTACATTGCAAGTTCGCTTCTTCTGTTCTAAAGTTTATTGTTACCCAATTACAAAATTGCTATCAATTTTGGGTGGGCGGTATGTTTAGTTCAATATTGGATTTTCTATGATTTCTTTTTGTATATAATTCCGGGTGATTTGTACACTGCATCCTAAATTAGTTGTTTTGTTAACCGCTTACAAAAATATACAGTCATATGTTTTTTTGTTTATTATGATTATATGTGTGAACGTTGTCTGAACCTCAGTAAGTCAGTTATCCCGCATTTTATAACCCCTTCTTTGAAAATATCTTTTTTCCGAATTGAGAGGACCGGCATTTTTTGACGTACGCTACGGTGAGCTCACCTGCGAGACGTCAATGAAGAGAGGAAGCTCTGACAAGATTTAGGTAAGCCACTTTGATTTAAGTTCCTTTCTTTATTGGCAAATTGTCCGAGGACGACTTACCGAGTCGTACCGTATCTCAATTAAATATTTTATTAATTTCTCAACCGCGTTTCATACAATCATTGTTCGATTAGTAGATCAGAGCGGAGGGCTTATCGAGCTCAAAAAAGATTCGGTTACATTGAAATGACATTTAAAAAAGAATTGGGACTGATTTTTGTTCTAGAGATAGTAGTGTTGATTATTATAAAAGGAGAAATCAATCAATGGTTAAAGTCAGTAAACCTAAATCAACAAGAGCATTAACAACTGCAAACGCTATATTTTAAAAACAGTGTGCTTTTTCGGTTAAACAAACATTATTAAAGACATACTAGACGTAACATCGGATATAAAATTCCTTGATTCTCTTATACAATTTGAATATCATTTGCACCAGCCTTAGGTGAATTCCTATTCATCAACAAGACATTTATACCTTTCCTTCTCTAAGTTTCATTTATCGCGAAGAGAGGATCTAGAAAAGTGATGGCGATATCTTTGCCACTCCAAAGTTGACCAATAACGCATTCGCGTTTTTGTTAGACATTCTCAGCCCCTGCTATCAAGATCCGATTTCGAGAAAATGCGCCTCTAGTGATTATAAATTTTTTCAAGCAATCCGAAGCAATCAGAGTACTATTAGAGGCGAAAGAAAACTTGATATCCAATACTAAAACATACTGCCTCATCTTACATGATAAAATAATAGAATATGAATTGGGAACAGGCTTGGTCTGGAAATTGATACCGATTTTTCAGTTTGTGGTTATAAGAGGAGTATACTAATTTTTATTTAACAAGTAGATGTAAAATGAACATAAAACCAAATCGAATTAGAACTCGATTCGGAAATGCAAATGTCAAGTAATAATATCTTTTATTTAGTTATCTTTCAAGCCTGATGAGGACCTTGTTGAAACTCGTACTCTTGTAACATGGTATTATGCTCACCGCGGATCACGTATCGGTCCATGGGAAACGCATGCAAGGGACAGGCTAAGATTTGAAAATTGGATCCATCAGATTTCCAAGATACTGAGTCCTATCCTGGAATCAACCAACCGATCGGCTGTTTATCAGAAACATTACTAGATTGCTAATTAAATTTGTTAATTTTTTTTTATTTACCCTATCAGTATTTGATTTCAATTTATTAGATGTTTTTTAATTAAATTTTGTATTTTTATAAAATAAAAAATTATTATTTCAGTCAATTTGTGTTTGTTTTTTCTTATTCCTCTTTTTTCAAGGGTCAAATAAATACAACATATTAAGGAAAATGTATTTTATTGATCATAATTTAATACATTTAAATTTTGATAGTATGTAAGTAATTTAAAATTTTAGTTGATAAATAAATATTTATGTTTATTGAAATAAAATGTTAAAAAACAAGATTGTTTTTTTGTCTCCTAAAACAACTCAAATAAAATTGAAAATAGTATTTTATTGATCATATCTTAATTTTATAATAAATTTTAATAAAATGTCTACTTGATTGAAACTTATAATCAATATTAATGAATTATATTTCAAATTGATCGATTGATTAATTAATAATTAATTAATTAGTAATTGGTTGATTAATTATTTAACAATTAAGTATTAATAACTAATTAATTAATTTACGAGATGGAGGGTAATAACAATTTAAACGTGCAGATTACTATGTCCACTGTTAACTTGTTTCTTGCCGCGGGCGCAAGTCATTCTCGAATGACATTAGTTTTTTAGCGGTAAATATTTAAAAAAAAAAAATTTTTTATTTTTCCCTTATTCTACATTAAAAATAAAGTAAACCTCATAAGTTAGAAAAAAAATTATTTTCAGCCCGCTGGTAAGTACTACTATCATGGATCAGCACTGAACGTGTTAATAACAAAATTTGAAGAGCTCGGGTGGCAATATATGTCCATTCCTCAACATTCATATAAACGACCGTTTTCTTCTTCGGTCGGTGATGGCGATAGTCGGCACAAAGTCATACAAACCGAACCTAAAACATTAATTGTTGGGGAGTGGGTACTCGGTCACAAGGTCCATTCGACCATCCATCTCGTGTATCATCAAAGTCACAACTGAGTGTTCGAACGCAGTGGAGGGGAGAAAGCTGCAGCTGTTCTAGATTTTTTTATCAGATGATTTATTTCCCTTCTTTTTATTTCATAGAATGAAATCCATAATCGCAAAACTTTGATTCGATGTAGAAAATTTTTGAGCCTTTTAAAGCATACCGTCTCTTCGTTATCATTCTCGTCCGACACTATGATTTGGAGCTCCTTCAATTGTTCGCAATACTCTACAAACGAACAGTTTTTAGACCATTTATTGTGTTCGTCAAAAGGATCGTCATACTCCTTCCATTCATGCAAGATTATTCCGCAAAATGGACATCTTGTTCTATCAGATACTTTCAAGTTATACAACCCGGCTTCCGCTAGTTTCAATGGACTCACTGGCGACGACCAGCCACAAATGTCGACAACCTTCCGTCTTCTTACTTAGCCGACCCATACTAAACTAACTGATGGATGAACTCCAACAAAGCCATAGCTGGATGGTGTAACACATATTGACTCATGTCACGAAATTATCAATTATCAAATTATAAACTAGTACTGATGCGGTGTTCCCACATCTCCTGTGCGACGCTGGCACATCTTTTCCCATTCGTAACAAAGTATGACCTAGTTTCAACTGCGGTGTTGGCATATCTCATGTGCGACGTTGTCGCATCTTACTTTTTAAAGCTGAACACAACTCAAGGTCAACCCCCCTAACTTATTGGCGTTAAAACAAATTACAACTGATGGGTAGGACGTAAATAGGCCTTCAATGACCTCCGAAGATGTCTATGACATAGTAAGCAGGGGAAAATGTCCGTCAGCGTCCGATACAGTGGAGACGGAAGTTAAAGACGCGAAAGGCCTTGGGAGGAAGAACAAGAGGCCTAGGGAGGAGGGTAACTCCCCAGTAGATGAAGAGTCGCCTAAGGCCAAGGGCGAGAGGGTCCAGGACCCGATCAGGACAATATGGCCAGGAAGATACTTTTTTTTTACCGTCTCGCTTATATGGACTACTCAAAATCCATAAAGCTGGAAATCCCCATTGCCCCATTATTTCTAACATTAACTCGCTTTCTATCAAGCTTAGCAAATTCCTCCTTCCTTCTCTTCAAGTCCTCAGCCATAAAAACACCAATGATATAACCAAATCCCTTCGTCTGGAACAAGAATTATTCTCTGTCCGTGTACCCAGCCAATTTATCTTAGCTTCCCTTGACGCTGCCAGCCTGTTTACCAGCACCCCTATCGACAAAGCCCTCAGCATCATAAAGAAAAACTGGGATATCATTCAAAACTCCTGACGAAGTTGGGTGATTTGGAGTACTAAGGAGCAGCAATAGTGTCAAGACTATTTAATATTATCGAAGATTCGGACAAGTTAAGGTTAAAATCAAATAACGTGTACGCAATACGTTGTGAAAATAAATGCGGTAAATCCTATTTCGGGGCATTGGAAAAATACTAAAAACGTAAAGTGTACCATGATAAATATGGCTATCATTCTATTATTAAAAAAACTCTAATTAACCAGATCAAACTGCTCCTTATACATTTTAGAAAAACGAAACATACATTTCAATATGATAAACCTAAATTAATACACCGAGAGAGAAATAGTTTCATACGGAAAAAAAAAGAAATTATAACTATAGAGAAGTATAAAATCCCCCTGTAAATGAAAAGACGGGTTTTCAAGATCTAAGTTCTTGTTATGCAAATTTAATTTATTCTTAATAAAGATAATAGATCTAAAATAATTCAGCAATCAAATAAAACTTCTGATCCTAAAAAAAACATTAGTCATTGATAACAACGTTTACAATACTATTTATATTACGTGCAAGTATTGGATCATCTGATCAAGCCATCGTGGCCATTTTAAGCCAACTATTAAATAAAATTCTCCAAGTAATAGTCATACGGGGGACGATAAAAGTAGGTCATTACCTCCATTTATAAGAAAATGATGAGGCTAATTATAGGGGCATATGTGTTAAAAACACAATAATGAAGGGGTACTGAAAAAAAGAATAGGGGACGATTTACAATTCCAGAAGAGCAATGTTGTTTTATTATAGGAAAGTCATTTATTTATTGATAATATATTTACTTTGAGGCAGCGTTCAAAAAGAATGTGAAAAAAAACATAAACAGCTATGCCTATTATTTATCGACCTTGAAAAGACCTATGACAGTGCACCACATAAATTTCTTGAGGAGTAACCGCGAAAAGCGAACTGTTTGGGCTCTTCACGTTAATTTAAAAAAAACGCCCTTGTATCCTTCCATGCTTCGATGTAAGTTGTGAACGTTAGCCCTCCACTCCTAGCGGGTCAGTCTCCATTTAAATCCACAACGAACGGATGCCCACTTCTCTCCGTCACGCAAAGAAAATTCAGGATTCATTTTCCATATTTCCTCTTCCCTTTTCCCCTCATCCTGAACTAGGCTAACTTCTTTCATCATCTTTGGGGGCCGCACGAGACTGCTAATACAACCGCATCCTTGTACACATTTTTACTTTAACGCATTTTCAAAGGGAAAATTTAATTCACTATTTTTCTTCCTTTACCAATTTAGTGAGGGTGTTTAGTAAGGGCGTTAGGAGCAGGAGTACTGTCCTTATTGTTAGGTTAGGAGTCCGTTAAGTCATCAAATTTACTGGCCATGAATTCGAGCCTCGGAGATATAGTTACGGAAAAATCGAAAATAAGATTCTGCCTAAGTCGTAATCCAACCCTTTAGCACTTTGCTCCGTACTCGACGACCCAACCTTAGAAATTTCAGTAAAAAGATTCTGGGCGTTAGGGGCTAGATTCCGGGGGCTACATTATTACTTAGTAACTTTTATAAACCCTCTATTTTCTTGTTTAAAAATTCTGAAGTTAATAATTGTTTATTATCGTTAGGTATGTACTCATCTTCAACTGCATTTCCTAAGGAAGCTTTAATGATCCCATTTTCTTGAGCGACTCTCTTCTCTCGCATCTGTCTACTAAACATACTATATTTTTTTTTCTTTGGTATCTCCATTGTGTTCACGTCGGGTATATTATTACTACTAACCCCGAGTTGACAAGTTAATTCGAATTAAACTTTTTGCTAAATTCTTTCCTACAGCTTCAACAATAGTAAAACAACGATTGACATCGCCAGTTTCCAAGCAATAATCCACAATGATCACATAAATAATTATTTCCGTTACTTTTAGTATTCAATTTTAATCTAAAACATACTCAGTCAAACCAGACAAAAATATATACACTACGCCCTAAAAATAAAAAAACAAACAATTGGAGCCGAAGGATTCTTCTTCTTTCCCATATATTGAAATTTTAGCTGCCCTTAAACAGTAAATAATTACTTAGCTAAATAAAAAAATTATAAATTTATTAAATGTTTAAAATGGAAGAATGTACCTTTATAGTTGGATATGCCTTCTTCTGTAAATGCGTAAACTTTTATGTAGTTTTAGGTAGAAAAGTTCTTATTTTTCCTTCTTCTGTGCCTTCCATTATTGCTTCAATTGACGGACCATACTCCGTCTCATTCTTCGAAAGTTGTAGAATTCGATACGTCCGTCCTATAGTTAATTCTCATTCATGCAAAAAGTACACAGTATATTAGGCTCAAAATATATGGACGCCCCCATACTGAAACATCAAAACCGTATAGTACCCGACCCACAACAACTTTCTGAAATATTCGCAAACCACTTTTCCGACATATCAGATTCTCTTCTAGACTTCTCGGAAGAAATGAAATTTAACTTTATCAACTTTTCACTAGATCTACAATAACCCTCTAACATTCTTTGAGCTCAACTCTGCAATAAAAGACCTAAAGAATTCATCCCCTGGATATGAAGAGTTTCACAATATCATAATTAAGAATTCCCCACACGAAATAAAAATGCTTCTCCTAAATAATTTTAACAAAGTATGGGACACTATTAGTGATTTTTCGAAACATATGTTATTAACAACCGACGCCAGTAACATCGCGGTTTCTCAAATTTACGAAGGTAAAGATCACCCTATTGCATTTGCTTCGAAAACATTATCTAGTACAGAGTCCAAATAATTAACAATTGAAAAAGAATTATATGCTATAGTTTAGGCTTGTAAACATTTCAAGCCGTATTTGTATGGGCAACATTTCACCATAAAAACAGTCCACAAATATCTCCAATGGATAGTTTCAATGAAAAATAATAATACCCAAATAATGAAATGGATTTTCTTATTAAATTAATTTAGTTTTGATATCAAACACGATGAAGGACGGACAAACCAAGTCGCGGATGCATTAAGTTGAATAAAAATTGAAAACAACATTAACATTTATAAATTAAATGGTGTAGAGGATATGGACATAGATATTTAGAATTTAATTAATAATGATAAACAATTACTTTCCCCAAACACTTCAGAATACCAAGCACTTTTAAATGATATCGAAAATGAACTTCTGGAAGCAACAGATATTGAAAATATTAACGACGCGGAAAGTCTTGCAAAACAACACTCTCAAGAGAGTAGTAACAGACATACCTATCAATGTAGAAAAATAATAAATTTTCATAACTCCCGGAAACGAAGAACTTCAAATAGAAAGACCTTTTAATAAATTCCGGTACAAAATTGAAACAGCTTACCCTTGGAAAAATGATATCGAAGAAAAACTATTAGAGGTTATCAAAGCTAACGCTACAGACGGTATTTACTGCGAACCAAATGTGGAAACGTTTAGAGATGATTACGAGTGAACAAAATTTGTTGAAGATAAATGTTCAGCAGTTAGAATTTAGCGGTATAAAAAAAAACTTGTAACGGACTCAGATAATTTAAGTTAGGTATATTTAATTAAATTTCAAGTAATGTTAGAAGGATCTTGTCTGTCTGTGGCGGCGCCGAGTCATAAGTCCAATACGGAAATTAATCCGCATATTTAAAAAGTTAAATTCAATTCAAGAGATTCTCGGAATAACCATGACCACCAGGTTGCAGCACCAACCGGGATAAGAGTGTTGATGCTGGCTCGAATACGCCTTCAAATACGAGACCGTTCCCCCCCAAAAGTCAGAGTTAAAGGCTGGTGCCCGTAAGAAGCCGGGGGACCTGAGCAAGAAACCAGATGGAAGGTAGGAACTTTGCTTTATAATACAGTCAGAATTTTATTCTGGGTGAAGGCCACTTGTAGTTCAGTTGTAAATAGCGTCACTCAACTCTGACAATTAACTATTTTCTTTGTCATTCGGCCACAAAACAGATGGGAATCTTTTATTTAAGTATAATCCTTAATAGTTCATATGATTATTGTTGTAGGTGATGGATCGAGGTTTATTAATTAGCGGTTATGAGGTAATGATTACTGATGGGGAATATTTAAATTTGTAATTATTATTAGTGCATATGATTATTGTTATAGATAAAGGATATTATTTTATTATCAATTTAGTAGTGGTTTTAGCGATTATGATTATTGAGGGAGAATCTGGGATATGTTTTTGTTTTTTTTTATCGCATGTTATTATGCAGTACTATTCTGGAGCGTGGATCTTATGTTAAATTAGGGTTTTATTTTGTTGACTGGGGATTTCGGTTTAAATTTGTAATTATTATTATATTAATGCTTATTAATAATAGTTGAATGTAATTTTTATTTCGACATAATAGCATTTTATTTTGATAGGATAATGTTTTGGGTTTATTTATTTCCCTCGTTTCTCTAGGTGTCCTGGACTATACCCTGTCCTCTCCCAGCCCCTTTCAGGTGTCCTCGAAGTCCTAGATACGAGCAGAAGGTAACAAACTAATTGACATTCTAGAAAAATAAGAACAAACAGATTTAATTCAAGATTATCACGTCGGAAAATCGTGTCATCGCGGTATTATGGAAGCCTATGAAAAATTAAAAAGATATTATTATTTCCCGCGGATGAAAAATGAAATAGCGGCATACACAAATAAATGTAGCACCATACATCGTTGGTATAGTATCTACGCTACTCTTCACCGTTTTGAGCGCTTTTTACAAGGCTTAGTAGATGAAGAAAATGTCAGAACTGTTGAAGTTCCAATCTAGTACAGAATATGCTGTACATTCATTCTTTTCGTATAAGTAAAGTCAAGTAATATAAGTAGTATTTAGCCTTTTTTTGCCAGAGAATTAGACTTTCACAAATTGGTTTTATCACTAACTTGTGTACATAAAAAGTACAATATATAAAAAGACGGGCTATCTTCATTTTCTAAAAATAAAAAATAGGAATTAGATATTAAAAATAAATAAAATAAAAACATTTTTTCGTGGAACAAATAATTACAATATATAAATAATTATAATCAATAATTATACTCAAACATAAATAAATGAAACTTTCATAACTGTTATTCACATTTATTTTCCTCTCAGAATACACTAAACCAAATCCATATATCGAAATATAAAAGCCAAGGGAATGCAAAAGATATTATTATGGAGTGGAAAATAGTTGACTAGATAATTCTAATGACGGATTGAATTGCTAAGGGGGCGCAGTCAAAGTTAACACAAAATAAGCAGAACTATTTTTTTAATTTTGCCAACGTTTCGGCCTAAGTTGTAGGCCATCTTTAGGCAATTTCCTGACCATAACGGTAACCCTAGCCCTGCGTTTCTTCGCCTTATTATTTGTGACTAATTTATCAAACTAATTTCGTTTTGAATTGACTCTTGGGTAGTGAATGTTAGAGATTCTATGGAATTATTCGTGGACAAAGAATAAATTAAATCTGACTCACCTTCAGATTCAATAATTGAATAAGTAGGCGAATGAAAGTCTTGCACAACATTAGAAATTGGTGAAGGTTGAGGAAACACCGGAGATACAGCTACTTCAATGCGTCGTTTTTTTGGCTATTGGACGCTCATCAGTGTTGTTATCTGCGTAGGGATCAAAGTGACCATTAGAAAGATCTTGGGAAAAAAGTAACCTTTTGATAAGTTGGTATTCTGTACCAAATTTGGAATACAGGTTGCCATTTCGATACACTTCAAATACAAATGGATATATTTGACCAGCTCCGACTAACTCGCAGAAACCGCCATATGTAGAATGTTTTAACATATCTAATGTATCCTCTTCTTTTGTCCCATGGTTATTGCCATGACGGCCATGCCTTGGATTTATATTTACTTAACTATAGAAATTCTCCTGTTGCAGGGATAAAATATTTACCTTCCCAGCTCCTTCAAAGTAGGACTCTTAGATCAAAACTTCCTATAAGAGATAGCTGTCTGATACCTCGTGTTATATTGATGATCCACAAGTTAGTAATAAGACTTCTCAATAGACGTATTGTAATCAGCACTGCAGAAAACCAGCAGAATTTAACGAGGGTGATAATGTTTTAGAACAAGACAAGTTTACTAAATTTTGGAAAAGGGCACTTATAGTTAAAAAGCTTAAATTGAGGTCATATTTAGTAAGAATTAATGGCAAAATGTATAGGTGCAATGCAGTTATTATTAAGAAATACAATCCTCCTCGGAGAACGGATGCTGAATCACACTGTTACGAGCATAACAATCTTGATTTTTGATCTTGATTTGAAAATGCTGATGACTCAAATTATGTAGACATAGACAGAACTGCTGAGGGTTTAAATAACTCTGGTTGTTTCTTGCCATTGGACGTACCTTACTTTATTATAACTCGGTCAGGTAGAGTAATTAAAAAACCGGAAAGATTGGATTTGTATTAGTAGAATTTTGTTCTGTATTTTGTTGCTTTGTATTTTGTATTATGTTTTGAATTTAAAACTTAAGGATAGGGATGTTACGAGGGTCACCCGTTTGTGCAAAAACACAGGAGTAAATATAAACATTTTTATTGGAAAGAGCATACTTAACACTACTTCTCCGCATAAACTCCAAGCAAATTTAGGTATTTGTCATAACGTGTCAAGTTTTTATATTCCAGTGCCATAGTCCTCAGCCACCAGCGTATTGAGATACGCAGTCACGCCTCCCATCATTACTGGGGACGAAACATGGGTTTGTTATGGATCACCTGAGAGTAAACGACAGTCTATGGAGTGGCATCGTGCTCATTCACTAACCAAACCAAAAAAAATCAAGAGAAGAGAGGAATGGTTGACTGGATGATCGATGTAAGGAAGAAAAATAGTTGGGGGTGCAGTCAAATGAAACACTAAATAAGTGGATACTTATTTAATTAAGTGCCGACGTTTCGACCCACTTTGTGGGTCATCTTCAGGGCTAAGAAAGAAAAACAGACAACATACAATGAATACAATAAAAATACATTGAGGACTGAGTATATGATAAATGAGAAAAACTATATATGTAGAGAGGTAGAATTTTAGAACAAAAGTGAGGGATATATATGAATACAAAAAATTACAGAGAAAATGTACAGAACGGTGGTGATGCCAAAAAAAATTTTTACAACAAAGATAAAAGACGGAAGTAAACAGAAAGATATTTAAAAAAGAGAGAAAAGGTATAAACATCAGAGGTGAGAAGTAAAATTATGGAAAAGGTAGTAGAATATATATAAACTATAAAAGGTAAGATAATAGACTCCTAGGGAGTTTACATGAGTAAAATGATAGAAGATATAACCAAAATGAAATTAAAGAGTAAATAAAGGAAAAATAACAGTAGAAAGTCAAGATATGAATATAGAGTATAACAGTTTTTAAAAATCCATATCTATAGTATGAAGTGGTATAAATATATGACATAAATATACAAGGAATGTATAGAAATATAAGTAACAATATGGTATTAGCATGGAAATAGAGTAAAATATGAAGAAATAGTGATGTTAAATGCTAATGAAATCTTAGATAATAAAAACATATGATGGATGCCAAAAACTAATATGAGAAAATATGGTGTGCAATATGGAGAAGGAAAGGGTGAGGAGAAGATATGAGTATTAAAATTGTAATTACCTATAGAACGCTGCAGTGCGAGTAGACGCGGTCTAACTGACCAGAAAGTACGTTATGAGGGTGTTGCCAGCGAAATCTGACGGCCAAGAATATGACTAATTTCAAATTTTGAGATATATTATAAAAATATATTAATAGTAATATTTTCTTGACTATTTTTCGAAATATTGACTATTTTGTTATATTAAAATGTGTATCATGACTATTTTATAGAGAGCCGCGAAAATTAATGACTAAATTAATGGGAAAAGGTAGGGTGATAAAACAGTAGGATTTGATGTCAAGAGGTCAAAATAAGTATTATAGGAAAGAGACTATAGTAGTAACAGAATGACAATGGGAAGGAATAACAAGGTAAACTAATTTAAGGTTTATTTAGTAAGTTATCGATAGTAAATCGATCTTGAGGTTAACAGTGGAGGAATCTAAATTTATGTGGATGGTTTCAGAGAGTATGCGTTTATCATGGTTGGGAACAGAAGCTAGGATGGATGTATTATCAAAGTCTCATACTCTCTGAACAATACAAGCATACTCTCTGAAACCATCCACATAAATTTAGATTCCTCCACTGTTAACCTCAAGATCGATTCAAACAACTTATCCTCTTTCTACTCACAAATTTTCAACTTACTAAATAAACCTTAAATTAGTTTACCTTGTTATTCCTTCCCATTGTCATTCTGTTACTACTATAGTCTCTTTCCTATAATACTTATTTTGACCTCTTGACATCAAATCCTACCGTTTTATCACCCTACCTTTTCCCATTAATTTAGTCATTAATTTTCGCGGCTCTCTATAAAATAGTCATGATACACATTTTAATATAACAAAATAGTCAATATTTCGAAAAATAGTCAAGAAAATATTACTATTAATATATTTTTATAATATATCTCAAAATTTGAAATTAGTCATATTCTTGGCCGTCAGATTTCGCTGGCAACACCCTCATAACGTACTTTCTGGTCAGTTAGACCGCGTCTACTCGCACTGCAGCGTTCTATAGGTAATTACAATTTTAGTACTCATATCTTCTCCTCACCCTTTCCTTCTCCATATTGCACACCATATTTTCTCATATTAGTTTTTGGCATCCATCATATGTTATTATTATCTAAGATTTCATTAGCATTTAACATCACTATTTCTTCATATTTTACTCTATTTCCATGCTAATACCATATTGTTACTTATATTTCTATACATTCCTTGTATATTTATGTCATATATTTATACCACTTCATACTATAGATATGGATTTTTAAAAACTGTTATACTCTATATTCATATCTTGACTTTCTACTGTTATTTTTCCTTTATTTACTCTTTAATTTCATTTTGGTTATATCTTCTTTCATTTTACTTATGTAAACTCCCTAGGAGTCTATTATCTTACCTTTTATAGTTTATATATATTCTACTACCTTTTCCATAATTTTACTTCTCACCTCTGATGTTTATACCTTTTCTCTCTTTTTTAAATATCTTTCTGTTTACTTCCGTCTTTTATCTTTGTTATAAAAATTTTTTTTGGCATCACCACCGTTCTGTACATTTTCTCTGTAATTTTTTGTATTCATATATATCCCTCACTTTTGTTCTAAAATTCTACCTCTCTACATATATAGTTTTTCTCATTTATCATATACTCAGTCCTCAATGTATTTTTATTGTATTCATTGTATGTTGTCTGTTTTTCTTTCTTAGCCCTGAAGATGACCCACAAAGTGGGTCGAAACGTCGGCACTTAATTAAATAAGTATCCACTTATTTAGTGTTTCATTTGACTGCACCCCCAACTATTTTTCTTCCTTACAAAAAAAATCAAGACAGTTCCGTCCACCAGGAAACTCATGGCAACCATTTTCTGGGATCAAAGAGGTGCTCATTGATTTAAGGCCCCTAGAGACACAATTAATGCTAATGCGTATTGTGAAATATAAAAGAAATTATGGCCGGCAATACAAAATCGATGGCGAGGTCAATTGTCTACAGGCATCATTCTCGTTCACGACAATGCCAGGCCTCATGCAGCTGCGATAACACAACTTTTGCAGCAATTCAAGTGAGAAACCTTTGACCATCCACCGTATAGCCCGGACTTGGCCCCTTCGGATTTTCATCGGATTACAAAGGTTAAAGACATTCATATTCAAGAATTTCACAGCGATAAGGAACTTAAAGGAGGCGTGACTACGTATCTCAATACGCTGATTGCTGAGGACTATGACACTGGAATATAAAAACTTGACACGTTATGACAAATACCTAAATTTGCTTGGAGTTTATGCGGAGAAGTAGTGTTAAGTATGCTCTTTCCAATAAAAATGTTCTTATTTACTCCTGTGTTTTTGCACAAACGGGTGACCCTCGTAGAATGGTAACCATCTGTATAACCTGTGGGTTACCTCCTGTACGGAAACAGCATGTATTATTGTGTTCACGTGTGCAATAAAGTCGGCATGTTAGTTACTATGTGTTTTATTAAATAGTATATCCAAAAAAAAAACTATATTATTAAACAATTTATTTAATGGCATTGACCAGTTACGTGACCCGTTATGTTTAATTAAATAAATAAAAGATAAACATAAACATCACTGTTTGAGCAACCTCAAAATAGTTATTGGACCTTTCGATGAGAGCTCCGAAATGGATAAGGAAAATAAATTTCTGATTCAATTATACCAGATCGCATGTCATTTTGATTGTAACCTTTTATTAAACTAATAACATAAATCAATTTTCATAAATTAAATAACTAATACTTTTGATAATGAAAAACAATTAATTAAATTAAATGAACAATTTAAACGCTTTCATAATGAGAAAATGAAGTTATTAATACTAACTAAATTATCAACAACTAATTAATAACAAAAAGAAAACTAATATTATTTAATCTTACGATGATAAATTTAACTCTATTAAATTAAAATAAAATCTATTACAGAATAATGAATGTTTATGCGGTTTTCTGATTGCAATGATATAATAATGAAAACTCTTATCTGTCTGTCGAAGTAGTTTTCAGTAGATGGTAGATTCTCGGCAGGGCGAGCTGGATGTTGAGACGACAGAGGATTTTCGTCGGCAGGGCGAGCGAAGATGGTGAAACAATAGAGGTGGAGATGATCGACTGGGTCTATTCGAATTGGTCGAATCGATGATTAAGTTCAAACTAATTACACCTGCAGGTGGGCAGCAAATGAGTATCAAAATTCAACTTTGGGCTCCTAGAGAGCATACGATGTGCACGGCTAAGGGCTCGCGTCAACACTGTCTTAAAATTCACAAAAACAACTTTGGGCTCCTAGAGAGCATACGATGTGCACGGCTAAGGGCTCGCGTCAACACTGTCTTAAAATGCACAAAAACAACTTTGGGCTCCTCTAGAGCATACGATGTGCACGGCTAAGGGCTCGTGGCGACACTGTCTTAAAATGCACAAAAACAACTTTGGGCTCCTAAAGAGCATACGATGTGCACGGCTAAGGGCTCGCGTCAACACTGTCTTGGCTCGGTCTAGCCGGAGCGAACCAAAGCCGATCGACTCTCTTTTGTTTTTCTCTCTTCACTTTTATAACATATGTTTTCACACTTATTACAAATATTACACTTATATCTAAACCAAATAAAATTACCTTTTAAAGTTAAATTATTCTAAACAAATATGAAATAAACGTTTAAATTATTATATTAAATAAAAATGTGAAAAACAAGTAAAGATGATGTTCTTTCTTTTACGAAAAAATGATTTGATCTTTTATGATTAAAACTAATAAAACTTTATAAGGTTACTACTTCATCTGGCCTTAACAATCACAAATAATAAAGCTTCCGTAATCACTACTTATTTAGTTCAAATCAATGTAAACCACACATACGGAAACTATATGATTTTTTTTAGGAAATCATTATTGATAGATTAATCTATAATGAATTATTCATTATTTTAATTACCTTCTTATTAAGTTTCTCCTCTTTATCAAATGCTTTTATCAGTTGGAAGGTCATCCACCGCGTGCGTTGTCGAAATATCTTATTTCTTATACGTCTGAAAAAAAAATTATAATAAATAAATTATAACTTCACATATTCCAATTCAAATTATTAAAATATACGGTTTGGACATTAATTTTATAGGAGGATATATGAATTACTCAAATTTATTCTTTAAAAAATGACCAACTTCGGATAATTTGGCCATTAGCAATTTCAAATTAATAATAATAATCCCAGAGGACCATAGCATGATTATCTCATCATGGATACCAACAAACAACAAAAAGCATTATCAAATGATACTTTCATAGAACAGCTGTTATAAGAAGGTAGAAATCTAACTGACTTACAGGAACAATTAGAAATCATATGACATTATCTTTTCTAAGACGTAATTTTTTGAAAAACTTGCCATCGTAGAATATTAGAAGCATACTAACATCTAAAAAGAGAAATATATTTTCCAAATATGAAAGAAAAATAACTAAAGCTATAAACCAGTGCGATATTTGTAAAAAAAGTAAATATGATAGAAGACCTATTAAAGCTAAATTTCAACTAACTAGCACACCTGAAAGAACTTTTCAAGAAATAATGATAGACTTATTCTTTTACAATAAACATATTATATTTACAAGCATAGCTACTTTTTCAAAACGTTTATATGCACAAATTATTAATTCTAAAAATGCCTGGGATCTTATAGAATTACATACTGCGGTTGAAAATTTATACATTATTCGAGTCTACCTAAATTATTGTCACTGGAATGATAATTTTTCAAAATTACTAAATTTACTTTCTGATTTTGATGAAAAGTATTTGCTTGTGGGCGACATGAATGAGAGATTGGCGGAGAGGCAGGTAATCCTGGAATGTATTTCTCAAGAGAAATGTTTGGTGGGGTGCAGCAGAAAATCGAAAGATAAAATTTTAAATTCTCGAGGTCTATCTTTCTTAGAAATTTGTGATGACTATGAGTTGGTAATATTAAACGGCCGTACAAATGGTGATCCTGGTGGTGAATTCACGTCCGTTTCGGGAAGAGGTAGTTCAGCCATAGCTATCTGCTGTGCTTCGGCCTCTAGGTTGAAATACATCAAAGATTTCAGAGTTATAGACAGAATTTATACTCAGCACATGCCTATCGAGATTACATTGGAATTCAGTCAAGAAAGTAATGTTAGAAATAGCAATGCCCCACAATTAACCAGATTGCGGTGGTCATGGCAGGATCAATTGTATTTCCAATCAAAAATAGAGTAATATAAATTTAGACGGTGTTAAGGATCCAGATTTAAAATTTAGAACATTAGTAAACAGTATTATTGAATATGCCTTTCATAGTAACCAGGTGATTATTGGTAGAACATTGGGGAAACAACAGTGAATGTAAGAAGTCTCGAGATATGTCCTTTAGTTTGTTGAATTTAGTTAGGAAACGGAATAACGGTAACACTAAACAGCTGAATTTAAAAGCAAATAGGGAATATAAAGAATTGTGGATCAAAACACGTAACGAGTACTATAAAACCCTAAATGAAAAATTTATAGCCACTAAAGATCCAAAAGATCTCTGGATATTAATAAAGCAATTTAAGTCTAGAAACTTTAATAGTGAATCCAATATTACAGGAGAGCAATTTATGCTTTATTTTAAATCGCTCTTGAATCCTACTATAAAGGCTCCACAAATGTTATATGTCGTTCTTAATTGGGAGGTAACTGAGCTGGATAAGGAAATAAGTCTGGACGAACTGAAAAGCACATTAGCTAAGGCGAAAAATAATAAGGCTCCGGGACTTGATTCGGTGCCTTATGAATTTTTCTATAACTAAATAGAAAATTTCAGAGGAATATCCTTCATTGATGTTCATTTACCAAACTATCTACTTCATTGATGTTACCACCAAACTATTGACTGGTATTTTATCGGCACGTTTGTGGACCTGGGTGGACACAAATAAAATTTTAAATGAGTTCCAAGCGGATTTCGTCCCGGCTATTCAACTGTAGACCACATTTTCAGTTTGTTTAGCATAATCAATTTTACAGTAGCAAAAGAACGCCGAAAACTGTATTCATTCGTTATAGATTTCAAAGCGGCATTTGAGTGCATAGATAGGGCCTGCAGAATTACTGTTGGTTGTGGAATTTGGATATAAGCCTAGCAAAATCAAAAATAATGGTTTTTCGTAAAGGGGTCAGATTGTCCAAATTTGAGAGGTGGGACATAGGAGACAACGCAGTTGGAGTCGTCAACGAATATAAGTATTTGGGTGCTATAGTTAACCCAAAATTAGCACTGGGGCGCCATTTTTCGGAAAGAGTCAGCCACTCGAAATTTGGTTTGAATTCCACTTGGAGAAATTATATGACTAGAAAAAATGTCCCTTATACAACAAAGCTAGAAGTTTATAGGTCGGTTTCTCAGGCGATAGTTGGTTATGCTGGACAGGCTTGGGGTTTCGAGCCTTATGAAGTTTTGGAAAAATTCCGAAGAAATTTTTTGAAAAAACTATTATTTCTCCTAAAATATGCACCAAATTATCATTTGGCACATGAAACTGTTATTGTACACATACACACTTAAAATTCATTTTGACTATGCTTTGAAAGTCCTGGAAATGCCGGATTATCGCTTGCCACACATCTTAGCGAAACAAGTGATAAAAAAGAAAGTTTATTGGTACAGAAAGTGGGTGAATTTTGAGGAACAATATGGAATGAATCTCGATCAGACCCATCTGACTTACGCTGGAAGTTGACTGCACTTAGGCGCTGTATAGAAGAATCGGAGAAGCAAAATAATTAAGATAAGTGTCTGCAATCTAGATTTAACATGTATGCAGGGCTATGTACGGTGGGTAGTACCTACAACTTATCTTAATGATATTCTTGACCTTAGGCCGATACGTTCAATTTTCCGCTGCAGGACTGAATTACTAAACTTAAGTTCAAAACAATGGGCTCAAGAAAGTTTGGACAATTGTCCAATTTGCAATTCCGAAGAAAAAGAAGACACTCCTCATTTCTTGGGAACCTGTCATGTATATGGTGAAATCAGAAAGAAGTACTTTGGTAGCGTCACTTTTGCCGCGGAAGAATTACTTAGCCTACTAAATGGCGCCAATTTGAAAGCCTTAAGTCAGTATGTGCAGGAGGCCATGTCCCGAAGATCGCGAGTAATTAGCCAATAGATAGATTGATATATGTTGATACAATCATAGATTTGAGGGGTAAATACGAAAATAGGCAAGCATAGCTAATTTGATTAATTAAAAAAATTTGCATTATAATAATTTAAATATGAAATGTACTTATATTGGTTTATGAACTATTAAAGGCTTTAATTGAATTGTGATATTATTTTTATTATTATTGGATGCTTTAAGAATTCATATATTAATTTTTTAATTGTTCTTATTTATGTATCTATGTATATAAATTTATATTTATTTATTAATTAATACTTTAGAGATAAGCAAAATAAATGAGATTGTTAACACAGACCTCGACAGACGGATCACCCATTGTCTAGTGTTGTTATTAAGTTTTAATGATGTTTTACTGTATATATATTTCTTTGTATTTTTTCCAAATAAACCAAAGATTGTTCAATCAATCAACTGAAATCTTAAAACTTAACGCTAATTCAAATAAACAATATAAATTTGATAGGACTGTACAAACAAGTGTAATAGCTTACAATAATTCACTTAATCAAAATCTTAAACTAACAACTAATGAAATAATTGGACTACGAAATCCTATACAATGCCCCTAGGGGGGCGGAAACCGATATGGATGCGGCCACACCAGGCACATCAAGTGTTAATAATCCTCCAAAAAGAAAAAGGGGTGATGTTTTGCACTATAATATAGATGTTTCAAACAGCTATGATATATTTTCTGATTTAGACGACGAAAAAGTTATCGCCAACTTATCAGCCGCCAACATTAGACGCAAAAAGAATAATCAATTTCCTCCTATAATTGTAAGTGGCTCATATAGTAGCATGAAGGAAGCACTTAATAAAATAAAAACTAAAATAAATGAAGTACATATGTAGTGCTCTGGAAACAAAACAACCTTTTATGTGTATAGCAGCGAAGATTTCTCAACTATCAAAAATAAATTAAAAGAAAAAAAATCTCGGTTTTCATTCCTACACACCAAAAAAAAAGTATGGTTATCTTGAAAGGAATGCCACCAGAAACCACATCAGAAGAGATCACAGCTGATCTACGGAACCAAAGTTTGGAAATTTTTAAAATATATCAAATTGAAAAAAATCTGAAAATGAGCCCATAAAATTACCAGTAGCAGTAGTCATTCTGGAAAATAAGGAGCAATTGAACAAAATAAATTATTGCTGTAACATAGCAATAAAGTGGGAAATATACAGGTAAAATAAAGAAATAACGCGATGTTTCATTTGCCAAGAATTTAACTACGTAGCACGAAATTGCTTAAAAAAATCTAAATGCTTAAGATGCTTGGAAGAGCATCCAAAGTCTGTCCTAGTTCTTTAATCGACGGATTCACCCCGAAATGCTGTAATTGCTCTGAAGCACACTTTTCCAATTCACCACAATCCACCAAATGCAGAAGGAATTTAGAACTACAGTTATGTAAAAAGAAAACTACTTTAAAGGCAGCACATCGAAAAAATTTCAAACCAACCGAGCAAGCATTTCCCTCCCTTCCAACACCGAAATCACAATGGCCTCAAAATACCTTCTCAAGGAATCAAAATTGAAATAGTGAACCTTCATTTTCAGACTGTTTCAAAGAAATAAAAAACATTTTTAGTTCATTTAGCATAGGTAAGATTATTACTAAATTTAAAAACACGTTATTACAACTAAAAAATGCCGACGGTATGTCCAAAGTATTTATTCTAATAGAGGGATTACTCTCTTTAATAGATTAAGGATCATGATAATTGATATAAATAAAGATAATACTCATAGGTATATACAGTTCATAAGATCTGGTGATGTAGAATTGCGCACCTCCTAGGACTTCACTAATCCTATTCACAATAGCCACATCAGCAAGATTTCGTCAATCACGCATAATCCCGAACTTCACAATAAATTCTTTCTCAGTAAACTTTTTCTCGTTCCTCTTATCACAAAGGCCAAGGCCACACAAGTATATACACACTAGTATCTCACTCAAAACGAACTGCTTACAATCTCCGGTTCTTTATCAATACAAATATCAAACAAACTCTTATTTTAGTGTCTTCACTGCTTTTTTATCTCGATTTATTTATTTCTAATACCAATTGCAAACCAAGAATATATGACAATTAATAAAGGAAAAATTAAATTAATGATGTGGAACGCACAAACAATTCGTGGTAACGATGTGGAAGTTAAATTATTCCTAGAGGAAAACAAACCACACTTTGTTTCAGTATGTGAAACCCGCCTGGCTCAGTAGGATAGATTACACTGTTCTGCACGAAAATCCTCCTTCAAACCAAAACATGCTTTCTTACTGTTATCAGATGTGCTGAACACGAATTTGAAGTCAGATTTTGTCTATCACGCACAGTTTCCTGAGAAGTTATAGATTTTTATCCAAAAAGGTGAGTTCTTTGTGGATTTGACGAATTTTTTTTCGGCATCAAAACATAGTGAAAAAAATTCAAAAGCCCTATGATTTTGAGCGCAATGGAGTATATTTGAACGAAAAAAATTTGATGGGAATATTACAAGTGGTTAAAGAAATGTGGCTAAAAGTGTTTTTTCAGTTTTTGAGCTTGAGGCAGGGATTTGGTCTCTACCTGGATCTTTAGGGGAATGACCCTCCTTTATCTTTTATGGTCTTTTATGGTGGTACTCTTTTCATTCAAATCCTTACCTGCCCCCCTTTCACCCTCAATACCCCAACTCCCCCCCCCCTCCCACTCAGCCCCTATCTTGTCACTATTTTCTTCTAGGATTTGATCAGTACTCTCGAGGCTTTCGCTAAACTCACTTAGTTGGATATTCAGTTGTGCTATAATTGTTTTTGGAACAGTTCACTTTTTCTCTGTAATGTCACGACAGTGTATAAATAAGCCTGATTCCTTTTGATATGTTTGTGGTGAAGTCACATTTAAGTCCACTCAGAAACCTCTGACTCCGCTGGAGAAGAAGGCATACGAGTTATACTTTGGATGTAAAGTAATGTAAAGTGATGAGGACAAATCATGGGCTCCTAAAATATGCTGTAGTTCATGCTCACGTTCTCTGAGTGGTTGGCTAAATGGGACACATAAGTCAATGCCATTTGCAGTTCCCATGATATGGCGAGAACCTACAAATCACGTGACCGATTGCTATTTTTGCATGACCACAATCAAAGGTTTCTCGTTCAAAAGCAAAAAGAAAATTGTTTATCCCAACATACCCTCTGTCATGAGACCAGCTCCACATGATGCCTCCATGCCCATCCCACCAAATCCGAGTAAGTTCCGTCTTAGTTCTGAAGAGGGCAGTGATTCTGAAAGCGTTTCACCTCAACCTGGAACCAGTCAACAAGAAGAAATTTCAACTTCGTTCAGCCCTTCTGAAACTCAGTCACAGCTCATAAATCAGAGCCGATTGAATGATCTTGTTCGTGATTTAGATCTCCCAAAATCAAAAGCTCAGCTGCTTGGGTCAAGGTTGCAACAATGGAACCTCTTGGAAGGAGGCGTGAATATATCTTTCTTCAGAAAACGGGAATCAGGAGTTCTATGCTTTTTCACGATGGAAGAAAATCCAGAAACTTCATCTGCCAATCAATCCAGAGGAATGGAGACTATTCATTGACAGCTCCAAGTTTAGTTTAAAAGGAGTACTCCTTCATAATGGAAACAAACATTCATCTATCCAAGTAGCTCATTCGGTCCACATGAAAGAAACCTAAGACAACATGAAGATACTTCTACAAAAAATCAAGTACCATGAGTACAAATGGCGCATTTGTGCAGATCTTAAAGTGGTAGCCATGCTTACAGGACTCCAAGGAGGTTACACTAAACTTTGTTGTTTTTTGTGCGAGTGGGACATCAGAAAAGAGGAGACCATTATGTCGTAAAAAAATGGCCAGAGCGTAAGGAAAAAGTAGGTGAAAAAAACATTGCCAATCCTCCATTAGTGGACAAAACCAAATAATTTTACCCCCACTCCACATAAAATTGGGGCTAATGAAAAACTTCGTAAAAGCAATGGACAAGGAAGGAGGAGGTTTCATGTTCTTAAAACAAAAATTTCCGCATCTCAGCGATGCTAAGATAAAGGAGGAAATTTTCGTAGGACCCCAAATTCGACATCTACTCAAGGACCTCACTTTTGAAGCAAAGTTAAATACTACTGAGAAAAAGGCTTGGATTGCTTTTCGAGAGGTATGTGCTAAGTTTTTGGGAAACAAAAAATCTAGAGAATACCGAAAAATAGTCCAAGAACTGCTTACTTCATATAAAACATTGGAATGCAATATGTCCTTAAAAATACATTTCCTGCATAGTCACCTAGACTTTTTCGCCCCAAATTTGGGTGCAGTTTCGGACGAACATGGAGAACGATTCCACCAAGATATATCCAGAATGGAAAAAAGATATTCTGGCAAATAGAATGAGAAGATGCTGGCGGATTACTGCTGGACACTGCAGCGGGAGACAGAGGAGGAAGAGAACAAAAGAAAAAAAACTACTCATTGACGATGTGTGTATATTTTTTGAGTTGTGTCATATCTAGTATTATACCTGATAGCATGCAGGATTCTATTAATTATATTTTATCGTTGAAAAAGAAAAAAAATCTGTTATAATAAAGACAATAATTTTCAAATACAATTTTTCATTTTTTCCAAGTTTCACCTCTTTTCCAAGTTTCTCTCAAAATCAGAGGCTGATAGAATTTTTCTGAGTTCGGATTCGGACTCACCACACCTGAAAACATGAGAAACAGGCAAAATTGTTCAAGGGAGGGGAGAAAAGTTTTTTTTTGCAGAACAGTGTTATCAGTTCCGGGATACGGCATATATCGTAAAGATCGTAACAGGGCGGGAGGAGGCGTCATGCTGTTAGTTCGTTCCGGCATTCAACACCACTTCATAGAGGTGCCAAAATTAAAATTTACCGAAGCAGTAGTCAGTAACACAATAAGAAATAATATACTGACTACAATCATATCGGTCTATATACCTCCAAATAAATTAAATATTAAAGACATTGCTAAATCATTTCCGTTAAATAAAATTATATTAATATACGGTAATCTGAATGCCAAAAGCTTACAGAGGAACTCCCACAGCACTAATAAAAATGGTAAACTCTTATTAAACTACATAGTAAACAATCAAATAGAATTACACAGCCCTTATGAGCCAACCCACATCCCCACGCAACACGATTACAAACCAAGTATAATAGACCTAGCTCTTACCAAAAATATACATAACGCATCCACACTCATCGCTTTATCATACCTTAACTCGGATCACAACCCCGTGATTTTCTGTTTAGGGTCATCTTTATCAATTAACCTGAAAACAAGTAAATTTGGATTCAAACAGGCTGACTGGCAAAAATTTCGAAAAATAATAGATTCTAAAATAAACTACAACCTAATAATTAATAACTCTCACGAGATTGACTGCAACCTTAATAATTTAAACCTACTAATCAAACAAGCCATGACAGAAACTATCCCTCAACATTCTTCACAGTCTTACCGTAATTATAATTTACTGTCTCCTCTACTAGCACTCATAAAATTAAAAATATACTTAGGAGAAAATACCATCGTACCATAAGCACTCAAATTAAGACAGTTTTTTATAATTTTAACAACTTCGTTAGCTGGCAACAACTTTAAAATCATGTAATCCTGGTGAAAATAAAATGTGGAAAATACATAAAATTCTGACCAAAAATGCTACTAAAATTCCCCCACTGAAACAGAACAATAGTTTTGTCTACACGGACAAAGGCAAAGTCGATTTATTACCCCGTTATTTCCAATACACGAACTCTACCACTTCGATTTTTGGCTCTAACCATCACAATCGAAAAATAAATAAATCTGTCCGGAACTATTTAAAAACGTCATTGGAAAGTAATTTACTCACTATTTAACCCAAAGAAACAGGAAAGATTATAAAAAAATTAAAAACAAAGAAAGCCTCAGGAGACAATGGCTTCCCTGTACAGGTTATAAAAAACCTAAGCAGGAAAACCATCTACCACATTAGGAAAATATTCAATTCAATATTAAGGCTTAATTACTTTCCCTCCGCTTGGAAAATTTCCAAAACAATCGCCATCCCAAAACCTAATAAAAACCCAAATAATTTTACGAGTTACAGACCAATTAGCCTGCTAAACATTTTATCCGAAATCCTGGAACGCTTGGTTTTAAAACAAATTCTTAGCCATGTAAATCAGAACAAACTGATCAAAGATGAACAGTTCGGTTTTAGAGAACAGCACTCCACTGTCGACCAACTAGCTCGTCTTACCGACTTCATGACACAAGGATTCAACGATAAAAAACATACAGGCATGCTCATGTTAGATCTAGAATAAGCTTTCGATACTGTTTGGCATTACGGTCTTATTTACAAATTAATCTTGCACAAATTTCCTCTATACCTAATACATATCATATATTCCTTCCTTTCTAATTGACAATTCTATGTTGAAATAAACACTTCTAACTCCAAAGCACTTCTCCTACCCGCTGGACTTCCTCAAGGCTCCTGCCTATCCCCAATCCTATTCAACCGGTTCATATCCGATCTCCCAAAACATACTAAAGTAACCACATCGCTTTACGCAGACGACACCGCTTTGTTCACAGTATCATACTGAATCGATGCTGTCTTTACAAAACAGTAATCCGCTCATTGATAACCTATGCCTCAACTGCCTGGAGTTCAACCTGCACCAGAAATTATGGAAAGTATGAAGGGGTACTAAACCTATGCATGAGGATTATCAAAAATTATCCCCACTACACGAACATATCGACTATGCTTAGGGATCTTGAACTTCCCACTATTAAACATTATGTTTCAGCCCAAACAAAAACATACTTCGAAAAAACTCCAGCTCCCGAAAACCCATTAATCCGAGAAATCGGTAACAATTATTACGGCCTACTGGGTGTAAAATGAATTAAACTATTACTAAATTCAAGATATTAAAATTTATTAACAAATTAAAAATACTACAAGGAAATTATTTAAAACAATTAAATTATTAAAGTAATATCAATTTACAATAACAATATTCTACAGATTATTACCTAGGCCTAACTGTTATCTAATTACTTAAATAATATACAAATAATATAAAATATTGCTAATACTAAAAAACTAAACTATTTATATAAATTTGTACAAATACAATAATATTATTCTATAGTTAACAACTACAATTTAACACTTACAGTTCGCTAATTAAAGTCCACCGACCGTAAAACTCTCAAAATATGACAAACTGAACACAGCTTACCCTTATCACACAGCCACTAACTGTCACTCACACGGACTGTCACAACATTACTCACTTACTACAGACTTATTACAGACTGACTGCTAAGGCTCAGGCGGGCGGCATATATAGGCCCATCGAATGTTCGAGACAGCCGAAAGAGTGTGGGGGGCTTCTAGGACCTTCGAGGCGCGTCTAATCGGTCTTGATCCTTCCAGCTCGTCTTAGTCCCTTCAGCCGGTCTTTCTCTATCTCTGACCGTAACACTATGATATACATTCGCTACGACGCTACATGCACAAAAGAACAAAACATATACTTCTTTCTTAATAAATCACTATTCGCAGGTATTGTAATCTAGTTATCTGTATTTATTATTTAGTTATTTATTTTCTATTTAATGTTTTTCTTCTCAGCATTGCTGGTTGATATGTCTTAACCGGACCATGGTCAAGGTCAAGCTTAATCGTCTTATTTATCGATATTTAGAAATTTCCGTACAATACTAGCAGTTCCCAACAACACTGCTTTTTGTAGTATTTCAACTTCCTTGTTCAATTCAAGGATTTTCAAGGATCTTATTGTTTAAGTCCATTCGTAGACACTACAATTGGCGGTATTTCAACCCTCACCAGTCCATAAAGATGCTTCAACTCTTCGCTAAGCTCCTGATATTTCCGAATTTTTTCTCCTATTGTTTTGTGCACGTTATCGTCGGAAGGAACTCCTATCTCAATAATCTGTGCTTTCTTTGCTGCCTTGTCAATAAGCACGATGTCAGGTCTGTTGTGAGATATATGGTGGTCTGTTATCATCGTATGGTCCCAATATAATTTAACATTACCACTTTCTAATAATGCTTCAGGGTGATATCTGTAGAAAGGTTGGTGATCTTTAATTAGATCACATCTTTTAGCAACTGCTTGATGAATGACCTTCGCTGCATTATTGTGTCTTTGGAGGTATTCTTTTCCCACTAGTACCTGACAGCCTGAGGTCACATGTTGTATTGATTCATTTGTTGATTTACAAAGACGACACTTATCATCAATGGCCTCTTGTAAGATATACTTCCTATACGAACGCGTTGCCATTACTTGATCTTGTATAGCTAAAAGGAATCCTTCTGTCTCTGGAAACATACTTCCATTTTTCAACCATTGGACAGATGCTGCTAAATTTATTCCAGAGGTTTATAAGGCGTTGTAAAATCTGCCGTGAAGTTGTTTACATTTCCATGACTCAGTAAGACTCTCAGTTAGGTTCTCGTTTTGTTCCTCTCGAAGCAAGTTTAGTGCCGTATATCCGTGGTCAAGCCTTGTAATCGCAGATAATACAGGTGAAGTACTGCTCATGACATAGGCCTTAAGTTGTGCTTCCTGTTCTCTGCACGATTTTAATAAACTAGTGAGACCTCTTCCTCCTTGTTTCCTGGCTATATATAGTCGTGGGACTGAGGAGTTGGGATGCCGTTGTCTCGATTTCACCATATGCGTTCTAATGAAACGGCCCATTCTTTTAAGATCGGTATCTGACCATTTTAATGTACCAAAGGAGTACGTGACCGCTGATATAGCACATGTATGCAAAGCTTTTTATCAAATTTCCAGAGTTTAAATTAGTTTTTAAGATCCTCTGAACTCGTTTCTTGAATTCATCCTCAATTGTTTCTTTTACGTCCTTCTTGAACTTTAGAAGCTGCGTGATACCCAGATATCTGTATGAATCAGTTTTCTTTAACTGCTTGATAACTTCTCTGTTTGAAAGTTCTATATTCTTTGCATCTTTATACTTTCCTCTGTGAATGTTAACAGTTGCACACTTGTCCATTCCCAATTTCATGCCAACATCGGTGGTAAAAGAGCTCACTGACTCAAGTAAACTTTTCATGTCTCTCTCATTCCTGGTATATAATTTCAAGTCATCCATATAAAGTGAGTGTGAAATGATTACTTCTTTGTCAATTGCGTAACCCATACCAGAATTATTTAGTATGGAGCTTAATGGATTGATGGCCAGGCAGAACCACAATGGGCTTAATGTATCTCCCTGAAATATTCCTCTCTTTACAGGAAGGGTTCTATTATCTTCAAGTTTCTCATTTGTTGGATATTCAAGTGATATTCGCCATAGTTTCATGAGTCGTTGTAAGAGCTCTATTACGTTTTTATTAACTTTATAAATTTTAAGGACTTCTATTAACCAATCATGAGGAACCGAATCATAGGCTTTTTGGTAATCGATCCACGATATGGAAATGTTCCGACACTTTTTGGATACCTGAGACGCTATAAATGAGTCGATGAGCAGAAGCTCTTTGCATCCTTTTGAATTTTCTTTGCATCCCAGTTGTTCATCTGCCATCAATTTGTACTTTCTTAAATGCAATTTTAGTTTATAACTTATTATTGCGGTCAATAATTTATAAACGCTATTTAGGCAAGTTATTGGACGGTATTCTTTTGGTTCTGCTTTTTCTTGTTTCTGTTTCAAAATCAAATACGTCTTACCTAAACAAAAGTCGTTAGGAGGAATAACTGAATTACATAGTAGTTTCTGATAATAAGAAGCTAATACGTTGTGGGAGCTTGTAAAATATTTCATCCAGTAATTTTGAATTTTATCTGGTCCAGGCGCTTTCCAGTTATGTGTTGTTTTAATTGCATTTCGAACATCTTCTTCTGTAATATTAATAGTATCCATTATCGGAACATGTTCAGTTTCTTCGTATATATTATTCAGCCAGAATGCACTCTTATTAAAATTTTTTGGTATGCTCCATATATTTTCCCAGTAACTAGTAAACTCAGACTCCTCTGGATGTGAGGGGGAGATTGATGATTCGTCTTTATTTGATTTAAGAGAGCGATAAAATTTTTGTTCATTCATTTTAAACAAATAGTTTTGCTTTCTACGGGACTCGGCTTTTGAGTATCTTTTGAGTTTATTTGCACAAACAGCGAGATTTTGTTTTAATCGATCCGATAGCATTAACAATTTTCGATTAACTTCAGATCTATTGATGGTACCTAAATGCTTAACAATGAGTTCATCAATACTTGTTTTTAACTTTAGAGATGCTTTTTCGGGGTCGTTTAGGTAGTTTGTGAGAACTCCTATTTTCTTCCTCAAATCACTCACTTTATTTTTCAATCTTCTTTTCCACGGCGGATCAATATTGTTTTTTTCTGAAATATTTTTTCTCTTCCTAGGTTCACTATTGTTTACTAGTCCCAATTGCTTTGTAACGGTACTTGCACCTACATATATCCAATGTCGAATCTCATCAATTTCATCTTCTGTAATGTATTCTTCTAAAATACTGTTTACTGCTGTGACAGTATTCAATGTTCTTTTACAGTATGGCACTTTAGGTATTATCGGACGTAGCTGTAGTGGAATACCATGATATTTGATATGTTCAGTCATTAAAATATTACGAATAATTGCATTGTCTATTTTACTTAAGGCTTCCTCTTCGTTGATAATATTCGATACTGGGCTTTCTTGGTTTCCAGTGTTTCCTGACCTCCATTGTTTTCCTCGATTGGTTGTAGCGCATCTTGGTTCATTTTACGTCCGACATCTCTCTTAATGTCGTTTATTTCGGCCATTGATAGGAAGTTCCTGCTGAGTACTTGCTTTACTTGATCAGCAATGCGTTGAGAGGATAGTTGGAGCTGAGGAAATTTTTCATTCCAAAATGTAGTAATCCTTGATCTATATCCTATTTTGTTGGTTTCAAGATTTGTTGCCAAGAAATAAGCTCGGATTGCCGCTGCGTTCATTTCACGCGTCCATTTCATCCGATGTTGGTTATTTCTTCGGCGTGTTATATCTCTTTGTAATGTGGGAGACTGAAGAGAATCCAAGCATAAAGTAGAGACAGGCATATTTCCTTGAGTGGCCGGTCTTACGGTTCCATACGGCATCGGGACACCGCTCGCACTGTCTGCCGATGTCGAAGGCTGTTGGTCCAATCCCTCCAGAGCAGCCCTAACTCTGGATTCGTCCGAGGCAATTCTTCTATTGCGTAGCTCCATATTTGTGGGTAAAGTGCATTTTATACCTACTGCCAGGTCTACTTAGGGAAGGGAGCCCCCTAAGGTATGTACTGTTTATGTCCTTTATGTCAGTGTGTGTGTTTCGGTGTAATGTTGTGCGTTTTTGTGATTGGTGTACTGTACTCAGGAGTCCGGGGGAGCGTAAGACCCCAGCAACTGCAATCATCAGCTGCCCCTTGCTATTTAATTATTATTATAATATTTATTTACTTTATTATTATCATTTTTATTTATTTATTATAATTTTTTTTTTTCAAGCGGGCTTTTTCTACATTTTTCCTGCTATTGTAAAACTTATTTATAAAAGGTAACTGAATTTAATTAAAATCACTGTTCTTTAAACATGTAAAGGAACACCGGCACACGTATTCACACTTATGCTGCTTGTATATGTAAAATTGCAAATAAAGTTGGGTTTTTTGGGTTGTTTTTTTTTACATACATGCTTATTTTACTCACTTAAATAAATTACAAAAATAGTTTATGATAAAATTACTAATGAAAAGGAAAACGAACAGATAGACTTAACGAAAATAGAGAAGAACCACGAGAATTGAACGAAGCCACTATTTACGTAAAAACTCCTAAAGTTAAAAGTAAAAATAAAAATCTATATAACAAATTAAAAATTAACAATCAACATGTAAATAATATAAAACGTCCTAATAAAAAGAAGAAATCTTACTTTCGTGTTTCAGATGAAGAACCTAGTCATTCTTCAACTACTCTTCATACAATGTAATTTGTTAAAAATACAAGACATGACACAATTAAAAATAATATTAACGGAAAAAACATAATTGATACAAATAAGCAATTAATTAATAAATATGAAAAAGATGTAAAAACTATTAGTAACAATTATAACAAGATTCAAGATTTTATTAATGAACTAAATAGAGAAGACAAACCTTATTATTATTTATCATTTATTATTTATTAGTTTAGCATACACAGTCATTAGAACAAAAATTAAATGCACTATTTACTATGCTATTGTTGGTTATTCAATAAAGTTTCTTTTTAAAAAGTGATTCAGTGTTGGAGGTTATTTAATTATATATATCCTCGCGCGGATCTCATTACCGCGTAGGGGAGCGTCCCACGGGTGGCGGATGTGGGGATGGTCGGTGGAAATTCTCTGGAAGTTCCTTCCGGCTAAGACCGATGGACTCGCTGACCAACAATGAGGGCGCCCCCCCCCCCAGGCTTGATGGAGGGATGTGACGTAGGTTAGACGATGACGACGAATATATAGAAAAATCGTGGGTAGAGATTAGGCATAATATTAAAGAAGTTGGTAACTTGTGTATTGGGAAAAAGGACAGTAAAAAGAATAAACCCTGGTTCGACGATGAATGTCAAATATGTGTGAAAAAAGAAAAGTCGCAAAATAAAAGTTCTTAATAATCGCGTCAATAACTATGTAGTCGATTTCCGAAACATTAAAATTGAAACGTCAAAACTCCTTAAAAATAAAAAAAGACAATATCTTAAAAGAAATTAGTAAAGATAGAAACTAGTAGAATCGAAAGTAACATAAGGGACATGTACACGGGTATAAACAGGTCGCGTTAACGGTATGTTCCTGCAATGGCTGCAATTAGAGACAATATCTTAACTGATTCTACGTATATTTTGAGTCAGTTTAAAAATCACTTTGATAGCGTTTTGAATTCCGGAATAAATAATCAAATCCCTGTATCAGAATACCAGAGTGCCGAACCATTTATAGAAGGTCCGAGTAAGGAGGAAGTCGAAATAGCCATCGGAAAATTAAAATCGTACAAAGCGGCTGGGGTCGATAATATTCCTAGTGAACTGATAAAATGATGCGGGGAAGTAGGACTCTCGAAGATTCACGTTTTTGTTACAAAGATATGGGAACAAGAAAAAATCCCCAAAGAATGGAAAGAATCTATACTTATTCCAATACACAAAAAGGCGCCGAGGACGGAGTGCAATAACTACCGCGGAATCTCGCTCCTACCGACTAGCTATAAAATATTCTCATTAATCCTAACTAGTAGAATTACAGAATACACCGAAGAAATTATCGGGGATTATCGGTGCGGTTTTAGACGAAACCGTTAAACTATCGATAAAATATTTTCCTTGCGCCAAATACTAGAGAAAAAAGTAGAATAAAATGGTGTCGTTCATCAGCTTTATATCGATTTTAAAAAAGCTTATGATTCTATCGACCGTCAAATTATGTATAACGTATTGATTGAACTGGGTATACCAAAGAAATTAGTAAATCTGGTAATGTGGAAGAGCGAAAGTTTCGGAAAGGTTAGAACCGGTAATAATAGTTCAGAGAAGTTTGAGGTTCGTTCAGGTATAAAATAAGGTGATTTGCTATCACCTGTACTATTTAATTTAACACTCGAGTACGTTATTTAAAAGGTGATTCACAACGAAAGAGGTTTGAAATTGAACTTGGGTCGAAACGTTAGCTACTGAATATTATTGACATTCAGAGAAACTTATTGACCTCTTCCCGGACCATTTTCTTCCACAATGGTCAAGGAAAGTATCATTAGGAAGTTTTAAAACTCTTTTACATTCTTTTCCCATTGTTTGAAGGATTCCAAATATATAACAAACTATTTTACTTTTCTGATTTCATTTCATTCATTTCGTCTTCGTTGAGTCTTAAATTCCTACAAAATCGCAACGTAGCTTCGCTAAGCGATGAATCTGAAGATTCTTCGGTAGTTCCATATATTATTTCTTCAACCGATTTTCCCTGCAAGATATTTTAGTTTGAAATTCCTCCTGAAATCAATGTATCGCCTTCAGCAGAATATAAACTCTTAAGTTTTGCCTTAGCTACTGTTGTGTTATGAGATAACAGATACAGCAATTTAAATATGCCTTTTATTTTTTTTATTTGATACGAAGCAAAATCATTATTTTTATTGACAAATTTATGTTATATTATATAAACATTTTTTTTATTTCTTCCTCAACTTCATTCAATAGGCTCACTTTATACATAAATAAATAAATAAAAAGCCTCAGCGAACCCGAAGGCTCGATTCCTATACCACCAATCTCTGCTTACAAACCTCCGTCCATGGACAGACTACCCAAACCAAATGTCTCAGAATACGCTTAAAGCAAGCTTCCTGCCTACGTCTCGGTCTACTCCTTGAGACGTTTACCAATTGGCGCAGCGCATATTATTTTTTTTAGGAGTTCGTTCGTTACTCCATCCAACAACACTGCAAGCCCATCTTACTCTTCGCGATGCTATCACTTGAATAATATTAACCAAGTGCATGCTTCGCAATTCCACGTTGCGTAATCTCCTAAATTCTCCTGTGGACCGAATATTCTGTGCAACGCCTCATTTTCCAATTCCTTAAGACGTTGTTCATCCCTCAGCGTTAGCGGCACTTCCACGGATTTCGAATATATTCTGTAATATTAACAGTAGCTATCCATTATCGGAACACGTTCTGTTTCCTTGTAAATTTTATTCAGCCAGATTGTACTCTTATTATTTTTTGGGGGGATTCTCCATATATTTTCCCAGTATCTAGAAAAATCAGAGTCCTGTGGATGTGAAACAGAAATTGATGGGTCATCTTTATTTGATTTTAGAGAGCCATTAAATTTTTGTTTATTCATATTGAACTAATAGTTTTCATTTCTCCGAGAGTCGCCTTTCGTTATCTTTTAAGTTTATTTGCACAAGCAGTGAGATTTCGTGTTAACCGATCCGAGTGCATTAACAATTTTTGATTAACTTCAGTTCCATTGATGGCACCTAAATCCTTAACCATGAGTTCATCAATACTTGTTTTTAACTTGAGTGATGCTTTGTCGGTGGGAACTCCTATTTTCTTCCCCAAATCGAATATTTTAATAAAGTGAAACTTTTTTTCTATCGCCCAAAACTTTTTCGTTCATCTAACGCATGTGGCATTACAGCTGGCTGCGGATAAAGTTTTCCCAAAGTAGCATGGCAGACCAGCCAAGCCCAATATGGTGGCACCCCATCGCACCAGCTGATCGTGAAACATTTATATTCTCACTTATTCGTACAAGTGTTCCGCGGTATTTGTGTGTTTTGATCTGTGCATTAATGCAAATGTTTCTATTTACTTTATCGTGATGGATAACGACACAGCTAGCGAGTTAAATAAACCCGTCAACGAAGGAAAAACCAAAAGTAGTGGGAAAAGATCCGACGATGAATTAATTTTACGCTGTAAGAGACAGAATTATAAATATTAACATTTTTTACTTCATAGATCCCACTGATTAAAAAGTAAGAAAAATAAGAAATTATTAAAATTTAAATAAAATAAAAATGGAAACAAAATCAATCAAATCCTTAATATGGTGACAGCTATTCCGACAATAGAAGCTAAAGTTTATAATCTTGGAACAGAAATCAGTACAGAAATAGAAAATATCAAAAAGGAGATTTCTTATCTTAAGCGGTCCCAGCAACGTCAAAAAAGGCATAATATAATAATCACTGGATAACAAGCAAGTAACAACCACCAAGTCGTATCAACGCTAATGAATCTATTCGCCTTCTTAGAATTGGAGGTGAGGAAATATAATATCGTGGATATAAGACGAGTGAGAAATATAGACATGATGATTATTGAATTCTCGTCAATTTTAATTAGAAATGATATATTAAGGGCAATACGTAAATTGAACGAACGTGAAATATTTATGAATATTAAAATCAAAGAACACTTTCCATTCCAAGTAAGACGAATACGGAGATGAATTTATAAATTTATGTGACACGAAATTGAAAAGGGGCATAAATTTATGTTGAAATATGACAAATTATTGATCGACGGCACTTTATATACATTAGACGAATTAAATAATAGGGAAACAAGAGATAGAGCTAAAAGACCAAGAAGTGAAGAATCCACTCTAGAAAATAAGGGCCAATCACCTCGAAAAAATGGAATAGAAGAAAAAAAAATTGTGGTCTCAAAATAAGAAGCAGTAGTCTGGACCGATATTTTAAAACGGATGTCAACGAGATTAGAAAAGTATGAAATACACAAGAGAAACGGATTGAAATTAAAAAAATATGAAAAAATATTATGAACCACTGGGATGGGCTGTGAACCAAGTTCTTAGCAGCTAAGAGGCAACACAGTTATCAACACGGGTTATGACCTTGGAAAAAGGAGGAGATATGCTACTGGCTTTTTAGAGTACCAAGATGGCACCACACTTTATTATAATTATGAACAGTTCGCTTCGATTTGTCTTTGACGAGGAGGTCTCGTGTGTCCCGCCGTTACGCTGAGGTAAAGTGGATATTCTCTTCTATGCGTACACTTTACTTCCTTGATTCTTTCTTATAACAAACTATCAACTCACAACATCCCATTCAATTTTATACAGTCGATAGTGTTTATAACCTAATAACAACAAGCTTAATCCTCTATGTATATATTATTTATGTTGTTTAGTGTCTATTTGTCCTTACAACTTATATATATGTGTGTTTGTGTGTGTGTGGTGTTCCATTGCGATGGATATTTGATATTTCATATTAAATTTTGCTATTGTACTAAAATTGCAAAATTTCGTTCTTTAAATAATGCTAAAATAAAAATAATTTAAAAATTAGCTGAATTTTACCTTCCATCGTTTCGCTTTATTTTCGTCATAATCCGGAAACCGGAAAACGAAATCTTTCGCAAACATGTTCGTAGGACTTAATCTAAAATATATTTATAATTATTAAATAATAATAAATTTTTTTATTAAAATTATATTAAAAAAAAAACCTGTACCACTACAACCCATGAAGGGTCTGGGGTTCAGTACATGGTAGAGACTGTACTGTTTCATGGACAACAGAAATATAATTTTCTGATTTTATATTTCAATTAATCATACATTTACAATAAAAAAATCTTAGGAAAATTCAATAACCCACTTCCTTTAACACTAGGGCTCTGATTCATGTGCTTACCATTTTTTATATTATTAGATGCTATTATAAGCCTATTTCTTTTTATTCTAAATTTGCCTGTTTTTTAATTTTATTTTTGTACATTTTCTAATTCTCTACCAAAACGTAGCTGTTATTTACTTTCAAGATATTATGTAAATATTGTTTTATTTTAATAATGCACTCCATTGGCTAGATATATATTTTTTAGTTTTGTCCACTTCTTTTATTATTAAGGGATCTGTTCCCAGAATAAATTTATTTTTTTATCCTATTCTATTCTATTGTACATTTTTCTTTAATATTTCGCAACAATCACATATTTGCGGAGGCATGTTGAGTAAATAAAGTTTCCAAGAAGCGCAGAATGACAACCAGTCGTTGTTTCCAGAACAGCCTAATTTACTTGGAATCAGAGTAGAGTAGGGATCCACAATATGATGGGAATTGTTTACTTCCCTAATATATTAGAACCCCTTGTGATTAAAATGGAAGAAGAATGAATTACCCTTAGAAAGGTTTTTATTAGCTTAAAACAACAACTGTAGAAGAATAGTGAGTTTACAAACATATAACTGGTTATCTGCCAGGTTAGACAATAGTAGGGAAAGTTTCCCACACATGAGTGGGATTAAAAATCACCACATTCACCCTGAGTTTTTCTTAAAACATTTGGCATAATTTAAGTACAATATATGAGATACATAGAAAGATTTAAGAAAACATTTGACAAAATTTCAGAACAATATTTGAGGTAAAAAAGAAAGATTTAAAGTTCATTCAAGATTTGTAACACCAGGATTGGTTTTCAATTAGTAACATAGTCTTTGAGGTAAGATGGAGCCTTGGTCACCCGTTGAGGTCTTGAGGGGCACACTGGGATTCCAATTTCATTAGAGAGAGAGCCATGAACAGATGGAGTGGCAGAGGGTTCTTCCGGATGTACCATGTTAGAGGGCTCTAATATTGGAGCGGGTTCATCACCATCAGGGCAAGGTTTCTCCAACATCTCATGAGTTCCTTTAGCTGCTAATTGTCTCAGGGGCACGGTTGATTCTGATCCATCCTTCTTGCGAATTAGGGCGTACTGGGGGTTAGCTTCAAGTAATTCTACTTCCTCGACAGGGTCTTCATATTTGCTGATTCGCACGTTCCTTTTGGCAAGCACAGGACCAGGGGTTAACCAAGACGGCAAAGAGACTCCATTGGCTGTACGGCGAGGATGAGTGAAAAATCGTTCATGAGGAGTGGAGCTAGTTGCTGTGCAAAGTAGAGATCGAATAGCGTGGAGGGATTCTTGTAGGACCATTTCCCAGTTATCCGTCCGCAGTCCTAGAGTCTTCAAAGAGAGACAAATGGTTTTCCACAGAGTTCCATTGAAGCGTTCAATTTGCCCGTTTCCTGCCGGATTGTATGGTGTTGTTCTGCTGGTAGCTACACCATTTGAATGGAGGAAATCCTTGACTTCCCTAGACATAAAGGAAGGTCCCCGGTCTGAGTGGACATAGGCTGGCATTCCAAACAAACAGAAGAGATTTTTGAGACACTCAACCACAGTGGCAGCAGAAACATCACGGCAGGCGTATGCGAAAGGGAAGCGGGAGTACTCGTCAATGATGGTAAGGAGGTAGAAGTTCTGTGTCCTGGAAGGGAGAGGGCCCTTAAAATCTATGTTGATGCGTTCAAATGGAGAGGTGGCCTTAACTAAGGTTCCAGATGTTTTCAAGTACCTAGGTTTTACTTCAGCACAGATGGTACAGCTTGAAGTCATCTTCTTGACATCTTCAAGTGAATAGGGGATGTTCTTACATTTGAGCCAATGATACATACGTGTAACACCAGGGTGGCACAAAGATTGGTGAAGCTGGAACAAGTCAGTAGAAGTTCACGCATTACAGACACGGGAGAGGGTGTCTGCCTTGGTGTTGTCCTCACCGGGACGGTAAGATATGTCATAAACGAACGGAGCTAGCTCTATTCGCCATCTAGTGATCTTCTCATTTTTTACCTTACTCCCATGTTTTCGGTCAAAAATGAAAGACAGAGCTTCTTGATCAGTTATGAGGTGAAAATGCTTGCCAAGGAGGAATGATCTCCAATGTTTCAAGGATTCAACAATTGCCGCAGCCTCCTTTTCGATTGGTGGATGTCCACTGATTTCAGATCTGCTTAGTGATCGTGAGAAAAATGCAACTGGCCGTCCATCTTGACTAAGAGTAGCTGCCAGTGCAAACTTAGAGGCATCGGTTTCTACTACAAGCGGGCGAGATTCATCGATGGTTGTGACGACTGAGTTGGCAATATTCTTTTTTAGATTTTCGAAAGTAGAAGCAGCAGATGGATTCAGCGGAAATGATGTGGCATCAATCAAGACACGGATTTTAACTGAAAATTAATGTATCCACTTCGAGTAATGGGCAAAGAAACCAAGAGCCCGCTTCAGTGATTCAGAGTTATGTGGCAGTGGCATATTAAGCAACGGGGCAAGCCTTGCTGGGTCTGGCTTGATTGATTGGAATGAAACAAGATGTCCCAGAAGTTTTACGTTTGTGAGGTCAAATTTACTTTTCTCTTTGTTGATTTCAATGCCGAGCTTATCGAGTGTCAATATAAGCTTGTTTAGATTTAGGTCATGGTCGGATTTATCCATCCCACACACAGTGATGTCATCGAGGTATGAATACACTCCAGTGAGGTTTTCGGCAGTTATTATTTGGTCTATTGCGCGTTGGAAGCAGGCTACTCCATTAGTCACGCCGAAAGGTATGCGTGTAAACTGATACAGCTTACCCATTGCTTCAAAACCAGTATATTTCTTCTCATCTTCACATATTGGGATCTGATGATATGCTTGCCGTAAGTCCACAACACTGAAATGTTTGTAATTAGCAACTTTTCTGACAAGTTGGTCAACATTTGGTAAGGGGTAGGCATCAAGTAGAGTATACCTATTTATCGTTTGAGAATAGTCCACCACCAGTCTCTTTTTTTTCGTTGTTATTTACAACCAATACCTGAGCTCTCCATGGTGAATTGCTGGGCTCAATTACTCCTTCGGAAAGCAACCGGGTGATTTCTGTCTTAATAAACTGATTGTCTTCATTACAGTATTTGCGGGACCTCATGGCAATTGGATGACACTTAGGGGAGAGATGATCAAAGAGACGTACAGGGTCAATCTTAGCTACAGTATGCAAAAGGTCAAAGGCACAAAATCAAAGGTCAAAGGCAAAGGCCAAAGGTCAAAAGGAGAAAAGGCAAAAAGGAGAAGAAGGACCTGCCCTGTAGACTTTTACCTAGTGCTTACCCTGTTAGTGTTTACTTGCTCAGCTAGCGCCTTATGCCGGAAGGGTCCACACATATCTAGTGGAACCAACCTAACCGGCCAAACGGGCAGCCTTGCGCTGGCAAGACCCCCAGTACTCATTGTGCCACCGTTACGGTCCGTCCGCTTCGGTGTGTCCGAGACTCACACATCCTTCAACCCAGGCTTAACCATGGTAAAGGATAACACACAAGTTTCTGCAGTCCACGATATGGAAGTGGAAGTTGGACGTGCAGAGAAGAGATCTGCGGATGATGAGGGCTTCATCCTTGTGGAGGAGAAGAAAAAGAGGAGTTTTGGGACCAGGCCCCCAACATATAAGCCCGCTCCACCCACAAAAATAGACAATAGATTCTCGCCACTTGCCAGTACGAGTCAAGAGGTAAATGTGCCGGAAACAACTCGTACAACGAGGAAGCCTCCGCCTATTATTATAAGTCCGCCTTGCGGACAGAAGAAGCTAAGGGCAGCCCTGATGAACGAAGGCATCACAGCGTTCGCGATGAACTCTACTGAGAAAGAGCTCCGGCTAATCTCACCAATGAGCTGGATCATGGAAAGGCCGTCCAGCTGCTCAGGGAGGATATTGAGACCCATTTTCACACTTTCGCGCCAAGAGGCACGAAAAGAACTAAGAAGTTCGTACTCTATGGGTACGATGCTGACGCGGACCTAACTGAGGTGACTGAGGAACTGAAAGAGAAGCTCCCTGGATTCAAGTCACTGAAGCATCTCATGCGGAGGGATGAAAATAACATTCTCCGCCCAACCGAGGGTCTGTTGCTATTCACGGATCACACCGTGAATATCGAGAAGATCAGAAGAGTTCGAACAGCGGGGATGGTACTCTTCAACCCATCAGTCTTCAAAGAGCAGCGGGGACCTACCCAATGCTATCAGTGCCAGGAATTTGGCCACACAGCTGCATACTGTGGCCGAACGGCATATTGTGCGTGGTGCTGCAGTCATCATCTACTTAGAGAGTGCCCGTTACGCGAGCAGCAAGTCCCGGCCAAGTGCCAGAATTGTAAAGGTGATCACCCGGCGTTCTCCAAAGACTGTCCGGTGAGGAAGGAGCTGGTGGAGCGGCGAAGGCTGAAGAAGACGGCCACAGCAGTGACAGCCGGGACGAGCTACTCCTCACTCCTAGGAGGAAGCCCAGCCCAGCCCTGCCAATCAGGTAAGGGACCGTCACCCCACTCCTCTACCACCCCCCACCCTACCTCTCACCCCCACCCTACTCCTACCCCCCACCCTATACCTCACCCCCACTATAGTATGCCCCCTGGAAGGCAGCCTGCTCAGAGCTCATTCCAGCCTCAGCCAGCACAAGGAGCAGACCTCCCAGCTTTCCAGCCACAGCAGCCGGCCTCTTCAACTGAAGCCCTACTCACAGCCCTCCTAGCTCGTATGGACCAAATGATGAATTTGATGTTGAAAGTGATCGACAGAACCTTCGGAACCAACAGGCGTGATGATTGAACACCACGTCATCAATTATAATATCAGAGGTCTGCTCTCCAAGCTGGCTGAGGTTGAGATACTCCTGCAGCAACACCGGCCATCGGTAGTGGCGCTGACAGACATCATGTTGCCCACCTCGGATCGACTGTGCATCCAGGGGTACACTGTGTACCGCGAGGCCTGCACACCGGGGATACATGCGAGTGTCGCCATCCTAGTCCGAAACGATGTGCCCTCTAGGAGAATTCCTAATCCAGTGTGTCCAACTAATGGTACTCACATAGTCACAGTTGACGTACGGTTCAAGACCCGGTACACGTTCAGCTGTGTCTATAGGAGGCCACAAGCTATACATACAGCAATGAAGTTGTTGCTGAAGCACGCCCAGGCTGTGAGCCGTTACATAGTCCTAGGAGACCTCAATGCCAAGCACACAGCCTGGCTCTGCTCCAGCATTAACACACTGGGAACTGCCATCTCTAAGACTGGGTTGAGCGTCTATCACCCCGGGGTGCATACCTTCAGGCATGCAGCCCGACATGGTGCGACCTCAACGCTGGACCTTCTCCTTACCAGAGATTTGCACACCGTTACGGATTGCACTGCACTCCCGTACGGACCGTCTGATCACCGGCCTGTGCGCTATACTTTCGAAGGTACCCCCGCAGCTCCGCCTGCGAGTAAGTACCTTTTGCACAAAGCCGACTGGAAAGGTTACAGAGCCAGCGTTGTGGAAGCTCTCCCCACGATCACCCATCTAAGTACAGAGGACGAGGTGGACAGGGCGGTGGATGTCATCACCACTACCATACATGCCTCGGCCAACCAGCATATCCCGAAGTTCAGTCCTTTACCCAACGCCATTAGGAAACCTCCGAAACACATCTTAGCTCTCATAAGTCAGCGTAATAACCTGAGGAATGTTTTCCAGCGCTCGCGTGACTATGGCCTAAAACCGGCCATCAATGCGATGACACGGCAGATAGCCAACCTCATGCGAGACTGGAAAACATCCCTCTGGCATGAGCAGTTGCGTAGGACTCACGACGACCACCGTCAGTTCTGGCGGCTCGTCAAGACCTACGTATCCAAGAGGAGAGCAGTGTTTCTGTCATCTGGAGGCAACCTACTGACGCCTGGGGAACAGGCTGAAGTTCTGGTGAAGGCGTATCATGAGAGGGAAGCTGCTCGGCTAATAGATGCTCCGCTGATCCCGGAGGGACCACTACCGTGTCCTAACGAGAAGCGGATATTCTTCACATTCGGTCAGCTCGAGTCGGTACTACGACGGACTAAAGGTAACAGAGCATCGGGGCAGGACGATATTCCCTATGTGATGTTGAAGATGCTTCCTAGGAAGGGTAAAGCCTTTCTATTGAACATATTCAACACCTGCATTAGGATCTCTTACTTCCCTGATGTATGGAAACAAGCCGTTGTAGTACCGCTACTCAAGCCTGGGAAGAATGGGAGACTACCGGAGCATAATCTTCATCACATGAGCAAAATCTTCGAGAGGCTGGTTCACCATCGCATAACGAAGCACTGCAGTGAGTATAACATCATCCCCCCTGAGCAGACTGGTTTCCAGAGAGGAGTCGCCTGTGACCACCACCTTGCTAAGCTGCAGGCGCACACCATAGAGCACATGCAGATGAACAGAGCTACGGCGTTCATTTCACTGGATTGCACCCAGGCCTTTGACTGTGTGTCTCACGAGTTGCTACTCCGACGCTTGGAAGAGTTTAACTTTCCTGCCACTCTATGTCGTCTGATCCAAAGCTATCTTAGCGGAAGATCTTTCGTCGTACGAGTCGGTAACAGTTACTCGACTTCTAGCACCACCACCTGAGGAGTACCTCAAGGCTCTGTATTGGGACCACTGATGTTTGTGATCTTCACAGCACCAGTAGTCGCAATGAAGCATCCAGGAGCAGTGGTAGCAGCCTATGCGGATGATATTGGGATCTACGCCACCAGCATCAGCACCCCACATGCCCTTAAAAAGGCACAAAAGGTGACTGAAACAATAGTAAATGAATTGAAACTGATTGGCATCAGGGTGAATCCGTCTAAGACGGATGCCATCGTAATGTCATTTCAGAGTGTAAGTAAGAAACCTCTACCAAAGACTTTTACCGTGGACTGTGAGGATAGAAAGTTATCCACTTCAATCCTCTACCTTGGCGTACACTTTGATAGGCATCTAACCTTTTCAAAGCACGCTCAGGCAAGATTGAAGTTAGCTCGACAGAAAACCCAAAGGCTATATCATCTGCTCTTGTCGCCGCAGCTCTCACTGAGGCTAAAGTTACAGATTTATAAATCAATCATAAGACCAACGTTGCTCTATGGTGCACCGCTCATGAGACACCTCTACAAAACAACGCTGAAGCACCTGCAGCAGTACCAGAACTCCATCCTTAGAAAGATAGTGCGTGGCACATCGCTCGAGGGGGCACTTAACACCACGATCCGGGAGGAGCTTCGGCTCCCCTCGGTGCCTGAGTACATACGTCGGAGGCACATCAAATTCTTTGATAGTCTGAAGACCTGTGTGAACCCCCTATTTAGGGACTTGAAACCACCTCCCAGACCTGGGAGATGGCAGGGCAGTGTCCCCTTGGTCGATGTGCTCGCACGTGATCTAGGGATGGGGTAAGTACTCCCTTGTCCTTACCCACTCTTCCTTTTCCTTCTTCCTTCTTCCCCTTTCTTCTTTCTACTCCTATTCCTCATCCCGCTAAACGGTCCCTCCCCGTTTGTAATATATAGAGCCAGCGGCCACGTGCCGGTTTGAGTAAAAACCGCCATCAGCGGACTCAGCCCAATGTAACGCCTTAAAATACCGGAAGGTAATAGAAGGCTTTTAGTTTATATAGCAGCTTTAGTTATAAGTATAATTATAGTTTGTATTCAATTGTAAATAAATCCTGGAGGGAGAGAAAAAAAAATAAATAAAGCTACAGTATGCGAACAGATTGTGAGAGGTGCCTTGTCACCGCCAAATTTTAGCAGAATATTTGAGTGTGCTTTGAGTATGTCATGTCCAATGAGAATATCGGAACAGAGTTCTTTCAGAACAGTCAACTTACATTTAGTGTAAGTGTGTTCCGCTATTTCTAGCTTTACAAGAATAAATCCTTCGACGTTGGTCCATAACGACGTAGATGCCATTGATACTCGTCCCTCCTGAGGCATAACTTGAATGTTGTGTTCAGAGACAAAGTCAAGGCTGACCAAGCTACCAGAACTCCCAGTGTCCACGAGGCAGTTACAGAGGATTCCATTTACAAGAGCAGAGGTAACAGCATGGCTTAACTGAGGCAGAAACCCATTATTCAGTGATGCTAAAATAGCTGCAGATACAGGTTTGGTTTTCTGAGTATTTTTCTTAGCTTTCCGACATACACGGGCATAGTGGCCCTTGATTTTGCAATTGGCACACTCTGATTCAAGAGCAGGACAAGCCGAGCGCGGATGGCGACTAAATCCACAAAAGAAACAATGGCTGACCCTCTTCTGACTTGTTGCAGCACAAAGATCGTGATCGTTCGGATCATATGATCTGGGGTTAACGAATCGTGCACTAGGGTGGGAGGTACCAGGAATTGAAAGTGATGAATTCGAATCACTGCCAATTCCCGCGCAAGAGAAATCATTTGCACCGTTTAAGTATCCTTCAGCTTGTTTATGGGCCAGCTCAAGAGCTTGGGCTCGTTGGATGACGTCATCGAGTCTCAATGTTTTAGACTGTTCAAGTATTCGTTGGCGGATTTGAGAAGACAGTAGTCCGTTAATAAGAGAATCGCGAATGTACTGATTTCTATTATCTTCAGCAGAAACAGCCTCGAAATTGCAATCCTTTGCTAACAGCCTTAGAGCCTGAACGTATTGGTCAACACTTTCGTTTTGCTGTTGCTTACGTATAGCCAAAATGTGACGTGCAAATATATCCCCCTTTTCCTTAACATAGATTTTAGTCAGGGTTTCAACTGCTTCAACATATGTTGTGGTCTCTGAAATCAGATAATAAACACTGAACGAAAGAAAATTTTGGAGTACCTTCAATTTGTCAACGTCTTCCAATGGTTCAGTAGATAATGAGATGAAATTTTCGAATGTTTTAAGCCAATGTGAGAACTCCTTTCCACTAGATGGTGAATCTGGACTTGCGCAGAATTTGTCGGGCTTTAAATACTTGTCCATCGTGGATTACAAGATTCTTTGTTAATGGTTAAAAACAATTCACATCCACGAAATAAATATAACAACGGCACTCCCGTGATTGAATCTCCGAACCGAAATTTAAAATTTTAAATCACATGACGAACGAAAGAAGTTTTAAGCTAATAAAATTGTGATGAAAATGGAAGAAGAATGAATTACCCTTAGAAAGGTTTTTATTAGCTTAAAACAAAAACTGTAGAAGAATAGTGAGTTTACAAACATATAACTGGTTATCTGCCAGGTTAGACAATAGTTGGGAATAGTTTCCCACACATGAGTGGGATTAAAAATCACCACATTCCTCACTCCCTCTTCCCCTTAGTCCTTCCTATTCTACATGCATTAATATGTAACATTAACATTTAATTTGCATGTAGTGCAGAGCTGAAATTCCATTCACCAAATTTATAATCCTTAGTTCTAAAATTTCTTAGACCGATACACTGACAAAAAAAAAAACCCGATGAAAGCACATTATGGAAAAATTGTTTGAAAGGCATTAATATGGAAACTCTTGCTAAAATTCGAGATGACGTTAAAAATGGTCCTATTTGGGTTTAGATCGACGAAACCATTGATGTTGCAGCGTAAACGATATTCACTAAAGATATTGTATAGTTTACACATTAGTAGCCAACAAATAACTGAACTTTATTAAACTTCTGTTATTAGCTATTAACTATTAACAATTAATAATAAAACATCTGGTAATAGGTGATTTTATCACGTATCTAATAAACGGGGATATATTATAGTAATTGGTAGAATATCTCCCGAATCACCTGCACCACAGCTTCCCTTAAATTGTGAACTTTTAGATAAATGCAACCAAGTCATTTTTTAATGACTCGATGGGTCTCCTTTAGCCAAGTGATATTTTAAACAAAAACGTTCTTTTATTTTTATCAGACGCTGTTCCATATATGGTGAAAGCGGGTGCTACTTTGAAGGTGTTTTATTCCAATATGATACATCTCACATACATTTCACCGAGTTGGAGAAATTGTTAGGCTTAACTTTTTTGATGTTATCCTTTTAATATCAAATATTAATGTTTTTTTGTATTTTTAAAGGCCCTAGTCGAGTCAAATTATTCAATGAGGTTTATCCAGACTTATGTTTTGCCTCCTCAACCTGTAATTACAAGGCGGATTACTTGGTTAGAGGCAGCCGAATATTACTGCAAGAACTACGAAAAAATGAAAGACGCTCTGTCAAAACTAGATTTTGGCTCGTCTGCAGCAATAGAAAAAGCTAGATCCGTGATGGAGAAACGCCACTTAAAGAAAACTTGACTTACATAGTCTCAAATGCGTGTTTTAAACTCAATTATTAATTAAGCTGGAAGCCAACAGCATGCCATTATCCGAAAGCGTCGCTACTGTTGAAAACTGTATACAGAAGGAAGGAGAAGCATCTGGAGAAGTTTGAACCACAATGAAGAAGAAATTGCAAGACGTGCTGAGAAAAAAACCCAGGTTGGAAAGAAATGATAATAATAGCGAAAATCAACAGGGGACTGGATGTGCTAAATTATTGCTTCAAGTAAGCTGCATTGACTTCAGTTGATGTAGAGTGGTCCTTTAGTTAGTATACCCAACGGCGGTATTTTTTATTTGATAATTAAAAAATGAACGTTGTTTCCAACTATTTCAAACCATTAAATTTGTTTGCCCTAATAATTATATTTTTAATAAATATAGCTACTCCTAAAAAATTGTAAATAACAAATAAAGGATTTTGCACTGATATTAATTTAACATATTCTTTCCTTTTTCATACATATTGTTCGAAAAATAACTATATATATAAATATTTCACATTTTTTATCATCTTTATATATATAATTCTACTGTACTTGTGTATGTCACTGAACTCCTCCTAAACGACCGATTTGAATGAATTTTTGTGCATGTATTCATTCAATGCATTTGATTTTTTTGTACGCTGTGTTTTGATATTTTATGTATCGTATTTACGTAAATATTGTACGTGTTATATTCAGTGATAAGTTACAGTTACCTGCATAGGATTTCGTTTATTTTTTGACATTTTAATTTCAGTGTATTATATTGAGTGTGTTTCCTTATTTTGACAATTTAATTTTTTTGTACGGTTTCTTTTGATATTTCAGGTGTCGCATTTCAGTGAATATTAAGTTTATTATTAAGTTACTTACATACAACAATCCCATGTCGACGAGGAGGAAATATTGGTCGACCGACTCGGAATTTACAATTAGTCCAGAACCGTCGGTTAAATAGATCGGCAGAAGATCAGTTGACGAACAATGACAATTTAAGAAAGCAGGCTGCAATCACACGTGCTAATGAAAGTCAAGAGCAACTTAACGAACGCCGTCGAGCTAATGCATTGAGACTAAGACTGGCCCGTCAACGAGTTACCGACACATTCAAAACATGTGAACAACAGCGTTTGCAAGTATATCGTGCATTGACACGTCCATGCATCACTTCTTCGGCTTGCGTTTGAATATGATTCGGACATCGACTATTCGTCACAGTCACAAATTGTAATCGGTTCTATGAATAAACAATGCGAACACTGTCATGCTCTCAAATACAAAGGTGAATCGGCCGGTTTCTGCTGCGCGTCTGGAAAAGTTGTATTGCCACCATTGAATTTGCCATCAGAACCATTGAAAGCACTGTTGGCAGGAGCTACATCTCAATCTAAATTGTTCGTAAATTTCGCAAATTCAATTCGTGCTTTCAAATGACATCATTTGGAGCAACAACAAAAAAAAGAATGAGGATGGTCACAATTTCCAATCAACGTTTAAGATTCATGGCCAATTGTATTATCAAATTGGTTCTCTAATCATATTGATTGGCCTCATATTGATTCAGAATTTCCAGAATTCTACTTCATTGGTGATGAGAAGCAGCAAATAAACGCACGCTGTCAGTACAAACTTATTGACCAAATGGAGGAGCGAGAAATTGTGGGTATTTTCGAACCGTTTTTACAGAATCACAACCAGTTGGTCAAGTTGTTCAATGCCGTTTCAAACAGACTGCAAAACGAAAACTATTCGATTGCCATCAAAGCAGACAAATTACCATCTGGGGAGCACGCGGGCCGATATAATGCACCAACCATTAATTAAGTTGCAATTGTTATGGTTGGCGACGCATTTGAACGTCGAAATGTACGAATCAAAAGCAGAGATAACACAGTGAATAAGATTGAAGGCACACAGTCATTGCTCTTACAACGCTTTGCAATATCCATTGATATCTTGGGAAGAAGAAGATAGATTTCATTTAAATATCAAACAAAGAAATCCAGCAACAGGTACAATCTTCACATGTCAGTAAATAATATTTTATTAGTATGCCCGATTAATTTATATTTGTCTTAATTATATTTTTACTTTGCAGGCGCAGAACCTACCAAGAAAGTTAGCGTGATAAACTTCTACGCATATCGGTTGATGATTCGTGCCAAATGAAACCGAGCGATTACGATACATCAGGTATAATCGAGCGAAAATTCGAGCTGAGGAACGCATTCATTTTCGTGATGCTATTGTTGGTAACGTACATGGAATAACTAATATCAACGACATCGGTACTTCATATAATTCTTCCATCATCAAATATGATAGCCCACGTAATATGGAAGAATATATTCAAGACGCGATGACTTTTGTGCGCACGTAGATCACAAAATCATATTGCGTTAGCAATTGCAACATCAGGTATTGCAGCCACTTCACTTGATGACGGACTGACTGCACATTCATCACTCACGTTGCCGTTGAACATTCACACAAATCCAGATGCAGTGTGGAACATAAAAAAAGCATTCCGGAATAGGTAAATTATAATCTGGGATGAATGCACTAGCGAGGAATCTAAATTTATGTGGATGGTTTCAGAGAGTATGCGTTTATCATGGTTGGGAACAGAAGCTAGGATGGATGTATTATCAAAGTCTCATACTCTCTGAACAATACAAGCATACTCTCTGAAACCATCCACATAAATTTAGATTCCTCCACTGTTAACCTCAAGATCGATTCAAACAACTTATCCTCTTTCTACTCACAAATTTTCAACTTACTAAATAAACCTTAAATTAGTTTACCTTGTTATTCCTTCCCATTGTCATTCTGTTACTACTATAGTCTCTTTCCTATAATACTTATTTTGACCTCTTGACATCAAATCCTACTGTTTTATCACCCTACCTTTTCCCATTAATTTAGTCATTAATTTTCGTGGCTCTCTATAAAATAGTCATGATACACATTTTAATATAATAAAATAGTCAATATTTTGAAAAAATAGTCAATAAAAAATTACTATTTATATACTTTTAAAATATATATCTCAAAATTTAAAATTAGTCATATTTTTGGCCGTCAGATTTCGCTGGCAACACCTTCATAACGTATTTTCCTGTCAGACCGCGTCACCTCGTGCTACAGCGAGCGTCTTATAGGTAATTACATTTTTAATACTCATATCTTCTCCTCACCCCTTTCCTTCTCCATATTGCACACCTTTTTATTTTCTCATATGTTATTATTATCTAAGATTTCATTAGCATTTAACATCACTATTTCATCATATTTTACTCTATTTCCATGCTAATACCATATTGTTACTTATATTTCTATACGTTCCTTGTATATTTATATCATATATTTATACCACTTCTACTATAGGTATGGATTTTTAAAAAACTGTTATACTCTATATTCATATCTTGACTTTCTACTGTTATTTTTCCTTTATTTACTCTTTAATTTCATTTTGGTTATATCTTCTTTCATTTTACTTATGTAAACTCCCTAGGAGTCTATTATCTTACCTTTTATAGTTTATATATAATCTATTACCTTTTCCATAATTTTACTTCTCACCTCTGATGTATATATTTTTTCTTTCTTTTTTAAATATCTTTCTGTTTACTTCCGTCTTTTATCTTTGTAAAAAAATTTTTTTGGCATCACCACCGTTCTGTACATTTTCTCTGTGATTTTTTGTATTCATATATATCCCTCACTTTTGTTCTAAATTTCTACCTCTCTACATATATATTTTTTCTCATTTATCATATACTCAGTCCTCACTGTATTTTTATTGTATTCATTGTATGTTGTCTGTTTTTCTTTCTTAGCCCTGAAGATGACCCACAAAGTGGGTCGAAACGTCGGCACTTAATTAAATAAGTATCCACTTATTTAGTGTTTTAATTGACTGCACCCCCAACTATTTTCTTCCTTAAACTATTTATATATAAATTTGTACAAATACAATAATATTACACTATAATACTAACTATACTACACTAATATACACGCTCTGTTCAGGCGAAAGGTCGCGACATGATTCGTCCACCAATCCATTTAGTTCTTCTGGCAGTCCTCGGAGCTCGGTGGGACGACGTTGCAGCTGACGAACCACTGAGGAAGCGGTTGTACACTCCCCGACCGGTGTTCCTTTCTTCAGCGTTACCGGGAAGCTGTTCAGGTTCATAAGCCGGATTGGAGGGGTCCGTCCGACCTTGATGAGAGACCTAGCAACCAGTACGCCGCGTCCGATCTCTTGTTCTTCGTGCGTTCCACGTTCCAGTAGTACACATTGACCCTCTGGTAGATGTCCTTCGACCGTCCCATGCGTCACGATTTGGCTATGTGCAGGTAAAGTGGTGTCTTCTAGTAAGAGCACTCGTGCGTAGAGATCCTTTCCCTGCCGAAGGATGACTTCCTCGTCTCCCATCGTCAGCACACCTTTCGACATGTCCAGCTTGATCCCGTATGCGATCATGAAGTCCATGCCCAATATGACATCTTCATCGATCTCTGCCACGAGAGCGCGGTGCTTCAGATGTTGACCCCCGATGATGAAGGTGGCAACTGTGTCCCCGTAGACCTTGGCTGGCTGTCCCGTGGCAGTCCGTAATGCCCAAGTTGTTGGTAAGATCTTCTCAGCTGAAAGTGTCTTCGGGTTAAGGATTGTCATGCTCGCGCCGGTATCCACTAGAAGACTTCGCAGCTGACCGTTCACCATCCCATCAACGTAGAAGCTGTTCGTTCCGCTTCCTATTGACGCAACTCTGATGGCCTTCCTGGGGGCTTTGACGTTACGGGTTGGACACTTGCTTCTAGGGTGTCCAAGCTCTCCGCAGCCCCAACAGCGTATCTCCTTCTTATGGGTCCTGAGAGCATCCAACACTTTCGTCACTATGTCTTCGATGCTAGGGACCACATTAGGCTCTGCTTCTGTTGCTCGAACTCGCGCATGGCCCCGTACAGACTGTCTGACAGCTTCAAACTCCATGGCCTGAGATAATGCGTCTCCCGACGTTTTCGGCCGGGCGAGCTTCACTGCTTGTTCTGTCTCTGGGTCCCAAAGTCCATCCAGGAATTTATCGACTGCCAGACTCTCATAGACATAGTCGGTGACCGATGGGTAGGCGTTCCTCACCAGCCGGGCAATATCCACTTCAAATTCCTGCAATGTCTCGTTGTCCTTCTGGACCCTGTTTCTTAGCTGTGAGCGATATAGCTGGTCCATGTGGCGGTGTCCGAAACGCATTTCCAGTCTTCTAATCAGTTTCCCGTAGTTGGACCGCTCCGACATGGGCATTCCCTGCAGCACTCTCAAGGCGTCTCCACGCAAGGCCAGACACAACGCTGAAGCTTGGGTCTCCTGTGACCACCCGTGGATCGAAGCAGCTGTCTCGAAGAGAGTCATGTAGTCCTCCCACGGCGTCTTTCCGTCGAATACTGGAATGGTATTGTGAGCTGGTGGCGTCCCATTATTGGTGGGCAGAATAGTTTTATGAAGGCTGACCTCAGGGAAACGGTCGGTGTTGTTCGTCGGTGGGTTGCTCATAAGTCCCTCTATAGCTTCCACTCTTTGTCTAAGTTTGGTTTCAATTTAATTCAATTTTTCTCCTAACCTAGATTCTACATCAGCTACTTTGTTATCTACATCGGCTAACTTATTCTCTACACTTTCCATTAACTTAGTCACTAATGTGCCTAATTTAGACTCTAGTTTATTTTCTACATTGCTTAACTCATTTTTAACAGAACCTAATTCATTACCTAATTTATTTTCTACATTGCTTAACTCATTTTGTAAATTACCTAGCTTATTATCTACATTGCCTTATTCCTTACCTAGCTTATTTTCTACATTGCTTAACTCATTTTTAAAAGTTGCAGACAATTTGCTTAAATCGGTTTCAAACAGAACATCATCTGGATCTTCCCCTAACTCTACAAAAAATTGACGCAAGCGATGTTGCATTACACTTTTATTTCCGGAAGAATCCAGATCACGTTCTTCTAATTCCCGTTTTAAATCCGCAACTTTTAAATCCATTAATTTAAGACTTTGAGAAGCCATTTTTCATACAGTAGCCCAATAATTACAAAATGCAAGACAAAATAATAACAATTTCACAAAATCCCACTTCTGACACCAATTTGTTACGGGCTACCGGATGAAAAATGAACTAAGCTATTACTCAATTCAAGAATCTAATATTTATTAACAAATTAAAAAGAATATAATAAGATTATTTAAAACAATTAAATTATTAAACTAATATCAATATTACAATAACAATATTCTACTAAATGTTATCTAATTTCTAAGATAATAGTATATTGCTAATACTAAATAACTAAACTATTTATATAGAAATTTGTACAAACACAATAATATTACACTATAGTTTACAATTACAAATTAACACTTACAGTTCGCTAACTAAAGTCCACCGACCGTAAGACTCTCCAAATATGACAAACTGACCCACAGTTTATTACACTTATTAAACGGCCACTAATTGTCACTGTTGCTCACTAAGCACTTATTACAGACTGATACTAACTCACTGTAACTCACACTCACTATCACTAGTTAACGACTGCTTATTACTACTGGCTTATTACTGACTTGCCCGGCCGAAAACGCTGTCCTTTTTATATAGGCAAGGTAGGTCGGGGTGGGGCATTACTCGGAACAAGATCGAGAACCATCCAGGCCGATCCAGGTTGAACGAGATGGGCCTCGGCAACTTCTTTAATCCCTTCCGCTTAATCCCATTGTTTGCCTAATCCTCTCAGCCGGCCCTCCTTCCCGCTCTGACCGTAACACTATAATTGCCAATCATATAACCACATTGCTATCAATTGCAATAAAAAACCAAAATGCATGAGATGCTCAGAAGCTCATAAAACCAAGGATTGCTTAAATATAAATATTGAAAACTTTTCCCCAAAATGTGCAAATTGTGAAGAAGCCATCAGTCAAATTCAAAAGAATGCCCAGTATATGAAAAAACACTGAACATTAAGCTAAGTAAAAATCCACCTAGAAAAACTATATCAAGCATAAGAAATTTCACAGCAAAAAGAGAAGATTTCTCACAACTCCCCAAACCTCAATCACATTGGCCTTCAAACTCATTTACTCCACAGCACAAAGAACTCTGTATAATGGATATGATCAAAGAAGCCAAAACTATGTTCAGCTCTTTGAAAATGGCAGATATATTTAAAAATGTTAAAAATATCATAGCCAAAATGAAAGAAGCCGAAGACAATCCAAATTTTTCATCTTATTTGAAGGTATTTTATCTCTACTTGACTAAATGAAGGGTCATATCATATCCAAGCAATTAAATCATCAATCAAGTAAAATATTTATTGTATTTATCTTACTCACAATACTAAAAAATAGAATAATTACCAATTCACATATCAATAAAACTCCAGGATTGATAAATCCAGTAAAAATAAATATCACTTCACACAACATATTCATAACTTGCCACTACACAAACTACTTGTGTAGTAAACAAATCCTCTTATCTCGCTCTGTTATCACTGCTATAATGCCTATCTATTTATTCTACATGCATATTTTAAACTATAAAATTAATGATCAATTTCTATTGAGTTTAAAAATAAACGTTTACCATGAAATTGGTAGGAAACATTATAAACTCCATGACCATTGACTACATAAATTGCTTAACTTGGAATGCTCGTTCAATAAAAAATAAACTATTAGAATTAAAAGAATTTATTTCTTCTAACAATCCCCATATTTTATCAGTTACAGAAACCCATATATCCGAAATTGACAAAATCTCTATCCCAAATTATAAAATATACAGATCAGATCGTAACCGATATGGCGGCGGTGTTATGTTGATAATCCATAAATCACTGAAACACACATACTGCCCAATACAAACCTTAAAATACATCGAAGCCGTCGCTATAAACGTAAACTTAAATAATAATCAAATAATAACAATTACATCAGCATATTTACCTCCCAAAAAACCTTTAATTAAAACAGAAATCATAACCCTTATGAAATTAAATAAAAGTATGTAACTAATGGGAGACCTCAATAGCAAAAATAAAATGTGGAATTGTCACAATAACAACAAAAATGGTAACCAACTTCTAAAATATGCTACCCACTTGAAACTCCAAATAGTATATCCTAGTACACCTACGTATTTCCCTACCAACGGGAAATCAAGACCTAGCACACTAGATATACTAGTAACTAAATCCTTCAGTGCGATTTCTAGGCTAATTTCTATACCAGCATTATGTTCTGATCACAACCCGGTTCTGTATCGGATAAAATTAAAACCTATAACCCAAACACCTATCGCTAAATTCAATTATAGATTTGCAAATTGGGCCCAATTTAAAAAATACCTACATAACTCCTTAGACATCAATCCTAAAATCTCAAATCCGGACGAAATAGAATCTGCCATACAAAATTTAACTTCAATGATCAAAAGATCAGCTCATCTAGCAATCCCCATAAGCTACGCTGCTACCCACACAGATGAATTCCCCAAATATATAAAACATTTGATAAAACTAAGAAACAAATATAGGCGCAGAGCTCAAACCCGTTCTACAAATATAGTAAAAACATTCACCAACAAATTATCTGATCTGATACGTCTAAAACTGGACCAATGGAGAAACTCCAATTGGGCTAAAACTCTGAAAACATTTAAAACTGGCGATAAACCCTTCTGGAAAATCCACAAGATTTTTACAAAAGCTAATACGAACATTCCCCCTTTAAAAATAGATAATAATAAATATATATTTGATATGAAACAAAAACTTTCACGGATTGCCGATCATTTTGAGAATATCCAAAACTCACCAAACACCTTAACCACAACATATCATAAAAATAAAGTGAAAAAAACCGTAAACTATTATATAACAACCAAACCGGAACAAAGTAACTTTAAACATACATCACCCCAAGAAATCTCAAAATTAACAAAATCCTTAAACATTAAAAAATCACCCGGACCCGATAATATTCCAGCAATATTAATAAAACACCTATCTAAGAAAACTATAATACATATTACCAAAATCTTCAATACTTGCCTCAGATTAAATTACTTCCCGAATATTTGGAAAAGAGCAAAAGTAATAGCCGTACCCAAACCACATAAAGACCCGGAAATTACATCCAATTATAGACCCATTAGTTTACTTAACATCTTGTCTAAACTCTACGAAAAAATAATAAAATATCGACTGGTCCAGCATTTAACAGATAAAAATATACTAATCAATGAACAGTTTGGCTTTCGGTATTTTCACTCTACAACCGGTCAATTGGCGAGAGTAGTTGACATTATCACTAAAAATTTCAACCTAAGAAAGCATACAGGCATGATCCTCATTGACATAGAAAAAGCATTCGACAGGATTTCCCCTCAGTTCCTCATCCACAAATTAATACAATACAATATCCCAAGGTACTTAATTCTAACAATATACTCATTTTTAAATAACAGAACATTCTTTATTTCATCAAACAATAAGCATTCAACAATTAGAACAACAATTTCGGGTCTACCACAAGGGTCCTGTCTCAGCCCAATATTATTTAATTTATTTATTAATGCCATTCCAAAAATCAGTAATGTAGATATCGCACTGTTCGCCGATGATACAGCAATAACATCATCATCGTATAAGATAACCACAATAATTAATAGGCTACAGGAAGCATTTTACAAGACTAACAAATATCTGAAAAAATGGGGACTGAATTTAAATACTGACAAAACCGAAGCTATAATTTTCACAAAACGAAGACTTAAACTCCCCTCTACCATACTACTTAACAATACCTCAATACCTATATCTAACCATATTAAATATTTAGGAATCTCTTTAGACCGCAAACTAATATTCAACCATCATATAAACAATAAACTAAATAGTGCCCGTAGAATATTATATAAAATGTATCCCTACTTCAACAAGAAATCAAAACTATCGGAAAAAAATAAGAAAATACTATATAAGGGAGTCATTAGGCCCATGGTAACTTACGCATGCCCAGTCTGGAGTTTAGCTAGCAAAACACACATAAAAAAAATACAGACCTTCCAAAACAAATGCCTAAGAATCATAAAAAATTATCCAATATATACTCCAATCACCACAATGCACAATGAACTAGATATCCCAACAATACATGAATTTATACACCAACAAACCCTCAGATTCTTCACCTCATGCCAACTATCAGACAACATACTCATTCAAGAAATAGGAAATTATACAAAAACAACAACACCAAAATACAGACACAAACGAACAAAACACATTCTACTATAAATAATATATATATTGAAATGAGTTCTTCCTTAAATCAATGTTCTTATAAGCTATATAATGTAGTATATAAAAATAATGTTGTATATAAAAATGTTTTGTATGTACTATTATAAATGTATATCTTTTGTATAAAATCCTATGTACTTCTTTTTTCTGTTGGGTTTTTTAAATTTTTACCAACAACAAAAACTTATTAACCAAACAACCATGTATCCAAAATCATTCTCATTGTAAGGGATTATCCCACCAATGTTTAAAATGTATGTGTATAAGTTAAAATTAAATAAAAATTAAAATCTCAAAAAAAAAACAAATACACGTGCACAACTGCAAAACGATCCATTGGCACTATGATTCTCCAAGCAATTGCTCAACATTGGAAACGGAACAATACCATTACATGGAGACACACAATGCATCAAAGTGCCAGACAATTTCTGCAACATGGTTAGTATGAAAGATGCTTTGATTGAAAGCATATTTCCAGATTTACAAGCTTCTTATATTAATCATGCGTAGCTTCGTGAATGAGGTTTTTATCCGCAAAAAATATCGTTGTTGACGCTATTAACTTCAAAATACAACAGTCATTGCCGGGCATATATTGTTCAAATCGATCGACACTGTTACCGATCCTGACGAAGCAGTCAACTATCCTGTTGAATTTTTGAATTCGCTGGATTTACCAGGAATACCATCACATAACTTGCGATTAAAAATTGGCTCACCTATCATTTTGTTTCGGAATTTAATTGCACCTAAGCTATGCAACGGTACAAGATTAGTCATAAAAAAAAAAATGATGGGCAGCGTTCTTGAAGCTACAATTTTGAACGGCAAATTTGAAGGTGAGGTCGTTCTCCTGCCACGAATCCCAATGATCCCTTCAGGCTCACCCATTCCATTCAGGCGTCTGAAATTTCCAATTCGCTTGGCATTTGCCATGACTATCGATATGTCACAAGGTCAAACAATGTCGATTTGTGAGTTGGATCTAGACTAAAAATATTGTTCATCAACTCGCATTAAGATAAAATTTTACAAACATTATTGATTATAACGATTTGTTTTTAGAAAGATTGATGTTATTTCAAAATAAAGAATAATGAAACTATTATATTATTTGTATTTCATTTCATGAAATATAAAGAAAATTGTCGGATAGAAGAAGCAAGCCTGGGAATGATATCTCCAAGAGAAATCCCGGGGCAGGGTAAGATCTGAATGTAAGATAGGAGTTCAAGCGGGCAAAAAGAATACTTGGGAAGAACTCGGTAGAAGTTTGGATGAAGACCATCGTGATAATATTAAGAGATTCTGGAGAACATTTAAGGTCCTAAAAGTTTAATACAAAAAGCCTTCAAGAAATATCATAGACCATAATGGAAACATACTCTCGGAGACGGAAGGAATCCTCGACAGATGGAAAACCCACTTTGTAGAACTCTTTAAGAAAGAGGAATATGTGGTCTCTCATATTATTGCCAATGATAATACAAGCCAGGAGTCAATAGAAGAAGAGGGGATAGCCAATGTAATGAGAAAATGAAGGTTGGAAAACCCCCAGGAAGAGATAGCATTGCCCCAGATTGATGAAGGCCTTCTAGGGCTATTTCAAAAAAATATGGGATTCCGGGAAAGTACCAGAGGATTGGAACTTCAGTGTAATTATGTAAAAACTATAGGCCGACTAGTCTACTTTCTGTCGTATAAAAAATATGCACACGCATTCTCGAAAAGAGACTACGGCGAATCGTGGAGGAACAGCTTGAACCGGATCAATCTGGACTTAGACTCGGTAGACAGACCCAGGACCACATTTTTGTTCTTAGAAAAGTATTTGAGGGAGCATGGGACCGAGACTACGACATTTTCCTAGCCTTTCTCGAATTGAAGAAATTTCTAGCTTCAATTCGAATCTGTTCTACACCAGGAGATGTGGAATATTTTGGCGAATAAAAACCTCCCAAGGGATCTTATCAATGGTACAAAAGCAATTTACAAAATTTCAAAAGGGGTAATGCGGATCAATGGGAGAGAGGCCGATACATTCCATATAGATAAAGGAGTTAGGCATGGTGATAGCCTTAGCCCCCTACTATTTATATGTCTTATGGATGAGATCCATAAAATAGCAAAGAGCTCTAATTGGTCGATGGAATTTGCGTCTTGTCGTCGTCCAGAGCCTTCTCAATCGCTGATGACATCTTTCTTCTGGCGGGCTCTAAGGAGAAGCTGCAGCAACCCCTTTTAGAATGGAAAGAGGAGCTCCAACGTAAGGGAATGACAATAAATGTTGCCAAAAGCAAAGTGCTTGTCGTATCTAGGCATGGACAGGAAGATGTCCGTTTGTTATGCAATGGTGAGGTTCTCGAAGTTGTGGACCACTTTCCCTAGTTAGGAAACATCATTAGAAGGTCTGGTAAAGTAGATGAAGAAGTAGGTAATAGAATCAATAAAGCAAATCAGATATATGACCAGATCTGTAATAGTATAGTTGGCCACCGAAATGTAGGGAAATTGACGAAACTGCACATATTCAAAGCAATATACCTACCAACACTTTCATATGGCTGTGAAAGATGGTTCATGCTTGACAAGCACATCAGCCGGACAACAGGGGCTGAAATGAAATGCCATCGCAGAATATTCGGTAAAACAAGGAGAGACCGAGGGAGGAATATTAACACAAGGGATCAGCTGCTTATAGTTAGTTGATGTGATTATCTCAGTTTAATTTTAACTGGTGCCGAAACCCAAGAGTTTGTTCGTTCGCGCTTCGTTAAAAATTAAGAAGTTAAAGCACTCGTATGATGGGTGAATCAAACCAGCTAATTAAGGAAAGCGCGAAGTTCGCTTTCCAGTTGGCGAAGGCTGCGGAAGAACATGCGCAATTGATGGGTCATCTCTCGGAGGAAAAAAAGTCGATGCAAATAGAGTTAGTAAAGGTACGTACGCAAAATACACGAGGGCGTCGGTCAATCAGAGCCATTCACAGGTACGGTTGGTGATTTGGATCACTTCATAAAATGCGCCGATAAGATTATGACTCTTATTGTATCACGACGGGAGAATGGGACCATATTCGTATCAGACGTGAAAATGCTAGAACCGGTATTTGTAGGCTGTATCTTACTGCGTTTTCTGGACCCTATACAAGGTGATACAACTCATTCATGGGACACGTTGAAAGAACGATTGAAGAAGCCGTAAGGCGGAGGGCGCTGGACTCCGGAAGAAGACGTGCTTTATCTACTGAAAGTGAAGCGGGATCAAGGCCGCGTAAACCCAACGCATCAACCCGCCACCACCGAGAACCCCGTATGCCAGCAATGGCAGGAAGGGGGCCCAAAAAAAAAAAAAATAAATAAAAAATAGTTGACACTGGGAGTACAAATTACCTAATTACTATAAAAGCGGCCGAGAAACTAGGACTACGGGGAAGACACAAACGATGCCAGTGAAGTATCGCTACCGTTAGCGGGCGGTGCACGACCTTGGGAGAAGTGTACGTCAATTGTACAAACGGGATGTGGAGGTTAAGGTTCATGTGGTGGGGGTGATAATGCTCGGGTATGAGTTTATGGCAGGGGGAGATATCCTGCGATTAGCTGGGTTGATATTGACAGTCGAACAGGGGAATTGGCACTTCAAACTAGGTGAACGGCCATATCAGACCACAGTTACGAGCGGCGTGGTGGTATCGAAATATCGTGACAGGCCACCCATTAAGGATATCATAGAGCTAAATAAAGACCTCATCTATACGGAAAATGAGATTTTACCCACTACCGGGAAAACTTTATATCGGATTAGATTAAAAACGGATATCCCGGTGTATGTCAAAGATAGACGTTACCCACAGGCGTTGAGCGTTGTTATTAAGGAAAAATTGGACGATCTCCTGCGCCAGGGAATTATCTGACCAAGTAATTCGCCGTTTAATAGTCCATTGTGGGTAGTTGAGAAAAAGAAAGATTAGGACGCGCAAACGGAGAAACAATACAAGGTCGTGGTGGATTATAGAAAGCTGAATGAAGCAACAGAAGACGAACGATACCCGCTTCCCTGTGTGTAGGACATTCTGGACAGATTAGCAGGTGCGACGATTTTTAGTACCCTGGATTTAAAAAGCGGGTACCACCAAGTAAAAATGGCTGGCGAGGACATAGGTAAAACCCCGTTTTCTTGATAGCGGGGCCATTATGAATTCGTAAGAATCCCGTTCGGGGTGAAGGGGGCCCCACTGACTTTCCAAAGGTTATTGGACGAGTTTCAGAGAGGGTTAGGAGAGGTCTTCGCCAAAGTTTATATGGACGATTTAATTGTCTTTAGTCGTTCCGAAGAGGACCAGTTGAGGCATCCTGGGAGAGTTTTTGACAGAATCCGCGAGTTCGGTCTAAAATTATCTAAGGGAAAATCAAAATTTGGATTACCAGAGATACGGTTTTTGGGACACGTGGTCTCGCGAAAAGGGGTACATCTCGATCGAGAAAGGGTGCCATCCAAGAAGCACTATTACCTAACAATGTTCGGGGGATTCGCAGATTCTTAGGAATGGTGAACTATTATAGGCGGTTCATTCCAGGGATTGCCGAATTAACTAAACCTCTGACGAAGACCCTAAATAAGGGGAGACGGTTTTGTCTAGTGCCCTCCCAGGTCCCAGCATCCATAGGTGCCGGGAAATCTTGACGTCACAACCGCTGTTGGCTTTTCCAGATTTTCATCTCAGTTTCAGGATCACAACAGACACGAGTGAGGTTGCTATTGGGGCGGTCCTGTCGCAGAATTTTGCAGAAGGGGAAAAGCCGATAGCATTAGCGAGCCGGAAACTTAACCCGGCTGAACAAAGATATAGTGCAATCGAGTTTCTTAGCGGTAGTGTGGGCGGTCGAGTACTTCCGCCCATATGTTTATGGCCGTTGTTTCGAGTTATTAACGGACCACAAACCACTTGTTTATTTGGCCACGCTTAGGGAATCGTCAGCGCCCGTCTCCCGTTGGAAGGACGATTGGCACCCTATACGTTCCAAGTAATTCATAAAAAGGGGATAGCCAACGCGGTGGCGGATTGGCTGTCGGGCGATCTGATCATTAATGCGGTAGAAGAAGAAATCACGTCGACCGAGCCATTCGCGGTGCGTTATTTGCGCGATGGAACCTCTGAGGTCAGTGCAAGTCGACCTCTATTCTAATGTGGAACAATCCTGGCTCACTATTCTGGAAACTTTTAGTAAACTCGCCATGACTTACCGTATCGTGGAGAAGACCACAAAGGCTGTTTGGGAAGGCATCCTCCAATAATGTGCGACCTATGGTGTACCGGAGGACGTCACTTCTGATTGTGGTCCCGAGTTTGATAATATTGTTACGGTCAGAGAGGGAAAGAGGACCGGCTTAGAGGATTAGACGAGCTGTGGGATTAAGCGGAAGGGATTAAAAAAGTTGCCGAGGCCCATCTCGTTCAACCTGGATTGGCCTGGATGGTTCTCTATCTTGTTCCGAGTAATGCCCCACCCCGACCTACCTTACCTATATAAAGAGGCCAGCTGTTTTCGGCCGGACCAGTCAGTAATAAGCAGTCGTGACAGTGTGTGTGAGTTAGTTAGTATTAGTATCAGTCTGTAATAAGTGCTTAGTGAGCAACAGTGACAATTAGTGGCCGTGTAATAAGTTTAATAAACTGTGTGGCAGTTTGTCATATTTGGAGAGTCTTACGGTCGGTGGACTTTAGTTAGCGAACTGTAAGTGTTAATTTGTAATTGTAAACTATAGTGTAATATTATTGTATTTGTACAAATTTATATATAAATAGTTTAGTTATTTAGTATTACCAATATCTTATATTGTTTGTATATTATATTAGAAATTAGATAACAGTTAGTAGAATATTGTTATTGTTAATTGATATTAGTTTAATAATTTAATTGTTTTTAATAATTTCCTTGTAGTCTTTTTAATTTGTTAATAAATATTAGATTCTAGAATTTAGTAATAGCTTAGTTCATTTTTCATCCGGTAGCCCGTAACAAATTGGTGTCAGAAGTGGGATTTTGTGTAATTGTTTTTTTTTTGTCTTGCATTTTTTAATTATTGGGCTACTGTATGAAAAATGGCTTCTCAAAGTCCTTAATTAATGGATTTAAAAGTTGCGGATTTAAAACGGGAATTAGAAGAACGTGATCTTGATTCTTCCGGAAATGAAAGTGTACTGCAACATCGCTTACGTCAATTTTTTGTAGAGTTAGGGGAAAATCCAGATGACGTTCTGTTTGAAACTGATTTAAGCAAGTTGTCTGCAACTTTTAAAAATGAATTAGGTACTGTTGAAAATGAGCTAGGTAATGAGTTAAGCAATGTAGAAAATAAGCTAGGTAATTTACAAAATGAGTTAAGCAATGTAGAAAATAAATTAGGTAATGAATTAGGTTCTGTTAAAAATGAGTTAAGCAATGTAGAAAATAAACTAGAGTCTAAGTTAGGCACATTAGAGACTAAGTTAATGGAAAATGTAGATAATAAGTTAGCTAATGTAGATAATAAGTTAGCCGATGTAAATAATAAAGTAGCTGATATAGAATCTAGGCTAGGAGAAAAAGTGAACGAAATTAGGCTAAGAATGGAAGCTCTCGAGGGACGCAAGAGCGACCCACCGACGAACGACACCGGCCGTTCCTCCGAGGGCAGCCATCGTAATAGCATTCTACCAGCCTATGGTGGGGTGTCACCAACTCACAATACCATTCCAGTATTCGACGGGAAGACGCCGTGGGAAGACTACATGACTCTCTTCGAGACAGCTGCTTCGATTCACGGGTGGTCACAGGAGACCCAAGCTTCAGCATTGTGCCTGGCCTTGCGTGGAGACGCCTTGAGAGTGCTGCAGGGGATGCCCATGTCGCAGCGGTCCAACTACGGGAAGCTGATTAGAAGACTGGAAATGCGTTTCGGACACCGCCACATGGACCAGCTATATCGCTCACAATTAAGAAACAGGGTCCAGAAGGACAACGAGACCCTGCAGGAATTTGAAGCGGATATTGCCCGGCTGGTGAGGAACGCCTACCCATCGGTCACTGACTGTGTCTACGAGAGTTTGGCTGTCGACAAATTCCTGGATGGAGTTCGGGACCCAGAGACAGAACAAGCAGTGAAGCTCGCCCGGCCGAAAACGTTGGGAGACGCATTATCTCAGGCCATGGAGTTTGAAGCTGTCAGACAGCCTGTACGGGGCCATGCGCGAGTTCGAGCAGCAGGAGCAGAGCCTAATGTGGTAACCAGCGTCGAGGACATAGTGACCAAAGTGTTGGATGCTCTCAGGACCCATAAGAAGGAGATACGCTGTTGGGGCTGCGGCCAGCTTGGACACCCTAGAAGCAAGTGCTCAACCCGTAACGTGAAAGCCCCCAGAAAGGCCATCAGAGTTGGGTCAATAGGAAGCAGAACAAACAGCTTCTACGTTGATGGAATGGTGAACGGGCAGCTGCGAAGTCTTCTAGTGGATACCGGCGCGAGCATGACAATCTTGAACTCGAAGACACTTCCAGCTGAGAAGATCATACCGACCACTTGGGCATTACGGACTGCAACGGGACAGCCAGCCAAGGTCTACGGGGAGACAGATACCACCTTCCACATCGGGGGCCAACATCTGAAGCACCGCGCTTTAGTGGCAGATATAGATGAGGACGTCATACTGGGTATGGACTTTATGATTGCATACGGCATCAAGGTGGATATGTCGAGAGGTGTGATGACGCTGGGAGACGAGGAAGTCATACTGCGGCAGGAAAAGGACTTCTGCGCACGTTTGCTGCTAACAGAAGACACCACTTTACCTGCACGGAGCCAAATCGTAACACATGGGACGGTCGAAGGACATCTACCGGAGGGGCAATGTGTACTAGTTGAACCCGGAAGTCACGAAGAACAAGAGATCCGACACGGCGTACTGGTTGCTAGGTCTCTAATCAAGGTCGGACGCACCACTCCAATTCGGCTAATGAATCTGAACTGTTTCCCGGTAACGCTGAAGAAAGGAACACAGGTCGGGGAGTGTACAACCGCTACTTCAGTGGTTCGTCAGCTGCAACGTCATCACTCCGAGCACCGAGGCTTGCCGGAAGAACTAAAAGGATTTGTGGACGAATCATGCCGCGACCTTTTGCCTGAACAAAGCGAGGAAGTGAAAAACATGATTACCCGCTGGCATGACGTATTCGAGATCGGCCCAGGACCAAGGGGTAGAACAGATATCGTCCAGCACAGGATTAACACCGGGGATGCGAAGCCTATCCGACAGGTCCCACGGAGGCTGCCGTTAGCCAAACGGGAGGACGCCGAGAAGATTATTAAGGAGATGGCGACGGATGGTGTCATTGAGCCTTCGAGTAGCCCTTGGATGTCTCCTGTTGTACGGGTGAAGAAGAAAGACGGCACAACAAGGTTCTGCGTAGACTACCGCCTTCTGAACAACTAAGCGTGAAAGGGTTAGAGGATTAGACGGGCTGAGGGATTAAGCGGAATGGATTAAAGAAGTTGCCGAGGCCCATCTCGTTTAACCTGGATCGGCCTGGATGGTTCTCGATCTTGTTCCGAGTCGTGCCCCACCCCGACCTACCTTACCTATATAAAGAGGCCAGCTGTTTTCGGCCGGACCAGTCAGTAATAAGCAGTCGTGACAGTGTGTGTGAGTTAGTTAGTATTAGTATCAGTCTGTAATAAGTGCTTAGTGAGCAACAGTGACAATTAGTGGCCGTGTAATAAGTGTAATAAACTCTGTGGCAGTTTGTCATATTTGGAGAGTCTTACAGTCGGTGGACTTTAGTTAGCGAACTGTAAGTGTTAATTTGTAATTGTAAACTATAGTGTAATATTATTGTATTTGTACAAATTTATATATAAATAGTTTAGTTATTTAGTATTACCAATATCTTATATTGCTAGTATATTATTTTAGATATTAGATAACATTTAGTAGAATATTGTTATTGTAAATTGATATTAGTTTAATAACTTAATTGTTTTTAATAATTTCCTTGTAGTCTTTTTAATTTGTTAATGAATATTAGATTCTAGAATTTAGTAATAGCTTAGTTCATTTTTCACCCGGTAGCCCGTAACAATATGTTGGTTCGCTAAGAGTGTGCCCAGTTGGTGACCAAGTGGCCACATAATGCTCCCCATCATGTTAAAAGGGGGTAGTGGAAAGGTTACACAATACACTGGGAGAACACCTTTGGCAATTGAAGTTGGGAAGAAATCTTGATTCCTATGACGCTATGCCGCGAGCAATAATTGCATACAATCATATGATCCATTCGGCAACGGGATTGTCCCCTATCGAAATTGTGTTCGGAGAGGCGCGAAGGGACAGGGGCGACCTCATCACAGTCAATAATCAAGAATTGCGTGCCATGCTCCATCAATCACGAGCCAATCGTAAATCTACGTGGCAAAAAGTACGCCAGAAACTAATCCGAGAAAAGACCACCAGGGCGCACAAAGCCAAAGTTGGGGCCGGGGTGTATACCAAGGGTCCCTTGTCATTGGGTTCGATGGTTTTTAGACAGTTAAGCACTGCGCGTAATAAAGCCTCGGCGCGATACGAGTGTCCGTACATAATCGTGTCTGTTCGCGAACACAACAACTATACGATTCGGGATGTGCACTATCCATTTCGCGTTCGGACCGTTCATCTGGAGGAGCTTCGAGTGCCTCATGCTCTGTCACCTGACCCGCCTGCGGCTGCTACACCTGAGTCAGGTTAAAAATTTTTTTTTTTTTCTGTTTTATGATTTATTCTTTTAACTTTCTATGTTCCTTTGTTTCTTTTCCTTTCTCGTTTTTTCTTTCTTTCTTTTTTGTGATATTTCCTTCTATGCAGGATCTGGAAGGGGGGGGGGGGTAATTTGTGTGTAAATATTGTGTTTTATATTAGTTTTAGGTTAAGAGTTAAGCATATGAATAATTTTCCATTCTGAAAATTAGATTTTGCATATACATATTATATTAATTAAAGCTTTAAACTAAGAATAATTAAAATTAAAATTAAAATTAAATTAAATTAAATTAAAATATAAGAAAGTTTTAAAACTAGTACTCAGTACTATACCGATTTTACATTCTTTTCCCATTGTTTGAAGGATGCCAAATATGTGGCTTAAACTTTATTACTTTTTAAGTATTCGATCTTGAATCTCTAATTCAAGATCGGTTTGTGGGCGTTTTGCACGAACATTAGAACGTATTGTTGGGAGTAAAGGTTTAGTAGGTTCATCCTGCACAACATTAAAATTTGAAATTTCATTAAAACTCCTCCTGAAATCAATTTATCGCCTTCAGCAGAATATAATTTTTTTTTTAATTACAAAAAATGGTTAACTCGTTAAATCGCTCTGTACTTGTTACATTATTACAACAATAGTTCTCAAAATAATATCTTCAAACTGTGTCAGAAGAAACTATAAGTACTTTAAGACATTTATTCAAGATCAGTGAGGTGAGTGACTGCATTAAACAGTAAAATTCAGTAAATAAATCGGTGACTGGGTGCTGAAGCTAGGCAACGTGGCCAATAATCCCTATAGGAGACATATATTTACCTCCTCTAGTTCACGGTCAAGGCTTGGCAACCAGCCTCTCGATCGAATCCCGCATTCGTCAACTTTTTTTTTTTTCCTTTTTTCTTTTATATTCTTTTTAAACATATGTATATATTTTATTATTATTATCTAAATATGAAAGTTTTTTTTTTAATTTATTTCTTATATTTTAGTGACTGTGTTAGATTTAATAAATTATTTTAACTGAATAATTACTCAATTTTCAACATGCAAGTGGACAATTCGGGTAGTGAAGTTTCGGAGGCAGAGACTCCATTTTCGGAAATAAGCGAGACCGATTCGCAATACCTAAAACGAAGGACACTCCAAAAACGTCAGAGAAAGGCTACCCCTGGCTCAGCGGGCAACTCACCCAATACGAAAAAAAATAAATCGGCTGTATCAAAAAAGCCAGTGACAAAATCCAACAAAACACCGGAGCCTCCCATAACCCGCAGTAAAACTACTGCAGTCAATTCAAACAAATCTCCAATCGCCTCAACTAGTAGCAACCCTGGGCCTACAGAAAGCGATCGTGACGAGAACCAACAACACCAAGGGTTCATTGACCCTAACCCTCCTCCTATTTTTGTCACAAATATTACAAATTTTTATAACTTCGCTCAAGAAATATCTGAACTTATAGGACAAACTAATTTTAAATGTTTTTCTAGAGTAAAAGACATTAAAATAAATACATCCAATAAAGATACATACAAAAAACTAATTGATCATCTTACAGTGAAGAACTATGATTTTCACTGTTACCAACTAAAACAGGATAAATCGTACAGAGTGGTTTTAAGAGGACTACACTCTTCAACGCCCACAACAGCAATCAAAAGTGACCTCGAAGAAATAGGTCACAAAGTAAGAAATATTTCGCCAGTGTTTCATCCCACCGAAAAGTACCCCCTTCCATTATTTTTTGTCGAACTTGAACCAGCCCCTAATAACCCAGAGATATTTCAAGTTTTAAGACTGGTATATTCAATAGTAACGATGGGGTTGTCGAACATCCAATTCCCGTGGTAGCATCTTATCCCAAATTTCAACCTCTAATAGTTTCTCTATCCTCGCACCCATAAACCCTACTTATTGGCCTACATCCCTCAAAAAACGTCCAGATATTCTAGATATATTTGTTTCCTCACAGATTTCCTGCAATCAAACTGCTATAAAATCCCTGGATGACCTTTCCTCTGATCACAGTCCAGTTCTGCTTCAAGTGCATTCGATTCCCATTCCTAAGCCCTCTCTTCCCCGACTGATTACAGGACGTGTAGACTGGGATAAATTCCGATCAAATCTAGAAAATAATTTAGACCTCAAAATTCCGCTTAAAACAAAAGGAGACATTAATTCTGCAATAGACAAACTAACAGAAGCAATACAAGTCAATATAAAATATAACACTTTACCAAGTAAAAATCATTATCAACAGAATAACTGGCCACTTCATATTCGCGAGTTATTAAAAGAAAAACGACGGGCAAGAGCAAAGTGGCACCGCACGAGATATCCATCGGACAAGAGTCATTATACCAAACTGACCAACAAATTAAAATCAGAGATCAGAACATTCAAAATTCAAAATTTGTATTACCGTACAGAAAATCTCAGTACTACTGACAAATCCTTATGGAATACCACTAGAAAACTCCTAAACTATAAAAAATTCAACCATCCACTTTTAACCGAATCCCAAACCTGGTCAAGATCTGATGAAGAAAAATCACAAATTTTCGGCCAGCACCTATTCAAAACATTTAACCCTCATCCAGATATCCTTAATCAAACCCACTCTGAATGCATTGGAGCAGAATTAAGTATTCCTCTTCAGTTGTCCCCTCCTCCTAAAGCATTCCATCCTTCCGAAATATCAAACATTATTCATAGATTACCCGCCAACAAAGCCCCTGGACACGACCTAATCACATCCCAGATTCTAAAACGCCTTCCTCGGAAAGCGATCCTACTCCTTACATATATATACAATGCCGTACTCCGCACCACATATTTTCCTGATTCCTGGAAATTATCCATAATTAAGATGATTCCAAAACCTAAAAAACCACCAGAACTCCCATCCTCTTATCGTCCTATATCTCTCTTGCCCATAATGGGGAAAATACTTGAAAAACTCATTCTGAAACGTCTTCATCCTATCATAGAATCCAATCAAATAATCCCAGATCATCAATTTTGTTTCCGAACATCACACTCCACCATCCAGCAATGCCATCGTGTGGTGGACGTTGTCTCATCTGCATTAGAGCGCGGAATGTACTGCACGGGAGCTTTTCTCGATGTAGAGCAGGCTTTTGATCGAGTCTGGCATCCAGGACTGCTGTACAAACTCCGTAAATTCTTACCTTCAACTTACTTCCTTATTATCAGTTCCTACCTCAGTAATAGAACCTTTAAAGTAAACCATAATTGTTCCTACTCTTCCCTCTTCACCCAGTCTGCCGGTGTTACTCAAGGTAGTATCCTGGGGCCCATCCTATACTCGATATATACAGCTGACATCCCAACCCATCCAAGCACTGTCCTCACTACTTACGCTGATGACACATGTGTGTTATCAGTTAATAAGGATCCATTTGTTGCATCCCAATCTCTTCAATCCCATATCTCACACCTACAAGAATGGTGTCAAAATTGGAGGATTAAAATAAATCCTAACAAATCCCATCAAATTACCTTCACCCTTCGTCGTAAACCTACGAATTCCTGTCCTACTGTATCGTTTAATAATACACCACTGAACCCTGTCGAACAGATACGTTACCTAGGACTCCATCTGGATAAACGTCTCACTTGGAATCCTCATACAAGACTGAAAAGACAAGAAACTGCTCGACGTTTTCGCCTACTTCAACACTTACTGGACAAACGCTCTAAGCTACCAATTAATTACAAAAGACTTATTTACATGACAGTCATCAGACCTATTTGGGCATACGGAGTTCAGCTTTGGGGCTCTACTAAACCATCCAATTCATCTCGTATCCAATCCTTGCAATCCAAAATCCTTCGTAAAATCCTCAATGCTCCTTATTTTGTTAAGAATAAAGTCATCCATAACGACCTTAATGTCCCATTTGTTGCTGATTTAGCCCGAACCCGGTATATATCCTTTCATAACAAACTTGATTCCCACTCAAACCCTCTAGTTTCAAACCTAGCTTCCTCTTCGATCCCCGATAATCCTCCGAGGCGTCTGAAAAGAAGATGGCCTCGTGACCTTCTAAACTGAACTTTTTAATTTGAGTACTACCACTGGGTAGTCTCTCTACTTGTCTTCTCATATCAATGTATTCACTCATTATATTTACTAGATGTATTTTGTATACAGTTGTAAATTTCAATAAATAAATAAAAAAAAAAAAAAAATTACAAAAAATGCAATCAAAGTAACTTTTGATTGTAAGACAATGGTAATTTTAACCAGCTTTACTGTTGTTGTTGGATCAGTTTGGTTTTCAATTAATAAGCATTAAGGGGACACATTCGCGAGCTGAAACGCCAAAGGATCATCGTGGATAGTACATCGCCACTGTAATAGTCCACTATAGGCAGTTAAGAAAAAGCCTGTTGACAAAAAAATAAAAGAACGGTATAGGGTAATGGTAGATTTTCGGCTATTAAACGAGAACACGTTTGATGGAAAATACCCCATTCCTAGGTTGGAGGGCATTTTGGACCGGGTGAGTGGATCATCTGAAACCAGTACACTCGATCTGTAATCAGGGTACCATCAAATTCGCATTCAACCCAGAGACCAAGCCAAAATAGCGTTTACTTCAGAGAGGGTGCACTATGAATTTATCCGTATGCCTTTCGGCTTAAAGAAGGCAAACATAGCTTTCCAAAGACTGATGGACGAATTTTTGCTTGGTTTGGAGGAAAACATGTGCCAGGTATATATGTATGACCTTCTGGTTTTTAGTAAGACAGAGGTGAAACATATAGAGCATCTGCGACAAGTTTTCAATACAATACGACAGTTTGTAACCAATATGAGGTGAAGAGGCAGGGGCTGGCGGCGCTCCCGGTGGGACTCCGAGAGAGGATCGGCGAGACCCCCAACAGATGGAAGAATATAGTGAGGGAGGACTCGATTGACGAGTGGAACAGACGGTGGGTGGGAAGCCAGAAGGGCTCGACCTTGAGGAAGTTCTTCCCCACCGTCCAGTCGAGATTGGCGGCGACATGGGTCCTCCCGGACTACTGGGTCTCGCAGATCCTTACAGGACACGGCGGGTTCCGGGGAAAGCTCAGTGAGCATAGGAGAGAGATCGACCCCCGGTGCCCTGCCTGTGGAGTCCCTGAGACTGCGGAGCACGTGAGACTGCACCGCGATGGAAGGACACCGAGCCAGGTTGTCCAGGAAAACCGGGATCTTCGCCCTCACCGAGGAGGACTTCCCCCGTTTGATGGAGGTAGACAATTACCCCTTCTTTAAGGATTTTGTCTACGGGTGGAAGGAAGTGGTCGGGCCTGCACACTTCACCATTAGCAGGGTCCGGCCCCTCGGCGAGCCACCAGACGAGGCGCCACCAGATGGGGAGCCAGACGGGGAACCCCCCCCCCCGGAGGAGAGGAATGGAGATGATGACCGGACGGATGCGGCGGACCAGGAGGGCTGGACGGGATCCGGACGGATGGAGTCTTAAGGTGCTGCCCCAAGAGTAAGGTGCACATCCGTGCTCTGGGCAGCACCACAGAAAGATTTAAGAAAAAATATTGTTCCCAAGAATTAAATGGTAACCCCCCCGATGTTGTATTGAATTATTATAAATAAAGTTTTAATAAAAGAGTTATTTCTGGCAGTGGCGGGCGTGGGTAAACCCAACGCATTAACCCGCCACTGCCAAAACCCGTATGCCAGATATGGCAGGAAGGGGAAAAAAAAAAAAAAAAAAAAGTTTGGGCTGTAACCATCGGAGGAAAAATCAATATTGGCCGAAAGGGAGATTAGTTTTCATGGACAAGTGATTTCGGCGGAAGGGATAATACCAGACGGAAGGAAAGTAGAAGTCATTGGGACAATGACCATGCCTGGCGATGTGAAGAGGATCAGGAGATTGTTAGGAACTCCTATACTATTATTACTGTCGATTTTTCCCGGAGATGGCTGAGAACCTGGTTCCTCTGAACGAACTGTTGAGGAAGGGCCGCATGGTCAAGTTACGCCAGAGATCGAGGCGAATATCGGAAAGTCCTTGTTGCAATTACAAACCGAACCGGTCCCCGCATTCCCCGATTTTTCCTAACCATTTTCGATCAACGAAGTGCCACCGAAACTAAAATGGGGGCGGTTTTATCGCAGGAAGGTGAGAGGGGGAAAAGGCCCGTGGCATATGCTAGCAGGAGGGTTACGGACGCGGAGGCCCAAAAGGCGCTCGAACGAGAACTAATAGGAATCGTATGGGGTGTGGAACACTTTCGGCCGTGTTTATTCGGAAGAAGGTTTAAAGTGCATGCAGATCATTGTCCCTTGCTGTGGGTGGGCAACCTGAAGGAGTCCTCGGCTAGAGTCACACGTTGGAAGGAGAATCTTAGTCAATACAACCTGGAGGAAGTATATAAACCAGCAAAAGGTAATGTTGTAGCTGACTGGCTATCTCGCGCTTTTCAGATATATATGATTGAAACACAGGTTGGAGAAACGTATTGTGATTAGCATAAGTTCGTGCGGGAATGGACACCAGACGAGGAAGAAAGACGCGAGGAGGGTTTACCTCAGAAGCAATGGGGATCCCTCGAATGATGAGTCAGGGGACGAGAGAACACCAGAGATTGATGAAATAAACAACGACAAGACTCGACAAACAAGGACTACGGGGCTCATAAAAATGAGATTCCCAAATATGACAGAAATACCCAGTAGATATAAACGACGTGTTGTAGAATTGAGAAGTGTGGCATTGGCCTTACTAGGGCGGCAAGGGGTTCTTACTAGGGCTGGAGGGGTTCTTAATAGGGCTGGAGGGGGTGGCCTTGGGGGTCTGAATGCCACATTTGGCAACGTCGCAAGTAAACTGTGAGATTTGGCAACATCGCTTTGTTTACATTTGAGTTGTAGTAGGCATGCAAATGACCTTGTGACGTCACGGGGGGCATTGAACTCTGACATCACAAGGTCATAGCAGGGCTAGCCCCCCTCTTCCCAGTATTTCTGCTCAGCATTTTTTATACTTTATCTCACGGGTGATAAGGCGCTGTAGTAGTGTGTAAAAATGACCTTGTGACGTCAGTTCCTTACGAGCAGGTCTCATCGCGGAGCCACCTCAACAGTTCATACTCCCTTTATGAGTTTTTCCTCTCCAGAACCTGGCACACAGTCACTCCGTGTTCTACCGTTATATAAACTTTGTGTTGTTTTACATTTTTGTATACGTTCCTCGCCTGTGTGTGAGTAACCTGTTCTTAACCTACTTTGCTAAGAGCGAGGTCGTTCACAGCGTCTACCCGTTATTTGTACTGCAGTTCAGTGTTAACCAGTCTACTAAAATGGTACGGCAGACAAGTACGAACCTGAGGTATAAAAAAGACCGCCTGCCGACATTTGTCGGGTGGACATCGCCAGTGAGTGTTGTGAAGTTGGCTGCATCAGGATTGTATTACTTGAAAGTCTCTGACCAAACAAGGTGTCCATTTTGCGGAATAATATTGGTTCAATGGGAATTGTATGATGATCCTTTTTTAGGACACAAGAAATGGTCTGAAAATTGTCCTTTTATCAAGTATTGGGATCAACTGGAGAGTTTCCCAATAAAAATAGGCCTTGTGGATGAGATTGATAGCGGAGTTTGTCAATAAAAATAGATGTTTCGGATGAAGTTGATAGCGAAGAGGGGGGGGGGATGTGAAAACGAAAGGTATGTGTGTTGCTGTGATATGTGCAGGAGACTTGGAATCTTCATTAATCAACTCCAGGTTTTAAAAACTCATATATCATTGTATGAAATAAAAAGAAATGAAATAAATCAACTAATAAAGAATCTAGAAAAACTTCATCTTTCCCCCTCCACTCTGCGGAAACCTTCCAGTGTCCACGTTGATCCTTGTGAGATGGTCGGTCCGAGACGATTGGAACTAGTGATTGATCACCCCATCACAAGTAGCAAACCAGTTCGAGTTGTTCTTTGCGATTATGAGCCGACTATCGCCATCATCGACAAGAAGACGAGCGTCTATATGGACACGGAGGACGGAGGAGAATCCTTGCCAGTTGATTCTGCGAACGAAGCAAGGTCGCGGGATTGAGGCTCAAGCTACGAAGGGCTTTCTAGCGTTTTAGTACGGTTACCGGCGACGACGGACGAAGCCGAATTAGAACGGATCTTCCAGGAGTTCAGTATACACGATCGTACACTGCACATCTACGTAGGGAACCGCGTTATCATGGGCAAAGTACAGCGATTATGGCGGCTGGAAAGGATTGGGGTGGGTAACTTGATCGTTTGATGTTTACGCCAAGTGGAGACGATTACTACCGCGGCGGCTCAAAGACAAATCGTGGCCGATCATCATGAGGGGAAAACTAATCATCGTGGGTTAGAGGAAACGTTGAGGGCCTTGAAAACGTTATATTTTGGGCGGAAGATGGGACACACCGTTCGGGAGGACATCGCGCAGTGGTCGGTTTGTCAGCGGGCTAAGTATGAACGCCAACCCCCCATAGGGGAACAAGTGGTTACTTCGACGTCGATTGAACCTCTTCGTTCGATACAAGTAGACCTATATTCCTGTGAAGGTCAATCATGGTCGACACTTTCAGTAAATTAGCAATGGCCTATCCGGTTGCGGAGAAGACGCCAGGGGCAATTTGGGAAGCTATAGTGCAATGGTGTGCGACCTACGGGGTACCGGAGGAATTCGTGTCCGATTGTGGGAGGGAATTCAATAATGATGTAATTCGCGACGAGAGTAAAGGGCTGGGGATTAATCGGCGGTTGAACACTCCACACCACATCAAGGGCAGGGGTGCTGTGGAGCGGTTGCATAACACACTAGGGGAGCATCTTCAGCTACTAAAACTGGGCCGTAATCTAGATCCGTACACGGCAATGCCGAGCGCAATTATTGCTTATAATAATACGATTCATGCCGCTACAGGATTAACACCAGTGGAAATTGTTTTCGGACAACAACGTCGTTACCGTGGGGACTTGCTTACGAGCAATCATACTGGATTGAGCACGGAGATCCGTCGTTTGCGGGAGTTACAGAGAAATCGTTGGCCTACAGTTCGGGATAGACTGGTTCGCGAAAAACAAACGAGGGTGGCGAAGGCCAATCAGAGGCACGCCGTATTTAGGAAAGGACCGTTGGAGTTGGGGACAGTGGTATACCGCCGACTACGAACAGCGCGAAATAAGGCCGACGCAAGATATGAAGGACCCTACAGAATAGTTACCATGAGGGAACACAATTTGTTCACAATTCGCGCCGTAGAGTACCCCTTTAAACTGCGGACAGTTCACCTCGAGGAATTGAGGATTCCTCATCTACGGACACAATCACAGTCAGAGTGCGACGTTCAGGGGTGAAAAGTTGTGTATAATATCAGAACTCAGTGAATCTAATTATTTTGTTTGTTTTGTTTTTCAGGACTATGATACTATGTACTTGTATAAGCTTTTGTTTTGTTTCATTCTAACGTGTTCTGTATATAACTTTTAAGGATGTTTATTTTATTTGTTTTTTTTGTTGTTATATAGTTCCTCCTGTCGAAGGAACTGGAGGGGGGCAGTTATGACAATATTTGAAGGGTTATGGGTTGTGATTATGTTAGGATTAAGTCTATGTTGATTGTATGATATGTAAACAAATATATCTATAAATACTGTAGCTAAAGGAAAATAAAGTTAGTCTTTCACTATCAGCGCGAGTGTCTTTATGTCCCTTATCCTTTTCATAGTAGTGTTCAGTCTAATTATAACTTATATATATATATATATATATATATATATATACTTCCGAGCTCCGGCACATAAAACTTTTAAAAAAAAGAGAAATAATAGGAGAGAAACAACACGGGTGAAGGCTGATAAAACACTGCTTTATTCAAAATTAAATCCTCTATATATAGTATTTACAATGTTTACTAATCCCTGTTTGGGATTAGTGGCCATACTGGTGTATGTCTTATCCTAACTCCCCCCTGCCAGTTTACGAACATCCTCGTAAACTTACAAAAATAAAATACAAATACACACATATAAAGTAAAAAGAATATAATAACACTGGATCAATGAAATTACTACTGCTAAACAAAAAAACTTTCCTCTATGTACAAGACTCACTTGCTATGTCAAGGACACTATTAATTCTGTAAACTTAAGGTAAATGACAAACGGAACAAAACAAAACAAAATTTCAGAATACAAATAAAATTACATTGCTCTACCTAAAACTAAAACATTACATAATTATGGTCTGGCGTCCCCAGTTAGAATTTTCAGCTGCTCAACATGCACTGTTCGACGTTTTCGGGGCTGAGCCAGAGACTGAATGGTGACCAGATTGTGCTCCCTGATCGCAATCACTTTGAATGGCACCTCGTACCTCAGGACTTCCTTCGAGCGATTTGATACAATTCTTCTGTAGACGGTGGTTCCTATCTTAAGAGCTCCCATAATATCCTTGACCCCCAAATTATCCCTGGCAACTCTCTTACTCTTTTCCGTCACCATTCGTGTGTGTGCTTTCTCCCATATTCGTTCGAGCTCTATCCTATTAGCCACTAGTCGTTCCGCCATGTCCTCATCCACGACAGTACCGTCCCCATCTCTCCGACGAGCGCGCAGACCAAAGAGGGCCTCAAAAGGGGCCCCCGTATCCCGTAGCTATATGGATTGAGTGATTATACGCCGCAATGGCCCGGGGCATCGCCGCGTCCGCCTCTACCCCTTTGTCCACATGGAATCCCCGAAGATGTTCGCCCAAGGTATTATGGAGCCGTTCAATCCCCCCCTACTTTTAGGATGTCCCGATGTATTCCAGTGCTAAGTAACTCCGAGATCTTTCATTTCCTTCTGCAGTTGTGCGTTGTCGAACTCCCTACCGTTGTCCGAGGAAATCTTGTCTGGCACACCGCAGAATTGATACCACGTTCTTAGGGCGTCACTAACCGCGGCCAATGACTTCTCTTTCACAGAATCCCACTTGAAGACCCTTGAAGCCTTGAACGTGAAGGTATCGATCTGCAGATCCGTTAACGGTACCGTAGGCGTGCACGTTTCCACTTGTAGCCCTACCGGGGGGTGGCGGTCATACTTCGTGATATGGCAAACAGCACATTCTCTCACAATCTCTTCGACTGTTTTCCTCATTCCCACCCAATAATATTTCCGTATTAATGCTGCTATAGTTTCGTTAATTCCCCGATGATTGGTCTTCCCTTGGTGGTATGCTAACGTCACTTCTTTCTGCTGATCGGGATCCCGGATCGTATCCACCATGAGTCGACATCGGACGAACGATCTATCCATTCCTATTTTTTCCGCTCTCCACAAATTCCGGATTTCCTCCCATACAGTCTCGCTACCGACATAGAGATGGTGGGTCGCCCCCGACCTGGATGCATCCTTCAACACCCGGCATATCTGTTCTTCTTGCACTCCAGGCTGGGACCAAATGATAACAATATGGTGTTTCTCATATTTGGAAAATTCCATTTTCAGTAATCCTGTGGTCCTTGTCTTCCATATGATCTGCCGAGTCTTATCGTTTATCACATCCTCCACCTCTTCCATCTCCATCAGTCTCTCTTCTGGCGAGTCATCATGGTCGGGAGATTCTCCGTTGCCGCTGTGGTCTGTTTCACGTTCACCTTGTCCCACTGGCGTCCATCCCCGTACGAATCTCTGAAGCTCCCCGGAAGATTCTCCTTCCTCTGGTTCGATCACGTTATCCTGCAGCTCCCGAGACAGCCAATCTGCCACTACATTATCTTTTACAGGTTTGTATGTTATGTCAATATTGTATTAGTTCAGGATCTCCTTCCAACGCGTCACTCTAGCCGACGACTCCTTCAAATTGCCTACCCACAGAAGTGGCCGATGATCCGTGTGTACCTTAAACCGTTTTCCGAATATATAGGGTCGAAAGTGTTGGTCTGCCCACACTATCCCTAATAGCTCCCTTTCGAGCGCACTATACCGAGCCTCCGCGTCTGTAAGTCTGCTACTCGCGTTTGCCACAGGCCGATCCCCCTTATCATCCTCCTGCGATAACACCGCCCCTAGTGCATATTCGCTAGCGTCAGTAGTGATCGCAAATGATTTTGAAAAGTCCGAAAACGCGAGAACCGGTTCCGTTTGAAGCCACCGCATGCACTTCCTAATGTTTGCCTCGATATCTGGTGTGATCCGAACTGTGCGTCCCTTTCTTAATAATTCATTCAGAGGGACGAGATTGGCGGCCATCTCCGGGACGAATCGACGATAATAATTTAAGGTCCCGAGCAATCTCCTGATTCCCTTGAAGTCAGTAGGCATTGCCATTTTCCCTATCGCCTCTACTTTCTTACCGTCCGGCCGTATACCTTTCGCCAATATCGAATGCCCGAGAAAGTTTATTTGGTTCTGCCGCAATATAGATTTTTCGGGTGATAGCTTTAACCCAAATTGACGTATCCTGTCAAAGACCCGCCTCAGATCCGCTATATGTCCCGCCTCTGTTTTACTAAAGACCAGGAGGTCGTCCATGTACACTTGACACATGGTTTCATCTAAGTCCCTCAAGAACTCGTCCATCAGCTGCTGAAACGTTATAGGTGCATTTTTTAACCCGAACGGCATACGGGTAAATTCATAGTGGCCCCTCTCGAATGTAAACGCTGTTTTACATTGGTCTATAGGATGCATTCGAATCTGATGATACCTCGATTTCAGGTCTAGCGTGCTAAAGACCGTCGCTCCACCCAACCTGTCCAAAATGTCCTCTAACCTAGGGATGGGGTATTTCTCGTCACACGTATTTTCGTTCAATTGCCGAAAATCTACCACCACCCTGTACCGTTCCCGGGTATCCCCTTCAACAGGTTTCTTCTTGACTGCCCATAGTGGACTGTTAAAGGGTGATTTGCTATCGACGATAATTCCCTGTCGTTTTAGCTGTTCGATCTCCTCCCTAATATGTTCCCGTAGCACCTGTGGGTATCTCCGCTCTTTCACGTAAGTACTTTTTTCTGATTTCAAATGAATTTCGTGAAGTGTTTCTCCCGTCACACTCAGTGGACCCCCCTCACGAAAAAAAATATCCGTGTATTCCTCCTTTATGCTTGTTCTCCAATCCTTACCCCGCGTGATTACGATGACGCATTTCGCACCCCCTTTTGAATTTCCTATTGTCCTATAAAGCTTCTTGCCGATTCTAATTACCCAATGCCCTTCTAAATTCCGGAGTCTTGTCCCTAGTTTCCCGAGCACGTCACACCCCAGAATCCCCCCGTACTCGCGCGGCATACTCTCTACCACATGCAGAGTTGCTACTACACCCTTCTTGCCCCATTTATCTATTGCTAATTCTATCTCCCCTTCCACCGTACAGGGACCACTCAAAGTGACTAACTTCCATAGGCACTTGCTCACCTCGGGTTTACTCTTCCCTTAAAATAACATATTTACGCTATCCTTACTTACTAATGTACATGAGCTACTCGTATCTACTAAACATCTCCAACCCTTACAAAACTCTATAACAGGCAACCTTTCCCACTTTTTCACAACATTATTCACACACAAGAGGATGCCCCTCCGCTCACACAATCCTCATTCTTTCCTTACCTCCTCATTTCTCCGCCCTGCACTCGGTTGCTTACTTCTTCCTACTGGTGTTCGTCTGCCCGCAGATACGCTGTCCTCCGTCTCGGATCCTGAAGTCTCTGGAGCTCTGGATGATTCAGATGGTACTCTGCTCCTCCGCCATATTCTCTGTGCATTAACCTCCATTGGTTCTACTCGCTCATATTCTCTCCGTCGAATGTACAGACACTGCCGAGCCATATGCGCCTCATTGTGACATTCAAAGCATCGCGTGCGCGGGGATTGAGCCATCAAATGCCCCGTCTTGCCACATTCGTGGCATCTCCTGTCGTCTCTCCTCACGTACTTCTTGTCCGTAGGTTGCCTTCTCTCCTTCTGTACTCTGTCTCTCCTACCGGCATCTCCCTCTCTCCTTCTCTCCAGGTCTGGTCTCGTTCTATTTCTTCCCGTTCCACTTCGGCGATACAATACCTTGCTCCATCCTGGTTCGTACACTTCCCATTCCTCTTCATCGTGGGCGCTCGCGCCCACCATCTCCTTGGCACATTCGACAAATTTCCTGTCCCTGGGTAAGCCATCCTTCTTACCCGTATCTGTGGCCAGCTGCACTTTGAGGACTGTAGTCATAAAAATCTTCCAGGCCTCTACTGCGCTGGTATCCATCACTTCCCGTTATTTTTCGTTTATTTTATTCAGCTTTGCGAGAAGCCTTGCGGCATACTGGCCATCTGTTTGATCCGTCCTCTTCGACTCCCGGAACATTTGAAGCATGTCCTCCTCCGGGGCCCATCGGCCCCCCTCCATAGGCTTTCTTCAATCGTTCCTTGATCACCTGCCATGAGGTGTCTTCGTCGGCTTGAATCAAGTTCAATACACTCCTCCCGACCCTACGCGCTAGGGCGACCCGTAGCCTCTTAGCATCTGCTTCTTCTAGAAGATCTACCACCACCTGGGATTGGATGCTAACCATGATCCCGTCCCCACCCTTGATGAAGTGATTAAGTTCACCTACATCTCCATTAAACCTTTCTAAGTCGGAGATTTCCCTCCTTATGTCCTGCGCATTCGCCTTCTTGAGTTTCATTTTTTCTAACTCATTTGTCTCTTGCGCGATTCTATTCGCCTCTTATCTGGCTATATCCGGCCGCGCCAATGCTATAGTAGACGTCGGGTGGGGTTGGAGCTCAGAGTTCACCTGTTCTGCCTGTGGTGGCTCCAACGTTAACGTAGCCGTTCTCAATATGTTCTGACCTTGTTCATTCATGGTGGGGTTTACTTCGTTCTAGGAAGATTTATAACAAGAAGAACTAAACAAAACAAAGAAACTAAATGAAAAGAACTGTCCTTTTCGTGTTCTTGCAAAAAAAAAAAAAATTCTTACTGCGAACTGCTGACAAATTCTCGGGTTTCTAATTATAACTTATATATATATATATATATATATATATATATATATATATATAACTTACGAGCTCCGGCACATTAAACTTAAAAAAAAAAGAGAAATATTAGGAGAGAAACAACACGGGTGAAGGCTGATAAAACACTGCTTTATTCAAAACTAAATCCTCTATATATAGTATTTACAATGTTTACTAATCCCTGTTTGGGATTAGTGGCCATACTGGTGTATGTCTTATCCTACCTCATATATATATTTGTGTGTGTGTGCGTGTGTGTGTGTGTGTGAGTGTGTGTGTGTGTGTGTGTGTGTGTGTTTGTTTGTGTGTGGTGTACCATTGCGATATTGATATTTTATATTAAATTTTACTATTGTATTAAAATTAATATCGTTCTTTAAAAAATGTTAAAATTAAAATTATTTAAAAATTAGCTGAATTTTTATACTAACTGGACGTTTATTTGGTTCATGTTTTTTTACCTCCTTTCTTTTCACCTTTTTCTTTTTTTTTTCATCACCAAACCTGAGTCTTAACCTAAAATTAAAATTAAAATCATATTAAACATAACATAATTAGCACACTGTTTTAAAACGATACTTTATTTAATAGGCAAGAGTTAAGGATTGAAGGAGACTATTACATTTTTTTTTTTTTTTAAATATATTTATTGATATTTACAACTGTATAATAAAAATACATCTAGTAAATTTGCTAAGCGATATATAATGACATGTGAAAATGACAAGTAGAGAAACTACCCACTGGTAGTACTTCAAGACGCGATGACTTTTGTGCGCACGTAGATCACAAAATCATATTGCGTTAGCAATTGCAACATCAGATATTGCAGCCACTTCACTTGATGACGGACTGACTGCACATTCATCACTCACGTTGCCGTTGAACATTCACACAAATCCAGATGCAGTGTGGAACATAAAAAAAGCATTCCGGAATAGGTAAATTATAATCTGGGATGAATGCACTATGGTCCACACGCATTCACTTGAAGCTCTCGATAGAAAGATGAAAGATCAAAATAATAACCTCAGGCTTTTCGGTGGTGCTTTACTGCTCCTGTCTGGTGATTTTAGACAGACATTGCCGGTCATTCCACGCGCTACAGATGCGGATGAAATTAGGGCATGAATAAAACAATCATATCTATGGCGAAATGCCAGTACATTACGTCTTAACACAAATACACGTGCTCAACTGCAAAACGATCCATTGGCACTATGATTCTCCAAGCAACTGCTTAACATTGAAAACGGAACAATACCATTACATGGAGACACACAATGCATCAAAGTGCCAGACAATTTCTGCAACATGGTTATTACGAAAGATGCTTTGATTGAAAGCATATTTCCAGATTTACAAGCTTATTATATTAATCATGCGTAGCTTCGTGAACGAGGTTTTTATCCGCAAAAAGTATCGTTGTTGACGCTATTAACTTCAAAATACAACAGTCATTGCCGGGCATATATTGTTCAAATCGATCGACACTGTTACCGATCCTGGCGAAGCAGTCAACTATCCTGTTGAATTTTTGAATTCGCTGGATTTACCAGGAATACCACCACATAACTTGCGATTAAAAATTGGCTCACCTATCATTTTGTTTCGGAATTTAATTGCACCTAAGCTAAGCAATGGTACAAGATTAGTCATAAAAAAAATGATGGGCAGCGTTCTTGAAACTAAAATTTTGAACGGCAAATTTGAAGGTGAAGTTGTTCTCTTGCCACGAATCCCAATGATCATTGCAGACTCACCCATTCCATTCAGGCGTCTGAAATTTCCAATTCGCTTGGCATTTGATATGACTATCAATAAGTCTCAAGGTCAAACAATGTCGATTTGTGAGTTGGATCTAGACTAAACATATTGTTCATCAACTCGCATTAAGATAAAATTTTACAAACATTATTGATTATAACGATTTGTTTTTAGAAAAATTGACGTTATTTCAAAATAAAGAATAATGAAATTATTATATTATTTGTATTTCATTTCATGAAATATAAAGAAAACTGTCGGATAGAAGAAGCAAGCCTGGGAATGATATCTCCAAGAGAAATCCCGGGGCAGGGTAAGATCTGAATGTAAGATAGGAGTTCAAGCGGGCAAAAAGAATACTTGGGAAGAACTCGGTAGAAGTTTGGATGAAGACCATCGTGATAATATTAAGAGGTTCTGGAGAACATTTAAGGTCCTAAAAGTTTAATACAAAAAGCCTTCAAGAAATATCATAGACCATATTGTAGAACTCTAAGAAAGAGGAATATGTGGTCTCTCATATTATTGCAATTTACAAAATTTCAAAGGGGGTAGTGCGGATCAATGGGAGAGAGGCCGATACATTCCATATAGATAAAGGAGTTAGGCATGGTGATAGCCTTAGCCCCCTACTATTTATATGTCTTATGGATGAGATCCATAAAAAAGCCAAGAGCTCTAATTGGTCGATGGAATTTGCGTCTTAAACCCAACGCATCAACCCGCCACCGCCGAGAGCCCCGTATGCCAGCAATAGCAGGAAGGGGGCCCCAAAAAAAAAAATAAATAAAAAATAGTTGACACTGGGAGTACAAATTCCCTAATTAGTATAAAAGCGGCCGAGAAACTAGGACTACGGGGAAGACACAAACGATGCCAGTGAAGTATCGCTACCGTGAGCGGGCGGTGCACGACCTTGGGACAGGTGTACGTCAATTGTACAAACGGGATGTGGAGGTTAAGGTTCATGTGGTGGGGGCGATAATGCTCGGGTATAAGTTTATGGTAGGGGGAGATATCCTGCGATTAGCTGTGTTGATATTGACAGTCGAACGGGGGAATTGGCACTTCAAACTAGGTGAACGGCCATATCAGACCACAGTTACGAGCGGCGTGGTGGTATCGAAATATCGTGACAGGCCACCCATTAAGGATATCGTAGAGCTAAATAAAGACCTCTTCTATACGGAAAATGAGATTTTACCCACTACCGGGAAAACTTTATATCGGATTAGATTAAAAACGGATATCCCGGTGTATGTCAAAGATAGACGTTACCCACAGGCGTTGAGCGTTGTTATTAAGGAAAAATTGGACGATCTCCTGCGCCAGGGAATTATCAGACCAAGTAATTCCCCGTTTAATAGTCCATTGTGGGTAGTTGAGAAAAAGAAAGATTAGGACGCGCAAACGGAGAAACAATACAAGGTCGTGGTGGATAATAGAAAGCTGAATGAAGCAACAGAAGACGAACGATACCCGCTTCCCTGTGTGTAGGACATTCTGGACAGATTAGCAGGTGCGACGATTTTTAGTACCCTGGATTTAAAAAGCGGGTACCACCAAGTAAAAATGGCTGGCGAGGACATAGGTAAAACCCCGTTTTCTTGATAGCGGGGCCATTATGAATTCATAAGAATCCCGTTCGGGGTGAAGGGGGCCCCACTGACTTTCCAAAGGTTATTGGACGAGTTCCAGAGAGGGTTAAGAGAGGACTTCGCCCAAGTTTATATGGACGATTTAATTGGCTTTAGTCGTTCCGAAGAGGACCACTTGAGGCATCTTGGGAGGGTTTTTGACAGAATCCGCGAGTTCGGTCTAAAATTATCTAAGGGAAAATCAAAATTTGGATTACCAGAGATACGGTTTTTGGGACAAGTGGTCTCGCGAAAAGGGGTTCATCTCGATCGAGAAAGGGAAGAAGTACTATTACCTAACAATGTTCGGGGGATTCGCAGATTCTTAGGAATGGTGAACTATTATAGGCGGTTCATTCCAGGGATTGCCGAATTAACTAAACCTCTGACGAAGACCCTAAATAAGGGGAGACGGTTTTGTCTAGGGCCCTCCCAGGTCCCAGCATCCATAGGTGCCGGGAAATCTTGACGTCACAACCGCTGTTGGCTTTTCCAGATTTTCATCTCATGTTCAGGATCACAACAGACGCGAGTGAGGTTGCTATTGGGGCGGTCCTGTCGCAGAATTTCGCAGAAGGGGAAAAACCGATAGCATTCGCGAGCCGGAAACTTAACCCGGCTGAACAAAGATATAGTGCAATCGAGCGTGATTTCTTAGCGGTAGTGTGGGCGGTCGAGTACTTCCGCCCATATGTTTATGGCCGTCGTTTCGAGTTATTAACGGACCACAAACCACTTGTTTATTTGGCCACGCTTAGGGAATCGTCAGCGCGCGTCTCCCGTTGGAAGGACGATTGGCACCCTATACGTACCAAATAATTCATAAAAAAGGGATAGAAAACTCGGTGGCGGATTGGCTGTCGCGCGATCCGATCATTAATGTGGTAGAAGAAGAAACACGTCGACCGAGCCATTCGCGGTGCGTTATTTGCGCGATGGAACCTCTCAGGGCAGTGCAAGTCGACCTCTATTCTAATGTGGAACAATCCTGTTTTTTTTTTGTTTTGTTTTTTTCAAGCCCCTGGAAAGACGATTACCTGAAACAGACTTAAATACTAACGTATATTAATAAATTTATATATGTACATATATACTACTCTTTTTCTGCACCGGGTGCATTGTAAGAGGATTTTAAGGAAGTTTAAAGGATTGAGGTTAGTGGTTAACTGGGATCGGATATCCAGTGATGGGGCTCACTGGTTGTTTGAAATATAAAAAACTTAAAAACTAAAACTTAAAACTAAACTTAACCTAAGGATAATAATAATACACCTCAGTCGAGACTGAGGGAACTTACATACTATTGCCAGCGCTGTGGCCGGCTTGCTGGTCTCAAAGTGCTAAATAGCGGGTTAGTGCAGTGCTGGAGGCTATCAAAGAATTTGATATGCCTCCGAGATATAAAATCTGTCACCGTCGGTAGTCCGAGAGTGTCATGTATTATGTCAGTTTTTGAGCGTTGTAGTGTAGTATGTCGTACTATACGCCTTAATATGTTGTTTTGAAACTGTTGGAGTCTCTTCGTGGTATTCGGAGCTATGTTATTGAGCATTGGCGCTCCGTAGAGAAGGGCTGGTCTGAGGACCCCCTTGTATATCATTAGTTTGAGGCGTAATGATAAATTCGGTGAGGTAAGCAGGTGGTTCAACCTGTAGGACTTTGTCCTAGTCTGTTTGATCTTTCTCACGCAGTGCTGGGTCAACGTCAGGTGCCTGTCTAGGGTGACGCCCAGGTACACTATCTGATTGGCTGGATGGTTCTCACTATCCCCCACTCTATAGACCGTCGGTAGAGGGCGCTTGTTGTTCTGAAATGAAAATACAATACAGTCGGTCTTCTTGGGATTGACTGTAATATTTAATCTCTCCAGCTTGTCTGTTATCTCCTTACAGGCCGCCTCTGCCTGTCGTAGAGCTTTCTTAGCGTTCAGTGAACTGCTATAAATTGCTATATCGTCGGCGTAAGCCGCGACAGTGGCATGTCTGTATCTCGCTCCAACAGTTTCCGCCGTGTAGATTGAAAAGAAAACTGGTGATAACACAGAGCCCTGCGGGACACCACAAGTGAGATCAAAGGGGTTGGACAGCTCTTCGCCGACTCGTACCTTAGTTGAACGTCGCGTCAGAAAGGACCGTATGATAGTATAGAGCTGCTCGGGAAACTCGTTGTCCTGCAGTGTCTTACATAGAAGACTATGGGACACTGAGTCGAACGCCTCCGTGCAGTCTATAGATATCATGGCGGTGGCCATATTCTTAGCGGTGTTCTCGCTGACTTCCGCGTGTAGCTTCGCCAGGTGATGGTCCGGGCACAGTCCGGCTTGGAAGCCGGTCTGTTCTAGTGGGATCAGAGCTACTTCCGAGCAGTAGGTTTTGAGATAATTAAGAATAATTTTCTCAAAAACTTTGCCCATGTGCGGAAGCAGGCTAATAGGTCGGTAGTCGGCTGGCTGATTGCCGGTTCTCGCAGGCTTCCGGAGCGGGAAGAGGGTAGCTCTTTTCCATGCCTCAGGGAAGTATCTCAGCCTGAGACAGGAGTTGTAGAGGTTTGTCAGATGAGTTAAGCCTCTCCTCGGTAGATGTTTCAACAGTACAGTCTGAATCCCGTCGGAGCCTGGGGCTTTACCACCTCGCGAACGACGCAGTATCGCCTTCAGCTGCTTCGGAGATGCAAACATGTAGTTGTTGCCGATCTCTTCTGTAGGTAATTCGGACATGTCTATGGTCCGTTCTGCTATCCGGTCACCGTAGTGATCTGCAAACTTAACAGCCTGCTCCTGGTCTGTTAGTATCTCGTCTCCATCCTGAAGCCTTGTGCAGTTCCTCTTTCTGGTGCTCGTCCTAAGTAGCTTCCAGAACTTTCTATGGTCACCATGGGTGGCCCGAAGCTTTTCATGCCACTGAGCAGTCCGCCATTGTTTCATGAGGTTTCGAATCTGAGTGGTAAGTGAATTTACCACCGATTTTACCTCATAGTCTCTGGTCCTGTACCACTTGTTCTTCCACTTATTGCGGAGGGCGATAAGTTTCAGAATATGATCAGGTGGGGGACGCAGAGCTGGTGGTAGGGGCCTGAACTTGGGGATTGCTGCATCAGTGGCGCTTCTGATTACATCAGTGAAGTGCTCTATATAGAGATCTACTTCACTCGTTGTACGTAGGGTAGGTACCGTCGGAAGATTATGGTAGATCTGAGATTTAAAAAACTCCCAGTCTGCCTCTTGGTACTTGTACCTGTTCGGCGGAGGTGACGCCGGTGCTTCCCCGGCTAGGAGGTAAAGCACTGGTCGATGATCCGTCGTTATTAAGTCTAGTGTGACGCAATCGATGAATCGGTGCGGCTGTTGTGTGAGTAGGAGATCAACCGTAGACCTAAAGGAAGGGTTTACTCTATGCCTAAATGTATAGGAGTTAGGGTGAACCACGGTGAACGGCGATTTTAACACTATCTTCCCCGCTACGTTACAAGATTTGTTATTCCAAAGGGAATGTCGGGCATTCAGGTCGCCCACTAACCAACGGTTCGTTCTCTTGGCGCATTCGTTGAGTAATGTCTGAAATTCTTCAGGGGATGTGCGAGGCCTTCGGTATAGGCCTGTGATAGTGGTGGGTTTGTCCAGAAGAACTTGGACAGTTACGGTGTGTATTTTCTGGTCCGTGATAGCCACAGGGGGGGGGGAAGTTCCCTCCACTTGACGCCATGGCGAATCGCTATCAGGACTCCATCGTGTTGATCTCCCACCAAAGCGTAGCCTGGTATGCGCACACGCCGGTTGCTCACTCTGGTGTCGGTAAGTACAACTACTGTGGGGTCGCTCTGTGCTATTAAGGCGTATACCTCCGTAATCTTCGGTAAAAGTCCGTCTGTGTTAAAGTTGAGTAACGTTAAGTTGGTACTCATGGTGACACACTGGAAAGCATCTCCACGAGTTTAGCTGTAGCTATGCTTAGTTGTTTTATCTTTTCCGCCAGAGCCGTGGCCCATGGAGGTGTTTGTGTGCAGTAATGTTGTGGGGGTAGTGGGGAGGTCGACTCGGGTCGGTCCGCTGCAGCTCGGGCTTGAGCCCTGGTCTGTCTGAGGTGGGGGAAGTCCTCTTCCCTGATTGGCCCGGTAGGTCGGGCGGTGCCTGGCTGGGTCTGTCTTGTGGTGGGGGGTGCCTTGGTGGTGGTCGGTTTTGTCTGAGTCGGGGCAGGCTTGGTTATCTTTTTCTTTAAGTTTGCTAGTCTCTCGACTAGCTTTTTTCTAAATTCGCATCCCGTAAAGGAGGCGACATGCAAACCGCCACAGTTTGCACACTTTACTGGGACCTCGTTCCGGGGGCATTGCGCTACGGGGTGGGGTCCGGCACATCTCACACATGCCACTGTGCGCCCACAGTGGTTTTTTGTGTGCCCGAAGAGTTGGCATCGGTGACATTGCACGATGCCCTTTTTTGTCGTGTATGGCTTGGCCCTGAAAGTGACGCTCCCTAGGGCTCTTAATTTTTTGATTTGGTCCAGAGTGACTTCTGGACCTGTGGTCACGATAATGAGCGGAAGATCAGATTTCTTCCCATCTTTATCGCTTTTTTGCATCCTTCTTACATCAAGGATGCCACTGAGATGCTCCGAGAGTTCGCTTTTAGCACTCTCTAGATCCAACTCGAGGTCTAGGCCGTACAGAACAAATTTTTTGTTCCGTGGCCCCTGGGAGGTCGAGTAAGTGTGAAACTCACTCTTTGATTGCAATAATTTTGCAGTCATCGCTGTGTGGCTCTCAATGGAGGAGGGAAAAATCCTTACTCCATTTTTAATGTTCTGGACTTGAAAGCCCAGGAAACCCGCTGCTTTTAGTTCAGCGACAGTCCGTACAGCGCTAGTAGCGCCACTAAGAACAATGGGGGGTGGTCTTTTTTGTGTAGTCACACTGCCGTTGCATGCACTAACACTACTCGCACTTTGTGATAACATGCCACATTGGTTTGAGGTACTCACCGAAAAGTTGACTGGTTGGTTCACAACTCGACCTCCTTGCCACAAGTCCTCTTTGCCATGATGAACCCGTCGTCGGTTGAGCTGGTCTCCTGGCTGGTCTTCTTCCTCGCTGCTCCCTTCTTCTGATTGGCTCCCGCCACGCTGGTCGATGCGCCGTCCATTGCTGGCACTAGACACACAACTAGGGCTGGGACCTCACTAAAAATACGCTGCCCGTACCCAATAGGGTGGCTGCCTTGGCTAGCTCCACACAAGGTGTGGGCCTCGACAACTTCCAGGCGCTGATCTAGGTGAGAAGAAAGCTTACAATAGCAGGCTGGTAGTAAGATCCGGAGATGTTTACTGCTCGCCTGCTGGGGGAAGAGTGGAATCCTGGCTCACTATTCTGGACACTTTTAGTAAACTCGCCATGACTTACCGTATCTGGGAGAAGACCACAAAGGCTGTTTGGGAAGGCATCCTCCAATGGTGTGCGACCTATGGTGTACCGGAGGACGTCACTTCTGATTGTGGTCCCGAGTTTGATAATATGTTGGTTCGCTAAGAGTGTGCCCAGTTGGTGAACAAGCGGCCACATAATGCTCCCCATCATGTTAAAAGGGGGTAGTGGAAAGGTTACACAATACACTGGGAGAACACTTTTGGCAATTGAAGTTGGGAAGAAATCTTGATTCCTATGACGCTATGCCGCGAGCAATAATTGCATACAATCATATGATCCATTCGGCAACGGGATTGTCCCCTATCGAAATTGTGCTCGGAGAGGCGCGAAGGGACAGGGGCGACCTCATCACAGTCAATAATCAAGAATTGCGTGCCATGCTCCATCAATCACGAGCCAATCGTAAATCTACGTGGCAAAAAGTACGCCAGAAACTAATCCGAGAAAAGACCACCAGAGCGCACAAAGCTAAAGCTCGGGCCGGGGTGTATACCAAGGGTCCCTTGTCATTGGGTTCGATGGTTTTTAGACAGTTAAGCACTGCGCGTAATAAAGCCTCGGCGCGATACGAGTGTCCGTACATAATCGTGTCTGTTCGCGAACACAACCTCTATACGATTCGGGATGTGCACTATCCATTTCGCGTTCGGACCGTTCATCTGGAGGAGCTTCGAGTGCCTCATGCTCTGTCACCTGTCCCGCCTGCGGCTGCTACACCTGAGTCAGGTTAAAAATTTTTTGTTTTGTTGTTTTTTTTTTGTCTGTTTTATGATTTATTCTTTTAATTTTCTATGTCCCTTTGTTTCTTTTTCTTTCTCATTTTTTCTTTCTTTTTTTTTTTGTGATATTTCCTTTTGTGCAGGATCTGGAAGGGGGGGGGGTAATTTCTGTAAGCATATGAATAATTTTCCATTCTGAAAATTAGATTTTGCATATACATATTATATTAATTAAAGCACCTTTAATACCAAAATAAAAGTTAAAGTGCAAGTTAGAAAAAAAAAAAAAAAAAAAACAGTTTGAAAAATGTAAATACAAACTGAGCAACCAACGTTCTTGTGATGAAATTATACTTCCTCAAGGAAAGTATCGTTAGAAAGTTTTAAAACTAGTACTCAGTACTATACCGATTTTACATTCTTTTCCCATTGTTTGAATGATGTCAAATATGTGGCTTAAACTATATTACTGTTTATATATTCGATTAATATTCTTTAGTTCTAGATCGGTTTGGGTGCTTTTTGACTTCTTTTTCTTGTGTTCTGACACGATGCCTGCACGAACATTAGAACGTATTGTTGGGAGTAAAGGTTTAGTAGGTTCATCCTGCACAACATTAAAATTTGAAATTTCAACTCCTCTTGAAATCAATGTATCGCCTTCAGCAGAATATAATTATTTTTTTTAATTACAAAAAATGCAATCTTGATTGTAAGACAATGCTAATTTTAACCAGCTTTACTGTTGTTGTTGGATCAGTTTGGTTTTCGATTAATCCATGCACTTATATACATTACTTAATAAGTTAATTATTCCAAGATCAAGGTATTGGATATACTTCCTTATTTTAGAGGTTAAAAATAAATAGTATGTTACATTATAATAGTACATAACAATTAGTCTTACCAATTTGAATTTATTTTAACGTTTACTAAAAATACAGTTTTCAATTATAGGAAGAAGTAGATGTATATTGGTAACTCTTAAGTTTTGTTTTAGCTACTGTTGTGATATGAGGTAACAGATACAGCAATTTAAATATGGCTTTAGGCGCAAGACGCAAAAGGAAGCTTTAGGTGTGTTGGGGTATTCACTAACGGTGCAGATTGGAGACAAAGTGTAAGGGACAAATTCGCATGCATTTTTTTTCGGGAAGGAGATCCACTGAGTGCAACAGGGGAGACTGTCCACGAAATCAATTTGAAATGTGATAAGGTTACCTACGTGAAGGAGCAGAGGACCCACAAGCATTAAGGGGACACATTCACGAGCTGAAACGTCAAAGGATCATCGTGGATAGTACATCGCCACTGTAATAGTCCACTATGGGCAGTTAAGAAGAAGCCTGTTCCTAGGTTGGAGGACATTTTGGACCGGGTGAGTGGATCTTCTGAAACCAGTACACTCGATCTGTAATCAGGGTACCATCAAATTCGCATGCAACCCAGAGACTAAGCCAAAATAGCATTTACTTCTGAGAGGGTGCACTATGAATTTATCCGTATGCCTTTCGGGTTAAAGAAGGCACACATAGCTTTCCAAAGACTGATGGACGAATTTTTGCTTGGTTTGGAGGAAAACATGTGCCAGGTATATATGTATGACCTTCTGGTTTTTAGTAAGACAGAGGTGAAACATATAGAGCATCTGCGACAAGTTTTCAATACAATACGACAGTTTGGGCTGTAACCATCGGAGGAAAAATCGACATTGGCCGAAAGGGAGATTAGTTTTCATGGACAAGTGATTTCGGCGGAAGGGATAAGACTAGACGGAAGGAAAGTAGAAGTCATTGGGACAATAGCCATGCCTGGCGATGTGAAGAGGATCAGGAGATTGTTAGGAACTCTAAATTATTACTGTCAATTTTTCCCGGAGATGGCTGAGAACCTGGTTCCTCTGAACGAACTGTTCACAGAAATACCCAGTAGATATAAACGACGGGTTGTAGAATTGAGAAGTGTGGCATTCGCCTTACTAGGGCGGCAAGGGGTTCTTACTAGGGCTGGACGGGTTCTTAATAGGGCTGGAGGGGGTGACCTTGGGGGTCTGAATGCCACATTTGGCAACGTCGCAAGTAATGTGTGAGATTTGGCAACATCGCTTTGTTTACATTTGAGTTGCAGTAGGCATGCAAATGACCTTGTGACGGGGGCATTGAACTCTGACATCACAAGGTCATAGCAGGGCTAGCCCCCCTCTTCCCAGTATTCCTGCTCAGCATTTTTTATACTTTATCTCACGGATGATAAGGCGCTGTAGTAGTGTGTAAAAATGACCTTGTGACGTCAGTTCCTTACGAGCAGGTCTCATCGCGGAGCCACCTCAACAGTTCATACTCCCTTTATGCGTTTTTCCTCTCCAGCCCCTGGCACACAGTCACTCCGTGTTCTACCGTTATATAAACTTTGTGTTGTTTTACATTTTTGTATACGTTCCTCGCCTGTGTGTGAGTAACCTGTTCTTAACCTACTTTGCTAAGAGCGAGGTCGTTCACAGCGTCTACCCGTTATTTGTACTGCAGCTCAGTGTTAACCAGTCTACTAAAATGGTACGGCAGACAAGTACGAACCTGAGGTATAAAAAAGACCGCCTGTCGACATTTGTCGGGTGGACATCGCCAGTGAGTGTTGTGAAGTTGGCTGCATCAGGATTGTATTACTTGAAAGTCTCTGACCAAACAAGGTGTCCATTTTGCGGAATAATATTGGTTCAATGGGAATTGTATGATGATCCTTTTTTAGGACACAAGAAATGGTCTGAAAATTGTCCTTTTATCAAGTATTGGGATCAACTGGAGAGTTTCCCAATAAAAATAGGCCTTGTGGATGAGATTGATAGCGGAGTTTGTCAATAAAAATAGATGTTTCGGATGAAGTTGATAGCCAAGAGGGGGGGGGGAATGTTAAAACGAAAGGTATGTGTGTTGCTGTGATATGTGCAGGAGACTTGGAATCTTCATTAATCAACTCCAGGTTTTGAAAACTCATATATCATTGTATTAAATAAAAAGAAATGAAATAAATCAACTAATAAAGGATCTAGAAAAACTTCATCTTTCCCCCTCCACTCTGCGGAAACCTTCCAGTGTCCACGTTGAATCCTTGTGAGATGGTTTTTTATATGTACGGAGATGTAATTTTAATATTTGAAATAAAACGTATATCTACAGTTTTAATTATATAAATATAATTACCAAAACATAATATATATATATTATGTTTTGGTTCTTGCGTTTCAGTCAGTTTATTTCAACTTCTTAAGGCGACGTTTCGAGACTAGGTTAGTCTCATTTCACCATGACAGTGAAAAAATGAGCTTTTTCATAATCTAATATGATTCAAAAATTAAATAAAACTGCTGTTCCATAAAAATTGATTACTTATTCGTTGATCATAGCTTTTGCAATATAAACATTCTATGATATATTGCGAAATAACTGATTGATGATAAACTTTGGAACTTGGAAGTACACCCTATCCATTACAACTTACACGTGTCATCTATATTTATTTTAGTCTGCTATTTAATGTTTTTACTAAAAGCTCATTCATGGCATGATTATGAGACTAACCTAGTCTCGAAACGTCGCCTTAAGAAGTTGAAATAAACTGACTGAAACTCAAGAACTAAAACATAATATTTCCATAACAGTCAAGATAAGTAGAAACCAATATATATATATATATATATTCATATAATCATATCTATTTAAATTGAATTACTATACTTACATAAAAGTAAGAACTTGTGAGATTTTTGCGGCTCCATTTGACTTACAAGTTTTTTAACGTCTGCTTTTATTTTAGTCGTTGACAAGCGCAGTATCGCGTCTAAATGTTCATCTGTTAACCGCAAACAATTCTTATTTTTGTAGTAGTTGAGAATTAAAAAAGTCTGCTCACACAAATTCGTACTACCAAACATAGTGATTATCTGCTGACCAAACTTTTTCAACTCTATAAAGCTTTCAGAACTCAAACCTCCGTAGAACTCTACCAGTTTCACCAGTCAGTGCTTTCATTAAATGCTGTTTTGTGTGTGTTATTACTTTGCAAATCCACTATGTTCATTTGCAAATTGCTTGGTACATCATTAATATCAATCGCAAAAAGGTTTTGAAATATTTCCATGTTAAGGGAGATCTTTTTAAAGTCGGTGAATCGATTTACAAACTTAGTTTGTAGTTGTGTTAACACGTTTCTCATTGTAATATTTGGCCACTCAAAATTATCTCCAGCTTCTTCCGCGGCTTTCTTGCAATCAGGAAAATGGTCAAGCTTTCTTTCATGAATATGCTTGATAAACAGTTTTAGTTACATCTCAAATGACTTTAAATCTGAATACATATCGCAAATAAATTTGTATTTTCCCTGCAAACGTTTGTTGAGCTGATTCAGTTCCATAGTCAAATCAGTCAAAAAACCAAGATCGATAATCCTTGTTAGTAAGCTCTTCTGAGCTTGTTAGTAAGCTCTTCGACTGGCTTTTCTTTCATATCTATGAAGTTGCCAATTTCTTTCCTCAAATCAAAAAAACGTTCCATAACGGCACCTCGACTGAGGCACCTCACTTCACAGTAGTAAACCACGTCGCCATGACCACCTTCCAGATCTTCAAACACTTTTGGAACTGACGGTGTGTGAGCCTATTTCTTTTACAGTGTCCATTATTTCTTTCCAGGATGCCTGGAATACCTTGGAGCACGATGCCTCTTGATTGACAATACAGTGAAAATCAATGGCACAGTTGATCCAGATTCTTTCACTTTGGTAATGATTCTCCCAACAAAGCCTTTGTTTTGACCGGTCACGTTCTTGCCTCCATCGGGAGTGACACTTGTTAACTTGTCCCAGCTTAAATGCAATGAATTCAGGGCTTGTTCCAAGTGGTGAAATAAATCTTCTCCCGTACTTAAACCTTTCAAACTGCACACTTTCACAATCTCTTCGTGAACAGTAAAGTTGTCGTCAATACCGCGTACAATTAAGAGTAGCTGTGCTGTATCCGACACGTCCGTACTTTCATCCACCGCTAAAGTGAAGCAGTCAAAAGACTGGGCCTTATCGGCCATAATTCGGCCATAAATACTAGTGGATTTATACAGTCTATTGCTTTGATATATTTTTCTTGCGGGCCACACCGAGATGGTCCACTGCCCGCATGTGTCCCGCTGCCCGCATGTGTCCCGCTGCCCGCCATTTGCCGAACCCTGAACCCTTTAGAAGAGGCTCTTTCACAAGGCACTGATGTTATTACTGTTCGTAATTTTCTACGAATTACCTTTGATAAATATGGAAAATTGAACGCATTTTGCTTCCACTATTTCAACGGGTTTTCTTCCGGAAGAGGCCAAATCAAACCAAGCTGATTTTGGCACTAAAATTACATCGTCTCACGGATTTAAAAATATATTAAAAACAAATCATTATCTACTAGTAATCACGGTACTTTTAATAATAAATAAATAATAAGCAATAGTCAACCACTGATTTAAGCTCCCCTGATTTGATTACCGGCAAAAGGCCTATTTCGCCGCATCTCCCCTTAATAAAGTCGCCGCACTTAATAAACTATGAAATTAGTAAACAGTACAGGGGGGTTGAAATGTCATTTTCCAAGATCGCCTCCTAATATATGATTTTCCACGAGAAACTTTCGCAAAAAATACCTCAACCTATAACCGGGCAAATAATGTTATAGATAATGCATATATCTATACTACAAAGTAAAGGCAATCGACGTGGGTGATTGAAATCGGGTGTAAAAAAAAATTGTCGAAATAATTGATAATTTTTTCTCAATTTTTTTACTTTCAACAGAAACAAATTTTACATCATTTTAAAGAAGAAAATTATTTTTTCAAAATTAAAAATAGCACCGGAATATTACGAGTATTATAACAGCTATAATGTTTTAAAGAGTTCAGCGTGCGGCGGCGCACAGACAAATTTTGTATTACAATCCAAATTCTACATTTCTTGGAACTTGAATAGCAAAAGTTTGAGGTAGGGTTAACAACTATTTTTTGTTCAATTCCATAGCTTTAAAAAATAATTAACCAATAAAAAACATGACCTTTTGGAACTTGTGGAGGTTATTATTTTGGCGAATAACTCTTTTTCCTTTAAAAATGATAACAACAACTAATGTTCCAAGAAAGGCTTCTGTCTAGCGTATTAGAAGAGTAAGAGTCGGGATAACTGTATTTAACTACAAAAATATCAAGTAAAAGTATCCGTATCACTTGTATTCAGAAACATGAAAATCCAGTATCTACCCATGAATCAGTGCTTTCTTATGGAGCGAAAACATGATACCAAAATTTTGAATGCATTCGTACGCAGGATCTTCCAAAAATATTTGGGCCGGTCTTTTTTTATAGAAGGTGTGTACGAAAAAAACCTGTACCACTACAACCCATGAAGGGTCTGGGGTTCAGTACATGGTAGAGACTGTACTGTTTCATGGACAACGGTTCTGCAAGGAGGTGACTTGTCCTAGGTCACGCTCGACCGCCAGATTTTCCCCCCTTATTTTGGGTACCCTATTTTTATAATATTTTATAGAGGCTGGGTGGGCCCCAGGAGGGTCCTAGATCCTATATGATCCATCACCCGCTGCAAACAGACTAAATAAAAATCATAGCCTGCAGCGGGAATTGAACCAGGATTTCCGGCATGGTAACTCAGTACCACTGAGCCACTCCTCTCCCTATAGAAGGTGTGTAGAATGGAAAAATGTAGTAACATACGATCTATTTAGTGAGTCCAATGTGGTTAATGTCATCAAACATTCCTGACTATGATGGGCAGGGCATGTGGCCAGTATGAGCGATGAGGAATTACCAAAGCGTTTACTAATGGAGGTGATCCAGGGGCGGAGATGAGTTGGTCGGCAGGAACTGTGGTAAATTGACTCTATGGCTGAAGATGCGAGGAACCTGAGAGTCCGCAACTGGATAGCAACAGCACTCATCAAGGACTGCTGTCAGAGGAGCCCTAGACGCGTCCACGTGTTGTTGCGCCGAATTAATTATAATAATAATAATAATAATACTGTCTATACATTTATATTTTGTTGCTAGGAAAATTAGACAATGATATATATTTGTGAAACTCAGTACTTCAGAAATAAAAAGTGTGTGTGTATCAGCTCCGACACGCGACTGGAGCTTACCCCTATCCTATAAACATTATAATTTATAAAATTATAAATATATATTTTTTATTAATCGTGTCAATGTTTCGGCCTAGGTTGTAGGCCAACTTCAGGGCAAATAGTGGGTGCGGTGACTTATTACAACACTAAAACTGCCTCATATAGACGTATATTCACGGTTGGGAAATATATCCCAAGAAAGGATATCCTACCACCCCAGTGCTATAAATGTAAGCAATTTGAGCATACAAAAATCTATTGCAACTACACCGTAAAATGTGTAAGATGCAGCGGCTCACATAACATTTCTGATTTCCCGCGATTAGGCGCAATCAAGCAAAATGAGTGCACTTCGCTTCGTATAGAAAATGCCTCCATAGAAAAAAAAAATAGAAGAAATAGTGACTAAAATGATGGAAGAAAAGAGATCAGTACTAACCATATACCCAAACTACCACATATGACAGTGCGCCCAGCTGTAGAATACGCATCTTTTCTACAAGGTACCAAAATGAAAACCGAACCACAACCGATTTCATCCCTGTCTTAACTTATTTGAAAGGGGCCTCATCTTCAAAGTCCAGTAGAGGTGTATTTAAGCCCAGCATGATTACTGCCTGTCTACTTCCTTATACACCAATCTTCTGTCCTAGTAGCACTACACACTACACACTGCACACAATTAAATAGTCATTGCACAGCCTTGCTGTGTAGCAAGGCTATCTAGACTAGCTATGTAGCTAGTCAATTTCCTACTCTTATCAGAGCAACGCTGCTCTGTCGTCAGTTGAGGTTGTTTCAAAGTGATATGAATGGCCCCCAACAGCTTAAGGCGGAATCTAAATAAGAGTTGTAATAGTGTTCGTTTGGATAGTTGTCTTTAAAAAAGCTTCTATACAAAAATGATCGTAATTCAACACTTCGTGAATAAAATTATAGAATACACTGTTACCATAGATATCACACGTATCTCTTCCCGATTAGTCCCGTCATTTAACTTTCAATTTCTATCAGTTATGTAAAACAAATAATACAATCTTATCGAGAAGGTACGTAACGCGCCAACTTTAGTTAATACTTGATTTTTCTCCTCATAAAATTTTTATCCCGCGGGCTAAATATGAAAATCGTTTCTTAAGGAGTTTTTTTTTTTTTATTATTTTATTGAATTGTACAACTGTTATATATACATCTAGTACAAGGGCTATATGAATAAATAAATACATGAAGGACATGTAGAGGCACTACCCACTGGCAGCACTCTAATAACATCTCTTCAGACGCCTAGGAGGATTGTCCGGGATGGAATTGAATGCAAGGATGGAAACCAGTGGGTTTGGATGGGCCTGGAGTTTATTATGGAATGATAGGTACCCGGAATGGGCTAAATCGGTAACATATGGAACGTTAAGGTCATTATGGATGGTTTTATTTGTGACAAAATAAGGAGCGTTTAGGATTTTGCGAAGGATTTTGGATTGCAAAGATTGAATACGAGAGGAATTCGATGGTTTGGTGGAGCCCTATAGTTCAATTCCGTAAGTCCATATAGGTATTATAACAGTTACTTAAATAACTCTTTTTTAATTGATCTGAACCTTTGAGCGTCTGTCTAGTATGTGTTGAAGTAGTCGGAAGCGTCTAGCTGTTTCTTGTCTTTTCAGTCTTGTGTGAGGGTTCCAAGTAAGACGTTTTTCTAAGTTGAGTCCTAGGTAGTGAATCTCTTCAACAGGGATAAGTGGAGTACTATTAAAGGATACAGTACGACAGGAAGTCATGGGTTTTCGGCGAAGGGTAAAGGTAATTTGACGGGACTTGTTGGAATTGATTTTAATTCTCCAATTCCGACACCATTCTTCGAGGCTTGGTAAATGTGATTGCTGGGGTTGTGATACAATATATGGGTTGTTATTAACTGATAACACACGTGTCATCAGCATACGTGGAGATAAAGGTGTTAGGATGGGTTGGAATGTCAGCTGTATATACTGTGTAGAGTATAGGACCGAGGATGTTACCTTGAGGAACACCAGCAGTCTGGGAATAGAGGGACGAGTAGGAACCTTTATGACTTACTTTAAATGTTCTGCCAGTTAGAAAGGAGCGAATGATTAAAAAGTATGTAGGAGGAAGGAATTGTCGAATTTTGTAAAGGAGACCTGGGTGCCAGACTCGATCAAAAGCCTGTTCTATATCGAGAAAGGCTCCCGTGTAGTACAATCTACGCTCCAATGAAGAGGAGACAATCCACCACACGATGACATTGTTGGATAGTGGAGTGGGATGTTCGGAAACCAAACTGGTGGTCTGGGATTATGTGGTAACTATCAAGGATGGGATACAGCCGTTTTAGTATGAGTTTTTCGAGGATCTTGCCCCTTACGGATAAGAGGGAGATAGGAAGACAGGAGGATGGGAGTTCTGGAGGCTTTTTGGATTTTCGGATCATTTTTAGTATAGGTACTGTTACGGTCAGAGAGGGAAGAAGGACCGGCTGAGAGGATTAGACGAGCTGTGGGATTAAGCGGAAGGGATCAAAGAAGTTGCCGAGGCCCTTCTCGTTCAACCCGGATG